>JAUIMM010000016.1:1877500-3270000 GCA_031769625.1 Taudactylus pleione | reverse complement strand
TAGATACATATGAGATAGATAGATAGATAGATAGATAGATAGATAGATAGATAGATAGATAGATAGATAGATAGATAGATAGATGGAGCATTACACATGTGTGAGAGAGAGAGAGAGAGAGATTCATAGATATTAGAGATAGATACATATGAGATAGATAGATTTTAGAGAGATAGATAGATAGATAGATAGATAGAGTGTTACACATGTGTGAGATAGATAGATAGATAGATAGATAGATAGTTACACATGTGTGAGATATATAGATAGATAGATAGATAGATAGATAGATAGATAGATAGAGTGTTACACATGTGTGAGATAGATAGATAGATAGATAGATATATAGATAGATAGTTACACATGTGTGAGATATATAGATATATAGATAGATAGATAGATAGATAGATAGATAGAGTGTTACACATATGTGAGATAGATAGATAGATAGATAGATAGATAGATAGATAGAGTATTACACATGTGTGAGATAGATAGATAGATAGATAGATAGATAGATCTTCTTAACGTATGCGCACACTGGGCAACTGGCTCCAAGATTCTAGGGGCCTTCGAACAGGGGTGGGCTGGGCTGCGGGGGGCATCTACATGGAGTGTTCTGCCACTTGCTCCGTGCTTAGGGCAGCTAGCTGAGGAGGCAGGCAGAGAAAGATGCTCCCTGGCTGCTCTGATTGTGAATTACACACAATTAGATCTGTTAGGCAGCATTATCACCCTACCTCCCAGCCTGCAACTATAGAGCTAGATTAAAGGGGCCCCCATAGAAGAAAATATGGAGGTGGAGCCCCTCCCAGGGGTCCCCATAGAAGAAAAAATAGAGGTGGAGTCCGTAATCCTTGCTTTACACCAAGTTTATTTTATGTTTAAACTTTAAACATTGATTTTCTTGAAAGTACCAATAAATCTAAAGGTTTAATTTTATTGACCGTTTACATTTTTATTCCTATGAACTAGGCGTGTGCACCGGCCACTTTTCGTGTTTTGTGTTTTGGTTTTGAATCTGGATCTTTCTTCGTGTTTTGGATCTGGATTGGTTTTGCCAAAACCACCCTTCCGTGTTTTGGGTTCTGGGTTCTGTGTTTTGGATCTGTATTTTTTTGAAAAAAAGCATAAAAACAGCTAAAATAACAGAAATTGTAGGTTTTTCTGCTCCTATGCTATTATTAACCTCAATAACCTTAATTTCCACTCATTTCCAGTCTATTCTGAACACCTTACACCTCACAATAGTGTTTTTATGTCCAAAAGGTTGCACCGAGGTAGCTGGATGACTATGCTAAGCGACACGAGTGGGCGGCACAAACACGTGACCCATCTAGGCGTGAAACTGCAGTGGCAGACAGGATGGCAGTTTGAAAAACTAGGCTCCAAACTGTACATAATGCAATGAAAAAAAAGAGGTGCAAGATGGAATTGTCCTTGGGCCCTCCCACCCACCCTTATGTTGTATAAACAGGACATGCACACTTTAACAAACCAATCATTTCAGCGCCAGGGTCTGCCACACAACTGTGGCTGAAATGATTGGTTTGTTTGGGCCCCCACAAAACAAGCTGGCAATTAATCTGTCCCTGCACAAACTGGCTCTACGGAGGCAAGATGTCATCCTCATCCTCCTCATCCACCGATTCCTCACCCTCTTCAATGTGTACATCCTCATCCTCACAGAGTATTAATTCGTCCCCGCTGGAACCACAGGTCCCTCTGTACGTTCTGGAGGCTGGTCTCCCTGGAAGAGTTGATAATTCATTTTATGAACATCATCTTCTCCACATTTTGTGGAAGCAACCTCCTACACCTTTCGCTGACAAGGTTCCCGGCTGCACTAAACACTCTTTCGGAGTACACACTGGAGGGGGGGCAACTCAGGTAAAATAGAGCCAGTTTGTACAGGGACCTCCAAATTGCTTCTTTTTCCTGCCAGTACAGGTACGGACTGTCTGACATGCCTACTTGGATGCTGTCACCGATGTAATCCTTTAACAGACAGACGCACGCTTGTCGCTGCTGCTTTGAGGATGCAAGTGCGGCTACAGCCCACACAATTCACAAAGACAGAAAAAAAAAAGGAATATTTTTATTGTTTGTGGAGCGCACTTTGAGGGTTACACCACCCTTTAACAGACAGACGCATGCTTGTCGCTGCTGCTTTGAGGATGCAAGTGCAGCTACAGCCCACACAATTCACAAAGACAGAAAAAAGAAGAAGAATATTTTTATTGTTTGTGTAGCACACTTTGAGGGTGTCACCACCCTTTAACAGACAGACGCACGCTTGTCGCTGCTGCTTTAAGGATGCAGGTGCGGCTACAGCCCACACATTTCACAAAGACCGAAAAAAAAGAACAATATTTTAATTGTTTGTGTAGCACACTTTGAGGGTGTCACCACCCTTTAGCAGACAGACGCACGCTTGTCGCTGCTGCTTTAAGGATGCAGGTGCGGCTACAGCCCACACAGTTCACAAAGACAGAAAAAAGAAGAAGAATATTTTTATTGTTTGTGTAGCACACTTTGAGGGTGTCACCACCCTTTAACAGACAGACGCACGCTTGTCGCTGCTGCTTTGAGGATGCAAGTGCGGCTACATCGCACACAAGTCACAAACACATTAAAAAAATAGTTTTTTATTTTTTGGAGCACTTTGAGAGTTACACCACCCTTTAACAGACAGACGCACGCTTGTCGCTGCTGCTTTGAGGATGCAAGTGCGGCTACAGCCCATACAATTCACAAAGACAGAAAAAAAAAGAACAATATTTTTATTGTTTGTGTAGCACACTTTGAGGGTGTCACCACCCTTTAACAGACAGACGCACGCTTGTCGCTGCTGCTTTGAGGACAGTATCATATGCAGTGACAGTAGACTTGTCAGAAATTGTTGGCACGTCCTTCAGTCCGGACCAGATGTCCAAACCAGCCCTTGACTTATGACACAGGCGCACGCTTGGCGCTGCTACTATGTTGATGCACGTGCGGCTACATCGCACACAAGTCACAAACACATTAAAAAAAATTTTTTTATTTTTTGGAGCACTTTGAGGGTTACACCACCCTTTAACAGACAGACGCACGCTTGTCGCTGCTGCTTTGAGGATGCAAGTGCGGCTACAGCCCACACAATTCACAAAGACAGAAAAAAAAAGAACAATATTTTTATTGTTTGTGTAGCACACTTTGAGGGTGTCACCACTCTTTAACAGACAGACGCACGCTTGTCGCTGCTGCTTTAAGGATGCAGGTGCGGCTACAGCCCACACATTTCACAAAGACCGAAAAAAAAAGAAGAATATTTTTATTGTTTGTGTAGCACACTTTGAGGGTGTCACCACCCTTTAACAGACAGACGCACGCTTGTCGCTGCTGCTTTGAGGATGCAGGTGGAATCTAGACGGGATTTGGAACCGGGGACACACTACCTCCATCAATTGTCTAAATCCCACTGCACTAATGGCGGATACCGGACGCACGTCTAACACCAACATAGCAGTCAAGGCCTCAGTTATACGTTTTGCTTCAGGATGACTGCTGTCGTACTTCATCCTCATCGCTAGGGACTGTTGGAGGGTCAATTGTTTAGTAAAAGTAGTGATGTTCCTACTTCCTCTCTGGGATGATGAACAACTCCCAGCAGCAGCAATAGCACTAGGAGGAAGTGGTTCTTGATCTTTCCCTATTTTATTTTTATCGGAGAAAGTTTGGTCCTCCATTTATGTTATATTGATATATACGTGCGGCTAAAGCGCACACAAACACAGAAAATATTTTTTTATTTTTGCTGGAGAGTAGTGCACTTTGTGGGTTACACCACCCTTTAAGAAATGAGCCAGCCGGCTCTTTACTTATGGGACACAGGCGCACGCTTGGCGCTGCTCCTTTGTTGATGCACGTGCAGCCACAGTGCACACAAGTCACAAACACAGAAAATATATATTTTTTTGGTTTGGAGTGTACTTTGGGGGTTACAGCACCCTTTAACGGTCAAGCCAGCCAGCCCTTTACTTATGACACAGGCGCACGCTTGGCACTACTTTGTTGATGCACGTGCGGCTACTGCGCACACAATTCACAAACACAGAAAATATATTTTTTTTTGGTTTGGACTGGAGTGTACTTTGGGGGTTACAGCACCCTTAACGGTCAAGCCAGCCGGCCCTTTACTTATGACACAGGCGCACGCTTGGCACTACTTTGTTGATGCACGTGCGGCTACTGCGCACACAATTCACAAACACAGAAAATAATTTTTTTTTTGGTTTGGACTGGAGTGTACTTTGGGGGTTACAGCACCCTTTAACGGTCAAGCCAGCCGGCCCTTTACTTATGACACAGGCGCACACTTGGCACTACTTTGTTGATGCACGTGCGGCTACTGCGCACACAATTCACAAACACACAAAAAATATTATTTTTTTAGCACTTGTGGGGAGCACCCCTGATGGACAGAGCACCCCCTGGACAACACTACAGCACCCCTTTAGGACTGGGACACTGCACAGGACTTTGGAGTGGACACAGCCCCTATGGAGAACTGACTGCACAACACAGTCCAGCCAGCCCCTATGGACTTTGAAGTAGTGGACACAGCCCCTATTAACAACAGCAGCACAGCACAACACAGCCAGCTCCTATGGACTTTGAAGTAGTGGACAACAGCAGCACAGCGCAGCACAGCACAACACTACTCTGCACTACACTACACTACACAGCCCAGCCAGCCCTAACTCCCACCCTCCCTCTTCACTGTCCACAGCCGAGTGAGAAAATGGCGCTGACGCGGGTACCTTATATAGGTTCCAAAACCTGCGAGACTCGGAAGGCGGGATGATGACGTTTTGCCTCGATTTCAGATCCGAGTCAGGCGGGAAAAGTTGAGCCTGACTCGGATCGGCCTCGGATCGGGGGGGCTCGGGGGGGTTCGGATTTCAGAAATCCGAACACGCTCACCCCTACTATGAACAGGTGAGTAGAGGCCCCAGTGCATTGCTTTGCCCAGGGCCTTCAATGCTGTTAAGACAGCCCCTGGATAAGATAGAGATTTTACATAGATAAATAGATATGAGAGATTTGGATACATATGGGATAGATAGATCGATAGATAGATAAAAATATAAGATAAATAGTATACATATATTGATAAATAGATATGAGAAATACATGTTAGAAAGATAAAGGGCTCTATTTACTACAATCCACATTGGTAATGCAGATTGTAGTGTGATATTACTGACTGAATTCGCATTACTACAAATCCCTTGCAAGGACAGAGCTTGCGAGAAAGCTCTGTCCCTGCGAATCCCCTCCGCACACTAGTCACGGTATTTTCGCAAAAAAATACAGTGACAACTGCCCCACGCATGCGCCATCCAGCCGCCGCTGCTACCCTCCGTCGCTAAGCTCTGCCCCCGTCACCAAGCCCCACCCCCTGCGATTGTGGACCCCCCACAACCCCCCCTCCCCCCGTGACCCCCCCTCTCCCTTAATTACACTTACCTGCATGATCCGGACTCCGATTATGTCCTCCGGTCAGCTGACATCCCATACTGCACTTGGACCCTATCAGGTGACGACCGGGCCGCAGTGCAGCATGGGAGACCGGCTGACCGGAGAGAGGACATCACCGGTGCCCCGAACTCCGGTCCCTAGACTCAGGTAAGTTTGGCTTTTCTTTACTTTTTTTTTTTTTTTACTCCGGGCTCTGCTCTCCCCGTCAGAGCATGGCAGGAGTCTGGTAACCGGGGGAGACCCTGGATAACGCCACCTACAGGTGGCGTTATTATCACAGGGCTTTCCCTGGTATTTTTTCACGTTTTATTTTTAGTAACTTTGGCCAGATCACATTTCCCATTACAATGATGGGAAATGCAATCTGCTTACTAAAAATAAGTGATACTTAGGGGTTGGAGTAGAATTTTATGAATTCTACTCCAAATGCCCTTTAGTAACTGTAGGTGATACTAAAATAATGTGAAAAGGGTGTGAATATACCCATTTTCACTTTATTTTAGTAAAAATAATGTTAATAAATAAAGCCGAAAGAGAGATATCACGGATAGTTATACGCGTGGAATAGATAGATAGATGAGTCAAATAACTAGACATTTTGGTGCCATGTGCCAGAAAGAGAATTGGTGCCCCACCCCCCTGTTCAAAATAGGGATAGTGCACGCCACAGACGTGTGCCAGGAATATAGGGTCATGGCATCATATGGTAGTGGCATGGCCACAGAATAGCACCAAGTTACATTACACCACACAGTAGTGTTCGATAGTTGCATTACACCAACACAGTAGCACCCCTTATACATGGTACGCCACAAAGTAGAACCCCTTATACACTTTACACCACAGAGCTGCTTATAAGTCATGCCACAGTAGAGCAGCTTATACATGTTATGCCATAATAAAGCCCCTTTTATACATTATATGCCATGGTAGAGCCCCTTATACATGTTACACCACAGTCGAGCCCCGTATACACATTAAACACAGTAGAGCCACTTGTACACATTATGCCATGGTGGAGCCCCTTATACACTTATACTAAGGTAGAGCTCCTCCACCTCATTCCTCCTTCTCATCATTTCTCCTCCTCATTCCTTCTTCTTATCATTCCTCCTTCTCATCAATCCACCTCCCACACTCTCCCCTCCCAGAAGCAACTATGCTGTTACCTTTGTTATTGTGCGGCTGTGCCCAGTAGCAGCGACAGAAAGGATCCTGACTGTGCCCGGCTGAAGTCCAGTCCCTGCAGACATTGTAAGAGATGGGAAGGGGTAGGCAGGCAGGTGCAGCACTGCCCGCTGTAATGTATATTAGCAGCGATGTGTCCGGCAGAGAAGGAGCCTGGCGCACTGCTACTTTTATACATTGCGGTGGCCAGTGGGCTGTGTCGCATACACGGGCTGAGGCAGCCGTTGAGTGCACCAGCCGCACTACCCTGGTTACAGCTGTGAAATAGATAGATAGATAGATAGATAGATAGATAGATAGATAGATAGAGTGTTACACATGCATGATATATCGTTTGTAGCAAACAACCTCACGATGCTGGAATTTAAATAATGGGAGGAAAAGTGACAACATATCGTCCATCGTCCATTGCATCGCTCATCGTGCACATACACAAAACAATTGTGTGCCAAATCGTGAAAGATAGGTCGATATCTTTCTGCAGGTTCAATTGATCAGCAACGACGATGTACGACGGCGGGGGTGCGCATCGCCATCGTGATCATCCCCACACACAGCACTTTTTATACGATTGGTCATTCCAATCGATCGAAAAACGACCAAATTGTGTAAAAAATCGCACCGTATGGGGGCCTTAAGATCAGAATCCAATATCTGCCAGCAATGCAACAAAAACAGGCCCCCCAAAAAATAGGGATGAGCGGGTTTGGATTTACTCGGTTCTTATTGCCACTTTACCACAAGTTCGGATTAGTTTGGATTTATTTTATTGGCTATCCAAATTGACGTGATAGCCGATAGCCAATAAAATGCCAGGGGATGTGACAGCCAAGTCTGACGTAGGGGTCTATTTACCAAGCCTTGGATCGAGATAAAGTAAACGGAGATAAAGGGCCAAATATAATAGGGTGAGAGTTTTCTCACACTTTTTAAACTCGATCAATCTAATAGAATCCGAGAACAAAGCAGCAGAGTAAACTTGGATGTTTTTCATACCAAAAAACTCTCACAATTTAAACTCTCATCCAGAAGTTTTCCCATTTTGAAGATAAAACTCGACCAATCTGAGAGATTACTGCTAAACTCTCACATTTTCTAAACTCTCACCCTATTACATTTGGCCCATGGTACCAACCAATCAGCTCCTAACTGTCATGTCACATGCTGTGTTTGAAATGGTACAGATAGGAGCTGATTGGCTGGTATCTTATCCCTGTCCACTTTTTCTCCATTCAAGGCTTAGTAAATAGACCCCTTAGTGACCTGAGGTAGCAGACCACCATGACATGAGTGTAGAAAAGGTGGCACTGCAATTCTCAGTGTGTTAGATAGAATTCATCTGCAGATGGTGGTATGTGCAAAGAAATGGGTAGTGAGTGGAGTCACAGTAGGAATTGTTTATTATATAGGTTAGCAAAGCTGAAAATGGACAAGTAGTTTTACTTTAGAAAATTAATATGTTTCCTCCTTGTGAAAGCAGATGAATGTCATGTTAATTGCCACAAGCTCTCACTAAGAACATTCCTAGGGTGGATTTCAATTACTGGCGATGTCTGGGAAGCGGTGTCGGAGCAGCAACACTTTGCAACCAGCAACATTTCCAATTTTCCCTCACACCACATACACAGCGCTTACATTGGAGACCATACTAGTACAGAGATTCTGCACCTAGCATGGGGCTGGTGCAAGTTTCAACAGTGCGACCGATGTTTGCGTCTAAAGACGCACCAATCGGGATTGTTGTGACTAAAGATGCTCAAAGTGGGTGTCTCAGTCTTTGGACATTCAGACACATGGAGATACATCAGGGAAGGGCATATACTATTATTTAGCATAAAGTCGCAGACACAACTGTGGCAAAATATGCACACTGGGATGCCGCAGCATCTGATTCACAGTTAGCCCCTATAGCTGGGAAGGAAATGTCTCTCCTGGCATCCAGATGCACTTCAGTATTTAACAGTCCCGTTCTGTGAGCTTGTGTGACTGAGCTGTTGTTACACCTAAATGATAACATACAAATGACCGGGGCTGCTCTAGCAGGGCAGAAATTTGATGAACTGCCTTGTTGGGAAAATTACAGTACCACAGTGATTGAGCTCTTAAGTAATAAATGGAGATGGCATAGCTTCATGAATGATTTTATGCACATGTTAGCAATGGGTGTGGCTGAAATGGGCAAACACTACTTAGAAGATTTGTCCACATACTTTTGGCCATGTAAAATATATACAGTGCATCCGGAAAGTATTCACAGTGCTTCACTTTTTCCACATTTTGTTATGTCACAGCTTTATTCCAAAATGGAATAAATTCATTTTTGTCCTCGAAATTCTACACACAATTCCCCATAATGACAATCTGTAAAAAGTTTTTTTTCGAGGGAGGCGTGGTTTGATAGGCCATTGGAACGGTCGCATCCTCTGTGGGCTCCTGAAAGTCTCCTGGTTCCTGCACCTGCCATAGCCTCGTCTGGGTAGCTCGTGGCCTATTTGATATCCGGGCCCACCCACAGCGTCCGATCCCCGGACTTGCGTAGTTGCCGGATCCTCCGCTCTCCTCCCCGCTCATCCCAGCACCCGCGGACGCTACACAACACTACTGGGGCCAGCTTCTTCCTGACACCTACCTCCCGTCACGCTGCAGTTCCGGGCGGGCACTGTCTCAGGACCTTCTAACGGCTCCCGTTCATTGGAGTCAAGTGGGCGACGGATCCCTTGGTGATGTCCATCCCGACCCCAGCGACTGACACACTCCTCCACCACCTGCCTCATAGCTGTCTCCCCTCTGGGGCTCACCTCCTGTGGACCTTGGGTGTGCAGCTTGTTCTGCTATAAGGCCTCCCTGCGGCTCCTGATCATCGGGACACAATGGTCACCTGAACTTGCAGCTCACTGCCTGCTTATCAAAGCCCCTGTGGAAGCTATATACCTGCCTGAATTGCAACAAGTTATATACTGCAGGTGTCCGGCGGTTGCTTCTTCCACCTGAGAAGTGCTGTGAATAAACATGAGTGGACTCCCTGTAGTGGACCCGGGTTTTCTGTCAGGCGGGATAATTCCCTTTTTTACTAGGATCACAGGTCACTGCAGAAACGTTGCTTCCTTTTTAGGTGGCTTGCTATCTCCCGATCCTTCTATAAGTGATGTGATGTGACTTACTTACTACCTCCTCACTTGGAGCTCATAGCATGATCTTTTGGGACCTCTTTATCTTCTTATACTAACCTGCCGTTTTTTTTTTTTTTTTTTAATTATCAAGATATTATGAGCAGAGCGGGCACTAGAGCAAATAAAGGTGGATCACAAGATATAACACACTATTTCTCCCGACGTGACAAGCAGCCCTCTGCTTCCTCACCTGTTTTGTGTACTCAGCTTACAATGACAGAATCTGGATCAGCTCCCTGCACTATAGACTTGAAATCCTCCTTCACAACGGCCATTGGAGAACTTAAGTCTGACTTAGCAGCCATAAACACACAACCTCATCCTTAGAAACTTGTGTGGATAAACATCAGGAATTCCAAGAGATGGTTGGCCGTGATATGGACTACCTGCATAGGGAACTGAATTTCCTCAGGGATAAAGCAGAAGATCTTGAGAATCGGGAAAGGAGAAATAATTTGCGCATTCACAATGTTCCCGAATCTATCACTGCACATGACTTGGACTCCTATCTCAAGCGACTCTTCATAGTGTTGGTACCTTACCTAACAATGGACTCCATCCAAATAGAGCGAGCCCATCGTGCATTACGACCCAAACCCAAAGATTCCGTCCCTCCTCGTGATGTGATACTTAAATTTCTGTCTTTTAAGATTAAAAATCGAATTACAATGGCTACCAGAATGGCTACCTCGACTCTATTTGAAGACTCCCAGATACAGATATATCAAGACCTGGCGCCCTCAACTATTGCAAAAAGACGAGACCTCCGTAAGGTCACCACTGTTCTCTGAGAAAATGG
Organism: Taudactylus pleione; assembly: GCA_031769625.1. Classification (NCBI taxonomy): domain Eukaryota; kingdom Metazoa; phylum Chordata; class Amphibia; order Anura; family Myobatrachidae; genus Taudactylus; species Taudactylus pleione. The sequence goes on along the minus strand of JAUIMM010000016.1, from coordinate 3,259,317 downwards.
TTACCAGTATCTTTGGGGATTCCCCTTTCGCTTCTCAGTGGACATTGATTGTCGTTATCATACCATATGATCATTAGAGGAAGGGATGCAACTGCTTCGCAAGCTTCGGCTTATCTCATCTTCGGGCTCATCCACTATGAGACCTGACGTCTCCTCACCCACCTGAATGGTCCTTGACTCTGGTTTGAAACTTTTTTGATGCTCTATATCTCTCTGTGTTTTCATATTGTTCGTTGCATCAATAATATCGCTAATGTTTTTGTTTAGTTTAAGGAGATTGCTTATATTATCTGTTAAAGTTTATGTTTTCTCTTTCCCCTTGGTCTCAATGTAAAGTGTTCCAGGTAATACTCTATGTAATCCTGGGTTAAGCTCTGTATGGGATTGGGCAGGTTCTCCCCCGAACACTCCACCCCCCAATTTTAGGGATTATTGTGATTTAATTTTCAAATGATTTCACATTGAGTCCATAGTTGGATTAATTTGAATCCCGCAAGTAAGCTCTTTTTACTGTAGAGCTCAATCTTAGTGGCAGTTCACCTGGTATAGCAGGTGATTCTTGTCACTTATTATTCTGATCTAATTTACTTTTCCCCGTTTTTACCCTTTTTTTTTCTTTCTCCCCCTCACCCATAAGCTGCAAGTTGTGATTGTTTGTCTGTATAGATATTTTTCGTATTTTTTTTTACAATGCCTCTTACATGTTTATCTATTAACGCTAAGGATTTAAACACTCCCCAGAAACGATCACACCTTCATAGGACCCTTAGTAAATTAGGAGGAGATGTAATTTTTCTACAAGAAACCCACTTAAAAAAAGATTCACATCCTTCACTGTCATCCAGGGCTTTTCCTAATGTATATTACTCCAATAATGTCTTCAATAGCAATGGAGTAGCAATTCTTCTTCGTGGTTCCCCCCATTCCAACTACTTGATGTAAAAAACGATAGTGATGGTAGATACATTATGATCCGAGGTAGGGTCAGACACGAGGACTTTACGCTGGCTAACCTATATGCTCCTAATACTGATCAGGCCAAATTTTTTTGCAATTTTTTCCATTCACTTTTTTATATAGACTGGGAAAGACTCTAATTGGAGGTGACTTCAACTCTGTTCTATATCCACATTTAGGTAAATCAGGCATCCCCTCGGGTGGAAATACGGCCCTAAATTCTTCTGCTTTACACAAGTGTATAACCGAGGCTGGTCTGTCTGATGTTTGGCATTTCCTCAACCCCACCACCCGAGACTATACTTTTTACTCTAACCCTCGTGATATTTACTCTCGTATAGACCTGATTTTGTGCTGTGCGCCTTTATCACAGACTGCTCATCGTTCCTCTATTGTTCCGAACTCATGGTCTGATCATACTTGATCATTCTATTTTAGTAGCAGTTTTTGACCTCCTGGAATCTTCAGGAGGTAAACCTTCTTGGAGACTAAATGAAACCTTGTTAAAAATTCCTCAGTTTCAGGAAACTGTTAAAACTAGACTTTTGGATAATTTCGCTTTAACCCTCCCTGGGCAATGTAATATGTCTACGATATGGAAGGCCCATAAGGCAGTCATACGAGGAGACATAATTCAGTTCGCCTCTCGTAGGAAAAAAGAACAGGACCAACTTTTTAACTCTCTCACCACCACTGTCGCGAATTTGGATAGGATTCATAAGCGCACCCTTTCTAAGAAAGTTCTGTCTCAACTTTCTAAGGCCCGTGCCGAATTGCAATCTATTCAAGCTGAGCAGGTTGAACATTCTCTACGATAGGCTAACCAGAAGTTTTTTGACAAGGGTAATAAGGCTCACACTTTACTTGCCAATAAACTCTGAACCAAAAGGGCTTCCCAAGCTATCCCTTTTCTTAGAGACACCTCAGATAATCCAACCTACGACCCCAAACATATAATTTTCTTGAAATATTATGAAGCACTGTACAATTTGCCTCCCCCCTCCGATCCTCTTGTTCATGTTGAGAAATGTCAGGAGTACTTAGATTCTTGTGCTCTGCCTAAAATTGACATAGCTTCTCACGAACTGTTAAACACTGATATTACTTTAGAGGAACTAGAAACTGCTATCAAGTCCCAAAAACCATCTAAAGCACCAGGCCCGGATGGGTTTCCGATGGTATATTATAAAACATTTGCCCCCCAACTCCTGCCCCACATGATTCAAATGTTTAATAAAATTATGCACTGCGAGTCATTTCATACCGTCTCGACTACTTCTCGGATTGTAGTCATTCCGAAACCGGGTAAAGATCCCTCCCTATGTGCTAACTATAGGCCCATCTCCCTATTAAATACCGACATTAAATTATTTGCCAAAGTCTTGGCCAATAGATTAAACACCATTTTGGCCTCTCTAATTGACCCGGATCAAGTGGGTTTTATTCCGTGTCGACAGGCCTTGGACAATACGAGACGAACTAATAATATAATTCACCACATTAACAAACTTGCCTCGGTTGTCCATTTGACCGCATTTCCTGGCCTTTTTTATTTTCAATTATGTCTTCCTTTGGTTTTCCGAGTCATTTTCTGTCCGCAGTCAAAGCATTATATTCTCACCCCTCATCTTCAGTCATGACCAATGGTATTTATTCCCCTCGATTTACTTTGTCTAATGGTACCCGGCAGGGATGTCCACTTTCACCGTTAATTTTTGCTCTATGCATTGAACCACTGGTGGCATGTATCAGAGCAAATGTGAATATTGGGGGGATCACAATGGGACATACCCAGTACAAAATATCTCTGTTTGCAAATTATGTCCTATTGACATTATCCAACCCCTTGGTTTCTCTTCCCAACCTACAATCTGAATTATTATTATATGGTTCTCTCTCAGGTTACAAAATAAATCACTCCAAATTGGAAGCTCTAAATACCTCTCTTCAAATTAGGACAATAGTGGCCTCTAAATTTCAATTCCTCTGGAGACCTTTAGCCATCAAATACTTAGGAATATTTATCACCAATACCTACTCCTCCCTCTACAAAGCTAATTATGTCCCTTTGATTAAGACACTCACACAAGATTTAGACAGACTGTTTATCTCATGAATAGGCAGGATAAATACAATAAAAATGAACTTCCTTCCTCAATTATTGTACCTATTTCAAACTCTACCGGTAGCAGTTCCCAACTTGGCCCTCCTTCTCCTACAGAAACTTTGCAATAGGTTTATATGAGCTGGACATAAGCCTTGCCTTCGTAGATCAATACTAGCTAAGAGTACAGTCTCAGGTGGCCTGGGTCTACCTATACTTCAGGACTATTACGCGGCATGCTATCTCAATCATATTGTTTCGTGGCATTCTGCACCGGGTCTTAAAAAATGGGTGGACATAGAAAATTCTTTTATCACAGGAAGGAATCTTGGCTCCATAATATGGCTTCCCAAATTGTGCAGACCAGCCTCGACTATCTAGGTCCCAACCATTAATTTTACTTTTCAGTTATGGGATAGGCTGTGTGAATTGGCCTCTTACCCCTCCCCACTGACCCAGATTTGGGATCATCCCCTGTTTACCTTTGGATGTGATACCACAATAGCGGCTATGTGGCGTAATTGTGGAATTGACCGTTTCATTAATATTAAAGGTCCGTTTGCCCCCACCTCATTTTCAGATCTTCAGGTTCAGTATGGCCTACCCTCTTCGTGTCAATTTCAGTACCTTCAGGTCCTCGGTTTCATCCGCTCTCAAATCAAATCTTCCTCACTACGTACTCCTACCCCATTTGAAAGATTATGTCTTTATTCGGTCAATATGAAGGGCAACATCTCAATGATTTATCATTCGGTTTTATTTCCCGAACCCCCATCTCGTGAACCCTACGAATTAGCTTGGGAAGCTGATTTATCTTTATCTATGGAGGATGAGCAATGGGACGAGATCAAATGCATACAGCCAAGGCCTCTATTAATGTATCGATCAGAGAGACATGTTACAAAGTCTATACCCGATGGTATTTTGTTCCCACTAAGCTCCATGCTATTTTCCCAGCCACATCTAATTTGTGTTGGAGGTCATGTGGAAGGGACGGCACTTTTCTCCACACATGGTGGACCTGCCCCATGATAATTCCTTTCTGCGACCAAGTTTGCTCGTTGATTTGTCGGGTTTTTGTATTTGCAGTGCCACTGGAACCTGCAGTAGCTATGTTAAATGCTCCTTCACTTGGGGTCCCCAAATCTCAGGATAAATCACTCATGCACATTTGTAATGCAGCCAAGTCTCTAATAGCCAAATTTTGGAAAAACCATAACCCACCACCACTATCTGCCCTGGTAGCAAATATTAATTTTTAATATTAATAGCTACTATGGAGTATATTCCCAGTTTGCAAAATAATGGGGTTGCTAAGTTTCAGATGATTTGGTCTCCATGGTTCCAATCTCAATCCCTACCTATTCCTGGTCTCCGCTGACTTTTTCATCTCCCCCCCTCCCACCATTTCTTACCACCTTTTATTGTTTTACTTTTTCCTTCTCTATTTTTAATTTTTTACTGTATTATCAGTAATTTGATGTGCTACAGTTTAATCCTGTTATTTTATATTTGTTGTTTTGTCAATGTAATGTGGCATTGGAGAATGTTTTATTTGTCACAAAAAAATATATATTTTTTGTTGTATATGTGGGTTAATTCCCATTATTTCTTTAACCAATATTGTTTAAAAGTTGTTTGATTTATCTCAATAATCAATAAAAATTTAAAGATTAAAAAAAAAAGTATTTTTGAGCTTTTTGCAAATGTAATAATAATTAAAAAAAACTAAGAAATCACATGTACATAAGTATTCACAGCCTTTGCCATGAAGCTCAAAATTGAGCTCAGGTGCATCCTGTTTCCACTGATCATCCTTGAGATGTTCCTACAGCTTAAATGGAGTCTACCTGTGGTAAATTCAATTGTTTGGACAAGATTTTGCAAGGCATACACCTGTCTATATAAGGTCCCACAGTTGACAGTGCATGTCAGAGCACAAACCAAGGATGAAGTCCAAGGAATTGTCTGTAGACCTCCGAGACAGAATTGTCTCGGGCACAAATCTGGGGAAGGGTACAGCAAAATATCTGCTGCTTTGAAGGTCCCAATGAGCACAGTGACCTCCATCATCTGTAAATGGAAGAAGTTCGGAACCACCAGGACTCTTCCTAGAGTTGACTGGCTGTCTAAACTGAGCAATCGTGGGAGAAGGGCCCTAGTCAGGGAGGTGACCAAGAACCCAATGGTCACTCTGTCATAGCTACAGCATTCCTCTATGGAGAGAGGATAACCTTCCAGAAGGACAACCATCTCTGCAGCAATCCACAAATCAGGCCTGTATGGTACAGTGGCTAGATGGAAGCCACTCCTTAGTAAAAAGCACATGGTAGCCTACCTGGAGTTTGCCAAAATGCACCTGAAGGACTCTCAGACCATGAAAAACAAAGTTCTCTGGACTGATGATAATATGCCGAGCGTTATGTTTGGAGGAAACCAGGCACAGCTCATCACCAGGCCAATACCATCCCTACAGTGAAGCATAGTGGTGGCAGCATCATGCTGAGGGGATGTCTTTCAGCGGCAGGAACTGGGAGACTAGTCAGGATAGAGGGTAAGATGCATGCAGCAATGTACAGAGACATCCTGGATGAAAACCTGCTCCAGAGCGCTCTTGACCTCAGGCTGATGCAGCGGTTCATCTTTCAGCAGGACAACGACCCTAAGCACACAGCCAAGATATCAAAGGAGTGGCTTCAGGACAACTCTGTGAATGTCCTTGAGTGGCCCAGCCAGAGCCCAGACTTGAATCCAATTGAACATCTCTGGAGAGATCTGAAAATGGCTGTGCATCAACGCTTCCTATCCAACCTGATGGAGCTTGAGAGGTGCTGCAAAGAGGAATGGGCGAAACAGCCCAAAGATAGGTGTTCCAAGCTTGTGGCATCATATTCAAAAAGACTTGAGGCTGTAATTGCTGCCAAAGGTGCATCAATAAAGTATTGAGCAAAGGCTGTGAATATGTATGTACAGAATCAGTATGATTTGTGGCCAGCGGTTCAAATCCCGGCAGCGGAAGCCCGGCAGGGGTGAAGATCCTGAGTGTTAATTAAGGTAAGTACCGCTAACCTAATTCCCTACCCTAACCCTCCCTTAGGGGTGCCTAACCCTAACCTCCCACCCAAGTGCCTAACCCTAACCCCCCTCTAAGTGCCTAAACCTAACCCCTCCTTCCCCGCAGCCTAAACCTAAGTCTCAAGGAGGGGTGCCTAACCCTAACCTCCCCTCGCGGGTGCCTAACCCTAACCCCCCCTTCTCCTAGCCTAACCCTCCCGGGGGGCTGCCTAACCCTAAGTCCCCCCCCCGGGAGCCCCTAACCTAACCCTCCTCCCCGCGGCTGTCCACACCCGGCGCCCAGCTTACCTTTGATCGGGAATGCCGGGCGTCAGGCTCCCGGCATAGGTAAAATGACAGGCGTCGGGATTTCGATGCCTGTCATTAGACCCTTGCCAGGATTTGACAGTCGGGATGCCGACGTTCGGCATTTAAACGGTTGGCATCCCGACTGCATACCCTTATGTACATGTGATTTCTTCGGTTTTTTTTTATTCAATTTGCAAAAATCTCAAAAAAACTTTTTGCACGTTGTCATTATGGGGTATTGTGTGTAGAATTTTGAGGATAAAAATGAATTTATTCCATTTTGGAATAAAGCTGTAACATAACAAAATCTGGAAAAAGTGAAGCGCTGTGAACACTTTCCGGATGCACTGTGTATATATATATATATATATATATATATATATATACAAGATTCAAATGCTCGGCACTCCTGTGTACAAAAACAACTGCAGCCGGTGCCCTTCCTATAGGTACAATACACACACAATAGCACTAGGCAGATGGTCGGCACTCATGGCTTAAAATATGAGGAAAAGAAAAAATACACGCTGGGACTGGCGTAATATCAACGTTTCGGAGTATTAGCTCCTTTATCAAGACATGAAAAACACAAAATAAATCACATACCTTTATAGCCTGAACACCTTGATGCGCATCAGTCACCTTCGCCGCCCCGTGGAGTCTGGATGACGTCATCCAACTACGCCACCGCGCCCGCTTCACAGCAGCCAACAGGGTCGCGACACCCATGTGACCCGTCACCATAGCAACCAATAAACACTATGACAATGGAAAACGGACATGTAAACTACAAACTTTAAAAACAATCAGGGGCTAATCCTGTAAGAAAACATAACTATATAGACTTCTTCATATTAATGAGACAATGAGGAAATTTGTAACGTAGCAACTACATAATAAACCATATAATGCAATCTCAATCAGGCTGAATCTAAGACGGAAAAAACATAAATGACATCTATTCAAACTCAAGTGAAACATGTTAAGGAAAGAGTTTCATTCAGGTCAAATGGTTGAACAATATGTAATAAGTGTATCCATTTAGCTTCTCGTTGAAGTAAGGCTCTGTTACGATCTCCTCCTCTCAATTGCAGGGGCTCATGATCAATCAAACTCCACGGGGTGGCGAAGGTGACGGATGCGCATCGAGGTGTTCAGGCTATAAAGGTATGTGATTTATTTTGTGTTTTTCATGTCTTGATAAAGGAGCTAATACTCCGAAACGTTGCAATTACGCCAGTCCCAGCGTGTATTTTTTCTTCTTCATATTTTAAGCCATGAGTGCCGACCATCTGCCTAGTGCTATTGTGCTATAGTGTATATAGCACAATAGCACTATATATATATATATATATATATATATATATAAATAACACTAGCGACCTGCCTCAGCATAGCACGGGAGCAATTTCATCTTGCCAAAAACCCCTGCATCTCATAGTAACCTACGCGATGTCACCACAGTCCCCTGCATCTAACCACAAACCCATACTTCTAACTCCTGCCCCCTGCATTTCACCAGTGTCACCACACCCACCAGCTGGGATGTGCTGGGAAGGGCAGGAGGATCATGGATGAGATTGCAGCTACTGTAAGTACTATCAGCAGCATGACCCCGGGGCTGGGGCACCTGTGCATTTCTCCTCAGCCTCCATGAGCACCTCTCCCCAGCTGCTAAACATGGCTATGAGCAATGTCCTCTTTGCACAATGTACCCTGTATTTCCTAGGCTTTCTGTTGAGCTTCCTTGCTGTTAGGTCCCTGTCCGAGAACAGTGCTGACTGAGGGGGTGTTGCTGAGTGGGAACATCATGCTGGAGAGGGAGCACTTCATGGTGGAGGAGTGGTGGACGGAGTCCGCCTGCAGGTTCAGTGTAGGAATGGACATTGGAATCTGATGGTTACTAACCATCAATGTTTCTGTTCTGATGGCAGTGTTTTTACCATGGTGATGGTGGCGGTCCGATGTTTGCCATCATGGAATGGAAATCATTCAATGGAGTTCCGATGGTTGTTTTTGTTTTTATAATTCCTGGTAGCTTTGCCTACCTTGGCTCCTTCCTCGCTACTGTATCTGCATCAGGGCATCTTCATGGGTTCGTTGGAGGCTGTCTCTCACTCTATGCTCAGTCCCTGACTCCCTCTCCTCTCTAGGCTGCTGCTAAGCAAAAGACACATTGCTATCTCTAATTGGCTATCACTGTCTCTTGCTGTTTCAGCACCCCGACCAGCTCCTATACATCAACATACTGCAAGATTTTTTTCTGTGACTTTGCTTCACTAAAATTGGCACTGCTCAGCTCACTTTCATCACAGATGAATGGGTCATACATCTAAACCTTCATCGACCAATGCTGTATAAAATAGTGAAAACCCCATCAAAAACCATCCAGTGGCTCAAAAGATTAGCCCAAACGAACAGGCAGACCCCTAAAAGGGGACTTTATTTTATATATATACAGTATATAGATTAAAAATATATATATTTATGTTTGCATGATTGTATTTGCGTTTATGATAAATATTTCTTTAATGATATAATTAATTTTAATGCCTCTTTAAATGACCACCTGATTTTAAAGCTCTATCTTGGGCATGATGATATACTATACTATGCCTCAGCTAATTTTAGACCAAAGGGATCATCCCCCCCATTTCTTAAGTGCCTTGGGCCCCAAGTAGTCTTAATCCAGCATTGCATGCATCCATATTCAGAATAAAGGAGAATATTAAAGGGAACAATTTGGAAATGCTGCTCATTACTAGATAAGACCTAAACATTCTGTTTAACAGATCAACTTTATAGTGAAAAACATATTCTAAGAACCATACATTTCACTTCAGTTAATATCTTCTGCATATATTGCAATGTACTAATAGATATTTATAAGTCTCAACTGTGCATCTAACCAGTTCCATGCTTTTATAGTAACGATATGTGCAATTAATCATATCTACCAACATAGGAACATATTTTTTATGCAATGTACATCTGCTTTTTGTATGTGTTAATATAGTTATTAATCAGAGTTAATCTATCAGAACAATGCTTTGTGTCTCATAAGTAGATGACGGCAGGAATTTTAGCATAAACTTAATGCACGACTGAACACTCCTTGCACAGCGGCTCCTATGCAATGAATGACCCCTTGTTTTCAGGAATACTTTTCAAACAGGAAGAAATCAGATCTATTTCATAGTTCCCCATGATACTTCTTCAAAATGTATTTTCTCCCCAGGTTGACCGCATGGAGGTATTTGATCGCTTGCATTGTTGTGACTCGGCTTTTGTGCTCACACCACAGTCTAGGGTGTACAGTACTTCTGCTTGTCAATCTCATTTGTGAGAGCAAAACATGGAGGTCTGAACTTACTAGACCGAATGCCCCTATAGGATCACTTGTCACATGTATTATAGTGCTAGACAAGTATATCCAAGCTTAAACTACAATACTTTTGATCAGTGTTTTGTATCTGTACTACAGAGAACTGACGCTAGTATTTTCATCAAATGCTACAGTTAGTTGAGGGCATAGTGGTGAGTCCAGACCAGCTATATTTATAATATTGAACAAGTTATGAATTTACTTACCCTTACGTGGGAGCTGTAGCATATATATTGCTCATAGGCAGTGGCATAACTAGGGCATTTGGAGCCCAGGGCAAGATGAGAAATGGAGGCCCCCCCATGTGTGTGTGCCGAAAAATGGGCATAGTCACATTCCACAAAGGGCATGGCCACTGAAAAATGGGGCATGTCAACACATGCCCCATTTGGAAACATTCCTTTCCATTCCATATGTACCTTAAATAGTGCCCCGCTTGCAATGCCCACTGTAGCAGTGCCCCTTATGCAATGTCCCCAGTAGCAGTGCCCCATGTAGTAGTGCCCTTTATACAGTGCCCCCGGTAGTGCACCCTTACACAGTGCCCCCAATAGTGCCCTTTATACATGGCCTCCAGTAGTGCACCCTTATACAGTGCCCCTTATAAAGTGCCCCCAGTAGTGAACCCTTATACTGTGCCCCCTATGCAGTGCCCCTTATACAGTAGTGGTCAGTGATCAAGATATGCATTTAGATGTGGCAGAACAGCCAGCCAAACTGAGCTAAATGTTTTTTTTTAATGTGGGCATCATTTCACAATCCATGTCCCATGCTGTGTGGAGCATTGGAGCTAATATGGGAGTCTGGGGAAGAAGCAGAATAATCTGAGACCAGCCCTGGACATATATGTACACATTGGTATCCTTATACACTGTATAATGTATGTCATACAATATAAATAATACTATGGTCAATACTGGACAGCTCTGTTCTATCCCTTATACTGTATGTTGTGACTGCACCTCTAGTAAAATCATCTTGTATTCTACTGCTATTGTGGTCATGTTTCCAGCCAATAGCTAGGCCAGGGGAGATTTCAGGCTTCCAGGCCCCCCTATGTTTGCCTATGAGGTAATGCAGGAGATAACATTTTTGGCTTTTGACAGGTGTCTCCACAATGGAACAATGTTGAATTGCTCTGGTGATTTTGTATCCACCGCTGGTACTCACAGCAAGTTGGATGCTTAATAGGCCCCTATGAATCTATTCTACAATACAGTGGATTTGTATTTGCATTTGTTTTTTTGTTTGTTTGTTTTTTTCATCTTTTGAAAGTTTTGAAAACATAAACTTAAGTTTTAATTAAAAAACAGTATCATATAAAACTGCAGTTCCTAACTTTTTGTACCATAATACTGCAACCTACTCAGAGTTAAATGGTTGTATGTAGATAGCTCCTTTCTACAGTAAGTCCTTTCTACTACATTATATACTCTGCCACTGACCTGAGGACACTGAATAGTGCAAGTGTATTCCTGCATTATTTTAAGGGTAATGCCGCTTTGGGAGAAATGCACTCATGCTGTTCATCTTTTGACAAATGCAGACAGACCAGGTTGACCCCTGTGAGTGTCTAATATTTGGCTGACTAATACAACAGACTTTTTTATTCTGGGCAATGCTGTTTATAAAACATAGGAGGGTTATCCAGATAACACTGCCTCACATGAGCCAAATTTATCAGCTTAACAATATGAATGCAGATACCATATTCAACACAATAGTTCTATGTCACGGCTGCCAAAGTTTTTGTAGCTTTCTGTGTGTTTCTCTCTAAAACCTTACATTATTTTGAAAGTCATCCAAATAAAACCAATTTGGGTAATGTTTAGAAATGGCAGTATTTTCCTTTTCTTTCTTTTTTATCTCAGGCCCCAGGAAAAATGATAAATGTAATTCACCCTCATTATCTCGAGACATTACACAGCCAGATAGTATGAAGCAAACAGAAAAAAGGGGAAATTATTACATTTTAGCAAAATTAGTACTAATATTCTGTCCAAATGATGATAAAAACCAAGATTTGGAGATATGTCTACATAATCCATTCACAAACATCCAGAATGCCTCCTCATTTGTGATATGCCTGCTTGTAAATGATAAAGGAAAACTCCAACCTCTATATAGCTCTCTTTACCCACTGGTAGAAATGTAGGCAGTTTTCTGATTTTTTTTGACAAGTTGCAAACCGCCACCATATATGATAATTGTAAAATTGTCAGAAAATATCCAGAAAGCCTTTGTCCCAGTCATCTTCTATACCAACTCTCCTCTTGCTAACTTTCTCAATATCCTTCAAGCCCAACGCCATTATTGTAATCCATACTTTCCAACTCTCCCGTAATGTCCGGGAGACTCCAAAGTCTTGGTTGGCTCTACCATATGCCCGGGAGAGTGGACCACATGCCAGCCATAAATTTGTTCTGAATTGCATCATTGTAGCCTCGCACCTGCTTCACAATACTGGTAATCATGGCATTGTATAGAGGGGTGTGGAGCCACAATGATATGATCGCAAGTCCTTTGTCAAGACACCTTGTGCAAAATGCGTAAGTGGAGGAGGTGATTGCCCATTCTTTTACCCTAGGAGATCCTGTGAAGGTCCACACTATGGAAGGGAGGTGACGTACCCCGGTGCAATTTCCATTACTTCTCATTCATATGTGTACATTTCTCAGAAGGCTTCTAACCCTGTTGTTTGTACAGAGTAGATTAATAAATATGGTATACATTTAACCACTATGAGGAGCATTCCTTTCTACGTTTTTATATTTGGAGGTTTAAGCCTATGGTTTGGGGAGGAGTCTGTTTCTGATTTAATTTGAATGAAGATCAAAGAAATGTTTCAAGGAACGTTATCCACCTTTTCAAGGTGAGTTGCTGTGTTGGAGAAGAATTCATCTTTTTAAAAGTTGTTACAAATTATCCATTTGTGAAACTTTCTCCATATTTGAAAAAGGTATGGTAAACAGATACCAGGGCTTGGTGGCCTTCCCGTTATTTTTATATTGACTTTCAGTGACACACCCGAAACACTTCCACAACACTCCCATAAGACACAGCATCTCTGCGTGTCTGATTAGCCACCCCCTAGGAATGCCAAGTACGTTTCTAAGTCATTATAGACACTGTGTGTCTGAATCAGTAGTGCAACTCCACTAGGTCTGACATTTGTACTGCATGGGATTCAGAATCAGTCTCAGTGCTCACCACTGCTCCTTCAAAACTTTATAAATTGACTCACCCTCTGACTTTTGAACTATTGAAAACTGAGCCATCAAATATGCAAATATTTGCATTGTTATACACACTAACTTAAAAATGTTATATTGGTATTGTTTTTGTCCTCACTTGTCTTGACTTCTGCCATGTTCCTCTTTGTGCTAGTAGTGGTAAAAGATGCCTTGTCTTTGACCACACCAGACTTGGTATAGGTCATTGATGTTGCGCCCCCTACTGTGTTGAAAGTGACGGTGACTGTATAGTATGCTGAAGTCCTGCTGGATCTACCATGGACCTGGTCTTTTGGCACTATGCTGTTCACGGTGTCAGCTGGTGGACTGGTTCTTCCAGAAGCTGTATCTATCTAGACTATATGGGGTAAATTTACTAAAGTGATGTTGCTATGGGCAACATCACTTTTTAAACTCACTTCTAAAAACTCTCACTTTTGTAAATTTACCGCTATTAGTTATAGAAAATAATTTATATATTATAAAAATAACTCACAGTTCAATATTTTTTATTATGACATTAACATTAATAACGCTTGTATCAAGTAAACTATGAATAATCAGAGAGATAACTTGTTAATGGAAACATTTTTAAGAAAATCTTACCCAATCAGCTGGAGATTGTCTTTAAGAAAGCCAAAAACAGACATAGTAGCTATTAGCTTTCTTAGAGTGCTATTACCACATGTCGTATTTTACATGTGATTGTGATGAGATAAATTGATATGAGCTACAGTAGCATTACAATATTGATAAATACAATTTTGCATGCATTTATGAATTGAGGGGTGCCGGGACAAAGCTACCACTATCACTTTGCTTCTGGGTTCGAACATGTCACGCATATTGTGTATGCATGACCATCCTGCTGCCATTATGTGGATGATTAAATGTGCATCCAGTGATTATCCATCCACAAGTAGTGCAACTCAAGCACCCAATGTAACTCAACTTAGTTTTCTAGACTGTTTCAGATGTCTCCAGTCTGTGGGTCTCAAAAGCATTTGCTTCAAGTTAGATGTGTATCACTGATATGGAAGAGCAACAATAGAACCATCACTGAGACAAATACCTCAGTCTTCTACCTAAGCTTACCTGAGGTGGGTGCATCCTTTTTAAATGTGAGGTTCTGTGGGGGAGTGACGTGTTGAGTGCCCAGTACCCATGACTGGCCTTGCAAATTGGTAAGGACATTGTAGCATTTTGTGGTTATTTAGCTGTAATAAATATGATGCAATTTTTATTAATGAGAGAACCCAATTATTTATGCTACAGATGAAGAATAGTTTTTGCTGGTAGTAAGTATGTGATTTTTCACACAGTTTACATATCATGGAATTTTGTGTCTGAATAAAACTGTGTTCTAAACCTAACCCTCCCCCCAGAGTGCCTAACCCTACCCCTAGTGCCTAACCCTAACCCTCCCCTTAGTGCCTAAATCTAACCCTCCCCCCAGAGTGCCTAACCATAGCCCTCCCCCTAGTGCCTAACCCTAACCCTCCCCTTAATGCCTAAATCTAACCCTCCACCCAGAGTGCCTAACCCTAACCCTCCCCCTATCCCCCGATACTTACCTTTGGGGTGCCGATGGTCGGTATTCTGGAGCCGGGATCCCAACTGCGGTATTTAGACCGTTTGCATCCCGTTAGCTGGGATGCTGACTACATCTCTATAGGATGACAATGGTTAATCCATTTTCTCATGTGCTGCTTTTGGGATAGGACTAGGAAAACTTAGGGCATATTCCTGCAGTAAAAAGTATGAAATGTCACCAAATGGTGGAATGAGGCTAATATTTTGTGGAACAGTTTTAACATTTTCACTCATCTGTATTTCCTGCATGAATAATGTATAATTCACTTTGTATAAAGCAAAGAGTTTTGTTGCTAGTAAATCCTGATTATGTGTCTTGTGATCACTTTATACTGTATGATGTGCAGCGGAATCTGATCTTCAGTACTCTTCTGTTCCACACACTTTTACCTCTCCCACCCCGTGCTGCGAAGATAAGCTGTGTGCAGGTCAGTTCTCTATTTAAGTCTGTCATCAGGTGCTAATTTATGCGCTGGCTGATCTACTCCATACTTATCTGAACATTTGGAACAGGTGTCACCTGGAATCCAGCCACCTCCTCTGGAATAAAATAATAATATGACCTCCATTCATAGAGCTGGGGAGCTTGCACGGTTCATGTTTAAAAGAAAATAATTTAACCCTCTATATGACAACTTCTCTTCTAGCATACAACACGGTGGAAATTTTAAGAACATCTCTGACTGTGAAAAGACACTCGTCTCAATTAAAATAAAACTACATTCTACATGTAAATGATGAATTTTTAATAGCCTGATTCCATTATTAATATTTTTTTCCCCAATTACAGTAAACTAGGTTGATTACTTAATTCAATAAATATTTTGGAATTGGTTATTGTGGCTATAACTATATAAGAACAGTTGAAGCAGGTAAAAAAGTAAACTTTATGGGTAAAATGTATCAAAGCTTCTTAAAAGTGGAGAAGTGGCCATAACAACCAATCAGCTTCTAGTTAGCATTAATTAAGTACATCATATAAAATGACAGGTACAAACTGATTGGTTGCTATGGATAACTTATCCCTTTCTCCACTCTTAAAATATTTAATACATCTCTCCCTAGGGTGCAGATGTATTAAACCTTGGAGAGAGGTAAAGTACCAAACAATCAGTTATTGCCATTTTTCAAAATGCAAAATGGCTGTTAGGCCGGCTACACACTTATACGACCGGCAATCGTGCTGATGGAAGGGGCGATTTCCCTTCACCCTATTGCAGGTACACACTTATAAAATGTAATGAATGACGGAACTATTAGTGTTCCATCCTTCATTAATATATACAGTCTTGCATACGATAACGTGTGATTGACCGTGCAGCACAGCCAATCACACGACCTTGCTATCGACCCGCTGGAGCGCGCAGTCTGGCATATACACTGCACGATATGCCCAATTCGACATTCCGATTTTGGCCAAATTGGCCAAATTGGGCCAATATCGTGTGTGTACCCACCTCTAGATGCTAATTGGTTGGTTTCTCTCTCCATTTTATCTATCGCCGACATCTTCCCCCATGGTAAACGCAGGATTCTTTCCAGGGGGGTTTACACACACACACACACACACACACACACACACATATATATATATATATATATATACATAGAGGGAGACTATAATCTTGTCACCAAGCCTGAAGCATGAATCGTGGCAAGCAAAGCGAGCCAGCGAGTGGACAACCGCACTTCCGCCCTCACTCCACGTCACTTCCAGGTACAGAAACTGAAGGGGAAATATACCTTTCCTATATATAATACATACCCACACATTACATATGGTATGTATTCGGCACCAGTATCCTGAACGTCGGCATCCCAAAGTTAGTTATCGGGGTGTTAGGGGGAGGTTAGGGTTAGGTAGCGGGGTTAGGGTTAGGTATGAGGGGGAGGGCTAGGGTTAGGCACCAGGGAGGGAGTGCTAGGATTGGGATGCGGGGAGGGGGAGGTTAGGTTTAGACACTAGAGGGGAGGTTAGGTTTAGGCACCAGGGAGGGGATGTTAGGTTTCAGGTGCGGGGAGGGGGAGGTTAGGTTTAGGCACTAGAGGGGGAGGTTAGGGTTAGGCACCTAGGAGGGAGGGTTAGAGTTAGGGTAGGGGTTAGGGAAGGTGATAGAAAAATACTTACCAAAAATGATTTTCTATTGCGGTGATAGAAAATGGGAGTATTTGGGACTATTTGATAAATAGAGACCTAATTATCTTTGTAGAGAGGAAATCACAAACCATAAAGCAAGGAATGTCCCTTAAAGAGCACATTCTCATGTTTAATAGTCTTTCTCCGGAATCGTCCGGCGGTTCAAATCCCTACAGTGGCTGGCCGACATGGCTGAAAATCCCGATTGTCCCAAGGTAAGTATTAACTAACCTAACCTCCCCCCCTAACCCTAAACTTCCTTAGGGGTGCCTAACCCTAACCTTCCCCCCCAGTGCCTAACCCTAATCCCCTTCTAAGTGCCTAAACCTAACCCCACCTTCCCCGCCGCCTAAACCTAACTCCCCTGGGCGGGGCCTAACCCTAAACTCTCCCCGGGGGTGCCTAACCCTAACCCCCCTTCCTCTAGCCTAAACCTAACCCTCCCGGGGGGGGTGTCTTACCCTAAGTCCCCTCAGGAGCCCTAAACCTAACCCTCCCCCCCCCGCGGCTGTCCGCAGTGGCGCCCTGCATCACTTCGATCGGGATACCAGGTGCCGGTCTGCCGGCGTCGGTAAAATGACAGGCGTCTAGATTTAGATGTCTGTCACTTAACCCTCGCTGGGATAAAGCAGTCGGGAAGCCGGCTGTCGGGATTACGTCCGCCAGCTTCCCGACTGCATACCCTTTCTCCACACACAGATCAGCACAGCTAACTGAGCTAAGTGCATCCAAACCTCTGAGCACAGCAAATTGTATTGTTACAAATTATTTTGTGCTGCGCATCTGAAGTTTTGTGCATATTACCTGGCTTCCTCATTGTTAAAGTCAACATTATTAAAATGGTTTAATAATTTATGGAATCTAGTTTCTACTTGTTGCAGAATATTTCTTTGTTCCATATGTAATGTTACACCTTGTTCTTATAAATCTTGCTCTTAAAGGTTGGTTGCAGTGAATTTATGAGTTATCCATTGCTGCTTAATTTTTATAAATGTTTCAGATTTGTTTTCGCTTCCCTTTTCAGGTACATTTTTTACCAGCTGCACTGAACATGTGTTCAAATTTGATCATTCTGGGTGCTGTCCAGTGGAGGCTTCAGAGGTGTGGCTGCAGTGCAGTACAAAATTCAAATAGGGGAGCCACACCAACTGCCAGTGAGTCCTGGCTGGCAATGTTTGGCAGCATTTGGGATGGCAGTTGGTGTGGCTCTCCTTTTCTCTACAGAATATCCCACCAAGGAAGTAGTGATGTGCACAGCTGCCCATGTTTTGGTTTGGATTTTGGATCTGGATTGATCTTCATGTTTTGGTTTTGCAAAACCACCGTCAATGTGTTTTGGTTTTGGATCTGTATTTTTTTTTTTTAAATGATAAAACAGCTAAAATCATGTAATTTGGGCCTGTTTCTGTTCCTACAGTATTGTTAACCTCGATAACATTAATTTCCAGTCATTTCCATTAAATTTTGACCACTTCACTGCTCACAATATTGTTCACCAATATTGTCCAAAAACTGGCTGGCCTAAACTAAGCAACAGAGCAATGGTACAAACACACAGCAGTTTAAAAGACTATATCACATATATGAAACATTGCCACACAGCAGTGGCAGACAGGATGGCAGTTTAATAAATTATACGATCCCATATAAACCAAGAATGTTTTCATTAATCAATAACTACTGTACAGTATATCAGAGGCCCGAGGGCAGTACAGAGAAATAAAGGTGGAGTATATATGTAGTGGAAGGCAGGTAAAGGGATTGATTATTTAGTTAATTTAATTTAATTGTTTGATTGACAAAGAAAATCTATGAGGAGTGGGTAGTATGGTTAGCAGGTCAGCTTCCTAATTTGGCATGTTCTCTAATCCTTGCCGGGAATCCTTGGCTATTAACAATGTATTATTATTATATATTTTTTTTAAATGTGTAGTAATGTATTAGAGCAATACCCAAGAAAATGTTTGTCTATGCAAAAAATTGGCCCTAATGCCCCCCAAAATACAGCCCATTATGAAAAGAAAAGCATGCAAGATGAAATTGTCCTTGGGTCCTTCCCCCTACCCTTATGTTGGATATTGAAAAGGACATGCACAGTTTAACAAACCAAGCACTACAGAAATAGGGACTGTCCTTGGTTTGTTTGGGCCCCCACAAAACAAGTTTTGGGAAGGACTACCTGCGATCATTAATTAGGTTGATGATGTGGGTGTTGGTAGTGGAAATTGCATGTGCTGGTACAAACTACTGGAGGCTGATACTAGGCTGCTTGTTATTATTTTACAAATTATTATACTTTGTTAAATAAGTGCATGAACTTGCTGCAAATTATGTAACAGGGAGGAGGTGTCTAGATGGTTAATGTCCCTACCACTACTAACTTTGGCCTCATAAATGGTACAGATACCTTCACAAATGTTGTCAGTATTTGGGTAACAATTATTCCACAATCAAGAGGTGGCTTTTCTGGTCTTATGTCCAGGCATGACAATGGTTTCCTTTTTATCACAAGCAAGAACTGCTAAAACTGGTGGCTAACTTACACAAATAACATCCTCATCATCAACATCTTTATTAGTGTCAGATAGTACACAAATATCCTCTTCATCCTTCTGTTGCACTTCCACACTAGCATCCTCAATTTCTATTATGTCACCATTTTTACTTGTACTGCTCATCCCCACATACTGTGTGCAGTGTGCAGAAATGGAGTACAGTACCAGAAATGTCAGACTAACACATAGCAGACGTGGACATCCTTAGACTCTCCTCAGGGATTTGTGACAATTCTAAACACACAGTTTGTTCTTCAGTCTTAGTGTTTTTTTCTGCACTGATTTGCCTGTTTTACATTTGACACCTCTTCTAGAATCTGAGTGAGAATGTGTTGCATCATCACGTGAGGTTAGAGAAGAAGATGCCTGACTGACAGCAATTCTAGAACCACCACTCGCAAATAAAGGCCAAGGCCTGAGCCTTTCCTTGCCACTGTATGTGGTGAATGGCATGTTGGCAATTTTATGTTTTTCAGCAGTAAGCTTTCCCTTTATTATTAAAGGTGATGTTTTTTTTCTTTAACATTGTGAAATATTGTTTTGATTTCAGGTGCCCTTTCTTAAAATGTCTATGCCCTTGAGCACTGGCTTTAGTAGATGTTGAAGCACTAATATCATCATGACTGGCAGCAGCTGCAGCACAAGTACTTGGTTGCTGCTCCTGCTCTTCTATCAACTGATCCATATTGACTCACAGTACTTATATTAATGGTGGCATGACACCTATAGAACATCATTTTTCAATACAGTGCCACTGATTGGCCCTGAACACACACACGTTTTATAAAAAACATTTTTTGTCTTTTTTAACAAATGACAAATTCACACTGCGACTCACAGCGCTGATATTAACGGTGACATGGCACCTACTGAATGTTATTTTTTAACACAGTGCCACAGCCTGGCCCTGAGCACATAAGTTTTAGTAAAAAAAGTTTGTTTTTTTAACAAACGACAACTTCACACTATGACTCACAGCACTATGAATGATGGCACAGCACCTACTGAACATTATTTTTGAACACAGTACCACTGCCTGGTCAGGAATACACACAAGTCTTAGAAAAAAAAAATATTTTTTTTTGACAACTTCACACTGCGACTCTCAGCACTGATATTAACAGTGGCACAACACCTACTGAAATATACTTTTTAACACAGTTCACTGCCTGAACACACACAAGTTTTAGAACAAAAAAAAATCTGTTTTGTTTAACAAATGCCACAAGTTCACATTGCTAATTCACAGTCTGACACAGCCATATAGCAGTGCTTGCAGCCCGCAGCCCTTCACTGACACAGTCCTTAGTGCTGCACCCCACAGTCCTTCACAGTCTAACACAGCCACAGCAATAGTGCCACAGAAGTGCTTCACTGACACAGTCTTCTTAGTGCTGCAGGCAGCACACAACCCTTCACAGTCTGACACAGCAGTGCCTAGTTGCACCCCACAGCCCTTCTGTGACACTGATTTAGTTCTGTAGCCCACAGCCCTAACCCTCCAGCATCCAGTGTGAAATAGCACCTGTAATAACTAGAGAGGGACCGCTATCGGTTCCAAAACACGTGAGATTCGACACTGAGAAGACAGCATTTTGCCTCGTGTTGGATTTCGAGTCTGGCGGGAGAAATCGAACCTGAGCTCGGAAGTACTTGGCTATGCAAAATTCGGGTTGGTTCAGTTTTCAGAAAACCAAAGCCACTCATCTCTAATAGTAAGTGCCAAAAGTAGTCAAGTATGGTGTTAAATACATAAAAGATAAAAGTAGACGATAAGCAGGCAGACCCTGCTGTAGTACTGTATATACAGCTATGTAGCAAATGCAGGGCACACATGATTGGACAGTAATCTGGTTTACTATTGGCACAGTCACCACAGATGGTTTCTCTTAATACAATCCAGAAAGAATAAATATCAGAGGGGTTTAAGTTCCTGTTATAAGGCTATAAACTAGAGATGTGCGCAGACCCACGTGTTTTATGTTTTAGTTCTAAATCAACGTTGTGTTTTGTTTTTTTCCAAAACCACCCTCAAGTGTTTTAGTTTAGTTTTGGTTTAGATCTGTATTTCTTTAAAAAAAAATGATAAAAACAGCTAAAATCATGTAACTTTGATCTGTTTGTGTTCCTACATTATTATTAACCTCAATAACATTAATTTACAGTCATTTACAGTCAATTTTGACCACCTCACAGCACCTAAAATCACGAGGGAGTGACTTAAACACAATCCAAATCACACGTGATCCGGTTTTTAGATCCGAGATCCGAACTTGGTGAGAAGACCCAAGTTGGGATTTGGTACTACTTGGAACCCCAAATTAATCCAAGCCGCCCAAAACTCGCTTCGGCTCCAAACCCCAAAGTGTGTTTCATTTTCAGCAAAGCCGAACCGCTAATTTCTACTATAGACGTGTGATGTATTCATGCTTGCTGATTGGCATCTTTGTGTTCCATGTCCTGAGACTGCATAATTCTTCAGCAAGTGTTATATTTTTGAGAAGTGCCAAAGCAGGGTGCACATGACATTATGCCATCACACAAAAATCTCCAGGTGTCCACTGGGGGTAGAAATATGAGTGCTAGGCAAGTCCAAATGATGTGCCTAGCACCCTTTTATATAGCAGGGTGTCAAACTCCAAGCTACCCATAAGGTCGAAAAGGGTTGTGGGCTGCCTCTCTAGGGTGCTGTTGGGGGCAACAACCATGCCTCCCCCCTGGGCCTTGCACCCTGGCAGTGGCACTGGTACAAATCCATCTTTAAGGCCCTGTATTTGACACGTTTGGCAAATCAAGACTAGTTAGTGATCAGTCCTTCAATGGCACATCTCTAATTATTATTATTGTTTACTGTTACTGGATGGGGATGCAGTCAGAAATCCCGACGCTGAAAGCCCAGCATGGGACTTAAGATAGGCGTCTAAATAACGAAGCCTATCAGTAGCCCCATGCCGAAATCCCGACGCCCGGCATACTGAACATAGGTAAGCCGGGCGTCAGGAGTTCTTAGCCGTGGGGGGGAGTTAGGTTTAGGGACTCCCGGGAGGACTTAGGGTTAAGCACCCCCCCCAGGAGGGTTTGGGTTAGGCTAGGGGAAGGGGGTGTTAGGGTTAGGCACCACCAGGGGGAGGTTAGGGTTAGGCACCACCCCGGGAAGGTTAGGTTTAGGGTGCAGAGAGGGGGGGTTAGGTTTAGGCACCCCCGGGGGGGGGTTAGGCACTAGGTGGGGAGGTTAGGGTTAGGCACCACTAAGGGTGGGAGAGGGGAGGGTTAGGGTACTTACGTACCCTAGTCGGGATATTCATCTGCCGGCCTTCCAGCATCAGGATTTCATCTGCCGGGCTTACATCCGGGTGTATTACATACCCATTCCACTGGATGGGCTATTATGTTAGAGTAGTCTGGTGTTCCAGCTCCAGATATTTTTCTATAGTAATTGTGTGCACTGCAATAACACATTGATCATTTACATTCTCTGCATTAGAAAAGACCTGTTTCAGTCAGTGAAATTAATAATTACTGGAAGTAGTTATTTGTCAACTGCTTTTTTGTCAACTCAAACTGTTATTAACATGAATATGGAATGTGGTACATGCCAGAAACCCTTATGTACACCATATATCTGTTGTATACAACTGAACCCATATATTTTTAAGGGTTTCTAGATAGCACATGTAGGACCCGATTCTGAGTCGCAAGCAAAAGTGGGCGCAGCCGCATCTATTGGTGGTTGCCCATTTGCGAGTTAATGCAAATGGCCTACAAACTCCTTCCCTTGCGTTCATCCGTTCGGTGGAATGTGCAAAGACTGAGACGCCCACTATTAGCACCTGTACAAGCTGTAATACTGAATTTTTGCAATCTTATACGCCACCATCGGTTGCACCATTGAAAACTGCACCACTGGCAGGTGCAATGTTTCCATCTGACCATGGCCTCCTATGGTTGCGGCTGTATGGGTGTGAACTCAGCTTCTTGCATTGACAAACCTGCGACACTCCCATAATACGACCATTTTTTCGTGCACTACTAACCAGCTCCCAGTCACTGGCCAGGAACCCTCATTACTTTCCGCAATACTTCTGAAAACACCTTTGTGCGTACACTCAGGGTATCACATGTGCCTTAGAGTTCAGAATTTTTCACACATGCACAGTTGCAAATAATGACTCAACTACATGAACATCAGCATTGAGTGAGTATTGCATGCGGCTCTGTATAAGGCCCCTAGGGTTCCCATATTATATGTCAAAATTTGAAAACTATTTTGCTTAATATTGTTTCACCAGCGGCACATGGCCTTAAATGGTCCCACTCCTACCCCAACCACACCACACAGCTTTATTTATAGCATACAAATTGTGTGAAATGCAGATGTATAATTAATACAGTGTGCTCAGACATTCCATGGATTGGTGAAGCTGTCGCCCAAAAAATTATTTATTGACAATCAATACATTAAATAAGTCTATACAAAATCTCAAATACAAAGAATCTTTCCAAATTGAGTGTAAAAACAGTAGATGATTACTCAGTCCACATGAAATATAGGGCCTGATTCAGTGCCGCTTGCTAGGGCGCGATCGCTCGCTCAGAGCGATTTTTTTAACATCTTCGAATGCGTTTAATTCGCAGTGCGCGTGCGCAAGTCAGTCGTTGCGACCTGATTTTGGTTGCTTGTAAGACACTATCAGGTCACTGCTCTGAGTGATAAATAGTACCGTTTATGGGTGGTAACAGGGGAAGGTGCTTGTGAACGGGGGAGTGGTGCTGCGAACGCAGGCGTGTCTGACCGTCCAAACGGAGTTTTAAGGACGCGCATAATTTAAAGTGCGTGTCATAGCACACGTCATTTCGCCTTCATTACAAATGGAACTACTCGCAGTGCTTGTGTTAGCCCAGGGTCTACCACGAGCACTGCATGTGCAGGCGATGGTTTCTTCCTCTGCCGATGTTTGCAGTCAATTAATAGAGTAACAGGTGTTACTCATTGCATTGTTTAATAGCAAAGTGGTTGCGTAAATTATCATATATTTTTTTTAAGATTTGTTTTCTTTTGTCTATGTTTGTGTGTTAATTGGATATTAAATTTGAATCCAAACCCATTGAAATTTGAATTCACAAACAATAGTCCCTATATTTTATAACTTCTCAAATAGATGTTTGTTTGTTTTTGAAGTTGTTAAAGTGATAGTGCTTTTTGTTTGTGGAACTGCACATCCCAGCATGCCATTCCAGAGCAAATACATGTCTTTTTTGCAATACTGTTGCAGGCCATAGTCAGATTTGTTCAACCATACTATTTTCTAATTAAAATGTATGTTGGAAGAAGATACAAAAAACATTTTGTAAAGGTAGATGTTTTTTATTTTTTTTTTATTTTTTTTATATAATTCCCAAAACCATCAAAATTTTTTGGGAATTAAAAATAAAAAAATGCATCATTTGAATAATTTTAGAAAAACATAAAATAAATAAGCAATTGAATTCATTAAAAATACATGAATTTCAGGACGAATTTGGTTTTGGATTACCAACAGAAAATGAAGATGTGGACACACTTGCAGATGTGGGTGATGAAAGTGTGCCTGTGCCGCCACCAGATGATCCTCCTGCACCTCCTACAAACTCATCACCTCAAAACGTGGCAGGCACATCACATGGAACAATACAAATCAAAAAAGTCCTTGTGGGTCTTCCAGGGGCACTAACCAGATTACATTTTTGGACATAATTTCAGAAAGTTCTGGGTGAAATAAAATAAAGATCATCAGATTTTTTTCTTCTTTGCAGCCGACTCCGGAAAGCTGAAATTATGGATCCGGGGGAATCGTTGTGGACCCTGCTGGGTGCTCGGTCCAGCCACAGCAGGGCACTGGTCCACCCCACCTTCTATTGGGCCAGTTAGATGTTCTTTAATCTCCCTGACATCTTGCCTTATGGACCTTAAATGGAAGGTTTGCTCCAGCATCTGGCCTGGACAGCCTCCATGGCTGCTGCTTGCCTTAACACATCCATTACTTCGGTAAGGGTGGCAGTGGAGGATGGGGGGAGGTACAATTGATGAAGGTTGTGCCATCACCCCATGCATCTGAATGCATTCAGTCATGTTACTTCCTAAAAAATTAGTGAGAAAAAAAACAATTAATATAAAGTAAATTAATTTAAAACAGATACCGAGCCAGGTGTATGCAAATAATTACCAGACTCAGCATGTGGGTCATCTTGTGGTGGCTCCTGATGGTATACTGTTGCCTCCACCACTATCCTCCTATTTAAGGCCCCTAAAAGTCGATGTTGCCTTTTGGTCAAAGCCAAGATGTCAGGGAGGGGACCGCCTGGCCCATTAAAGTGTTGGCTCTGCATTTCAGCTTCGTCTTGAGTCGACTGCAAAGGTCACTCCACCTTTTGAAAAAGTCTGCATCAATTATTTTTATGCCAAAACATTTTTGTAGGAGTCAGACCCTTTTACAAACATTTTTTAGTTTTACTACTTATTTGTTTGGTTAACTAGAGAAAAAGTTTTGACATTTTGTACAGTAACCCAAAATATAAAATTTTAGCAATAAACTTACTTATTTCGAAGAAAAGAGGTCTCAAAATGAGTGGAGTGCTTCAGATTGATGATCTTTGTAAATTTCACCCAGATTTTTTTCCGATCACGCAAAGGAATCTTATGTCCAAAAGTGAATCTGGTTAGTGCCAACTGGATTAGTGTATCTGAAACCCGACAAGGTTTAACTTGACCTTGTATCGGTCCATGTGATGGGCCAGCCACATTTGGAGGTGATGTGTTTGTAGGTGCTGGAGGAGGATCACCTGGTGTGGGATCAGGCACACTTTTCTCAGTCTCATCTGGAAGTGTATCTACTACTTCAATTTCTGAAGCAACTCCAAAACCAAATTTGTCCAGAAATTCATGTATATCAAGCATGCAGTCCTCATTGGCTTCCACAGAATCCATGACTGCAAATTTTAAAATTCTGGCATTGCTATTTATAGCAATCTGCGTATGCGCCTGTTACTGTGCGCCACTCCCATGCAGTGCACTACGCGATGCACAAGCGACTCACACACCCTTTAAAAGTTCCCCTCATAATTCCAAACACTTTCCCAAGGAGCTGCGTAGTGTTGGGAGTGCCCTAATGGCCACACAGGCATATCCTAGCTGTGGAATGAGGTGAGTCACATGATGTACGACAGGTGTTGTTTTGTTATAGATATATTAAATCACCAAATGTCCTGTGTTTATCCACCATTTTTGAATGGCCAACCAATCAGACTGCACCATAGTTTATATAAAGTTGGCACACTGTAACATTTGTCATTGCCATCATGAGATCCTCCAGCTTTTGCAGGCGGGAGCTCCGCATCCTGACTGAGGTCATGGACCAATGGCTGGGACCCGTAGGCCCGCATGTGCCAAACCACATCAAGATGCGGGCTTACGCAGAGGTTCGAGGGAGGCTGCGCCGCCTTGGATTCCATCGGACGGTGGTCTAATTAGAACAGCGGTGGTCCGATCTTTGGAGGGAGGTGGGCATAATCAGGGAATGTGTCCTCCAAATTTATGAGGCCATTCGGAGGATCCAGAATGCCCTTTAAGTTTTTATTTCTTCACAAAATTTAAATTAAAAAAATTGTTTGGCCAAAAAATGTGTGTTGTTTTTAGGGTAGACATGTAAATTTTGAAGGTGTTTAAAAAAAAATACAAATATATATATATATATATATATATATATATGTCTAGATATTATAAAGATACACATCTAGAAAAATATGTATATACATATATGCTTATTTACAAATTAAGATATATTTGTCTGGAAATATATCTAGATCTCTCTCTATATGTATATTTCTATATATATTTCTAGAGCTCGCTTTGCATTTTCTCGCTCACTGCAGATGCGCGCCCTAGCGAGCAGCTCTGAATCAGGCACATAGTCTTCTGTAAAATGACTCTATTGCACCATATGTTAATAGTCTCAATTCCTGAATGAATCAAAATGTAACAAAGTCAATTGGCAATGAAGAATGTATCAGATGTAGCTCTTACCACACTCTTTGTAGATGTAAAATAAGCTGTATTATGTCCCAATTCAAGGTGAACACGTAGTGTTGTATAACAAGCTAGTGGTGCTAGGTGTGATGTAATGCCAGGTATAAGTTGGCATCACGGACAGTTGGTGAAAACCCGTGGATAACTTGCCATGGTCATTGATGACGGTCCCTCCGCATTCAGCAGGCAGTCCCTGATGGCCTGAAGCCATTGTCAGCAAGCCGGTTGCAGGGATGAAAGTCCCGACCGCATAACCAATGGCAGCGTGCAGCGTCTAGCACATCCGCAACACCACAGTTCAGCAAGAACAATGCTAAACGGGCAGTGCGTGAGTAGATGATCCGTTCGAATCCGGATCTCACAGCCCAGCACTGAACATTACCGTTTAGAGTGTAGTGTATAATAGTCTGTTTAAGACCAAATGTCACACCCCAGTGGGAACAACAGTAAGCGGGCTATGGGGTGATCCTTACAAACCTCTGATACATTAATGCTCGTGATTCGGAAATATAGCAAGATGCATAGGTCAGTTGAATCAGCATAAACCTTGACACGTTTCTCCGTGTCAAATGGAAATGGCTCCCAGTTTATGCTGATTCTACTGACCTATGCTCCTTGCTATATTTCTGAATCACGAGCATTAATGTATCGGAGCCTTGTATGGATCACCCCATAGCTCGCTTACCATTACATTTTGACTCATTCAGGAATTGAGACTATTAATATATGGTGCAATAGAGTCATTTTCAGAAGACTATGGGCCTGATTCAGACCCGCTCGCGAGCGCTATGCACTCACAAACGGGTCGATGGTTGCGCATGCGCAAGCCCCGTAGCGAGAGAGAAATTCTCTCGCTCCGGGGCTGGCTACAAACGGGGCGGCTGTCGATGTTGATCGACAGCTCGCGCCATTTTGTAGGCGGGGTGGGGGGGTGGCTGGACAAACGGAGGCGTTCCTGAAGGAACGCCTGCTGTTTGTGGGTGGCCCTACTAACATCACAAGTGATGTCAGTAGTGAGCTTCCAGCTCTACTAGAGCCAGAAGCTCACTGGGGCTTGCAGCAGACGAGACCCTACCACAAGGGTCTCGTCGCAAGCCCAATGGTCGTGACCATCGTGACCATCACCTCGCAAAAGCTGTGGGTGGTCACCCACAGCTTAGCGAGCGGCCAGGAGGCCGATTTTAAAAAAAAAGCTGCCACCCTCATTCAGAGAGAGAGCGCTCGCTTTTTGCGAGCGGCTCTGAATGAGGGCCTATATTTCATGTGGACTGAGTAATCATCTACTGTTTTTACACTGTATCAATTTGGAAAGATTCTTTGTATTTGAGATTTGTTATAGACTTATTTAATGTATTGATTGTCAATAAATAAATTTTTGCTTTCTACTGCTTCTGACCTAGCGCTCACTCTCCTTTTTCTTTATTCAGTATTATTGTGGGTAGAAGAACCCATTTGTGTGAGCTGCTGGCCAGAACAGGGTACTTAGGGGTTAACCCACAGTGCACCATTGTGTTTGCAATTCGTTTACAAAGATACAGCCTTGAAATCCATGTGACATGAAGTTTATCAAGTCAATAAATGTCATTTATTGTTTTTTTTTGTTTGAGAAATGTTATAAAAGTTCAGTGTCTATCCTTGCCTAAGCTAAAGGTGGGTACACACTGGAAAGATATAGCTGCAGATCGAGTGATCTGCTATATATCTGCAGATGATGGTCATTCATACACACTGATTGACCATCATCTGTGTCTTTCGCCATGGGTCCGCTGGCTGGGGGTGTGTCGGGGACAGGTCCATTACCCTCCCCGCGGCCTCTGCTGCATTTGTACGGGCGGTCGGCAGACTACCCATACACACTGGCTGACGATGGACAGATGTATCTGCAGATATATCTGTCCATCGGCTGTGCAGCAGAGCTGATGCGATATGTCTGTGAACAACGTCACTCACAGACATATCGCGGTTACACACTGGCTGAGGGGCACCAAATAGATCAATTGATCGGCCAATATATCTGACAGTGTGTACCCAGCATTAGATGCCGAGGCAGATGCATGGAGCAGATGCAAGGGTGCATCAGGTGACTGCTCAGGGCCCAGGGCTCGTGCTTCAACAGCACCATGTAGAGTCAGATTACATAAAATGGGGCAGATGACCACACAGACCAATCACAGAGCTTGGTTGTGGCTACCAAAAGGTTAAAAAAGGGCAGACTAGATGGGCCAAGTGGTTCTTATCTGCCGTCAAATTCTATTTTTCTATGAACCTCTTGCCAGCTCTGAGAAGATCCAAGAGATTGTTATTTGTTTGTATCTGTGAAATGTAAATCTCAATTTCTCGTTATGTAGTGCATAAGGACTACCTCTTTTGTTCTGCATATTAGGTTTTCGTACTTTATTTTTTTGCCCCCACTCAGATGTGTGTGGATCCCTGCGTTTTGGAAGCAATACCAATGTGAAAATAATGGTAAAAGGAAATGAAACAGTACATCCTGCCCTTAGCCTTTTTTATAGGCATCATCATTGTGTTCCCACTAATTGCAAGTTGAAACACATGTGAACACAGAGGTCAGGAGGTCATCTATTTGAAAAGTGAATTTTGGTGCAAGTTTGCAAACACGATTCTTGGCAGATTTACAAGTTCTATTGTTTCCTATGGAAAGTAATTGCTAGTTGATTCGATGATGTATTTTGTTGTATTTTTGTATTCGCACGTGTTTGCATGCTCATTTCTTGCTTGTTCGCCCGAGTTTGCCTTTAGTAAATTTGCGACTCAAAAAAACTGACAAAACATGCATGAAAATGCAATCTTACCCAAATACGATTCTTAGTAAATTTACCTCTAAAGTGAAAACCAGCCCATACTGATCAGGGCAGACCTAGTGCCTCTATATGGAGGGATGCAAACCATTATGCCCCCCCTCATAGATACCAGCAACATGTTGAAAGGCAATGGGGCCATGCTCGAGCCCTTGGGCTGTGAGGGCTGGGGTGATTAGCAATATTAATAATAAATAACAATATTAAAACCCTCTTGTAACAACAATAAATATAAGAAACTTTTCCTGAATTATTCTTTTTGATTGTGGACAGCGCCGTAGTGAGACTTTTTATTTCTTATATCTGTATTAAGGAATTTGTAAGGAGTTCCTGGAGTCTATCACTGGCTGCAGTTCTATTTGCGCAGTTAAAAAACAAATTGTTTTTCTGAACAATAAATAGTAAAATAAAGACATACTCAATTTTAAAATAACTATAATTGAATAAGACCCCCCAAACCCTTTCTTCATCATTTTAATAAAAATTAAATGTTTCTTTTGTCTTGATACATCGTAGTCCAGATATATGTATATTAATTAGCTGTCTTTCTGTGCAGCTTACTGCCCATGGTGTGGCCCTACCTCCAGCTCTGTAAGCAGTGTCTAACTATACAGAAGCGAGGTTTAGCTGTTGCTGCCTCATCTCTCGTCTGCAATCCCAGGGAGCTCCACAAAGGAAGATCTTCCCCGTGAGGAACATTCCCGGTGAGGAACATTGGAGACCAGCTCCAGGTGTATCCTGATAAAGTTACCTGCCGCAATTGGAATCAGAATTGTGAGAGATGATCACGCTGGCCACATGAAAGATCTCCCTGATGTGCCTTTGTTACATTTCATTGCGGTACGCATAATACTTATTTTCTGCAAATTTCATGACTAAAAATACTACAACAGAGAGCGCCTGATTCTCACCCTTTCCGAGAGAGTGAGAGAGAGAGAGAGAGAGAAAGAGAGCTGAATCTGTCTGCAACTTACCAACAACCTTTTAAATTGACCCAGCCAAATACTAGATTCCAGCGGAACGGAAGGTAGAGTTTTTACCTCAAATTAGGATTGCACTGCTGGCTGGTGACTGAAGGGCTAATGGCAGGATAGCAGGACTACAGACCCGATGGATATATTGACAGAGCCGCGGACACTGTCATCCCCCTCTTTAGTGACTCAACCTCAATGATGTGAGGCAGTGCCCCTGGGATTAGAGGAGTGTGTGCTGAGGTCTTATGGACCTGGTAGTAAAGCTGCAATTTCAGTAGTGCCAATTTTGTTAATTACTGCAGAACACACAGCTCGGGGGCTGGAGGAGGCCCAGTGCTATTATGCTGTGGGATGGTAGTTTCTGGAATGAGGATGCACTTTTATTTGCAGGATCCTGCATAGAGGCACCAGAATAAAACAGTTTTCCACTAATGCAGGGGGACTTCATGATTGTGACTTCCTGTGGACCAGCCCAGGGTGGGGCTGATTGAGGTTTTTTTAGGGGTGACACGATGCCCTTTTTAAATGATTATTATTATTATTATTTTATTTGTTTTCATTTTATTTTACATAGTACAATGTGCATGGAAACTGTTTTGTCTTTGTAAATGTATAGTGCAAGTCCCTATCTCATCAGCTCTTATCTGATACAGAAGTGTGAATGAGTGTGAATGGCTATGCAATGCGATGCCATCTCTGTATAATGCACCATTTCCACTCCTTTATCTCCCAACAATGCAAAATGACCCTGCAAAATGAAATCTTGTTTTTGCACTGCTATCCAGATGAGGCTCCCTAAAGCACCAATTCATTCTTCCTAAGGATCATCTCCATTCCTCCCCTCAGCTGTGCAAACTTCTGCTCCACCACAAACCTGTGACTAGTGGAGAGCTAGCTGCAAGACAAGTCCTAAGCTGCATTTGCACATCTCAGCTACTGTCGGGCTTTTGTATATGGGCTCCACTATGCGCAGGTAATTGCTGAATTTGAGACTTTTGCTTTCATAGACTTACAATGTTATAAACAGATTGCCATAATTCACTAGGTCAAGAAGAGTATGAACATACTCTATGTAGCTCTACAAAAATACATAGAATTATATTATTTCTGTGCACATGCCATGATGTTGAAATTGCAAAGTAAATGCAGTCTGCCTTGACCTACCTTCCACATCCACATCCAACACCTGCTCTATCATATATATATTTTTTATACTATCATGTATTTGTAACATATATAGCACTCAACAGGGAGTAGCACTGAATCGCTGGATCCATAGCACAATTTTCTTTGGTGATAGTGTTCTGGGGGCATGCTCCAGACCCTGTACATATAGAGCACAGCAGATAGAACAGTACCTCCCTTAGCACCACAGGGGTTGTGGCAACTGCAGTTCAACCACTGCCACACTCCATAGACACATTGGACAATGCCACAGTAAGTTATATGGCAGGTAACCAGTAACTGACCAGCAGCTGGGAAACTACATACCCTTGTTTCTCTTATCAGGCAAGGATGTCTGCTTTTTACTTTACCCATCAGACAGTAAAAGAAATGTAGGCTGATATTACATGTTCTTAATCTATTTCAATAATCACATCAAAACAGAATGGACAAAAATAAAGTCACAACCGCCTCTTCCAACCTAACACAAGAATAAAAAGAAACAAGCTAAGTTTTATATAAGTTAAAGCACAGATGTGCAACATTAAATACCTCCCAATGACAATACTGTTGAGCTGTACAATCAGTATCCTGGTTAATGCAGCGAATACACGGGACTTGTCAGTTATATCCTTCATGACCGACACTGCAAGAACTCACAACAATGTATGCTCCTGTAGCTAGTAGATTGCTAGTCAGTGTGTCATCTGAGTGTGCACTGAGCTCAATCTGAGGGTCAAATAGCAATATGTCCATGTCAGTCATTTTTTCATCTGTACATCTCCAGAAAATCCAGAAAAGCAACCACAATACACAATGTCTGTATAGAATGGATACAAGTGTCTTTCATAGTCCCAGATGGCACAGTCTTTATTTATTGATAACCCCTACATATCAATGCTTCTAACTTAGGGCTCAGGTTACACAGATCAGTTCCAGTTCAGCAGCGGCTCTGTAGAATTTCCCCAATATTTCCAGTGAATTTGGTTGTCCAATGTGATGTAATGGTCAAGATATATTTTATTCTTCAGTGAACATTATTATTTTTTCTCTTACAATGTGTTTCGATACTTGATGATCCTGGGCAAATTGTCTTAGCTCAAAGCACTGAGTGAGAGACAAAAATTGTCCAAATCTTCAGTAGCATCATGTACAGTATAGTCTTAACCAGTAAATGAATGGAATCAGTAGAAAATGTAGACAACCAGCATACTTCTGTTTCCAGACATAATGTTTGTAGCTTTCTTCATTGCTTTCAGGAAGTAAAATAGGAGCTTTGCATGGAATACAGACGATCAATGGGATTTCCCACTCGAGTCTGCAGTGGCCCTACTTCAGGTGCTGCTAGAAGACACTCACCCAAGTTAAGGGAGGCATCATCACTGTCCATGTCATGGAACAAGGTCTCTCCACCTACAATAGATAACAGATCAGCAGTTATAATGTAATTTCTTTGGTTGTTAGGTTTTCATTAGCCAGGAACCCCTTGCACAGATTTATGCAGTTGTGTAATGAGAAGTTTAAAGATGAGGATAGATGTACCGAGCCTTGAAGAAAGATGAAGTATCAACCAATCAGCTCCTGTCATTTTTCAAACACAGCCTGTAAAGTCACAGTTAGGAGCTGATTGGGTGGTACTTCATGTCTCTCCAAGGCTTAGTACATCTATTTATCTAATTTATCTCGTACTAGCCACTAGGGCAACTAACACTTGGCTGCTTATGCGGGCGTTAATGTCGCTAATATAGCAATGTTTATCCATGTCCTGCATTGTATTGTATTGTATTGTATTGTAAGTCAATGGTTACTTTTTTGTCTATGTACTTTGTAAGGCGCTGCGGAACACTTGTGGCGCCATATAAATAAATGATAATAATAATAATAATCTACCCCTTAGTCTCATGTCATTTGTGAGTACTGTATGGAAAACAAAGGGGGGAGCTTACTGCTGAAGAAAGAAGATATATTTTAATTTTCAGTTTTGTTTTTTTGTAAAGTGGGATATTATAAACATAATTCTATAGATTCAGATTATGTTAATTTAGGAAGAGCTGGGATTGGGAGGGGGGGGGTCTCATAGCAATCCAGATATAGAATTTGCATTGGATTTCAGCTTGTAAGGCCTCAAACTACAATATGTGTCCCCTTTTACAGTTTATGTCGAGTCTCTTGACTGTTGCAAATATATAATTGGAAATGATTATACTTGGTACAATTGCATAATATCTAAACACATTTTGCAAGGATCACCTGTGTAAATTAGTAAAAATGTTGGAATATATCCAAAGTTAGTGCTGTAAAAGAGAAAGCATTATATTAAGACAATATTATAATGATGGACACTCCTAGCAGCATGCTGAACAACATAGCCAATAATGATATGTAATCAATCAATATCTTAAGGGAAGGTTTGCCAAATGACAAAACTCCAATAATAGATGATAGGGCTATTTTTAGTTTTGCTCCATACATCAAAGGATGCCCTAGTGCTATATCTTTGTTAAATGGCAATAATTGATTTTGTATTGTTTCTGATCTCTATTTCATTTTAACACTGATTTCCCTTTAGTAGTAGAACATGTGAACATTTCACCAATAGTCTAGATAATACAGCTCATTTACTAATGCTCCATTGTGGTGCAACACGGGTATAATTACTAAAGTTCGGGTTTATAGAAGTGGAGGTATTGCCCAAAGCAACCAATCAGATTCTAGCTATTATTTACTAAAAGGTGCTAGATAAATGACAAGTAGAATCTGATTGGTAGCTAGGGGCAACACGTCCACTTCTAAAAACCCACAATTTAGTAAATATACCCCTGAAAATAAATCAGAGTAACCAATCAGACAATTGCTGGCAATCCAAAATACAATAACTGTCATTAAATGAGTCCATAAGATAGAAGAAAGATGTGTCACTCAGTAAGTAAATACTAGCTCACCATAAGGATGCATGTGATCTCCTGGCATCTGTGGAGGTGTGAGTCCTTGCTGGAATGGGTCTGCGCTGTACATGTTCTGCTCTATTGAAAGTAGCTGTTGATGAGGAAGCGTTGTGAAGACGTTCATGATTCCATCGATGCTGGAGTTACTGGAGCTGTGTGTCTGAGCTGCAGAATAGTAAGTAAAGGAAATTGTAACTCTTATTCTTCCTCTCACGCCTCACACAAGAATTCATTATGGTAAGTGTGCGTAAATTCATTGTCAAAATGCATTGGAAAAATATATTGTATTTTCCAGTAAATCTGTTCTAGAATGAAAGAAACAAGATTCTATGGGGTCTATTTACTAAGCCTTGGATGGAGATAACGTGGATGGAGATAAGTTACCAGCCTATTAGCTTCGAACTGCCATGTCAAAGGCTGTGTTTAAAAAATGACAGTTAAGAGCTGGTTGGTTGGTACTTTAATTCATTCACTTTATCTCCATCCAAGGCTTAGTAAATGGACCCTTATTTAATTCTCTTTTTTTTTTTACTAAAGTGTAATAATTAAAAAATATCCACAATAAGTGAAATATCAATAGAGAATGCAAAAACAGAGAGATTAATCCATTTGGATGCATAGTGGGACAAAGTACAATTTGAATGACACTATAGCTTGTTAGGAAAGATATTAATATGCAAACCAGGAGTGCAAATACTTATTTTGTACTGTCACATGCTTACTTTTGCACAAATGTTTTTTATTTATGGGCAGATACATGACTAGGTGGGCAACATGGTGGCATCTGTACTAGTGTGGACTGTCGAATAAAAGGAATTGGGAAAATCAGGGGCGCTTCTAGCTGAGTACTCTGTAGGCGTATGAGTGCACCTTCAGTATTTTTCCATCAACATGCAAAAATGTTTTTTATTTTCTTTTGCAGGAGAACATAAGAGTTGGAGATTAGACAACAGGGAGTGTAAAGTTTATGTCAGGATGCCCATTTCAGGCACAGCCTCTCTCTTGGTATCGGACTTGGCTGGTATGCCCACACAATGTGCCGTGTCTGACTGCAGAGGGTTATGCACTTCTGTACTAAGATGTGACAATGAGTGGGCACTCATGGGTAACAGATAGTTCCCAGCCTTCTAGGAGAGTGCATATCCTTTTTTCTCCCAACTAAAAACCTTGCATTTTACACCACTTATCAGGCTTTGCCTTGCACTGTTAATTGGATGTATTTTATTCCTGTCAGTTGCAGAAATCTGTGGAAAGTGCATTTTTAGGAGTAAGAAATTATCAATACTGCTGCAAATTCTAAAAAAATCTGATTTTTGGGTACTGAAAATGTCATTCTGCACTGTATTTGTAATTGTAACTATAAAATTCGCGTTTCACAGAGTTTATACTCCATGAATAGAGTGTGTGGTGTGAGTGTACTAGGATCACTACTAGGATCACTACTAAGGGTAAATTTACTAAGATTCGAGTTAGGAATCTCTGGAGAGTTTGGGCATTTTTTTTCCACTCGCAAATTTACTAATGTAAAAGTCAGGAGAGGAATCTCCTTTGCTACGGGAAAATACTGGAGTTAGCAAACTCTTTTCACTTCACCATCGGCTAAACTCAAGTAACTTTTCACTAAAATAGGATTTGGGAATTTACCAAGATTAGAGTTTATAAACTCTCATGAGACTGGACAACACTCGTGAAATCAATTCACCTGCCTGTGAGCTGCGAGTTTGGCAGAAACATGTGCAGATCAGTGTGATCCATGTATGTTTCAGCCTGTAAATAGTAAAAAAATGGTTATATTAATAAAAAAAGACTAAGGACTAAGGTTCATAACCAGCCCCGGACTGCTCAGCCAGTCCTGGTTCCTAAAAGTACGGGGAACAAAACGAGTAGGGTTCCCCAATAATTTAGGAACAAGCACCTGGCTACAGGGCCTGTCCTGGTTTTAAATATAGGGGGAACAAATGCGTAGGGGTCCCCCTATATTTAAAACCAACACCAGGCCCAAACCAACCGGTGTGTAATGCCACAGCCAGGAAACCCTATCTCCGGGTCTCCATGGCCAAAGCATTCACACCCCAAGCTAATCAGCGTATGCTGGGGATCTCAGGGGCGGTGGGGACACCCCCCAAGAAGGGTTCCCCCCTTCTCCAAAACCCCAGGCTTGGGCTGAAGCCCGGGGCTCTTCCTCGAACCCCTGGGCTGTGGGTATGGGGGCAATAATGTGTTAAATAGTTGTAAACTACTGTATTTTACAGTGGAACTACAGGTGCCAGCAGGCATCCGGCACCCATACCCCCACTGTAAAATAAATAGTTAAAAAAAGACAGTACACATACACCGTATGTAAAAACTTTATTACACACCTACCTACCTCACTTACACATACTCACAACGGTTTGGGTCCGTTTGCTGGTTTTAAATATAGGGGGACCCCTATGCATTTTTTCCCCCTATATTTAAAATCAGGACAGGCCCTGCAGCCAGGTGCTGGTTCCTATATTATGGGGGAACCCTACACATTTTGTTCCCCGTAATTTTAGGAACCAGGACTGGCTGTGCAGTCCGGTGCTGGTTCTGCTTTGGGGGAGGGACCCTGCGTAATTTTTTTAAAATTAATTTAGCCATTTTTTACAGGTACAACACACAAGCAGCCTTCACATATCTCACTGATATGTGCTGGCTGCTTGTTCAGGAGAGTTTTGCAGAGAGAAAACACTGCAATATCAGGTGAGTAATCTCCTTCAAAACTTGCTAATCAGGGGAGAAATCTCGATCTGTTTCACCATCGGCCATCTCACTCTCAGGTAAACTCGCTTCTTTGTATATTTGTGAGTTTCAAGAGCCTCAAATCACCCGAGTTTCAGCGATGGTAATCGAGTTGAAAAAAAAAATCAGACTCGAATCTTAGTAAATTTACCCCTAGAATCACTACTAGTATCACTACTAGTATCACTTAAAGCCAAATGCACAAAATTTTGCAGCCAAATACAGAACTAGGCAAATATTTCTCACAACAATTTTGAACATTTTGATTATCTCTACTAGCCACTCTGCACCCATTGCAATAATAACCTTCAAACAGGGACTTAACTAGACCTAGGGGAGTCCCATAGCAAAATTTTCATGGACCCCCCTAGGTCCCCGGCTCCCCCCTTGTTCTGCACCCCCCCTCTGCACTCCCCCCCCGGCACCCTCTTCACTCCCCTCTCTATCACTTACCTGCTTCGTGGTTGCGCTGCGCAGGACAGGCACGCCTCCTCTCCCGGTCGGCTCCATCTCTCCTCACTGACTGATGCTGTGAGGAAGCGGCCAAGCCTCTTCCCAATATCAGTCAATGAGGTGAGCTGGAGGCGGAGCCAGCCGGGAAGACCCGACCACAGAGGGGGAGGATGCAACTACCGAGGAGGGGGTGTGACCAAAGAGCAGGTAAGTCGAGGAGAGGGGAGTGAGGAGGGAGTGCAGAGGGGGGGCCACGGACAGGGGCATGGCACCGAAGGTGCAGGGTGGGAAAACTGGGCCCCTGGTTGCTCCAGGCCCCATAGCAGCTGCACCCCCTGCACCTACAGTAGGTAAACCACTGCCTTCAAACAGCCACAAACAGCATTCCCCTAAAGGAGGATAAACTTATCAGTATTACAAGACAATTACAAAAGTTTATGAATTATGAGGCTGGTCCTAAAGCAGAAGCATGTTGGCATTTGGGATGTTTTTAGTCTTTTCCATATGCACATTGGGACTGACACTGAGTCGAATGCATTAACGGCCCATTTCCGCCTGGCTACGGATGTCTGCTTACTACATTACGCTGCTGCGACAATCTATTTGTGTATATTAAACTTCCATGCAAATGCAAGCTGAAGCCTATCCCGCCCACTGTTTGTACACCCACAGCCGCCATCATCAGCATCAGGACTTACACCAGCTACATGCGTGAAACAGACATCCCATCTCTGTCCGCATACTACACATGAGCACTGAAGCTGGCTGACTTGCACATGATACTGCAGTGAGTGCCCTTTGTGGTGTAAATACAGGATGTTGGGCGCTATGCCTTTGGGCTTATGTATGAGAGGTAATCTGTGTTAATGTGAACACAGTTCTAGTACTCATTTTTGGCACAGATCAGAACAATATATAAAACTGAGATATTACATGTAATACTGCTCTGCTCCTGATGGGACCACTGCCCAGGGATTTCAGCACATGGTAATGATTAATATCATTACCAAACAGTCACACCTTCACTTTCCATTGACTCCTCCTTTGGCCATGCCACCCAGCAGATTGCAGTGGGAATATGTCGCTCTTTCCTGTGTGTTCTCCTGATTATATTACTACTTCTTTGTTTTCATAAAATTATAAACGAACACATGAAAAAAGGTTGGGTATTGGGAAAAATAAATGTACTGTAACAATAAAAACAATGACACATTTATCAAAGCATGTATATGTATTTGTGAATGTGACAAATGAGCCTTGGATATGGTTACCTTGTTATAATATTCCTTACAGAAGCTATGGCAAATTCGTGGCCTCGAGGGGCCAGCCTGTGATTAACAAAGTACACAGTGCCCGGAAAAATGATTACCTGCTGGTATACGTGACGGGTTTTGCTGATCTTGCTGCTGTTGCTGTTGTTGCTGTCTCCTTGCCAACTTCTTCATCTGTTATAAGTAAAGGACAAGAATAAGATTCTAGAAGGAGGGCGTGTCTGTATACTATTCTGGTAATTCCATCAGGCCATGTACTCTGTATGGAAATCAGGTCCAGGAATTACTTAATGCACTTCTTACACAGCTCTAATGCTAATCATTGCTCTTACTTGCATTAGAAAAGTTTAAAAACGGTATAGGAAATGGATTGAACCCACTTAAAGTTTCTTTCTTTAAAGGATAATTCCACTGAAAACATAAAATTCAGCAGTCCCAAATAACTTACTTTCCCCACATTGTCGACTCCCTACGTGTCTTGCGGTCAAAAATTATAGCACCAGCAGAAGCAGGCAGTGTGACAAGTCACCTGAAACTCATCACTCCAGTCATCATAGTCTTACACATGAAGGATGTCAGGGGACCTCTGGATCAAGTAAATGTCAGACGTTATGTAATTATCTGGGTTAGGGTTAGCTCTTTTCGGAAGAGCTGTCCTTTGCCATTTTAATTGCAATTCTAAGTACTTTCCATGGTTATTAACACCGTTATGTACCCGATAAGTGGCAGGATATCCATATAGCGATGCGTAGTACATCCAGCCCTATATGCTTTAAATATTTTGCTGATTTATTTTAACACTGAAGAATTTTCCTTTTATGAGATTGATATAAAAGTTATATTCTAAAATGCGCGCTACATTAGGACAATTACTTTTCTCTTTCATGTTCTTTGTGTATCAATATACCACTTTTAGTTTTCAGTAGTACAGATCTGTCTTCATACACTGTGACTTTAGTTGCGCCAAACAGCCCCTTTTGCCACACTAGGTACTGGGACTGTTGGCACAAATAAAACCACCGCCGTTGGGCCCAGCACCTGCCAGATTTATTGAGCAGGCACCGGGACCCGGCCTGCCATGGCCAGACCAGCAGCAGTGGCAGCCCCCTCAGGTAAGAGGGCAGGAGCCGCTGCTGAAAACTACTATTTAAATAATTATTTTTTCTAGGTAAATTGCTTTTGGGTTTCTTATCTCAGGGCCGTAGCTAGGGTAGTGCGGCTGGTGCCATCGCACAGGGCACCACAGGTCAGGGGGCACTGTTTGGGCCTGTCAAATTTTTGTTTATTATCATTCTTACTTGTAGCTTCCTCTTATTTCATCCCCATCATCTCCTGGTCTCCCTTATCTCTTCCCTGGCCCTTCCCCATGAGGCCATTTCCCTTTTTTGGGTGCATTATGTTCCTTTGAAAAATAAGGGGGGCGCCAATGCTCTTTCTGGCACAGGGCACCAAAAAGTCTAGTTACGGCTCTGTCTTTTCTATTTATTGTTACACTATATTACTGTATATTAGTACATAGGAACAACTATTGACTGTTCCCTTCTAAGTAATTAGATTTTCACTTATGATATTCCACCTAGTTTTCATCTAAATTATCCTTTAATGTCCTTCCCGATACTCTGGGCCTCATTCAGAGGCGGTCGTAGGATGCAAGCGGTCGCTCAGAAACAGGGTGGCCGCTTGCATCCTGAACGGCCGCCTCCATGTCGGTCGTTAGGCTGTGGGTAAACACCCACAGCTCTAACGACCGTTAAGTGAGATGGTCGCGATGGTCAAGATCATCGCGACCATCGGGGCTTACGACGAGACCCTAGGGTAGGGTCTCGTCAACCTTAAGCCCCAGGGAGCTTCCCGCTCTGTTTGAGCAGGAAGCTCCCCACTGACATCACTGATGATGTCAGTGGGGACGCCCACAAAACAGCAAGCGTTCCGAAAGGAACGCCTCCGTTTGGCCGGGCACGCCCCCTGCCCGCCCAGCAAACGCAGCTCGCTCCGTCTGCTTCGAGCCCACTAACGACGGGTGATCAGTCTCCGTCGTGCGCATGCCCTGGGGACCAACATTGAGTCAGTTGCGAGCGCTCAGCTCTCGCAACCGACTCTGAATAAGGTCCTCTATCTCCAGATAAATGTATTGAAATGGTTTACTTGCATCTTATCACAACAATAATAACAAAAAGCTCCAGTAACAATGTAATGGTTTTCCTCTATATGAATCATCAGTTATGTCACGATATGCAGTATATACATTATAGCAGAGGTTCCCAAACTGTCATTATAGTCCAGAGTTTTAAGGATAGTCATGCTTGAGCACAGGTTACTTAATTAGTACCTCAGTAAATTTGATTTAACCATCTGGACTCAAACATGGATATCCTTAAAACCTGGACTGTAATGACTATAGAACTCCCCTCAGATCACCATTAAGGGGCCTATTCCTCATCACTTAAATGGCCCATTACACACATATATATATATATATATATATATATATATATAGTGTACACAAAGGTAGAAATGTGAGCGACAAAAGTGCTTAGTACACTCTATTAACTATTTAAATAATTCAGTAAATCTGTGAAAAACGCTTAGTAATTCATATGTAGTGTTTTAAAACAAAGTGCAGAAATAAACACATAAAGTGCCAAGTGAATAATTTAACCTCAATAAATAATATATGCAAGTGAATAAATACGTGTTTAAAATAATAGGAATATATCTAAATATTAAAAAAAATTATTTAATTCATAAATATGACACCTACAATCATGAAAAGTACATAAAAACATAGCAATAAATGATATACATAGGATAAAAAGGAGGAATAAACTGAAAAAAAGCTTATCTTTAAGATAAAAAAGAAATTGAAGAGTTCATGGATGTATGATCAGCCTTCCAACGCGTTTCGTCAATCTATGACTTCATCAAGAAGAAGTTTAAATGTAAAAACTGTTCACTGATAATGATAGGCCTGCTCTACCTTGAGAAGTTTTCATTAGGAGCAACATCAGTGAGGTATGTATATTGAAATAAAAGAGTCCATACCTATAGGAGCAGGGGAATTCTGAAAATGTATTTTCAGTTTTTGCTGCAAAACCTTTTAAATGCCTCCTAGTTTGTGGCCAACTCTGCAGAATAGGGATTATCATATGTGCTGCATCTAGACTAGAAATTCTTAGATCCAATTTTATGGCCTGTGCCAACTTCAGAACACATTAGTGTCTTGCGCTGCTTGTTGGTTTCTTACCTTTGCTCTTTGGTTCTGGAACCAGACTTGTACAACACGGACACTTAGACCAGTTTCTGATGCAAGAGTCTCCCTCACCTTCACAAGGAAAAACATCAGGTATTTGTGTTAGCCTGTAGGTTCATTAGTAGGCATCAGGCACATGCATAATACAGGTGTACTGTAGACAGTGCAAATAATGTTGATAATAGGTATTTTAAGGAGATCCTTTGTGTGCACATAATATCATGTTGTTAGATTAAAGAGCCTATAATGCAAATTGAGATATATACTGTATACAAATTCATTCAAGCAGCACTCCTGATGTGCAATTTAAAAAAAAAGCCAAAAACTGGCAGTCACTATAGAGGGGCACTCTTTTTGATCCTAACCTAAAATGTTTGTTAATATTTGCTTAGCTGTTCCAAACTATGTTTCATTTAAAGAGTATCATGAGTTTTTGGACACGCTACATTTGACACACATGTTCCTGAAAGCATTAGCAGTGTAGTATATGATGACCTTAAATGACCAAAAAACGGGAGCAAGAAATAAAGTCATCACCATCTCACCTTTCTGCATGGCTTAGAGGAGACCTCAAATGAAGCTTTGAAAGCCCTTCGCTGCTGTGTTGTCAGGATGGTCCTGGGTCTCTTAGGTCGTTTCTGATCTTTGCCATCTTCAATTCCTTTACTGTCTTCGAATTTACCCCCATCTTCATCATCCTCACTCTTACCTAAGAGAAGATGGTAAGAGCATTTTGTCACTGGACTTAAACTGTACAGCTGTAGAAGTTGTAGGTAGTCATGTACCTGAAATACCTACTATATTTGTCTATTCAGTTCTTGTATCTACCTTGATATTGGCTAAGGAACGAGGCAAACATATGTTTTCAAATCAATTTAATAGTATTGTTGTCACACATATTGCCACACTTTAACTTTCCCTTTTAGCTGAATCATGAAAACATGGAGGCAGACTGACTGTCCTCAAAAGCTGGAACTCACAGATCTGGAGCACGAACAAGATATTATCCTGTGGGGAAAAATCCCCAGCTATTACCACAGCCATTTCTGCCATGATGAAAGGAATGAGGACCTTGCCTTAGTACACATTGAGTGGACTGGGAGGTGGGAATAGTGCTATTATCAGAGCATATCATTCCCTCACATTTCAGAGAGTGCCCCAATGGAGGACTGTAAGTGGGCTGTACTGCTCTGACACTTAGCTGAACTCTGCCAGATATCCTACTGGAATGTTGATGCTAGTCAGAATTTGATTCAGTGACGCTTGGCCTCCAGCATGGCACCATAGGAGGTATGGTGACAGTGTGTTCAGTCAGCAGCCCACCTCTCAGTGCTTTCCTATCTGCAAGGACCTGTGAGGTTGGATGAGAGTCCCCAGGCTGTCAGCACTAAACAGTACAACTCTCAGACATGGCTGGCTGCCAGATAAGGCAGGAAGCTGCTCTCTGGGTGCTCAGATGTTCATATAGGAGTGCCTCTGGCCATGACCTTTTTATGTATCGCCAACTAATTAGTTAGATACTATATAATAATACTAATATATGGGATAAAGTGTGATTACATAACAGTTAATCAAACAGTTACCCTGCATGAATATGGACTAATCATCTGTTTATTTCATTTCATCCCTCAGGTATGTGATATTTCATATCTCATCCTGCCTACTGCATATATACTCTGCATAGACCTTCATGCAATCATGTGCAGTTTTTAAATGTATGTGATATTTCATCTCTCATCCTGCCTACTGCATATATACTCTGCATAGACCTTCATGCAATCATGTGCAGTTTTTAAATGTATGTGATATTTCATCTCTCATCCTGCCTACTGCATATATACTCTGCATAGACCTTCATGCAATCATGTGCAGTTTTTAAATGTATGTGATATTTCATCTCTCATCCTGCCTACTGCATATATACTCTGTATAGACCTTCATGCAATCATGTGCAGTTTTTAAATG
Organism: Taudactylus pleione; assembly: GCA_031769625.1. Lineage (NCBI taxonomy): Eukaryota > Metazoa > Chordata > Amphibia > Anura > Myobatrachidae > Taudactylus > Taudactylus pleione. The sequence goes on along the minus strand of JAUIMM010000016.1, from coordinate 3,214,324 downwards.
TATGTGATATTTCATCTCTTGCATAGAATTGTTTTTACATGTATAGTCTATATTGTTCAGTGAAGCATAGTTTATGGTATATATCTGGCCTGGCATTTGCTCCAACTCAGAGCAAGTTATCTCCTTTGATCAGCAGAGCAATTGAGTCAGTTGTAGCCTGTCTTAATCAAGGGATACCACTTCTTTATATTTAGTCTAGGGGCAGCTGGGGCTGTTTGCAGCTGGGGTTAAAAACACCAAGTGTTAAAGGCACAAAGTGTGATTACATAACAGTTAATCAAACAGTTGAACAAACATTGACCAACATCTAAGGTAATTTCAGATTAAGAAACTGATTGCTTTAAAATTTGTCTAAAAAAAACAAACCTAAAACTCACCATGTACTACACATTTCTTTTTATCAACTCCCTCCTTTGTATTTTCTCTAAGGATATAACATCCCTAACTCTCCCTGCATCTCCCCTCTCTGGGCACACTGCCGCCCTATTGACTCACTCACCTCCTCTAAAAACTAATGAGATTTCTTTTCATCAAAAATTGACTATTACAGCCTCATTGTGTCACTATAAAAATGTTTTACACACCTACAACTATATCTACTTCTCCATTCTTCTGCTTTTATTATCTGGTGACATATCCCCAAATCCAGGCCCCTCACACATACAGCGGATTTACTATGGAATATATATCCTGCAAACCTCACATGTCTCCCATCACCCTCCAAATCAATAAATGTGCCTTATAGAATTCACACTCGATCACAACTTATTATTTTACATCTGAACATCTCTTTACAATAATTGCTTTCACCAATTTCGACATTTACCTGAGACTGCTGGTTTATACGTTAACCAAACTCTCTAAATAGCCCCACATGAAGTGGCTTCTGCCACCCGTCAGACTTCACGTAAACTGATATAACAGCCATGGCTTTCCACAGACACCTACATATACTGTCACATACACTGATATAACAGCCATGGCTCTCCACAAACACCTACAAAAACTGCCTCTTAAAGTAGAATGTCAGTGGCGTAAATCTTAATTCAAATGACTTCCACACATACTGTAAAATAGGAATCCAGCCATCTGTCATCCTAACCCTCTGTCCCACGCTCACTGTCTACCCCATCTGTGTCACCCCTGTCTGTCTGCCCATCCCCTTTAGAATGTAAGCTCTCACGAGCAGGGCCCTCTATCCTCTTGTGCTTATCCTTTCTTTACTTATACTATCTGCTCTATACTCAAAAGCACCTAACCCGTGACTTTTGCCATCCTGCTTCTGTTGCAGCAGTGTTTATATACCATATACTTGTCTTGTAGTGTCTTAAACTGTATGACACTGTTTTCTTGTTCTGTTCAATTGTTTATGTACTATGTTTCTGTACTATGTAAGGCGCTGCGGAACCCTTGTGGCGCCATATAAATAAAGAATAATAATAATAATAATAATAACAGAAATTGAGTTCTTGGTTGCATTTTAGGCAACTTACCAAATACTTCACTGTTTTGATTATTAAAGTGGTAAGAAAATTATGAAATAAAGCATAATTTGATGTAAATTCTTATCTTTAATATATTGTTACTAATTGCTATATAGATTATTCTCTTTGTTTGTCCAGCATTAACATGTACAATAATTTCAGGGGTCCATAGCACAGATGCCAGGTGCTAAAATATGCAAAAGCTGCCTACTCCGCTGCTGCATCTGAAGGTTACTCAGGATGTCTGTTGAAATCATGGTGCTGGAACCAATGAAGCTGCATCCAAGTATGCAACCACTGGCCTCAGCACAGCCAGAAAACGGGGCCGAAACTCCCCCACTTCCAGGAGCGCTGCCCATCGTCGCCCCAAACGCTAGCAGCATGACAATCATGCGGCCTTTGGGCACTGTAAGCGTCATCGCAGAAACGGATCGGCACATGCTCAGTGTGGCTCCTCCGCATGCACAGATCTGCAAACACAGATGTACGTAAATATTGAATTTACATCTCTGAATTTGGCTCTGTCCACAATTGAAATAGAGATTTAGCTTTGCAGAATATGATATTAACATTGGTATATTCCTGGTTTAGCAGGTGGCCTCAAGCCTTTACTGGGCATGAAAAATGTCTGAGTGAAGTCAGCAGACACCTACAATTCTTTTCAATGGATTTTTTTTTCACCATCTTAGTTGTGTCTGAAAGTGTAATTATATGTGTGCAAAATTTTTTTTTATAAATGTAAAACGTGATATAAAGACATTCCTGATGCCTCCTCGCTCTCATGACTTATATGAGCTAAGAGCAGTAACATCAGACCACACGTGCATACTGAGACAGAAGGTAATCTGTACAGATGTATTTCAAAAATGCAACTGGAGCACAAAAAACATGTTCATGTTTTCCATTTTGTGAATGACCTCCCCATTGCTGGCTTGTTATGTAAATACTTATTGCAAGTATATATTGTTAAGAACCGATTAAGACTGAGGCTCATCTGCAAAACTAATGAATATTTTAGTTCCTAAACTACCTGTAATGTACCATAAATTATTAATAACACTTTTTCTGGCGTTCCATTACAGCCAATTTGGAAAGGAAATGATTATTGAATTAAAAAAGCTAATTTATATGCCCACGGGACTTGATTTAGAACATAGTAGGCATATGTAAATATAATTTTAATTAATAACCAAAGAGCTTGTAATAAACAGCACAGGTCTGTCCTATTATACTGTGATTTATGACTGCCAACTGTATTTAGCAATGGAATCACATCTTTAATAATCTCAAAGGGCACATTTTCATATATGGATTCAAATATGGCAAGATAAGTTTATAGGAGATCATTGTTCATATGTTTTTATTCTTATTTCCCAAATGACAAAAGATTGATTTGGAAACATTGTTAGAAATTGTTCAATTTCCTTATATTTGAAAAGCAATAAACATATAAGGTTTTCTGGAGCCCGAAGAGATTGTTGCGACACATTAAAAAAAAGTTCAATATTTGTGGATGTTTTACTAGTCATACTGTAGTGAATAGGGAAGGGACAGGATGTAGGTCAGACTAAGGTGCAGGTTCCCAAACTTGGTCCCCAAGGCACCCTAACAGTCCACGTTTTAAGGATATCCATGCTTGTCCACAGGTGACTTAATTAGTACATCAGTTAATTTGATTTGACCACCAATGCTCAACCATGGATAGCTCTAAAACCTGAACTGTTAGGGTGCCTTGAGGACAACGTTTGGAAACCTCTGGACTAAGGTACAAATAACTTTTTGGGCTGCGCCTGTTATTTTGGGATACTCTTCTTCTGGTATGTAGTCAAATTGTCGACAGCATAATGTTGACATGGTCTGCATGTCAACATTCAGAATGTCGACATGTTTAGAATATCATGTCAGCATTCACATTGTTGACACTGACATAATGTTGACATTGTGGATGCCGATAGCCAGAATGCCGACACAAGATTTTAGGGTTAGGAATAGATTAGGGTTAGGTTTAAGCTGCAATTTGGATTATTAGGCTTAGTTTATCATTGACAATATATCGACTTTCCCATGTGGTGTGTCAGTACCTCTGGTTCCCACCTAATGAGCTGCTCCTGCTGCCTCCATTTTTTTATTACAGACTACCCTTACCCTGTGCTTAGAACAATGTATCTATAGGTTCATAAACAAATGCTGAGCCATAGGCTAGACTGTAAAAGAGCAAATATTGACATACGGGAAGCTGCCTACACACTGCGACCCTAATATCCCCCAGCTTGTCACCACCTGCTACAAAAGATCATAGACATGTGGAATAAAAGTAGAAAGCTCATAAGACCAATGCAAATTCAACAAGAGGAGACTTCATTTTAATTAGAGAGATCACTGCATCCTTAAACGTCTCAGGCACTAGAAGGGCTACTTAATTAAGCCTTAACCCTGTTCTCTCAGTCCTGCCTGAGAAAATGAAAACATATTGTGCTTGGTGACCTTTGCATGAGCTGGTCTTGGATGGCTCGAGACAATTAATAGATCCATATTGTACAAAAGGTGTTTATCATCTGTATGAGATGAAGAGTAAAAGGGACTATCTCGTATAATGAAGCTGCACTCACAAGTCTTTTTCTCTCCTTTTCAATCGCTGCTTCTTTTGGTTTGAGGGAATTAGACGTAGAGGCAGAGTTAGGGCACTTAATTGGAAATGGGGATGGTTTTTGAGTTGGTTCTGTTTACATAGGATTGAGTGCTTGAGTTGACAGGGGCTGTAATTGAAGTATGGGCTTTGGAGATTAGCTTCAGCATATGGGATCTGTGGTGTTGCTCTACCCCTTTCTAGATTTTCCAATAAAATTGGGTTTAACTTTATGCTTTCCCTCTCTCACCCTCTTGTCTATAGAAAGCTCTTTTAAAGTTAGACATTAGAGAGAAAAATCTTGGTGGATACAGAACAAAAAAAGACCATTCCTAGAGAATGAAGATAGCAAGGCTCGTCAAGTGACTCTTTAGAGTCTGTCGGGTACAATCAGATCTTCTTATATGTTATATGTTATTTTAATATAAAACAACCTATTACAAAACATTCTGGCATTTTATTTTGGAGAGTCAATGTCAGATTTTATTTTCTAATGGCCAGATATCATGTTACAGTAGATTGTTATTTATTACTTAGGGAACAGTACAACATTGGCATATCTTATATAAGGCCTATCATTTATGTTGTGTAAGTAGCAGGTGCAGTAACAAAGTAAAGAATAGCTTGTCATATATCACCACATTTGATTTATATACCTGTATAAAGGAACCACAGTGAAAAAGACTAGGGGTCTATGTACTAATAATCGCGGTACTGTACCTAACTCGCCACGGATATTTTCATTTTTAATAAATATCCCGGCTATGTACTACGTGGAAATCACAGAGACAGCGGTTGCGGTAACCGCTGTACCCGCGAGTTATATCCCCGGCATTTAGAAGAAGTCTTTCACAGAAGTTAAGAGACTTCCCCAGGGAAACTGACACTGCGCATGTGCACAGTGTCAACTTCCGGAACTGGCCGGGGGCCGCGGGGGAGAGATCAAAAGACCTCTCTCCTGCCCCTGGAGCGCCCATAGGCGTACAGTAGTTTACACCATCTGAAGATAATGTGAAAACTACCGGTGCTAAACTCCAAAAATTTTGCTTTTTGAAGTTTAGTACATAGTGGTCAGATCATAGTCCCCATTGGTAATAATGGACACTGCGATCTGTAGTGCTAATTAGCACTTTGTCAGAGATTTCTTTGAAATCTCCTCCATTGTGCTACATAGAAATGATACATAAAATTAATCAGAAACTGCAGTTTCTGCATAATTTAATATAAAAAACGGCTTGATACATAGGTCCCTAAGAAATGAATTACAATATCCAGTATCACTGTTATGTGCTTTTGTACAGCAGTGTCATTTGGGTTTCTTCACCCATGAATAAATTAAGGTCCATTTAGCTACAACATTAATCACTGTTAAAGTGTGGAAACCCCACTTAGTGTTTTCTCTGGGTGAAATAACAACAGGTAAACAGGTAGAAAAGAGCAGCACTTTTGAACTAACGCCTGATTCAGACCTGCTCGCTAGGCTGCGTTCGCACGTAGCTTGCCGATGTTTGCAATATGCGCATGCGTATAAGATGCAGTTCACGTGCGCAAACTAGTCTATGTGATCAGGATGCGTTCGCACCCTGCACATAGATCCTCTCGCTAGAATGAGTGACAGGACGAGCCGTTTGTGGGTGGTGACAGGGGGTGGCCGATGGAAATGGGGGAGTGGTGGTGCGAACGCAGGCGTGTCTGAGCATCTTAATGCCATTTCAGAGGCGTGCATAATTAAGACGCAGTGTCATAATACACGTCACATGGCTAAATTACACACTGAAGCACTCACAGTGCCAGCGGTAGGGTATGGTCAGCCTGGAGATGACGTGTAACACTAAGGGAAAGTGGGCCTCTTAAGACAGGCTGGTGGGCATCTAAATACACACCGCGATCGCACGTCAAGACATAGTGGGCGTGCTAATGCCTTGCCGTGCGATCGCGGGATTTGCATACTTTGGCAGCATGCAAACACATCTAGCGAGCGGGTCTGAATCAGGCCTTTCCACTCAATCTGACATACTGACTTTATGGGTCCACAGTTTCAAATGTACTCCTGTAATTTAAATCCATTAAAATTCTTAGGGATCTATGTAATAAGCCGTGGAGAGAGATAAAGTGGATGGAGATAATGTTCCAACCAATCAACTCCTAACTGTCATTTTCAAACACAGCCTGTAAAATGACAGCTAGGAACTGATTGGTTGGTACTTTATCTCCGTCCATTTTATCTGTCCCACTAGGCTTAGTATATAGACCCCATTATGACAAGCTGTTTTTGCCTTTATGGCCGAGAGTACCATCATCAGGGAAACAAACCTTACATTGCACTTCTAATGAGATGAAATATGTTGCTTATTCTGTCATGTTTTCTTCTGTAAGATGTACCTGAGTCAGAGGCAGCTGGGCTCACAAGGCTGAGAAGATCCCGTTCTTTCTCATAGTCACCCTTGCAGAGAAGCTGTCCATCCTTGAGCACAAACTCGTCACCTTTCTGGAGCTGCCTCTCGCACACGCAACAACAGAAGCAGCCTAAGTGGTAGACACTCTTCTGCGCCCGCATGACAAACTCGCTGGGCGTGATGGTGTCTAGGCAAGATCCACATTTCACCGCAAACAGTCTGTAAGGTAAAGAAGGTGTGAAAGTTTTTTGTAGAAGACCAACTACACTAAATAGCTGAGAGTGAGACACAGTATATTCTACATTATTTCTCATCATCTTGTTTTTGTTGCTAATATTTTAAGGTACGCCACAAGATACTAGCCGATATATCATAGATAGATTAAAATGCACTTTAGAAATCATTTAGAAAAATTAAGCTAAGGTTTAAGGTATAGCTTTTCACACACAATAGTCTCTTCTGATGATTATCCTACCCGATCTGTGGCCAATTGGGAAACACACGTATAAGACAATTTGCTGTAATCAAATTATTCTGTGAGTAGGCAAAATTTCATTTCTGAAAATTAAAAAGACAATTCCATGTTACTATACATATACTTATGGGACTATCGGCATGGCCGGATTAAGGGCCACATGGGACTGGATCTGATAATGATATTGGGCCTGTTGTGTGAAGGAGGAGGTGTGGCCAGTGCTGTGTGGGTGTGGTCAGTGCCATATGAGCATCTACACCAGTCTTTCTCAACCCCAGTCCTCGGGACCCCTAACAGTGCACATTTTCCAGACCACCTAGCAGGTGCACAGGTGTATGACCAACTGTCACATTTTGAAGATACACAGGTGACCTGGAAAACATGAACTGTTTGGGGTCAGAGGACCGAGCTTGATGTACACTGATGTACAGTACACACTACCTTCACTGTCAGCCCCAATGTCTCCGTAAATACGTATAAATAGAAAGATTGCATAATTTTGTGACAAATATAGAAATACAATTTTAGAACTTATGATTCATGTTCGACCTTGTGGCCTCCTAGGTTACTGGACATCATCTTGGTGTCATGATGATGGGCCTATTTTTATGTGGAGGCCTGGGGCTGTAGTCCCACCCACCCCATTGTTGATCTGACTATTGGTGAAGCAGTGCCAATCTTTTTAATTAACTTTAATCAATAAGATTTTGTTCTCTCAAAATAATTGTTTGGTTAGTCAAAAATGGAGCAATACTGGGCCACACAAAGAAGAAGATAACTACTGGATATACTACTGTATAAATTGTCATTAAAAACAAAAAAAACTTGTAATATAATGATTGTGAATTGTACTGTTGGTAAATGGGAAAATGGTTCTAAATATAAAATTTACTTTTCCATTTTCTAAAAATTCTGAAATACTTGATTTTAACAAAACAAAAGCCAATTGTTTGCTTTTTACCACGGTGGCACATTTCACCTTCTATCCTCTGTCAAGTCTGGGGGGTTGCAGTGAATGTGTACAGAGTTCATTAATAGCTCAGAATTGAGCTAAGCTGTTTAAATCCAGCAATAACATGGCTGAAGATAACAAGGCCTCTGACTTCAAACTGCACAAGCGCACACGACCCACAAGTAAACCTCACAGGCTCTGATCCTGTCCAGCTGCTTAATCAGGAGAAGAAGACTGAATTATACACCAGTAATCTATTCGTGCCAAGGCCACTTTTCAGCAAAAAGTACAAATGCCATCAAACCTCTCTTTCTGTTTTGTTATTTTATGGCTTGTGATGATGGAGAAGGAACTTGCTGGGGATGATGCAGGTTTTGCAGATAACAATATTTAGGAAAATGTGCTTTGAAGAAAACTGGGTCCCGACTCAAATGATAATAAACATTGGAACGCATAAGAAGATAACAATGGGCACCGAGGGCCTGATTCTAAGATGGACGCAGTGTCGATGTCGGACTCAACCGGACGATTTTTTTTTCAATCTGTGTATGTGCCGAGGTTGTACTGCGCATGCATTCCGATAGTTACTGCTGAAAGCCGCAGAATGAATGTGAACCCAAAGAGAGGCAATTTCAGTGGGGGTTCCTGGGTGGCCACAGGGGGGTGGTTAGCCAGACGCAGACGTGCCACGACCAGCGATGGCAGCTTATGCTGCAGTTGCACTGATTTCAAAGGCCATGTTCAGATGCACATTCTGCACCTCCATTGGGTTGGTGTAATGTTCGATGGTGCGACTAATGCTGCTTCTTAATACGCAGAGTGGCAGATTAGTTCAGCAACCAGTGGGTTTCTCTGTACAAATCCCATCCGCTACGGCATTGACATAAAGACACAGTTGAGCTACAGAGAAAGACGCAGTTGCGGCGTCATTCAGCTATTCTTGGTTTGAGCATCTTATGATAGTTAGCAGTATTTCCTTGATTAGATTATGTGCTTATATGTGGTACGTAGTTACTAATGACTAGGTGTGCTTGGCACAAGTGCACAATATGATAATTCATGCCAATCATAAAATAATTATTTAAATTAATAGTGGACATGGCCACGCCCCCAGAGGGCATTTTTATAATTAAAGAGTGACATTATATGCAGCACACTCCCTCATTCTTCTGTAGTAGAAAACTCCCCAACCCCTGCAAATGAGGACACACATCCTGATCGTAGTACGTTGGGACAGTCTTCCAAAATCATCATTGACCCCTGAATTTGGGATTGTCAAGCTGGAATGTGGAAAGTTGGGAGGGGTACGAACTGTGGTTTACATGTGCACATCAAATGCTTTCTACAAAATATGCAAGCTGCCTAAGTAATAAGGTGCCCCATTCAAACTAGCGGTTGAGTTCAGATTATCGCATCTTCTAAAGTGATATAAACATCTGGCTGTTCTGGTTAAAAAAACTTTGTAGACTCATTAAAATTGGAGAAATATGCTCAAACTGCAATCCCTGAAGTTTACTATAACAACACGGCCTACTCATATTTTGCATATTAGTAACAGAATATAGCACGGTCAAAATAAAACATTTCAATCTGCCTATGTCTGGTCAGATCTGTCCATCGCCCTGCAGTTAATAGCATCTTGTTACACTAATCCATTTGCAAATCCAGTAAAACAGTTGTAATGTCACAAATTAGGTACATGAAATCACATGCCATGTAGTAAATAGCTTTAACTTTGCATTAATGCTTTTTTTGTCATCGTCAAAGACCCCATCAAATTCAGTATCTACAAACATGATCATGCTCATATAGTATGGGGCACCCAGAATATAGGCACTTATCACCAGCACTATGCCGAGTCAGTAGCTATTCTCAACCACAGGGCCACAAACTTTTCATAAAATAGAGTGCATGGATGACGTTCTGCCCGCTCACACCACCATTTTTACTGCAACCATACTATAATAATAATTCCCTTCTTATTAAAGAATGACCAGGATCATTATCTAATGTAGAATACACCCACAGAGCTGGCTCCTATGATTGAATTAAGGATTATAGGGGCGTATGTATCAAAGCTTGATGTGAGATAAAATTGTGAAATATATATCACCAACCAATCAGCTCCAAACTATAATTTCTTAAACACAGCCTGCAAAATGTAAGTTAGAAGCTGATTGGTTGGTGACATATATCTCACAATTTTATCTTACATCAAGCTTTGATACACATGCCCCATAGAATGGAAACACTCTTCAGCCTATAAGTAAGACACCATTAATTAAGCAATATATAGCTGTAAATAGGGACTTGCTCTCATAGTGCCCGACAATGACAAGCAACAAGATTACCTTAAGGGCATTCAGCTCTATGAACCCAGACTTGTTCAGAGGAATGAGAAATGTATTCAGCAAAGATATGCAGTCATAAGCTTCATCCTATAGATTGTAAGCTTGCGAGCAGGGCCCTCTTACCTTTATGTCTGTCTCATACAACCCACTTTTGTTCTATTAATGTTGTTTCAAATTGTAAAGCGCAACGGAATATTCTGCGCTATATAAGAAACTGTTAATAAATAAATACATTTTACACAAGCTGGTGTTCTCTAAGATTCAAGCAAGCAAATGATAATGAGTACAGCACAGACCTCCTTTAATGACAGAAATATAACTTCCTGCAGATATCAGACCTGTTCTCTAGGCATGAAAACATTATTATCTGTAAATAAACATTCCCACACTAACTGCACTGCTTTAGTATGCACTATTTATAGTTTCTGTCTGTGCATTATGTTGAGTGTGTAAAACACTTCAAAGGATTACTATATTTCCTCACATTCACATCTAGTTATCTGAGAGAAATAAAAATGCCTGTAGCTGGACGGGAGTAATGTGTGAACATTGCTCTGTGTAGAGCAGAGTCCACAGGCAGAACATGGAACTACCTTAAGATCCCTTTATGCAGTATGCTAGCTATACCATGTAATAAAATCCAGCAAAACAAAACTACATTCATGAAACAAAGGCTTTCCCAGTATTAGACAAATAAATATAGAATTAAAAACTATTAATTGATCATCTTTTTTTGTTGACTATAGGCAGCTTATCTAGGCTTGGGTGTGTAATATACAATTTCCACTTGTGGACGCCAAGCCTACGTGGACCTCAAGCATATCTTTGTCCCATGGAACACTTTGGAATATTAGCCAATTGCTTTAATGTCTCCATGTAGCTATTTTCTAAATGATTGTGTATTTACATTTTAGCACGCGTGACATAAAGTATATATTATCTACTTCATGGTGTATTGGTGCGTCATACCTCGGGCTGACACAGAACCTGGTGCTTGATGAACCTGGAACTTTATCCCACGTTTACGGCTGCAATGAAGTTGAATTTGTAGTGACAAGTCACAGTGAGAACTGGAAAGGTTGATGTAAGAACCTTGGCCAGATGGCATCACATCTTTTACAAACCCTGCCAAAGCTATTTCTAGAAAGTGATCTAATTACATGTACCATTCACATTAATTGGGAGTAATTTAGTTTTGGATGCCACCATGGCTAGACAGCACATTAAGACATTAAACCTATTCACAGAATGTTTCAGAGGGACGGCAGCTTAAAAAAAGGGACATCATTTGAAATAACTATCTCTGACCTAATTTCATGGCTAGTATTGTGCTTATGTTTTCCTGTTGTGCAGAACATATCTCTTTCCTCGGCGATACCCTTTCATTTCATTTAGATGGAGTTATCTAAGTAAATACTCAGTTTAATTGGTTAAAAATAAGGAACAATCAGATTCTTTAGTTAATTTACACCACTACAGTAAATATGCCAGCAGATAAAAGCTCTACAGACCAAATCCATTAGTAACATGATATATCCTCATTTTGGTAACCTTTAGTTACAGGCTCAAACATGTACACTTGTATATCTACCCTTGTGAACCTGTGGTCCACAACCTAAAATGGGCCCCTGTACCATGTAGTGCGGTTCCCTATCATCATGTTTTTTGCTAAAATGTACAACTAATTAGTAAGTAAATATTTGTTGTTTTAAAAGTAGTTAATAACATACTTTTTAAAATAAAATATTAAACTTTGCTTGTGGGCAACAGTAAAGCTATTACAATAAAAAGCATCATCACATGAATGCTGAACTGTAAGCCCCAACATTGACTTTAAGAATTAATCTGGATTATGCGAATAAACAAATATAGTTTGGGGTTTTTTTTCAAAATCTTTTCAAAAAAGCTTGTGTATTTCCATTGTGCATTCCCATGTACTGTAGTGTTAAATCATGTTCCTGCATTTTATGGAGATTGGCCCAGGAAACACTTGAAAAGGGGATAGTGGTTATTCTTGGCTATAAAGGGCATAAATCAGAGTAGATGGAACATGATTAGCTGGCTGCATCCAATCATTTCCTCTCTGAAACCCCATCTTTCAGCTGTTAATGCTGCTTGGACTATATAAGTGTTTTAGTGTAGAAAATAGAAATAATATGGTCCATGAATAGTTTTATTAATTTGCTCCTATCATTTTGTTTTTTGTGTTAAACTACACAGCTAAACAAATTTGTGTGTGCAAACTTCGGGTTGTGTTTTTGGGGGGCTATGGCGCTATTGGAATTAAAGATGTGCGCAGATCCCTGTGTTTTAGTTTTGGTTCTACATCATCATCAGGTTTTGGTAAAATCACCCTCAAGTACTTTGGTTCAGATTCTGTTTTGGTTTGGTTCTGGATTACATAAAAATCGATAACAACTTTATAAAAACGGCTAAAGTCATGTAATTTGGACCTGTTTACATGCAATCCAATACTCCATGTTTGATTTTTAAATTCGAGTTCTGAACTGACAGCTGACCCGAGCCAGGACACGGTTCCACTCAAAACCACAAAGTAATTCTGAACTGCGACTCAATTCTACTCGGAACCCCTAAATTTGGGTGTGTTCATATTTTTAAAAAACTTATCGCATCTAAATGGAATTAATTAATCTAATAGAATTCTTGGGGGTGCAATCTATGTGATGCAGTAAAATGTATCTATTACTCAGAAGAACTATTTGTAAAGTGTGACTCAGTAAATCTAACCAACAATGTTGTTATTCTAGTGTTGTGTATGACAGTTGCATTATTTACTCTTCTACGTGTCTTTCCCTGTCCTCATTTTCTCTACTTGTTCTGCTCTCATTATGAGATCTTGTTTATATTGTTCTCTTCTTGTGCATCCACTGCTCATCTCCTGCCATTCTGCTGGCTATGTACTTACTCGGTTCATCAGAACAGCAAACTTCATCAACTACTACTACTAACCCATTATCTGTAAGGGCAGGCTGTTCTCTAGGCAGTTTACTGCATGTCTGCATCTCTCTACTCCCAGCAGGGCAGTGAGGAAGTGAGGAAAAGGGTGTGATTGGGATAAGAGGATTTAACACATGGACATTATGATTCCTCTATGTTTTTATCCCTCCCCTATTGAGAAGTTACCGTTCGACATTCTGTTCCAGGAGACCAACAATAGCCTGACTCACGTATTCTGTGTTTTTATTTTCCTTTAATTAAACTAAAGGATTAACCATTCTACAATCCACCCGCAAGACATGGGGAAGAAATGTGTCTGTATTTAAAAGCCACGCACAGGGGGAAGAGCAGCTGCAAGACGGCGAGGAATGGTATCTACAAACAAGGAAGATACCTTCCTGTCTGTTTCTGAGCCAGGAGTCTCAGCTGAGCTTTTGACCTGCAGACACGTCAAGATGTTCTTCTGAAGCTGGCAAACATTCATTTTACTACACAAGAGCTAAAGTCTCATTTTTAATTCCACAGAATGGCCTGTACAATTATGTAGCTATTTATTTTATATCTAAGGCACATAAATGAAAGAGATAGTCTTCTGCATATTAAACTACAATGATTCCACTATAATACACCAGTATAATACAAGCCTTGCTTACTGACCGACATTTTCCAATTAAACAATGGACCTAGAAATTAAATTTATTACAAGTATGATGACTGATTTCAATGATAAATTTATTTATTTAAACATATGCAATTTTTCGCAGCGATACTGATATAAGACAAGCTTGGTGGTCAGCTATTATTCTTCTTTATGTGATTTACGAAATGTAAGTAATAGAAAGTACAACTTATTGCACGGTTTCATCACTATCTAGTTCATATATAGCAGTCTCTTTGACTGATGTTATTTTATGTATCTTTTTATTGATACATCAAATAACTCAATTGCCAGTAACCCTCTTGTTATTACAATACCCACTAAGCATCCTAGAGGGCACCGCGTGGTATTTGTACTGCATACACCTGCTCTCTGTGCATTGGGTATGCCTCTATGTAGGCACTTTATGCAACCATGGACCTCATTCAGAGCCACTCGCAAAATGCGAGCCCTCGCTCTGAATGAAGGCGGCCGCTTCCATTTTCTGAGCCGGCCTCCTGGCCACTCGCTAGGCTGTGGGTTACCACCCACAGCTTAAACTAGCGACCAGGATAATGGTCACGATGGTCAAGACCATCGCAACCATCGGGGCTTGCGACGAGACCTTTGAGGTAGGGTCTCGGCTGCCGCAAGCCCCAGAGAGCTTTCGGCTCTAATAGAGCCGGAAGCTCTCCCACTGACATCACTGGTGAAGTCAGTGGGGCCGCCCACAAACGGCAAACGCTCGCTTGGGAACGCCTCCGTTTGTGAAACCACTCCCCGCCACGCCTACAAAATGGGGCAAGCTGTCGGTCAACATCGACAGCCACCGCTTTCGTAGTGAGCCCCGGAGCGAGAGAATTTCTCTCTCGCTCCGGGGCTTGTGCACGCGCAGTACGATCGCTGCGCACAGCCAAACATCGACCCGCTTTCGAGCGCTCAAGCGCTTGCGAGGGGGTCTGAATGAGGTCCCATGTGTGACTACTGTTAAGCTGGCAACACATCTAAAGAGTATCTGTCCAACCAGCCAACTAGTTGATTGGTTGGAATGAAAATTTGGTAAGATATGACAGCAAATGACAATCAGCAATTTGCTCCCAAACGCCGGACAATGGTCAAAAACTGTTGTTTGAACAAATTGTTTAGATCAATCATTTAACAAACTTGTCTGAACGACCATTTTCATATGTTTTCTGACATTTAGGAGCAAATTGCTGATCATCATTTACTCCCATACATTACCAGATTTTCATTCCAACCAATCAACTAGTTGGCTGGTTGGACAGATAATCTTTAGATGTGTGGCCAGCTTTACTTTGCACTACCTCCTTAATTAAGTATAAATTTGCCTTGTTTCTCATAAAATGCAGCTTATTATTAGCCTCATATTTAAAAAAATCCATAACAATAAGGGGACATCAAGTTTGTTTTCATTTCCTGTGCCATATATGTTTCATTGTTTTAGCACATTACTATGTGTGTCTATAAATGTACTGTAGCTTACTGTATAAACTAGAGATCTGTGCGGATCCCCGTGTTTTGATTTTGGTTCTAATTCATCATCATGTTTTGGTTTTGACAAAACCACCCTCAAGTGTTTTGGTTTGGATTCAGTTTTGGATTCTTTCAAAACTGATAAAAACAGCCAAAATCATGTAATTTGGACCTGTTTCAGTGGCGGAACTCCCAGAGACAATGGAGTCATTTGCCGCCGGGCTCCAGCCCTTGAGGGGGCACCTGGCTCCATTGTCCCCCAGGCCGTTCTGGGCACTGCTATGGAGATGGAGCACCACTGATCGGAGCTCCACCTCCAGTGGCATCAATACGGGAGGTCGCACCCCCTATTTGCCGGGCGCCCGCTGAGTGTGTTACCAGCGGGCGCCCGGCTCCTTCTTTTTACCCTGGTGGTAGCCGGAGGAACGGAGCTCACTCCTGAGCTCCACTTCCGGGTCCAGCAATGCACTATGGGAGTGACGTCATGACGTCACTCCCATAGTTCCGAGGAGCGGGCGCCGGGGACGGAAGGCAGCAGCACTGTAGCGGGGTTTCAGGTAAGTATTGTTTTTTTTTTTGTATGTGTGTGCGCTCGCGGGAGGGCTCACTACAGGGGGCATTATTGGTGGCTCACTACAGGGGGCATTATTGGGGGCTCACTACAGGGGGCAATACTGGGGGCTCACTACAGGGGGCATTACTGGGGACTCACTACAGGGGGCATTACTGGGGGCTCACTAAAGGGGGCATTATTGGTGGCTCACTACAGGGGGCATTATTGGGGGCTCGCTACAGGGGGCATTACTGGGGGCTCACTACAGGGGGCATTACTGGGGGCTTTCTACAGGGGGCTTACTACAGGGGGCATTACTGGGGGCTTACTAGATGGCCCATTACTGGGGGCTTTCTACAGGGGGCTTACTACAGGGGGCATTACTGGGGGCTTTCTACAGGGGGCATTACAGGGGGCTTACTATAAGGGGCATTACTGGGGGCTTTCTACAGGGGCTTACTACAGGGGGCATTACTGGGGGCTTACTAGATGGCCCATTACTGGGGGCTTTCTACAGGGGGCTTACTACAGGGGGCATTACTGGGGGCTTTCTACAGGGGGCATTATAGTGGCTTACTATAGGGGCATTACTGGGGGCTTTCTACAGGGGGCTTACTACAGGGGGCATTACTGGGGGCTTACTAGATGGCCCATTACTGGGGGCTTTCTACAGGGGGCTTACTACAGGGGGCATTACTGGGGGCTTACTACTGGGGGCACTACAGGGAGTTTACTACTGGGGGCTTACTACAGGGGGCTTTCTACTCGGAGCACTACAGGGGGCTCACTACTGGGGGAACTGCATAGGGGGGTGGCAGCTGGGGCTGGCATAGGAGCTGGGGGGTGGTACATTTTAATTTGGGGGGCACCAACATTTATCTTGCCTCCGGGCACCTGGGATGAAGTTACGCCACTGACCTGTTTACATGCAAATAAAAACCTGAGTTCGGTTTTAATATCTGAGTTCCCAACAGACAGCAGATCTGAGCCAGGACTCGGAACTCCAAAGTGATTGTGAACTGTGACTTGATTTGGAACCCCTAAGTTCGGGTGTTTTCGTATTTCAGGAAAACTGTACGCGTATCTCTAGTATAAACCATGCCATAAGGAGTACCAGGAGCTCCACTGAAGTTTTGTTGAGGCTTTTCAGCTATTTGTTACAATGGGAAACACCCCTATGGCTTTCATACTGCAAAATAGTCTCTCATAAGAGGGACCATTCTGGGGTTAGGAGCACACCTATTAACTCCAACTCCACTCCTCAAAATTGAAGGAGTAAATATTCCACTCCACAGTCTCCTCTTTTGTTGAAGATCTTTCCTGTACCAACAAGTGCAATCACACAGAAACAGAAAACAAAATGCACTACATGTACACAATTTTTCCTGCTTCGCAAATAATGGGGAAATGGGGGAACATGTATCAAACCTTCGTAAGATATGATGTTGAAAAGTTTCCCATTGCAACCAATCAGCGTCTAACAGTCATTTTATAGACTGTGCTAAATAAATGATAACTTTAAGCTGATTGGTTGCATTGGAAAACTTGTATTCTGCATTCATAATGGCAGCCTTTTGTCTGTCCTTTCTCTAGTGTTCATTCTAGCATCCTGCACCTGTCACAACCTGTGCAGTTTCTCTTTCCTGCCTGGGCTGTCGCTCTCTGCTCTGGTGCTTATAGCACACTCTGGTCTGTATCTCTGCAGTTTGTGTAATCAGCTGAGTATGCTAGAAGCACCAGACAAGAGAGTGACACTCAAGGCTGGAAGAGGAACTGCACGAGTTGTGACAGGTGCAGGGTGCTAGAATGAACACTACTTTCTCTAAACCTTTTTGAAAAATTTTGCAGAAGGATTTAAGCAAAATAAAATAACATTATTTTGAAACAGCTTCGGATATAGCTTAAGGTAAGAAGTAGCTTTCTGTTCACGTAATGGCATGTTTTCATAAAGCAGTTTTGCTCTCAATAAAGGCCCATACACACTGGAACATTTTTTTGAATTATATGAACGACATCGTTGATCAATATAGTTCAGATCATCCAGTGTGTATGCACTAAATGATGAATGATGCGCGCTTTCGCGGGTCGTTAACAATATCCCCAGCTGTCTGTACATGCAGCTCAATCTGGGTATATCGTTAATGATGCCATGCGGCATTCAGCCCACTCCCCCCCCACCCGGCCGACGATTATCGTTGCAGGCATCAGCAAGTGTGGATGCACTTGCCGATGCCAGGACCCACTCCGATCTGTTGCTGACTAGGGCCCTCATTCAGAGCCACTCGCTAGCGGCAGTACGCTCGTTCCGAGCGATGTTCGCACATCTGCGCATGCGTACGGTTTTTAGTACGCATGCGCGAACCAGTCAGTGCGGCCGAAAATCATTTGTACGCAATATAGCGAGTGCCTGCTATTTTGAGTGACAGAATGAGGCGTATGTGGGTGGTAACAGGGGAAGGTGCTTGAAAACGGGGAGTGGAGATCTGATCGCAGGCGTGCTTAAAGGTCAAAACGGGCGTTTTATGGGTGTGCATAATTAATACAGCAGCGTCAATGACCACGTCACTTGATTTTTTTTAACTCAGAACTGCTCGCAAAATAGCGGTTGAAAAAACCAACCACAAGAATAGCGAGCAGTTCATATCCTGTGTGATGTACTCGATTAATTTAATAAATAGCGGACATGACGTATGGTGCGAGCGGCCAGGGGGCGTTTTTATCAAATAAACGAGCGTATGTTTAGCTCGCTCGTTCAGACTTAGAGGTGTGAACAGACTGCAATGTGCGAACGGATCATTTGCATAGCCACCCCTTGTTTTTGAACGAACGAACGCAAATAGCGAACGGCTCTGAATGAGGGCCTAGGTCGCTTTGTACACACATCGTCCAGTGTGTACTGGCCTTTAAAGTTGAATTCCAACTAACACTTTTTGGTACCCATTTTGTGAACTGAACCAATTTTCATGAGGATGCAGTTTATCATTTGAGGATATTTCAGCTTCAAATAAAGGGATTATTTTTGCAACTGGAAGATAAACTTTGGAGACATTCCCAGCTCTGATTACTACTGTACATGTAAATGGTTAGCTTATTGCTTTTGTGTGCTTCTTTAAAATTTGGATTGTGTTACATTCAGAGCTGGCACATTCAAAGCAAATACCTTGGTCACACATATTGGAGGCATCCATTTTGTGGGCTGAACCAATATTCATATTTATTGTAATATTCATGAGAATACAATTCACAATGATAATGATTTATGCTAACAGCGCTCAGTAGGTACTACAATTTTGTTTCGTGCCCTAGCAGCTCAAACAATGGGAGGAGTTCAGCTTCACAGAAATACTCAAATATAAATGTTAGAGCACTCCAGGACAGGTACAGGTTGAGTCTCCCATATCCAAATATTCCGAAATACGGAATATTCCGAAATACGGAATTTTTTTGCCTTGACTGAGATAATGAAACCTTTGAATTTTGATGGTTCAATTGTACACAAACTTTGTCTAAGGCACGAATTATTAAAAATATTGTATAAAATTACCTTCAGGCTGTGTGTATAGGGTGTATATGAAACATAACTGAATTTTATGTATGTATAGTATACAAACTTGTTTGAGCCAGAAAATTATTGAATATATTGTATAAAATTACCTGCAGGCTATGTGTATAAGGTGTATATAACACATAAATGCATTCTGTGTGTATATTTGGGTCCCATTCCCAAGATATTTCATTATGATATGCAATTATTCCAAAATACGGAATATTCCGTTATCCAAAATACCCCTGGTCCCAAGCATTTTGGATATCGGAGAATGAGCCTGTACTATGTAAATCAGATTTGCTTTATGAAATTACTTGGATAATTTATTTTCCTGAAAAACAATTAGCAGTCACTGGAGCTCAACATAACTAATGACTTCCAACAAGAGACTTTGCAAGATCCTCTTTATTAATTTTTCTGTATCCTGTAAATTCGTATCTGGACTAACTTCGAAAAACAAGGTATGGTAATCGACCATTAGGGAAGCAGCAGAATGTTTTGGTATTTATGGTACTATTAGTATGATTGATTACCCTTGAACTATTGATACACCTTGTCTACACATGAACTGTATGTGAGATACCACATGCACCTAGGGATTGGCTGGTACAACCTATAGCTAATTATATGCTATATTGTTCATGCATGATACTGTATATAACTGGCAACTATACCTTATGCACACAGGCAAGTGATTGTCAGGTTTATAGTAATATAGTTTACAAGGAGCAACTGGCACTAGTGACACTTTGGTACAGATTTACTAAAGTTTCTAAAAAGGAAGAATGGATCTGTCTCAGGCAGTGGCGTAACTATAAATTTTGCTCCCCCATGCCAAAAAAGTTTCAGGCGCCAACGCCCAAAGATTAAACACACCCAAAGACAACGTTTAAGGTGTGTGGTTACATGATACAGCAACCTACCTAACACATTATGACACACTAAGTAATGCCACTTATAAACACAGTGTGCCTCACCGGAATGCTTCTTACAACACATTATGCCACACCGGAATGCCCCTTACAACACATTATGCCGCACAGCAATGCCCCTTACACATGCCACACAATAATGCCACGTATAACACATAATGACATACAATAAAGCCCTTATAACAAATTTATGCCATGCTGTAATGCCCCTATTTCACATTATGCCACACTGTAATGCCACATACAACACATTATGCCACACAGTAATGCCACATACAACACATTATGCCACACAGTAATGCCCCTTACACATTATGCCACACAATAATGCCCATAATAGCACATTGTGCACACAGTACTGCAAAATACACATTATGCCAAACAGTAATGCCCACTACATCCCACCCTGACAGATCTACTTCAGCAACCCTCCTCTCTGCTCCTGCCAGTCTGTCACCTCAGCTCAAGACAGGTTGCACAGTTTTTATGTCCGTGTAGAACCAGATTATTGGGAACCTAGTTTATAACCTGTAAACTGTGTGCATCAAGTTAGTGCCCCTGATACAGTGCCCCCTGTAGTTGTGCCCCAAAATGCAATGCCCCCTATACCAGTGCCCCTTATGCAATGCCCCCTGTAATAGTGCCCTTATGCAATGTCCCCAGTAGTAGCGCCCATTATGCAGGGCCCCCTGTAGTTGTGCTCATTAAAGTAGTGCCCCTGTAGTTGTGCCCCATATGCAATGCCCCCTATACTAGTGCCCCTTATGCAATGCTCCCTGTAATAGTGCCCATTATGCAGGGCCCCCTGTAGTTGTGCTCATTAAAGTAGTGCCCCTGTAGTTGTGCCCCATATGCAATGCCCCCTATACTAGTGTCCCTTATGCAATGCTCCCTGTAATAGTGCCCATTATGCAGGGCCCCCTGTAATTGTGCCCATTAAAGTAGTGGCCCCTGTAGTTGTGCCCATATGCAGTGCCCCTTGTAGTTGTGTGTGCCCCTTCAAGTAGTGCCCCCTGTAGTTGTGCCCCTTCTAGTAGTGCCCCCTGTAGTTGTGCCCATTTTAGTAGTGGCCCCTGTAGTTGTTCCCAGTAGTTGCCCCCTGTAGTTGCCCTCAGTAGTGAGCCCCCTGTAGTTGCACCCAGAAGTTGCCCCCAGTAGTGAGCCCGCAGTAGTTGCCCCAGTAGTGAGCCCCTGTAGTTGCCCCAGTAGTGAGCCCCCTGTGGTTTCCCCCAGTAGTGAGCACCCTGTAGTTGCCCCCAGTAGTGAGCCCCCAGTAGTTGCCCCATGTAGTGAGCCCCCTGTAGTTGCACCTAGTTGATCGCAATAGTGAGCCCCCTGTAGTTGCCCCCAGTAGAGAGCCCCCTGTAGTTGCCCCAGTAGTGAGCCCCCTGTAGTTGCCTCCAGTAGTGAGCCCCCTGTACTTGCTCCCCCCCGCGTGCACACAAACACACACACAAAAAAAACCCACTTACCTTTATCCCCGCTCCAGTGCTGCTGCCGTCCATACCCTGGCGTCCGCCGCTCCTCGGCACTATGGGAGTGACATCATGACGTCACTCCCATAGTGCCCTGCGGGGCCCAGAAGACGGAGGGAGCTCCATCCTCCGGCTGCCGCCGGCGGTTTGAATAGGAGCCGGGCGTCCGCTGGTAACACACTCAGCGGGCGCCCGGCAGATGGAGAGTGCAGGGGGTGCGACCGCACCCCCAGCAACCTCCGTAGTTATGGGAGTTCCGCCACTGAGTGGTGTAACTACTGCCCCCATTGCCCCCAAACTACCCAGCACCTCCAAGCCACCACGGGGGCTGCAGGGGCAGTAGTTACGCCACTGGTCTCAGGCCTGCCTACCCTACCCTGGCAGGGAGCCTCCCGAATATCAGGTGCCGCTCCCGGCCCCCCGGAAAAGCAGGCAAGCCTCCCGGCTTTATAAAAAATAAAAACTCCTGCAGCGGGGGGGGCAATTACGTGTTTCGCTCTGAATCGCGACATCGTGGAGAGGAGAGATTATTTAATCTCCATGGTATTTAATTTGCAAGAATTATGTTGGATTTATGTTATGAATATAGAACTACAGACATTCCTCACTTAGCGACCTACCTGTTTAGCGACCATTCGGACTTACGACCGGCGCTCCGACCAGCTAACTGTAACTTGCAGTGATTAAAAAAAAGACAGACTCTGCCGCAAGAGGAAGCCTTGGCTGTGGTGCGAGACACACAGGACACCTTGCAAGGACAGCAGCGCCCTCTCGGAGGAGATGGAGCACACACAGGCACATGTCAACCTCAGCCTGGGACTTGCTACTTTCCAGCCACTATATGTCCTCACTTAACGACCTATTCGTTCAACGACCAAGGCGCAGGAATGGAACTCCTCGGTCGTTAAGTGAGGAATGTCTGTATGTAAAATTCTTCAAAATATCTTTTATCACAAGTGTTAAAATATGTTATTATATGAGTTCCAGTGGCTACTAATAGTTCAGGAAAGAAAATAATCCAAGTCATTTCATAAAGCAAATCTGATTTGATGTATCCCTCCAGGAAAGTAAAGGGAACTGTTGTAACTTTACACATACTTCCTGTGGCTCACTACTGTATCACTCTCTTCCTTGGCCCCAGGGCTGTCTCCATAGCTAGGAGCTACCTCACGTGACTATTTGGCCTGCAGTTTGTTTTTCGCCTTAGTAGTTAACATGACCCTTTATTCTCTCCCCCTGACCCTCTCCTCCTGTGACAGACAAGTTTTCGTTTAATACCTGGCAACCAAGGGAGAGTTAAGCTTCCTCAAATATGAGCATTTTTTTGGCTGGAACGGCACAGGGCTGCAGCCCAACCGAGAGAGTAAAATTAAACACCGCAGGCCGTGGCTCCAGTGAAGAGGAGATAAAGTGTTCCCATGGAGTAGGCCGGGCACAGCCTTTCTCTAGTTAATACTTAACAAGGCCCCTCAACAAAGACAGCCAATGTAGCCTGCACTCAGCAAGCTGATTCCCAGCATATTGCTGTGTAATGGAGAATTCTTTCCCCTGTAACCCCTTCGCTCCCACAAATCTGTCAGGTTTCACTTCACTTCACAATCAATCAACTGACCCAAGTTTCACTCAGCCATAGTTTTCATACTGTGAAGGTGTCACAACCAGCATATGTGATATTAAGAGGTTGTGCACCAATCCATTTAATGGAGATTGCTAATGTTTATTAATTAAATTCCATTAATGCCTTTACTTTGTCAAAGATCTGTGACTCTTTCCTCAAGCCTGAGCTGATCCGATTTACTAAGGAATAAAGACATTTGTTCCAATGTTCCAAACAGGACAGCCTACCAATCAATGAGACCTCAGAGGTAACCAGTGTCAGGTACCTCTAACACTGGTTACTTTGTGTAGGAGTAAGCAGTAGAGAGAAAGTGAAGGCAAGGACATCCTATCATTGGTTCTGTGTAGGTCACTGCTCAACTCAGCATAATGTACAATTCATTGCCGATATTTACTTGGAACACATATAATTATTCATGTTACCAGATTGGATGACAGACGTTTATGTAGTATTTGCAGCTGTAGGGAGGATTAGAGTGACACGTTTTGTCTTTATTTGATCCGTTTTGTCATCTACCCACTTGTATGACATGCCATCAGTACTGTATAACAGCTCACAGCTATGAATGAGGGCGGCAGGCAAACTGAATTCTAAACTTTAAGCAATAAATACACTGGCCAGACCCTGACATGTGTTACTCTGTGTCATTAATTTTTGTGTCAGTCATTCATTTGTTTATATATATATATATATATATATATATAAAAACTTCTAATAAGCTATTTAAAGAGATAATACACATCTCTCTGGTATATTACCACTACATTTTATAAAAAAAAAACACCATAAAATCTGCTCACAATTGACATAAAATATGAAAATAGTAGGTCACAAGCGCAAATTGTCCTCCCTTATACCGCCAGAAAAACAGCGAGTCACACTCCAAGGAACACGATGTGAGAGGCTTCCCAACGCACTTTGTCAGGATGACTTCATCAAGGGTGTGGCCTCCCACTTCTGAAGTATGAATTTATACTGCGTTCACTTAAAAAACACGTGCATTGTCAAATCGTACTACCCTGCTAGTACCAAAATGTTTCAGTGTGCTTTGTTATACACTTATCACAAATAACACTATATATTAAATTATTGGTCACAATACTTGTCAGAACAAATACACACATATCAACAATTAAACAGACACCCATTTTGGCATCAGCTGCAGAGTGCAAATACCCACCCAAAGAAAAGGTAAACTTAAATGTAGTGCTTTCCAAAATACAAAATAAGCTAAAATGAGTAATGGTTATGTGAAAAACATATAAACCAATTTTAACTAGAGATGAGGTTTTGGCTAGGATCTACCTACCAAGTTCGGATCTCAGAACGAGGCAAAACATCATCTTTGCCGAGATGTCCATGAAATGTCCCTGAGATCCGATATCCCTGAGATGCGAACTTGGCAGGAAGATCAGAGCCAAAACTGAACCACTCATCTCTAATTTTAACCTAATAGAGCCTTTTCCAATACTTTGTGGAGCTGCAATCCTTAAACCGCTGTTAATACAACAACAATGAAGGCGCCTCGTAGCGATATAATTCTAACACCTCTCCATTGTGGCACAATTGAGATACCTAATCATGGTGTAATTTAAAAAACATTCCATAACGGCATTACTTAGGGCACCTGATGATGGCGTAATATTGAAACCTCTCTATATCTATAGTGATTGTGTCTATAATTAAATAAAATCAGGCGCCTCGTAGTGACATGATCCTAAACTGGTCAATAACGGCACAAATGAGACACTTAGTGATGTTGTCATTTTAAGCAGTATTGCGGGACAGATCAGGGCACCTGATGATGACATAAATATAGGGATTGTGACATTGTGTCGATGACAAACTAAATAATTACTAACCCTTACATAACGTCAATTAAATTCAGAAAACATGTCCCTAAAAAGTACCTATGTGTAATGGTGACCATGTGAAATTATATATATTATATAATGAAATGATATAATTCAATAAAGATTATAATCATGAACATAGCAAAGATCAATATACACTGTACCAAATAATTACCATATTCTTATGTAATCAATATACTCTGTTATGAGATACTTAAGACAATATGCTGTTGCTGCAATGTATCCAAAATATATTTGATTACTATTGTGCTATCTCAGGTCATTTCCCTTGTAATCATGGTTAAAACCTCTGCCGTCCGATTATACTACAGCATGCAAATCTGGAATTGGCAGCATTATAGTATATGTCTTGGGCAATGCAAGAAGGGCTTGTTCCAACTTCAGAGAAGTTCCCGAATTTATTCTAAAGTGTTAATTTACTATAATGCGGCCTATGTGATTTCCACTGATGTGGCTCCACACAACCTATTCTGCAGTCAGTTATTGTTGTAAATAGGTACAGCCATCCAATGCAGGTTCCACATGGCTCTTTCCTGCCTATGAAAATCTGGAATAATTAATGCCACAGCAGCTGGTGATAGAGCAATATCTCTGCATTCGGTGAGTTTCTGTCAGTCTGGATGGAGCGATGTGTCCCAGAGGAGTGTGTTTTACTATAAATGCCAAATCAAACCATTTAACAGTTCACTAAATCCACCAGTCTGGACTCCTCAAGAATATATTTTATTTAGCATAATTAGGTCACACCCTAAACAATGAACTGTACTGTATGTATACAATATTATTGTAAAGTTTTCCATACGTCTAGATAATACAAAGTGTGTTTTTTATCATCCACAAATCTTAACTTTTTTAAATTTTATTTATTTTTAATTTAACCAATTTTGTAATTTTTATCTATTACATTTCTCATAGACATGTATTAGTAATGTATTGAATATTGCACGAGTTAAACTATATTGATTGTTGATTTTATTTATATTTCAAGCTCTTAATAGTGTTAATGTATTTTTATTGTAATGAAAAACTGTGGCATGTGTAGGTGTTATATAAACAAAATGAAGCAAATTCTGATCATGAATGTAGTAACATTATTGCAGACATATATATGAAAAGTGGTGAGACAGAGAATAAAGACTTCAATTTGCTAGACCATCTCATACTTGTCAACCTATGAATGTATTTTCTAAAGTGCACTTACTCTCAACATAGGGATGATGCAAAGTTGAATGCAGGGTTAGTTTTGCGAACATATCTAGCATGTTTGCACACTGTGCATGCTATGGAGCTGAGGGCCTAATTCAGACCCGCTCGCGAGAACTGAGCGCTCGCAAGCGGGTCGATGGTGCCCTAATGCGCATGCGCACGATGGAGGGAGCTCCGTCGTGCGCATGCGCGAGACCCGCATAGTGACAGCCAAGGAGGCCTCTCCATTTTTAGGTAGGAGGGCCCTGATTCAGAGCGAGCGCTCTGGTCAGAGCATCCGGCTCTGAATCAGGCCCTGAGCGTACAAATAATACGGGTGATGCTGAGGTATACGCAACTCAGCTGCCTCTCCATTGGGGACTGCAGGGGCTAACTGGGTGCTAACAGGGTGCTAGCATGAAGGCTACATTTAGCAAGGGTGTGTCGACAGAACTGTGGGCTATGCCTAGTTGTGCAGGAATCGGTATGTATGACCACCGGATGTAAGGCCGGCGGTTGAAATCCTGACGCCGGTAGCCCGATGGGTGAAGATCCCGACAGTGAAGGTAAGTAGGCTATCCCTACCCCTTTCCCTCCCTAACCCTAATCCTCCCTTAGGGGTGCCTAACCCTAACCTCCCCCCTAGTTCCTAAACCTAAGCCCCCCTTCCCGCACCCTAACCCTCCCAGGAGGATGCCTAACCCTAAGTCCCCCCAGGAGTCCCTAAACCTAACACCCCCTATCGCGGCTATGAGGTCCTGACGCACGGCTTACCTTCGTTCGGTATTCCGGGCGTTGGGATTACGGCAGGTGGATAATTATAGGAGTCGGGATGGATTTGACGGTCGGGACTACATACAGTTGTGCATACAGAACATTACACACAGGGCTATTTTGCAGCAGGAACTCGGGGCCTGATTCAGACCCGCTCGCTAGGACGAGTTCGCACGCAGCCGTCAGCTGCCAAAGTATGCAAATCCCGCGATCGCACGGCAAGACATTAACATGCCCACAATGTCTTGCCGTTCGATCGCGGTATGTATTTAAGCACCCACCGGCCTGTCACAAGACACCCACTTTCCCTTAGTAACACACGTCATCTCCAGGAAGTGTATGAAATAATCTGTAACATCGAGTAACATCGGACCCATACGCAGCACTTGTGGCTGACCATACCCTACCGCAAGCACTGCGAGTGCTACAGTGTGTAATTCGGCCATGTGATGTGTATGCTGACGATGCATCTTAATTATGCACGCCCCTGAAACGGCATTAAGACGCACAGACACGCCTGCATTCGCACCACCACACCCCCGTTTCCATCGACCACCCCCTGTCACCACCCACAAACGGCTTGTCCTGTCACTCATTCTAGCAATGCGTATATGTTCAGGGTGCAAACGCTTCGCGATCACATGGACTAGTTCGCGTACACACACTGCGTCTTATACGCATGCGCAGATTGTACACATCAGCAGGCTACTTGCAAACGCAGCCTAGCGAACGTGTCTGAATCAGGCCCTCAGTTTCTGAACCTCTCATTAACTATGACGTAAAGTCCTGGGCCAAAATGTATTTTCCATAAGATAAATTTTATTTTAAAGTCCTCTTTAGTGCCTTCTTTTCTAAATAATATGTAACAATTATATATATAAATAATTGTTATTTATAGCTGCACCCCCAGTAACTCCACCCACAGTTCCTGAATCTATTTTTCCTGAAAAGTAGCCCTGATTACACATGAGGTGGATCTCCTGCACAAGGAATAGGACTGGTGTGCACTCACAATGATGATGACTTTGGAACAAGTGCATAGATGGGGGCTGGATTACAGAAGATTATTGGTAAGGAAACATTTTTAATTATAAATTATGGGAGACATTTTTTTACAATAAAGGCAACAATAATACAATTATTTTTTATATATATATATATATATATATAATACAATCAATTAAATAACAAATGGGGACAAGCTAAAAATGATAAAATTAACGGAGTGACTACAATGAATGATATAACTAAGGAGGCAATATATATTATTTATATAATGGGTACACTATAAGGAAGATTTAGAGGTTGTCAAACCATCACACACTGCCAGCAAATTCTTCGGTCCACGGCTAGAAACTGCTGCCAATCTTTGTTGTTTTGCAAAGTGCCAAAAAATGCCTCTAAGTAACTTTATCCCCAGGAAAGAACAGTCTAAGTAAAGGATGACCTACAAGCATTGCAGTCCAAATAAAGAAACAGGTACCAGAGCCCAAGTGTGCTGCAGTAAAGTGAATTATACCCCATTTAATTAGCAGACATAAGGGCTGATTCAGATTTGCATACAAGTGCAACTGCATTACGTATATGGAAATAAATGTGTATCGTTACCCGTATGCAGAGCTGCAATCATCTATACAGCCGTATCGCCCTATCCATCCTCTTGTGAAAAGTAGCTGTCATCACTATCAGTGCACATTATTACTAGTACAAGAGATACATCCAAAATCAGATGGATCTGAAATCCCACTTCTATCTTTTGAATGATCTGTAGTTCCTCATTTTTGCATACGCCTGACCATGGAGAGTGATTGGTGTTAAAAATTGCTATATCCATCTACAAATATGTAGTTGAATACAACGCTGCAATTGCCCCATAATGATCAGTACATTTAGTATTACTAGTCCTTTTTACTGCAGCTCAGATAGAATGTACGATGAATTCCCTTTGTGGCTGTACATGTTATGGCTGTACATGCTGTGGCTGTACATGTTATGGCTGTACATGTTATGGCTGTACATGCTGTGGCTGTACATGTTATGGCTGTACATGCTGTGGCTGTACATGTTATGGCTGTACATGCTGTGGCTGTACATGTTACGGCTGTACATGTTTGCCTTGCTTCCTGTTTATTTTTAGTGGTTAATCTTTTTGCTGTTGAAGGTTTTCTCACCCCTATGAGCTGAGCGTACTTTTCCATGCTTGCAATGGTCAATTCCAATATCAAAATCAGAGCCAGATTAACAATGGGATGGATGGGACTACAACTCCAGGGCTCCACGTGAAAAAAATAACAGCATGATGACCAGCTACCTACATGGCCAGCCATAAATAGTATTAAAATTGTGTTTATAGGTCACTCACAAACATTTTCTACTGTTACATATTTGGGGAGACATTAAGGCTGATATTGTAGGGGGTGTACACGCCCACATGGCACCTCCTCCGATTCTCATAACTGTCCCCTGATCATTTTCAGCCCCATGCCCACATGGTCCTTATCCGGCTCTGATCAAAATCAGTCATTTTTTATGCAGTACCCACACAAATTATAACCATACTTACCGACATTTGGGCAGCCCCCTCCGGGAGGGGAGCAGGGATGGTGGGGGCGGTTTAGGCAGGCGGAGCATGGGCGTGTCAATGTGATTGCATCATAGCTGCCCCGCCCCCGTTTTATAATGCTGATATTACCGGCATTATAAAGCAGGGGGCAAGGCTACGATGACGTGATTCGCACCGAATTGCGTCATCGCACACCTGGACTGCTCACTTTCGTGGCAATCACAGGGGGGTCGCGGGGGGCCGGACGCCTTTCTGGGGGGACTTGCCTACTCTTGCAGGGTGCCGGGAGCGGCACCCGATTTTCGGGAGGCTCCCAGCAGTCCCAGGAGAGTAGGCAAGTATGAATATAACTTGTTTTGGTTTCTTTCAGAACACTTTGATTTTTCAGCAAATGCCATGAGCCTTTTTGCTTCATTTGACACATTAAATAAAATATATTCAAAATGTAGAAAAAAAGTCATGCGAGAAACTGAGCTAAAAACAATTGTGTATTTTTGTTCTTTACTGTATAAGTACCACAGAAATACTTTGTGGGTTTTGCTTTGGCATAAATTGTTCTTTCCAAAACAGCAAAAATTCTATGCAATAATGTTCGTAATAACATCTGCACATGAAAATTAAATTGCTTGTTTTTTACAAACATTTTTTCAGCTTGATTTAAACGCTTACAATGTGTAAGAAAAGTATGTTAGGGTGTAGTATAGCTGGGCAACAGCCTGAAGTTCGACATTCAAAAGGTCGACAACAGAAGGTCAGCAGGCTCTGAATATTGACAGTCAGAAGATCGACATTATCATTAGATTGACCACCAATATGTAAACTTGTTAAAATGGTCGACACATTCCAAAGGTTGACATTTAACATTTTGAACACAAAAACATGTTGACATTTGGTTTTAGCCTAACCCTAACCTACCTATCCCTAACCATAAAAATCATCAAAAAACCATGTGTTGACAAGTTAAATGTTAACCTTTTGAATGTTTAAACCATTTAACCCTGTCGACATAAATACATGCCTACATACTGGTGTTCGACCTAAAGACCATGTTGATCTTCTGACTGTCAACATTCAGAATGTGTCGACCTTCTGAACGTCAACCTTTTTCATTTTGTGCAGTGTTATATGTAAGTCTCTGGTAATCACATGTGATTCACAGATAATAACAACTAAGGAGTGTATCATTCGAAGAGGAGACTCCCCTCCTTCAAATAAGAGTGCCTCCATGTGTGAAGTTGCTATTATGAGTGTGAAGGGGACATTTAGTCTATCTATAAAACATGTTTTCTGTAGTGCAGGGTATTATTGTTTGATGATCACAAGTTATCACCAAACAATAACTGCTTTGGGGCCACATAACGTGACGGACTGCTCTCTTCCTCTAAATTTATGGAAGCCAGGAGGGGAGAGATTTTCTTCCATCAATGGACTACAAGATTCTTCTGTAGTTAGGGCTATCTTAACAGCATTTTTGGCCCTGGGCTAAGCAATGCAATGGTACCCCTACCCACCCATTCACAGGAATAAAAATGTAAGCAGTCAATAAAAAAAAATTTAGATTTATTGATACTTTGAAAAAAAGCAAAGTTTCAACATAAACAAACCTGCTGCAAATCGGGGATTACGGACTCCACATCCCTCTTTTCTTCTCCAGTTAGCAGTGCAGTTCTGAATCTGTGATTAAAGTATGGGTAGCCCTAGAGAGAGGGGGGCCCAAGGGGACGTGCCTTCTGTGCCCCCCCTAATCCTGCTCTGTGGCTGCAGGCTGGGCGGTAGGTAGAAAATGCTGCTTGAGTGCTCTGATTGTTTGTAATTGAGAATCAGAGCAGCCAGGTTGCATCTTTGTCTGCCTGCCTCTCTGCTGGCTGCGAGCGGCCGCACACTCCATGTAGATTCCCCAGGCCCAGCATGCTCCAGCTCAAAGGCCTCTAGAATTGTTGGGCCCTGGGCAACTGCCCAGTGTGCCTATACATTAAGATGGCCATGTCTATAGTATAGAAGCTATTGTCTGATGATCACACATATCACCAATCATTAACTTCTATAGAGGTTCCAGGTGTGATAGAGAGAACTCCTCTCTTTCAAACAAAGAGTCTCATAGATTTACAGGTACCAGGATGGGGGAAATAGGGGGCCTACAGCCCCCACCTCCACCCAAACATGTGCATTAAAAAAAACTTGTAGAACAGTGTGCTCAATTACTTAATTGTGCACAGGTAAGTTGACTTTATTGCCCTGCTCCGTCATCCCCACCTGTAATCATATTGGTTGGTACAGAGAAAGGTTTTTTTTTTCTAGTTCTACTACGCCCATCAATAGGGCCTGCAGCTTTAATGTATATGTGGCCTTCAAAGTCATCTGCAGCAATGGGGATAATACAGAAACAAACAGTAAGTTTCAAAATGTTGGACTGTATGTGGATCTCTGGGACATTCTGCAAATACACCAGGCATATAGGAGCTATTGCCTCAACTTATGAGTGTGTCCATCTGGAGATAAGAACTACCCAAGACACAAACCATTAAAGAAACATGAGATAAATGATGAGACTGAGCCTGAGGTCACAAATGATTAAAGCTAGAGGGTTAAATATCTTCAATTAAAAAGGTAATATCTGCAAAGCGCTGATGCGGAAATGACATCTATCCCAGGAGGTTATCTATCTACATTCTTCCATTTAAAGAAATATTTCATGTAATTA
This sequence comes from Taudactylus pleione, assembly GCA_031769625.1. NCBI lineage: Eukaryota > Metazoa > Chordata > Amphibia > Anura > Myobatrachidae > Taudactylus > Taudactylus pleione. The sequence goes on along the minus strand of JAUIMM010000016.1, from coordinate 3,181,729 downwards.
ATGATATAAAATATTCATCCTGCAGGTCTTCTTCTACTAACTAGAATAAATGCTCTCCCAATATCTATCTATTACAAAGGTTATAATTATTCGAAGAATCTAGGCTTCTCCTTGTACCCAAAACAAGTCAGGGTCTATTTCTATTCTTACCAGGTGCACAACAGTAACACAGTGGACTGATACAGAGTTGATTGCAGGTCCATATGCAGAGCATGTTTTGCATGTCAGAGCATGTTTTCGCGCTGTGCATCCGCTGAAACCAAGTGCACACAAATGCCTTTTCCTGTCATTCAGGCAGAGGCACAGCAGGGGCTGCGTGCAATCACGCAGGACCTATTCATCACATTCGCGGAATAGGTTCTGCGCATGCACAGATTCCCAATAATCGGGAATCTGCATTCAGCATTGCACTGGTGTACAATGCTGAATCAGCCCCATTGACCTTATTATGCGATCCACATTAGTTTCTTACACTAGACTTATCAGCACTGTGATCAAAGCTGACAAGTTGCTTTAGGTCACAGAATAACTGTACTTTTGATTTATATAATAACTAAGTATTAATGAGAAACAATGTAGAAGGAACACTTAAAATGATATACTGAGATATATTAAACATATAAACATCTGATCTAACAACATATTCCTTCATAAATACACTGGTAGTGAAGAGAGAGATATTGGATTATATACATTATATATCAAGTTAGAAAAACACTTGTGCTATTATTATAAAAAGCCATGAACACCTGCTGATATTAGGAAAAGGATAATATATTCTTTTATAAATCATGTATTGTGACGGCACGGTATGGGCTCAGTGTGAGATAGAAGAGACTATAATATTGTGTGCTTTAGTATATGGTACACAAACATGAAGTCGGACATTTATCAAACATTTAGACAAATAATGAAAATCCTATGTTTTTGTAGCATATTGAGATATTTTGGAAGAGATTGAAATATTTAGACCAGTTAAATCAGGTTAACCCAAGTTATCCAGAGTAGCTAATAGCCAGTTTTCCTGCTTAGGCATTCATATGAATCCTTGGAAATGCCAAAATAATTTCATCTTATCTTAAGGCAGCGTGATTGAATTAACACATAGTAAACTTAGGGTAACAGTCCAGTTGTGTCAATAGAGGGCAATACAGTGTCATTATTATCATTACTTTGTAACTTTGCATATGGTTTTCAAACCATTTTCATTCTGTCACTAGAAGGCCCGTTTATTAATGATCACATTTGCAATGCGATCTGGGCATGACATTACCTCCAATGATCTCAAAATGCGATCATATAACCGAAATGAATCATCCGGCACATGCAGGGACAAAGCCTCCAAAAGGAGCCCGACCTTGCGATGGGCACGGAGCACTGCCGGGGATGCTGAGCATGCACAATCCCGCTGACTGCACGGCACAATTGCCGAGGAGGGTTCCGGGGGAGCCCTCCGGCTAATTAGGCTACAGGCGCCAATACCTGTAATGCATTGCATTCCGGATATTGGTAAATTTGGCAGCATCGCATCCCCCATAGAAACCTTGGGGGGATGTGGCTGCCGACGGGAATGGAGAGATCGCAGCAGGTACAGAAGATATCAGCAGCGGTCCTTCTTTCATACATCTGGGGGAAACATAATATTTGAGGTTAACCCCTGAAAAAGGGTGTTTTCAGTTATATAGCCACAAATATAGAATGATAAATGGGCCCCCAATAGAGATGAGTAAATCAATTCTGCCAATTTGTAAATTTAGATGCATTTATGCATTTCTGAATTCAATTAATTAATTGAACAAAATTGTGAAAACTATAGAGAATCGGCTGACCCTGCCACTGTTTACAAGTCAGTGGTGAATAGCACTAGATTATCGCTGGTGGACTACTGTTCTACCAAACAAAGGCACCCAGATACTAGCACCAACTGGGGAGAGGCTATTTTTGAGGGGCATTTATACATTATGTGACATGGGGTTTGAAATCCAACCATAGTGCGATTACTTATAACACACAAGTGTTTCTTGGAAGCTAACAAACTGTGCAAATCAGGATCAAGAAAGAGAACATCCCCAGTAAGGAATATATAACACTATAAGAAAAATGTAACTGTCCATATTATATCAGCAACATACTTACAAAAAAAAACAGGTAGATCACATGTCTATTATTTATAACATAAATCCTAAATCATAGAGAACTGCAGTAAAACTCAATAGTTTACTTTTTTACTACCTATAAAGAATATTTAGAAGAACTGAAATCATGGAAAAATAAATTGTTTTTTAAAGTGTGAAATATAGTCACATCTTTCTTCCCTCATCTAACAATATAATTACACGTCATATATACACTATTATATCGTGGTAACTTTTTTATTTATGTAGTTTTTCTTTTTTTTACTAGCAAGTCAATACACCTATGTTATGTGTTGAAAATGCCATAGGTGTTGCATTAAGACTTAGTAATCATGGCAACCTTCCTAATTTTTTTAAAGAGTTTAGTTGTGGTTCTAGTATGAATGTATATATTTTTAATGCACTCTTTTAAAATGAGCCTGATTAAAGTTAGTCTTATTTTTCTAAAAATAGATTATTATACTTACATTCATTGCTTTGCTCTGATTCTGCTGCTCTTTAATGTTGTGTCAGTTAGTAACTCATCACCCACCGTCTACCAGTGTAAAGAAACTTCCTTTAAAACTTGCATGGAGTTGTGGGGAAGTGGAGGGATTAAGGAAGGCCGTATATTTTAAACGTTGATGACTGCACTGACACTGTCTTTGTTGCCATTATTAAGACTGCATAGCCATCAGTCATACCCCCACTGGGGACCCAGCGGGAACATAGCCATTGGTTTCAATACCCTCTTTTATTCTCTTTTCTTCTGATATTGTGGTCCCAGTGTAACTTTTGTATTATAGTTGTAACTACTGTGTTATCAGAGTATGTGTATTGTTATAGTCAAAACCATGGCTAACACTGTGTGTTCTACCTGTTGTGAGCACATTGTACTCACTATACTACAATAATGTGATATATACGTAGAGTTATGGCACATTATTTAGAGAATGGTCATTAAATACTATATCACTCTCAGTAATAAAAGTTTTAGTCTTTGATAAAGTTATTAGCATCAGTACCAGCCCTGGATGACACTTGCCTGTGACAGACACAAGCATACAATGTGGCTAACTTGATTTAGAGGAATTATTTTTGTTTTTACCATTGAAATAGAAAGCAAGTGATGGAATACTTGCCAATTAACAACATGTGTAGATGGGAGGACATTGCCCATGGCTACCACAACTCAGTGGGGAATCTTCTCTAACTGAGACTGTAAATTTTCCTGCTGACTAGGTATACACAAAAGCCCGTCCTCTGACACAACCTTTTACATTAGTAACCACATTTATTGTGTAGTTTTTTGACTGCTTTATTTCAGTTATTGATTTACATATAAGAAAAATGAAATAGTTTTGTTTAACCAGGTACATTACAGATTTTAAACAATTTTTGTGGCACAATCATTTTGTTTCATTTTGTTAGCTGACAATAGAACATTACAGTTCTGCACAACTTAGAAACTTGCACTTGTGCTATGGCTGGGGTGTCAGCAACTACAGTATGGGGCACTCTAAGTAAATGCATCTTTATTTGACAATTTCATTTTCCTAAAAAGAACTCTCCTTTCCTATTCTATTAGTTATATGAGTAAATAGGAAAGGATATTGGTTATTTTTTTTTTAAGTTTTGACATTTTATTACTGTATATATTTATAATGTTGCAGAACATACATTTGTATTATAGACATTGATGTTAAAGCTTTCTTCGAACACTTCACCTGTTGCTACTGTTTCACTGTATTTGTGAAATGAGTGACACAGTACAGTGTATGACTATTGAATTGCAATTCAGATGGGAAATAACTTTATTAATTCACCTACAGTATCAGCTGAATGGATTTTTTTACATATGCTAAGCATTATTATAATTTTATTATTAAAAAGATGAGGAGGTGGAAACTCACCACACAAATGTTTTTGACCAAGCACGGATGGTGTAGGGCAGGGATATTCAACATGCTGCCCTGCTGCTGTGAAGATACACATCCCAGCATCCCCTGCTAACAAAACTGTGGCAGGACATGTTGGCATATGTAGTTCCACAGCAGCCAGAGGGCCGCATGTTAAAAACCCATTGTGTACTAACCCCTAACTCCAATACCCTAGCACTAATACCTAAACGACCTTAACCCATGACTCTAATAAACCCCTAACCCTAATACCTAACTCCCTAACACTAACCCCTATCTCTAATACCCTAATACTAATACCCAAACAACCCTAAACCCCTAACAACCTATCTTAACCATGACCCTAACCAAAACCCTGACCCATCCCTAACCTCAAACCCTAATAAGCTAACCCTAAAAGGGCAGACTAGATGGGCCAAATGGTTCTTATCTGCCATGAAATTCTATGTTAATATACTGTACATCCATGTTGGCCTGTGCTACTGTATGGCTTTCTGCCATTTTGTATTGGATGTCATCTCGCTACTTCAAACTCAATATTTTAAAACCAGCATTAAGAATATTCCTACAGTCCAATAATAGTTACCTACCTGAAATTTCTATATCTATTAACAAACTGCCAATAAACCCTGCCCCTCAAACCTGCTGCCTTGGTGACATCTTAGACTCTAAACTGTCCTTTGCATTCTTCATTCAATCTGTATCCAAATCATCAGCATGAATGATTACAATAGACTCCTTACAGGTCTTCTCTCAAACAGACTGTCACCCCTACAATTTATTCTGAATGCAGCAGCTAGACCGATCTTCCTTGGAAAACATTTCTCTTATGCTGCTCGGTTCTTTGAGTCTTTAAATTGGTTGCCTGCTTTTTACCAAATTCAATATAAAATACTTTTATTTACACATAAGTCTATCAACCAAACTACACCAACATACATCTCTTTACTTATCTCAACATATCGACCCCCTCCGCTCTGCGCAATATCTGTGTCTGTTATCCATACTAATTATCTGCTCCTATTCATAGATACACCCACTCTGTTGAATGTCCTCCTTCACACAACAAGACTTTTTTCTAGTCTCCAAACCTTCAAGCGTTCCCTGAAAACTCACTTCTTCAGGCAAGCTTATCAAATCCTGAGCCACCTATGTTAACTCTGTAAGCTATTCTTCCCATTTATTTCCCCTCTATACAGTCCATACATAACTTTACATATGATCTTTTCTAAACCCACACATCCTGCTGAAACCAGACCAACATTGTTGCTGAACAGAATAGGGCTAGATTATCTATGTAGACACCCACAACAAACAACATGCTAGAGGTCACCAGACCTACACCCTAAAGCACTTGGGTTCATCCCCCTCCCGGTGTATGGGAGTTAGAGAAATTAAAAGGATTGAGACTCCAGGACAGGCACGTGTCATGGGAAGGGGACCGCTAAGGTAGCAAAGTTGCTACTTCAGGACTCCCTCTCCACTATCCCAAAATAGTTAATACAAATAAACAAAAAACCCCACAATGTTTCAGATAAGGTTCTATTAAATTAAATACTTCACAAAACACTTGTTTATTAATTTCTTCAAAAAATATATTATTTTCTTTTTTTCCTCTAGTAGCCCAAATGGAAAATAAAGTCTTCTTTTTTATTTTTTGTTGATCAGTTGAACTCCAAATGGGAAAGAAAACAAAATTTAAACTATTCATAAATAATGATCTCTCTGTACACTATCAACGTCCAAAGCATAATAATCAAAGTCAGGAGTCACTGGGGCTCCCTTTCATATACTTGCCAGCTTTCTTTATACCTCCTTTGGAGAGTCCTGAAGGGGGAAAACCCTCTGTGATAGGGGGTTGGCATGGCACAACATTCTTCTCATTGTGGCCCCTCCCCCCACTGTTTAAAACTGTGATTCAAGGCATTCTACAGTGGGGGATAGAGCTACAGTAGGTGGGGGGGGGCTAGGATGATGCGATTCAATGCACATTGCGTTATCCAACCTCCCAACTCCCCCACTTCATCCAGGAAGTGGGTGGAACCAGGAGAATGGCCAACCCTCCCCAGCCAAACAATAGGCTGGGAGAGCCCCCCAAATTCAGGATTCTATGAACCTTCCAAGGGAGTTAGCAAGTATGCTCTTTCACCACCAGCCAATCACAAGAAGCCAACATGGGCAAATGCTTGTGATTGGCTAGCAGGAAGGGAGCCCTGGGAACACTTAGCTTTAATCATATAGGACTGAGATAGGGGTAATTGCATACAGAACAATTAAGGTTAAGGTTCTGCCAACTAAACATGTAAAATTTCACAGCCTAGTGCGGGATGAGGCAAAAATTCCACTGAACAAATTTGAAAAAGTCTCTTTTCTCTACTTAAAATCACAAGGGCCTAATCAGTACAGTAGACTGCACATTATGTAAGCAGAATCAACACATTCTCCAGAGCTTATTAACATTTTAGCCTTTAATTTTATTACTTCTTTATCTTTCAATATTTGCTTTGTAATTAAAAGAATCATCATAAGAAGACCCAGCTCCTATTTTTATAGCTGTGTTAATTTCCTGCTTTGTAAATAAATCCTTCTCCCCCAATTACTTTTTATAGCTCCTGTTTATTGTACCAATTATGGACCCTGGCTGGAAAGTTAAATACAATCTCAGCTCCTCATTGTTAGCGACCTCAAGAGCTTGTGTTGGGGACAACTGTTCCCAGCCCTGTGTCTGTTAATGATCATGTTTATCACCAGGAGACGTGTTTCAGTTCTTGTTTCCTATTGTAATACATACAGGCCAGTTACAAGCAACTATGTATTCTTCTGCAACAGGGAAAATGAAAACTATTGATTCAAGCTCTGCAAATTTCCTCTTCATGTTTTGCGTAAATACAACGCTCTTTTTTATATGACCACAGTAGAACATATAATATTAGTATAATAATATACATACACACATGCGCATAATTGCGTACATATACTATATTTAGATTGCTGTAAGATCAGAGTTAGGATCAATAGGGCACAGCTCAGATTTAACCTCTGAGATCTTTTATACAAGAATTTGAAGAAATGTGCATTGTAAAATGAATTAATAAATACAGGAAAATATTCTCACATTAGGGGAGATGTACTAAGCTCTGATAAGTGATAAAGTGGAGAGTGATAAAAAACAAGCCACTCAGCTCCTAACTGTCATGTTACAGGCTGTGTTTGAAAAATGACAGTTAGCAGCTGATTTGTTATTAGTTTATCACTCTCCAATGTATCACCTTCCAGAGCTTAGTACATCTGCCCCATACCTAATGCGCATGCAATGTAATCAATTTCAGAATATGCCTTTGTAAACATAGAATTGTGGCAATTGCCGACATGGAATAAAATATGATATATTGTATATACACTCAATGGTAACTTTATTAGGTACTCCTGTACACCTGCTTGTTCAGACCAAATGCCACAATGGGGAGAAATGTTATCTAAATTATTGTGACCATGGAATCATTGTTGGGTCCAGACAGGGTGATTTGAGTATCTCAGAAACAACTAAAATCAGGTGAGCAGCAGTCCTGTGGGGCAACTTGCTTTGTTAATGAGAGGTTAGGGAATGGAAAGACTGATTCCATATGACAGGGAGGCGACAGGAACTCAAATAACCATGTATTACAACACTGGTATGAAGATCATCTCTGAATATTCAGCACGTGAAACCTTGAAGTGAATGGGTTACAGCTGCAAAAGACCACACTGGGTTCCACTCAGTTAAGAACAGAAAACTGGGGCTACAGGGGGTACAGGCTCACCAAAAACGGATAGTTGAATACTGGAAATATGTTGCCTAGCCTGATGAATCTCGATTTCTGCTGTGACTTGCATGGTAAGGTCAGAGTTTTGTGCAATCCACATGAAAACATGGAACCATCCTGCTTTATGTCAACAGTTTAGGCTGGTGGTGGTGTAACAGTATGGGGAATGTTTTCTTAGCACACATTAGGCCCCTTAAAATCAATGTGCATCTCTTTATGGCCGCAAACTACGTATCTTCTAATGGCTACTTCCTGCAAGATAATGCACTGTACCATGTCACAGAGCACACACCATCTCAAGCGGGTTCCACGAACATGAAAATGAGGTGCCGTTTATTCCAGCTTGCCTTGGGCACTAAACCCCATAGTTACGCCACTAATGACCAGTAAGATGAGGGTCTTCGTTCCCTCCAGTGTGATAAAGGGTGAAATATTCTGGTACATTTAAACATAAACCAGAATCTCTAAGGAATGTTTCCAGCACCTTGTTAAATCCATGCCACAAAGCATTCAGGTTATTCTGGGGGAAAAGGGGCACCTACCCAGTACTAGAAAGATGTACATTATAAAGTGTCCACTGAGTTTATCTGCTATCAGTTTAATGAGGGGGAGCGGGTAGGCCTATGAGTGCGTAAACATTAAGCCTAACCTTTGACCACAATGCTTTAAGCTACTGTAGCAAAGCTTAATGTTAAAATACACAATATATAAAATTATACAGCACTATGGACCTGGTTCAGAGGTAGACACTAATCCCGTCACCACTGCGTTTCCGTGGTATTGCAAAGATATGCAAATGCCACTTGTGTACAAAGCCGCACAATCGCTCGCACCATCGAACATCAATAGCCTATGACTGTTCAGAATTTCTGAATGCCGATGTTCACATAGTTGAGCATTTTTTGTAACTGCATGCACAAAAATTTCTGAAAACCCCCACAGTGCTTGAGTTATACAGAGATGCATTATACTCTATGCATTAGAGAGTGATAAAGTGGAGAGAGATAAAGTACCAGCCAACCAGTTCCTAACTGTTTACAGGCAGTATCAGAAATGTGGTGGAAAGGTGTTGGGAGTTCCTGGGCAGTGACTGGGAGGTGGCTAGTTGTGTAGGCAAAAATGGTCTGTTCAGTGGGCGTATTATGGGAGTGCCATGGGCGTGTCAATGCAAGTGCCTGCGTTTATAGACGTAGTGCCGCAGGCATAGGAGGCCATATTCAGAAGTCAGAAGGAGAAACTGCCATAAGGCTGGTCCAAGTTTCGATGGTGCAACTGATGATGGTGGAAGTACCAGTTGGTATTAGGGCATGAACAGTTACTATAAGTGAGCGTCTCAGTCCTTTCACATTTGGCCGGAAGGATGTACACCAGGGCAGGAGTTTGTAGAGGCAGTTGCATAAAGTCGCAGATTAGCGCTTCTGTGCGCAGCTCTAAATTAGGCTCTATGGGGTAAATTTACTAAAGTGAGAGTTTTTAGAAGTGAGTTTTAAAAGTGATGTTGCCCATAGCAACCAATCAGATTCTACTTAACATTTAACTAGAAGATAATAGCTAGAATCTGATTGGTTGCTATGGGCACATTCACTTTTAAAACTCACTTTTAAAAACTCTCACTTTAGTAAATTTACCCCTATATCTCATTTTACATATCAGATGATCAACGTAGTGGTACTCATTCATATTACTAAATACCATAATTAGTATGCGGGGTAGCTTATGCTCACGTTTTCAGCTAATGAAAAACAGATTCTAGCTAGAAATAGCATACAAAATATTTATAACTAAGTAAATAGATATATACTTTAGTAGTCACTTTGACTGTAGTTCCATTGAACTTTCCCATTCCATTACAGTATTTCTTAAATATATATGCCATGAATTACACGTGTACAGCAGTTTAATACAATGACATCTTCCAGCAAGGTTTAATTTAATTATTTGTTTTGTAGTGTCTAGGGCCCAAAAATACAATATAAATGTCCTTCAATTTGTTTTCATGTAGCCAATAATTCCAGTATAAAGGGATGGCAGCATATGGACTTTCTTTGACTTGCTTTAGTGTATTTCCTATAAAAAAAAGTATTGATGTGTAAATGCACTTTGCATAATAATATAATGCAACTAACCTCTTACTCAGTTGACAGCGAATGTAGATGTGAAATATATATCTTGCAATGCACATGCTGAAATCAAAAGTACAAACATTCCTCTATTGCTCAGGAGACTGAATAGTACAAATATAATGGGTATCATGAAAATAATACTTATAACCAAGATAAATATTTATGAAGTGTTGGATGTCTGTACGTTAACCAGCAAAGGGAGCCTGGACATTACGTGGTGTGAAATTTGTTATCAAAAGTGCTAATTTTAAGTTAAAGCAATTTCACAGGATGTAAAATAATAGCTTAGTTGAAACTAAAGTAATGGTTTTGTTGTGGTGCGACCAGATGTCATTTTTCTGTGAAATGTTTTGTGAAATGGAGGTATAACATCATAAATATGCATAATATATGTTTTGTTATGACTTTCATGTATTTTGCTGGTGAAAAGGAAGAAGTGAATAAAACAAAATTATGATAAAAAAATATCAAAAACATAATATAAAAAAATTTATATTTCACTCATCTGCAAAGTTGTTTCATCTTGCGATGACCCCAGCTCAAAGCGTATTTTCAGTTAGTTACTAGTCATCATTATTACTGCGCGTTTGCACCTACCTTTTACTCAGTGCTAAAGATACACCTGCAAACAGGCTTAATTCACTTTCGTTCTACTCTGCGATGACGCACCCTCTCTGATCCTTGCTTAACCCCTTAACTGGCAGCATCGCATGTGATGCGACCGCTGCCAGCAGTGCTTCAGCTGGCAAGCTTGCATTACATGCCACCACGCCACCCCACCCCACTGCTTCTCCCGGCTTGTGCAGAGATTAGATCCACTGCACTGATTGAAAGAATAGATGTGACTTATGGGAGTATGTAGATGTGGATTGTTGTGGGTGTCTACGATAAGTGTCCTGATGTGAGTAGTTGTGTGTCAGTGATAGGAGTGGGTGGGTGGATGAATGGTAATGGTAATACAAAAATAGTGACATAAAAGTAGATGGAATTAATTATATTATTGTTAAATACAATAATTCAATAAAGGTGTTGTGGTGTACAGTGAAGTATCATAGTGATCACTAAGTCCCAGTTATCTAGATGGTGATTGACAGCACGCCCCCTTTGGTGGGTGTGCCGGGGGCGTGGCTGCCCAGACGGAGGCGTTCCCATTTTTAATAATTTGTGCCTTAGACAAAGTTTATGTACATTGATCCATCAAAAATCAAAGGTTTCATTATCTCAGTCATGCCAAATTTATTCCGTATTTCGGAATATTCCGTATTTCGGAATATTTGGATATGGGAGACTCAACCTGTACCACTTATCAGCCGGCGGAGGGATCTCCCGGAACCCTCCGCTGCCAATGGGCACCGCTCATGTGCAGGCTGCGGGACTGCGCATGCGCAGCAGCCCCGAGTGCACTCCGTCCACATCGCCGGGATGGGCTCCTTTCGGAGCTTGTCTCCCTGCATGTGCCGGTTAATACATCCTGCCGTTATGATCGCATTTTGCAATGCAATCATAGGCGGTACTAACATGCCCTGATAGCATTGCAAAAGCATTCATTAATAAATGGGCCCCTAAGTCGCGGAGTTGATTTACTCCGGAGGTGGAAGCCATTATACTACGTACAACAGAGTGATGTGTGGGATTTAAAGACATCTTGACTATTTAGCACGAGTGTTCTCTCACATAACAATTATTTTGACTATGATACATTTTGATTTTGACATTTATTATTTATGGTACTTAGGGCTCTATTTACTACAATCCGCATATTGAATGCAGATTGTAGTGTGATATTAATTAGGCAATATCACAGGGATTTACTACAAATCCCTTGCAGGGACAGAGCTTGAGAAAAAGCTCTGTCCCTGCGAATCCCATCCACACACTAGTCATGGTATTTTTGGAAAAATTACCATGACAAAGTGCCCGCGCATGCGCCGACCGGCCATCGCTGCTACCCCCCCGGTGCTAAGCCCCGCCCCCTGGTGCTAAGCCCCACCCCCGCAATAGTGGACCCCCCTCCCCCCCGTGATTCCCCCTCCCTTAAATACACTTAGCTGAATGCAGGGGTGTATCTAGTGATCCAAGCGCCCCCCCTATGCAGTGCCCCAATAGTAATCCCCCAGTAGTAATTCCCCCTATGCTGCATTGCCCCCGGTAGTAGCCCCCATATACAGTGCCCCCAGTAGTAGTCCCCCCATACAGTGCCCCACAGTAGTAGACCCCTAGTAGTAGTCCCCCTCTATATAGTGCCCCCAGTAGTAGTCCCACCTGTACAGTGCCCCCCAGTAGTAGACCCCAGTAGTAGTCCCCCTATACAGTGCCCCCAGTAGTGGCCACCCCCCTAAATTGCCCCCAGTATTGCCACCCCTATACAGTGCCCCCAGTAGTGGCCACCCACCCCCTAAATTGCCCCCAGTAGTGGCCACCCCTATACAGTGCTCCCAGTAGTGGCCACCCCCATAAATTGCCCCCAGTAGTGGCCACTCCTATACAGTGCCCCCCAGTAGCGGGCACCCCCCTATAAAGTTCCCCCAGTAGCGGCCACCCCCTATTTCAGTGCCCCCCCCTGCAGTGCCAGGCTTACACAGACAAACACACAGAAAGAACAAAAAAATTCAACTTACCTGATCCCCGCTCCTGACGCGACCACCGCTGTCCGCTCTGAGTCCCAGCCGCTCTTCTCCTGCATGGGAGAGACGTCATGACGTATGACGTCTCTCCCATCACATGCTGCGGGGGGAGCTGGAACACGGAGCTCATGAGTGAGCTCCAGCCGGCTCCCTCTGCGGACGATGCAGCAAATGAGAGTCTGTCTGACTCTCAGTAGCTGGCTGCTATTACAAACACACAGCCGCCGCTGGCGGATGTGTGTTTGTAAACTGTGTAGGGCAGACCGCTATCACTGCGGTCTGCCCTACACTTGTGGGGCCGGGGGACTTGTCCACCCCTTGGCTACTGGTGGCACTGCCGGGTGGCACCCCCCCTTTGGTTGGCGCCCCTGGCGAGTGCTATCCTGGCCAAAGGGTAGATACGCCCCTGGCTGCATGATCCGGGCCTCCGGTGATGTCCTCCGGTCAAGTGATATGCCATACTGCACTGGCACCCAATCACCTGATGACCGGGCCGCAGTGCACTATGGGAGACCAGCTGACCAGAGGAAGGACATCACCCGGAGCCCCGATCACCGGTCCCTTGAGTCAGGTAAGTTAATTTTTTTTTTTACTTTTTTTTTTTTTTACAGTAATCAGCTTGAGGTCTGTTTAGACCACACAGCTGATTACTGGGACCGTTAGAGCAGAGCAGGAGTCCGGTAACCGGGGAAGACCCTGGATAATGCCACCTCCAAGTGGCGTTATTATCACAGGGCCTCCCTAGGTATTTTTTTCACATTTTATTTTTAGTAACTCTGGTCGGATCACATTTCCCATTACAATTATGGGAAATGCGATCTGCTTACTAAAAATAAGTGATACTTAGGGGTTGGAGTAGAATTTTACGAATTCTACTCCAATTGCCCTGTAATAACTATAGGTGTTACTAAAATAATGTGAAAAGGGTGTGAAAACACCCTTTTTCACTTTATTTTAGTCAAAATAATGTTAATAAATAGAGCCCTAAATGTATTAAATTTCTCTTATGGCTACAATTGAAATAGAAAGAACATAAGCAGTAAATTACACAGGAAACCTCTATGAATAATGACAAATGGGGACTGAGACGTTATACTTTGGTTGCATCCAACTTTAATATATTAATATATTAATTAATGAATGTGGCAAATTTATAACAGACAAAAATATTAATTACGTTTGTGGTAAGCACTGGTTTTTAAATCAGTTATACAGTTTTTATGATAATTAATAAAATAATAAGCAAAATAAAATATATTTTGCTTACCTTATTTTAAGGATTCAATAAAAGTTATGTTTTAACATTCAGTGTGGGTCACTATACAATGTAGGAATAATTGGAATCAGTCCATGAGTGCCCCTCAACAAGAATACTTTGTCTTCTTATTTTTCATAATAGTTCAGAAAATGTGAGATTTTAACAGTAACCTCTCACATTGGTCGAGTTTTATCTTCAAAATGGGAAAACATCTGGAGTTAAAATCGGGAGAGTTTTTTTGTGTCTAAAAACATGAGAGTTTACATGTTTAAAAAGTTTACTGCTAAACTAAACATTTTCTAAACTCTCACCCTATTACATTTGGCCCATTGTATGTATTCCTCTCCGCTATTTTTACTCTTTTCACTGGCCCAGCCACCTCCATCTCTCCACACTGACTGATTTATTAGACAATCATAGCCTTCTTATATACCATGTGATATCAAAAACATTTCGGATTATCAAGTGTAGATAATTTATTTGAAAATATTTATTTCCAGTTATAATACTATATGCTAATCACCATTCATTTAACCCTGCATGTCAGCTAAGTAGGCAAATCTTAGATCATTTACAATCAAAATGGATAAACTGCTAAATAATTTGCACATGGGGGGCTATGGGGATTTTGCTATGGGGCCTCATTAGGTCTTGCTATGCCCCTGACCATTAGTTGTGTTTGTCAATACTGTGGACCTCATTTATAGTTAGAAGCAAGCATAAAATACAGGTAGCTCTCGTATTAGCTTCCAACCGCAGCGGTTTTACTACATGTGCCTAATTGGGTGTGTCTAAGATGCGTCTATTATCATTATCATCAGGTCATCTATTATCATTATCACCAGGTCATCTATTATCATTATCATTATCATCAGGTTATCTATTATCATTATCATCAGGTTGCAAGTTGCACTAAGAGTTCATTACCCTTAAGTCATGTCTCTGCAAAAGGTTCATTTGAGCCTATTAGGTGGCCATCTTGCTCCCATTTTGCAGCGATGCATCTGTAATGTACTTTGGCCGTGTCTAGATACCTCTCCGTCATCTGCCATCCCTGTCCCCTTGGCATATGGGGTTCGGAAGTGCAGTATGTGGCCAGGTCGCCATGAAATAAAGACACACATTGCAGCAAAATGGGCATGCACACTAAAAAAAAATAGGTTATGGCCAAAAAAAGCCACATCTTGTGTTTACCACAAATCCTAAATGCAGTCTATTTTGTAATACAGCATTGAACATTTCCAGTGCTGCTATGTAAGTAGGTGGGGTTTGTTTCTTGGGTGCATACCAACATAAAGACTAATTTAAAAAAACACAAATGTAAGAAAATGCTCCTTTTAAAAAAA
Organism: Taudactylus pleione; assembly: GCA_031769625.1. Classification (NCBI taxonomy): domain Eukaryota; kingdom Metazoa; phylum Chordata; class Amphibia; order Anura; family Myobatrachidae; genus Taudactylus; species Taudactylus pleione. The sequence goes on along the minus strand of JAUIMM010000016.1, from coordinate 3,166,542 downwards.
AATTATCGTTTTTTCTTTACCAAATGTGCAGCATAATTGGCTGTCAAGAAAAAAAGATTCTATTGTATCATGAAACCAGAACCCCAGCTGCATCTGCATCAATTCAACAGCCAACCTCAAGCTCTACAATGAGATAACTCTCCTATTTTTTATTGCGCCGTCATAGCATTTAACTTTACACAAGTCGACTGCGGCAAAACCTTCTGGTTACAGGCCCCGGGGTGGTGAATAATTAATGTCTATTTTAATGTAAACCTTTTCCTGCAAGGGATCAGAGGATGGCTAGGGGAATTACAGATTACGGAACTACTTATATGTCTGGCTCTTCAGCGGAGATTTCAATGGTCCCTTGTGTACAAGGCAGAAGGCTGTTAAAAAGCTCAGGTCATCCAATGTTCACATTAACTAGGAGGAATAAACACATACATAAGAGTGGTCCTTTCATTCTACCTCACCCAAACTTGTTTGTTAAAGGAGAAATATGCTTATCAAAATAGTTAAACCTTCTTATAATTACATTTATTCTACTGCATTATGACACTGCCAGGTGTGCCTAGTGTATGCCTTTGAATTATGGGAAGAACACTGAATGAACACAATGAAAACTCCTCACCACTGTCATACTTTCATTAGGGCTGCCTGATTCGCTATTTGCTTACTTTGTGCTACTGTGTTGGTCCAACATATGTGCAGTAGAAAGCTGGAGGGAGGGTCCGCCCCCACCCTGCAACTCACAGCTCTCACTGGCTTGCAGACTTCCACACAGCCTCACTGCTGTCTTCTGCTGTTGGGGGATTACTGATCCCTCGGATCGTCGGTCGCATCGGTGGGTGCACATCGTATCGTGTATGTACCTAGCTTTAACGATCCCTCTTCGCAATCCAGGATTTCTTCCCATAGGGAATGAGTGGGTTGCAGGAGCAAATGCTCTGAAGATGGCAAATGCTCCCGCAGTCAAGCTCCAAAAATATTGTATTTTTGATGAGTTTCGTCCCCATACTAGTGTATGAGGACAACGAGCCATTCCGGGAGAGAGAGGTAAGCAGATGATATCTGTGATATCGCCTGCATTATCTTTTTAACGTTCATTTTCACCCGCTTTTGTAGAAATTAAGCGATGATGAATTGACCCCTATGCTTTAATGGATCAGAATTGATGGCACAAAGAGGACCCACACAATATCAGGCAGGTGGTTTTAAATTTATGGCTGATCAGTGTGTATATAGAGAGCGAGAGAGAGAAAGAGAGAGCGAGAGAGAGAGAGGTGTGTGAGGGCAGAATCCTGCATATTAGAAACTTCTGTATCAAAAATAGAAGTTAATGGTCAATTTTGCTTGGATTTAAAATAAGAAAACAATAGGAATATTAGCCCCTTGACTTCAGCGCCAATATTGGCCCCATTCAAAAACAGTCAGCAAGTCCCACTCCGGAAATTCTCAGCCAGCCACAGTTCTAATGAGCCTGGGCTGGATTCCAGTATAACATGGAGACCATGGTTATATTTACAACAACATTTCTCGAAGCAATTGTCTAGCATCAGGTCTCTGGAAATTCAGCATCAGCCAAATCGAATTCACCCATCTCTATGCATATGTCAGGCCCTCAGAAGATCAAGTATATGATCGACAATATACTCGTTAGAGAGTCTATACAAAACAATGTGATTTAGATTAGATATATCATAAGGGACATTTTCATAGAAATACACCTTATTGGTCCATTTTGTACATTTAATAAAAAAAAAAAAGAATCCACAAAGATTTATCTTTGACATGTCTCGAACTTTCAGGCATTGCCTCAATGTTGATTTTGTATCTCTGCGCTTTGTGCTGAAATTCTGTCTGGCAAAATATAGAAGCGCTTCGCTAAATGTGTTTCTGTAGTGTCAAAACTCACAGGCAGTATTCAAGAAAGATGGAGCCAAGATACTCTCAGGTGTGAGATTAACTCCCTTCCAGTATGTGCTGCAGATGGAATGGAATAACTGTCTACAGTTCCAAAAATCAGAATAAAAATCGAATGCACTGTATATCTGTATTATCCTGATTCCCCTCCCAGTAAATCCTGTATGGAATGAAAGTAAAACGACTATCTTCCTCCTATCTTCCTATACTTCTTCATTTGGGTGCCTTCATTTATCTTTGTTGACACCCTAGGCAATCTATTCTTCATTTCACCACAGAGCTCCATGATAATAATGACCAAATGATAATAATAATAATTGCACCTAATCTCCACTATGGGGGAGGCATATCAAACCTTCTAAAAAAGGACAAGTGAAGAAGTTGCCCTATAGCAACCAATTAGCTTCTAGCTATCATTTATCAAGTACATTTTATGGTTTGATACATCTCACCCTTTGTTTAATATAAAAATTAGATTCTGGCATGAAGCCAGAATCTACTGCGCTAATAGAGAGGAGGGGGTCCAAACGGAGGCTGCACACGGGCCCCCTCCTCTCTTAAAATGCCCCTGACTGTTCCCCAGATGGGACTTGATTCCACACCCTGGCAATAGAGAAAGGACTTTAAGAAACCAATCATCAATGTTTTCAGTTTTCCAACAGTACATTAAGGGCGGTATTCAAATAGTTTTGCACTTGCGAATAAAGTTTTGCCTGCCAGACTTTTTGCCAACATTGCATCTTTTGGACGCGGAAACTAATCGTGCGCGTCCCTGCTATTCGCCGTATTCGATTGCAAAATACGTGAAAACGGCAAGCGGCGAATTCAGAACAAGCGGAAAGTGGTGTCAGAATTGGGGAAACCAGCCTGAACCCCCCAAAAAGATGCACTAACATTGGGGTTCAATGTAGATGTCTCCGAATAGCCCTAATAAAACTGTTTGGGGTACTTAAGTTGTTTCAAAAGCTTCTTATTAGCGTATTTGCACAAGTGGTGAAGAATGGCATTAAGCAGTATTTTTTGGTGAAAGTAAGTAGTCCTGTCACATTTGGGGTACATGAAAATGGGTGCTAGCATATTTTAAAGTGAAGTTTTAAAAAATTTGAAAAACGCACCTGTTGCAATCACCTGCAATCCCAAAAACACCTGACCCATCCTTGCAGACTCCCAAAAAGTCTATTTCACTAGATTTTATACTTGTCCCCCCACTTTTTCCCAGGGATTTTTTGACACAGGTGTCCTTTGGGGGGCTGTCCCAAGGGTTCTGAGAGGTTTCCCCACCTTTGCACCCCAAAATAAAAATGTTGCACTTCTTTTCTCCTGCTATTCAGAGGCAAATCTTTTTCACCTATTACATTGTATTGACTTTCCGCGTATGCGAAAAGTGGCTGGAATTGAATACGGAGATAAGTTCTGACCTGGCAAAAAGATGCAATCGGCAATACTTTTTCATGGAAAACGGCTTTTCCCTTCTAATTGAATACGGCCCTAAGGCAATGGTTTGCGTACAACTTAGATGTCTGAAGATCTGTGCATACACAGGATCTGTACTGCACATGTGCAGAGCTCCTTTTGCACGCTCGCTGGCAGTGCTTGGATGCCGTAGCCTGAATGACAGGTTGCAGCCATTTGGGGGCAGCGTCAGGTTGCATCCCAGAAAAAAGGGCATGTCAGCCCTTCTTTCAGGGCGTGCTGCAGCCAGAGGCTGTGTCCTTGTACGCAGCTTCAATGGCTTCAGCTGCATGAAAACACAGACTATCCTGTGTAACCTGAAAGTTACTCAAATGACCGATGGTCACAAAGAGTGATCTGATGCATCCTCGGGTGCAGCAGCGGATCGCAAAAGCCGGCAGGAGGTACCTATTTACACAAGACATCTCCTGCGGCATTAGCATATTTTAGCATCACTAATAGAGTACAACTCTATGCCAGGACCATTGTTTCTTATTAAATTATTCCCCCTAATACACCTGTTCACCAATCCACTTGTTGCAGAGTTGGAATAAATTGGGTGTACATTGTTCAATAGAAGCGTGCAATGAATAAATGTGTATTAACATATAGGGCTCTTCCTACCAAATGCATATATATATTAAACCATTTGCATAAATGTTACTACTTATTTTACGATCTCTATACTTACCAATCCTAGGGGCCTAGTCATCATCGGAGGCCATACGGCCGTTTGTGAGGCCTCTGATAATGAAGCATTGAACTCGCTGCGAGGGATACTGAAGTAACCAATTCACAGCGGGGATAGATTACAACAGAGCAATTCATCATTGCTCTGGTGCGGGGACAACGGCTCTGAAAAGCAGCTGTCCCCTTGATTAGTATCGCAGCTACAAATGTAGCTGCGTTACCTCCTCCCCATCGTCCCAGCTATGCATGTGTGACCTGAGGTCACCCATGCACACAGCCGCCGGGGAGGTAGTGAGGAGGCAGCGCCAGTGATCTGCTCAGATCCCTCTTCGCATCCCCGGAACTCCTTTCCATTGGAATGATCGGGGATCCTAGAACAAGCGCCGGAAACTCAGAAAACTCAGAAAACTTTCATTTGCTGAATATCAGGGGTCCTTTTCTGCATTATTTTCGGTAAATTGAAAGCTGCAAACCATTAGTAAAACACATGTAAATTTGCAATTACATTTTATGTTTTCCTACAGTAAACAACATTAAAACTAAGCCCTGACAGCACTTCACAGCTTATTGAATATGTCCCTTAGGACAAAGATTCCCAAACTCCCCCATTACAGTCCACATTTTAATAATATTCATGCTTGAGCACAGGTGACTTAATTAGTACCTTAGTCAATTTGATTTCACCATCTGGACTCCAGCACGGATAACCTTAAAACCTAGACTGTAATGATGGAGTTTGGAAACCTCATTCAGCTTGGCCACAATGTGCCATCCAAAACTGCCCATCTGGGCGCGGACTGACCCAGTGGCAGATTCAGGGGGGCACTACCTGTCTTTTTTTTTTAATTTCCAAAAGTTTACTATAACTACTCGCGGGTTTTGGATTCTATATAAGGTACCCGCGTTGGCACCATTTTCTCACTCAGTGAAGTGAAGAGGGAGGGTGGACAGTGAAGAGGGAGGGTGGGAGTTAGGGCTGGGTGGGCTGTGTAGTGTAGTGTAGTGTAGTGCAGTGTAGTGTTGTGCTGTGCTGTGCTGCTGTTGTCCATAGGGGCTATGTCCACTCCTCCAAAGTCCATAGGGGCTGGCTGTGTTGTGCTGTGCTGCTGTTGTCCATAGGGGCTGTGTCCACTCCTCCAAAGTCCATAGGGGCTGGCTGTGTTGTGCTGTGCTGCTGTTGTCCATAGGGGCTGTGTCCACTCCTCCAAAGTCCATAGGGGCTGGCTGGACTGTGTTGTGCAGTCAGTTGTCCATAGGGGCTGTGTCCACTCCAAAGTCCTGTGCAGTGTCCCAGTCCTAAAGGTGTGCTGTACTGTTGTCCAGGGGGTGCTCTGTCCATCAGGGGTGCTCCCCCCAAGTGCAAAAAAAAAATATATTTTTTCTGTGTTTGTGAAATGTGTGCGCAGTAGCCGCACGTGCATCAACAAAGTAGCGCCAAGCTACCAAAATAAAATAATCTGTGTCATAAGTAAAGGATGGCTGGCTTGACCGTTAAAGGGTGCTGTAACCCCCAAAGTGCACTCCAAACAAAATTAAAAAAAAATTATGTGTTTGTGAATTGTGTGCACTGTGGCTGCACGTGCATCAACAAAGGAGCAGCGCCAAGCGTGCGCCTGTGTCCCATAAGTAAAGGGCCGGCTGGCTTGTCCGTTAAAGGGTGCTGTAACCCCCAAAGTGCGCTCCACAAAAAATAAAAAATTCTCCTTTTTTTTTCTGTCTTTGTGAATTGTGTGGGCTGTAGCTGCACCTGCATCCTCAAAGCAGCAGCGACAAGCGTGTGTCTGTCTGTTAAAGGGTGGTGTAACCCCCAAAGTGCACTCCAACAAAAATAAAACATTTTCTTCTGTGTTTGTGAATTGTCTGCACTGTACGTGCATCCTCAAAGCAGCAGCGCCAAATGTGCGTATGTCTGTTAAAGGGTGGTGTAATGTGCGTCTGTCTGTTAAAGGGTGGTGTAATCCTCAAAGTGCGCTCCACAAAGAATAAAAAATTCTTCTTTTTTTTTTCTGTCTTTGTGAATTGTGTGGGCTCCAACAAAAATAAAATAATTTCTTTTTTTCTGTGTGAAATGTATGTGCAGTAGCCGCACCTGCATCCTCAAAGCAGCAGCGACAAGCGTGCATCTGTCTGTTAAAAGGTGGTGTAACCCCCAAAGTGGGCTCCAACCAAAATAAAATAATCTTTTTTTCTGGGCTTGTGTGTGAAATGTATGCGCAGTAGCCGCACCTGCATCCTCAAAGCAGCAGCGCCAAGCGATGCGTCTGTCTGTTAAAGGGTGGTGTAACCCCCAAAGTGGGCTCCAACCAAAATAAAATAATCTTTTTTTCTATGTTTGTGTGTGAAATGTATGCGCAGTAGCAGCACCTGCATTCTCAAAGCAGCAGCACCAAGCGTGCGTCTGTCTGTTAAAGGGTGGTGTAACCCTCAAAGTGCGCTCCACAAAGAATAAAAAATTCTTCGTTTTTTTTCTGTCTTTGTGAATTGTGTGGGCTATAGCCGCACCTGCATCCTCAAAGCAGCTGCGACAAGCGTGTGTCTGTCTGTTAAAGGGTGATGTAACCCCCAAAGTGCTCTCCAACAAAAATAAAACATTTTCTTCTGTTTGTGAATTGTCTGCACTGTACGTGCATCCTCAAAGCAGCAGCGCCAAGTGTGCGTCTGTCTGTTAAAGGGTGGTGTAACCCTCAAAGTGCGCTCCACAAAAAATTAAAAAAAAAAAAAAAAAATTTTTGTCTTTGTGAATTGTGTGCACTGTAGCTGCACGTGCATCAACAAAGGAGCAGCGCCAAGCGTGCACCTGTGTCCCATAAGTAAAGAGCCGGCTGGCTCATTTCTTAAAGGGTGGTGTAACCCACAAAGTGCACTAGTCTCCAACAAAAATTAAAAATTATTTTCTGTGTTTGTGTGCGCCTTAGCCGCACGTATATATCAATATAACATAAATGGAGGACCAAACTTTCTCCGATAAAAATAAAATAGGGAAAGATCAAGAACCACTTCCTCCTAGTGCTGAAGCTGCTGCCACTAGTCATGAAATAGACGATAACATGCCATCAACGTCGTCTGCCAAGGCCGATGCCCAATGTCATAGTAGAGGGCACATACAATCCCAAATGACAAAGTTCAGGAAAATGACCTTAAAAAAAAACATTTAAATCATCTGAGGAGAAACGTAAACTTGCCAATATGCCATTTACGACACGGAGTGGCAAGAAACGGCTAAGGTCTTTCCCTATGTTCATGACTAGTGGTTCAGCTTCACATGACGATGGAAGCCCTCCTCCCGCTAAAAAAATCAAACGAGTTAAGCTGGCAAAAGCACAGCGAAAAACTGTGCGTTCTAAGAAGATATCACAAATCCCCAAGGAGAGTCCAAGTGTGGTGGCCAGGGCCGTTTCTAGGGGCAGGCGACCCGTGCAATCGCACGGGGCGAGCTGCCTCCTACCCCTGCTGTAGAAACAGCATGTTAACTGCCGGGCGCCCGCTGAGATTCAGTTACCAGCGGGCGCCCGGCAGAGCAGAGCAGCCGGAGACGGAGACGGAGGCTCCTGCTTCCGGCTTCCGGCTCCCACAATGTGCACGATGGGAGGACGTCATGACGTCTTTCCCATAGTGCAGAGAGAGGAGCAGCCGAGCGGAGCGGACGCCAGAGCTGGGGCCAGAGCGGGGCTGAAGGTAAGTGTTACTGTTTTTTTTTTTTGTGTGTGTGTGCAGGCAGCCTGGACAATACTTGGGGGGAGGCACTACTACTGGGGGCACTTCTGCTGGGGGAGCCACCACTACTGGGGGCACCTGGGCACAGCTACTAGGGACATTACTCTGGGTGCACTTCTACTGGGGGAGACACCACTACTGGGGGCACCCGGGCACTACTACTGGGGACATTGCTCGGGGGGCACTTCTACTGGGGTTATTGCTTAGGAGGCATTACTCAGGGGCCAGGGGCACTTCTACTGGGGGCACTACTACTTGGGGCTTTTCTACTTGGGGCACTACTACAAAGGGAGCATTACTATTGGGGGCACTAATACAGGGGCATTAATACTGGGGAATTTATAAAGGGGACACTACTACAGGGGGCATTACTATTGGGGGCAATACAACTGGGGACACTACTACTGGGGCACTACAACAGGAACCATTACTATTGGGGGCATTACTGATGGGGGCATGACTACAGGGGGCACTACTAATGGGGGCTCTGCATAAGTTACACTACCACTGTGGGCACTGCATAAGGGGCATAAATACAGGGGACACTGCATATGGGGAGAACTACAGGGGGCACTGCATAATGGACACTTTTGCCTGAGATCCAGTGGGGGGGAAGCCTAAGACCTGTCGGGATGGAATGGCAAGGGAGGGGGCTGGAATGGTAAGGGAGGGGAGAGAATGGTAAGGGAGGGGAGAGAATGGTAAGGGAGGGGGCTGGAATGAAGTGTGTATTATGTGAATCATGTTTTTTCAATGTGTTTTATGTGGTTCTGGATTTAATAATGTATTTGAGGTGGATGTGGTTTTAAAACGTAGTTTATGTGCCTCTGGCTTTTCCAATATATTTTATGTGGAAGTGGTTTGTTGCAGTGTATTTTATGTGGATCTGGCTGGGCTCGCTCCCAACGCGACTAAAACCGGGTGTGATGCAAGGTCATACTTCTGCAAATGTCACACCACAGGCATGCACACAGAAATGCGGCGTGGGCTTGTGACAGCTGTCTATCTTTTGTTTAGCTCCATATATTTTTCAGCGCTTTGCCTCTGACAGGTTAGACACCCTTGTACTCAGTAGTCACGGTGGCTGTCATTCTGTGGTCTTTCTAGATCACGCTCCCTTACTGTGATACCACACCCCCTCACGATGACGCCACGCCCACTCCACAATATTACTGCTTCGAGGGGGGGGGCGCATTTTGACTGCTCGCACTGGGAGCCTCAGACCCTAGAAACTGCCCTGGTGGTGGCGGTTGCGATGCCTGACCTTCCCAGCACTGGACGGGAGGAGGTGGCTCTTTCCACCATTTGCATGCCCCCTGCAAGTGCTGAAAGGAGCACCCACAGTCCACAGGCTGATATACAAATTGAAGATGTCACTGTTGAAGTACAACAGGATGAGGATACTGGTGTAGCTGGCGCTGAGGAGGAAGTTGGAGAGGAGGATTCTGATGGTGATGTGGTTTGTTTAAATCAGGCTCCGGGGGAGACAGTTGTTGTCCGTGGGATGAAAAAGCCCATCACGGTCATGCCTGGGCAGAAGATCAAACATTCCACCCCTTTGGTTTGGCAATATTTCCATCCAAATCCGGACAGCAACTGTCTTGCCATATGTACCATATGTAAAGGTGAAATAAGTAGGGGTAGGGACGTTAATCACCTAGGAACATCCTCCCTTATACGGCACCTGCAGCGCTTTCATAAACAGTTACTGTCAAGTTCAGAAACTTTGGCTAAGACCGTAAGCAGTCCAGGGACACCTAAATCCCGTTGTCCTGTTGTATCCAAGCGCCTGCAAACCAAACCCTCCTTGTCAATTTCCTCCTTAGTCAGGATCAGAAGTAGTCCTGCAGGCCATGTCACTGGTATGACTGACTCTCCTATCCGGGATTCCTCCGGAGGATCCTGCATTGCTATGCCTACTGCTACCACTGCTGCTGTTGCTGCTGCTGGGAGTCGTTCATCATAGGAACACCACTACTTTTACTAAACAATTGATCCTCCAACAGTCCTTAGCGAGGAGGATGAAGTACGACAGCAGTCATCCTGAAGCAAAACGTATAACTGAGGCCTTGACTGCTATGTTGGTGTTAGACGTGCATCCGGTATCCGGCATTAGTGCAGTGGGATTTAGACAATTGATGGAGGTAGTGTGTCCCCGGTTCCAAATCCCGTCTAGATTCCACTTCACTAGGCAGGCGATACCGAGACTGTACAGAAACGTCAGAAAAAGTGTCCTCAGTGTCCTGAAAAGTGCGGTTGTACCCAATGTCCACTTAACCACGGACATGTGGACAAGTGGAACAGGGCAAACTAAGGACTATATGACTGTGACAGCCCACTGGGTAGATGTATCACCTTACGCAGCAACAACAGCAGCGTCACCAGTAGCAGCATCTCAGAAACGCCAGCTCGTTCCAAGGTACGCTACGCTGTGTATCACCGGTTTCAGTAAGGGGCACACTGCCGACAACCTCTTAGAGAAACTGAGGGAAATCATCGCCCAGTGGCTTACCCCACGTAGACTCTCCTGGGGATTTGTGATATCTGACAACGCCACCAATATTGTGCGGGCATTACATCTGGGCAAATTCCAGCACGTCCCATGTTTTGCTCCCACAATAAACTTGGTGGTGCAGAATTTTCTGAAAAGCAACAATGGCGTGCAGGAGATGCTTTGGGTGGCCCGAAAAAATTTCTGGCCACTTTCGCCATTCAGTGACTGCGTGTTGAAGACTGGAGCGCCAGCAAAACACTCTTGAACCTGCCCCGCCATCACCTGAAGCAAGAGGTTGTGACGCGGTGGAACTCAATTCTCTATATGCTTCAGAGGATGGAGGAGCAGCAAAAGGCCATTCAAGCCTATACATCCACCTATGACATAGGCAAAGGTGGGAGTATGCACCTGACTCAAGCGCAGTGGAGAATGATTTCCATGTTGTGCAAGGTTCTCCAGCCCTTCGAACTTGCCACACGTGAAGTCAGTTCAGACATTGCCAGCTTGAGTCAGGTCATTCCCCTCATCAGGCTTTTGCAGAAGCAGCTGGAGAAAGTGAAGGAGGAGCTAAGACAGAGCGATTCCGCTCGGCATGTGGGACTTGTGGATGAAGCCCTTCATTCGCTTTGCCAGGATTCCAGGGTGGTCAATCTGTTGAAATCAGACCACTACATTTTGGCCACCGTGCTCGATCCTAGGTTTAAAGCCTATGTGGTGTCTCTCTTTCTGGCTGACACAAGCCTGCAGAGGTGCAAAGACCTGCTGGTGAAAACACCGTCAGCTGAAGCGGAACGTGACATGTCAACAGCTCCTTCTTCATTTTCTCCCGCGACTGGGGCTGCCAGGAAAAAACTTAGGTATCCTAAGCAACCCGCTGGCGGTGATGCAGGGCAGGCAGGACCAAGTTTGGACATCTGGTCCGGACTGAAGGACCTGGCAACAATTTCTGACACGTCTACTGTCACTGCATATGATACTGTCACCATTGACAGAATGGTGGAGGATTACATCGGTGACAGCATCCAAGTAGGCATGTTAGATAGTCCGTACCTGTACTGGCTGGAAAAAGAGGCAAATTGGAGGCCCCTGTACAAACTGGCTTTATTTTACCTGAGTTGCCCCCCCTCCAGTGTGTACTCCGAAAGAGTGTTTAGTGCAGCGGGGAACCTTGTCAGCGAAAGGTGTAGGAGGTTGCTTAAACAAAATGTGGAGAAGATGATGTTCATAAAAATGAATTATCAACTCTTCCAGGGAGACCAGCCTCCAGAACGTACAGAGGGACCTGTGGTGGTGGATTCCAGCGGCGACTAATTAATACTCTGTGAGGATGAGGATGTACACAACACTGAAGGATGAGGACGACATCTTGCCTCCGTAGAGCCAGTTTGTGCAGGGACAGATTAATTGCCAGCTTGTTTTGTGGGGGCCCAAACGAACCAATCATTTCAGCCACAGTCGTGTGGCAGACCCTGGCGCTGAAATGATTGGTTTGCTAAAGTGTGCATGTCCTGTTTATACAGCATAAGGGTGGGTGGGAGGGCCCAAGGACAATTCCATCTTGCACCTCTTTTTTTTCTTTGCATTATGTACAGTTTGGGGCCTAGTTTTTCAATGCCATCCTGTCTGCCACTGCAGTTTCACGCCTAGATGGGTCACGTGTTTGTGCCGCCCACTCGTGTCGCTTAGCATAGTCATCCAGCTACCTCGGTGCAACCTTTTGGACATAACAACACTATTGTGAGGTGTGAGGTGTTCAGAATAGACTGGAAATGAGTGGAAATTAAGGTTATTGAGGTTAATAATAGCATAGGAGCAAAAAGCACAAATTCTGTGATTTTAGCCGTTTTTATGCTTTTTTTTAAAAAAATACAGATCCAAAACACAAAACCCAGAACCCAAAACACTGAAGGGTGGTTTTGGCAAAACCAATCAGATCCAAAACTAGGGATGAGCGGGTTCGGTTCCCTGAGAACCGAACCCACCCGAACTTCGGGGATCCGGGGCGATCCGAGCCCAAGCTCGGATCTCCCTGTCTGCCCCGGATCCCTCTCCCGAGGCAAAACCTCGAGATCTGCTGTCGGATCTCGAGGTTTTGCCTCGAGCGGCCATTTAAAAAAAAATGCCTTTGCCTTTAATGGGCAAAGTGCTGATTGGCTGACAGAGCCGTCTGTCACGGCTCTCAGCCAATCAGCATTATGGTGCTCATTTGCATGTAGCACGGACTCGTGAGATCCGTGCTACATGCATCTGTGTGATTGACAGTGACACAGAGCACAGATGGGTCAGTGAGACCCGTCTGTGCTGCTGTGTATTTCAATGACACAGATGCACGCACGGACCAGGAGATCCGTGCTACTTGCATCTGTGTCATTGACACAGAGCACTAACGGGTCCGTGAGACCCGTCTGTGCTGCTGTGGTAAATAAAAAAAAAAAAACCTGTGTAAAAAGAGAAAAAAATGGCGTCCTCCCCCCCAAAAAAAGAGCAACCAGCCCCGGGCATTAGTGACCCAGTGCTGGGTGTGCTTAAATACAGGGGACAAACGACATAGGGGTCCCCTGTACTTAAACACAACCAGCACCGGGCTAGTCAGAACCAGAGCTGGTTGCCAAAATACGGGGGACAAACGACGTAGGGGTCCCCCGTATTCTGCGCAACCAGCTCTGGGCTCTGATCCGGTCCTGGTTCTGGAAATACAGGGGAAAAAAATGAGTAGGGTTCCCCTGTATGTTCCAGAACCAGCACTGGACTTTTTCTAGCGGGGGGCTGATGCCACAGCCAGGGGAGCCCTTTCACCGGGCCCCCCAGCCGCAGCATCAGCCCTGACCGCTAGTCAGCCCAGGCCGGGGATCCCTGGAGAGCTGGGGACCCCCCCAATAAAGGGGTCACCCTCTCCAGGGCACCCCAGGCCCAGGCTGATAGCCCGGGGCTATCCCCGCCACCCCTGGTGGCGGTGGGTGGCGGGTTGATTGTGTGGTGTGGTGTAAATAAAGAATATCAAACATTGTCTTTACAAGTAGAACTGCAAGTCCCAGCAAGCCTGCCCCGCATGCTGGTACTTGGAGAACCACAAGTACCAGCATGCAGGGCATTAAGGGCCCACTAGTACCTGTAGTTCACCTGTAAAAAAATGTTTAAAAAAAACACAGGACACACACACCGTGACAGTATAAGTTTATTAAACATACATACACACACACACATGTACACATACTCACCTATGTAACCTGTAGCATCGGTCCACTTGTCCGGTAAAGTATCCATAGGGGACCTGTGAAAAAAAACATACTCACCATCTCCTATGCGAGGTTCTGTCCTCTTCGTTCCAAAGTAGGCATCCCCGGACTTGGCAAAAAAAAAAAAACGAAAACGCGATCCACGAACTTAGTACCGTTCTATAGAACGGTACTTCCCGAATGAGAGCTTAGCGGCGGGGTATCACCATGGAAACCCCGCTGCTAAGCGTTCATTGGCTGAGAGAGGCCATCTCCCGTCTCTCTCAGCCAATGAACGGCTCCCTCCATTGTAGTCAATGCTGGGAGCCGCAAGGTTATTAAAGTTTACCCTGCGGTTCCCACCATTGACTACAATGGAGGGAGCCGTTCATTGGCTGAGAGACGGGAGATGACCTCTCTCAGCCAATGAACGCTTAGCAGCGGGGTTTCCATGGTGATACCCCGCCGCTAAGCTCTCATTCGGGAAGTACCGTTCTATAGAACGGTACTAAGTTCGTGGATCGCGTTTTCGTTTTTTTTTTTTGCCAAGTCCGGGGATGCCTACTTTGGAACGAAGAGGACAGAACCTCGCATAGGAGATGGTGAGTATGTTTTTTTTCACAGGTCCCCTAGGGATACTTTACCGGACAAGTGGACCGATGCTACAGGTTACATAGGTGAGTATGTGTACATGTGTGTGTGTATGTATGTTTAATAAACTTATACTGTCACGGTGTGTGTGTCCTGTGTTTTTTTAAACATTTTTTTTACAGGTGAACTACAGGTACTAGTGGGCCCTTAATGCCCTGCATGCTGGTACTTGTGGTTCTCCAAGTACCAGCATGCGGGGCAGGCTAGCTGGGACTTGCAGTTCTACTTGTAAAGACAATGTTTGATATTCTTTATTTACACCACACCACACAATCAACCCGCCACCCACCGCCACCAGGGGTGGCGGGGATAGCCCCGGGCTATCAGCCTGGGCCTGGGGTGCCCTGGAGAGGGTGACCCCTTTATTGGGGGGGTCCCCAGCTCTCCAGGGATCCCCGGCCTGGGCTGACTAGCGGTCAGGGTTGATGCTGCGGCTGGGGGGCCCGGTGAAAGGGCTCCCCTGGCTGTGGCATCAGCCCCCCGCTAGAAAAAGTCCAGTGCTGGTTCTGGAACATACAGGGGAACCCTACTCATTTTTTGTCCCCTATATTTCCAGAACCAGGACCGGATCAGAGCCCAGAGCTGGTTGCGCAGAATACAGGGGACCCCTACGTCGTTTGTCCCCCGTATTTTGGCAACCAGCGCTGGTTCTGACTAGCCCGGTGCTGGTTGTGCTTAAGTACAGGGGACCCCTACGTCGTTTGTCCCCTGTATTTAAGCACACCCAGCACTGGGTTACTAATGCCCGGGGCTGGTTGCTCTTTTTTGGGGGGGTGCACGCCATTTTTTTCTTTTTTTACACAGGTTTTTTTTTTTTTTTTTACCACAGCAGCACAGACGGGTCTCACGGACCTGTCATTGCTCTGTGCCAATCACACAGATGCATGTAGCACGGATCTCCCGGGTTCGTGCTACATGCAAATGGGCACCATAACGCTGATTGGCTTCCTGTCTGCCACTGCAGTGCCACTCCTAGATGGGCCACGTGATTGTGCCGCCCCCTTGTGTCGCTTAGCATAGTCATCCAGCTTCCTCGGTACAACCTTTTGGCCTAAAAACAATATTGTGAGGTGTGAGGTGTTCAGAATAGAGTGGAAATGAGTGGAAATTAATGTTATTGGGGTTATTAATAGCGTAGGAACAAAAAAAGGCCCATTTATGTGATTTTAGCGGGTTTTTTTTATTTTTTAAGAAAAAATCCAGATCCAAAACACAAAACCCAGAACCCAAAACACGGAAGGGTGGTTTTGGCAAAACCAATCCAGATCCAAAACACGAAGAAAGATCCAGATCCAAAACCAAAACACAAAACACGAAAAGTGTCCGGTGCACACCCCTATCCAAAACACAAAGAAAGATCCAGATCCAAACCCAAAACACAAAACACGAAAAGTGGCCGGTGCACACCCCTGGTTTCAAGCATCCACTGAGCAGCCACAAGCTGACACATGCTCAGAGGCCAAGCAGCTTCGCCTCTCTCCCTATACTCTGCTTGTCAATTGTGACATCCTGAGGTCATGTCCAGTGCTTAAAGTGGTGGAACACCCCCATCACTTACTTAATAAAGGGACTGTGCACGCCGTAGACTTGAGCACAGATGGTTAAATCAAAAAAAATAACTAAGTTACTAATTAAAACACCTGTGCTCAATTATGGCTATCCTTAAAACCTGGACTGCTAGTGTGCCTTGAGGACCATGGTTGGAAACCTCTGACTAAAGCTGGGTACACACGTAAAGATTTTCTGTCCAACCATCCAACTAGTTGATTGGTTGGAATGAAAATCTGGTAAGGTATGAAAGCAAATGACAATCAGCAATTTGCTCCCAAATGCCAGAAAATGGACGAAAACTGTTCTTTGAACAAATTGTTTAGATCAGACATTTAACAAATTTGTCTGAGACCATTTTCATCTGTTTTCTGGCACTTAGGAGCAAATTGCTGATCATCAATTACTCCCATACGTTACCAGATTTTCATTCCAACTAATCAACTAGTTGGATGGTTGGACAGAAAATCTTTACTTGTGTATGCAGTATTACACTGTGACAGGAGAGGGAGAGAAGGGATGAGAGGAAACCATGTTAAAGGAAAATATAAGGAGGTCAGTGTGTTGACCTGACAGTTGTCAATAAAAAGACAGAATAGGAAGAAGAGGGGCTACTGCATGCAGCACTGAAGTCTTGTGGGTGGGAATATATTCATGGTCTACTTGTGATATGTGTAGAGCACACTGGCGTCACAAAAGAGGAGCAGGGGGTGCGGGACGCACCCAGGTGTCAACCCACCAAGGGGTGACACCAAAGTGCTGACTTAGTGACAGGAGCATGGTGCTGTACTGTAGTATTACGTGTAGCACTCAGCTCCTGACACAGTGATGGAAGCGGCACTTTGAAACAGACTTCTCCCCGGGGGGCAGCCCACATCTACTGGACCCCGGAGTGACTAAAACGTAGGCTTGGGCTGCGAGGCCATGCCCCCTACCCATGAAGCCATGCACCAGTCTCATGAGGTCATGCCCCCTTTTTGCAGGCACGCAGCTTCTGACAACCCTCCCTGCTCCTACCATCACCAGGTGTCACCTCAATGAGGGACGCCACAGGTAGAGCATACTTGCTGACTTCTTAACAGGGGTCTCTGGAAAAGTCAAAGGTGGGGGGTAGCCAAGCAGGCACTATGGGGAATGTAGTGCTACATTTGCATCATTGTGCCCCAGCTATACAAAGTGGCAACTCCCACCTTAGTAAAGCAGGGGGCGGGTCACGATGATATGATATAGCACAAAGTGCATAATCAGCAGGGGATTCCAGGAGACTTACCTGCTCTTAACAGAGTTTGGGAGAGCCACCCGAGATTTGGGTGAGTAGACAAGTTGTTCTGTCCATTTGATGTACTTGATCTACTCCCTAGTAATCTCATGCTATGATTAATGCAAACTCTGACTGGTTGAATCAACATATTGCAGATAGTCTGCACTGGGTAGTTCCTCTTCCAATACCCCACTTCTGAATTCCCATCCTTGGCTCCCTATTACTTAATGAATCAAGTTTAAGCCCTATAACTACAATATAATGCTCAGGGTCATAGAGAGCTGTCCCGGGCCCAGGGGAAGGGGACACGGCCTAATTGTGGGAGACGTGGCCTCGACCCCTGGAAAAAACAGAAGAAACGCTGCGTGCCGAGGAGGGGGGCGCTGTGAGCCCCTCAGCCTGGTGCAAATCCAGGAGGGGGCATGGTCAGTGTGATCGCTCCCCCCACAGGCAGAGGAAACTGCTGCTGCTCAGCATCAATGAGCAGTATTCCACTGCAGCCCAGCACAAAGCAGCATGTTCTGGGCTGCTAACAGGTAGAAGGGAGGGGGGGCGGCATCGGACCCGAATCTCGACTGGCCCTTCCAGCAAGACCGGGTAATTAGTAACCGCCGCCCCCCCCCCCCCCCCCTTTCGCTGCCCCTGATAATACTGTATATAAAATGGATGGATTCAGCTTACCTTCTCTAAGCAATGTGTCCTCTGAATTGTCTTCACTAATCCCCCAGTTGTTTTTTTTCCCCTCTATAATCTCTTTCCACTCACTTTCCTAAAATGTATTCTGTGCCGCACCCTTCTATAGTTCTTTACCTCCAAATATCTATTGTGTTCCAGCGTCCGAAATATATATTTTCATTGTACTGTAAACTTTTTTAACCACTTAACTGACTAATATTTTTTCTTAAAACTTCCCCACAGTTGTCTATTTTATTTATTATCAAATTATGTATCTGTTGTGTAAATAATTGTTGATTAAACTTGATTCGGTATAGCTTTTTAACAAATATACTGAATGAAGTTTAAATCTATATAATAAGAGAGAAAGTGTGTCTTAGCTCCACCAAATTTGGCATGGTGGTGTAGTTTGACCAGTATAAGGTTTTTGGCTTTGTTTGAAGTTTGTCAGGGCCATGGAGGTCTACATGGTGGAGTCTCTTATTTGAAATGTTAGTTTAACCACTTGCCTGGCATGGTCGTATCGTTTGCGACCACACCAGGCTGTCATGTATCTGATCTTGTTGCAAACGATGCGACCAGTCAGATAAACAGTGTGGGCGGCTGCAAGAAAAGAATCTCCCCGCAGCTGCTGCTCTCAGAGGAACCTTCTGGTCCCTCTGCTTCCCTTCACCCTCCCCCAGTGTCTGCTGAGCTGTCAATCACTGCTGATTGGTCAGCACAGCAGGACCCCCCACCCAGCGGCTGCAGAGATTAGCAAAGTAAATTGACCCTTCCCGGATCCCCCTCTAGTGTGTACATTGTGGCTGCAGCCACTGGGAAAAGGAAAGTCGTGATGTTCCTGATGTTATGATTATGGCGATCCGATGTTCTGATTTAAAAAAAGACCATTATTTTTTAACTAAATCAATTTCCATGTTCTTCACCTAGTTCACTCGTACATTTCTGTGCGTTTTTTAGAAAAACAATTTGTCAGTTGAGTATTTGGGCAATTTTGCTTAGATTGTCTTCCAGTGCCTAAAACTGCACTGATCTGAAGGCACAGGCTAATATGTACCAGTGAGGGGCAGGCAGAGCTTCAACAGCAGAACAGTGAGTCAGAGGATCAACTGTCACACTGCACCTGCACTGACAGTTACTAATTTCCTCCAAACACATTTTCATAGGCCATGGTCTCCAATGTTGGTCTGCAGAGATTTGTGCTTGGCAATGTATTCTGTTCTCCACTGATTTCTGAAACCGCAGTGATTTAGGAAGCTATACTGCTTTCTGTTGGGAGGCTATACTGATTTCTCTCCTGTAAAGGTGGTTATACACCTAAAAGATATATCTGCAGATTGACAAACACGGAACAACCATCATCTGCCATCTTGCCATGGATCGAATCGTACCCTCTTCCCCGCGGCCTCTGCAGCAAGTGTACTGGTGGTCAGCTGACCATCCGAACACACAATGGCCCTCATTCAGAGCCGCTCGCTATTTGCGGTCGATCGTTCTAAAACAAGGGGTGGCTATTCAAATGAACCGTTCGCTAATTGCAATCTGTTCACGCCTCTAAGTCTGAACGAGCGAGCAAAACTTGCGGTTGTAATTTTGAAAAATACGCCCCCTTGCCGCTCGCACCATACGTCATGTCCGCTATTTATTAGATTAATCGAGTACATCGAACAGCGTATGACCTGCTCGCTATTCTTGTGGCTGGTTTTTTCAACCACTATTTTGCGAGCAGTTCTGAGTAAAAAAAAACAAGTGACGTGGTCAATGACGCTGCTGTATTAATTATGCACTCCCTTAAAACACCCGTTTTGACCTTTAAGCACGCCTGCGTTCGAATTCTACACCCCCATTTTCAAGCACCTTCCCCTGTTACCACCCACATACGCCTCCTTCTGTCACTCAAAATAGCAGGCATTCGCTATATAGCGAACAAACGATTTTCGGCCGCACTGACTGGTTCGCGCATGCGTATTAAAATCCGTACGCATGCGCAGATGTGCGAACATCGGTCAGAACGAACGAGCGGCCGCTTACGAGCGGCTCTGAATCAGGGCCAATGTGCAGATATATATACAAATATATCTGCCATCGGATGTGCTGCACAGCCGACGGAGATATGTCTGTGAACGACGTCATAGCAGACATATATGACACACCCACGATATATCGGCCATTCAAATGAATGGGCAACATATCTGCCAGTGTGTACTAGCATAAGTCACAAACAATCAGAAAATACGCCTGCCTGCACTGTCATTTACTCCTAAATTTCATTGTTATCCAGATGTAAATTACTTCTGTGAATGGGGTTATAGGCAAGTACAATGTAAAAAACGGAGGCTGCAGATGTACTTCAAGGTCTATTCTTCAACCTGGGCAATGCCGGGTATCCCAGCAAGTAGCTAATGTTTATGCAATTTGCTATGAAAATAACCATTTTGGGGATATTTCTTGGAAAAAAATGAATTCCATTTGGTCTAGAATCTGCCCTGGGAGCATGTCAACCAGCAACATCACAATATTTTCCACTGTACTTAGCGGTGCACAGGAAAATGTTAAGTTGCAGTAGTAGGTGAAAATGTGCGCAGCAGAACATTGCAGGATGTTTGGCAAGATATCGCCAATAACTGAATTTCTGGTATACAGCCATTATGTCAACATTTAGAATGTCGATACTCACAATGTTGACAATGTCATAATTTGGACATTTTCAATGTCAACAGGCTTAATGTTAACAATCCATGTTAGTATTAGGTTTACTTTAGGGTCAGGGGCATTTTTATAATGGGTGCAGGGTGTGCGGTGCACATGGGCCCGCACCGCACACCTTGCACCCATATTATACTTACCTCTCTGGAGTCCCACGTCGGTGCTGGTGTCAGCGCTGTAAAAACGCCTGGAAAATGGCCGCCCAGAGTCTATCAATGTGGCGCTGTCCGCACTGCGCTCAGTGCGCTGCTGGCCACCGGACTGAGAGGAGGGGGCCCATGACGGAGACTGCACATGGGCCCCCTCCTCTCTTGAAATGCACCTGGTTAGAGTTAGGGCTCAAATACCCTAAAAATGCTATGTTGACATGCTGTCAACATGCACAATGTCTATATTATGGTCATGTCGACATTCAGATCATGAAAACATTCTGGCATCGATATTCTGAATGACGACATTTTGTCCACACCTGAATTTCCTCCTACAGTAAGTCTGCATTATGGCGGAGGTTATTCACTTGTTGGAGGAATAGCATTGCATGTTTTCTTGGTGGTCCTGTGATTTTATCATAGATGAGCATTAAATATACATGAACAATATTTTTTCATTTAAAAATAGAAATATTGTGCCTAATGTTTAGGTTGATGGATGATGTGATTCCATTTTAGACCAATATATGAACCTTAAAATTATTATTCCTGCCAATTTCTCACACATTTACCTCCTGTAGTCATACAAATCTGCTGAATCACAGCACCCAATGTGTTCAAACCTCCACTGCGACCAAGTAAAACAAATATTTAGCTAGGCAGCTAATGCAGCGTAGTGTTAGGGCCTGGGCCTATTCTCTAGTGTAGACCCTTTGCCAGGCGCACATTGATCTTAGAATCATAGCGTGGGTTCCAAGTGTAAGTAGGACACAACAGCATGAACATAATAACCTCACTTTCCCACTGTATATGAAATTTGCTTATTTTTCCTGAATGTTTAAAAGGCGAATAGATCCATTGGAGAGTCTATCATCAGATGTGGTAGGTGATCATACAGTAAAAGAATGAAAGAACACATGGTGCAAACATATTGCCATATTGCTATTTATATGACCCCCTCCGCTCCAAAAAACCCCACGAAAATGAGAAAACACACAGAAAAAGAGCAGTTTAGATTAAACTGTTCTCTTGTGAATTTCTATATTTTTATGCCTACGTAAAGTGTTTGTTCTATTTAATAATTACATTTTATAACAGCAGTTGGCCTCTCAGACTATGGAGCTCATTCAGACCCACTCGCTAGATGCGATCGCTCGCTCCGAGCGTATGGAAATTCGGCTAAGTGATGTCAAGGCAGCCGCTTGCAGGGCAAGTCTTAAGCACTCCCACTTTGTTTTGGCGAGCGATCACTTTTTGTTTGTAGACGCCCACAAGCCTGTCTAAATATGCCCACTTGCGTACGTCATCTCCAGGAAGTGCATGAAACCATTGGTACATCGAGCAGCATTGAATGCTATCTCAGCGCATGAGATTGACTATACTCTGCCGAAAGCACTACGAGTGTGAAATTCCACCAAGTGATGTGAACTTTGATGCTGCCTTTTAATTATGCACGCCTCTGAAACGGCGTTGCAACACTCAGGCACGGCTGCTTTCGCACCTCCGCTCCCCCCGTAAGTAGTGGCCTGCCCCTGTTACCACCCACAAATGGCCTCTCCTGTCACTCATTCAGATGGGCTGTCTATGCTGGGCGAGCGAGCCCTTCCAGACCACTCGCAGTGGTTCATACACGTGCATTGGGATGCATATGCATGCGCAGATTGAAAATATCGGCCGTGAACGAGTGAGCGGCCGCTTGCGAGTGGGTCTGAATCAGGTCCTATATTTCCTTGGGAGATCCATGGTACAACAAACAAGAAATGCAAGTTTACAGATTTATATAAACTTCTTTATGGAGCAGCCAGGTTAGGACTGGTCATTAGAGAGTGGGCTTAGGTAACATGGTTGATGCAAGCAAAGCTTGGGTAATAAGACTGCATTGCCCTCTGATATTGCTATGGGCAATGTAACCAGATTTATTGGGCATTGTACAATTCAGTCGAACAAAAGATTTTTACTTGGACAAATCACATAAAGATTTGTGTACAATTACACATGTGCTTCAAACAATAATGTATAATTGTACCCAAATTGTATCTGGTAGTTTGATCTAGTGTTAGTGGCACTAGTGTGTCAATTGTGTTTGTCTGCTTTGTAAACACAAGTAAAGAGGCTTATTTTACTCCTTTTATACAAAAGACTTTTACTTGTATAGGATAAAAATAATCCCATTAATAAGCAAGTATATTTGCTTCTGTATAAATTTTGACGTGCACATATAAAGAGCAACTGTGAACGGGACATACTGTAATAACCAACTTTCTGACCCACAGGACACATTTGTCCCAATCAAAATGCAGGACAGAATCCTCCAATCAGGCCCATATGGGAACAGTTGGAAAGTATGCATTTAAGTGATATTTGCACTGAACCAATCACCAATCAACAAGCTTGTATTAGTCTAGTGCAGTGGTTCCCATACTCAGGGGCTAATTCAGCAGTGCACGCAAGTGCTGAGCGCAGATTCCCGATTATTGGGAATCTGTGCATGCGCAGGATCCATTCTGCGAGTGTGCAGAATGAGTCCTGCTAACATGCACGCTAGCCCTTGAATGCCTCTGTCTGATTGACAGGCAGCGGCATTTAAGGGGCGGGGCGGCCGGCGTTCCCAGAAACGGGGCGTGTCCGCCCCATTTTCCGGGAGTGGCCAGCCCAGAGACTCCTGCTGCATTTGCATGATTGCAAGGATCGCATTGCAAAGCTGCCTGTGTGCACTACCCACTACAGCACAAGTTCTCAAACTCGGTCCTCAGGACCCCAAACAGTGCATGTTTTCCATGTCTCCACACTGAATCAAGTGAAATAATTAGCTCCACCTGTGGACCTTTTAAAATGTGTCAGTGAGTAATAATTAAACCTGTGCACCTGCTGGGTGACCAGGAAAACGTGAACTGTGTGGGGTCCTGAGGACCGAGTTTGAGAACCACTGCACTACAGTATATGCCTGTGTGCAGCTTTGCAATTGTGATCCTTGCTGAACCAGGCCCTAAGTCCTCAAGGTACTCTCACAGTCGAGGTTTTAAAGATAGCAATGCTTGTGCACAGATGGTATAATCAAACTCACTAATTAAATCATCTGTTCTTAAGAATTGATATCATTAAAACCAGGACTGTTAGGATAACTTGAGGGCCGAGTTTGAGAACCACTGGTCTAGTGCACAGGTTCTCAAACTCGGTCCTCAGGACCCCAAACAGTGCATGTTTTCCAGATATCTTCACAGAATCACAAGTGAAATAATTATCCCCACCTGTGGCTCTTTTAAAAAGTGTCAGTGAGTAATGAATACACCTGTGCACCTGCCTGGTGACCTGGAAAATGTAAATTGTGTGGGGTTCTGAGGATCGAGTTTGAGAACCACTGGTGCAAAGTAGACAATTAAAGCAAGTGTACATTTACTGGCTATGGTTTACTGCAAATAGTGATAACGTGTGCTGTCATATGTGCTATTTAGTCTCAGCAAGTGACTGCTTTTCCCATAAAAAGCAATAGAAATCAATAGCAAGGCTGTTATGCAATAATTAATGCCACTATATCAGAGTTTCTTAACTCCACTATTGAGCACAGGAGACTTAACTAGAACCACAGTGAATTTGATTTAACCAGCTGGACTTCAGCATGGATATCCTTAAAACCTGGACTATAATGGGGGAGTTTGGGAAACTTGGGGGTCTATTTACTAAGCAGTGTTAGGAGACAGAGTGATAAGTGATAAGAAAGTGATAAGGTGCCAGCCAATCAGCTCCCAACTGTCATTTTTCAAACAGCCTGTGAGATAACAGTTGGGAGCTGATTGGCTGGCACCTTATAACGTTCTTATCACTTTTCACTCTGTCTTCTAACACTGCTTAGTAAATAGACACCTCAGTATTATATGATCCTGTAGGAGTAGGCAACATGTTGCACTCCAGCTGCTGTGGAACTACATATACCTGCATGCTCTACCACAGTTTTTCTATTAGGGCATGCTGGGATGTGTAGCTCCACAGCAGCTGGAGTGCCAGACATTGCCTATTACTGTGATACTGCATACCCAGGGCCATATTTAAGATTATGCTTCTGGATAAAAATGTCCTATATTGATGCTACTCATCCAATTATCCTTCCTCAATTACTTTACTGGAACATATAAGTGGTTTATAAAGGCCAGTTAGCAGAAGTAAATAAATATATTTATATATTAAATAAACACAAAACACTACTACTTAAAAACTGATGTAAGCATGTAGCTAATTTACCTATATGGTAAATACAGCCTTGCCAGGGTCGGACTGGCCTACAAGAGGACAGGGGAAATCCCCACTGGGCCCCACTGTCCTACTCGCCTATGGGTCAGGTTCCAGACCGTGTGCTCAATAATACATTGTTACTCTATTAGAGGGTTAGTTACTTGGTGGATCAGGACCATGCACCAGTGGCTGGTCTGGTTCCCTACCACTGCGTTACCCTAGTGGGCCCTTTGTACCCTAGTCCAACACTGAGCCTTGCTCTTATCACCTGGTTTATTAAGTATGTAGTGTTACACCAATGTTCTATAACTATCTGTAACAAATCCATTTAGGAAGATCATAAACTGTTGGAGTTAATTTAACTTGATACTTACTAATCTATAACTCCAACAGTTTATGATCTTCCTAAACAAAGAACAGCCTCTGTGTAAACTGGAGTATTAGCAGAAGACTAAACTTCAAAATAAATGTTTGCTTTCTCTTACCTCATAGATTATAAGGCTAATGGGCCTGATTCAGCAGCGATCGCAACAGCGACTATACACGCAATCTGCCGATTGTTGCGTTCTGCACATGTGTATGCATCGCAGTGCGCGTGTGCGAACACTCCACTGACTACGCAGACCCACCGTAGAGTGATTGACAGGAAATACCGTTTGGGGGTGGTGACAGGGCGGTGTTCGGCAAAACGCAGGTGTGCCAGTGCGCTTGAATGCCGTTGCAGGGACATGCATAAATTAACCATTGCGATAGTATACGCAGCTTGTGTACTCACTGTGTGAGATGAGGTTAGGATTTCCTGAGTAAGGTCAGAGCTTGTGCAAGTGTTCATGAGGCTGCGATGGTACTCAATGTTACCGATAGTTTCGCAGTCTTGCTAAGTATTAGGGATGTGTGTAAGGTAAGGTGGACGTCCTTATGTTGTGCTGCGATGGCATAGCATCGCATATCTTAGCAGTGAGACTGCATGCGCAATTGGTATTGCAATCGCAGTTGCGATCCGTACTGAATCAGCCCCCTAGACCCATGTATAGGCTCATTTATCATATGCACATATCTGATCCCACCCCAAACCAAATTTGTTTGTGCTTGGATGCAGAATACCCGCAATATCTCCATGTTATAATTAGCAATTTATTATAGAGTGTGTGAATGTGACCAGATTATTATTATAGATTTCTTCATATGCCATGACTTATGATTATTTATTTTATATTGTTGTTGTTTTTGTTCTTATGTTGTGTTGTTTGAAGTAACCTGCAAAATAGTCACATTCACAATATAAATGTATACAAAAGCTTATAATATAGGAACATATGTATGCAATTGGCACGGATAAGAACCAAACTGATAAATTCTTATATACACTGAATTTATATTTACATTTAATTTGTTTCCATCGTACACTTCCCCTAAATCTGAGGAGAAGTAGGACTTGGCTATAGCTTTCATGGGCAGAATTAACAGAATGTGTATGTCTCAACTATCACGTGGTTAAATATGAAAGCAGAGCTGGGTGTATTGTCACTCAAGGAAATATGGCAACGCCCTGTCATCAAAGGCATATCATATAACAACTGTGTAGCTGTCACTGATAATTCAGATTCCACATAGAGAAGTGGTTCTTTCTTCTATCAATTCTGTTTATCTATAGCAGAAAATACATTAAGAAATTATAAGCATTTGACTGAGAGACTGAAGCTGAGGTAATCAGGGGGTCATTCCGACCCGCTCGAGAGCGGCAGTACGCTCGCAAGCGGGTCGATGTTCCCCCACTGCGCATGTGCACGACGGAGGGAGCTCCGTCGTGCGCATGTGCGAGACCCGGCGAGCGACGGGCTCTCCATCGCTCCTGGTCTCGCACCAAAGGGGGCGTGCTGTCGATGTTGATTGACAGCACGCACCCTTTGGTGGGCGTGCCTGCCAGACGGAGGCGTTCCCATGGGAACGCCTACCATCTCAAGCCGGCCCCACTGACATCACTAGTGATGTCAGTGGGAGTGATTTTGGCTCTGATAGAGGCAAAATCACTCCAGGGCTTGCGGCAGCGAGACCCTACCGCAGGGTCTCGCGCGCAAGCCCGATGGTCGCAATGGTCAAGACCATCGCGACCATCATCATGGACGCTAGCTATAGCTGTGGGTGGTCACCCACAGCTATGCGAGCGTCCATGAGGACGCTCCAAAAAAAGGTAGGCGTGCCCTGATTCAGAGCGAGCGTTCTGGTCAGAGCGTTCAGCTCTGAATCAGGCCCTCAGTTCCTAGAATCAAATATCACTCCTCTTGCAATAAACTGCAATGACTCTTCAGTGTTCTAATAACAATAACCCCTTTCCTATCCAGACAAATACATCTATGAGATTTTAATATAAAATGAATTTTCATGTAGTGGAAACTTGCATCTGAGTGGCAGATTTGCCCAGAAAGCTGATAGGAGAATGAATTACAATGTGAAGATGTTGATCTCTGTAGCTATGAATTCAACAGCTCTTAGAGAACAGATCAAGGAGTCTATTCGGATCCCGATAATTAACATTCTAACTCGCCGCGGAGGCAGGAGCAAATGATCGTTGCTCCAGCGCAGAGACAGCGGATCCGAAAATCATCTGTCCCCTTGAGTGGCTTCACTGCTTCTTTCATAGCAGTGAATCTTTTGGAGCCGTGACGTTAGTGCGCATGCGTGACCTATAGGTCACGCATGAGTCCAGTGGAAGGAGCCGGACAGGGGAGGACTCGGGTAGCAGTAGCACTCGCCATCTGAAGATGGCGAATGCTCCCGCATTCAAGCTCCGCAAATATTGTATTTTCGGAACTTGATGAATTATGTCCCCATACTAGTGTATGGGGACAGCGGGCCATTCCACCAGAGAAAGGTAAGCAGGAGATATCTGTGATATCTCCTGCTTTACCCTCTTGATGAATGGCCCGATAACTTAATTTTTACAATTGCAGGTAAAAATGTTAATTTTCACCTGCTTTTGTAAAAATTAAGTGAAGATGAATAGGCCCCCAAGAGAGACTGTGTGACATCAGGATGCATTGTTTATGGGATGAAAAGATATGACTACAAGACTTATTCAATCAGGCAAGGGTTAATGCAGAATGACTAAACTCTGGAACTCTTTCCAGTTCTGTGAGAGCTTGCTACACAGCTGGATGGAGGAGAATGTTGTGAAACATCTGGCCTATCCCTGGAGCCCTTCTGGTTACTTGTCGAAAGCCATGTTCTGACTCTAGACCTAACGAGATCTAAGATAGCTTAACCCCTTTACTACTAGGCAATGTAAATCACTATTTATTGCAGTGAATTACAGTGAATAGATAGATAGATAGAAAGATAGATAGATAGATAGATAGATAGATAGATAGATAGATAGATAGATAGATTATTACATTATTTATGAATTAGACTTTAAACTATGATAATGCCACAGCCGATGAGATTTGTACAGAGAGAATCACCGGCTGCAGTGCTAATCTGCAGCTGTGCACATTAAGACACACCATCGGTCGCACATCGGTAGCACCATTGAACATTGCACAAGCCCTAAGTTGGTGGAGAATATCTACGTGAACATGGCTGCCAAAATCAGTGCAACTGCGTCAAAAGACGCAGTCACTGTCCGTGACACTCCTGCAATATGCCCACGTCTGGCTGGCCACCCCTGTTACCGCCCAGACACACCCACTGAAATTGCCTCTCTCTGCACCTAAATTTTCTCTGGCGGTAACTATCGGGACGCATGCGCAGTGTGACTCAAACGTATGCACAGACTGAAAACATCGAAGTAGCATAGCATGCACCTCTGAATCAGGCCCTTAATGTACTGTTACAGAATCATCCTTTGCTGTACAAACTCATTTATGTATTTTCAATTACGAGAACAGCTGTGCAGGGAATTTTATTAATGTTTATAATATGTTCACGTCATACAAAGTAAAACATCACTTTAGGTGTATGCTGCTAAGTTCTAACTAGTGGACGTGCTCCTCCGTTGCCTTTCTTTCCTTGGGGGCACAGGTGTGGAAGATGCTGTGCTTCTGTCACGTTAAGCCTGTAACAATAGACTGTTTGTTTGATCTTGCTTGGCCCAGAGTTGTTCTAAGTCTTGAGATTACTTCTAAGCATCGACAGTGCTCCTTCTATTTCTTCAACATGAAACGTTCCATTGTGCATACAGACATCTGGACTAGGGCCTCTGAAACTGCACAAACTCAACATTTAAAAGTGTTAGCTGTCAGATAAACAGGCTGTTTTACCATCAGGAGCCCTAACAAATCACAGGTGAAGGTGACCCGGCCCCCTGCTATCTAGAATGCTAAATAATAGAAGGAAATGGAGGAAAAGAGCAATATTGAGGCAACAGCAGCTAGCTGGACTTGACGTGGAAATGAGACTGCAGCTGATAGAACATACAAGGGTAGTAGTATCAGGCGAGGGTAGGATTGATAGGCTATAGTGAATAGATGAGCTTTGACAGAGCGCTTAAAAGACTCAAGGTTGGGGGAGAGACTGGTTAGGCATGGTAGGGTATAACATCAATGGAAGACAGCATGTGATAAGTCTCTGAGGTGGGGGTGAGAGATAGCTATCAGAGATGAGGACAGATATAGGATAGAGGCAGATTGAAGAGGGTGAGTGAGAGTGTATCTCATGACAAGGGGCAAGGTGTATGAACCCTACAAATGCTGTCAAATCTCCAAAAACTGCAGATTTCTGGGGTTCAGGGTATGCATAAAAGTGTCCCGCAGCGAATATCTCCGATATCCACTGAGACCTGCCAGCACTGCAGCGCCGACAGCAAAGCATCCTGAGACCATTCATGTGTGGGGTTGCTTCTCAGCCAAGGGAGTGGGATCACTCACAATTTTGCCTAAGAACACATCCATAAATTAAGAATGGAAACAAAACATCCTCCAAGAGCAACTTCTCCCAATTATCCAAGCACAGTTTGGTGACGAACAATGCCTTTTCCAGCATAATGGAGCACCTTGCCATAAGGCAAATATGATTACTAAGTGGCTCGGGGGAACAAAGTTTAAACCATCGAAATTTTGAGTCCATGGCCAGGAAACTCCCCAAACCTTAATCCCAATGAGAACTTGTGATCAATCCTCAAGAGGCGGGTGGACAAACAAAATCTGGCAAACTCCAAGCATTGATTAGGCAAGAATAGATGGCCATCAGTCAGTATGTGGCCCAGAAGTTGATAGACAGCATGCCAGGGGGAATTGCAGGTCTTGAAAAAGAAGGGTCAACACTGTAAATATTGACTCTTTGCATAAACTTAATGTAATTGTCCATAAAATCCTTTTACACTTATGACATGCTTGTACTTTTACTTCAGTATACCATAGTAACATCTGACAAAAAGGTCTAACACTGAAGCAGCAAACTTTCTATGTCGCAGGGTGCTTACTGAGGCAAGCTGTAAATAGACCCCTTCTGTGAAACCCCTGCAAGCTGTAAACGGATGCCTTTGGGTCAGCGACCATGCCGCCCCTCTGGCTTTGTGCCCTTGGTTTGTGACACTTGTTGTACCCCCCTTGTTATGGCCCTGGATTAGTCATGGGGTCAGGCTGAATAATTTCTAACCTGAGGAATGATAAAATGTGTGTAAGGAAATGGTTTACTATGTTATTATGAGATTACATTATTATAAGTGAGTAGATGAAATGTGATTCACATCCACTATGACCCCAGGTATCTCCCTGCTTCTCTTTACAGTTACCATATGGTAAGAAGCCTCAGATCCTGCAGCCTCCCTGTTGCACAACTCTGTTAGAGAGAACACGTGGCTGTGCTGTACAATCATCATAGCCCTGTAATGTCTTGCAGCAAACTGCTGGGAGCTGCATGAACATGGAAGGAGATATCTGGGCAGAGGCAGGTAAACACTTCCACACGCCTGCAGCTAATTGTGAAGTGACTCAATGATCACATCATCCCAAAAGAGTGCAGGTGAGAGATATCACACAGAGGTGCCAGAGTCCACCAGCATAGAACTTAACCCTAAAATATGATATAACAAACGTGAAGTGTCTGGAAAGATGCTGATGATTGGCAGTATGCATATATATATGTCCAGGTCCGATGACTTGGGATGAGCAAGATAAAAAGTGTCATAATATCCCAGATTTTGATTTTATTCAGGGTTTTCTGATTTAATTAAATTTGAGAATAGAAGTGCTCAAATGATCAGAACTGATTGAAAATGAAATGAAATGTGGCTGCAGTGAGGGCACAGAACTTATGTTACAGTGGTGATTTATTTTTGTGTTTACCTATCACAGCAATATTTGGAGTTCAAAGTTCGAGATGGCAGCTTGCAATTGAAATAAAAAACATTATATATTATCTGTTTTTATTTAGCACCTACATATTACATTTACGCTTTACAGAGACTTTTGAATCATTCACATCAGTCCCTGCCTCGGTGGAGCTTACAATCTATATTCCCTACCACACGAGGACACAGAATCACTATGGTTAATATCATGGGCGTAGCTATAGTAGGTGCAAGGGGTGTCATTGCTATGGGGCCCAGAGGCTTATGAGGCCCCAGACCCACTTCATATAGTTAACTACCAAGTGTCTGAAATTGCCTGCTAAGAAACTGAGTTTGCCCCATTGCCCGGGCCTGAAAAGGGGAACTCGTCAGTGGCAATCTCGGTCTATCCCTCTCAGTAAAGCGCCACACTGATATGATCCATCTCCCACACTCCTGTTTCATGCGCACAGATGCAGCTGAGCTAATCAGTAAGGCCAGCACTGTTATACCCCTTTTACACCAGAGCTAAAAGCCGGGTTAATCTGGGTAGCTCCTTGGTGTAATAGGGGAAAGGGTTGGATTGCCAGGTAATTAGCAGGGTTTAATACAGGAATAACCCGTGAAACCCTGCTGTGTAAATAGCGAGATCCAGGTCACAGTGACCTGGATCCTGCCACACGCCTGCCGATTGGCCGGCTTCAGTGGTGCTTGGAGCGGCGCCGGCTCGGGAAAATCCTGGGTCAGCGCCAGCTAAATTCCGGGTCTGATCCGGATTGGAACCCTGTTCCAACCTCCGGGTCAGATCCGGAATTTAGGTGTAAAAGCAGTATTAGAGAGTAGGCTTCTCTCTGTTTACAGCCTTGGTGTAGCTGGGAGAGGTAATTGAGCTTCCAGATTAGGACTGGCCCAGAAAGGGACAGGGTGCCTTACTTAAGAAAATCTAAACTCAAAATGTAATGTTCTGCATTAGGAAGTATCACCTTCAGGTAGCAACTGGTTGGTACCCACCCCCATGTGGCATAATGTGAACTGTAGACACTGTGTGGCATATTGTGTACTGGGGGGAATACAATGTGACCTAATATTAATATGAACTGGTAGCACTGTGTGTGAACTAGGCCACTACTATGGTGCATAAGATGAACAAGAGCAATATTATGGGGCATTAAATGAAAAACCACTGTGAAGAGAGGTGTCCCTCTAGAAGCATTGGGAAGGGATCCTTTCAAAATGTTGCTGTCAGGCCCACATAGTCTGGCTACGCCCCTGGTTAATATTAGGTCTGATTCAGAGTTGTGTGCTAATGCCGCTGCCGCTGCTGCATCTATGTACTCAGTGGATGAGAGAAAATATGCAAATGTCGCAGACCCCTAGAATTGTTTTGAGACCCCCAATGGGGGCCTCAAAAAAAATAAGCATCTGTGTACACAGAAGACGGTACATAATCGGCCTCCTCAGTAACCCTATGGCCACGAAGAATGGCCTAGGGAACTGAGACGTCGGAGCCATGTTTCCTGTGTTCAAGATCACAGATGCAGACAGCAACACGCCCTGAAAACGGTTACGACATGCCTGAGTTTTTGCTACCACTTCCCGTTACCTCCCCCAAACATTGCTGTCAATCACATTGCAAGTGAAATGTTGCAGCGAGCAACTACGGTAAAGTACTTTGTGCAACTTAAACACATGCGCAGTTTACCGTTAATCACTCAACTTCAAAAACAATGGCATAGCGTACTTCTATTGAATCAGGCCCATTTTTAGACGTCAATTTACCTATCATGTATGCTTTAGGAGAGTTGGAGGAAACCCACGCAAACATGAGGACAGCATGAAAAATACTATACAATGTGGAAATTTTAGCTTGGAAACGGAGAAACCAGCTCACACAGGTTTGAATCTGTTTGTGCTGAGTTGATTTAGCTC
This sequence comes from Taudactylus pleione, assembly GCA_031769625.1. NCBI lineage: Eukaryota > Metazoa > Chordata > Amphibia > Anura > Myobatrachidae > Taudactylus > Taudactylus pleione. The sequence goes on along the minus strand of JAUIMM010000016.1, from coordinate 3,133,658 downwards.
TAAAGTTGAAGAATTTATTTACATTTTTGAACTTTAGAGCAAATTAAACAAACTGTGAAATAGATCTATGTAATTTACTTGCAGAAGCCATTTATAACTACTAACTGTATCCCCAATTTTTGTTCGAACATATTAGAAGTGTGTATGTATAATGCGTCCCATACATTTGGAGTGAGCAGTGGAGTAACTAGGTTATTTGGCGCCCAGGGCAAAATGAAGAATGTCTCGCCACAAACTCTGTGCGCGCACTGAAGTGGGCGTATCCACATGTCACAAGGGGCGTGACCACTGAAAAATGGGGGCGTGTCAACATGACAAGCCACTGTTTCTCGTCACTCTGGAAATATTCCTTTCCATTCCATATGCACCTCAATGACCCCAGTAGTAGTGCCCCTTATGCAATGCCCCCAGTAGCAGTGCCCCTTATGCAATGCCCCTAGTAGCAGTGCCCCTCATGCAATGCCCCCTGTAGTAGTGCTCCTTATGTAGTGCCCCCAGTAGTAGTGCCCCTTATGCAATGCCCTCTGTAGTAGTTCCCCTTATGCAATGCCCCAGTAGTATTGCCGCTTATGCAATGCCCCCAGTAGCAGTTCCCCTTATACAATGCCCCTAGTAGCAGTGCCCCTTATGCAATGCCCCCTGTAGTAGTGCTCCTAATGTAGTGCCCCCAGTAGTAGTGCCCCTTATGCAATGCTCTCTGTAGTAGTTCCCCTTATGCAATGCCCCAGTAGTAGTGCCGCTTATGCAGTGCCTCCAGTAGCAGTGCCCTTTATGCAGTGCCCCCAGTAGTAGTGCACTTTATGCAGTTCCCCCATAGTACTGCCCCTCATGCAATGCCCCCAGTAGTAGTTCCCCTTATGCAATTCCCCTTATGTAGTGCCCCTTATGTAGTGCCCCCTGTAGTAGTGCTCCTTATGCAATGCCCCCTGTAGTAGTGCCCCTTATGCAGTGCCCCCTGTAGTAGTGCCCCCTGTAGTAGGACCCCTTAAGCAGTGCCACTACAAATGCCCTTTCTGCAATGACCACCATAGTACTCCTTCTGCAGTGCCCTCAGTAGTGCCCCCAGTAGTAGTGCCCCTTACACATAAAACACATAGACACACACAAAATTATACTGACCCGAATCCCTGCTCTTGCGCCCACCGCCATCCGCTCCACCCATCTCGCTCGGCACTATGACGTCTCTCCCTTCAACCACTATGGGAGCCGGAAGGCTCAAGAGTGAGCTCCAGCCCGGCGTCGGCCCTGGGTGCACACTTATTGGCTGCTAAAACAAACACTTTGCAGCCGGGTAGTACACTCACTATCAGTGAATGTACAGGTCCGCACTGACCATTGTACCTTTTGGATCTCATTCAGAGACCAGATTTATTTATATGAACTAATAAGCTCAGTCCATTGTAAGTATGCCTAAATTAGGAACCACAAATTTCCAATAGAGTTCATTATAGGCGGATTTTACCCCTCAGTAAAATCTGCCACCCACAGGGACCGACTGTTTTCTCCACCTGGGACTGCCAGTCGAGACTGCAACTAGCAGAGAGAGTGCTTCCATTGGGAAGCTACTGCCCTGCTATAACGGCAGCCCTATCATGGTTCCAGGGTCTGCAGCTGATACAGTCCCGAGAAGCCTACAGTAGTCTGCTTTGCAATTTGTGCGCACGTGAGGGATGTGATCCCACGCATGTGCATAAGCCGGCTGCACGTTTCAGACCGGCAGAAAGCAGAGCAGCAGACCCCCTGGGAATTAAGGGTAGGAGATGTCACTGTTAATGAGATTTCAAAATGTAAAGTATAAAGATGTAAATTTTTATGACATAAGCCCGTATTCAGTTTGAGCAGACCCACGATACTTTTCCGCCTCCTGGACTTTTCGCCTACATCGCGTGTTTTGCAGGCGGAAAAGTATTGCGCGCGTGCCTGCGTATCCCCTTATTCAATTTGAAAGTACGCGAAAACGGGACCCAGCGAAACTTAAACAAGCGGAAAGTCCAGTCAGATTTGGGTAAATCAGCCTGACACCCCCCAAAAGATGCTCTGACATGGGGGTTAGCTATGGTTATCCCCCGATTTGGCTTGCTGAAGGTATTTGTTGTTTTTAAACGGGCTCAATAGCTGCTAAATAGCGTTTTTCTATAAGTGGTGCAGAATAGTATTGTGGAGGTTTTTTGCAGAAAATAACTTATCCCAGCAAATTTGGGGTACTTGAAAATGGGGGCCAGCATATTTTAAAGTTGCTAAAGTTAAGTTTAAAAAATCATGAAAAATCCACCTGCCGCAAGCCCCTGCAATGAAAAAAACACATGGGGCATACTTCGGGACCCCCCCAGAGTCTAGTTCGCTAGTTTTTAACCTTGTCCCCCAACATTTTTTTTTTCACACCCAAATTCAAAGTGATTTTTTGGGGTGTTCTTAAGTGTTTTTTTTTTTTTTTTTAAATTACGCAGTTTACCTTTGGGAGACTGTTTGACTGCCTCAAATTGAATATGGCCCACAGATGTTAAAGATTTTATTATTTTTCTAGCTGTATCCAGAAAAATAAAAAGCAAGTACAAAATGCTTTTTGTAAATTGAATATACAAATATGAATGCCTATATATACACTGTATATATTCATCAGTACTCACTTCAATCCAGATATTGTTCCCTTAAAACATAATAATTATTAAAAGTCTAACTCTTTACAAGAGCAACTAACATTCAAAGAGATAAATTGCTCACATCCAGGTGGAACCGGCAGTGTGTACCAGAATAGGAACTCTTGTGTCTATATTGAGGTGCCATTTGCCAGTTACATCTTTGCTTAGCATGGATATACTGTATTACATGCTGTTGAAATGGATCGAAGGAGGGAGCAGGCAATAGATACATATCAGGAACAAACTGTGCAGAGGTTTATATGTGCCAGGCTTGAGGCACACATCGGGTTACGTTTGATTTTGAAATATTATCCAACATCTTTTTAGCTGGCAAGTGATAATGGCAAAACATTCCATGGGGGGAATTCAATTAGACCTGATAACTTTACATGGGTGAAAAAGGGTGGACACCTTGGGCTTTATCGTCTGAGACTATTCAATTACACTCCCTGTTTTACATGATGTTAAGTGCAGTTAACAGCCATTAATGCACAAACTTATGCGCTAACTGGATGTTATTACTCGTTAACTGCATACTTATCGGGGATTTCTGTTAGGATCCCATGAGAAGCAAAAAGAAATCCCTATTAAGTTGGGCTAATTCAATAGCCCCCAGTGATCAATTAGCACCCATTAACTTAACGGGGCTAACTGAATTCTGCCCTATGTCTTTCTTTTAGACTGTAAGCTCTAGCTGACAGAACCAGCTCAATATTTCAGGTGTGATTTGCTTTATTGTTGCTAATGTAAGTTTATTTGATTTACATTTTGTACTGAACAAATTAATATGTTGCTAATTTGTGAATAAAAATAAAAATGATAAAAACAGAGGTTCATTGAAGAATAATAAGAATATAAGGTGTGTAAGTAAGGGACTGTTGCGGCATTGATCAGTATAATCCACAAAGAAAGGGTCTCCTATCCTGTGGGTAGTGACCCGGTAAGTGACCTCTTAGAGTGGGTTCTCATGATCCTCTTTCGTAAAACTACTGTGTCTTAGCACTTCATTAACAGATCTATATTTTCAATATATAAAGTTCCTAACATAGTTCCTATATGTTACTACAGTTACTACAATTAGGTAATAGAATTAAATGCAAATTAATTGATAATTTAAAAATGAACCTTGGATTCTAATAGTTGACTCCCAGGGGTAAATTTAATGAAGGTCAATTTCACTTGATTTTTATCTATTTCACTTAATTTTAAATCAATCTAAATCAATGTTGTGCTTCTGGGGCTAAATCACACATTTACTAACAATTAGTTTTTTAAGTGTTAGTAAAAGTGTGATTCAGCCCCAGAAACACAACATCAATTTACAAGAATGATTTGAAATTGTTTCAAAATCAATTAAAATGGACCTTTACAAAATATACCCCCTAGGCTTTATCTTCATATCACCAGAAAGTCTATTTACCACTGCTCTGAGATTGCCACACTTCAGAATCACTTACTATTGTCAGATACAAAGCAGAGAAGCTCATACTGTAATCAAGATTTCCCTTTTCCAACCATGCCACCTGTTTTTACACTTTTTACCTGATTTATATGGCAAGATGGCACCAACGGGTCTCATTTAGCGTTAGGAGTAAATCCAACAAATAGCTGTATATGTATACCTAGACAAACGATGTTATGTGGGGTACAGGTGCAGTTTTCAATTTGCAAGCAGGGAAAACACTATTCTTACACACAGATATTGGGCATCTTTATTTTTTTTACTGCCATTTAGAATTGAGCTACAGTAAGACGTACTTGCTCCCAATTTCTAAATCTTTCCACATATTTATTTATGTTAATTATTGGGGTCCAGGCAGACCCTGATATTTAACATTCTAACTTGCTGCGAGCGCCGGGGCAATTCATCATTGCTACGGCGCAAAGAAGCTGATCAGAAAATCTGCTGTCTCCCCGAATGTTTCACTGTCATAGCAGTAAAACTTAGAACTGTCAAATCAGGCTCGGCAGTGTTACTGTGCCTCTGTGATCTAGAGTTCATGCAGGCGCACAAAGCCCCGATGTCCGACGGAAGGAGCCGGACAGGGGCGGAGGGATCTGAAAGGACTGGGGGTGCTCCCGCAGTCAAGCTCCGAAAATATAGTATTTTCAGAGTTGATGAATTTATGTCCCCGTACTAGTGTAGCAGGCCACATCGGGAGATAAAGGTAAGCAGGAGATATCTGTGATATCTCCTGTGTTACCTTTATGATGAATGGCCCAAAACCTAATTCTACAAAAGTAGGTGAAAATATTCATTATCACCTGCTTTTGTAGAAATTAAGTGATGATGAATAGACCCCATTGTATTAAACATTTGACCTCACTGCTGCAAAGCATTGCTTTAACATTGTGCAAAAATTGTACCTTCTGGATTGAATTCAGAGCTGGACGCAATTTGCATCTAATCACAAATATAAAACATACCCAGGGAAAAATAACAATTTTGCTACCTACTGTATGCAAAGTTGTCTGCACATGTGAGATGCAACCAACTTTTCATAGTAAGCAAATGTGGGCCTGATTCTGCAAGGAATGCAATTGTGTATACGCACGCAATCGGTCAAATAATCCGCACTGCGCATGCATATACATTGCAGTGCACAAGCTAGGCACTGCGTTAGGAATTGCATACTCAGTGACTATGCAGACCCATGGCTGAGTGATTGACAGGAAGTGGCATTTGTGGGTGGTGACGCGGGGGTGGTCGGGCAGTGTGTTTCAACGCCGTTGCATGGGCATGCATAAATTATCCACTGCGATACCAGACGCCGCCTGAAGTCTTATTTCGGGGGCGCAGAAGTTAGAAACTCCTGAGTAAGGTCAGGGCTTCATTAACTGTCCGATGTTGCCCAGTACAAAAACTAAATTAATTACTGCACTTGGTATTAAGTTGTAGCCAATATATAGTGATAATAAATACACATATAAATATCTAGGTTTGCTTTCTAGCCGGTTATTAGTATACAGATACATCTTGGTATACAGACCGAGGTAACTTTATTAACAGAAGTTAATTAGTGTAATGCTGGGACGCCAGTGTTCATGGGCTGCTTATTAACGGCTGCTCAATAAGAACCTTCTTGCTTATTTCAATTGTGCCAGTATTCCCGAACTGTACACCAATGGATGTTAACTAATAACCGTCTTGCATATTAACGTCGTCATTGCAATATATAGCTGCTTACCAACTACTAGCTTGATCATTTTTGCAAAGTGAGGACTTTGAACTTGTTACAATTGATTGGTGTTTATTAAACAAACTACCTATTATCAAAGTGCGAATTGCTTTATGACAACAGAGTATCCTTATGTGGTGTGGATGCCATGTGTGATAAAAGACAGTAGACTGTTTATATGTTTATTCTATATATTATTTCTCCTGAAGCTATTGCGGTTTATATGACTATATATGCAGATTGAGAAATTTGCTGCTATACATTTGAAGGCTTGTGTTGTTTTTAGTATATGGTTATGATCCTATTAATAAAACCATTATTGGGGAAATTGAACAAGCCTCCTGTTCATGAATAGAGAGCAAACCTAGATATTTATATGTGTATTTATTATCACTATATATTGGCTATAAATACAACTTAATACCAAGCGCAGCAATTAATTTAGTTTTTGTATTTATGTTTGAGATTTATCTCTATGGTCTTAACTAGACCTCAATTACTTGCAGCAGGTAATAAGTAAATATACTTCATATAACAACAGCGCCAGGAAGTGCAGTGGCTCACTGCTAAATTTGTTAAATCAGGCCCAATGTTTCCTTCGCCCACAGATTACAAGAGCAGATGCACCAGGAATACGACAAGAGGTGGCTTCAATGTGAGTACAAAAGATGGGCAAAAACACTTTATACAACTCATAAACATTGCACTAAGTGGCCGGAAAGTATAGATAAACTTAAAGACTAGACCAATAAGCAGATTAACATCCTTCCACTTCACAAACACAGGAGTAATCATTTTTTTAATTTATTTATTTTTTAAAAAACACGTATTCCATAGAATATAAGCCTGCTATTAGATTGCCGCAGCAACAGTTCAAAATCTTCACGGGCACTAAGGGCGGAATTTACTAAAGGTAAAAATGCTGTAAAACCCCGAAAATACAGTTTTCGGGGGTTTTACCACATTCCCCAAATGTACTAAGCACCGGAATGCATCGCCACCTTCAGGTGGCGTTACCCAATAGAAGCCTATGGGCTTCTTATCGAGACGATCCCCTTTGGGAGGGATTCGATTGGATCCCTCCCGTCAACCCCCATGGCCCGCTTCTTTCTGTGCATGCGCAGAAGGACGCCAGGGGGACTTTTGGGTGTTAAACCCTGAATTCCCTGTGTGCTCTTATCGGGAGAGCTGTCATTTGCGATATTTTGGTACATACCGCGGTAATGAACTTCGGTATGTAGCCGTAGACAGGGGTGATGTACCATATCGCGGATGCTATGCTTAGTAGATTCCACCCTAATTATGTAAAATGTTTTCTCCTACTGTAAGCACTGCACACCTAATATTTAAATAAGGCTGTTGGGGGTTTTTTTAGGGGGAGGGAGGTATTTCAAAACCCCCTGCATGCTGTGAAAAGTCAGATTGAAAGTAGAAGCCCATAGGTTCAGCCAAGCAGATACTAAATAATGGTATATGAGAAAAATTAAATTCATTTTTTTAAATATAAATTGTCCTTGATCGATTGAAATGTATGTTATGTAAATTTTCTCTTTTGCTGTTCAGTAAACAGTTTTAAAAAAAATATATATATATAAATTGTCCTTGCACGCCACATTGAGGCACACTAATATCGGACACATGCAAGTAGTCTTTCATTAAGTCCTTATGGACAGGACCCTCATCTCTCCTCCTAGCACTATTCCTATCACCACTGTGACTTTGCTCCCCTGTGTCCCATCCCCTATCAGTGACTCTGTCACTGGCTTTACTAGCCATAGTGAGTAGCCCTGTTTAATCTTCAATTCCCACATACCCTCTACCATGTTTGGTTGTATTGTGTTGTGTTGTGGTGCCATATAAATAAAAGACAATAATAATAGTATTGGCAGACAGGATCACAAAATCAAGCAAATAATAATTTCTAACAAAATAATTAGATAGTATTGTATTGGTGCACAAACCAATGCCCAGTTAATAAAGAGATACTGCTCAGTACAAACGTTTATAAATTCAATAAAAAAAAAATCTTAGTTTAATTTTCTGTTACTTAGTTACACATAGTAGTAATAACTGCAGTAATAGTCAAGCAAATAAGACCTGAAGACAAATAGAGAACAATAATATTGGAGGACTGTTTTTACATGTTTGTTACTAAATACACCAATGTGTCTATAAACATTTAACATGCACCCTTCCAGTCTATAATGCTAAGGCTTATTATTACCAAATATTCCATAAAGTAATGTAAATGTTTGCCAAGTATCTAATTATTATTTTTTTTACAAAGTATGTATTCTTATTTTATTTGTAAAGAATCCATCTGCCACTTTGGGCCACTGTTTTTTTTTCTAAGCATGGAGAAGTCAGTTTTACTAGTTTTTAGTGATCTATTAATGCCTCGTTGCTTTTGGTCCCCGTTGAGTATAATTTCTTATCACTGCATATCACAGCTATACAAAACAATGTAATTTATAAAAAATGTTCTCACAGGACAAAGGTTTCATTAGCCTGAGCTAATGAAGAGTCTTTAGGATTGTAGTGTAATAGCGATCGCTGTAACTCTACTGCCGGGTTCTGATCTAGCCTATTTACTGTGCAGGTGCAGAAAACTATTAGTGACAGGAGGGATGGGAGGGGTACGGAGACTGCTGGGAAGGGATCAAAAGATCCTGCTCCAGCAATGTTTCCCCATAGGACAGACAGACTAATGCCATCTTCAGATAGCGTTAGCTGTTAGGAACAAGCTCCAAAATGCTAATCTTTCAGCACTTGATAAATTTGTCCACACCACAATCCAAACTGAGAATGATGGGGACTGCTGTATACTGAGTTAGCTTGCCTAATGCAGGAGGCTTCTGTGATGGCTTCTGCATTAGTCATTTGTTAATACTAAAATATACCTAAACCATGCAGAAACAGCCATTCGGCATCGCGTAAGGCTTCATAAATAGGCACCAAATCCCCAAATGGGGTCTCACTGTGAATACACCTGCTCCAGGCATGCTTAGAAGAGCAGAGGACGAGCCTTTAAAGCAGTGCTTTCTAACATCAGCCCTCAAGGACCCCTAACAGTGCATGTTTTACAAGTCTTCTCAGTATCACAAATGAATTATTTAGCACAACCTGTGGATCTTGTAATATGTGTCAGCCAGTTACGAATACACACGTGCACCAACTAGGAATATGTGGTACACGTGCGATCCTAAGGGTGAGTGTGTGGGAGAAAGGGAAGGTGAAAAAAAGGGGGGGGGGGAAGGAGGGGGGGTTGTGGGATAGGAAGAGAGTGGAAATGTGGGGCTGTAGGGGAAATGGAAGTGTGGGTACGTGGCTTTTGTATAGATAATGTTTGTGGGTGTACGTGGGTGAATACAAATGAGGCAGACAATAAGTGCAGGATCCAACCTTTTATTGGGTAAGGCACAATGCTTCCCTAGGTAGTTCCGTTATATGGTGTGGAGATTAGCAGATAAGTATTGTGATCCTCAGTTGGGGAGTGGGTGTCCCCTTTCAGGGGCTCCTTTCCATGCGGTCCTTACACCTGCACATTCCCCTGCTGGACCTATGGTCTACAGTCTTACTGAACCGGGATGTGGGGTGTGAATAAAGTCCAGTACTTAGTGCAGCAGCGGCGTCCCGCTCTGTCTCTGGGATCTTTGTACCTACCGGTAGGTGTGGATTGTCCTGTGGTTCTTTGCAGCTTTGGCTGTGATCCCAGGTGTTAGCCGGATGTTACATGACACCTCTGCGAGCCCGCAGGGTGTCTGGCAGCGGTGTGCCCGTCGACGTTCTTTGGTGGTGTGATGCCATGTGGAGAGCTGCGTGGTGGGGTTGATCCACGGTCCCGTGGAGTCAATGGGTGGTATTGGGCACAGTGATGAGGCTGGTAGGGGGGACCTAGGGTCTGCCTTGCGGCATAATGCTGGATCCTCTGCAGCCTTTCTTTGTGGTGTGGTAATGAGTACAATGGTCAGAGTTCTGGTGGTTGGTGGGGGATGCTGAACCGGGATGTGGGGTGTGAATAAAGTCCAGTCCACTAAGTACTGGACTTTATTCACAACCCACATCCCGGTTCAGTAAGACTGTAGACCATAGGTCCAGCAGGGGAATGTGCAGGAGTAAGGATGAACGGAAAGGAGCCCCCTGAAAGGGAACACCCACTCCCCAACTGAGGATCACAATACTTATCTGCTAATCCCCACACCACCTAACAGAACTACCTAGGGAGGCAATGTGTGTTACCCAATAAAAGGTTGAATCCTACACTTATTGTCTGCTTCATTTGTATTCACCCACAAACATTATCTATACAACAGCCACATACCCACACTTCCATTTCTCCTACAGCCCCACATTTCCACTCCCTTCCTATCCCACAATCCCCCCTCCTTTTTTTCCCCTTTCCCCCCCCTTTTTTCACCTTCCCTTTCTCCCACACACACACCCTAAGGAGCGCATGTGTACCACATATTCCTCCGTTTGAACCAACAGGCACAGGTACTCCTGTTTTCACGCTGCTGCACCTACCATTTCCTCATCCCACCTCCCTCCCAGTCCCCCCACCCTAACCCAACCACCACACCACAATTGTGAAGCGCAGACCGCCCCCCTCATTTATGTGCACTAACTAGGATATATGGAAAACATGCACTACTAGTGGACCCTGAGGACTGGAGTTGGGAAACCCTTTTCTAAAGGATGGGCTGGCATCACCTCCATTACCTTCCATTCCCTTCTTACAAAACATACCTAGTATCAGTTGATAACAATAAAATGCTGAATACAGACTAGCAGCTTTCCTGTGGTAGAAAACAGATGAAGATAGCAGACATCATTCTAATCTCTGTCCTGAATCTCCCAGAACTCTAACTTCTGATACTTGCACAAAGTCATGCCTCTTGCATGGTACAATTGTCAATTCACTTTTTACAAGCCGCTACATACTCACTTTTACAGTTATAATAATTATTTATATTTTGCTACACAATCTCCTTTTGCATTTAAACCACTTATATGAAACAAATCTACTATTTGGTAAAAGACAATATACATTGTACTCTTCTTGGACATGACAGATGTTTACAACTGTTGATAATATTGAACCATTGTTAGAATCAGCATATGCTATTTTGGGGGATTTTCATGGTCGCAAGTACTCAAATACTTTGGTGATTTTTACAATCCTGCCATCATTGCTGGTGATAGTGTTGAATATGCTATCTTCTCAGTTTCTGAAGGCCTTTCTTAGTATGAGTGCTGTCTTTAGATTCAGTGACTTATGGCATTGACTACTGGCTTTGGATAGCCTTGATTCTAGTTCTATCTGCTTGGCTCAGTGTTCATACTTCCACTCCTCTGCTGCACTAAACATCCGTAGGAACCATCCCATAGGGTTGCACAAATGAAGGGCCATCAAAGGCCACCATTAATGGCATCAGCGACACACACTCAACGATGGCTAATTGGCCGAAAAAGATTGATGTTTTAGGAAACATTGCTGTTTGTTACCTTGGCCCAACTTTACACCCTGAGAAAGCTTGGCCACGTCCTCTTGCTCTTCACTCTGCATACACAAACCACGTTAGACACCCAGCCCGCTGCTCCGCAGGCAAGGGACAGCATTATACAATTGAAACATATAATTAGGCGGGTGTTTCAACACAAAACAGACACAGCCTTGCTATTGCCTTCATCCCTCCAGCCCCTCCTTTCCCAAAGCTTCATGAAGGGGAAGTGGAGAGGGGAAGAAAAAGGAGCCTCCCACTATGTCTGCAGCAGCATGTTGTTTTACTGCTTTTTCCTCGCATAGCATGCGCAGTCTGTGACTGGGTCTACAAAGAAGCTTTGATCTCACCTTCTTTATTAATCTGAATAGAAAGTTGTTTATTTTCCATAACAAATGCCCTTGCACCACTGATGGAAAAATCCATTGAACAATGATCAAATAGTTATAGTCGATGAACAACCCTACCCTCCTCCACAAGGGGAGTGGTATTGGCCAGGCAGTGAGTACTCTGGACTTCCCCAAACTTATCAAAGGTTAAATTGGTATAAAATTGTAAACCTTGTCTAGCATCCCACTGGATAGCAGTAGGAAGAAACCATAGACAACTTACGCTTACCTCCAGCTGTTGGACAAACCTCTCTTTTTTTCTTTTACCCCTGCCCGTCCAGGTTCTTTCCCTACTCTTTTTCCTCATTTTCTGTTTTTTTCGTTTGCCCGCTACCTTCTAACTCACTCTTATTACACTTTACTTAAGCTTCATTAAAAGTTGACAAAAGTTTGAAACTAGACCAATATATTTGTTTTTTGATCTCTCTCTGCCATGTTTATTACTGCTTGTTTATTACTGCTTGGGTATAATTTGTCAGCATTCATAATGTTGACTTAAGAATGCCAAAATGGGTCAAATGTCAACATGCCTGGCATGTTGACATTCACCATGTCAACATTTATTATGTTGACAGTGATGACATGTTCACATGATTAAGCTGTGACTTACTGTGTGCCCAATGGTGTCCTCTGAGTCCGGTGTTGACCTGACGATGACTTTTAGCTGTGATAGATAGGCTCCAGCTGTGAGAATACCCTAACTCTTCCCTCCCACAGCCTAACCCTAACTCTCCCCCTAACCATGTCCTCCTGCAGTCTAACCCTAACCCTCCAGTCCTGCAGCTGAACCCTAATCAACCACTCCCTGCAGATGTTGACATGTTCTATGTCAACATTTCAACAATACTGACATCATAATTGTCGACATTGTTGTGTCAACATGATCATTGTCAACATTTTGAAAGTCCATATGGTGACTGCATCCTATTTATTACATATCAAAGACCACATAAAGAAATCAGTGTGAGCCACCTAATTTATCCTTGGTCCACTATGTTGTAAAGCAGAACTCTTTATTATGTCATTAACTTATTTAATGTTTGAATGTTATTTTTTATTGTAATACTTTATGTGCACTTTTAGCTTTGAATTGTGTTCCCTTCTCCCTGATCTTCCACATTCAAGCCAATATTTTACCTGAAGTCCTCGTTTCATATTAATTCCAGTAAATTAATAGTAGTGGATGATGGATCTCCTTTGTGGGAAGGTCTATCTGCTACCATGAGCAGACAGTGATAATTTTAATGAACAGGATTTGTTGCGCTGTCACACAGAGAATAGTCTCCACAGAGTCACATTAGTCACCAGACTTAGAAAAAGAGAAAGATTGGTATGACGGTTATTGTGAGAGTCACAGCGGGAATTGTGGGATCACAGTGAGAAGACACTCACTGCCCGGGGCTATGGAACAAAATAGAGAAACAACAGAATATATATATATATATGTATATACACATATTATGTATATATACATATACACACTTACAAATTATCATGTACCTATGGCTTGATGAGGCACAATGTATTAAAAAGTTGTTATTCGATTCTTTTCAAATGAACTATAGTCAAACTACACTTTTAAATGTGTAAAATGTATTGAAAATTGCATATAATTTAAGCAAAAACGTGTTTACAATCTGATTTCCCTACCAAAGTTGCACAGACAAAATGGTGACAATCTAATTTACCTAACACGATGTATTTGAACTGGGACAAGGATTGGAGCACAAGGCGGACTTCAACGTGAACATGTGAGAACATCCTGAACAACACCAAACAGATAGAGTCTTAGAACTTAGGGCCTCATTCAGACCCACTCGCAAGCGGCTGTCCGCTCGCAAGTGGGTCGATGGTGTGCACTGCGCATGCGCGTGACGGAGGGAGCTCCGTCGTGCGCATGCGCCAGACGCGACGAGCGAAGGACTTTCCTTCGCTCATAGTGTCTGATCAAAGGGGGCGTGCTGTCGATGTTGATTGACAGCATGCCCCCTTTGGTGGGCGTGCCAGGGGCGTACCTGCCAGACGGAGGCGTTCCCAAGGGAACGCCTACCGTCAGAAGCCGGCCCCACTGACATCACTAGTGATGTCAGTGGGAGTGATTTTGGCTCTGAGAGCCAAAATCACTCCAGGGCTTGTGGTCGAAAAACCCGACCACAGGCTTCTGGTCGCACTGGCGATGGTCACGATGGTCAAGACCATCGCGACCATCATCCTGCACGCTCGTATGTGCTGTGGGTGGTGACCCACAGCTATACGAGCGTCCAGGAGGACGCTCCATTTTTATGGAGGACGGCCCTCATTCAGAGCGAGCGCTCTGCTCAGAGCGTCCGGCTCTGAATGAGGGCCCTAATCCCAAGGCCCACACTATCTTCTGACATATGTTTAAAACCTCTAATGATGGAATGCCAACAGTAACTGCAGACCATTTACAATGCACACAACTACAACTTTGCAGTGCAATCCAGCTTTGGATCCACTGGGTTGTGTAGTGAAATAATGAGTAGTCACACCAAAGCACCACCGCTTCATGAGGTGCAGAAAAAGGTATTTCATTTTGCGGAGTAGGATTAGTGTAATGAGACAAAGGGGTGAAAAGGACACTTAGAGGGGGGCTTTGGTTACCCAGAAACTCCTTTTGCTCCAATTAAGTAATCTCCGGATTCAATTCCAGGACGTTTTTACCTAGGTGAAAACTCCTTAGGCAAAAACAGGCGAAAACGGTTCTCCAGCAAAAGGCAGGAGAAAAGAAGTGCAAGACCCATATTTTGGGGCGTGGGGACTTAATCCTTAAGACACCCCCCCCCCGCCAATGACTAATTAGAAAAAAAAATTATCTTAATTCACCCCAAAAAAGATGTCATTTTTGGGGCAAAAATGTAAAAAGAGTTGGAAAATGGGGCTAAAGTAGTGGGCCTGGTATTTTGGGGGTCTATAAGGTTGAGACATGTGTTTATAAGATTGCAGGAGGCTGCAGCAGGTGTATTTTTGAGATTTTTTTAAATCTTCACTTTAGAGACACCAAAATATACTAGTACCCTTTTACATGTACCCCAAATTTAACTGTGGTACTTATTTTTCTCAAAAAACATTGCATTATATAATTTTTTCACACTTATGCAAACATGCATATAACAGCCATTTGACTCATTTTAAGATCACTAAATACTTTTATTAGGGCTATTAATACTCTTCTATATTGATTCCCAGGGTCAGTGAGGCTTTTTTGGCAGTACAGACTGATTTGCTACTCTTCGCTAGTTTCGTTATTCACTATATTCACCTGTTTTGGAATTGAATAGGGAGATGAGTGGGAATGCGCATGGCGAAAACATTGCATCCAAACAGGCAAATGAGGCGAAATCGACGCGCTTTTCGACGAACTCGGCTTTTCGCGGCTAATTGGATTCGGCCCATAGTGTTTTATTATTGTTTTCTAATGTATAAAACATGTTAATGGAATAAGTAAATGACTGTTGCTCCTCTGCAGTTTACTCATGAGAAGCACGGGGTGAGCAACTATACCTAATATACAGCATATACTGTATGTTTCATCCTCACTGGATGTGAGATAAGACAAATATTATTTTTGAAGAGTCTTATTAATTTGGTAAGATGGTCTGATTCATGTAATGGGGGTTAATATTAATTTGGGGTTTTATGTTAATGTACAGTATATTTTTCTCCTCTTTAAAAAGAAAATATTAAATCTATGCTACTTTAATATTTATTTTAGTTTTCAAAGGCGACCACTGTAGTACTGCTCAATTTCTGTTCTGTATGCAATTCTGTACATAAGTATGACAGCACAGTACCACTTTTCTTTCTGTCATTTTCTGCAGCTGTTATTCATGGACAATGCAATTCAATTGTGCTGTATATTCTGCACTTAGTTGTGACTCTGTAGGTGGGGGGGGGCTTTGTGCTTTATATTTGCCCTGTGCCCCTTCTACTGTCAGATTAATGGTGAATACACACGGTCAGATTTTGTGTCAGATCTGAATGATAACGATTTTAAAAATCGTTCAGTCATTCATATCTGAAAGAAAATCTGACATTTGGGCCTGCAACGATGAACGATGCTCGTTCCCGCATGTCAGATAACGAAATCTGACATCATCTGTGTCTGCAGTCAGATTTTGACGATTTCATTAATTTTAATACTGTCTGAAATCGTTCAATCACTCAAATCGTTCAATCGTTTAAATCGTTGATAAAATCGTTTAATCGTTCAATCGTTCATCTGACAGATCTGACCGTGTGTATGCACCATAACAGTTTGTTTCATGCTCTGACAATTTCCGCACCTTCACACTGCATCAGGCAACTAGCAATGGCCAATCACACAGCTCCCTTCCCATGGGGTGAGGTTGGAGGCAGGCTTCCCTGCTGCACATGAGTATGTGTCAAGTGTAAATGCTCCACAATAGCTGATTCTGTATGAGTGCTACTCTACTGATACGTGGTCACTAATATTAATTACCAGTTATTATTAGATACCGTCTTACACTTTGTAAATAAGCAACATTTGCTGAAAAACAATTTTATTACAAATAACTCAAACCAACACTGCAATCCCAAATAACCCTGACCACACTGCAATCCCAAATCACACTGCAATCCCAAATAGGCCAAACCACACTGCAGTCCCAAAAACCCCAAACCACACTGCAAACCCAAATAACCCAAACCAACACTATAATCCCAAATAACCCAAACCACTCTGCAGTTCCAAATAACCCAAACCACACTGCAAACCTAAATAACCCAAACCAACACTGCAATCTCAAATAACTAAAACCACACTGGAATCCCAAATAGCCCTAACCAACACTGTAATCCCAAATAACCCAAACCACACTGGAATCCCCAATAGCCCAAACAAACACTGCAATCCCAAATAACTCAAACCAACATTGCAATCCAAAATAACTCAAAACAACGCTGCAATCCTAAATAACCAAAATCATACAGCAATCCTAAATAACCCAAACCACACTGCAATCCCAAATAATAAACCAAACAACACTGGAATCCCATATAGCCTAAACCAACACTGCAAACCCAAATAACCCAAGCCACACTGCAAACTCAAAAAGCCCAAGCCAACACTGTAACCCAGATAAAGATTAACAATGGGGCAGATGGAGCTCCAGCTCCAGGCCACCACATAAAAATAGGGCAACCACCATGATGATAATCAAATGCCTAGCTGGTCACACGGTCAGCCATAGCACATGAGTATTAAAATTGGTTTTCACGTTTTCTCACAAAAGTATGCAATTTTTAAATGTTTATGTATTTAGGGAGACAGTGGGGCTGATAGTGTAGGGGGTGTACCCACCCACATGGCTCTGGTCACACTGACACACAGCACTGGTCCCAGCTCCTCCCTTTCTCAATATAGGTCATTGAATACTTTCAGCCCTAGGCCCACATGGCACTTAATCTGACCCTCCTGTAATCCCAAATATCCCAAACAATACTGCAATCATGTAATGTTAGTTTAAAAAAAGACATAGGTATCTGAACTCTATGTATATTTTTATTGTCTCTTGTAGCTAAATACATCAAAAAGTAACAATAATTGGAAAAACCAATCATCAGTATAGTGATTCCTTTGTGGGGCACTCTTTTGTACATAAATGATTTGTTAGTATAATTAAAAATTAGCTTTTAATATATCTCCAATAAAAGAATAGGGATAGCTCCTGATGGGTACATAATATGTTATAATAGCAGGGTCAGGTACAGGTATCATTTGCATATGTGTTTGTGTTTGGCCATACATGGTATATGAATTTGGGATGATACTCAGCAGACACGCTATTATCACACTCAATGTATAGATTTATCTCAAATGACCGAGTAGTAATTATTACATACAGTTCTAATTTATGAGTTATTTCCAATTATTATTTACAATTTTTATATGTCATACGAACTGTACCTGACTCTGCTATTATAATATATTATGTACCCATCAGGAGCTATATGAGCATATGAAATCAAACAAGCATAGTCACCACATACTTTATGCTAATTCTTATAATAGATCTATTTTTATAAATTCATGAGATTAATTGCTAAGGGAACTCAATTAGATAGTTTATAAATGAGCACAACTCAAATCCCTATTCTTTTATTGGAGATATATTAAAAGCTAATTTTGAATTATACTAACAAATCATTTATGCACAAAAGAGTGCCCCACGAAGGAATCACTATACTGATGATTGGTTTTTCCAATTATTGTTACTTTTTGAGTTCTAGTTACTCGATTCCAGAGAACACCTCCAGCATCTAAAATTTATCTTATGATAAAATTATGATATAAGATATGATATATATGGTACCTATTGTTGGTTTTACTTATAGATGTGAAATATAACACTGGTTATTATTCCTGTGCGGGATATTCTGGTTTCTTTGGGATAAGCTAAATAAATCAATCTGTACTGTGGGTATACCTAGACCCATATAAATATCCTCTTTTGCAAAACAGCTGTGCAGGTGCATAGCCAAAACTTTGAGGGCCCCATAGCAATATTTTGAAAAGGGTCCCCACTCCTCCACATCGATTGTTCATTTTATGGCCCACAGTAGTATCCTAGTTCATTTTATGCCCCATAGCAATGCCTTAGTTAATTTTATGTCCCATAGTAGTGTCCTAGTTAAATTTTTGCCCCATTGTAGAGCCCTAGTTAATGTGATTACCAATTGTACTGCCCTAGTTAATTTTATGCCCCATAGTAGTGCCCTAGTTCAATTTATGCCCCATAGAAATGCCCATGTTTACATTATACCCTTAGTGCCCCCCATTCATATTATGTCACATCATAGTGCTGCCAGTAAACATAATGCTAGACAGTGCCACCAGTTCACCTTATGCCACAAACTGTCCCCAGTGCATATTATGGCACATTGAAATGCCCCCAGTTCATATTAATCCACATTGCTCATTATGTTCCTAGCTCAATTAACAAATGTTGTAACCAAGGAGAAACCTATTGACTGACAGTTTCGAGCTCACTGATTAGCTCAGGTGGCTGTTACCTCACAGGATGAGGATGGCTGTTACAGTGTGGAGATTAACTGAAAGAGAGAGACAGAGACCGCCACCTATATGAGCACTGACGAGTCCCCCTTTTCAGGGTGTGCAACAGGCCAGACACAATTACTTAGCGGACAATTCTGGTAAATTGGTAGACAACTATATGACCTGGGTCCATGGCCCCCTAAGTCTCAGGGCCCCGTAGCAATGGCACCCCCTGCACACACTATATCTACACCCATAGTCATGTGTGTAGTAAATATAAACTTCTCAACAAACAATATGATTACTATACAGTTTATCTTTAATATATATTAATATATAACAGGCTCCTCAAATGTTGTGGCATATTGTTCAAGAAGAATATTATTACATTGCTTACTAAAAAAAAAATCTTGAATAAATCAAATGTAATGTAAAGTAAGGAGAATTTATGGTATAGGTTGATCAAAGAACATTGTGGTTGTGGCCTCCCCCTGCGTCATGTCACATACTTGCTTTATGTATTATGAAAAAACCCAATGCTAAACTTGAAAACACTTGTAACCTTTAAACCTAAAATGGTGAGTAAAAGTGGCCACAGACAGTGTTTTTGCCCAGGGATTGTGAGGATGACAAAGGTTGCAGCCACAGGGCTGACACCCAGCAGGGGCTTCTGATTATGGCCCACTAGGACATTCCAGAAATAGCTCTGATGATCCCTCGGAGTTTAGAAAGAAGCAGGTTCAAAGAGCTAATTAACCCCTTAAGCAAAACTATCTGTAGACAGGAATAAAACTACTTCGAGAAATGTTCAACATGAAGACAGCAACATCTTTGTATAAATAAATATAGATCTATATGTATATGTATATACGGGCAAAATGAAAATAAATCTCACATGTCCTCACACATGAGATAACAGACACTTGTTAGATTTTTTAAGCATAAATATTTTTGTTGTATATATATATATAAATATATTCTCATGTTTATTTTGTTTGTTCTGCATATCAATAGTAAATTAATATTTTGTAAATTGAAATATAATTCATAAGTAAATATCCATTTGTTAAGCAGTTCTCTACTCTTACTCATGAAACCCCTGGAAATGTTTACCCGTGACTTAATAACATAATTTATGGCATAGAACTATGCAGGTATAAGTAAGGGTCCATTGCCTGTAGATGTTTAATATTGACATCTACATGGGGATGAGTCTATGCCATATGATATTTAAAAGATATTTCTGATTAGAGATGTGCAGTTCGGTTCTCCAGAAATCCGAATCCACACAAATTTCGTGAATCCGGGTAAATCCGAGTCGCAGTTCTAATCTCCTGAGGAGATCCGGGTAAATCCGTGTGACGGTTCTGATCTTTTTGCGGTTCGGAATTCGGATTTTAAATCCGAATTTCGGGTTTTGGATTGCATAAATTACATGATTTTAGCTGTTTTTAAAACTTTTTATCTATTTTTATTTAAAAAATCCAGATCCCAAACCAAAATCAAAACACTTGAGGGTGGTTTGCAAAACCAAATCCAGATCCAAAACCTTGAAGGAGATACAGATCCAAAACCAAAACATGGGGGCCGGTGCACATCCCTAATTTTGATACACATTTGCACTTTGTTAATAAATAACATCATCTGTCCTTTTGGTGCCAAGCTGTAGACTGTAATTACAAATAGGTTCAAATGATGCTTCTTTTTATCTATAAAATGGCAACATATATTATTATATAGCATCACCTATGAGAATGAGGTTGAGAAAAAAAGCAACGTATCATTTTATTGTGATGAATGATAATGGACTTTTGTCTAATCTAAAGTATTGTTGCATAATGTATATAATATTTGCATTGCATTATGTAATACAATTCCCTATCCAAGTTTAATTAACTGTAAATTAGCACAGTATTTTCATAAAATATAAATGATGATTAGCACTTTGTATTATGTTCATACTGCAATCATGTGACCAAGTCAATCTAGAGTCATGTGAGTAATTAAATCATGTGATCTATTTTTGGATGCTGAAGAGAATATAAAATAGGCTTACTACTTTACTATGAGTGCATATACCTTAAGGACCACATCATCTCAGTAGGTCAGGCGAATGAAAGATGTTTGGAACCAAGAGGTGCCTGTCTCTTACTGGATGCCTCTCCTGTAAGTCTGCTGCAATTCCTGTTGCCCTTCTCATCAGTGAGGTCACACAGATTTTCATTCTGTTTTTTTAGATCAGCCGTTTTCATTTATGCTGATGTCATGTGTGTGTATTTGTAATGTTTGCTTTAAACTTTTTAAAACTAAATTACACTATACTCACTATACTATATGTATGTAATGTATGTACTGTATGTATGTATGTATGTATGTATGTATGTATGTATGTATGTATGTATGTGTATTTCTTGGAGTTCTTAACACCTGAGATTTAATGGTCTGTATCCTAGATATATTTTTTAGGTGGAGATTATACAACTGAATACACCAGAATCTGCAAAATAAGCTCTCTTTTTTTTTTCTGGAATGAGGGCCTTACAACTGTATTTTATTTCAGTGATATATCACATATACTTTCATCAATGCTTGCTACTTATTTGTTGTTCACAGATTTCACTTTTCTACAGAAGAGACAAGGTTGATATTTAGGATATCTAGAGCCTACATCGATTGTATGTTTATCTAAAAATGTGTGTGTGTGTGTGTGTGTGTGTGTGTGTGTGTGTGTGTGTGTGTGTGTGTGTGTGTGTTGTGTGTGTGTTCAAAATGGCTGCTCCGTTTAGACCATAAACCAATCATATTGGTATGGGGTTTAGCACGATAGGATCATGTAAGCCCCACAGGAGTTGCTAATCAAGAGATTTGATTAAAATAACTCTACAAATCGAACTTTGTTGATCTTAACTGCATGGCAATTGTCTAATTGGAATGATATTCCTATAATCATGACCCAAGTACAATCTTATAATGAAAGCCAAGGGCCAGAGTCAATGACAATTCCCCAAACCCCACAACACACCAGGAGTTTAGAGTCCTGGGGAATGTTTCTAATTATATTTGCAGATTTCCTTAGACAAGAATTGTTATGAAAGTGGTATAGAAGCAAATATGTGGACACGGAATCTCATTTACTACCTTTGCTCTGAGATGCAATTCTCTTCTAAACCAATAAGAATTTAGATTTTATAAATGTAGTGGAATTTCTCACTTAGAACAAATGTCTGATTGGTTGCCGTGATTTTAGTGCAGATGTGTATCTTTGGGCAATGTTAGTTATACCTTGTTGTACATCATCATTGTCACTATAACTGGCAGTTTGGAAGCCTGAAATGTGTCCTGGTGATATTTTTCTCAAGCCTCTAAATTGCCATGGTCAATGAATTGCTCTTAGAATCTGTGATAATAAGATATACACAATACTTCATACGAGGGAAGTAATATTTTGTGTGATTATGTTGGTGCAGTATATCTCATCAACTTATTCAGTACCTTGGACAGGTCATATGTGATAATAATATGGTACCTTAAATTAGGCAGTAAGAGGTAATGTACATAAAAATCTATATTTGCATTCATTTGTATAATGTTGCATCTACCGTATTTGATAAAGAAACAAATCTGGGAAGGCAGGGGGAACAACAAAATATATTTTTACTTGCATGGTATCACCACTGTACATATTGCCAGCAGCATAGATGAAGAAATATGTTTTACAGTATACATCAAAATGTTTGCTTCAACCTGTTTGCTGCAATTTGCTGCACATTATGTTATGTATCTCAGCCAACTTAAACCACTAAAATTAACTTACATCTGTATGTACTGAATTAGAAGAGAGATGATGGGGTTTATTTGCCATTGAATATTAAAGTTATAAAAATGAAAGCCACAGGGTTTTTCCATCAGCTAATGTACAGTATTAGGAAACCACTTTCTCCAGTGCAACAATCCAGAGAAATACCTGTAACTATTACAAAACCAGCTATTTATATCCTGCCAGTAAATTCAACAGAACAAATTAAATCTAAGACATACAGTACATTGTAATTTATGTATGCTGTGATATTAATAAAGAATAATGTGTCTTTATCTGTATAAAAATATTTTGTGATTATATAGAGCACAAAGCCAAATGAATTTATCTGGTATGAAACTCAAAGGAGACTTCAAATATTGAATTATTTCATAGATGTCAGAGTGTACCCACCCTGCTTGTTGGGGAATGGGCTGCAAAGGAGCTCTGTGTCTGACATAAATTACATCAATATCAATAAAATTGTATAAAAAATCCTAAATTTGGGGTCCCCGCACTAGGTCCCAAAGTATGTGTTCTGCAATCTGAGGCAGCTCTTCCTCTAAAGCAGAGGTGGGGAACCTTTTTTCTGCCAAGGGCCATTTTGATATATATAACATTATTTGCAGGCTTGGTGCAGGCCACGCCCCCTCTGTGCCACAATCGCCGGTGATCGCAGCAATGCCCGGAGCCTTCTGAGGATGCCCTGGGGAGCTCTAAGGGCAGCGGTGTGACCATCTGAAGCATCCTAGGGGAGCTCCAGGCGGCACTGCTGCATAGATTCTGGCTGCAGGGTGCATTCTAGGCACCCTGTTAGCTAGATGAGGCTAGCAAAAAGCTCAGAGGGCCAAACCAATTGATTCAGCGGGCCTTATACGGCCCCCGGGCCTGAAGTTCCCCACACCTGCTCTAAAGCCTGATACCACTGCGTCACTACAGACCACTGTAATCTACATCATAATTATATAAAAAAAATAAATGAAGATAGCTGAGCCCTTATTCAGCGGAATCCAAATGTTTACAGAAAATAGTAACAAATAAGCATATTAGGAGTATTAGGAAGTGTGCTAACCCAACAGTATTGCATACACTAATAATGGCAGCATTAAGGGATATGTCTAGTCAAATGCATAGCACTACTAGTAGTATCCAGTATTATATAATCAATAATACCCATTAATAAACACTATTAGCATAA
Organism: Taudactylus pleione; assembly: GCA_031769625.1. Taxonomy (NCBI): domain Eukaryota; kingdom Metazoa; phylum Chordata; class Amphibia; order Anura; family Myobatrachidae; genus Taudactylus; species Taudactylus pleione. The sequence continues at coordinate 3,109,920 of JAUIMM010000016.1, read as the reverse complement.
ATGCAAACAAAAAGCCATTACTACTAGTACTCACTAATATGTAGGTACTAAAAGTTTTGTCAATTTATATGCCACCAGTAGTAATGTAAGAAAAAATGGGAATTACAGTATTGCAAAGTAATATGACAGTAGTGCTGTCCATTAATTTGCCACCAGAAGTAGTAATGATCAATAAAATGCCAGCAGTGGTGACACCCAAAAATATGCCATTGATAATAGTAATGGCCGTTTATATGCCATAAGTGGTGCGACTGGCCATAATGTTCAAGAAAATTCCACCAATAATAGCAGTGCCTATTCATTTGTCACCATTAGTGATAAATAAAAAGGCAGCAGTGCCCAGAAATAAGTTAACAGTAACACAGTATTTACATTGGTGCTCACTACCTTCTACTTTTCGACTTGTCTTGCAAAGCATGTCTTCAGAAGTGCTTATTGTCTCATGTCATGTGATGAAATAGTTGCATAGGTGACTTCTAATTGGCCACCATCACTGAACAATTAAAATCCACTGGGACATAATCAATGTCAGCTTGGTCAATACTACCACCAGCTGTTCCCCTTCCCACCTCCAGGAAGGGAACACAAAAAATGCTGAAGCACCCTGGCTGCCCTCATGTCATGAACTACAAGAGGACTGGTGAACTGCAACATGTGGCCAATATATTACTGGCTGGGCACCAGTGCCCTAACATATACTTGTAGAGGACATTATAACGCAATATAAAACAACATGTGCCTGAATGCAGAGGTACAGACAGGAGACACCACACTGCCAGGTCCAGTTTTATTTTTGTACCCTAGTCTGTGTCACCTGCAGACCCAATAGCCATGCCCTTATATGCAGAACCTCTTAATAGTACCAAGCACTCATTATGCCATTTAGTATAAAATGTGAAGTCAAATAATGATCTTATCTCAATATGAAATACAGTCATGAATTCCAAAAATACATAACACCTGCACAGACATCAAATATATTATACTATTATCAGAGTAATATTCTATATTTACAGTCATTATTACATAAATATGGCAATTCTCAATATCAAAATGATGATATTTAAATATAGTGGAAATATTTATTTTGTTTTACGTAATTCAATTGAGGTAATGATTTCTCTAAATGTTATGGTCAGTTACTTAATTACACTGAGCTCCTTATAAGTTATTTATTCTTAGCACAGGACAAGTTGTCATTTGTTCCTATTTTCCAGGGATAGGATTTGGGAATGTTTTGCATATAACTACATTATTAATCTCCACTGGCACTTATACAATTGTTACCATTATAGTTTACAACTTAGCGACTTTTTTTTTACTTTTAATATAATCATTCACAAGTATATTAGCATTGTGCTAGAGATATCTATGCAGCCTGTGCCCGCCATACATCAGAGGGGTGTACTTACTTCTCGTAGTCGTTCCTGCAATAGAGCTTCTTGTTTCGGTAGAAGCAGCTGCTCTCCAGCGGTTCCTTACAGGCGCAGCATTGAGCACACTGCTCATGCCAGAGACTGTCACTTATCCGCAGGAGGAAGCGATCACTGATAGCCCTCTCACAGCCCTCACACACCCACTTCTGCTCCACAGCTCGTCCTGCAAACCACAAGGATGGCATCATTAGCTCCGGCCAAATGTACTCACTTCATATAGCATCAGTCATCACCACCTGGATAGATGCATACTATGATTAGACTAGAGTCAAATAACCAATTTTGGTGGAACTACAAGTCCAAGCACAACCAGAGACGGGTCGCTCTGATGTGACTTGTAGTTCGCCTCACAGTTGGATAGCCTTGTTAGCCTAAGCCTGATGTACTGTGCACTAATACACAGTACTCTATCATCATAGATTTCCGCTAACAATACTAGTAGCCACTGCTAAATAGCACCATTAATTATTATCATCAATATATGGCGTCATCATGTGATACTATAAATAACGACAGACAGTAAATAATAAGTAGTAGTACGATCCATTCTGGGAGAATAAACGCTTTGCAGACCAGGCCGCATGGGTTCTAGGCACCATAAGCAATTAAAGCTACTGTACATGGCAGCTACCTGCCTATTACCCAGTATAATAGTATGACAGCAGGTGGCGTGTATAATGCTCGCTTCCTACCTATTCCCTGGTATATACTGTATGACAGCCGGTGGCGTGTATGGAATCCCACGTGTATACTGCTCACTTCCTACCTATACCCCAGTATATAATACAGCAGTTGGAATTCAACCTGCTCGCTTACTAGCTATTACTAGTATATAACGAATGACAGCAGGTGGAAGATATACAGTACTGCTCGCTTCCTACCTGTTCTCCGCAATATAATAAGCAGGTGGTAGATATACTGCTCGCTTCCTACCTATTCCCGAGTATATAATACAGCAGGTGGAATTCAAACTGATCGCTTACTAGCTATTACCAGTATATACCGAATGATAACAGGTGGAAGATATACTACTCCCTCCCTACCTGTTCCCCAGTATACAGTACATTACAGTTACAGCAGATGGAAGATATACTGCTCACTTACTTGCTATTACCAGTTTATACTGTATGACAGCAAGTGGAAGGTATACTGCTCACTTCCTACCTGTTTCCCCGTATACATGCGTAATACAGGAGATGGAAGATATACTGCTCGCTCCCTACTTATTCCCCAGACAGTATACAGTATAATATAGCAGATGGAAGATATACTGCTCCCTCCCTACCTGTTCCCCAGTATACAGTATATTACAGCAGATGGAAGATATACTGCTCACTTGCTTGCTATTACCAGTTTATACTGTATGACAGCAAGTGGAAGATATACTGCTCGCTTCCTACCTGTTTCCGCGTATACATACGTAATACAGCAGGTGGAAGATATACTGCTCGCTCCCTACTTATTCCCCAGACAGTATACAGTATATTACAGCAGATGGAAGATATACTGCTCGCTCCCTACCTGTTCCCCAGTATATATAAGTAATATAGCAGGTGGAAGATATACTGCTCGCTGTCAGCCTGTTCTCCAGAATATAAGATAGCAGGTGGAATGAATACTACTCGCTTCCTCCATGTTTTTTTTAAACAATACAGTTTATCTTGTTAAATGGAAATGTGGAATGTTTCTAGTAAAACATAATAATATGGAAGAATATACAATGGATTGGATAACACTATACCGTGCATTGCTAAATAGAGATATCATTATATATATATATATATATATATATATATATATATATATATATAATTATATATATATATATCATACACCTCTCTTTTCTTTGCCGACCGCAAGGATTATTGTGTACACTTATCTGATTTACTTTGTGGAGAATGTAATTAGGCATACGGTATCAGCTTTTTCTTTTAGGAGATACTACAAAGTACAGTAACCTTTCCATACATTAATTTTGTTTTAAAATTGCAGAGCTTTACACTTAATACACTATCTATCTATCTATCTATCTATCTATCTATCTATCTATCTATCTATCTATCTATCTATCTATCTATCTATCTATCTATCTATCTAATCAACGATGTTTATTTTGTTACCTGCATGCACAAAAATTACACTACATGTAATATTGTCTGGTTAAATATTTATTAACGGCTGTTGTATAAATCATAGTATTATTTCTACTTTTATATAGTATAAAGGGTATATTTTAAACTGAAACATGAAGTTACGCACTTTTATACATAACACTGCTAAATGCATATATTATAACTATGCAGGTTCCTACTACACTACTCGTGAGCATGTATAAACGATATACTATACATACAAAAGCTGTTGTTGCGTGCATAAATATTTAGTGATATGGTTGTGTTTGCGTGCGTGACTTACACACACACACACATATATATATATATATATATATATATATATATATATATATATATATATACATATATATATATATATATAAAAAAACAGAAAAATAGGGGTGCACTCACCAGTCTTCACAAAAAAGTTCTCTTTATTCCTAATATAAAAGGTGTGACACCTTTTATATTTGGGATAAAGAGAACTTTTTGTGAAGACTGGTGAGTGCACCCCTATTTTTCTGTTTTGTATAAAGAACCTGGGTGGTTCTTTATGGGTTAGGTCACCCCAGCAAATTGTGATAACATGACGTGAGTGTGGACACATCTCCATTGTGTATATAATATATATATATATATATATATATATATGACATTTATAAATATATATATATATATATACGTGTATATATATATATATATATATATATATATATATATATATATATATATATAGTCTTTGTTTTGTCTTTGATGTAGAGATTTGGTTTGAACCACAAGAAATCTCATAAAAAAGATAATAGATGTCACCTCTGGGCACGCGATAAGGAAAGGGTTAATCTTCTTTATTAAATGTGCTGAGCCCGAGGTGCGATTCCTGAACCCAAGTGCAGAGCTTTATTACGGAGTGTGCAATAACTGGAGAGTTGGGGAGGCGCTTTATACCACGTCTGTCTGTCTGTCTTATGTCTTATGTTGTTTCTGCGTCTGTCAATTTCGATGTTAATACATTTTTCTTCAAATTATTACCCATTAATAGTAGTGTCGCTAGTCTCATTTCACATTTAAGGACATTAAAAAAAGAGTATAGCCACTGAGAAAATTGTGAATCAAATTTTAAAAATGCTTAAATAGGGAGATATCACTAATATTTCTGACATTTCCCCTTGTGAATATACAAAAGTTATGCAATGGACACGATAAAAAATGTGTAGTGTGTATCTCAAATTATAACCTTTTACAATCTCACAGATTATCTATCAATCAATCTATCTATCTATCTATCTATCTATCTATCTATCTATCTATCTATCTATCTATCTATCTATCTATCCGAGCTATTCTAATGCATATATGTCTTTTAGTTTAAGCTGCACATATAATATAAATTGTCATGAATTATCATAATGCATAAAATAGTAATATGATAAACATCTTGCCTTGTCTGTTATAACTGTCCCATGTTTAATTCGTTTAATTGTATAATTTAGATCACACATACGTGTGTAAAGTTGTTTGATGCACATAATTCTTGTTTATCTGACTTTCAAATCATTCCACATGTACATTTTAATATGAAATTTATTATTCATAAAAAAGATACATTATTTTAGTTTGGAGATGTTTCCTTTTTTATTAAAATGAGACTGATATCATCATGTATCCTCTATAGTATTTTAAATTTACATTATGTTAAGCGTCGATGTCAGCCGCTGATATTAATAATTTGCTTTAGAACACACACAACTCTCCCCTGAGAAAACGCACAAGCCGCAGCTGATCCTTATCATCTAAGGGCACACAAGCTGGATCCAATACACTATATATACCTGAGTACAGGACACCGCTGACCCTTACCAAATAAAGTTGAGTTGTCAATGACATTTTGTATATTCTCCTCCATTTTCAGCCCATCAAGCATTGTGTCACACTGTGGGAACCAAATACTCTATTATTACATGTATATTATTACATAATAGTCATACATTCTACAACAGTGTAGCTATAGCATCTTATGTTTAAGATTCAATTTAATTTTACTCTTAAAAATATTCCATCATTATCAATGCACAGTACATTTGCCTCTGCTAATGGATTAAATATTATCTGTCTTTACAAGTGCGTAATATACTTGGAAAACAGTACATTAAACCCCACCTGAAATATATGTATATATATATATATATATATATATATATATATGATCCTTACTGAAAAACACTCTCAAATCTAGTAAACAGCACCAGATTTATATTAAACTTTCAGGTTACTTCTTGCTTGTGAAATAAAAGCTCATTTAACGCTTCTCAGTGCTTTGCAAATATGTATAAAAGTTTTGTTTTAAATAATCTTCAGTATAGCCTGACAGAGCATGAGAATGATGACAGAGATACTGTAGATAATTGCCCTTGATGTAATACTGATGTGAGACAGAGTAAATCCTGGTATCCCTGAGCCACTTACCCAGATGATGTATATGCCAGTAGGAGGACAGCTAGGGATGTGATCCTGCTATAAGGAGCTGCCTCTGTCCTGAGACGTGTCTCCTCCTCCTCCCGGGTGCAGGTTAGAGAGGAGCCCGGCCCCGCTGTGTCACCAGCCTCTGACACTGGTCACTGAGCCTGCGGAGAGCATGCAGTCTGCTGGCCTGAGGAGGGACTACCCCGGTTATCACCTGGCTATGCGGGGAGTGGCGATACATCTATCACTCTCATTACTTACCTGCCAGCCACATGTCGTCCCTCATCTCATCCTCTTATTTCGTCCTGTGCTCATCATGTGTAGCTCTCTCTCTCCCTCTCTCCCTCTCTCTCTCCCTCCAAACTTCCTGATGTTCCTTCCAGTCTTCCTTCTGTCTTTCCTCTCCCACAGCCACCCCGCCTCTCCTCCTCTTTCAGCTGCAATCTTTCCTTTTCTACACTCTTCCAACTCTCTCAGCCTCTCAGTTCCCCTCTTATTTTTCTGATATTCATCAGAATGTTTTTCTCTTTCTTATCCATTTATTAAACTCTCCGCCTTCACTTGATAAATATTTCCAGGAATGAATGCAAGTCACCTGCCAGGAGCTTAACACTCGCTGCAACTCTACTGGGAGAGGCACAGATACTATTATAGCAACATGGAATTAAGAGGCATAATAGCTATATATAGTTATACAGTACTGTGTATAGATAGATAGATAGATAGATAGATAGATAGATAGATAGATAGATAGATAGATAGATAGATAGATACCAGCTGCTAAAATAAATTACTTTTTTTTTAAATAGAATTTATTGGCTATGTGCAACATAAAAACAGACAAATATAAGCTTTGTACACGTGAGTAAATCAAGCAACGTAAAGTAAAGCTAATGTTATAGTCCTGATGGGTTTAATATGCAACTAATTATAGTCCTGAAGAATCTAATATGCAACTAACTATAACTAACTAACTATAACTAACTATAGCCCCTTTATTATAGTTAAAGATTTACCAGATGGATGCCTGTCCCTACTGCTTATCATCAGCTGTATAAACTGACTAGTGCAAACAAAGTTATTTATCCTAATCACAAATATGATGAGTGCTCACCAATGGATGAAATCACAGCAGAAAAAAGAAGAGTTAGACACACTCTGGGTCTACCCATTAGAAAATAGACCCTTTAAGACTATTAAGCAGATATAACATGATTTAATGGCAATTGTATAGAAGAGATGTAGCCAATCTGCATGCCACCAACTTTCATGGAACTACAAGTCCAGCATACCTTGCCAATTAATGGCATATAGTTCCCGGGGACATAAAATGCAATTGTACACAGCTACATGGAGACGCCAGAATGGGTTCTGATATGATTTCTAAAGACTGAGCATATTCAGATCACGGGCTGTAAGGACACATTTCAGCTTCTATAATATGTTACAGTTTGCAATTCCTCTGCCGGTGATTCATTTATGGTCCTAGGTTCAGCTATCGCTTATGTCTCACCATTACATGGGTGGCCATTCCATACACTATAATTATACATTTGCATTTAGTGGAATTTATACTTTATGAATAAAGCTGGGACGAGTATGGTTTATTTATTCTGCTCTGTGGTGTGGTTCGGGTAGTACTGTATAGCTGGGGCAGAACAACAAAAGTCCTAGAGCCAATCAGTTACTGAGGGGCCCATTCAGGGCCGGCCCTAGGGATGTTCGACCATTGCGGTCGAACAGGGGCACCAGCCATAGAGGGCGCACCCCTCCCCAACATCCCAATTTCAGTGGGATAGTACTGTCCCGCTGTTCTAACTGTGGGCTGAAATGGCTCACTGGTGGTCAAATTGGGAGGTTTGGGACCCCCAGCGCCGCAGCTATGCAGCGGTGCCGGACCCCGGAGTCTGAATGGATGTTGCGCACATGCGTGCGGCATCATTTCAGTGACGGGAGAGGGGCTGGGGGAAGCCCAGCTAGTGAGGCTCCCCCCAGCCTGACGTTATTTGGAGGCATGCCATGTGGGCACGCCTCCAAATAATATCACATAGGGGCATGGCCTATGGTAATTAGGCCACCCCCCATTTTCGGTCGCGATGGTGGGGTGCACTGTAAAGAGCCGGCACAGGGTGCTCCGACCCCTGGAGCCGGCCCTGGGCCCATTTATCCCGTTTTTGGTGGTTTACCTCAGATACTAAGTATCACCCATATGTATTAAGAAGGGACCGCAGCAGGTATCTCTGATACCTGCTGTGATACCTCCATTGCCGCTGGCAGCTGCCTCCCCTGTAGGTTTCTATGGGGGGTGCGATGCTACCAAATTTACCAATATCTGGAATGCGATGCATTCCAGATATTGGCCCCCGCAGCTAACTCCATCTGAACATGGCTTTAGCCGCTATAGCCTATGGGCTACACCGTGCACTGGGAGACCTAAAGGCCAAAATCCACCAAAGAAAAGTGCTAATTTTCCCCTCATCTCTATGTTTTACCTTGATCCTCAGGTAACGTGGATTACACCAGTAACAGATAATTAGATGCAAATACAGTCAAAGACCATACAATACAACAAAATACAGAGAACATATATGTTATCTCTCTCTCTGGGGTCTATTCAGCAATTATTTGTTTACACAAAATGCGGAAACTATAATTTCCGCATTTTTTAAGTAAGTTCACTATTCAGCAATGGGTTAATAGAGGAGATAACACAATTATCTTCTCCACTAATTCCCATATTGCAGAGTACCGCACTGTAGGGATCAGCCATTGATCTCTACAGTGCTTCAACGCTTTTTGCTATTCCGCAAAGCAAAAATAATTAAATTCCTGGAAAAATATTTACTTTATATAATGCCATCTCAGAATGGCTTTATATGAATAAAATCCTTACATATCCTGAAAACTGCAGGGACAGAGGGAGATTTTCCCATAAGTCCCTGCAGGGTCTTAAAACTCCGCCCAGTTTCTGTCGGCGACCACCAACTGTAAGTGCATCTCCAGCCTGTCAAATCTGCCTAAATTGATTGAAAGGTGTGCACAGGCTTTATATTTATGTGCTTTTATATTTAAAATGTATATATAAATGTATATATACATTTTAAATATAAAAGCACATAAATATAAATGTACACAGACTAATATAAAGCCTGTGTACACATTTCAATAAATTTGGACAGTTTTGACAGGCTCTAGAATGACTTTTCCGTCGATGGTCACCGCAAAGCAGGCACGGAGACTAATGACAGTACATGACTGAGCATGCGCAGGAGCAGAAACAGACAATATTATTTTTGGAAACCCTAATACAATGCTTTCTGTAACATCGCAGGGATAGCATGGTAATACAACCGCTGTCCCTGCAATATAATAATAGCTGAATAACTTACATAAAATGTAATAATTGATAAAGCATCGTGATGATGTTACCCGATAATATTCGGGGCAACATCTTCACTGTTGCTGAATAGACCCCTCTCTCTCTCTGTATTCAACATGTTAATTATCGGGGTCCGATAATTAATGTTTCTTCTCGATGCAAGTGCCAGAGCTATTCGTCATTGCTCCGGCGCGGGGGCAGCTGATCTGAAAATCAGCTGTGTCCCAGAAGCGCTTTACTGCTCCTTTCGGTGCAGTGAGACAAGTGCGCATGTGTGACCTACAGGTGACACATGCGCAAAAGACCCCCGACATCTGGCGGAAGGAGCCAGACAGGGGCGGAGGGAACCGAAAGGATCCCTTTTCGTGACCCGGGTCTTCTTCCCATAGGGAAGATGCAAGTAGTGGGAGCACTCGCCATCTGAAGATGGTGACTGCTCCCGCAATCAAGCTCCGAAAATATTCTATTTTCAAAGCTCGATGAATTCTGTCCCTATACTAGTCTATGGGAACAGCGGGTCATAAGCAGGAGATATCTGTGAATGGCCCAAAAACTTAGGGCCTGATTCAGAGGCGTACGCTATTTGCGTGGGCTCGCTCTGAATCAGGGCATTTTTTTTTGTTGTTTCAGCCTCCAGGCCGCTCGCAAAGCTGTGGGTGACCACCCACAGCTAGTGCGAGCGGCCTGGCAATGGTCGTGATTATCGCGACCATCGGGCTTGCAGCGAGACCCTGCGGGAGGTTCTCGGCTCCCGCAAGCCCGAGTGGACTTTCTGCTCTAATAGAGCAGGAAGTCCACTACTGACATCACGGAGGCGGCGCTTGCGCTGGGGCCAAACATCGACCCGCTTGTGAGCGCTAGGCGCTTGCGAGCGGGTCTGAATCAGGCCCTTCATTTCTACAATTGCAAATTGCAGATGAAAATTTTCATTTTCACCTGCTTTTGTAGAAATTAAGTGATGATGAATAGAACCCATTGTGTTAATAATTATTTTTCCCATACTGCATGCTAAGATGAACATATAAACAGAATAAACTGTAGGGTCGGAGCATTGCTTCAAGCAAACTTATATTAATCACTTACTTTTGGTCTGCTGTTTACCATATACCTATTTTAGTACAATTGTGGTTATATTACATGATAGATTATATATATATATATATATATATATATATATATATATATATATATATATATATAATATATATGTCAATACAAAATCGATTATATATATGCAAAGTTTATAATGAGATTGGGCAAAAACTGGGTGCAGATATAAGAAATCAATTTCTATACTTGCTATTAAGTAATAGTAAATAACACATTTTCTTAATTGTATCACTACACAATGGGCCGCATTCAATTAGGTGCGAAAAGTCAGTTTTTGCGGAAAGGTATCGCGAGTGACGTAATTCGGCATGCAAAAATTTTCCTCCGTATTCAATTCCGAAGACTTTTCGCCTGTGCGGGATCTGCGAAAAAGTTGTGCCTATGAATAGGTGTCGGAAAAAAGTGCAGATTTGAGATTTTGGGGTGCAAAGCACCCTTGGGACAGTCCCCTAAAGGTAAACTGCATAAAAAAATGTAAAAAATTAATTAGATCACCCCGATAAAGTACTTTCATTTTGGGGGCGAAAAAGTTCAAAGTTGGGGGGACAAACTTAAAAACTAGCGAAATAGACTCCAGGAGTTCCCAAGTATGCCCCAGGTGTTTTTAAGTTTGCAGGTGCTGGCGGCAGGTGAATTTTTTAAGATTTTAGCACTTAAATATATGCTAGGACCCATTTTCTGGTACCCCAAAATTGCTGGGACTACTTATTTTGAGCCAAAAAAACTGCTAAAAGCTATTCTTCAACACTTATGCAAAGACGCTCAATAGCAGCTATTGAGAGCATTTAAGTACCCCAAATACCTTCAGCAGGGCTATTTGGTGGTATCTAGAGTGCTCCCCAATGTCAGTGCATCATTTGGGGGGTGTCAGGCTGATTTCCCCAAATCTGACAGTACTTTGCGCATGTTAGAGTTTCGCTGGGTCCCGTTTTCACTGATTTCTAATTGAATACAGGGAAAAGCGGGCACGCGCGCGATATTTTTTTGCATTGAAAACCAGCGATGTAGGCGAAAAATCCAGCATGTGAAAAGTACAGGACTTTTCGCCTGGAATTGAATATCCCTCAATGTTTTAATACTGTTAGCAAAGCATTCTTAGTATCGCATCACAGGTTACGAAGAATATTCAGACAGTACAGAGACATATTTTTGGAAGGCATGTTTCTCTACTTCTCCTTCATTCATCATCCTTTCAGTTATAACAAAAATAATGTTGGCATCTCACTGGCTTCTCTACTCATCTATTTGTGAAGGTGCTGTTCTCAACTCAAGTCCTGAAGTACTCTCAACAGGTCATGTTTTCAGGATTTCTATCTGTGGAAACAGGTGGAATAATTACTGATCCAGCAAGCCCTGTGGCTGTGCGCATACGTGAACCCAGTGGGCTAGATTGGAAGGGCTATGTAACACTGTTTCTTTGGTAGCAGTGTTATGAATTGCAGGGAGAGCTGATTTTCGGAGCAGCTGTTCCCACAATGGAGCTATACTGAATTGCTCTGGTAGTTAAGTATCCACCGCCACGACTCGCATCCCCGTCTATTGATTCCTGATAATGAATAGGCCCCTTTATCTCTAACTTCATTAAGGTGATCTTTATGCTAGCCATACAAGCTGTGATATTGGGCAAATGGAATAATATCTCTGCATACAGTATGTGTGACTTCATTACCTTGAAGCCCAATTATAATTTGCTCTAAATTCATTAGATCATTAGCTGGCATGATGTAAATGCAGGTTGACGATGACAGCTTTCAGTCTGTTTCTGTGGTCAGGGTAGGGCCACCGAGAGCGGCAACAGGCCCAGGCACTGGAAGGGCATGCCCAAATCCGGGTAAGGTCACCACACCCCCTAATTTTTTTTTTAAATAGTATTGCTTGCAGCACCATGTATTTGTCCCCTTTAGCAGCTGACCCGGGCTCCCACCAGGCCATTACAACAAGCCCGAGCCTGGGTAATTAGTACCCCCCTCCCTCCCTCCCTTCCTGGGACTCTGGGTCAGGCCTCTGTGACACAGAATGTGTCGCTGTTGCCAGACCGCAGACACAGGCTGACCAAATCATCCAAACAGGAATATTTAATCAAATCTGACCATCAGTATGGTCAAACTGGACATCAGTCCTATCCAGGATTGCAGCCCCCTAGTAAATCCACCACCCACAGAGACTCCCTGCTAATTACATCTGGAAAGGTAGCCCCACGGGGAGGTGTTTTCTCCCTGGGTACTGCCAGTTTGGACTTCAATTAACAGGGAGAGTGCTTCCAATAGGAAGTCACTACCCTGCTATAATGTCGGGTCTATCTGGCTGCAAGGGATTGCGGATGATGCAGTCCCTAGAAGCCTGGGCTGCTAGTCAATTTGTGCGCATGTGCAGGATCGTTATCCAACACATGCACAGAAGCTGGCTGTACAAACCGGCAGAGAGAAGAGCAGCAAGCAGCAGGGCCGTAACTAGGGTAGTGCGACCTGTACCATGGCACAGGGCACCGCAGGGCAGGGGGCACTGTTTGGGCCTGTCAATTTTCCTGTTTATTATCATTCTCACTTGTATCATCCTCAGCATCTCCTGGCCTCCCCTATCTCTTCCCTTGCCCTTCCCATGAAGTCATGACCCCTTTTCAGGTGCACTATCTTATGTCCCTATTTAAAAAATGGGATGGGGGGGCGCCAATGCTCTCTCTGGCACAGGGCACTAAAAAGTCTAGTTACGGCTCTGGCGAGCAGACCCCCCGAGGGATGCAAATAAGAGCCGCTGCTGGTCCTATCCTTTCAAGACTAACTCACTTTTACTCTTTGACATTTCATACATATTCACTCCCTGACCAATAATTTGTGAAAAGACAGGTATTCAACTAGTAAATGTTATTGTTCATTTAATGGTGCATACGTAATGGTCCAAAGATAAGGAAAGGTAATCTGGAGCTACTAGATCACTCAATCAAAATATCTTTAGAAGCAATTTACAGACAATGGGGCTGGTTCAGATTTGGGAGCAAAGCAGAAAAATTAGCAACATCTCGGCAAAAGCATGTAGGTGGGACAGATATGAAATGTACAGAGATTTAGATTAAGGGCTGTATTCAATTAGCTTCACACCCACGGAAAAGTTTTGCCTGCTGGACTTTTCGCCGACATCGCGTCTTTTGGACGCGGAAACTTATCGTGCGCGTCCCCGCTATTTGCTGTATTCAAACGGCAAGTGCCAAATTCAGAACAGAGAGAAAGCGCTGTCAGAATTGGGGAAACCAGCCTGAACCCCCCAAAAAGATGCAGTAACAATATAGATGTCTCCGAATAGCCCTAATAAAACTGTTTGAGGTGCTTAAGTTGTTTCAATTGCCTCATTAGCGTCTTTGCACAAGTGGTGAAGAATGGCATAAAGCAGTATTTTTGGTGAAAATAAGTAGTCCTGTCATATTTGGGGTACTTGAAAATGGATGCTAGCATATTTTAAAGTCTCTAAAGTGAAGTTTTTTTTAAAATAACGTGAAAAATGCACCTGTTGCAATCACCTGCAATCATAAAAACACCTGACCCATCCTTGCAGACCCCCAAGAAGTCTATTTCGCTAGTTTTTATACTTGTCCCGCCCACTTTGTGCTTTTTCACCCCCAAAATGAAAGTACTTTTTTGGGGTGTTCTTAAGTTTTTCCACAGGATATTTTGACACAGGTGTCCTTTGGGGGGCTGTCCCAAGGGTTCTGAGAGGTTTCCCCACCTTTGCACCCCAAAATAAAAATGTTGCACTTCTTTTCTCCTGCTATTCAGAGGCGAATCTTTTTTGCCTATTACATTGTATTGACTCTCCGCGTATGTGAAAACCGGCTGAAATTGAACATGGAGATAAGTTCCGACCAGGGCGTATGTATAATGGGTGCAGGGGGCCCTGCACTGCACACCCTGCACTCATAATATACTTACCTCTCCGGAGTCCCACGTCGGCGCGTGCATGTGCTATAGACTCTGGGCAAACTCTAGTGCCCAGAGTCTATGACTCCGGCACTGGCCGCGCACAGCTCAGTGAGCTGCCGACTGCCGAACGGAGAGGAGGGGGCCCATGACGGAGACTGCACATGGGCCCCCTCCTCACTAGAAATGCCCCTGGTTCCGACCTGGTGAAAAGACGCAATCGGCAATACTTTTTTTCGCGGACAACGGCTTTTCGCTTCTAATTGAATACGGCCCTAAGTGGGGCATGTCTTAGCTCAAAAATAAATTGCAGTAGAAAAATAAAGCTGTCCAGCATTTGTGGGCGACATATATAGACAGACAGTACTTGCCCTGCATGCAAAAATATAAAAATAAATACATATGTTTCCACCACTGGTTTCCCCAGGTGCAAAGTTAGTCCTTCTATTGCTTTGCTCCCAAATCTGAATCAGTCTCTCTGTACTTATGTAGCTGTGCTTATGTAATTTGTAAATAATTTGGATCACTAACATATAACATATACAACTTTGGGTGGGACAGTCCTGCTTTTCAGGCACTATCCCGCTGTCCCACCCGCGGGCCCCAGTGTCCTGCTCTGCGAGGTGGGAAAAGATTGGGGGAGCACCCTGGTGTGCGCATGTGCGTGGCATAACAGTGCAGGGGAGAGCTTGGGGGCAGCCTAGCAGCTCGGAGAGCACTGGGCACACCCCCAGAGTGATGGAAACAGGGACATGATGCATGGCCATGCTTCCTTACCATGGGACCACACCCCTTTTGCAGGTGTTCCCTATTAGTTCGAGCAGATGGTCCTTCTTCTCATCTGCCATATGATGGCAAGTATGCAAACATATAGATAGGAGGTGAATATTTTGAGGCCCATAGAGTTGTTAGATGCCTCTGTCAGCCTGTAACATATTCCAAGCTTTTCCTCCATTACTTCTTGCAGGTAAAGTGGCCTTATTTAGAGTTAAGAGAAAATCTGAATAAAGGTTATAAATTTGCACCTGGACGAACCATGTTGTGATACAAATGTAAAAATATTGGGGTTAGGGGGGGTAAGGTGCGCTCTTCCTGCTAGTAATGGTGATGGCTTGTGTGTGTTTGTGAGTGGTGTTAATTAGAATATTTCTTCTGGTGGTGGTGATGTTTTTGGAGTGAGGAGGGTGTGATTGGGTATGGAGTGTAGTTTGGAGTAATGTGAAAAGGGGAATGGAATAGGATCAAAATGAGGCCAGCGAGACACAGTAATTTTGGGCAAAATCTTTTATTGAGTAGATCACACCTCCTTGAAGAAGGCGCCTGTGCCGAAACGCGTTGGAGACCCTCACATCAAACCCGACACCGATCCAGGCTGACCTCCACTAAAGATCCCCATCCCCACAAGGGACCACCAGTGCAGAAAGCTCTCAGCCCACCCGCCTGCTGGTCCGCACTGCTCACACCTCCAGTGACCGGCTCCACCCCGGACCAGCCCCTCTCCCCTCCTGCTCCCAGGCTTGCTCAGCAACTCACTCCTGGCCAGGGGTGTCTCCACCGTCGATCCCCATTTCCACGAGGGACCGTCAGTGATAAGAGCATCCCGCACATCCGGCCGCAAGTCCGCCCAGCCAACATTGCCAGTGACCAGCTCCATCCCGGTCACACTTTCCACATCCCCCCTCCTCCCTGGCTTTTTTTTTAATCATTATCCCGGGCAGACCACCCCCCAGGGGTGGTCCCAGCACACACGCTGCAACCCAGCCTCCCAGCAGCTCACCCATCCACACCTCTGGCTCCGCACCACCAGCGGCACGACCAAGAGCCAATTTCAGCTGCATACTACGGTGGCTGACCTCCGCAGACCAATCAGAACAGCCGTGCACTTGCAGCACACCAGCAACACGCTGATCCAGCTCACCAACAAACCTGCAGCTTCCAACCTATCTGCAACGGCCGCAACGTCGACCTACATCACCATAACAAAAAACCTACCGGTAGGTAAGTACTGCCAAGACTCACACCAACACGCGGGACACCGCACAGGTGTTCCAACCCTCTCTGCAAATCCCCCCACCCCCCGAGACTTCCTAGACTGTCGACCATAGGTCCAGCAGGGGTGACGTGCAAGGTCACTGAACCGCACGGGAAGGAGCCCCCTAAAAGGGTCCACCTACCTCCCCAGTCTCATCACCACTCATCACTGAACCCCACCCACCTGCCCGGGATCTTAACAGAGCAGCATTGTGACTACTCAATAAAAGATTTTGCCCAAAATTACTGTGTCTCGCTGGCCTCATTTTGATCCTATTCCATTCCCCTTTTCACATTACTCCAAACTACACTCCATACCCAATCACACCCTCCTCACTCCCAAAACATCACCACCACCAGAAGAAACATTCTAATTAACACCACTCACAAACACACACAAGTCATCACCATTACTAGCAGGAAGAGCGCACCTTACCCCCCCTACCCCCATACGTTTTCAGTGCGGGAAAGGTACTCCCACACAAAGGTGCAGCACCCCGAAACCACAACACACCACCCCCTGGTCAACGAGAGCGCAGTTCTACCTCCCATCTTCAAATGTAAAAATATTGCCTGCTTTTGCCATTGTGGAGTGTACTGTCTCTTCGCATATGACAGAGTCCCCATAGTAACTGAGGTGTGCCTCTGCGCATATGACAGAGTCCCCATAGTAACTGAGGTGTGCCTTCTGCGCATATGACAGAGTCCCCATAGTAACTGAGGTGTGCCTTCTGCGCATGCTCGCCTTACTGCATGCTTTTCTTTCTCTGTCCTCCAGACAGATAGAGGGGGCCCCTGACTGTCTCTCTTACTAAGACCGTGCCTTAGAGATACCGGTGGCACGTATAGCAGTGGCCTTGCCACTATACACCACTGTCCCACCACCACTGGCCACACTACAAGCCCACTGCATGTACCTGCAGATGCGCACTACAAATACCACATGCCACCTGCATTAACCCGCTTCTGGCTGGATCTCCCATTGCATGTTCCTGCATTGTGCTGCATTAAGCCTGTGTTGTCTCACATCCTGCTGATCTACCTGGTTAATAAACCAATTCCTGGTTAAGCTATTCATTGTGCGGGCTGACCTCCATTCCACTCCGCTGACTCCGAGGTAGAGAATTGCATCTTCTAGCTGCACTTTCTTCAGTAAATCAGACCCAAAGGGTACATATTTGTCCAGCATAACTCAAAAAGAGTCATTTATAAATTGCAGAGGTGCAGTATTGAATACACCTGTCTGACTGCTGCATGCACACATCTACTTTTGTGAATGATCTCTTTACAAAGACTTTACAGAATTGTTCACCAATATTGCAATGGATATAATGGCTAAAATATAATACTTACAGTATTTTGAAAGTCCAGCCTATTCTGACTTGAGGATGATCCCCTCAATTAATTTCAGTGGTAAAACACTGCTTGTTGAAGACTTATTTATGTTTTAAAGTTATAGGATCAGCAACTATCATCATGTGTTACACTTATATTAGTTTGCTATATAGGCAGTTTCCTGTATAGCCCATTGAAAGTTGCCATCTTGATGGTGGCAAGACATTCCATTGCAAAGTATTATTCAAGGCCTGATTTCCGACTCTTTTTTGGGTCCTAAAATAGGTCATTTTATCCAGGTAAAAAGGCACCCCATGAATTGGCACTACACCCCTAGCTGGGCACACTCCCCCCCTTGAGGCTCATTAAAATATCTTAACTCACAACACAGAATTTTGCTTTTGTATTTGTGCATAATACGAGGTACTTATTGTACTCAGCTTGCATTTTACAAGAGTCAGCATAAACCATTTAGCTCATCCCATCACAAGGAGTAAAACTGAACACCTCCTCAGAAGTTGTCTTGTTCATATGCTGGTTAATGTATTTATCCATACGAGTGCTGTAACAGCTCAAATTTGCTCTGTGCTGGTGCTGCCCCCTGAGCAAATTATGTCATGACATCACACAGAGGGGGCCGGGCCACCAGCACCGGTAAGTGCAGCATTGATCGAAAGACGCTCCGATCAGCTGTTCAGACTGCAGGGAGCCTGTCTGGAGCATCCAAAGGACACAACAGCAGCAATCCTGGCTGCAGGGTGTCATTCCAGGCACCCTGCTAGCCAGAAGTAAGGGAAGTGGGGCAGCGACTGTATCGCCCACAAAGCCCTGGGATGGGAGGTCAGGGGCAGGTGCAAGTAGAACATAACTATAACCTTCGCTAGCAATTCACCTTTGATTGGCTTTTTGCGAACGCTCCACTGGATGACCTGTACTTTCTTTATTGCTTTTGTATGTTTAAAAAATAATTTGACTTTGTTTTGCTTATCCAAGATGGGGAGTTGTATCATTTGTGTGACTTTCACACAATGACAGCCAGGATAAAAACTCCACATTGGAGCGGATGTAACCTAAATAATGACAAAATAAATATCCATAATTTGTTTTCTAATAGTATAAAAATGACATTCAGTTTAGCAGGTCACCTTAGGTCGCAGGGACTTGCCATTGTGGGAACACCCATTACTCTTGCAGTGTAACTAATTTTGCGCACACACTACAGTATGCAATGAAATTGCTCAACCTCATCACCAAATCTGTTATTGTTTAGACAAATTACAATGACTATCACTACACGTTTCAGCCTCTCCATTTTCTGAATGAGGGGACATCAGGTGCCAGATGACTTCAGATCTGCATTGTCATATATTAAGTGACTTTTATTTGTTTAGTTTTCAGTTTAATTTACTTAGTTTTGTATTACTTTTAGTTATCACTATGGTGACTGTCAGGTAAATAAGCACCATACTAACATAGACAACAAGAATCCTGTCAATGGTGTCTATTCATCAAACGATAAATGGCCCGGTAACCATGCAGAGACACTAGTTTCTGCATGGTTTAGTTACTGGGCCATTCATACCGTGCGCATGCGTGACCTCGGGTCACACATGCGTAGCTGGGCCAATGGGGAGGAGGTAAGTAACGCAGCTACATCTGTAGCTGTGATACTAACCGAGGGGACAGCTGCTTTTCGGAGCAGCTGTCCCCTCACCGGAGCAATGATGAATTGCTCCGGTGTAATCTACTCTACGCTGCGAGTTGGATACTTAAGTATCCCTCACAGCGAGTTCAATACTTAATCATCAGGGGCCATACGGCCTCCGATGATGAATATGCCCCAATATTATTAACCTAATTTGTTCACTAAAGCACATTACCTCAGAATCATACTAACAACTGTATTGGGTTCACTTTACCTCACCTTTGTAAACATAAAAGTGATGGCCTGATTCGACTATTATTGGAATTATGTTTTTTTAATTAATAACTCATTACATCAATTATTCACTGACACATTGTAAGGTTGTAACAAAAATTCTCCAACATGAAACAACAGCTAAATAGAATCATTTGGAGAGTTAAAAAAAAGTTTTTTTTTGTTTAAGTTGACATTATCTCAAAATGATGGCGTTGGTAAATCTTTTTTGGTAGCATCAGTAATACATTGGATACTTACTAAAGGATTAAGAGATCCATCCATTTTTACTTGTCAGTAAATTTACAAACTGTTGGCAAGCTTACACTTTTTTATGATGCCACAGATTAAATTAAGCTTTGCCCCTGGTAACAGACCCCTGTAAATTATCACTTCTTATAATGATATTAAAGAAAAAAATTATATTTCTCGCTAGACTGCGCTGCAATCCCAACATCACTGGTATTCCAGTTGGCCCGACTAACCATAAAGTAGCCTAATATGCTGATAATGTCATGCTCACTTTAACCCAACCTACCTCTTCTCTCCCTGTGGTCTTTGATGAAATTCGTGTGTATGGTCAGTTATCCAATTTTAAGAATAACTCAGATAAGACAGAAGTTTTCGCTTTACATATCGACCACATCATGAGTCTCCAGCTGCAAAGTACAGTACTTATGATTTCCGCTGGCGCGCTCACTCCCTGAAGTACCTGGGAGAACAGCTCACCAGTTCCTACGATAAACTGTTAGCTGCAAACTTCCCTCCCTTCTTAGAGAAAATTTGGCGTGATTTAGGGTCCTGGGGGACTCATTTCATATCTTGGGTTGGCCACGGTCAACATCATTAAATGAATGTTCTCCTGAGATCCTATATCTCTTCTAGACGCTCCCAGTTAAAGTCCCTTCCCTTTTCATGACCACCTTTCAGCGCTTAGTATCTAAATTTATCTTGTCAGGCAGGAGACCCAGAGTGAGGTTTCGGATACTATGTTACCACACTTGAGACATTTGTTTAGGCCTCCCGAATTTTTATAAATATTTCACCCAAGCGATTCTTGCGCATGCCAGTTCTCATTCAAGAGATTGGGACGATCTTGAAGCTCATCTTGTCAACTTCCTTTCTCCCTACTCACTTTATTGGATGCTGCCCAGACATAGACTCTAGTCTCCCTCCCACCCTTCACCTCTCCCTGTTGATCTGGGACTACTGTAATAGAGCATTCTACATGGTCCAAAATCGTCTCCCCTTGACCCCTCTATGGAACAACAAGTAGTTCTTTCCTGGTCTTGATCCCAAACCTTTTGTTTATTGGACTAATCAAAACATAACATTTTTTGAGACATTGCCCCTCTGGTATCGTGTATTTTATGGTCTGTGTAATTTTGGGGTCTATTCATGAAGCAGTGAAAAGTGTGGAGCAGTGTGCCAGTGGAGAAGTTGTCCATGGCAATCAATCAGCTCCTACCTATTATTTTATAGAACGTACTTGATAAATGCAACCTCAAAGTTGATTGGTTGCGCTGGGCAACTGTTCCACTGGCACACTTCTCCAGTCTTTACACTGCTTCTTGAATAGACCCCTTTATATTCATATTATGCAATTGTTTGTGGATACCATTTCCATATTGTTAATAACCTGAATGTTACTGCCTTTATTATTGTCAAATTCAAGAAAATAAATTTCTCAAAAAAAATAAATAATAATATATATATATGTTTCAGTGACTACTCTTTTGGAATAAAAGTACCTAATTTGTACCCTGAATACCTGTGTCCATCTTCCTTTCAGAATCTCTCTCTCATGTCTCGTACGAAAAACAACGTGAGTTCATTGCAGACGTAACCCTGTGTATTGATATAATTTTTTTAGAATACCCAGGATTCCTTGCAGTATACTGAACTATGAGTTTGATTCAGAGATGGACGCAAATGTGGTTGCGACTGTGATTCCGTAAGCAGCTGCTGTTTGAAAATATGCAAATGTTGTTGCCATTTGGATTTGTATTGAGACGCCAATCAGCCAATCTATGTGCATGTCACCCCGGTGACATGCGCATAGAGTCTACTGCTGCTCTCAGTTCGCTGATGGCAGCCGGGGAGAGAGGCGGGGGCCCGGACAGGGAGTGAACATGGGCCCGCTCCTCTCTTAATACGCCTCTGCATGTGTCAATTAATGTTCATGGTTATTACCAACGGTAACTCCTTAGATAGGGTGATGTTGTACTACACTGATATATAAAGCCCACTGACTGAAGTATGGAGAGAGCTCATGAACTGAAGCTATTCTGTGTGTATGGATCTTCAAACCATTTTAAAGGTGTGTTGATTAACTCAGAGGGGGGAACTCAACTAACCTTGGGCCTGAATCAGAGAAGCACGCAGTGCCCGTCGCTGCTGTCATACCGTAAGCAGTGGACTTGCGAAAATATGCTAATTACTCACCCGTCGTCTTCTGCACAGAGACGCTCGCCTCTGACATCTCACATTCGCAGTTTACACACAAAATTGAAAACATCATAAACATCGATCACACAAAGAATCTTTGAGCAAGCCTATGCTGTCTCAGAATCAGCGTCTCACCTGGGACACCAGGGTCTCTCCAGCTGCGTACGAATTTGCAGAGCATAAGTGGGCAGTCCGGTGGGGGCGATGATGTGATTCTTGCTGAATCGTGTCATTGTAGCCATGCCCCCCACTATACAATGCCTGTGCAGAGTACAAGTGGGCAGTCTGGTGGGGGGGTGATGATGTGATTCTTGCTGAATCGTGTCATTGTAGCCAAGCCATGCCTGTGATCTCAGCATTGTATAGCGCGGGACAGGGCCATCCCCATGCCCCCTGCACAGCCCACCTATACAGCCGCCACGCCCCCTCTAGGCCGACCTGGATGCCTTCTCCCGGAGGAGGGGACAGAAAAGTCGGCAAGTATGACTTTAAAATAATCACAGCAAACAATCACATACATATTTAGGGCCTCATTTATCAACGAGTTTTATCATATGCGACAAGTTTTAAAACTCAGTCATTACATAAGATAAATGATGCTCCAGCCAATCAGCTCCCAACTGTCATTTTTCACATAGATTGGCTGAAGCACCATTATTATACACAGCATGTTTTAAAACTTGTTGCGTATGATAAAATGAGTTGATAAATGTGGCCCTCAGTGGTGTAAAGACAGAAATTACTCTAGCAAGATTCAAACAGATTTAACCGGCTGTCTGAACAAATGTTTTTGTCTGTTTTCTTGAGTTTTGGAGCATACAGTCAATTGTCGTTTACTCCCATACAGTACCAGTTTTTGTTCCAAACAGCCAACTAGTTTGATGTGTGGCCAGCTTTACAGTCATGCTTTCAAATCAGAGAGAAAACAATTGCATAAAAAACACTGACCTCTAGTGGTAGTTATAGGTTATGGAATCCAACTGTTTATCATATGGAAGAAAGCTAAATTTAGTTAAAGAAAATGGAGCTGCGCCCTCTGGCTGTCAAATGTGTAACTGGCTTTCAGAAAACCACTCAAAATCACTTACTCACTGGCATTAAAAATCATGTTTTTAATTTTATTAGTATTTGTAACACTGCGGTTTTAATGACCCATTACTCATTTCTGCTTGTGGACAGGAGCAGTAGCATCTATTCACTCGTATTTAAAGCAAGTGAAAGCAAGGCGGTAAATAGTGTCATCCATGGGCCTTCCAATACCACAGTTGTAAGCGCTAGTTACACAACATGGGCCAAATGTAATAGGGTGAGAGTTTAGAAAATGTGAGAGTTTAGCAGTAAAACTCTCACACTTAGGGGCATATGTATCAAAGCTTGATGTGAGATAAAATTGTGAGAAATATATTACCAACCAATCAGCTTCTAACTTACATTTTGCAGGCTGTGTTTAAGAAATGATAGTTTGGAGCTGATTGGTTGGTGATATATATTACACAATTTTATCTCACATCAAGCTTTGATACATATGCCCCTAATATATTGATCGAGTTGCATTTTAAATAAAGGAAACACCTGGATGAGAGTTTAAATCAAGTTTTCATGTTCTGTAACTTTATTACATTGGCTGAGTTTAAAAATGTGACAGTTTTCGCTCTCATTTTCTAAACTCTCACCCTACTACATTGGCCCTTTATGTTTTTTCTTCAATAGCATTTTAAGTTGCAATATACAAGGGTCAGAGCACATTTTTGTAATCAAGTTTCATCTGTTCATTTAGATGTCCCAAGTCTAAAGTGGGTGAAGATAATTGCACCTGTAGCATTGTGTATGAGAGAGCTTGTGACTTTTTAAATTCTTACCAAATTTTTATATATGTAATCTTGGAAAGCAAAAACAATGTAAATTAAGTGCATTCTTAAAAAAAGGAAAAAGAATGAAAAGATTTCTAACAATCATGTATTTTTATATTTTTGCCAGCTTCTTCTACTTTATCTCCCCCCCCAGAAGTGTTCCTGGATGTTGCCTATAGACATGCTGATCTGTTTTATACTTTTGAGAGTAAGGAAAAAATAGTAAACTGGCAGCTCAAGAAGCTGGTGGATTAGAGCCCAGAGAAGGTTACTTTGATAGTGCTCAGGGCCGGCTCTAGGGGTGTTTGACCTGAGCGGTCACACAGGGGCACCACCCATAGAGGGCACTCCCCTCCCCAACATCCCGATTTCAGCGGGAAATTACTGTCCCGCTGTTCCAACCGTGGGCCGAAGTGGCCAGCGGGTGGTTAAATCGGGAGGTTGGGGACCCCCCACTGCCGCAGCTCTGCGGTGGTGCCGGACACTGGAGACTCTGAATGGATGCTGCGTGCATGCGTGCGGCATCCATTCAGTGACGGGAGAGGACTGGGGGAAGCCCAGCTAGTCAGGCTCCCCCCAGCCGGACGTTATTTGGAGGCAGACACGCCTCCTAATAATGTCACATTGGAGGCGTGGCCTATGGTAATTAGGCCACACCCACATTTTCAGTTGCGCGCGGATTCGCCGCGCGCTGGAGGGGGCCGGCACAGGGTGCTCCGACCCCTGGAGCCAGCCCTGATAGTGCTGTAGCTTATTGAGGTCAGTATGAAATTACCATGCATTTATTTGTTAAAGGTATTGATTACTATACATCTGCAGAATACATTTTTTGCAGCAAAAAGTCTGTCTTTGCACACTGCGCATGCATAAGAAATCGCTGTATGACTGCAGACCAAATTTCTATCTAGCAGTTACATAGATGCCACCACATGCAGGTAGGAGGTCCGGGGGCGTGACACAGGCAGGTGGACGGTGCAGGAGTTGTGACACTACAACTGGCTCATCGTGGCCCCACCCCTGCTATACAAAGCTGTGAATCCTGGAATTGTAAAGCAGTAGGCAGGACTATGATGAAGTGAACAGCATAAATCGTGTCATCAAGCCATCCAGGACTGCCCACTTCACTCTGGAGTTGGCGGTGGTGGCAATGGTGGGTGGCCTCTTGGAGACTTGCCTATTGTTTTTGGTACCCGGGAGAGCAACCCAAGATTCAGGTGTCTCCTGGATGTTCCAGGAAAGTAGGCGAGTATGAGCAATTACAACTGCTTGCATGAAAAGAGTCAAGACAGGGGTGGGAGGGGACCTATAGGCACAGTTGAAATACAGTAAAGTCCTGTTCATGCAAAATGTGGCTAGTGCTGAGTACAAAAAGGCGCATATGCATCTGTTTGAAGGCAGACCACTTGAGGGTGCTAGACCCCTGGTGGAAGATGATGGTAATCAGCATGGATCCTGAATTAGCACTGAGACATTGAGAAATAAATATAAACTCCACGTGGGTTTAGCTACTTACACGTGGGCCATTTTGATATGACTGCACCAAACCTGTCTTTGTCCAAAGTGCTCCTAAATAATAAAGCAGTCCAGCATTATTTGATGGGTTTTTTTTTGTGACAAGTGCATTGCACCCCCGAAGAAAGAAGATCCTCCCCCCTCTGGAACTAGGTGAGAAATAAAGTGGAGAAAGAGGGCTGTGTGTATTTAATTCAGTTTATATATATATATATATATATATATATATATTATTAGGGATGTGCAGGCTCGGATAGGTTCGAGTTTGCACGTGGAGTTCGGATTTTTCCCTCCAAAAAAACGGAACTCAGAAAGAGGCAAAACGTCATCTTGCACGGACGAACATCATCATTCCTGGACTGTATATATATATACAGGGGCCTCGTAATGATTTTATTGTGGGGGCATTATATAATTTGATTTTGGAGGTAGGGACTGGAGCGGTAGCTGCAGGCGGTCAGGGCTGTGATTTATAGCAATAGTCTACACAGCCCCTGCCCTGATTGACATGAGCACCACCTTTCCACAAAGGAGATTCCAGTGAGGCTCACCCCGACACCAGACTCATTTTGCAAGCACTTTAAGGAGGTGGCTCATTTTTATTTTGCTTTTTTTAAAAATGTCTTCTTGACAAAGAATGCACGTATCAGAGCGGTCTATATATAGATGCTAAAAGGTAAGATAATAGCCCAGGCGCCAGTAGGGGTGTAAAGATCTAACTCCCTTGCTGATATTCAATGCTGCACACCTACAAGAGGCTTTGCCTCACCTCTATCAATAAAACAGAAGAATACAAAAGTAGCAGGTGGCGCTTATCATTCACAGCAAGCGATGGTATATCAATATTTATTTAAATCAAAGAATATTCTGAATAATAAATTATCAACAATTATAAAACTCCCGGGAGTGGGGTTGTAAATACATCAATATAATGACAATATAAAAGAAACATATACATCCAATAAAATCAACAAATGTAAATCAGCTTGTGGCAGGCAACTTTAGTAATGAAATCAACCACTATGAGTGGGGTCTCACTATCCAACAAAGTCTTTGATATATAGCAATATTGTTGTGTAGCAGTTCTCAATAGAAACTATTGTATCGCTGACAGGTAGTAAGAATTGTAGCAGGTTGTTATAGCTGTTAAATGCTGACAGCCAGAAGTTAATATTTCCAATGCTCTACGATACTCCAATAGTGGAATTCAAAATATCAGAAGTATGTATACAAATAATGAATAAGGGAAAGTTCAAAATCCCAGCTCTCTACAGCACTGCAGTGGTCACATAGCACGCCCCCCCCCCCCCATACTCAGAGGCATGCCTCTATTAGCGCTCTTTCTATGCAACTTACTTCCCGCGGTGTGGCTCTTCCCCCAGCTCTGCAAGCAGTATCTGACTATACAGAAGCAAGGCTGAGCTGTTGCTGCCTCATCTCTCGTCTCCCTGCAGTCCCAGGGAGCTCCACTAAGCTGATGAGTGTTAACTATAAAAATTATTACAATAAACAAAGATGTTTATAAGTTATAAATAGTGGGCAGTGTAGCGATGAGTGGAACTGATCAACAATTACCGTAAACTTTGATGTAAGGAATCACTGCTCAAGATGGTCTCACCAATTACTGCATACTGAAGGTTCATATACTTTTTCCAACAATTAAATCTAATGTTGAATCATTTTGATCCATAAATTAATGAAAAAAGTACATCCTGGTCTGTGTTATTTAACTTATTAGGATATTCTTTCTTTTTATAACTTTGTTGAAGATTTGAAAACTTTTAAGAAGTCAAATGATTTCAAAGTGTTCACAAACTTTCTAGCACTATAGTACACGGAATGGGTATCTTTGACCGCCGGACGTTAGCCCGGCGGTTCAAATCCCGACGCCGGCAGCCCGATGCACAAGATCCCGACAGCGGAGGTAAGTTAAGTATTCCTAACCCTTTCCCCCCTTACCCTCCTTTAGGGGTGCCTAACCCTAACCTCCCCCCTAGTGCCTAACCCTCCCTCGTAAGTGCCTAAACCTAACCCACCCCCTTCCCGGCACCCTAACCCTCCCACGGGGGGGGGTTGCCTAACCCTAACCTTCCCCCCAGTGCCTAAACCTATTCCCCCCTTCCCCTAGCCTAACCCTCCAGGGGGGAGTGCCTAACCCTAAGTCTCCCCGGGGTGCCCTATACCTAACCCCCCCATCCTCGGCTACATACATCCTTACCCCCGGCGTTGGACTATCGGTCTGGTGTCCTGTCGGGGTCCCGCCGTCGGGATTAACATAGGCATCGGCATTAGATCCCTTGCCAGGATTATGCTGTCGGTATTGAGACTGCCGGTCCCATAACTGTGTAAACACCTATACAATAGTCTTGCAGATCATAGGATCCAAGATCTTTTGGTGACATATTGTAAGAGTGTGGATGCACTCAAAAGTCCAAATGAACATGCAGGTTCATACATGCACAGTACCTTGCAATCTGCTATCCACATATCTTAAAACCATTGGCTGATAAGATTGTGACAGGAGGAGCATCATCAGATGTATTGGACAAAATGGTTGATAGTGAGTGTACACTGCCAGGCTTGCCACATTGTACCATCTTGTTTCAGAAATATTAGGATGAACATAAAACCAGATCAGCAGATGAGAATGGATTTCTTGAGATAAAACATGATCATCCTAAGTGTAAACTGTAAGAACAATTGCATCATAAATATGATTGTAAATGTGTGTACCTAGATTTAGAAAGTAACAAAGAGTTGTGGGGAATCAGGACCCCTGAACATGTCTACTTTGAACCACTTCCATCATATGCCCTAAATCAGTGGTCGGGGAACAGGGGTAAATTACCCCACATGGGGTAAAAATGAAATTCCTGGGGGTAATGGACAGACAGCCGGGCATGCATATGAATCATTGCATGCCCGGCTGTCTGTCCATTACTCCCAGGAATGGAAGTCACTGGCGCCGGGTGCAGCGGCGCACCTGCTACACCCGGCGTCAGTAACCTCAAGCCCGGCGCCGCAGAGAGGCTCTAAGACAGACGCCCGCTGAGATGTTATTACCAGCGGGCACCCGGCTCCTTCCCTGCAGTGCCGCGTTAGTCGGAGGCTGGAGCTCTCTTCTGAACTCCAGCTTCCGGCTCTCTCCATGCGCACTATGGGAGAAACGTCATGACGTCTCTCCCATAGTTCCGAGGAGCAGCCAGGCGGACAGGATGGTGGCGGGAGCGGGGATTAAGGTAAGTGTTTATTTTTTTTTATTTTTTTGTACAAGCGGCACTACAGGGGCATAACTATGGGGGCACTACTACAGGGGTATAACTATCGGGGCACTACAGGGGCATTATATGGGGGCACTACTACAGGGGCATATCTATGGGGGCACTACTACAGGGGCATAACTATGGGCGCACTACTACAGGGGCATAACTATGGGGGCACTACTACAGGGGAATTATATGGGGGCACTACTACAGGTGCATAACCATGGGGGCACTACTACAGGGGCATTATATGGGGCACTACTACAGGGGCATAACTATGGAGGCACTACTACAGGGGCATTATATGGGGGCACTACTACAGGTGCATAACCATGGGGGCACTACTATAGGGGCATTATATGGGGGCACTACTACAGTGGCATAACTACAGGGGCACTACTACAGGGGCATAACTATGGGGCACTACTACAGAGGCATTATATGGGGCACTACTACAGGGGCATTATATGGGGGCACTACTACAGGGGCATAACTATGGGGGCACTACTACAGGGGCGTAACTATGGGGGCACTACAAGGGCATAACTATGGGGGCACTACTATATGATTTCCTTCCTTTCAAATCAAGGGGGTAACATCGGCGTATCTAAATATATTTTGGGGTAAAAGGTAAAAAAGGTTCCTGACCCCTGCCCTAAATAAACAAACAAATTATCAATTTACATGTTACCTGAACAACAGTAGTCACACATATTTGCATTGTACAGTTTCTGTCATTCGATGTTTGTAAACAACCAAAATAAAGAATATAAAAAATAAAATACTTGATTGAATGAATAAAGCATTATATAAATGATTATTTTCTATTATCACCATCATTGTACCTCTGTGATTTATGTTAAACAGGCTTACCCACGCAATGCCATGAGGATGAATTTGGCGGTGACCACTCCCATTTGCGACATATGCACAAAATGAATGGATGAATGAGGACATATCTGTATTAAAGGGGTTTCACTTATTGGAATACATTACATCGTTGTTCATATTTCTATACAATCAGTGTCCTTTTAGGATAAAAATAATTACATAGCCATCTATACTTAGAAGTTATTTCTCCTTTATTTGCCCAAATGAGATGGGAATTTAATTATAGGCTGCAAATTTTCTTGTCACTACCCATTTTTGGGTAATTATTGCTTTACCAAAAATCAGAAGAATATTTCACGCTTACTTTTTATTCATTCATTTGTACGAGGAGTATGCAACTTGTTATGGTTATTGGGAATCCCCTGTAAGCTGTATCTGGGGCCTCATGCAGTTGTCATGGTAACTGCAGATGGTACCATTATATGAATAGTGAGGAAGTACCGCAGGTGTATCTCAGGGAACAGGGAGTCCTGAGAGAACGAAAACAGACAATGGGAGATGAATGCAAAGGACGGAGAACAACGCCGAATATTGATATTTGATAGCTAGAATTTGATTGGTAGCTTTTGGCAGTTCCTCTCATAATGGCATTAGCTGGGGATGCCCATAAGAAAAAATATAATACCTAGCGATTTGCAGGGTGGAAATCCAAGTTGCCAGCCTCCTCAGTTTCCTTAATGCTTAACTAGTGGCAGCTCCTACATTTATTTGCTGGGGTGGGGGTTGCCAGTCTGCAAATGTGCAAATGCGCGGGATCACATTCTCACACATATGCAAATATCAACAAATAGGCTTCTAGGGACTGGATCGGCAGGGGAGTGGCTTCACATTGGAAACACTTTCTGCTACGGCAGTCCAGACTCACAGTCCCAGGGGAGAAAATGCCTCATCCTAGAATTGCCTGTCTGGCATGTGATTGGTAGGATGCACTTTCAATGGGAAACAGCTGCCACGCAGCCACTGCGGGTGGCAGATTATACCGGGGTTGCTGCTGCATAGGAAAATCCACCACAGCTCTTAACCCTCCGAGATTGTAAATTCTCAGAGGCATTGACATCTTCACCCATGGTCTCATGTCTGTCCACTCTTGTCGACATCGCATGTGGTCGAAATTAAGTCTACTAATTTTTATTCTGCTTAACTATAATTTTTCATGTTTCGAAGCTGGATTAGTGGCTGAGACGGAATCAGCATAAAAATTAGCGTGCGCGACGCCATCTTGCGAATGGCAGCTAGCCTCCATTTTAGAAACAAGAATCTGCAAGACGCCATTTTGCGACCAGCGCCATTTTAAGTTACAACTCACGAGCTAAGTACAGATGGCAATGTTTTTGATAATCTTTTTAGAAGCCATGACAGGCCCATTCTGGGGACAACCTTGCATAGAGACATACCAAAACAACTAGAAAAACAGCCTCCTGAGAAAAGAAAATAGAATAGACAATACTCCAGAATACTGTGAGTGTTTTACATACAAATTGGGAATCCCTGTATATAGACAAGTATAGTTGTGGCAATTGTAATATAACCCAGACATTGATCTACACAATTGAATTTGTCTGAATCCTAAACAGGTTTTAGTCTCACTCCCAGACAGAATGGCCCCAGCTTCACAGCTGGGGGTCTCCACCTTGTTTGAGAAGTGAAGCTCACTGCCCATAACACATTTGCATTGCAGTTTGAAACTGTTAGTAAGGAATGAGATTTGTGTGTGTGTATATATATATATAAGTTCAAGATCAAGTTCATTTATCTGAGAATCAGTGTAGGGACTGGCTAGATGGGAATGACCATGAAGCGGTGGCCAGCTTAACAAATTATTGCAATATTTTGGAACCAACATTCCCTATGTTCAAAGGAGTTGCAGTTTGAAAAGCATGTGAGTGCCGAGTTTGTATGATGGTGTGGTCACATACCAAGGGCACCCCAGATGGTTGAGTGCCGTGGATTGAGCCTGTCGTTTATTTAAATTTTGTGGCCACACTTGCTAGGGCACCCTGTTTTTCAAATGTAAGACAAACTTTTTTCTTTTTTCAGGTGCTTATTAACTGATAGCCCTGGGTGTGGTCCTGTCTCTTTAAGGCAGGACCCAGTTTCATGTTTAAAATGTATGCAAGCTTGAGCCCAAGATGGCAGATCAAGTTCATTTATCTGAGAATCAGTGTAGGGACTGGCTAGATGCGAATGACCGTGAAGCGGTGGCCAGCTTAACAAATTATTGCAATATTTTGGAACCAACATTCCCTATGTTCAAAGGAGTTGAAGTTTGAAAAGCATGTGAGTGCCGAGTTTGTATGATATTTTTTATGTAGATGGTGTGATCACATACCAAGGGCACCCCAGATGGTTGAGTGCCGTGGATTGAGCCTGTCGTTTATATTAGGGGTGTGCACCGGCCACTTTTCGTGTTTTGTGTTTTGGTTTTGGATCTGGATCTTTCTTCGTGTTTTGGATCTGGATTGGTTTTGCCAAAACCACCCTTCCGTGTTTTGGGTTCTGGGTTTTGTGTTTTGGATCTGTATTTTTTTGAAAAAAAGCATAAAAACAGCTAAAATCACAGAATTTGTAGGTTTTTCTGCTCCTATGCTATTATTAACCTCAATAACCTTAATTTCCACTCATTTCCAGTCTATTCTGAATACCTCACACCTCACAATAGTGTTTTTATGTCCAAAAGGTTGCACCGACGTAGCTGGATGACTATGCTAAGCGACACGAGTGGGCGGCACAAACACGTGACCCATCTAGGCGTGAAACTGCAGTGGCAGACAGGATGGCATTGAAAAACTAGGCCCCAAACTGTACATAATGCAAAGAAAAAAAAGAGGTGCAAGATGGAATTGTCCTTGGGCCCTCCCACCCACCCTTATGTTGTATAAACAGGACATGCACACTTTAACAAACCAATAATTTCAGCGCCAGGGTCTGCCACACAACTGTGGCTGAAATGATTGGCTCGTTTGGGCCCCCACAAAACAAGCTGGCAATTAATCTGTCCCTGCACAAACTGGCTCTACGGAGGCAAGATGTCATCCTCATCCTCCTCATCCACCGATTCCTCACCCTCTTCAGTGTGTACATCCTCATCCTCACAGAGTATTAATTCGTCCCTGCTGGAACCACAGGTCCCTCTGTACGTTCTGGAGGCTGGTCTCCCTGGAAGAGTTGATAATTCATTTTATGAACATCATCTTCTCCACATTTTGTGGAAGCAACCTCCTACGCCTTTCGCTGACAAGGTTCCCGGCTGCACTAAACACTTTCGGAGTACACACTGGAGGGGGGGCAACTCAGGTAAAATAGAGCCAGTTTGTACAGGGACCTCCAAATTGTTTCTTTTTCCTGCCAGTACAGGTACGGACTGTCTGACATGCCTACTTGGATGCTGTCACCGATGTAATCCTTTAACAGACAGACGCACGCTTGTCGCTGCTGCTTTGAGGATTCAAGTGTGGCTACAGCCCACACAATTCACAAAGACAGAAAAAAAAAAGAATATTTTTATTGTTTGTGGAGCACACTTTGAGGGTTACACCACCCTTTAACAGACAGACGCATGCTTGTCGCTGCTGCTTTGAGGATGCAAGTGCGGCTAAAGCCCACACAATTCACAAAGACAGAAAAAAGAAGAAGAATATTTTTATTGTTTGTGTAGCACACTTTGAGGGTGTCACCACCCTTTAACAGACAGACGCACGCTTGTCGCTGCTGCTTTAAGGATGCAGGTGCGGCTACAGCCCACACATTTCACAAAGACCGGAAAAAAAAGAACAATATTTTAATTGTTTGTGTAGCACACTTTGAGGGTGTCACCACCATTTAACAGACAGACGCACGCTTGTCGCTGCTGCTTTAAGGATGCAGGTGCGGCTACAGCCCACACAATTCACAAAGACAGAAAAAAGAAGAATATTTTTATTGTTTGTGTAGCACACTTTGAGGGTGTCACCACCCTTTAACAGACAGACGCACGCTTGTCGCTGCTGCTTTGAGGATGCAAGTGCGGCTACATCGCACACAATTCACAAACACAGAAAATAATTTTTTTTTTGGTTTGGACTGGAGTGTACTTTCGGGGGTTACAGCACCCTTAACGGTCTAGCCAGCCGGCCCTTTACTTATGACACAGGCGCACGCTTGGCACTACTTTGTTGATGCACGTGCGGCTACTGCGCACACAATTCACAAACACAGAAAATAATTTTTTTTTTGGTTTGGACTGGAGTGTACTTTCGGGGGTTACAGCACCCTTTAACGGTCTAGCCAGCCGGCCCTTTACTTATGACACAGGCGCACGCTTGGCATTACTTTGTTGATGCACGTGCGGCTACTGCGCACACAATTCACAAACACAGAAAATTATTTTTTTTTGGTTTGGACTGGAGTGTACTTTGGGGGTTACAGCACCCTTTAACGGTCAAGCCAGCCGGCCCTTTACTTATGACACAGGCGCACGCTTGGCACTACTTTGTTGATGCACGTGCGGCTACTGCGCACACAATTCACAAACACAGAAAATAATTTTTTTTTTGGTTTGGACTGGAGTGTACTTTCGGGGGTTACAGCACCCTTTAACGGTCAAGCCAGCCGGCCCTTTACTTATGACACAGGCGCACACTTGGCACTACTTTGTTGATGCACGTGCGGCTACTGCGCACACAATTCACAAACACAGAAAATAATTTTTTTTTTGGTTTGGACTGGAGTGTACTTTCGGGGGTTACAGCACCCTTTAACGGTCAAGCCAGCCGGCCCTTTACTTATGACACAGGCGCACGCTTGGCACTACTTTGTTGATGCACGTGCGGCTACTGCGCACACAATTCACAAACACAGAAAATAATTTTTTTTTTGGTTTGGACTGGAGTGTACTTTGGGGGTTACAGCACCCTTTAACGGTCAAGCCAGCCGGCCCTTTACTTATGACACAGGTGCACGCTTGGCACTACTTTGTTGATACACATGCGGCTACTGCGCACACAATTCACAAACACAGAAAATAATTTTTTTTTTGGTTTGGACTGGAGTGTACTTTGGGGGTTACAGCACCCTTTAACGGTCAAGCCAGCCGGCCCTTTACTTATGACACAGGCGCACGCTTGGCACTACTTTGTTGATGCACGTGCGGCTACTGCGCACACAATTCACAATCACAGAAAATAATATTTTTTTTGGTTTGGACTGGAGTGTACTTTCGGGGGTTACAGCACCCTTTAACGGTCAAGCCAGCCGGCCCTTTACTTATGACACAGGCGCACGCTTGGCACTACTTTGTTGATGCACGTGCGGCTACTGCGCACACAATTCACAAACACAGAAAATAATTTTTTTTTTGGTTTGGACTGGAGTGTACTTTGGGGGTTACAGCACCCTTTAACGGTCAAGCCAGCCGGCCCTTTACTTATGACACAGGCGCACGCTTGGCACTACTTTGTTGATGCACGTGCGGCTACTGCGCACACAATTCACAAACACAGAAAATAATTTTTTTTTTGGTTTGGACTGGAGTGTACTTTCGGGGGTTACAGCACCCTTTAACGGTCAAGCCAGCCGGCCCTTTACTTATGACACAGGCGCACGCTTGGCACTACTTTGTTGATGCATGTGCGGCTACTGCGCACACAATTCACAAACACAGAAAATAATTTTTTTTTTGGTTTGGACTGGAGTGTACTTTTGGGGGTTACAGCACCCTTTAACGGTCAAGCCAGCTGGCCCTTTACTTATGACACAGGCGCACGCTTGGCACTACTTTGTTGATGCACGTGTGGCTACTGCGCACACAATTCACAAACACAGAAAATAATTTTTTTTTTGGTTTGGACTGGAGTGTACTTTGGGGGTTACAGCACCCTTTAACGGTCAAGCCAGCCGGCCCTTTACTTATGACACAGGAGCACGCTTGGCACTACTTTGTTGATGCACATGCGGCTACTGCGCACACAATTCACAAACACAGAAAATAATTTTTTTTTTGGTTTGGACTGGAGTGTACTTTGGGGGTTACAGCACCCTTTAACGGTCAAGCCAGCCGGCCCTTTACTTATGACACAGGCGCACGCTTGGCACTACTTTGTTGATGCACGTGCGGCTACTGCGCACACAATTCACAAACACAGAAAATAATTTTTTTTTTGGTTTGGACTGGAGTGTACTTTCGGGGGTTACAGCACCCTTAACGGTCAAGCCAGCCGGCCCTTTACTTATGACACAGGCGCACGCTTGGCACTACTTTGTTGATGCACGTGCGGCTACTGCGCACACAATTCACAAACACAGAAAATAAATTTTTTTTTGGTTTGGACTGGAGTGTACTTTCGGGGGTTACAGCACCCTTAATGGTCAAGCCAGCCGGCCCTTTACTTATGACACAGGCGCACGCTTGGCACTACTTTGTTGATGCACGTGCGGCTACTGCGCACACAATTCACAAACACAGAAAATAATTTTTTTTTTGGTTTGGACTGGAGTGTACTTTCGGGGGTTACAGCACCCTTAACGGTCAAGCCAGCCGGCCCTTTACTTATGACACAGGCGCACGCTTGGCACTACTTTGTTGATGCACGTGCGGCTACTGCGCACACAATTCACAAACACAGAAAATAATTTTTTTTTTGGTTTGGACTGGAGTGTACTTTCGGGGGTTACAGCACCCTTTAACGGTCAAGCCAGCCGGCCCTTTACTTATGACACAGGCGCACGCTTGGCACTACTTTGTTGATGCACGTGCGGCTACTGCGCACACAATTCACAAACACAGAAAATATATTATTTTTTTAGCACTTGGGGGGAGCACCCCTGATGGACAGAGCACCCCCTGGACAACACTACAGCACCCCTTTAGGACTGGGACACTGCACAGGACTTTGGAGTGGACACAGCCCCTATGGAGAACTGACTGCACAACACAGTCCAGCCAGCCCCTATGGACTTTGAAGTAGTGGACACAGCCCCTATTAACAACAGCAGCACAGCACAACACAGCCAGCCCCTATGGACTTTGATGTAGTGGACAACAGCAGCACTACACTACACTACACAGCCCTAACTCCCACCCTCCCTCTTCACTGTCCACAGCCGAGTGAGAAAATGGTGCCGACGCGGGTACCTTATATCGGATCCAAAACCCGCGAGACTCGGAAGGCGGGATGATGACGTTTTGCCTCGATTTCAGATCCGAGTCAGGCGGGAAAAGTCGAGCCTGGTTCGGATCGGACTCGGATCGGGGGGGCTCGGGGGGGTTCGGATTTCAGAAATCCGAACCCGCTCACCCCTAGTTTATATATATATATATATTGTGATAGGATCATTGGTAAAGTGGTCTGTGGCAGGTACATTTGTCCCAGATTCCTGTCTTATGTGTTTTAAACCTCCAGGAGAAAGTCTGCAGTGTAGCAGGCTTGAGTCTCGCCTTTTTGAAAAGCCGGTTTGGGACCTGGGGGTTGTGGGTGAGAGGAGAGGGAGGGCTCCACCCACGGCCACTCCAGGTTTTGGTTCTCTTAGCCTGGTAACAGGCTTGTTAGGGTTTCCACCTGAGAGTGGCCAATATAAGCCTAGTATGTTGAGGGCTGATTGTCTCACCTGGGAGAGCAGACAGGGAGTTTGCTCAGAGACACTTGAAAACCTAACTGTAAGTGTTGTGCTGTGCCCTTGTTGCTGGTGAGGGCATTAGGCCCTGCCAGGTTCTGGTAGTGAGGGAACTACCTGTGAAGTTAGTGCCCCGACAGGGCTAGGATTTATGTTTTCTTTATGTTTGTTTCTGACATTGTACAATAAAAGACTGGCACCGACCAGCTTGTACTTGTATCCAGTCTGGCGTACTGTTTCCCAGCTGCTGTGTGTGAAAGGAAGGAGTCCTCTACCCAGGAGAGGGACCCCCTAACCTAACTGTGTCACAATATGGTGGAGAATGCGGGCAACCACACACACTGAAGTTGCAGCAAGAGGAAAACTTTCCGTTTAAAAATTAAAGGGACAGACACCCAATTTGTGAGTGTGGAAATAACACTGTGTCCTTGGAGTCCCATAGAGGAGGCGTCAGCCAATGCTCAGAGAGGCAAGGTTCAGCTTCCAACCTACACCCCAGGACAAAATGGAGGACATGATTAAGGCCTTGCTTCAAGCTACAGCAGCTCAGCAGGAATCTACCAGAGCTCAGCAGGAGACGAACAAACTTCAGCAGGAATCTACCTGGGCTCAGCAGGAATCCACCAGGGTGCAACTGTTGGCCTTGGAGACAGCCCAGAGGCAACAACAGGTCGCCATCGAGGAAACCCGCCAGGCCTTAGCGGAAAACAGCCAGGCCATAAAAGAGGTGGTACAGCACCTGGTCGCCCGGCCCAGAGATGTTGCTGCTGGTCCTCCCACCACCACCACTCCGTACGAGCCAGTCACTTCCTCCAAAAGATGACTTCGGGCGATGATGTGGAGGCCTATCTCGCCGCATTTGAAAGAACAGCCGAAAGGGAGAGTTGGCACAAGGAGCAGTGGGCAAGTCTGGTGGCCCCTTTTTTGTCTGGGGAGCCACAAAAGGCCTATTTCGACTTATGCCTGGCTGATGCCAAGGACTATAAAAAACTAAAACAGGAGATCCTAACTCGCTTGGGAGTCACCACCTTTGTTCGTGCCCAACGGGTCCACCGCTGGGAGTTCCATATGGACAAGCCTCCACGTTCGCAGATGCATGACCTCGTCCATCTGTCCTCAAAATGGCTACAGCCCGAGATGCTGACGGGACCACAGATCGTGGAAGGGGTCGTGATGGACCGGTACCTGCGATCGTTACCTGCGACTCTGCGCAAGTGGGTGAGCCATGCAGACCCTAAGTCCGCGGACCAGTTGGTCGAGCTGGTGGAGAGGTACGTGGCAGCTGAGGAGCTGATGAGTATGCCCCACCGAGCCCCGATGGTGCACCAGCGAACTCCCACAGACACTGGTAAGACTGTTCCAGGGGAGAAGGGTGCTGGGCGGTGGAATGTACCTAAGACTGAGGGTGTAGAACCTGGAGACAGGCCTGCCAGGCCAGGAAGGTTCTTGCCCCATAAACGACTAGACATTAATATGACTCAGTGTTTCCGATGTGGTGGCTTCGGCCATATTGCCGCTAATTGTTCACTTACAACTGAACCTATGCAATGTGATACTGGTCATGTCTACCGCAGGGGGTCTTTCTTTGCACAGACAGCCTGTACGGCTGACCGGCAGGCTGAGACTGATAAGCACATGTGTGTACTCACTGTAGATGGCAACCGAGTAGAGGCACTGTTAGACTCTGGTAGCTTGGTGACACTTATAAAAGCTGAGCTGGTG
Organism: Taudactylus pleione; assembly: GCA_031769625.1. Taxonomy (NCBI): domain Eukaryota; kingdom Metazoa; phylum Chordata; class Amphibia; order Anura; family Myobatrachidae; genus Taudactylus; species Taudactylus pleione. The sequence continues at coordinate 3,070,956 of JAUIMM010000016.1, read as the reverse complement.
AACCCCTTGAGGCATACAGAGAAAACTGTTGGTGTGACCTGCATACATGGGGATACTCGATATTATGTTACGGCCAAGGTGAACATCGAGACACCATGTGGCTCTGCTATAGTTTCTGTGGGTTTGGTGCATGGTCTGGTGTACGATGCAATATTGGGGAGAGACTTTGCTCACTTCTGGAAGTTGTGGGAAAGCCGTTTTGTTCCAGAGGTGAACAACCCCGATCCATTTGAGAAAGTTGTCGATGTAGTGGAGGAGGGAGTTTCTTCTGAGTCAGAGTTATTCCCTTTTTCTACTATGGTTGGCGAACTAGAGAATGCGGAACGTGACGGTGGTCCGCCAACTGATGTGCCTCCCATTGAGGTGGGAAGTGTTGTTGGGCCAGGTGATCGTCTGCCTGATTTAGAGGTCAGAAGAGAGGTCTTTGCCGTGGAGCAGTTGAATGACCCTACTTTGGTAAAAGCCAGGGAGAATGTAAAAGTAGTTGATGGTAAACCCGTAGACCCTGATAGTCCTTTGTCCTATCCCCACATGGCAATGTGTCAGGATTTGTTATATCAGGTGACTAAGAAGGGGGAAGATATTGTGGAACAACTAATAGTTTCCAAAGCCTACAGAAGAACAGTGTTGGATCTGGCCCATGGTCATATATCGACAGGCCATCTAGGGGTAGAGAAAACCACTGAGCGAATAATGCAGAGCTTTTTCTGGCCCGGGCTTCATAAAGAGGTGTCTGACTTTTGTGCATCCTGCCCTGAGTGTCAGTATCATGCTCCCAGGCCACATTTTAAGGGTCCACTAGTTCCATTGCCTATTATAGAGGTGCCGTTTGAAAGAATAGCGATGGATTTGGTTGGACCCTTAATGAAGTCTGCCAGGGGACACCAGTATATTCTGGTCATAATGGATTACGCTACCAGGTACCCGGAAGCGATCCCGTTGCGCAATACGTCAACCAAGACCATTGCCAGAGAGCTAGTTCATGTCTTTAGCAGGCTGGGTATACCCAAGGAGATACTAACTGACCAGGGTACACCGTTTATGTCAAAAGTCATGAAAGAGTTATGTCGCCTGTTCAAAATTGAACAGTTAAGAACTTCGGTTTATCACCCCCAAACCGATGGGCTGGTCGAGAGGTTTAACAAGATGTTAAAACACATGCTTAGGAAAGTGGTCGACAAGGATGGTAAGGATTGAGATTACTTATTGCCGTATTTATTGTTGGCCATAAGAGAAGTTCCCCAGTCCTCCACCGGGTTTTCACCCTTCGACTTGTTGTATGGGAGACACCCAAGGGGGTTACTAGACATTGCCAAAGAGACATTGGAGGGGCAGTCTAGTCCTTACAAAACGGTGATTGAGTATGTTTCTCAAATGCAGGAGAGAATTGCTGCGGTAGTGCCGATAGTGAGAGAGCACCTGGAACAGGCTCAACAGGCACAGCAGAGGGTATACAACCGCAATGCTCGGTTACGCAGCTTTGCTCCTGGGGACAGAGTGTTAGCATTGGTTCCCACTGTGGAAAATAAACTTTTGGCTAAATGGCAAGGGCCCTTTGAAATCTTAGAAAGAGTGGGGCAGGTCAATTACAAAGTTTACCAGCTGGGGAAAAGAAAGCCGGAACAGATATACCATATAAATCTGTTAAAGCCCTGGAAAGATAGAACAGCACTGTCGGCCGTCCGAGCCCCTCCAGTAAATCCAGGGCCCTTAGTTCCCGAAGTGACAGTGGCAAAAACCCTGTCGGCAATTCAACAACAAGAGGTCAAGGAGTTTCTGATCAGAAATAGGGTGCTGTTCTCTGACGTACCTGGGAAAACCTCGGTCATTAAACATGACATCATCACTGACACAGGGGTTAAAGTTAATCTAAATCCCTATAGGTTACCAGAAGCACAAAGTGAATCGGTGTCGAAAGAAATTAAAAATATGCTAGAGTTAGGGGTTATTGAAGAATCACATAGTGAATGGTCAAGTCCCATTGTGTTGATTCCAAAGCCCGACGGGAGTGTGCGTTTCTGCAATGACTTCCGAAAGTTGAACAGTGTTTCAAAATTCGATGCCTACTCGATGCCAAGAGTGGATGAATTGATTGAGAGACTAGGGACGGCAAGGTATTTAACCACTCTTGACCTAAGCAAAGGGTATTGGCAAGTACCGTTAACCGAGAGCGCCAAACAAAAGACAGCTTTTTAAGCGCCAGAGGGCTTGTTTCAGTACAAGATGTTGCCCTTCGGGCTACATGGGGCACCTGCTACCTTCCAAAGAATGATGGACAGGATTCTAAGGCCCCATAGACGGTATGCGGCTGCTTATCTGGATGACGTGGTCATTCATAGTCCTGAATGGCAGTCTCACTTACCCAGGGTACAAGCAGTTTTGGACTCCATCTATAAGGCAGGTTTGACAGCCAACCCAAAAAAGTGTTGTCTAGGCATGGAGGAAGTAAAATATCTGGGATACACCATTGGCAGAGGCCTGATAAAGCCTCAGCTCAATAAAGTTTATGCCATACAAAACTGGCCACGGCCTCTGAATAAGAAGCAGGTGAGAGCCTTCTTGGGAATTACGGGGTACTACAGGAGGTTTATACCCAACTTTGCCACCATGGCAGTCCCACTGACTGACCTGACCAAAGGCAAACAAAAAGTCATGGTAGAATGGAGTCCTGAGGCGGAGAAAGCTTTTCAGGAGTTGAAAGTAGCGTTGTGTTCCCAACCAGTCCTGATGACTCCTAATTTTGACAGGGAATTCATAGTACAAACCGATGCATCAGAACTAGGTATAGGAGTGGTCCTGTCCCAGAACAAGGAGGGTGAGGAACACCCTATTTTCTATCTAAGCAGAAAGTTGAATGTACATGAGAGAAACTATGCCACAGTGGAGAAGGAGGCGTTGGCCATAAGGTGGGCGTTAGAGGCTCTCAGGTACTACTTGGTTGGAAGAAAGTTCAAATTGATCACTGACCATGCCCCTTTGAAGTGGATGTCCGAAAATAAAGACAGTAATGCGAGAATTACGAGATGGTTCTTGGCGTTACAAACTTTTAAATTTTCAGTGGAACACAGGCCAGGAAGCCAGCTGGCCAATGCTGACGCGTTGTCACGCGTTCATTGTTTGGGGGCTTCAGTTGTTCCGCCCCACAGGTCGAAACAAAGGGGGGGGATATGTGATAGGATCATTGGTAAAGTGGTCTGTGGCAGGTACATTTGTCCCAGATTCCTGTCTTATGTGTTTTAAACCTCCAGGAGAAAGTCTGCAGTGTAGCAGGCTTGAGTCTCGGCTTTTTGAAAAGCCGGTTTGGGACCTGGGGGTTGTGGGTGAGAGGAGAGGGAGGGCTCCACCCACGGCCACTCCAGGTTTTGGTTCTCTTAGCCTGGTAACAGGCTTGTTAGGGTTTCCACCTGAGAGTGGCCAATATAAGCCTAGTGTGTTGAGGGCTGATTGTCTCACCTGGGAGAGCAGACAGGTAGTTTGCTCAGAGACACTTGAAAACCTAACTGTAAGTGTTGTGCTGTGCCCTTGTTGCTGGTGAGGGCATTAGGCCCTGCCAGGTTCAGGTAGTGAGGGAACTACCTGTGAAGTTAGTGCCCCGACAGGGCTAGGATTTATGTTTTCTTTATGTTTGTTTCTGACATTGTACAATAAAGACTGGCACCGACCAGCTTGTACTTGTATCCAGTCTGGCGTACTGTTTCCCAGCTGCTGTGTGTGAAAGGAAGGAGTCCTCTACCCAGGAGAGGGACCCCCTAACCTAACTGTGTCACAATGTATATATATATATATATATATATATATATGTTAAATCCATCATAAATAGAATCTCATGCATAAACATCGCACACTACGCACAGTTGCGCTGCTAACATGATGCACAGTAGCGAATGCACAATATCCTGCATGCGAACGCTGTTTATTAGCTGCATGCGTGCACATCTTCCCCAAATCAGATAAACCTAACTAGCGTCTTTTCTCATATCCCTAATACTTACATAATGCACACTTACACAAAAGGTTCCATAGCTATAAAGTTAAAGATCCAAGTTTTATTCATTTATTATGAATGCTGTGAAATAAAGACTATTTGGTATCTAAGGTTTAATACATGATAAACAAACCGTGTTTGGTATTATACTGATCTGTACTTTATCCACAGCTTTCTGGCATCATCGGTGTGAAGATCGGAACATGCGTTCGCAACTTATGGACCGTAAAGACATAAAGAACCAAAATGTACTTTGTAAAACCAACAGTCTAGATTTGCATGAGGTGGGAAAACGAAGGCAACCAGCTGTTGGAGGCTGGACTGTGGCCATTTGAATCAACCTGTTAAGTGCCTTGTAACAAACGCACCGTGAAGAAGACCTCTCTTTTATTCAGCTTATTTCTGGGGGGGTATAAATATGTGTGCTCTGACCCTGGGTTTCTAGTCTATTCTGCTGATTGCTGATTGATGGAGGTCTCTTGCTGATGCCGGAATCTGGTCCCAGAGCGCTTGCATATGTATGACTGTATCTTGGGTCTGTATAATTTCTTTGCGCTAAATTGTACTTAGATCACAGCATGTATTACTATTGGGCCGTTGCATACCAGGCATTCTTTCCTTCTGGCTGCTGCGGCTCCTACTAACCTACTGGGAAGAGATTTGTTATGTAAGATGGGATGTGTCATATATTGCACCCCTGATGGTGTATTTCTAGATATCCCAGAGAGAGTTGCGTACAAGGTGAGGGATATGTTGGACACTCCCCAAGGATAATGTATCACTCTACCAGTGTAAATGGAAATCCATCTCAGGTAGATCAAATGTTATTCCAAATTTCGGATTCACTTTGGACCAAGGACGGACAGGACACTAGATGAATGGCAAACGTAAGCCCCGTAATGGTAAACTTAAAAAGCGGTAGGCAAGCTCCAAAAATTCCTCATTACCCACTAAAACAGGAGGTAGAATTAGGAGTTTATCCAATAATTGAATGATTATTACAACAGGGAATTTTAGTTCGTACAGCTAGTGTAGCCAACAGTCCCATCTTCACGGGGAAAAAGAGTGGTAGAAAGCCAATTTCCCGTAGTGCCAAATCCAGCTGTCATTCTTATGCAGATCCCACCAAATGCAACCCATGTCACTGTCATTGACCTCTGTTCTGCTTTCTTCTCTGTACCTCTTCATCCTGACTGTCAGCACCTTTTCGCTTTAACATATAGGGGTGTATAATACACATGGACACGATTGCCCCAGGGTTTCATAGACAGCCCCAGTATCTTCTCCCAGGCCTTGCACGACTGTTTACAATCTTTTCAACCTGCCAATGGGTCTGTTCTAATCCAATATGTGGAACGATTTATTGCTATGTTCTGATTCGTTTATGTCATGTTTAAATGATACTAAACTTTTGTTGCTTCACCTCTCACACACAGGACATAAGGTTGCTAAGGACAAACTACAGCCGTGCCAATCCAGAGTAAAGTATTTGGGACACTGCCTAACTCAGGGGTTACGACATCTCACAAATGACAGAATCCAGGCCATACAGAACATGACACTGCCGCAGAACCAACAGCAAATTCGTACCTTCTTGGGAATGTGTGGATACTGTAGAATGTGGATTTACAGGATTTAGGGCCTGATTCAGAGCCGGACGCTATTTGTGGACGCTCGTTCAGAAAAAGGGGCTGGCTATTTAAATTGAGCGCTCGCTCTTTGCGGTCTCTTGACGCCTCTATGTCTGAGCGAGCGAACAAAACATGCGCTCGCTATTTTGTAAAGACGCCCCCGCAACTTATGGACCGTAAAGACATAAAGAACCAAAATGTACTTTGTAAAACCAACAGTCTAGATTTGCATGAGGTGGGAAAACGAAGGCAACCAGCTGTTGGAGGCTGGACTGTGGCCATTTGAATCAACCTGTTAAGTGCCTTGTAACAAACGCAACCTTGAAGTAGAGACAATGGAAATCCCAACAAGACCTCTCTTTTATTCAGCTTATTTCTGGGGGGGTATAAATATGTGTGCTCTGACCCTGGGTTTCTAGTCTATTCTGCTGATTGCTGATTGATGGAGGTCTCTTGCTGATGCCGGAATCTGGTCCCAGAGCGCTTGCATATGTATGACTGTATCTTGGGTCTGTATAATTTCTTTGCGCTAAATTGTACTTAGATCACAGCATGTATTATCTGTACTTTGGTTGAATAATACTTTGTGCTTTGGAAACACATGTTCAAGGTCTTTAATTTACTGTATGACTACGTACGCAAATAGCGTAAATCTTAGAGATTATAGGCAGGTTTTAGAAGGTATAGGTTGGAAGGTATATAGCCAGTATCCTTAGTTGGGGGCTCGTAGTGAAGTCACTTACCTAATCACACGATATATACACAGATATCTATATCTTAGCAAAGGGTGGATAGTGGCCACAAGCAGTCTTACCTGCAACCAATCGATGCTGAGAGATCGCTACCCGTTATCGTGTGACCAAGAGACACTGACTAGAATCCAGGGACAAGAGAGGAAGAAGTTTGTTTTCCTTTGTTGATAGTATTTTGCATTTAAAAGGGGTGTCGCAGTATTGCGCACACGGCTAAGTCGCATTTTTGCGCGCAATAGGGATGCACTTTTGTGTACGCAGCTAAGGGTACGTCATACGGTTGTGTGGTAGTCGCATCATTATGTATGCGACTAGTCGCACAATAGCGTATACGCATTTTCCGGTTGTGCTGCCATGTGTTTAAACAAAGCCATTGAGTTTACATTATCAATTGTTGCTAATATCTGGGTTAACGTGTATTTTTCTGCGCAGGAAAAAAGTGTGTATCAGTGAGTATTTGTTTAGGGTGTAACACGGGGAATCTTAAGGGTATCGTAGGACCCTTAAGTGCTAGGCGCAGGAGTTGGCCTAGTGACTCAGTAGCAGCTTACCGTTTACTTTACACAAAGCAGGTGTATGGGTTGTTATTTTTGTTAGGGTCCAGCCCCCAGGGTGATTATAGCGTTCAGTAATCAATGTGTGTGATCTGTTAGGCTTATTTGAACACTATAATTGAACCGCATAATTTTGGTTAAATTGTGATTGAGAGCTGGTGGGAGGGTGGACGAAATCAACTGGAACACAAAGGGTACTTTGCTGCCCCCTAGCAGTTGAAAGGTAGTCAAAAAGGGATTGCTGAGCGGAAGCGGCCTTTACTTCCGTAGGTGAGTGGAAGCGTCTAGAAGTCCTCCATAGGGTTTGCGGATACAACCTTTTCCAAAGGCGTCCGCAGGTAAGTGAAAGTATCTTAATTGTCTTTCACCAGTTTAAATTTTTATTGATAAATGTAGTTGTCCCAAGATGGGAGCCACTCAAACAATAGAAATGTTAGACAATGATGTGCTGCTAATGGAAGCGCCGCTTGGATCGGCCCGTTGTATTATGCATACTAAGCATGGTACTTATGCAATATGGTATTGTGACATATGGTTTAAAATAACGATGAAGAGTGTTAGACCGTTTCCCAGGATTGGCAGTTTTGATAAAAATGTATTGGATAATGTCCGGGATCACATCAGTCTGATGCGTTCTCGAGAGAAAAAAGTAAAATATTATGAATGTTTAAAATTGTGGCAGCATGAAGGGGATGCGTGGCTTAAAAATGTGCAAGCCACACAAACTAGCGTTGCGAGTGCATTGCCAGCAAATACATCCGCGGCGCTGGATTGCAATGCGTGCGAGCCGCAAAATGGCACGCACGTGCGGCAAGGTAGCGTTGCGGAAGGTATTGCCAGTAGTTCACGCGCACCACCGCCACCTTATATGGATGGAGGTGCAGATACAGTCATGAAAAAAACTCATAAAAATGTAACAAGCAACTTGTACCCTCTCTAAAGTAACCATAAAGAAAATGTTTATGATGTGGATGATGAGCCTATTGTTATGTCTGCCGTTTCCCATGCTGTGCACATGTTAGATGCGACACCACGACAAGCTCTAGTGGTGCCACCATCTCCATCTGTAACAGCACGGGAAGTTTTAAACTCCTCTGCGCCCGTGGAGGAAGTTGTTAATACTATACGTTGCAGCAACATATTAAACCCCCAGCCAGGTAATAAGGTCAAAGGTAGCACTGCGGCCGGTCTGCATCCCATTCGGACAATCACTGTTCCGAATGGGAATGCGGACGCGAACGGAGTTGTACCTACAAGGGATGTGGTAATGCATTGTCCTTGGACAAGAGCAGAGCTAAATTCCATCATAAATGATTTCCCTGATCCCAAAAAAGAATTAGTCAAATGTCAAAGATTTTTGAGAAATTTGGGTAGTTTTCATGAGCCCACCAATAAAGATTGGCGGGTGGTGTTAAGGGCCTGTCTACCACGCAATATCGATGTGACAAAATTTATCATGGATTGTGTATTGGATGGTGACATTCCTTTAACAGACCAAGTAAACCAAGGTAATATTTCCCGCATTATAACTCAATTGGGTATATATTTTCCAGTAGTAGTTAACTGGAACAAAATTTTTACTGTAAAGCAAAAAGAGAGTGAATCTGCAGAAGATTATTGCGACCGGGCTCTGCAGCTATCACCCAGTACACTGGGTTAGAGGATATTAAAGATAGCATTCATATTCACCACAGGAGAATGATTGTCACCATACTCATGGATGGCCTTAAAGAGAACCTAAAAACCCGGGTTCAGACCTCACAGCCTGGCTGGAAGGGAGCCACAATAGATACCCTCATAGAATCCGCCATAGAACATGATAAATACATCTCAAAGAAGAGAGAGACCCAGAGCGAGAAACTAATGGCTGTCAGTATTCAAGCTCTGGAAGGAATGATGGTAACATCATAGCCAGCAGATACACCTGCACCCACACTTGAACAGTTACACGCCCTCACTAGTCCCACACCACTGCAAACACAACCCTATCCCACTTACCCTGCACAACCACAAGTCCCATACTGTCCACAAACTACATATCCCCAATCATATCCTTTCCCTCAATATCCTTACCCATACCCACCACCTCTTCCTCCTGCACAACTCGCACAACAACCCTTTTCTTCATCCAATCCACGAGCGTGTTTTAATTGTAACCAGCCAGGACATGTAAGTAGAAACTGTACGGCAAAAAGGGTAGGACCCCCAAATCAGGGAAAACCTGGATATCCCCATAAGGGATATGCACAGAGACCAGCAACTGTCCAACAGGCACCAGCTCCAATCATGGCCGTTAATGCTTTATTGGAGAGTGGGAGCCAACACTAGGAGTCAGGTCATACCTGTAGTCTACAGATAGTCAGGTTAATGGGAGGTACTAGGGAAGAGCCAGTCATGATGGTTGATGTAGCTGGTACTAAATATCCTTTTCTTGTAGACACAGGGGCAACCAGGTCAGTGATAAAATCTCCCGTTAATTTACAGGTAACCAACAAGACAGTACCAGCAATGGGCGTAACAGGTAAAGTGCAACATTATCCTTTAACAAAATCCATAGAGGTTACTATTGGGCCGTTGCATACCAGGCATTCTTTCCTTCTGGCTGCTGCGGCTCCTACTAACCTACTGGGAAGAGATTTGTTATGTAAGATGGGATGTGTCATATATTGCACCCCTGATGGTGTATTTCTAGATTGCGCACGAGGTGAGGGATATGTTGGACACTCCCCAAGGATAATGTATCACTCTACCAGTGTAAATGGAAATCCATCTCAGGTAGATCAAATGTTATTCCAAATTTCGGATTCACTTTGGACCAAGGACGGACAGGACACTGGATGAATGGCAAACGTAAGCCCCGTAATGGTAAACTTAAAAAGCGGTAGGCAAGCTCCAAAAATTCCTCATTACCCACTAAAACAGGAGGTAGAATTAGGAGTTTATCCAATAATTGAACGATTATTACAACAGGGAATTTTAGTTCGTACAGCTAGTGTAGCCAACAGTCCCATCTTCACGGGGAAAAAGAGTGGTGGGAGGGGTTACAGGCTGGTACAAGACCTTAGAGGTGTTAATAAGGTGGTAGAAAGCCAATTTCCCGTAGTGCCAAATCCAGCTGTCATTCTTATGCAGATCCCACCAAATGCAACCCATGTCACTGTCATTGACCTCTGTTCTGCTTTCTTCTCTGTACCTCTTCATCCTGACTGTCAGTACCTTTTCGCTTTAACATATAGGGGTGTACAATACACATGGACACGATTGCCCCAGGGTTTCATAGACAGCCCCAGTATCTTCTCCCAGGCCTTGCATGACTGTTTACAATCTTTTCAACCTGCCAATGGGTCTGTTCTAATCCAATATGTGGAACGATTTATTGCTATGTTCTGATTCGTTTATGTCATGTTTAAATGATACTAAACTTTTGTTGCTTCACCTCTCACACACAGGACATAAGGTTGCTAAGGACAAACTACAGCCGTGCCAATCCAGAGTAAAGTATTTGGGACACTGCCTAACTCAGGGGTTACGACATCTCACAAATGACAGAATCCAGGCCATATAGAACATGACACTGCCGCAGAACCAACAGCAAATTCGTACCTTCTTGGGAATGTGTGGATACTGTAGAATGTGGATTTACAGGATTTAGGGCCTGATTCAGAGCCGGACGCTATTTGCGGACGCTCGTTCAGAAAAAGGGGCTGGCTATTTAAATTGAGCGCTCGCTCTTTGCGGTCTCTTGACGCCTCTATGTCTGAGCGAGCGAACAAAACATGCGCTCGCTATTTTGTAAAGACGCCCCCTGGCCTCTCGCATCATACGTCATCTCCGCTATTTATTAGATTAATCGAGTACATCGAAAGGTGTATGAACTGCTTGCAGTGCTTGTGGTAGCATTTTCCTACCGCAATCATGCGAGCAGTTCAGGCTAAAAGACAACCAACTGACGTGGTCGATGACGCTGCTTTGTTAATTATGCACACCCATTAAAAGCCCGTTTTGACCGTTTGGCACGCCTACGTTCGGATCTCCACTCCCCGTTTTCAAGCACCTTCCCCTGTTACCACCCACAAACGCCTCATCCTGTCACTCAAATTAGCAGGCATTCGCTATTTTGCGAGCACACGATTTCCGACCGCACTGACTGGTTGGCGCATGCGCATTACAACCCATACGCATGCGCAGATGTGCGAACATCGCTCGGAGCGAATGAGCGGGTCTGAATCAGGCCCTTAGTCTCTTCCTCAAAGCCCAACCATGTCATACACACAGAGGCCCTCATTCAGAGCCGCTCGTAAGCGGCCGCTCGTTCGTTATGACCGATGCTCGCACATCTGCGCATGCGTAGGGATTGTAATACGCATGCGCGAACCAGTCAGTGCGGCCGAAAATCATTTGTTCGCTAAATAGCGAATGCCTGCTATTTTGAGTGACAGGAGGAGGCGTTTGTGGGTGGTAACAGGGGAAGGTGCTTGAAAACGGGGAGTGGAAATCAGAACGCAGGCGTGCTTAAAGGTCAAAACGGTCATTTTATGGGTGTGCATAATTAATACAGGAGCTTTCTTGACCACTTCACTTGGTTATTTTAAAGTCAGAACTGCTCGCAAGATTGCGGTAGGAAAAACCAACCACAAGAATAGCGAGCAGTTCATACGCTGTTCGATGTAGTCAATTAATCTATTAAATAGCGGACATGACGTATGGTGCGAGCGGCCAGGGGGCGTCTTTTACAAAATTATGACCGCATGTTTCGTTTGCTCGTTCAGACATAGAGGCGTGAACAGACCGCAAAGAGCGAATGGTTCATTTAAATAGCCACCCCCTTTTTCTGAACGAGCGAGCGCAAATAGCGTCCGGCTCTGAATCAGATCCAGAGGAATCAGAGCAGGCTTTCCTTAATCTTAAGGATAGTCTGACAAAAGCACCTGCATTGGGAATACCTGATTAAGAAAAACCCTTTGATTTATATTGTATGGAAGCCGATTGTTGTGCTGCAGATGTCCTCACACAAAAACATGGTGATGCCAGTAGGCCCGTAGCATACTACAGTGCCCAATTGGACACTGTAGCAAGATCACTCCGAACGTGTTTAAGAAGTATAGCAGCGACAGCTCTATTGGTGAGTAAAAGTGAGGACGTAGTATTGGGCCATGATATGATTGTCTACACTCCCCACGCTGTATCTGCTCTGCTGAACTCTGCCCAAACCAGACATGGCTCTTCAGCTAGGTTTACCAAATGGGAACTAGCTCTAATTGCACCTGCAAACATCACTGTTAAACGATTGTATGGAATATCTGAATCAGACCTTTGCTGCTAGACCTGACATACTTGACACACCATTAGAGAATGTGGATGTGACATGTTACATGGACGGGAGTTGGTATAGACAGACACAGGTGAGTTATGTACAGGTTATGCTGTTGTAAATGACACAGACATCATAGAAGCTGAACCTCTTGGTCCTCCTCACTCAGCCCAGGTGGCAGAGTTAGTAGCACTAAGAAGAGCGTGTAAATTGGCAGCAGGCAAATCTGCTAACATTTACACTGACTCTAGGTATGCGTTCGGGGTGGTGCACGATTTTGGAGCTCTATGGCGTCTGAGAAATTTTATGACAGCAGCAGGCACATCAGTTGCACATTCCAGACACATAAAACATCTTTTAAAAGCAATCCAACTGCCCAAAACAGTGGCAGTAATTAAGTGCAAAGCCCATACATGTGAGAGTGACCCGGTGTCACTAGGCAACAACAGAGCCGATGAAGCTGCAAAGTGGGCAGCAGGGTTAAAAATGGTTTTACCAACAGAACAAATTATGTCTTTCCAAACAATTGATATGCTGAAAGTAATTGAGATGCAAAATTTGTGTTCAAGCCAGGAAAAGTCCATCTGGAAGTCCAAGGGATGCGGGCAAGAGTCCTCCGGGCTCTGGAGGGACGGACAAGGTAAGCCAGTAGCCCCCAAAGCATATTACCCCAGCCTGGCTGAGGCAGCACACGGTCTGACTCATCTGGGAAAGCAAGGTATGTGCAAATTGGTGAGAGCATACTGGTGTGCACCGGGTTTTTCTTCACAAGCAGAAAAGAGAGCAATGTCCTATCTGACCTGCTTGAGGAAGAACATAGGGAAAGCGATCCCTACCGAACCATCCCACATTCCACCGATTGATGCACCTTTCCAGGTAATACAAATTGATTTCATCCAATTACCACCCTGCAGGAATCTCAAGTATGTATTAGTGTGTAATGACGTATTTTCTAACTGGGTCGAGGCCTACCCAGCGGCCACTAATACTGCTGCGTTTACTGCCAAGAAAATAGAACAGGAATTTGTATGCAGATATGGTATCCCTAAAATTATTGAGAGTGACAGGGGTACCCATTTCACAGGTGATGTTTTTCAAAATATGTGTAAACTGATGGGTATCAATAGTCGACTTCACACACCCTACCGACCGCAGGCCATCGCCAAGGTAGAGAGGATGAACGGGACTATTAAAAATAAGTTAAGTAAAATCATGGCAGAGACCGTTGGTTCTGCATAGTATAAGGACCACTCCTAGACCCCCTCTAAATCTGTCCCCCTAAAAAACACTGTTTGGTAAACAACCTCATTTGATTATGAGTCCACAGGAAGACTTGAAGAGTAACAATGAGGTAACTGTACAGTATCTTATATCAATGAGTAAACAGTTAAAACAGCAACAGCAGAAGCTGAAATTGTTGTCCCATGATATGCCTGAAACTAACTGTCATGATGTTGCACCAGGAGAATATGTTATGATCAGAAATTTCTTGCGTTCAAGTTGTTTGACTGATCGGTGGGAAGGTCCGTACCAGGTGCTGCGGACAAGTACTACATCTTTGAAGGTAGCTGAGAGAGATACCTGGGTCCATTCCACTCACTGCAAAAAGGTCAACCAACCGGTGGAGAAACAAGGTGGAGACAAGGCTGATAACGTGGACCTGTCGATCGCAAGCTTGTTCCGGGAGGATTGAAAAGGTCGTAGTGAGATACCTGAACTAAAAGAAATTTGCAGGTCTTTGTTGTGACAATGGATTGGCCTGCTGTGTTCATTTTCATATTCTCTTCTAGAGTGTTCACCGTCCTGGTTGGTTCGGGAATGTCCAGTTTTCTGTGTCAGGGGACCAATAGAGGAGATGGGAGCTGATGGCAGCGCTGATGGAGTGGAGTCAGAAGGAGTGCTGTGCCAATCAGGGGAGTGTTTGACCAATCTTAGTACTGTAATTGTTAAAAGAGCTGTTATTTCGGATACTTGGGAACGGTGTGGAGGTTTATCGTCTGAAGATTCCTGTATTTGTGAGTTTTGTGGGTCCCTAGTTGATGAGAACTGTATCCAAAGGTGCCATCCTAAATATAACCTGTACTGGGGTGGGTATCCTTTAGAGGATTATCATAGCATGATAGGCAAAGTTTTAAATCAAACTGATTGTTGGGAGTGCTCACATGTGCCACAGGGTCAACATAATGTAGGGTTGGTGCCATTTCCGTTGAATACCACGGAAATTTTAGAATTGCAAAAAGGGAAAACCTTGGATGGAAAATTCCTCTCATCCAAACCACCTCATTTCAAATTATATCAATTCCAAGCAGATAGATCACTTTTGTGTTTGAACATAACCAACCCCAATAAACCAGGGAATTGGGAAGTGACGGGGAATAATCAGATGATGACCTTCTCACTGAGAGCTGATAATGAATCTACGAATCATGATCTGTTACGCTCAATTAAATCTAATCTGAGAAGCTTTAGGTATCGTTATACATTGAGTTCCACCAAAGAAATTATTGGTAAGGTACCAGATGGATATTGTGCTAAGATAATACAACCAGAAACTTGCATGTACCAGATGGAAGAGCCTAAAATAGGACTGTTTGCAAGAGAAATGTGTTTAATGATAATGATGCATTCTACCCCTTATGTTCTCCCCGCTAATGTATATTTTATATGTGGAAGAAAAGCGTATAAATGGCTCTCCCCGAGTTCCGAAGGTTTGTGTTACCTGGGAAGAGTAGTCCCAGAGGTTATGACCCTCACACATGTTGAAATGCTCGGTATTCATAAAAACACACCATCACCATATCTTCACACACAGTATGAACACAGAGGCAAAAGAAATATGATACCTGGTGACTTGCATAAAGCCACTCAGTTAATTAGTGAGACAACAGGCTTTTAAGTTTTAGTAGCATTGGATCCCACCAGGATCGCTTGGGGTACACTAAATTTTAGATATATTCAGGATCTTGCTAAATTGATAGATAATATCATCGAGATGTATGATGACACTTTCAGGTATATAGGTAGAGTATTGCAAGCGTACAAGAAAGAACTGGTGAAACACAGACTAGTGTTAAATTATTTAACCGCTGTCACTGGAGGATATTGCGTAACCTTGGCCACCCAATTTGGAGTGAAGTGTTGCACCTATGTCACCAATGATACTAGCGATCCCAAGGAGGTAATAGATCGAAAGATGGATGAAATTCTGCAACTGAAATGGGAATTTCGGAAGAACCATAATGCTTCAGTGGCTAAAGTAGAGGAAAAGGTAGAGGAATGGGTGTCATGGTTGAACCCTGTAAAATGGTTCTCAGGCCTAGGGAAATGGGCCCAGGAAATGATCGCAAGCGTAGGCAACTTCCTGATCCTTATACTGGTCATCATCATAGTAATTGGCATATGAGTCCGGTGTGCTCCTATTGTGTTGAAGTGTGGAAAATGTAAGAATAAGGTAAAACGAAGGAACTAAATTATGATGGTGGTCAGCAGTGACAATATGAATACTGTGGTAAATATAGAACTGCATTACAACCCTGAACTTGGGAATACCATCATATAATGTATTATGTTTAGACGTGCATGAAATGTATTGTTATTAAAATGTTATTTTCAAATATCTCAAATAATGTAAGTCCCTGATCCCCCTCAAGACTTCCTTTATAGGACTGATGCATCCCCACATCTTTCACATGATCTCTCAAGGTCCGCGGTGTGCGTATAAAGGTAGTTTTATGTCCCCTCCTAGAGACACATTATTGATGGATTAAGAACCACCTTATGCCATCCCATAATAACATTAAATATATGTATGTATGCCTAAAATTAATTTTAACATCAGGATGTGAAAGCATGTTGTTCGCTATCAAACGGTGGACTGTCGAAGCTGGATTAGTGGCTGAGATGGAATCAGCGTAAAAATTAGCGTGCACGACGCCATCTTGCGAATGGCAGCTAGACTCCATTTTAGAAACAAGAATCTGCAAGACGCCATTTTGCGACCAGCGCCATTTTGTTACAACTCACGAGCTAAGTACAGATGGCAATGTTTTTGATAATCTTTTTAGAAGCCATGACAGGCCCATTCTGGGGACAACCTTGCATACAGAAATACCAAAACAACTAGAAAAACAGCCTCCTGAGAAAAGTAAATAAAATAGAC
Organism: Taudactylus pleione; assembly: GCA_031769625.1. Taxonomy (NCBI): domain Eukaryota; kingdom Metazoa; phylum Chordata; class Amphibia; order Anura; family Myobatrachidae; genus Taudactylus; species Taudactylus pleione. Next base: position 3,054,564 of record JAUIMM010000016.1, on the reverse strand, counting down.
AATACACCAGAATACTGTGAGTGTTTTACATACAAATTGGGAATCCCTGTATATAGACAAGTATAGTTGTGGCAATTGTAATATAACCCAGACATTGATCTACACAATTGAATTTGTCTGAATCCTAAACAGATTTTAGTCTCACTCCCAGACAGAATGGCCCCAGCTTCACAGCTGGGGGTCTCCACCTTGTTTGAGAAGTGAAGCTCACTGCCCATAACACATTTGCATTGCAGTTTGAAACTGTTAGTAAGGAATGAGATGTGTGTGTATATATATATATATATATATATGTTAAATCCATCATAAATAGAATCTCATGCATAAACATCGCACACTACGCACAGTTGCGCTGCTAACATGACGCACAGTAGCGAATGCACAATATCCTGCATGCGAACGGTTTATTAGCTGCATGCGTGCACATCTTCCCCAAATCGGATAAACCTAACTAGCGTCTTTTCTCATATCCCTAATACTTACATAATGCACACTTACACAAAAGGTTCCATAGCTATAAAGTAAAGGATCCAAGTTTTATTCATTTATTATGAATGCTGTGAAATAAAGACTATTTGGTATCTAAGGTTTAATACATGATAAACAAACCGTATTTGGTATTATACTGATCTGCACTTTATCCACAGCTTTCTGGTATCATCGGTGTGAAGATCGGAACATGCGTTCGCAACTTATGGACCGTAAAGACATAAAGAACCAAAATGTACTTTGTAAAACCAACAGTCTAGATTTGCATGAGGTGGGAAAACGAAGGCAACCAGCTGTTGGAGGCTGGACTGTGGCCATTTGAATCAACCTGTTAAGTGCCTTGTAACAAACGCACCGTGAAGGAGAGCCAATGGAATCGCAACAAGACCTCTCTTTTGTTCAGCTTATTTCTGGGGGGGTATAAATATGTGTGCTCTGACCTTGGGTTTCTAGTCTATTCTGCTGATTGCCGGAGGTCTCTTGCTGATGCCGGAATCTGGTCCCAGAACGCTTGCGTATGTATGACTGTATCTTGGGTCTGTATAATTTTTTTGCGCTAAATTGTACTTAGATCACAGCGTGTATTATCTGTACTTTGGTTGAATAATACTTTGTGCTTTGGAAACACATGTTCAAGGTCTAAGGTCTTTATTTTACTGTATGACTGCGTACGCAAATAGCGTAAATCTTAGAGGTTATAGGCAGGTTTTAGAAGGTATAGGTAGGAAGGTATATAGCCAGTATCCTTACATGTATGTCCTTTTGAAGATCTTCTTTGTAATCCTTGCAAATTCGTCTCTAATTACATTAATGCACTATTTAATTCATTTACATTGTTTTCCTGTATGTCATAATTGTATTACTCTATTTGGCACTGCAAAATAAATCTATCTATCTATCTATCAGTGATAGGTGACGATGGAAAAGCACAAAATAGTACCAATTTAAATATATTGTGTCTAAAGTAATATACAGTAGGCCTATGCATAACAGATATAGGCTTAAACAAGCATACTGTATCATTGGAAGATGGGATCTTTTCCATTCCAAGGACAATTCAAGGATGTAGATAAACAGCTGGTACATGGGGAATATGTATGGACTCGTCAGGACTTTTGGTAGTGTCGAAGTCAAATAATTGAGTATGATCGTTTGCAATTATTATCTGACGATCTAGTCGTCTGTTATCTGATAAAGGGTAAATCGGACGCTACTTTGCGTCGGCACAATCCAATGCGCACAACTGCGAACCCACCACACACATACACTGATTCATATGACGCACACACAATAGACTTATATGCTTACACATAGACACTCCTGTGTAACCACATGCGTACACATAGACGCCCACGTGCGTCCTCACATACATACATACGAACATTTCCTACATCAATGCACAGACGCACATATGCAAACGCATATGTATATAATGGCTCCTATTTACAATAAGTTAATAAAGAGAGTTATTAAAGGTCTTTTTAACAACTAATTATGATGTAATGTGTACGTAAATAAGATCTAAGGTTTAGAACATAGTAGACGTGTCATGCTTGGTATTATATTAAATCACTGTTCATTTGCAGATCTCCGGTTCTGTCGGCAAGGAGATCGCATCATGCGTCCGCAAGTTACGAACTATAGAGAGTTATTGGTTAGCATGTTAACATTTTGTATGTAGTGTCTGTAGCCAGTTTAACCAGTTCTTCGGCGGGAACCTGCACAAAGCAACTGTTGGAGAACTAGGACATACCCCTGATGAACCGTATGAACTAACCAATGACCTGGATGACCAGGAGCAAGGGCCAATGGAATTATGCCAGCTTGTCTCTATTGTTCTATCTGTGACCAGTAAGGTATATAGGCTAGTACTCTGGGACCATAAGGGAGTCATTTTCCCTTCTTTGATGACCGCAGGCTTCAGGATTGATGACTGAGAACTGGATCCAGAGCGCTAGCGTATGTATCGGCTTTACCTTGTATTTTACTTGCTTTTTGCGCTAATTGTTTAGATCACAGCGCGTTATGCTTTTTCTTGTAAAATATAACTTTTTGTGCTTTGGAACCACAATTGGATCGGAAAGCAATAATTTCAATTTAGCGACTTACAGCGCTAAATAGCGATTAAGGGGTATCCATAGTAGGATAATCCCCAAGAAATAAAACAAAAATGTCCACAATAGTGTAATATTGTTTGGTGGATAATTAGTAAAGAGAAGGAGTGACATATACTAATAACAAAGGCGGTTTATTTTAACAATACAAACATGCTGGGAGGCAACAGTAATTAACACAAGTACAGCGCTAAACAAATTATATAACTGGAGAAGAATGATTTAAAAAACATTCAATATTTAATACTGCATATATATAAAAACATAAAAAAACTATATCTATTCAAGACATATGGGATACATTTTTAAGATTATATGCGGGACAGTCTCAATAGTGCAAGTCCTTGTAACATTTCTTTATAGTTCTCATATATGAGGATAATGCAAAGTTAAAAAAAGACACATTGGCTTTTAAATAAGCTGTTTGGCCAGCTGTAGTTGGTGTTACCAGCTCTGTGTAGAATGTGTATGATCCAATTAGCGATGGTCCAATGGTGCAGGGGTCCAACACGACGATGGTGTTCCCTTCTCACAGTAGTACACTGGAAAATCCAATTGTCAACCAAGTGTCTCAAATTCTAATGGAAGATCAAGATAACTCCTTGCAATATTAGCCACTGTCCAGCATTCGTCAACTGATGCGTTTCGCTGCTAGTGTGCAGCTTTATCAAAGGTGTCCTTCTTTTCAAACAATCTCTTTTAAATGCTTGATAATTGTGCTTGTTAACCCACACCTGCTAGTAGTCTACATATACGCTTCTCCTAATACATGTATAATCACACATCAATGATTTACACTTCAGAGGGCAAACCTGAACCCAATTTGTAAAATGTATATCTAAAATAAATGCTGGAAACAGAAAATGACCTGTTAATATACGGGTGCTGCCGATCAGCACTGGATTGTCCTCATCACTTTAATCTACATCCATTATAATAGCATTTGTTTACATATGATTTCCCTAGTGATCCCACTCAGTGCTAACTCACGCATGCTTCAGTCAGTCACATGATACTGCCCACACAAAGGGGTTTATTTAAAAAGTGTCAGGTTGTTAAATCTGACACTTCTATTTGTGTTTATGCTCCTTTAAATATTGGACATCAACACAAACAGAAGTGCTTGGTTTTACAACCCGACACTTTGTAAATAAACCCTATAAAGTAGGGATGCTATGCGTCCTGGATTTACAGGGAAGGTACTGAAATCGGGGTGTGCATCCCGGCGTCCCGAAAATAGTATTTTGGACTCCCAATGTCCTTGTTTTCGAGGGGGAGGCTGCGGTAGTGCTGGACTCATTGCCGCGGTGTGTGGTCTGTGGGAGGAAGAGCAGGCCGGGCAGAAGAAAATGGCCCAGGTGACGTATCAGAGTCACGCGGCGGAGTACCCGTGGTCCTCAGTGGTCAGCCACTATGACGTCACTACATCAACTGCAGCCGGCCGTTACTGTCTTTCCGCTTGCCATGTCGCAAGGCCATTCTGTGTCTAACAGCAAACTAGAAGGATCGCTCCTGCTCAGTCTACCAGCAGCGCCACCATTCTGTGCTCGGTCTAGCAGCAGCAGTAAAGTGGGATCACACTCCTTCTCTCTCTCTCAGTGACAGTCTCCGAGAGACCCAGTCCCAGCCTGATTTCTGTATTCAGCAGTAGTAACTACACAATAACACTAGAAATAAAGACATTTTTGTTATTTACACAGATCCAGCCTGAATCCTGCAGTCAGCAGTGACTACACTAAAGGGGCCTATCCACTTGCCGACTTTCTGCATGATGCAACCAAAACCAGGAGGTTTTGGTTGGAACATGCAGAAAGTCTGCTAGTGGATAGCTGGCAAGGACCAGCGATGCACTTGCACGCTGGGTCCTTGCCGACCCCGACTATCTATCGAACATGCCCATCAACCTGACGACGGTCGTCAGGCTTGGCATGTTAATAGATAGGGAGGTTGGGCTCCTGCAATGAAGACATTCAGGGAACGTCTTTCAGTGCGGTGCCCGCACTTCAGCGATATGACAGTCTGAACCCTGGATGTTCAGACTTTGTTGTTAAATGGATAGGCCCCTTAACACTACTAATACACACTTTATTGTGACTTACACAGACAATCAGCAGTGGCTACTGATATTCACACATTATTGTGATTAATTTTACGCGCACCCAGTCTAAATCCTGCAGGCAGCAGTGGCTTACTGATGCACACATTATTGTGATTTATTTTACGCAGCCCCAGTCTGATTTATGTAGTCAGCAGTGGCTACTAATACACAAAATAAAAGTTATGGTAAACTTACCATTGTTAACTCTTTTTCTTCGAGGTCCATAGGGTCCACAGGAATACCATGAGGATAATGTGGTTGGAGTGATCCAAGCACCAAACATTTAAAGCTTCCAGCTCCCAGGATGCCTATGGTCCCCCTCCACATATTCCCGGCCCCTGGCCACAAACATTCAGTTTTGTAAACAAGCCCAAGGCAGGAGAAGGAAGAACAATCGTACACCAGAAACACTCTCATACAAGATGAGGGAATCCGTGACCAAATTAAAAAATTACCCAATGCAGCCATTTGCATCAGGGTGGGTGCCCTGTGGACCCTATGAACCTTGAAGAAAAAGAGTTATCAATGGTAAGTTTTCTTCTTCAGGTTCCATAGGGATCCACAGGGATGTTCTAAAGTAGTTCCCCTAAGGGTGGGGACGTTCCTGAGCAGAAAAGAGAACTCGTCGCCCAAACGAAGCATCCTGAGAAGCAAAAGTATCAACGGTGTAGAACCTGAGAAAAGTGTGAACAGAAGACTATGTGGCTGCCTTGCACAATTGCTCAACAGGGGCACCGCGACTAAACGCCCATGCTGGCCCTACAGACTGAGTAGAATGTGCTGTCACTGTGTTTGGAACAAGGAGATCAGCCTATGTGTAAACCTGAGAAATAGTCATACGTAACCATCTACCCAGAGACTGTTTGTTAGCCAGCCATCCTCGTTTGTGAAAACCATATAAAACAAAAAGAGTATCTGATTTTCTAAACAGAGTTTGTACGCTCCACATACAGTAGATACGGAGAGCACAAACTATATCCAGGGAGAAAGGTCTGAACACTGAAAAGCTGGAACCACAATCTCTTCATTCACTTGAAAATGGGACGCTACCTTAGGAAGGTAACCCTCCCTTGAACGAAGAACAGCTCTTTCCTGGTGAAAAATCAAAAAGGGGAAAGACAATAGAGTGCTTATAAATCAGAGACTCTGTGTGCAGAAGAGATAGTGAGGAGAAAACGTGTATTCACTGTCAAACATTTCAAATCTACAGAGTCCAGAGGTTCAAATGGGGGAGCTTGTGGCCCCTTGAGAACCAAAGACAAATCCCACGGTAATACCGGTGGGACAAAAGGAGACTGAACTTGGAGAACCATCTGAAAAACAATTCTAAAATCTGGTAAGGAAGCAATCTTTCTCTGGAACCAGACTAACAGTGCAGAAAGCTGCACTCTCAAAGTGGCCAGGCGGAGACCAAGGTGGACCATAAAACTGCTAGCACACCGGCCTTGCCCCTCCCCCTCTAGTTGCGGGTCACATGGTTGTGACATCAGATGTCTTTAGCATCAACCTTGTGCCTAGATCTCCTTCAGCTAATATGTGTCGTCGAGTGAGGGCAGAAGTGCGGTTCCATGCTCTGAAAGCAGTTATTTTGTCTCAAATGTAGAATCAGGACACCAACAGTAGAAACTTGTACCCTCCTGGGCTCGATTCGCTCACCACGCTTCAGGCATGTTGGTTAGCTCCGCGGGTTACTATTCCCAATAGATATCCACGTGGATAGCAAATGATGACGTCAGGGTCCTTTAACTGAAGGGGATTTAGCCGCAACCCTGCTTACAAGAGGTGCAGTCACTTCACGTCACTGCATTGAGAGGCTGGAGGGAGGGGCCGCGCAACGAGCAGCGTGGGTGCACTACCACGTATCCAAAAAGCAGTGTTGTGCAGTGAGGTGAGGTAGAGCCTTTCCTGTCATACTTAGTTTTTGTTATAAAAATTATAAAAAAAATGTAAAGAAAATATTATAAATATCTTCTTTGCATTATTCGAAACATTTTTATAGTCAAAACTCTTTTCCGCACATCCCTGATCAAAACACCCCAAATTTCCAGCACTATATACTGCTGAACCTTTGTATAATGCCAACATGAATCCTCGGATTCATGTATATATCTGTAAATCTGGTTCTGATACAAGCCAGTACTTCTCCAGCCATTTACCTCACCGCATGCCACTGCCAAAAAGTCACAATGCCACACCACCTTTGTGTGCACCGTATATGGCAGGTACAGACTATCCAGAAAGTAATGCGGTTCCTATACCGACGGAGGGGATTCCGTTGGCCAGAATGCCAGTGTAGGAATAACGATACCTGTCAGAATCCAGGCGCCGGGATCCCGAAGGTAAGTAACGAGGTTAGGGTTAAGCACTAACATACCTCCCAACTGTCCCACATTCAGCAGAACAGTCCTTTTTTGGGACTGTCCCGCAATGGGGGGGAAGTTGGGGGGAGCACAAACCGCTGCTCTGCATAGCAGAGCAGCGGGTAAACAGAAGAACAGCGGGTAAGCAGAATAGATGCGGCATCTGTTCACCAGTGAACGGAGAGCCTGGGGGCTGCCCAGCATCTCGGAGTGCTGGGCCTGCCCCCATAGTGACGTAAACAGGAATACACGTGGCTCCGCCCCTTTTCACTAAAGCCCCACCCCCTTCTTCAGGGAACCTAAAAGTTGGTAGGTATACACTAGGGGGAGGGTTAGGCACTAAGGGGTGGGGGGGGGGTTGGGTGAGTTAGGCACGGTGGGGGGGGGAGGTTAGGTTCAGGAACTGGGGAGGGAGGATTAGTATAGGGAAAGGTATATTTCCCCTTCAGTAGCCGTACTGGAAGTGATGTGAACTGAGGGCGGAAGTGCAGTTTCTTGCCCACACAGCACACCAAGGAAAGTTAGCCCCAGCGAGAGTGGGATGGTTAGGATATGAGAGATAGATCCCCTTCCGTAGATGTACGATGACGTCATCTGCCAGTGTCCAACGTCATTCCCTACCATCCAAGTTGGCATAGAGGGGGAACATATCTATGTGGCGAGCGAAGCGAGCCCACAAGGGGCCAACTGTCTTATTTTTGGGGAAAGTGTGGGCAAAAATCTCCATTTCCGCCCTCACGTCACTTCCAGGTACGGCTACTGAAGGGTTTTTTTGCTCTTCCGTTAGGATACCGACCAAGAAAGTGTCGGTATTCTAACCCTATCATCATCATGCAGAAATGTCATTTTCTTTTATGGCTCAGGCACCTCCTGCTGATATAGGGGCGGCACTGCAGGGGTATCTTCAATCTGTGGGACACACCTTCCAAGTGTTCTGGAATCAGGACACAAGTGTAATTCATGAGGGGGCAGGAGCGCTCCCACACATCAGGGCGAGCCCGCATAAATCGGGGCAGTTGGGAGTTATGGCTGGAGCGAAAGTGAGGCAGAGGGGAATCTCTATCGCTTGCAGGAAGGAGAGCTGGAGCATCAGACTAGAGATAGACCAGGGTGGCTGGGCAAGCCAAAAGCAGGCAGAGAACAAGGAGCTACTGCCATGTATATAGTGTATACAGTACATTCTACAAATGTGAGAATAACCCGTGTGTACAGATGCTACACAGTATATAGGCTGCACTCCAGTCCCCATGTGTCTCGTTTTACTGTGCTCGGCTCGCCCTGTGCTGCTGCTATTAACTGATGCCGTGCCACTGCCACCAGCTGTACTGTCTAGAATAGTGCAGTGCATTACGTTTTATGCTTCCTGTCTGTCATCTGTCTGCGTTTTAATAAAGTTGTATGAAAAAAAAATTGAATAAACTTTATTGCCAGTGAAAGGAAAGACAGCAGCTCAGGCATTCTGGGAGTAAGAGAGGTGACTGGAAGGTGAGTGTTGTTGTATACATGTTGTGTGTTATACGGGTGTACTGGAGAGGCGTGGCCAGCTACCCCATTCAATCTGATGGTGTACTGTGTAGGACAATGGTTTACACCTGAAATAATATCATCCCCAAAGTACACGGTGTTCTCTCCCTTTTGCAACATAATCTGGACTCTGATTTATTTTTATTTGTAATAAGCAGTATTGTCTATGTGATCTGTAGGCATGCTGTGTGTGTGTAGTGGGAGTGTCAGTGGTGATAAATGGACAGGCTGTGTGTGTGTGTGTGTGTGTTAGGAGTGCCAGTGGTGCTATATGGACAGGCTGTGTGTGTGTTAGGAGTGTCAGTGGTGATAGAAGGACAGGCTGTGTGTGTGATGGGAGTGTCAGTGGTGCTATATGGACAGGCTGTGTGTCTGTTATGGGAGTGTCAGTGGTGATGTATGGACAGGCTGTGTGTCTGTTATGGGAGTGTCAGTGGTGCTATATGGACAGGCTGTGTGTCTGTTATGGGAGTGTCAGTGGTGATATATGGACAGGCTGTGTGTGTTATGGGAGTGGCAGTGGTGATATACTGTAAGGACAGGCTGTGTATGTGATGGGAGTGTCAGTGGTGATATACTGTAAGGACAGGCTGTGTGTGTGTTATGGGAGTGTCAGTGGTGATATATGGACAGGCTGTGTGTGTGTTATGGGAGTGTCAGTGGTGCTATATTGACAGGCTGTGAGTCTTTTATGGGAGTGTCAGTGGTGATATATGAACAGGCTGTGTGTGTGTGATGGGAGTGTCAGTGGTGATATGTGGACAGGCTGTGTGTCTGTAATAGGGATGGCCATCATGGTGGCCAACCAATGTTAACTAGTTTTGCCATCGATGGCAGAGAAGTGGTTCTCTGCCATCAATGGATGAGAGGAAGCCAATGTTTTCCTTTTCTTTGTCTGGACGGAGCTTATCCCCGCCTCCCAGCGGCCTCTATGATGGTAACCAGCGATGGACACCCCACAGATGGCCATCCCTAGTCTGTAATGGGACTGTCAGTAATGTCATGTGGACAGGCTGTGTGTGTGTGTGATGGGAGTGCCAGTGGTGATATATGGACAGGCTGTGTGTGTGTGTTAGGAGTGCCAGTGGTGATATGTGGACAGGCTGTGTGTGATGGGAGTGTCAGTGGTGATATATGGGCAGACTGTGTGTGGTGTTAGGAGTGTCAGTGGTGCTATATGGACAGGCTGTGTGTGTGTGTTAGGAGTGCCAGTGGTGCTATATGGACAGGCTGTGTGTGTGTGTGATGGGAGTGTCAGTGGTGATATGTGGACAGGCTGTGTGTGTGATGGGAGTGTCAGTGGTGCAATATGGACAGGCTGTGTGTGTGTGTTAGGAGTGCCAGTGGTGCTATAAGGACAGGCTGTGTGTGTGATGGGAGTGTCAGTGGTGATATACTGTAAGGACAGGCTGTGTGTGTTATGGGAGTGGCAGTGGTGATATACTGTAAGGACAGGCTGTGTGTGTGATGGGAGTGTGATTGTGGTGATATACTGTAAGGACAGGCTGTGTGTGTGTGATGGGAGTGTCAGTGGTGATATAAGGACAGGCTGTGTGTGTGATGGGAGTGGCAGTGGTCATATACTGTAAGGACAGGCTGTGTGTGTGTGTGATGGGAGTGTCAGTGGTGATATAAGGGCACGCTGTATCTGTGTGTGTGATGGGAGTGTCAGTGGTGATATACTGTAAGGACAGGCTGTGTGTGTGATGGGAGTGTCAGTGGTGATGTATGGACAGGCTGTGAGTCTGTTATGGGAGTGTCAGTGGTGATATATGGACATGCTGTGTGTGTTATGGGAGTGTCAGTGGTGATATAAGGACAGACTGTGTGTGTGATGGGAGTGTCAGTGGTGCTATATGGATAGGCTGTGTGTCTGTTATGGGAGTGTCAGTGGTGATATATGGACAGGCTGTGTGTGTTATGGGAGTGTCAGTGGTGATATATGGACAGGCTGTGTGTGTGTTATGGGAGTGTCAGTGGTGCTATATTGACAGGCTGTGAGTCTTTTATGGGAGTGTCAGTGGTGATATATGAACAAGCTGTGTGTGTGTGTGATGGGAGTGTCAGTGGTGATATATGGGCAGACTGTGTGTGTGATGGGAGTGCCTGTGGTGATATGTGGACAGGCTTTGTGTGTGATGGGAGTGTCATTGGTGATATATGGGCAGACTGTGTGTGTGATGGGAGTGCCTGTGGTGATATGTGGACAGGCCGTGTGTGTGTGTGATGGGAGTGTCAGTGGTGATATATGGGCAGACTGTGTGTGTGATGGGAGTGCCTGTGGTGATATGTGGACAGGCTTTGTGTGTGATGGGAGTGTCATTGGTGATATATGGACAGACTGTGTGCGTGATGGGAGTGTCAGTGGTGATATATGGGCAGACTGTGTGTGTGATGGGAGTGCCTGTGGTGATATGTGGACAGGCTGCGTGTGTGTGTGTGTGTGATAAGAGTGTCAGTGGTAATATATTGACAGGCTGTGTGTGATGGGAGTGTCAGTGGTGCTATATGGACAGGCTGTGTGTGATGGGAGTGCCAGTGGTGATATGTGGACAGGCTGTGTGTATGATGGGAGTGTCAGTGGTGCTATATGGACAGACTGTGTGTGTGTTTGATGGGAGTTTCAGTGGTAATATATGGACAGGCTGTGTGTGATGGGAGTGTCAGTGGTGATATATGGACAGGCTGTGTGTGATGGGAGTGTCAGTGGTGATATATGGATAGGCTGTGTGTGATGGGAGTGTCAGTGGTAACATATGGACAGGCTGTGTGTGATGGGAGTGTCAGTGGTGATGTATGGACAGGCTGTGTGTGATGGGAGTGTCACTGGTAATATATGGACAGGCTGTGTGTGATGGGAGTGTAAGTGGTGATATATGGACAGGCTGTGTGTGATGGGAGTGTCAGTGGTGATATGTGGACAGGCTGCGTGTGTGTGTGTGTGTGATAAGAGTGTCAGTGGTAATATATTGACAGGCTGTGTGTGATGGGAGTGTCAGTGGTGCTATATGGACAGGCTGTGTGTGATGGGAGTGTCAGTGGTGATATATGGACAGGCTGTGTGTGATGGGAGTGTCAGTGGTGATATTTGGACAGGCTGTGTGTGATGGGAGTTTCAGTGGTGATATATGGACAGGCTGTGTGTGATGGGAGTGTCAGTGGTGATATATGGACAGGCTGTGTGTGATGGGAGTGTCAGTGGTGATATATGGACAGGCTGTGTGTGATGGGAGTGTCAGTGGTAATATATGGACAGGCTGTGTGTGATGGGAGTGTCAGTGGTAATATATGGACAGGCTGTGTGTGATGGGATTGTCAGTGGTAATATATGGACAGGCTGTGTGTGATGGGAGTGTCAGTGGTAATATATGGACAGGCTGTGTGTGATGGGAGTGTCAGTGGTAATATATGGACAGGCTGTGTGTGATCGGAGTGTCAGTGGTGATATATGGACAGGCTGTGTGTGATGGGAGTGTCAGTGGTGATATATGGATAGGCTGTGTGTGATGGGAGTGTCAGTGGTAACATATGGACAGGCTGTGTGTGATGGGAGTGTCAGTGGTGATATATGGACAGGCTGTGTGTGATGGGAGTGTCACTGGTAATATATGGACAGGCTGTGTGTGATGGGAGTGTAAGTGGTGATATATGGACAGGCTGTGTGTGATGGGAGTGTCAGTGGTGATATATGGACAGGCTGTGTGTGATGGGAGTGTCAGTGGTAATATATGGACAGGCTGTGTGTGATGGGAGTGTCAGTGGTAATATATGGACAGGCTGTGTGGGATGGGAGTGTCAGTGGTGCTATATGGACAGGCTGTGTGTGATGGGAGTGCCTGTGGTGATATGTGGACAGGCTGCGTGTGTGTGTGATAAGAGTGCCAGTGGTGATATGTGGACAGGCTGTGTGTGTGTGTGATAAGAGTGCCAGTGGTGCTATGTGGACAGGCTGTGAGTCTGTTATGGGAGTGTTAGTGGTGCTATATGGACAGACTGTGTGTGTGTTTGATGGGAGTTTCAGTGGTAATATATGGACAGGCTGTGTGTGATGGGAGTGTCAGTGGTGATATATGGACAGGCTGTGTGTGATGGGAGTGTCAGTGGTGATATATGGACAGGCTGTGTGTGATGGGAGTGTCAGTGGTAATATATGGACAGGCTGTGTGTGATGGGAGTGTCAGTGGTGATATATGGACAGGCTGTGTGTGATGGGAGTGTCAGTGGTGATATTTGGACAGGCTGTGTGTGATGGGAGTTTCAGTGGTAATATATGGACAGGCTGTGTGTGATGGGAGTGTCAGTGGTGATATATGGACAGGCTGTGTGTGATGGGAGTGTCAGTGGTAATATTTGGACAGGCTGTGTGTGATGGGAGTGTCAGTGGTAATATATGGACAGGCTGTGTGTGATGGGAGTGTCAGTGGTAATATATGGACAGGCTGTGTGTGATGGGAGTGTCAGTGGTGATATTTGGACAGGCTGTGTGTGATGGGAGTGTCAGTGGTAATATATGGACAGGCTGTGTGTGATGGGAGTGTCAGTGGTGATATATGGACAGGCTGTGTGTGATGGGAGTGTCAGTGGTGATATATGGACAGGCTGTGTGTGATGGGAGTGTCAGTGGTGATATATGGACAGGCTGTGTGTGATGGGAGTGTCAGTGGTGATATATGGACAGGCTGTGTGTGATGGGAGTGTCAGTGGTGATATTTGGACAGGCTGTGTGTGATGGGAGTTTCAGTGGTAATATATGGACAGGCTGTGTGTGATGGGAGTGTCAGTGGTGATATATGGACAGGCTGTGTGTGATGGGAGTGTCAGTGGTGATATATGGACAGGCTGTGTGTGATGGGAGTGTCAGTGGTAATATATGGACAGGCTGTGTGTGATGGGAGTGTCAGTGGTAATATATGGACAGGCTGTGTGTGATGGGAGTGTCAGTGGTAATATATGGACAGGCTGTGTGTGATGGGAGTGTCAGTGGTAATATATGGACAGGCTGTGTGTGATGGGAGTGTCAGTGGTAATATATGGACAGGCTGTGTGTGATGGGAGTGTCAGTGGTAATATATGGACAGGCTCTGTGTGATGGGAGTGTCAGTGGTAATATATGGACAGGCTGTGTGTGATGGGAGTGTCAGTGGTAATATATGGACAGGCTGTGTGTGATGGGAGTGTCAGTGGTGATATATGGACAGGCTGTGTGTGATGGGAGTGTCAGTGGTGATATATGGACAGGCTGTGTGTGATGGGAGTTTCAGTGGTAATATATGGACAGGCTGTGTGTGATGGGAGTGTCAGTGGTGATATATGGATAGGCTGTGTGTGATGGGAGTGTCAGTGGTGATATTTGGACAGGCTGTGTGTGATGGGAGTGTCAGTGGTGATATATGGATAGGCTGTGTGTGATGGGAGTGTCAGTGGTGATATATGGACAGACTGTGTGTGATGGGAGTATCAGTGGTAATATTTGGACAGGCTGTGTGTGATGGGAGTGTCACTGGTGATTTCTGATCATTATTGGTTTTGTACTCTTGCTTTGGACTCTGTACTCTGTGGTGCATTTGGTAAACATGATAGAGATTGTATTAAGCAATGTTACCTACATGCTTTTATAGCAGAGGCGAGGACGTTACTTGCTAATTTTTGAGGGACTACAGATTCCAACTACATGTTCAACGAACATAGAATGTCTGATACTTAAAATGAGTGAAATTTTCTAAACTCTTCTGCAGAATATTTACCTCATTCTCCACTTTTCTCTACTGTGTATTCCCTGGGATTCCCTGTGGCAGTTTATTTCTGCTTGCATTTCTCCAGTGGTCTTTGTCTTGGTGAAATATTCCCTTATCATATCTCATGCACACCCCAGAGTAGTGTCAGTATACGTTGTTGTCCCAGCTCTATTCTTCTAAAGATCAAATTGACCAAGCTGCAGGGCAAAACAAACTCTATGGAGCCAAATCAATTGACTGTGATGTGTTGCCAAACATAACGCGATGTTCAGTTACACACATAAATGTCTGTTACTGTATGCACTTAGACCTGAATCCCCCCCCAACCCCTAAAGGCTGGGTACACACTAGACGATATGTCGGCACATCGGACCAGCATATCGGGCACATCGTCTGCAGGGGTTCCCAACCACGGTCCTCAAGGCACACTAACAATACAGGTTTTAAGGATAGCCACACTTGAGCACAGATGACTTAATTAGTACCTCAGTTATTTTGAGTTTACCACTTGTGCTCAAGCATTGATATCACTAAATCCAGGACTGTTAGTGTGCCTTGAGGACTGAGTTTGGGAATTGCTGGTCTAGTGTGTACCCACTATGTCGCTGACCTGTGCGCGCTCCCGCGGGTCATTAGCAACATCCTCCGACGACCCTACATCCAGGGCCGACGGGGGATGTTATTAGCGAGAACCATGCTGCTGAATGCAGCATGGCCCCCACCGTCGCTGTCCGCATCGACAAGTGTGTATGCTCTTGCTGATGCCGGGTCCTGACGCTGCCGATGTCATGCTGGGTACACATCGTCTAGTGTGTACACAGCGTTAGAGTGCATCTAGTGAATCAGCCTGTTTCCCAGCAAAGTTAGATTTCCATGAAATTTTTGTGCAACTTTTCTTATCTGTGCATCAGGGGCCTATATATTAATAATAACTTCAGTGCTGCCATCATTAACAATACATATCGTGATGGACTTTCATTTTTGTCTAAAGTTTCTCCGCTCTGTACTAAATGTAACTCACAGGAATATCTGTTGCGATAACCGCTGTCCATGCATGTTACATCCAAGGCACATTAGAGGAGTCTTTCACATTTTTGAAAGACTCCTTCTGAGAATCTGACAGTGGCCCTGACTCAGAGCCAGACGCTCTGACAGAGCGCTCGCTCTGAATCAGGGCCGGGCTATTTTTTTTTCTTAGAGCGGCCTGCTGGCTGCTCGCATAGCTACGGGTGACCACCCACAGGTATAGCGAGCGGCCAGGAAGATGGTTGCGATGGTCAAGACTAACAGAGCCGAAATCTCTCCCACTGACATCACTCGTGATGTCAGTGGGGCCGGCTCCAAACGGAGGTGTTCACATGGGAACGCCTTCCGTTTGGGCAGCCACTTCCCCGGCCCGCCCACCAAAGGGGGCGTGCTGTCACTCAACATCGACAGCACGCCCCCTTTGGTACGAGACCCGGAGCGACGGATTGTCCGTCGCTGTCCGGGTCTCGCCCATGCGCACAACGGAGCCGGCTCCATCGTGCGCATGCGCTCTGGGCCACCATCGACCCGGTTGCGAGCGCTCAGCGCTTGCGACCGGGTCTGAATCAGGCCCAGTGTGCATACACAGTGTCAGGATTGCAGAGCCGGATGGAGACTCTGGGAGAGGGATCGTAAGATCCCGCTCCTGCAAGAACCCTTTCATAGGAATAAAGTGGTTTACGCTGCCTGAGAATGGTGTACACAAACTCCCCTTTTAGGAGTTTGGTGCATAGGGGTGAGACCGTATTCCCCATTAATATTAATGGGGACTGTGGTCTGCAGCGCTAATTAGCCTTTTGCAGGAGCAGTGTTCTCCCTAGGCTGTTTTTGGCAGGTGCACCACCCGGCAAGAAACAGCTTACCACCCGGCACTTTGGAAGCCTCCAAGTGAGGACAGTATCTGGGAGCTGTATAAAAAAAGAACCAGATCCTACAGACTTTGCAGCTTTTTCATAATCAGATGACTGGGCCTCTAATAAGAAGAGGAGAATTAATATATAAAATGTTATTTCAAATCATTATAAGGTCAAGGTTTAAAACATCTTATTTTTGCGAAGGCCCCACCCGACTACTTCTTGATGCCACCGGGCTGGGAAAATTTTCTGGGGAGAACACTGAGGAGAATTATGTGAAATGTCCTGCATTAGGCCAATAGTACATAGTGGGGAGATATATATATATATATATATATATATATATATTACAGTCAGGTGCATAAATATTGGGACATTGACAGAATTTTCATATTTTGGCCCCTATTCACCACCACCATGGCTTTGAAATGAAACAAACAAGATGTGCTTTAACTGAAGACTTTCAGATTTAATTTGAGGGTAATTACATCCAAATCAGGTGAACGGTGTAGGAATTACAACGGGTCTATATGTGCCTCCCACTTTTTAAGGGGCCAAAAGTAATGGGACAAACTAAACAATCCTAAATCTAACTTTCACTTTTTAATACTTTGTTGCAAATCCTTTGCAGGCAATTACAGCCTGAAGTCTGGAACGCATAGACATCACCAGACGCTGGGTTTCATCCCTGGTGATGCTCTGCCAGGCCTCTACTGCAAATGTTTCCTGCTTGTTCTTGGGGCATTTTCCCTTCAGTTTTGTCTTCATCAAGTGAAATGCATGGTCAATCGGATTCAGGTCAGGGGATTGACTTGGCCAGTGCATAACATTCCACTTTTTAGCCTTAAAAAACTCTTTGGTTGCTTTTGCAGTATGCTTTGGGTCATTGTCCATCTGCACTATGAAGCGCCGTCCAATGAATTCTGAAGCATTTGACTGAATATGAGCATATAATAATGCCCGAAACACTTCAGAATTCATTCTGCTGCTTTTGTCAGCAGTCACATCATCAATAAATACAAGGGAACCAGTTCCATTGGCAGCCATACATGCCCACGCCATGACACTACCACCACCATGCGTCACTGATGAGGTGGTATGTTTTGGATCATGAGCAGTTCCTTTCCTTCTCCATACTCTTCTCTTCCCATCACTGTGGTACAAGTTGATCTTTGTCTCATCTGTCCATAGGATGTTGTTCCCGAACTGTAATGGCCTTTTTAGATGTTGTTTGGCAAACTATAATCTGGTCTTCCTGTTTTTGTGACTCACCAATGGTTTACATCTTGTGGTGAACCCTCTATATTCACTCTTGTGAAGTCTTCTCTTGATTGTTGACTTTGACACATATACACCTACCTCCTGGAGAGTGTTCTTGATTTGGCCAACTGTTGTGAAGGGATTTTTCTTCACAAGGGAAATAATTCTTCTGTCATCCACCACAGTTGTTTTCCGTGGTCTTTCGGGTCTTTTGGTGTTGCTGAGCTCTCCGGTGCGCTCATTCTTTTTAAGAATGTTCCAAACAGTTGATTTGGCCACACCTAATATTTTTGCTATCTCTCTGATGGGTTTGTTTTGATTTTTCAGCCTAATTAATGGCTTGCTTCACTGATAGTGACAGCTCTTTGGATCTCATTTTGAGAGTCGACAGCAACCGATTCCAAATGCAAATGTCACACATAGAATCAACTCCAAACTTTTTACCTGCTTAATTGATAATGAAATAATGAGGGAATAGCCCACACCTGTCCATGAAATAGCTTTTGAGTTGATAGTCCCATTACTTTTAGCCCCTTAAAAAGTGGGAGGCACACATAGAAACCGTTGTAATTCCTACACCGTTCACCTGATTTGGATGTAATTACCCTCAAATTAAATCTGAAAGTCTGCAGTTAAAGCACATCTTGTTTGTTTCATTTGAAAGCCATTGTGGTGGCGATTAGAGGCCAAAATATGAAAATTCTGTCAATGTCCCAATATTTATGCACCTGACTGTATATATATATATATATATATATATATATATATATATATATATATATATTTTACAGTGCATCCGGAAAGTATTCACAACTCTTCACTTTTTCCACATTTTGTTATGTTAAAGCCTTAATCCAAAATGGGATAAATTCATTTTTGTCCTCAAAATTCTACACACGATAACCCATAATGACAACGTGTAAAAAGTTTTTTTGCAATTTTTGCAAATTTAATATAAAAAAAAAAAACTAGGAAATCACATGTACACAAGTATTCACAACCTTGTTGATGCACCTTTGGCAGCAATTATAGCCTCAAGTCTTTTTGAATATGATGCCACAAGCTTGGCACACCTATCTTTGGGCAGTTTTGCCCATTCCTCTTTGCAGCACCTCTCAAGCTCCATCAGGTTGGATGGGAAGCTTCGGTCCACAGCCATTTTCAGATCTCTACAGAGATTTTCAATTGGATTCAAGTCTGGACTCTGGCTTGGCCACAAGGATATTCACAGAGTTGTCCTGAAGCCACTCCTTTGATATCTTGGCTGTGTGCTTAGGGTCGTTGGCCTGCTGAAAGATGAACCATCGCCCCAGTCTGAGGTCAAGAGCGCACTGGAGCAGGTTTTCATCCAGGATGTCTCTGTCCATTGCCCCATTCATCTTTTCCTTTATCCTGACTAGTCTTCCAGTTCCTGCTGCTGAAAAACATCCCCACAGCATGATGCTGCCACCACCATGCTTCACTGTAGGGATGATATTGGCCTGGTGATGAGCGGTGCCTGATTTTCCTCCAAACATAATGCCTGGCATTCACACCAAAGAGTTCAATCTTTGTCTCTCATGATCTGAGAATCCTTCACGGTGCATTTTGGCAAACTCCAGACGAGGTGCCATGTGCTTTTTACTAAGGAGTGGCTTCCGTCTGGCCACTCTACCATACAGGCCTGATTGGTGGATTGCTGCAGAGATGGTTGTCCTTCTGGAAGGTTCTCCTCTCTCCACAGAGGAATGCTTTAGCTCTGACAGAGTGACCATTGGGTTCTTGGTCACCTCTCTGACTAGGGCCCTTCTCTCCCGATCGCTCAGTTTAGACAGCCGGCCAACTCTAGGAAGAGTCCTGTTGCTTCCGAACTTCTTCCATTTACGAATGATGGAGGCCACTGTGCTCATTGGGACCTTCAAAGCAGTAGATATTTTTCTGTACCCTTCCCCAGATTTGTGTCTCGAGATAATCCGGTCTAAAGGCAATTCCTTGGACTTCATGCTTGGTTTGTGCTCTGACATGCACTGTCATGTGTGGGACCTTATATAGACAGGTGTATGCCTTTCAACACCATGTCCAATCAACTGAACTTACCACAGGTGGACTCCAATTAAGTTGTACGAACATCTCAAGAATGATCAGTGGAAACAGAATGCACCTGAACTCAATTTTGAGCTTCATGGCAAAGGCTGTGAATACTTATGTACATGTGATTTCTTAAGGTGCATACACACACAACGATTTTGTTTCCAACGATTTTATGAACGATTATCTGTCAGACTTTTTAAAGTGTAATGAACGATTTTTTTTGAACTACAAACGATTTTTGCATATTCCATTAATGAAAATCGTTCAGTTGGTCAGTCTGACTGAACTACAAACTACAAGCTACAAATGTGAACGCGCATGAACGATAATCGTTCATCGTTTTAACTCAGAAAGTGAACAATTTTTTCAACGACTGAACGATAATTGATATTGTTATCGATAATCGTTGTGTGTGTATGCACCTTTAGTGGTATTTTTTATTAAATTTGCAAAAATCTCAAAAAAACTTTTTACACGTTGTCATTATGGGGTATTGTGTGTGTAGAATTTTGAGGACAAAAATGAATTTATTCCATTTTGGAATAAGGCTGTAACATAACAAAATGTGGAAAAAGTGAAGCGTTGTGAATACATTTCGGATGCACTATATATATATATATGTATATATATATAAATATATATAGATTAGTTTACATGTTCTTACTTTGTGAAATATGGTTAAAAGGAACTGTATTTTTCTGTTACGGAATTACATTTATGTAGAGAACAGTACTGCATCATGTAACAGCATTTATATAGGGTATAGATAGATGCTTTATATAATGTTTTGATACGTGTTTTACTAGATAGGCATACTCCTCTAGAGGCTTTGAATGGTTGCAACTAACCCCAGTGTTGCAAATCAATATGAACATAATGCAATTGTACTGTACTCACTAGGAATTACTTTTGGTACAATTTAACTAAAACAATGTGCCGGGGCACCTGAGCGATGCTCAGCTCCCCGGTGATACTGGCTGGCAGTGGTAAGAGAACTCTTTCCTCTTCGTAGGCCTGTCCAGGTCACTTATGCACATGCGTGACCCAGCTTTGCTCCTTGCAATATTATGGTGAATAATGATAGGGTAAAAACTAGAGCGACACTTTATCTCCAGCTATCTTATAACAGGATAGTCACCTATGCAAATAATAAATAGAAAAAGAAAGATAGGAGCACAGTGCAATGAGAAATTGCCCAGGTTGAAGACTGGACCCTGAAGTACAGCTGCAGCCTTCAATTTTTTACATTGTCCTCGCCGATAACCTGGATAACTATGCAAATGAGGAGTAAATGACAGTGCAGGCAGGTGTATTCTCATACCGTTTGGAATGGCTTATATCAGGAGCAGACTGACTTACAGAACAGAAATCAGTATAGCTTCCAAAATTACTTGAATCTCAGAAATCACTGCAGAACAGTGGGGGTGATTCAGCTGCAGGCGATATGCTATTGCAGCTGCTAACATGGTAGCAGCTGTGATAACTGTCATTTGGTAATGCAGCAGGAGGCGTCACTGCATGCATTACTGATCTGAGCTGCGTCCAAGGACGCAGCATTGGATCTTCAGTGATCCCTTTGCCAGCTGAGTGATGGGGTCACGTAAGCTGGCTGCCGCAGATGAGTAAAAGAGGCCAGGAAATATTTCAGCTGACGGAGATCCTGACCTCTCCACTCGCCCCACTGGTGGTGACACACCACTGTTTTGGGAAATGGAGGGTGTCGCCATTCCCCTCCCCACCTACAAATAACAGCAGACTGTCAATCACTGACAGTCTGCTGCAGGACTGCACATTTTTACCATAAAACACAATAAAAATATATATTTTTGTATAACATTGTGATTGAAGAGTGAATCTATTATAGTCTGTCTCAGTACATGCGCACTAGAAATGAGGGAAGACCCCACCCCCTCAGAGCTCCTTATGCTGATAGACAGACATAGGGTCCTATTCAGCTTGAAAAAGGCTACAGTCGGTAGCCGAAACGCATTGCTGTTCCCTCACTTGTTACTGGAGATCCACCCTGGGCTTGCTATTTTATACTGACCACTACCTGCCTGGCCGACGGACGAGCGCTTCTCGGTATATTCCAGCCTGCAACTCAAAGTGACTGGGCGGCATGGATACGTGAAGCTGTCCGGGTCCAGCGTCATCATACATGGTCATTGTTTCCGGCTCTCATCATGCTGTGCTGTCTGTGCTGCCTCCGGTACACCTATACGGTGGCAGTGAGTGTCCTGCGGCAGACCTTTGGACTTGCGCCGCTGTCATCACACTGATATAAGAGCCGTGAATACCCGGTGGCAGATGATATATATTGGACTTGTTCTTTCCTGCCCTAAGGTACAGCCTCTGATACATGGTGTCAGTGAATATCCACCATTAATTAATCTGCTGTGAGCAGACACGGATATACGGGACTTTGACAAATAGCAGTGGCTATATAAAGATACAGATCCTCATATATATGGCCAACTATTTCTTCAACACAGTACTGTGACTGTCAGACTATATTTAACATCCATTACTAGAGGAAAACTGCTACATGTCCGATTCATGATAGGATCTCCAGGGATTCTTTTTAGAATTACTAATTTGTATCATCCATCGGGATAATATTTCTCTTTTTGATACCTTCTTGGCTACACTCATTCTGGATACTTTTTATGTTTTTATTTTTCTTTCTTAGTACCTTAGTCTGATCAACGCTTTCTGTTGAATATATCATATTTACTGTTTTTTACGCCTACTAAGATTTTTTGTGCTAATTGTTTTTAATTATTCATGTATATCTAATTAATGTGATTCGTGTGGTGCGATTTGGCTCCATCAAATCTAAAATAAATCATAT
This sequence comes from Taudactylus pleione, assembly GCA_031769625.1. Classification (NCBI taxonomy): domain Eukaryota; kingdom Metazoa; phylum Chordata; class Amphibia; order Anura; family Myobatrachidae; genus Taudactylus; species Taudactylus pleione. The sequence continues at coordinate 3,032,183 of JAUIMM010000016.1, read as the reverse complement.
ATATTCACTTTTAATTCATGTGTGTTGTACTAATGTCCCAGTTTGAATATTAAAGCGCAGTGTTTTCATTATCTTTATTTCTGTTTGTGAGGTTGATAATAATCTTTCTTTACACTGCTGCATAAATATTTGATCCCCTTGCTCGTTTGGCGCCTGGTTCATTTGTTTTCCTAGACATAGGGTCCATCCCAATTGCCTACACCCAGCCTCCACTTTCCCGAGAGGCCACCCACAAGCCACTGTGCCTCACTTACCTTACTTTCTAGTCTGTATGGCCAATACCCACTCCCACAAGCCACCCTGCCCCACCGTTATTGCAACCGACACCCCCACACACACACACACCCTCGATCCCCCCATCCCTGTTCAGCCTACACTTGCCTGCCCGGTGATCGGTGCTCCGGTGAGGTCCTCTGGGATTACAGTCAGCTGGTCTCCTCTCTGAACTCCTGCACTGTGATCCTGGTCAGCGGCTCTTTGCAGAAAAAAATGCTATCTAGCCTAGGCTAAAAAACAAAAAGATGATTCTTTTTGGGCACCCCTTTATGTAGTATGAAAATGCATGGTAGTTAAATAAAACATAACTTCTAATACAGTTTTTCTTAAAAAAAATAAATGAAAATAAAATGGGTTATCAGGACTAGAGCATCTACACATAAGTGGTTCTAGTCACCCCTAATAAGTAAATCTTTTGCACATCATGTTCTCCAAAATAATGTTGCTAAAAAACAATATTGTGTTGTGGTGAGCATAAAGCTACATCAACTCTCCATTGAGAAAACAGGCAGGGTGGATTAGCTCGTCCTTTCTTATGTTGAACCACACTGCAAACTGTGTGGTACTAGTGTAGATATAGACTCATATTCACAATAGTAATTTTCAGGATGTATCTTCTCTTACACACTTTATGCAACCTCACACCTGAATTGCACTGAAATCCACACTGCTAATAGTGGGTTTCTATTTAGGCACCAAAGGGTGAGTGACCGGCAGATGCATTATCCATGTTGCACCTGAGATAATTTATACGGTGTGAATCAATTCATGTATATACATTTTTGTGAAAGAGAAGATACAATTACTGTTGTGAATGATCATTGTTATTTGTTACACATGTGAAGCAATGAGTCTGTTTCTACAAAGTTTGCAGTGTGGTTCAACATAAGAAAGGACGTGCTGGTTCACCTTGCCTGTTTTCTCAATTGAGAGTTGATGTAACTTTATTTTGACCACAACACAACATTATTTTGGAGCACATGATGTGCGAGAGATTTTTTTTTTATTTGGGTTTGACTAGACATACTGATTAAAGTCATGACACCTCAAGTTGAGGGGTGACTAGAACAACTTATTTGTAGATACTCTAGTCCTGATACCCAAAAACTGTATTAAGTTATGTTTTATTTAACTACCATACATTTTCATACTACATAAACGTGTGCCTCAAAAAGAATCCTCTCTTTGTTTTTTTAGCCTAGGCTAGATAATTTTTTCTGTATACATTGTATCCGATTCTTGGGAGCACCTCCAGTTACAGTTACTAACGGAGACTGATTACAATACGTATTACGATTATAAACTGGTTTAAAATTACTACACACTTCAGCTGCCCACACACATAGCGATATTTTACCCGATTTGGCTGATTTTGACGAATCGTGACGACAAATCGTGTAAAATATGGCCAAATCGTGAGTGTCCACTCACGATCACGATGCCAATGCGCGTCCCCGCTCATCTGACATCACATCTTCAGATCTGCCTTGCTGTAGGGCAGATTTGCCAATCTGGGACACAATGCACTGGATGCACGATAGATCTTAAGTCAGATTGGACATTTTTTACTCCAAATCGTGAGGACTGCCGGTGAGCTGCCTGGTGAGAGTTCAGGGGAAATCGCACACATTGTGGAATCGTGCGCAGATCTCTATGTGTTAATTCTATTCCTGTGTGGGATATCTCGTTTTTCAGCAGCTGACCTGAGTCATAATGCAGGAGCGCGAAGACCAGCTGACCGGAGTCCCAGAGGACCTCAATGGAGCACCGATCACCGGTGCAGGTAGTGTTTGGGGTTTTTAACTATTTTTTTAGACCACAAAGCTGATCACAGGGGCCAGCTTCCGGCTCTGCTCTGCCTGTTAGAGCAGAGTAGGGGGTAAATTTACTAAGAATCGAGTCTGGTCGAGTTAGCAAACTCTGGAGCGTTTGGGCATTTTTTTCCACTCGCAAATTTACTAATGTTAAACCCTGGAGAGAGAGATCTCCTTTGCTACGGGAAAATACTGGAGAGTTATGAAACTCTCTTCAATTCACCATCGGCTAAACTCAAGAACCTTTTCACTACTGAAGATAGGATTCGGGAATTTACCAAGCAGAGAGTTTCGAAACTCTCATGAGATGGGACAAATCTCCTGTAAAAATTCAGGAAATAAATTCACCTGCCTGTGATCTGCGAGTTTGGCAGAAACATACACAGATCACTGTGATCCATGTATGTTTCTGCCTGTAAATAGGTTTAAAAAGATTAAATGTTAGAAAAAAATTACATAGGGTCCCCTCCCTAATGCTTACGCAGCCCAGGACTTGCCAGCCAGACCTGGTTCCTAAAATTACAGGAAACAAAATTAGTAGGGTTGCACCATAATTTAGAAACCAGCACCAGGCTGCTGGGCCAGTCCTGGTTTAATTATAGGGGGAAAAAAATTGCGTAGGGGACCCTCTTTAATTAAAACCAGCACCGGACCCAAAACGTCCGGGTTGTAATGCCACAGCCCGGAGACCCTATTACCGGGGCTCTGTGGCCAAAGCATTATCATCCTAAGCCAGTCAGGCCAAGCCGGGGATCTCAGGGGAGGTCGAGACCCTGAAAAAAAGGGGCCACCCCTCTCCCTTAACCCCAGGCTTGGTCTGAATCACGGGGCTCTTCCCCGCACCCCTGGAGCATTGGGTACAGGGGTAATAAAGTGAAGAATAATAGAAAACTATTGTATTTTACAGTGGGACTACAGGTGCCAGCATGCCTACCCTTTGCATCATTGGGCTGGTGTGAGTTTGAATGATGCATCAGATGGTGTGTCTAGAGACGCATAGAAACGGATTTGCACCAATGGAAGTGGGTGTCTCACATTGAACAAAATTAGCTACAGCATCAGCATAAAGACACGGACACACCTGTGGCAAAAGATGCAGCCGTGTCTGTGTTCACCTCTGAAGCAGGCTGATTATCTCCGTATAAATTTATATACACAGATATATTTTTAAACTTTCTATTTATGCCAACATTTAAACAGAACAGGTCAAACAGATCATTTATTATACATGAAAGGTGTTAGGGGAGGGGTACGCAATATAAAGCATACCTATTAAAAATAATATTTACACAGTAAAGTAAAAAAACAGAAAAATCTAATTAAGGATATGACCCCAGATAGCCAACAGACGACAATACAGAGGTTTTTTTTTAACAGATGGAGACATGTTTTGCTGATAAAAAAAAAAAGAAAAGAAAATAAAAAGCTGAGGAGTGTTTTAGAATTTTTTATATGGTATGAAAGTAGAATAAGGAACCAATGAAGGGAGGAAAAGGGAAGAAGGAAAGGGGTGGGGGGCAATCATAGCAACACTGGAATGCTAGGTAAAGTGTAGTGTAAGAGAACACACCAAATAATATAACCTATGGGGGAGTTAGATGGTACCAGGTGGGTTGCTATTGTTATAGTGTTCATTCTAGCACCCTGCATGTAATCAGTGAGGAGGGCATATTTTAATTTTAAAGGGCAACACGTTAGACATTATGTATCACTATAGCTGCTGTACCGATACATCACATATAAAATGTTGCCCTTCAAAATAAAATAATGCCCTCCTCACTGATTACGTGCAGGGTGCTAGAATGAACACTATTTGTTATGTTCATATCAGGGGTCCCATACTGTATGTAAAGCAGAACTGTATCATGGAGGAGCTCTCAATATACTCCATAGATGCAGTGTGCTAAATCCTGTAATAACAGTATACCTAGAGGGCTGTAGAGATTTTTTTTCCATCTGTTGGCTATTTGAAGTTTGGCTGCATTCATTATATGGCGGATGAGTTTATATATTTATATTTTCAGAATGATGTATTGTAAATCCCAGATATTATTCTATTCTCATACTTTTCTACTCTTTATACCTACCCTCTGTGGGGATGTGGAGGGACAGTATGAAAAGAAACGTAGAAGTGACTAGATGACGCTGTTTACATCATGAGATGGGTGGGGCACTGAGGTGGACATGGATTGGTGTCAGAGCACATCCCTGGTCGTCTTGCAGGCAGGCAGGTGCCCTGGTGGTAGAATTGCTACTCTCTCTGCATTTGGGAGATTTTCTCTTGGTGAACCTTCCAGAAATTCCAGTAAAGTAGATTATTTTGACACCTCGGGGATGATTGAGCGGTGCACGCAGGGAATCCATCGGGCACAAGTGTCCAATTGAGCCGCTCTGCGCATGTGACTCGATCCTTACTGCACAGAGGCACAGGGAATTTCTAGGTGGTAACTGGGGGGCTGGCTACCAGTCGCAGACGTGTTGGTGTCAGTCTGTGTTTAAAGATGCTATTGTACTGACCTGGTCAGTTGGACATTCTGTGCCTGCAGTGTCCGTTAGTCCGGCCAATGGTGCGCCAATAGTGCGTCTTTGTACGTACATCAGTGGTTTTGCACCCTCAGCCGGTGGGAGTCTCAATATGACACCCATCGGCCATTGCGTTACCATAAAGACACAGTAGCGGCTGCGCCAAAAGTTGCAGCCACTATTGCAACTATGTCCAGCTCTATATCACCCCCTATGTCCTAAGTTTGATATTTTTCTATTTCTATGTTAATAGATTGTATTATGTGCTGGTTCATATCTATGCAGACCAGGTGTATAAACGTCTATACTGTACATAAATTGCTGGCTGTTTACAAATATATAACTCTAATGGGCCTGATTCAGAGGGGGACGCTTTATTGATGCCGCACGCAAGATGTTTTCAGTCTGCGCATATATCCCGGTGGTTACTACCAGGAGCTGCAGGACCACTTTGGACGCAGACAGAGGCAATGTTGGTGAGAGTTTCTGGGTGGTAACAGGAGGTGAATAGCCAGACGCTAATGTGTCGCGGTCAATGATTGCATCTTAACACACAGTTACACTAACCCGGGAATCATGTTCAGATGGAGAGATTGCACCTGCCATTGGGCTGGTACAGTCTCTGATGGTGCCTTTAATGGTGTGACCGATGGGGCATCTTACTGCGCACAGCAGCGGATTAGCGCCACAGCCGTTGGTCGTCTCTGCACAAATCTCATCAGCTGTAGCATTAGAATACACACAGAGTCGCGGCTGCAATAGAGTCTACCACCCATTAATCAGGCCCTATGACTTAATAATTATAGTGCACACAATCACACACCCTCAGGGATTATGTAGTTAAGGATTGTTTTTTTGCAAGTGGTAATTGCTTCTTTATATGTTAAACTGTCTTCACGCAGAGATATTCTGATTAAGGCGTTGCTGGGACCCACATCTGTATAGAGAGTACAGGCAGAGAGAAAGGAAAAGGAGGTACATGGACCACGTCACAATAAGCTGCCTCCGGTCACCTGCAGAAAATGAAAACATTAGTATAGGTGTCATTAACACATACAGCTAAATTGGAAGTAATTCCATTAATCTTTCCTTGCTGGTCACATAACCCATGTCTCCAGTGACATAGTTGGGACCCATTTTTATGGTTCCTGGGAACCCCTTGCAGCAATAAGAGTATATTTCTCTACAACACAACCCATTGCAACTATTTTATAATGATAATTATCAGGCACACATATACAGTTTGTGTGTTTATTATACAAGACCATAGAAAAAGGGGGAGTTTGAATAGTGTAGTATGTCAACATGTACACCTATAATGACATTTCAAAAGTAGTGAATAGCTCTGTTGGATAACTTTGTCTGTGTAAGTGCTTCCGATACAGGTTGACACACGGACAGTACTAATATATGGATTACAGACGATCCACTAATAAAAGTCTAATGATAAACTTGAACTTTATATCAGTACTCCAGATAAGCTGTTTATATTTTTACTAATTTACATGTACTCTTGAATGTTTATTAAAAGTAATTGTATTTTTCAACACTATTGGCCTGATTCAGAGGTGGGCACCAGTTAAGCTGCGATTTCTTTGCTGCTGCGTTAATACACCGCAGCAGCAGGGACAGCAGGCTCCGGGCTGCACGTGAGATCTTGCGATGCTTACGAGATTTTGCGCATGCCCAGTGGAGATGGCAGGGAGGTGAGACACAGCGTATTAGCGCTAGGCTGATGTGCTGTGGGCTCTGGCAAGGATCGCCGAAGGGGGGGTTTTCATTTCAGCAGACTAGATGTTCTTACATCTCATCGTTACTGCTTCCTTCTTTGCCTCCGTAAGTAGGCAAAGCCACTTGCCACCCGGTACTGTGACGTGGCCGAAAGTCGTGCTTAACTGACATTTAGTGTAGAAATGTCAGCATAATACGGCTTATTGGCTGCATCACAGTACAGCACATTGCTCTGAGCTGCCCCCGCCGGATGCTAGGTACTCCCTTCACCTGGACCCTGGTCACCCTGTCGCAGTTGCCCAGCTGGAAGTAGGCTGTCGATCACCCCTTCCACCTCAAACCCCGACCCACCCTTCACTAGAGGCAAACATGACAGCCTCCCCGTCTCCTGCCTGGTGCCCGCCAAACAGTAAGAGATGCCGGATCATGGATGGGAGGGTACACAATGAGCTGCTGCTTACCTACTGTGATTGGGTTCGGTATGTTCCCACCCTCCTTAAAGCCTTCAAACCAAAGTATAAATGTTATTTACTCTGTTACATAAAATATTAAATCAGTGTCCCACAAAGTGAATCTGAAATAGTTTTGTATTTTATAATGCATCTAACATAGGTATTCTTTATTTAGTTATCTGGTAATTCTAGATAAATGAGTTGAATCACCAGCTACCTAAGGAACAGGGACGCAAGGGTTTTGCAGAGGTTCCCAAATGCCACCATTACGGTCCAGGTTTTAAGGATATCCATGCTTGAGCCCAGATGGTTAATGGTCATTCCATGTCAGTTCACCCAGGCCATGACACCCACTGACTCATGAAACTTTGTACACTTGATACTACCACATAGCTACAAATCCATGTCATATTTTTCTTCTTTAGGCCTCATAGTTTTTAAGATATAGGGGGGTCAAAGTTTTGAAACATTGCTTGGAAATGCCACTCCTGATGCTCCGTTTTTAGTGTAGTGTATGTAGAAAAAACTTGCCATCTCAGTGCCTAATGCACATATCATTTTAAAATTTTGTCAATCAAAATATGGAGAATCCAGAAAAAAATGTTTTATCAATCTTGCCTGACTCAGATTCCTTATACATCCCTTTCCTTAATTATTTTTATTGGTGCAAATAAAAAGTGGGTTCAATAACCATTATCAACCTAAGGCAGATGAGTTATCATGTCCCTTTATTGTTTAAAATGTACCCTTAAAGTATATATTAAAAGCCTTTGAAAGAAAAATAATGGGATTTTGATTGCCTTTATGAGTATTTTAATGTTTAATTAAAATTCTCTCTTTAAAAATGAATAGACTTTTGACAGCTGAAATACCCAAATTTATCAAGAATCGTGTTTTGCTGAATTTCAACAGAAGAGATGTATTTGTTTCCCCGGCAAGTGACGGAACTACAAGGTTTCCTTCACTGAAGTTGGCTGGCTGCCGGCCCGCCAGCCAATCAAAAGCTGCTACTAGAGTAAGTGGCCGCTGATTGACTGTGAGTGGCCTGGCTGTCAATCAACAGCCAGGCTGCTGATTGGTTAACAGACAGGCCAAACAGCGGCCTAGCTGTTGATTGATTTTTTTTTTTTATTAATGGAAAAACTGGGATGCTACTGGACAAGGGGACCGGACATCGGGGACAAGGTGAGTATAGTGTGTGTGTTAATGTGTAAAAAACTTTTACTGAGTACTGTGTGTGTGTACTGTGGTTGTTTACTATTCTTTTATAGTGGGGGTACCGGTGTCTGCTGGCACTTGTATTTCTACAAGTGCCAAAGGGCAGGCACGCTGGGATCTGTAGTCCCACTGTAAAAAAACAATATTGCACATTTATTAATATGACTATTACCCCTGCTCCCACTGGCCAGGGGTGCAGGGTTGAGCCCCAGGCTCCAGCCCAGGCCTGGAGTGATGAAGAGGAGGGACCCTATGGCCGGGGGACCCGGTGAAAGGGTCCCCTGGCTGTGGCATTACACTCCTACTAGTGGAACCCGGTGCTAGTTTCAAAAATACAGGGAACCACACACCATTTTTTCCCCCATATTTTTTAAAGCCAGGACCGGCTCACAGAGCCCAGTGCTAGTTCACAAATTACAGGGGACCCCTACACATTTTGCCCCTTGTACTTTTAGAACCAGGACTGTCTCACAGCATATAGCAGAGGACTGACTGACCACAGTGCAGACTCAGCAAGAATGAACCTGTTAGTGCAGTCTGAAACATGCACCAACCTGCCTTGAGTGACATCAACTTTTGAGAATGCTGACTATTGTTGCAGAAATTACAGAAAATCAATCTAGAAGGGCAAGTGGGCCTTATAGGGGTTATTATTATGATGCATTTTATGGTTGGGTTTAAAATTGCAAAAGGGGTACACCTGATGGTAATTTGCATTTTAAAGTATACTTTAAGGTTTAATTTTAAACAAAAAAGTGACATAACTAATTTGCATTAAGTTGATAATGCTTATTTAGCCCACTATTTCCCCCCCCCCAAAAAAAAATAAATAAATTAAGTATCTATTAAAGGGATGTACTGTATAATGACTCTCCGAGTCAGGCAAGATTGATAAAACATATTTTTTCTGGAATCTCCATAAGTTGATTGACAAAGGGTCAACATTTCAAAGTGATATATGGATTAGCAACTGAGATGGAATTTTTTTTCCACATACACTACACCAGAGATTCTAAAACGGGGTCCTCAAGGCTCCCCAACAGTTCAGGTTTTAGAGATAACCATGGTTGAGCACAGGTGACTTAATTAGTACCTCAGTCAATTTGATTTAACCACCTGTGTTCAACCATGGATATTTCTAAAACCTGAACTGATGGGGAGCCTTGAGGACTGTGTTTGGGAACCTCTACACTACACTAAAAATGGAGCATCAGGAGTTGCATTTCCAAGCAATTTTTTGAAACTGTGACCCCCTACATCTCAAAAACTATGAGGCCTATAGAAGAAACAATGCACATGGGTTTGTAGCTATGTGGCAATACAAAGTGTACAAAGTTTCATAAAAATCGGAGTCGGTGTGTGTCATAATTAAATTTTTCTGGGTGATTTGATATGGAATGACCCTTACATTTTTATTATTAGCAGTTTCTTATATAGCGCAGCATATTCCGTTGTGCTTCACAATTTGAAAAAACATTAATAGAACAAGACTGGGTTGTAAGAGACAGACATAAAGGTAAGAGGGCCCTGCGCGCAAGCTTACAATCTATAGGAAAATAGGTGTTGATACACACACATATTGCAAATTGGTCCAGCCAGATTGCAGATGTTCTTGGTGAGCTGTATGATCCAGTAACACAGAAAAGTTTACCTAGGGTCAGGAGGATGTGAAAGAAAGACTGTGTGAGGTTTTGTGTGGACTGAGAGAGGTGATGTAATTAGATACTGTATAGAAGCTAAGAAGGTTATGTGGGCAATTCTGAAATCTGATAACCTTGTCTGAAGAGGTGAGTTTTCAGAGAACGCTTAAATGTTTGGAAACTAGTGGAAAGTCTTATTGTGCGTGGGAGGGCAATCCACAGGGTGGGTGAAGGCCGAAAAAAGTCATGTAACCGTGAATGGGAGCAAGTAATGCATGGGAATGAGAGATGCAGTGCTGATCGGAGAGGTTGGGTTGGGAGTTATTTTAAGATGAGTGAAGAGGTGTATGTTGGTGTGGTTTGGTTAATAGCTTTATGTGTGAGTGTAAGTATTTTATATAGAATATGGTAGAAGACCGGTAGCCAATGGGGGGACTGACAGAGTGGATCAGCAGGCAATGAACATTTGGCGAGAAAGATCAGCCTCGCAGCTGCATTCATAATGGATTGTAACGGCAAGAGTCTGTTTTTGGGAAGGCCAGTAAGGAAACTATCGCAATAGCCTATGCGGGAAACAATGAGTGCAAGGATTAGAGTTTTTGCAGTGTCTCGTGTAAGATATGGTCGAATTTCGGCTATGTTTTTTAGATATATGTAACAGGATTTTGAGACAGATTGAATGTGGGGAACAAAGTACAGTTCAGAGTCAAGGATGACACAGAGGCAGCGAGCTTGTGAGGTGGGGTTGATTGTCGAGTTGTCAACAGTGATAGAGATCTCAGGTTGGTATCTACTATTGGCCACTGGAAATATAATTAATTCTGTTTTGGATATATTAATTTTGAGGTGGCGAGATGCCATCCAAGATGAAATGGCAGAGAGACATTCAGTGACACGGACCAGAATAGATGGTGACATATCTGGGGAGAACAGGTAGATTTGAGAATTGTCCGCGTACAGATCATAATGAAAACCAAAAGAGCTGATTAGTTTGCTGAGAGAGGTGGTATAAATTGAGAAAAGCATAGGACCTAAGACTGAGCCTTGCAGGACTCCAACTGATAGAGGTAGCGAAGTGGAGGTAGAATCAGAAAAGTGAACAGTGAAAGAGCAATTAGATAGGTAGGATAAGAACCAAGAAAGAGCTGTGTTTTGAAGACCTAGGATTTGTAGTGTTTGTATGAGAAGAGAGTGGTCAACAGTGTCAAAGGCAGCAGAGAGATCTAGAAGATTAATGGCCTTTAGCCTTGGCAGTGGCCAGATCATTTACTACCTTAGTCAGTGCTGTCTCTGTGGAGTGTTTAGCGCGAAATTTAGCGCGAAAGCCTGGCTGAAGTGGGTCCAATAAGTTGTGGGTGTTTAAGTGTGTGAGGTGAGTGTAGGCAAGTCTCTCCAGTAGCTTGGAGGGGCAAGGGAGCTGGGAGATAGGACGGTAATTTGAGAGAGAGTTAGGGTCAGAATTTAGTTTTTTCCAAATGGGAGTGATCACTGCATGCTTGAACAGCGATGGAAAGATACCAGTAGAGAAGGAGAGGTTACAGATTTTAGTTAAGGGTGGGATGAGCACAGGAGACAGTGGGCCTGATTCAGAGCCGGACGCTCTGACCAGAGCGCTCGCTCTGAATCATGGCCCTCCTACCTAAAATTGGAGTGGCCTCCTGGCCGCTCGCATAGCTGTGGGTAACCACCCACAGCTTATGCGAGCGGCCAAACAGATGGTCGCGATGGTCAAGACCATCTCGACCATCGGGCTTGCGACGAGACCCTGCGGTAGGGTCTCGCTGCCGCAAGCCCAGGAGTGCTTTTGGCTCTATCAGAGCCAAAAGCACTCCCACTGACATCACTAGTGATGTCAATGGGGCCGGACCCAGACGGTAGGCGTTCCAATGGGAACGCCTCCGTCTGGGCAGCAACGTCCCCGGCACGCCCACCAAAGGGGGCGTGCTGTCACTCACCATCGACAGCACGCCCCCTTTGGTGCGAGACCCATAGCGACGGCTGGCCGTCGCTAAGCGGGTCTCGCGCATGCGCACAACGGAGCTCCCTCCATCATGCGCATGCGCACTAGGGAACCATCGACCCGCTTACGAGCGCTCAGCGCTCGCGAGCGGGTCTGAATCAGGCCCAGAGCTTTACTGATTTCTGAAGGTATAGGATCAAGAGGAGAGGTAGGAGGATAAGGGGAGTGTAGATACTTCATCTTCATTAGTGGGGTCAAATGAATAGAATGTGCCAGCGGGTTCAGATAGGGAATTGAGCAGGTCGCTGGCTGAGGAAGAGCCCACCATTTCATTTCGGATATTATCAATCTTGTCTTTGAAATAGGAAGCAAGATCTTGTGCACTGATAGTGATAGGTGGTTTGGATGAGGAACGGGTAAGAAGTGATTTAAATGTATTAAAAAATCGCTTGGGGTTAGCGGCTTGGGCAGAGATGACAGATTGGAAATATGTTTGTTTGGTAGTATCTAGTGCGTTACGATAAGAGTGGTAGATAGTCTTATATGTGAAGACGTCACTTGGAGTACGAGATTTAGATCACTGACATTTTACTTTACATGATAGTTTTTGTAGGTGCCTTGTCAATTTGGAATACCACGGTTGATGTCTAAGTCTACGTGGAGTGTGATGGGTAGCTGGAGCTACTTCATCAAGGGCTAGTCTCAGGAGAAGTGAACTTAGAAATTGGTAAAAGTAATTGTTGCAGAGAGGTGGCTAGTTGTTGAAAATTAATAGCATTAATATCTCTGCGGGTTTGAGGTAGCTTTGTTGATTTGATTGACATTGATGTTGACGTAATGGAGGAGAGTGTGCAGGTGATAAGGTTGTGATCATCTGAGAGGGAAAGGAGAATTAGTGAAATCAGAAACTGAGCATAGTCTGGTGAATACTAGATCAAGGCAGTAGCCAACATGATGAGTAGAGGAGCCAGTCCATTGGGAGAGGCCAAGAGAGGAGGTTAGAGAGAGAAGTTTGGAGGCATGAGGAGATTGTGGACTGTCAATCAGGATATTGAAATCACCCCTGATGATGGTGGAGATGTCAGAGAATAGGAAGTGAGGAAGCCAGGCAATGTTCCAGAAATTGATTGGGTGGTCCAGGTGGGCGATTGATAGCAGCAATGCGCAGAGAGAAATGTGTGAAAGTCCTAATAGAATGTACTTCAAATTACGTAAATGTGAGTGATGGTACCTGAGGGAGAACTGTTTATGTAAAAGATTGGGACAGTAATATTCATTCTTCACCTCCTTTACTGATACCAGGTTTGGAGGTGTGGGTGAAGTGTAGGCCACCGTGTGAGAGTGCTGCAGGGGAGGAAGTGTCTGATTGTGTGAGCCATGTTTCTGTTAATGCCAGGAGTTTGAGGTTATTTCAACTAAAGAGGTCATGGATGGATGTTAGCTTGTACCAGACAGAGCATGCATTCCATAAGGCACATTTTAGTGTTTTGGAGGTTGATGAGAGGCATGTGATGTGTCTGAGGTTTTCTGGATTTATATTGCGTTGTGAGTGGTGCATGTGGGTAGGGCCAGGATTTGGTGATATGTCACCAGCTAATAGAAGTAGAAGGAGAGCGAGATATAAATATAGTTGTGGGTTTTGTCTGAAAGTTTTTTATGGCGACAGGTTGTGGATGTTAATGTCAATTTATAAAGATAAGTAAATAGCTCATGTCTGTTTACACGAGAGGTGTACTTTATTGAGGCTGCAATGTGTACAGAGGGTTGAGCTGCAGGGAGAGTGAGGGATGTAATAGCTTTAGAGAAATCAAATTGACTGAGTCCACCTGTGCTCAAGCATGGATATCCTTAAAACCTGGACTGTAATGAGTTTGGGAACCTCTAGGTCACAGGTTCTCAAACTCGGTCCTCAGGACCCCAAACAGTGCATGTTTTCCAGGTCTCCTCACAGAAACACAAGTGAAATAATTAGCTCCACCTGTGGATCTTTTGAAACATGTCAGTGAGTAATTAATACACCTGTGCACCTGCTCGGTGACCTGCAAAACATGACCTGTGTGGGGTCCTGAGGACCGAGTTTGAGAACCACTGCTCTAGGTTAAGGTAAAGTATTGTTTTTATGTCTTTACCAAAACACAACTGCAAGTTTGTGCCGATCTTAAAGCTATGGGCTTTTTACATCACAATGGACCTGGTGTGTCTCGCCATATACTTGTGATTATAAAGCATACTTGAAATACAATAGTGGTTTTGTTTGAAAATCATATCACTCATACCCCTTTTACACCGAAGCTAAAACCCGGGTTTTTGAAGAGTTAACCCGGGCAGCTCCCTGGTGTAAAAGGGGAGAGGGTTGGATCGCCGGGTCGAGTGACCCGGCAAACCAACCCAGGTAACTAGCAGGGTTTAACACAGGCGTAGCCCGTGAAACCCTGCTGTGAGAACAACACACTCCGGGTCATGATGACTTGGAGTGCGCTGCTAGCAGGCCGATTGGTCCGGCTTCAGTGGCGCTTGGAGATGACGTCATCTCCAAGCGACCACTTTCACTCCGGAAAGCCGGGTCTATGCAGACCCGAGTCTGGTGTGAGCGGCGCCGACTCGGGAATATCCCGAGTCGGCGCCGGCACAATTCCAGGTCTGATCCGGATAGGAACTTTGGGCCTGATTCAGACCCGGTCGCAAGCGCTGAGCGCTCGCAACTGGGTCGGTGGTGGCCCAGAGCGCATGTGCACAACGGAGCCGGCTCCGTCGTGCGCATGCGCGAGACCCGGGTAGCAACGGGCAATCCGTCGCTCCGGGTCTCACACCAAAGTGGGCGTACTGTCGATGTTGAGTGACAGCACGCCCCCTTTGGTGGGCGGGCAGGGGGGTGGCTGCCCAGACGGAGGCGTTCCCATGAGAACACCAAGTGATGTCAGTGGGAGAGCTTTCGGCTCTGTTTGAGCTGAAAGCTCTCTGGGGCTTGCGGCCACGAGACCCTACCACAAGGGTCTCGTCACAAGCCCGATGGTCGCGATGGTCTTGACCATCGCGATCATCATCCTGGCCGCTCGCATTAGCTGTGCGAGCGCTCCATAAAGAAAAAAAGACACCCTGATTCAGAGCGAGCGCTCTGTCAGAGCGTCCGGCTGTGAATCAGGGCCTTTGTTACAACTCCGGGTCAGACCCGGAATTTAGGTGGAAAAGGGATATTAGTGTCTTCACCTCTCCATTCCTGCTCCACATTCAGTCTTATGGTACAGCACTTGTAGATATATTTTGGACCTTTTTGCGACCATTTAGTACAACAGCTGTACTGTCCTGCATGACTCTGATTAATCCTGTCCATCTCCAGAGTAGCATCTTTGCACTGTAACCATTTCTTGTAGGTTGTAGTCTTGCCCATACAGACATCATTGTTGTTGTCCCAATCTTCATCTGTATTCTGGCAGCGTACTACATGGTCCTCAAGTCCTTCGCCTGTCTTCTGCCATACTATCTTCAGGTTTGCAGGTTGCCCCGGTAGGAAAAATGAACATGACAGTACAGCGGTGCCCCCTACACGGGCAGTGACTTCAGATTTAGAATTGCATCTTGGCATAATACCTGGATAACAGAAAGATATTGTAAACTTCAGGGAGAATGGGGTGTTTTACTCTTGTACAGAAAGATGTGCCTAAATTGTATTATAGTTCCAAAACCACCCAAATTACCATAAGCTGTTCTGTTCAATGATCTCCCCTCTACACAATACACACAGAACTTTATGTATGTTCATTCTCACATGCAACCCTTTCACCCTAGGCGAGGGTGAGGAACCTTTTTTCTGCTGATGGCCATTTTGATATATATAACATTATTTGCGGGCCTGATGCAGGCCATGCCCCCTCCGTGTGACATCACATGGTGGCAGGACCACAATTGCCGGTGATTACAGCAATGCCCGGAGTATCCTGAGAATGCTCCAGGGAGCTGTAAGGGCAGCGGTGTGACCGTCTGAAGCTTCCTAAGTACACCCCAGGCGGCACTGCTGCAAAGATTCTGGATGCAGGGTGCCTTTATAGGCACCCTGCTAGCCAGATGATGCTAGCAGAAAAAAGCTCAGAGGGCCAGACCAAATGATTCCGTGGGCCTTATATGGCCCCCGGGCCCGAGGTTCTCCATCCTTGCCCTAGGCCAACATTGCTGTCTGACTGGTTCATAAACTCACTGTGAACTTTGGATTTGCAATTTGTAGCCTTTATTCTAATGCATAGGTTCTCAAACTCGGTCCTCAGGACCCCAAACAGTGCATGTTTTCCAGGTCTCCTCACAGAAACACAAGTGAAATAATTAGCTTCACCTATGGGTCTTTTAAAATGTGTCAGTGAGTAATGAACACACCTGTGCACCTGCTAGGTGACCTGGAAAATGTGACCTGTGTGGGGGCCTGGGGACCGAGTTAGAGAAGCACTGTTCTAATGTATCAAATTCGTATTTCTCTATAGATTGGAAGCTTGCGAGCAGGGCCCTCTTACCTCTTTGTCTGTCTGTTATTGCCAAGTTTTGTTTTATTACTGTTTTGTTACTGATTGTAAAGGGCAATGGAATAAGAAGGAACTATATAAATTGTAAAGCTGCATACACACACAACGATTTTTTGAACGATTATCGTTAAACGATATCGTTTTACGATAATCGTTTGAAAAAATCGTTCACTTTCTGAGTCAAACGATGAACGATAATCGTTCATGCTTGTTCACGTTTGTAGTTCAGTCAGACTTGTCAACTCAACGATTTTCATTAAGAGAATATGCAAAAATCGTTTGTAGTTCAAAAAAATCTTTCATTACACTTTAAAAAATTTCACAGATGATCTGACAGATGACAGAAAATCGTTCATAAAATCGTTGGTAACAAAATCGTGTGTGTATGCAGCTTTAGAAATAAGTGTATTACACACAGCTGTAATGGTATCGCTGTTCTGGGGAGTGCACAGATTGAGTTAATAACATAATTGGAGCGTCACTTACCTGCTGAGCCTGCTGTCTGGATGACCATAAAGAGACTAGTTATGTATGGGTGAATTCTTGTCATGGCTGATACCTATCACAGCTTTGAACTGTTCTGTTAGGAGTGGACTGTTTCAGCTGCTTTGAGTTGCTTAGAAATTGATTATTTTCACTTTCCTTTTTGGTATAACTTCTTATGTTGTCTCAGAAAACATTGTTGTGCAAAAAACCCACAACATGACAAAGTCACATGCAAAGAGATTGAGCATCACAGACCACACCTTCTGCCATTTATGAACTGTTGAGGCTTTAGCAACATACACATACACATATGGTAAGTGACAAACAATACAAGAACACCAGGGCGTGTATTAACATTGTACAGCTTTTCACTCTTTTCTGTCACCTTATGCCTTAAAGTCCATTGTACAGTAAGTACATACGAAGTCCTGTTGTAGCTTTGCACAATGTGCTTCTGTACACATTTCCAGATATTACAGAAAACATGACTTATTTTTGGAGTTGTGACCAAAATAATGTAAATTTAGTGCTGGTAACATCCAATGAGGCTCCAACTGGATCCCTGAGAGGCACACCTCACCTAGGTGTGCATAGGACATACTTGCTGATTTTTAATTATTTTTTGGCAGGGAGTAACCAGGTAGGTGGTACGAAGGGAGTGATGCTGCTAGTGGGGAATGTGGAGTTTGTGTCCTCAAGGTCCCAATACTCACTTTTCAATGGCATGATTGTAATTCAGTGCAAATCGTGTTATCAAGCTGTCCAAATTGCCCACTTCACCAAGAAAGTGGGCAGCAGCAGGCGGAGACTTGACTACTCTTCCAGGAGAGCCACCCGATATTCAGGAGTGCGTTGGTATGCCTACTCCATACTTAGCTAGGAACATTCTCACTTCACTCAATTATCATTTTGAGTATTGCAAGGTAATCTATGTGTCTGCAATTTTGCACAAAATTAAGTTTTTCACTGTTTATTGCTGAAATAAATGTCCCTAACTTGTGAAGCAGCAGATAATTCTATAGGATTACTACCTAAAGGCAATCCGTTGGGGAATCTGGGAAATTCTCCATGTTAAAAATCCCCGGTTTGCCGATCCTGACCATTTTGTGGTCAGGATCGGCAAATCAGGGAAGTCCAGCATGTTGTATTTCCCCAATGCCCCAACCCAGGTGTCGCGGGATCTTGGTATTGCGGCAATCCGTTGATGATGTTTGGGGCCTTTAGTCAAAACTACTTGTTTATAGTGAAAGATTATAACAAATTAAATTGTTCTTTCAACAGCTTTGATCACTTAAGCCAGTCTAATGGAATTGAGCAGCATATACCACCTAGGGGTAAATTTACATAGGGCCTGATTCACTATGGAATGCAATAGCGATTACGCACGCAGTTCAACTGTGATAGTATGCTAAATAATTGTGTTCGCTATCCCGTCGCAGCACTACACAAGGAAGCCCACTTTACTTAGCACACATCCGTACTGTTTAGCAAGACTGCGAAACCATCGGTACAATCGAGTATCATCGGAATCTCACGCTCACTTGCACAAGCTCTCGCCTTAAGATGGCCACACACTAGACCAACTTTCATCCAACTAGTTGATTGGTTGGAATGAAAATCTGGTAACGTATAGGAGTAACTGATGATCAGCAATTTGGTCCTAAATGCCAGAAAACAGATGAAAATGGTCGTTCAGACAAGTTTGTTAAATGTTTGATCTAAACTATTTGTTCAAACAACAGTTTTTTGTCCATTTTCCGGTGTTTGGGAGCAAATTGCTGATTGTCATTAGCTTTCATACCTTACCAGATTTTCATTCCAACCAATCAACTAGTTGGATGTAAGTTAGTCTAGTGTGTGGCCAGCTTTACTCAGAAATTGCTAACTTCATCGCACGCTATGAGTCCTCAGACTGCAAACGGCATTGCAATGGTTAATTTATGCACGCCCCTGCAACAGCGTCCGAGCGCACTGGGACGCCTGCGTTTTGCAGACCATCCCCCTGTCCCCACCAACAACCTGTCAATCACTCTGTGATGGGTCTGTGTAGCCTCTGTGAGCTCAGTCGCGATTGGAGGGGAGCGCACTGCCACGTGTACGCATGGGCAGTGCGTAACAATTGGCCAATTGAGGGCGTATTCGCAGTTGCGATCCTTGCTGAATCCGGCCCTTAGTTACAAGTCGCCTTTAAGCAGGAAATTTAAAATAGTAATACTATTCAATGCAAACACATTAATAGTACTTTTTATTCTATTCTGCTTCCTGTGGGACACTGGCTACGTGTTGTGCACCACTGCTATAGCAGGATCATTCCTTCAGTATGACCTATGACTTTCACCATGTTGATTTTTTGTGGAGCTCTTTCATTAGGACAACAGTATTTGTGATTGGAATAGTGGGCCTGATTCAGAGATGAATGGTAATGCATAGGCAACTGCATACTCTCACGGGTCGCAGTTGCTAAAATATGCTAATGCCCTCCAAAGCACAGCCGAGCATAGGGTCGCCCACTGCTGCCTTCTCATATCCATATGATGACGTGCAGCAGCATAAACATCGGTACCATCGACGCACAGCAGGCAGCCATGCTTCATCTGCAGCAGGTCTGACCAGCCGCAGACTCAGCAGCTCTCCTGACACACAGTGAGCTCTCTTGTTGCTAAAGAGATCGCAATGCCTGATTTAGGCACACCTATGAAATGTCATTAGGGGATTAGCTGTCCATTGCTTCCCTTTTATGTTTCTTTAGCACACTAAGCTCCACCAATGTAGTTTACATGTGATGGAGTATCATTCTAGCTCTGTCACAACCCGGGTCTGTTTACCCTGCCGCCGGGTCACTTGCCGATTCTGACAGCATTCTCTGTCACGTCCTAGACACGCAGGCTTCTGATGTTGTCTGCTAGGCCACAGACAACATCAGAGTCTGCTCTAGAGTATTGCAATGACAAGTCCTGATCACCTGACTGTAGTGACTGCCTGAGTCTTCCCGTACCACCTGACTCTGCTCAGCCTATCCCGGGTAACCCAGGGGTATATCTCCCAGCTGCTGGCTCTACCAAATTGCCAGTACAATGTCTAACCTCAGTCTATACTGAGTAAGCTATGCTCCTATTGTATGCCTGGATTTCCATTGGTGCAGTTTTGTTCCTGTTTACTGCACGGACTCCTGCAAGTGTTCTACACCTGTGGCAGCTATTCCACTGGCTGTACAGGTAATCTCAGCCTGTTCCAGTTACCTGAACCAGTACCACGCCTGTGTATATATACCATCCATGCTGCACAGTGAGTTTCTGCTGGTTCCTGCCCCATTGGTGCCGTTCCTGGTATCACCATCCACTACCCATTCCGGTGTTCAGTCTGAGGGCCTGATTCAGAGCCGGACGCTATTTGCGCTCGCTCGTTCAGAAAAAGGGGCCGGCTATTTAAATTGAGCGCTCGCTCTTTGCGCTCTGTTGACGCCTCTATGTCTGAGCGAGCGAACGAAACATGTGCTCAGTATTTTGTAAAGACGCCCCCTGGCCGCTCGCATCCTATGTCATCTCCGCTATTTATTTGATTAATCGAGTACATCGAAAGGCGTCTGAACTGCTCGCAGTGCTTGTGGTAGGATTTTCCTACCGCAATCATGCGAACAGTTCAGGCTAAGAAACAACCAAGTGACGTGGTTGATGACGCTGCTTTGTTAATTATGCACACCCTTAAATCGCCCGTTTTGACCGTTTGGCACGCCTGCGTTCGGATCTCCACTCCCCGTTTTCAAGCACCTTCCCCTGTTACCACCCACAAATGCCTCATCCTGTCACTCAAATTAGCAGGCACTCGCTATTTTGCGAGCGCTCGATTTCCGACCGCACTGACTGGTTGGCGCATGCGCATTACGACCCATACGCATGCGCAGATGTGCGAACATCGCTCGGAACGAACGAGCGGCCGCTTATGAGCGGCTCTGAATCAGGCCCTGAATCCGATATGGCTACCATCTGAGTGCTTCTGGATCCTGGACTACAGCGACAACCCAGATCGAGCCTGGCAAATAAGTTGCCAAGATCTACCATTCCAGCATTCCGGTTGACAGATACAAGTAAGAAGAGTGTTATATGTTATCTACAGTAACAACCCAGTACCAGCCTGGTCAATCTACTGCTACACTCTATACATACCAACCTGTCTCCGGGTGACGCTGCGGAGGGTGGCCAGCGCTACCTACCACAGCCCTGCTGCCGCTTATTAGCTGAAAGCTCCCTGATCTTCCTATATCCTCAGTGACTCCTGAGCTGTTTCTCTTACTTGTAAAGTGCTGAGTTTAGGTTGAATACAGACTTTTGTGGATTAACAGTTACTCTGCAGTGACCCTTCCCATTCTATGCAGAACTTTCAAATTCTCTATGCCTCACTGTATAGAAATTAAGAGATTGGTGACAATTATAACATATACATTCTCCAAAGAGGACTATTAGAGACCAGTCTCTATATCTATCTATATTACTAAATAAAAGTCTCTCATAATTATTCTACACTGATTCTATACTCATTAACAATACCAGCTCATCTAGCTCCCTCTTGTGGTGAAACTTTGGAAACTCATCATAAAGATTTCAAAATATCCTCTGGAGACTGTCATACCTCATTCCAAGTGTCTTCCTTACTTGTTATACCCAGCACAAGTTTTGCTTTTCTCCTTTTCTGAGGTGTAAGCTAACTTGCACGCTGTGTAGCCTGTCACCAGTGATGTATGCCAGCTGTCAGATGGAGTGCAGTGAGGAGGTGTCAGGCCGTGTTTGCAGTGTGATTACAGAACCCTCCTAGTGACTGCACTGGGTGTCCTGAGGAGGCTGCATATGACACTACCTTCCTCACCAGCTAGCCGCTCTCCTGGGTGGATCCTGCCTGTGTGTCTGCCACCCACTAACTGTGAGGTAGGGACAAGAGTCTGCCTTACCACCTGCTTCAAGGGAAGATGTCCGCTACGATAAGCCTCCGGACCATCTGCTCTCATCGGATATTATGGAATGAAGCCCGGCATTGGTTCCTGTGATCTACCTCTGTATCACCCCCTCTCCCTCTCTGGAGGATGGGTGACCTCTCTGGGGATAAATCTGCTGCCCTTACCAAAAACGCAGAGCTGACAGTCACTATTACTCTCCGGATTACGGTGGGTCACAGTCGCAGGACCCCTCTCTTAAGCTCCCTCAGGACTCACTAACTGTCCTTTACCTCAGGAGAGGCCTCTGCAACTGTCATAACTGTCCCCCTCAGCCACCTGCAGCTGGTTCCAGTACGAGTCATGTGACCTGCTGCTGACTCACCAAATGCTACCTGCACTAGTACATATATTTTGCTTTTATAGGGGTTTTAAATACATTAGTGATACCCACCATAGGCTTAAACACAGTGTTTTGGTAGGGTATCACATTTGTATTACTAATATCTTTCTGTGCATCATTTGCTGAAAAGCCTGTTTCAGTGGAGCACATTGAAGTCCTGATAATAAACTGGTCCCTGATCAGCCTGTCATTAGCCCCATATGTCTTCTGGTTATTTATATTTTGACCAGCTTAGCAGCTACACTGGTGTTTCTGCTGCATTCCCCTTCTGGAGCATTGCTTGTTAATGTACCACTTTTCCACCAAAATCCTGGATCCAGCCCGGGACACTGAACACTGGTTTCAAGCTGTGTCACAGCGGCTTAAACCCCATTTTCACAGCAGGCTGGACCCAGGATATTGCTGGTGCTTACTTCTGTCGGCGCTTGGAGATTACGTTGTCTCTAAGTACCAGGAAATGTGGCTCTCCCTAAGCTGTGAACGGGACCCGGGTCGAATGACCCGGGATACCCGTTTCCACTGAGCCTTACCCAGGTCTTACATGCGTAAAACCCTGCTGGTGACCCGGGAAGAAATGCCGGGTCAGATGACATGGAATTTCTTCTTAGGAGCCTTTTCCACTGAGCTGCGATCCTGGCTGACTGCAATAACCATGTTTTTTGCGGCGGTTAATAAGGAGTCTGGAGATTGTGGAAATTGCAGTCCCTAATTGCCAATACTGCATGTTGTCCTTTATGCTTATTACCTTGCAGAAATTGCTCTCCGACACCAAATAGAAGTGGTGTAAAGCATCTACTTCATTGGGGGAGGTCAGTGCTTCACCTACCTGAAAAAATGTTGAGCTTGATCTGTTCCTTGATAATCCTGGACCTATCTTGGTCTAGTTGTGAATTTTGTGATGTAAGTTTTTGTATGACTTGTTCAAAAACTACTTTCTCTGTAAGGAACACAAGCTTACCGATCGAATGTAAGCCGGGCAATGGGCGCGGACAGCCGCGAGGAAGGGAGGGTTAGGTTTAGGGTTCCCGGGGGGACTTAGGGATAGGCACCCCCCTGGGAGGTTAAGTTTAGGCTAGGGGAAGGGGGGGTTATGGTTAGGCACCCCCCGGGAGGAGGTTAGGGTTAGGCACTCCCCCGGGGGACTTATGTTTAGGCGGCGGGGAAGGGGGGGCTTAGGTTTAGGCACTTTGAGGGGCTATTAGGGTCATTCACTTGGGAGGGAGGTTAGAGTTAGGCACCCATAAGGGAGGGTTAGGGTTAGGGGGTAAAATTAGGTTAGTAAATACTTAGCTAGGATGATCGGGATTTTCATCCTTGTTGGGCTGCCGATGTCAGGATTTGCGGCCGGCGGTAAATCAAACCCTAGTTTGATGGTTTGTTTCTTATTCCTTATTGTACAGTATCAAAAATGGGGCGGAAAAGTGTTGGGCGATTCTATGCGGTGATTGGGAGGTTGCTAGAAGTGGATTTGAGTTGCGGTAGACTGATCTCTCCTGTCCACTGACTTTTTTAGTTCTAGTCCTTTCTGGAGCTCTTAGAAACTTTTATCCTATCTTCTACTAGATTGAGGTAAATTAATCTAAAGGTGCCTACACACTATGCTATGTGCTCACGAGGCATTATCGTGTCCGATTTCCTTTGAACTCTCCCCGGCAGTTGTGGGCACGATTTGGTATAAAAACTGTCCATATTAACCCACGATCTCCCGATTTATCATGCATCGTGTCCGACGTCCAAATCGTGAGATCGTACATGATGCATTACACACATAGGTGGTCAGTGGTGATGCATTATACACATAGGTGGTCACATTGGTGGACAGTGGGTCAGGCATATTCATTGGTGGACAGGGTCGGCATATACATTGCAGCACTAGTATCAAATACTCACCAAATAGCAGGTCATGCGATCAGGTGTGCTGAACAAGGTAATTGCGTCCATCTTCCTTGAATCACGATACTGCACAAAATGGAGACTGGGCGTGTACAGGGGTTTGTCAGTCAAGCGACGGAATGGACGATAGATCGTGAGTACAAACACACGTACGATCGGCACCACATTGTGTCCGAGACTGGCAAATCTAGCCTGCAGCAGGCAAGATCTGAAGATGCAATGTACGACCAGTGGGGACGCGCATCGGCATTGTGATCATCAGTGGACACTCAAGATTTGGACATATTTTACACGATTTGTCATTCCGAGGCGTCGAAATCTGCAAAAACATGTAAAATATCGCATACTGTAAAGGCACCTTAAGACTTTGTCAGGGCTCTGCCGGGGATCAGCGCGGCCTTACCTCCTCGCCGGCTTCCTTTGATCTCCCGGGCGGTCGGGCAGCTGGCGCGGCGGCTGAGAGGACGCTGAGCATTCTCCCCGTGCGTAGGGGACTGCGGGCGGTCCGGTGTCTGGAATCGGGGTTCCCGGCATGGGCGCCGCCATGTCAGTCGGCCCATGTGACTGTACTTCTGGCCTGGGATAGGTGAGCGTCAGCTGATCGCTGTGCACCTATCAAAGGGTTCTGTGGGGTATATAGCCTGCATCCACCTTTCTGCAAACTGCCTGAACAACGGTTGTCTCCTAGTCCTTAGTTGAGTTCCGGTCCAGGTTCCTGGCGTTCTATTTCCTCTACAGTGTGTTCCATCTCTGCCTGTGTCCCAAGACGTTACTGTGATCCCTGTGCAACAGTGAGTTACCATCTGCCTGTGTGCTAAACGTGTCTCTAGTGAACCTTGTGCAACAGTGTATTACCATCTGCCTGTGTGCTAAACGTGTCTCTAGTGAACCTTGTGCAACAGTGAATTACCATCTGCCTGTGTGCTAAACGTGTCTCTAGTGAACTTCATGCAACAGTGTATTACCATCTGCCTGTGTGCTAAACAAGTCTCTAGTGAACCAGGTGCAACAGTTAATTACCATCTGCCTGTGTGCTAAACGAGCCTCTAGTGAACTTCATGCAACAGTGAATTACCATATCTGCCTGTGTGCTAAACGTGTCACTAGTGAACTTTGTGGTACAGTATTGCCAGCCTTCTTTACGTTGTTTGTGGATCACTCCACAGTGCCTTAAATCTTAGGCATCTCTTATTAGGGCCACGGTTATTTGTGTCTCCAATTCCCACTGAGCTCGGGTACCTGGTCAAAGGACCGCGACCTGCTCACAGGGTGCAGCTAAGCCCAAATCCCGATTGGAGGGGTCACTGGCGAACACCATCCTGTGGGTTAGACTCCGCACCATTGCCCAGGTCTCGTCAACACTCGAGAGCTGTGGATGAGGAGAACATATATCCAGGCCCCTCGCCTTCGTTTCCTCCCGCAACCCGGACCCAGAGTTTCCACTTCCCCAGCGCCAAGCGTGACAGTTTGTTCAGGCCGTACAATGGAAGCCGCTGGGTCCCAAGGTACAGGGTCCCTTCAGGACCTGGCCTCTCGGATGGATAACCAGGAGGCAGCCCAACAGCAAGTGGCCCAGTACCTACAGGAGCTCTCTAGACAGCTGGTCTCGATCCAAACTACATTGGCATCTATTCTCCCGGTTCCACCAGCTGCAGCCGCTGCACCCCCTCCACTTGTTTTGCCTCAAGGGGCTTCGGGATCTAAATCTCGTCTCCAGTTGGCAACCCCGGAGAGATTTGATGGTAATCCCAGGCGGTGCCGAGGGTTTATTAACCAATGCGAGATCCAATTTGAATGTCTCCCCCAGAATTTCCCCACCCCTCGAGCAAAGGTGGCGTATGTTATTTCCCTGTTGACCGGGGCTGCTCTGGACTGGGTCTCTCCCCTGTGGGAACGAGCTGACCCCATTGTGTCAAATTATGAAGAATTTGTTTCAGCATTTAAAAGGATTTTTGACGAACCAGGCCGCTCCGCTTCAGCCTCATCCGATTTGCTTCGTGTGCGCCAGGGGACCCGATCTGTTGGTCAGTATGTAGTTCAGTTTCAAACCCTGGCATCTGAGCTAAAGTGGAACGAGGAGGCTCTCAAGGCATCCTTCCTCCATGGACTATCAGAAAGGATGAAGGACGAGTTGTCCTCCAGAGATTTACCGGAGTCCTTTGCTGATGTCATCTCCCTCTGCATCAAGATCGACCTTCGCCATCGGGAATGCTGGGCTAGTAGAGGCAGGGGGGAACGCTTTCAGGTCCGTACTCCTCCTGTGAACCAGTCTTCTCTCTCTCCTAGTAGTGAAGAAGAACCCATGCAGGTCAATAAGTCCAAGTTTACAGCTGTAGAACGCAACAGGCGTTTCCAAAATAAATTATGTATTTATTGTGCTGCTCCCGACCACATTTTGAAGAATTGTCCTCTGCTTGCGGGAAATGCGAGACCCTGACTGAAGTAGGGAGCATTCAGTTAGGGGTTATGTCCAAGTCATCCCAAATAACAGACAGTCTTCTACCAGTGTCGCTTTCCCATGGATCCAGGACTAAGAGGGTTAAAGCTCTAATTGATTCCGGTGCGGCAGGCAATTTAATTTCAGATACTCTCGTTCGGACTCTAGGTATTCCTGTCGTTCCATTACCCAATAAACTAGTACTCTCCGGCTTAGATGGTAAAACAGTGCTAGGAGAATCTCTTTCTTCTCTCTCCCATCCAGTATCCATCAAGATTGGATGTCTTCATCAGGAATGGCTGGAATTATTTGTGTTACCTAAGTCTCCCTACGAGCTGGTGTTGGGGCTACCCTGGTTAAAAAAGCACAACCCTGTGTTCATTTGGAATAAGATGCAAATTTTGTCCTGGGGATCAAGTTATTTACAGAAGTGTTTGACCAAGGTGGTTCCTTTGCGTAAGTTAACCACAGTTACCTGTCCATCCGAGATGTTCTCTCCACCCTCTATCTCTGTGGGTCCCTCTCAGTCCAATTTACCAGAGCCCTACCAGGATTTTGCTGATGTATTCTGCGAACAAGTGGCAGATAAACTCCCTCCGCATCGACCATGGGATTGTGCTATTGACCTGCTTCCGGGGAAGACCCCTCCTCGTGGCCGTGTTTATCCATTATCTGTTCCTGAGACTACCGCTATGGCAGAATACATCAAGGACAACCTTGCTAAAGGATTTATCCGGCCGTCATCCTCTCCTGCTGGAGCAGGGTTCTTCTTCGTAGGGAAAAAGGACGGAGGGCTCCGCCCTTGTATAGATTATCGGGGCCTAAACCAAATTACGATAAAGAATCGGTATCCACTACCGCTGATTTCCGAACTTTTCGACAAGGTCCGAGGAGCTCAGTTTTTCACCAAACTAGACTTACGCGGGGCCTACAATTTAATTCGGATAAAGGCAGGGGATGAGTGGAAAACCGCTTTTAATACTAGGGATGGACACTTTGAGTACCTGGTAATGCCTTTTGGACTCTGTAACGCGCCAGCTGTATTTCAAGGCTACGTCAATGAGATTTTTCGGGACATTCTCTATAAATTTGTGGTAGTTTATCTCGATGATATTTTAATTTTTTCTGCAAACTTACAAGACCATCATCGGCATGTACTAGAAGTGTTGTCTCGTCTCCGAAATCATCGTCTGTTTGGAAAGTTGTCAAAATGCCTCTTTAATCAGACCTCGGTACCCTTCCTGGGGCATATAATCTCTCGAAAAATTCTTCAAATGGACCCTGATAAACTGAAAGCTATTGCCGACTTGCCTCAGCCTACTTCGTTGAAAGCTACTCAACGTTTCTTTGGTTTAGCAAATTATTATAGGAGGTTCATTCCACATTTTTCCACATTGGTCTCTCCTATCACTTCTCTCACAAGGAAGGGAGCCAGCCCATCCTCTTGGCCTGATCCAGCAATACAAGCTTTTAAAAAATTGCATTTTCCACAGCCCCAATTCTCCGCCAGCCTCAGCTGGATCAACCATTTACGGTAGAAGTGGACGCATCCTCTGTTGGAATTGGGGCCGTATTCTCTCAGATCGCTGAAGATGGGAAGATCCACCCCTGCGGATTCTTCTCCCGGAAATTCTCTCCCGCAGAGAAAAATTATATTATTGGAGATCAGGAACTATTAGCTATACGCTTGGCACTAGAGGAATGGCGTTATCTTCTAGAAGGAGCTAGATTTCCAGTTACGGTCATTACAGACCATAAGAACCTAACTTATCTACAAACTGCTCATAGATTGAATGCCAGGCAGGCCCGATGGTCTCTTTTTTTTTTTTTTTTTCCAGGTTCAGTCTAAGGCTTCAATTTCGCCCAGGCATTTTAAACAAAAAAGTGGATGTTCTCTCCCGTTCTTTTATGACTATGGTAGAGGAAGAGGACCATCCGCAGATACGTCCAATTCTTGATCCAATTGTTTACGCCCCTACACAGATATCCTCTCCGCCTCCGGGAAAAATTTTTGTTCTTCCCAGTTTACGTAAAAAACTGTTGACATGGGCTCACACTTCGTTATTTGCTGGTCATACAGGAATCACTAAAACTTATCAATTCCTACTACGTTCCTACTGGTGGCCCACCATGAAGGGAGATGTCAGAGAATTTGTCCTGTCCTGTATTAAATGTGCGCAGCATAAGACACCTCGCAGGAGGGTGATGGGTCCATTACGCCCATTACTGGTTCCAGTTGCCCCATGGACTCATATCTCTATGGACTTCATTTCCGAGCTACCTCGATGCAAGGAACACAATATGGTATGGGTGGTCGTGGATCGCTTCTCAAAAATGGCACATTTTGTTCCTCTGGTCGGTCTTCCATCGGCTCCTCAATTGGCTAAAATATTCATCCGGGATATCTTCAGATTACACGGTCTCCCTAAGGAGATAATCTCTGATCATGGGGTACAATTCGTGGCCAAATTTTGGAGAGCCCTGTGCAATACATGTGGAATTAAATTAAAATTTTCTTCAGCATACCACCCTCAGACGAATGGTCAAACCGAAAGGGTTAATCAAGAACTTGAGACCTTCATCAGGCTTTTTGTATCATCTTCTCAGGATGATTGGGTGGACCTTCTACCATGGGCAGAATTTTCTCACAATTTTAAGTATCATTCATCATCCAAGTCCACACCCTTCTTCACTGTCTTCGGTAGACATCCCCGAGTCCCTGACTTCGAACATCTTCCAGCGGTAGAAGTTCCGGCAGCAGTCAAGGAGATTGAGTAATTTTCAACCCTGTGGAATAAAATTCACCATTCCTTGGTACAATCCTCAAAGAATTATAAAAGATTTGCCGATAGGAAACGTTTGGCTGTTCCCTTTGTTCCCTTTGGGGATAGGGGGATATCTTCCAAGAACATTCGTTTGAAGGTACCCACGATGAAACTTGCTCCACGCTTTATTTGTCCCTATCGCATCATTAAGATAATCCAGTAGTATATAAATTGGAACTTCCTCCACAAATGAAAATCTGCAATACATTCCATATTTCTCTTTTACGTCCTCTGGTGCTCAATCGATTTCAAATTGTTCCTCCCAAATTGCCTCAAGTACAGACTTTACAGGGTACTGAGTTTGAAGTGAAGAAGATCTTGGATTCACGCCTTAAGTTTAATACTCTTCAATACCTCATCGATTGGAGGGGCTATGGTCCCGAAGAAAGGGCTTGGGTCAAGGCTTCCAATGTGCATGCTCCACGGTTGGTCCGAGACTTCCATAGGAAATTTCCAAATAAGCCTATAGGGTGTTCGGTGCCCACCCTGAAAGGGGGGGGTACTGTCAGGGCTCTGCCGGGGATCAGCGCGGCCTTACCTCCTCGCCGGCTTCCTTTGATCTCACGGGCGGTCGGGCAGCTGGCGCGGCGGCTGAGAGGACGCTGAGCATTCTCCCCGTGCGTAGGGGACTGCGGGCGGTCCGGTGTCTGGAATCGGGGTTCTCGGCATGGGCGCCGCCATGTCAGTCGGCCCATGTGACTGTACTTCCGGCCTGGGATAGGTGAGCATCAGCTGATCGCTGTGCACCTATCAAAGGGTTCTGTGGGGTATATAGCCTGCATCCACCTTTCTGCTAACTGCCTGAACAACGGTTGTCTCCTAGTCCCTAGTTGAGTTCCGGTCCAGGCGTTTTATTTCCTCTACAGTGTGTTCCATCTCTGCCTGTGTGCCAAGACGTTACTGTGATCCCTGTGCAACAGTGAGTTACCATCTGCCTGTGTGCTAAACGTGTCTCTAGTGAACTTCTTGCAACAGTGTATTACCATCTGCCTGTGTGCTAAACGTGTCTCTAGTGAACCTTGTGCAACAGTGAATTACCATCTGCCTGTGTGCTAAACGAGCCTCTAGTGAACTTCATGCAACAGTGAATTACCATATCTGCCTGTGTGCTAAACGTGTCACTAGTGAACTTTGTGGTACAGTATTGCCAGCCTTCTTTACGTTGTTTGTGGATCACTCCACAGTGCCTTAAATCTTAGGCATCTCTTATTAGGGCCACGGTTATTTGTGTCTCCAATTCCCACTGAGCTCGGGTACCTGGTCAAAGGACCGCGACCTGCTCACAGGGTGCAGCTAAGCCCAAATCCCGATTGGAGGGGTCACTGGCGAACACCATCCTGTGGGTTAGACTCCGCACCATTGCCCAGGTCTCGTCAACACTCGAGAGCTGTGGATGAGGAGAACATATATCCAGGCCCCTCGCCTTCGTTTCCTCCCGTAACCCGGACCCAGAGTTTCCACTTCCCCAGCGCCAAGCGTGACAGACTTTTAGTGGCAGAGATCTGGTCTGGAGCTCTTTTACTCTGCCATTGGGGGTCCCAGCATAGAGGAGCCAGATGACCGAATTATAACACTACCAAGCTATCCAGCATTCCTCTTTTACAAAATGTGGACATGCCTTGCTTTTTTCTAGTCATACACTACCTTATCCATTCTTCCCAATTGTAACGCCTAAAGGCGGGTATCCACTTGCCGTTTAAAATGTGCGATTGAACGATAACAATATTGTTATCTTTCAATCGCTCATTAATTGTCCACAAATCGGGCATGAAAATGTCAGAAACGACCAGCAATGCATGCTCCCGCTGATTGTTTCCAACACCAATCATCGCCTGAACATGCTGGTCAATCTGCCGATAACGACAGACTGACCATGTTCAGGGATGAGGGAGGGTGCCTACATTGATCGAAAAATCGTTCAGTGTAGGCACTGCAGGGGTAGAGGAACGACTGTACAATTACAATGTTGTAATCGTACTATCTGCTAGTGGATACGCACCTTTAGACAGGATTGGCCTGATTTGAGGGCTCTGAGCCTGATTCAGACCTGGTCGCTCTGACAGAGCGCTCGCTCTGAATCAGGGCCGGGCTTTTTTTTTTTTTTTTGGTGCAGCCTCTTGGCCACTCGCATAGCTGTGGGTGACCACCCACAGCTATAGCGAGTGGCCATGATGATGGTTGCGATGGTCAAGACCATCGCGACCATCGGGCTTGCGACGAGACCCTTGTGGTAGGGTCTTGTTCATCGCAAGCCCCAGAGAGCTTTCGGCTCAAACAGAGCCGGAAGCTCTCCACTGACATCACTAGTGATGTCAGTGGGGCCGGCTTCAGACGGTAGGCGTTCCCATGGGAACGCCTCCGTTTGGGCAGCCACCCCCCCGGCCTGCCCACCAAAGGGGGCGAGCTGTCACTCAACATCGACAGCTCACCCCCTTTGGTGCGAGACCCAGAACGACAGATTGCCCGTCGCTAACCAGGTCTCGCGCATGCGCACGACAGAGCCGGCTCCGTCGTGCGCATGCGCTGTGGGCCACCATTGACCCGGTTGCGAGCGCTCAGCACTTGCGACCGGGTCTGAATCAGGCCTTCTGTCCCTCCTCCTGGCCAGCTGGTATGTCTCATTTACTGATTTGCAGCATTCAAATTGTGTTTGCAGGCAGGCCTGGAGACAGTCCAGCGATTTAGAGGCACTGATAATACCCCCATGATGCATGGTCATCCCCATTTTTGTACAATCCACAACAGTGTACCAACACTTGATGGAAAGATATGCGTTGGCTTTCAATTTATTTTGCTGGCGTGTACATTGCGACTCATAGAGTGTAAATGATAGGCCATATCCAATGATTGTGACACACCTAGCCAGTTTAAAAAAACATTGCCTCATAGACCTAGGGGTTTATTTACTACGCTTAGGGCATACTTACCGACTTTTAGCTACCTCCTTCCGGGAGGGAGCTGTCAGGCTTACACTGCGGGGGATATGTTACGGCAAAAGGAGGCGGGGCGTGATAGCACAATCGCGTCATCATGGCCCTGCCCCCTCTTCACAATGCCAATATTAACGGCAATGTGAAGCAGGGGCTGCGATGACGCGATTGCACGAATCGCGTCACCGGCCCCCCTGCTGGCGGGGTTTATAGCGTAACCGCAAGGGGGGGGGCACGGATGGGTCATTGGTGGCCAGGAGGCTTGCCTGCCTTTCCGGTGGGGGGGGGGGGCGGGAGCGGCACCCAATGTTCGGGAGGCTCACGGCCAAATCGGGGGGGTAGGCAAGTATGGCTTAGTGTTCTAAGGCCCGGCGTTTACAATCGTATTTTTACCAAATATTTAAAAAGATAGTGATTTTATTAGGAAAACACGGCTAGTAAAAGCATTGCCCTTTTGACTTTAGGCCATAAATATTATTGTAAAGCGCCAAGTTTTAGAACCCGGGGCACTTAGCAAGCTATACAGATTTTTGGAAACTATTAATCTTAGGGGGTCATTCAGACCCGCTTGCGAGCGGCCGTACGCTTGCAAGCGCGTCGATGTTCCCCACTGCGCATGCGCACGACGGAGGGAGCTCCGTCGTGCGCATGCGCGAGACCCGGGGAGCGACGGGCTTTCCATCGCTCCGGGTCTCGCACCAAAGGGGGCGTGCTGTCGATGTTGATTGACAGCACGCCCCCTTTGGTGGGCGTGCCGGGGGCGTGCCTGCCAGACGGAGGCGTTCCCATGGGAACGCCTACCGTCTGAAGCTGGCCCCACTGACATCACTAGTGATGTCAGTGGGAGTGATTTTGGCTCTGATAGAGCCAAAATCACTCCAGGGCTTGCGGCAGTGAGACCCTACCGCAGGGTCTCCGTCGCAAGCCCGATGGTAAAGACCATCGCGACCATCATCATGGACGCTCGCTCTAGCTGTGGGTGGTAACCCACAGCTATGCGAGCGTCCATGAGGACGCTCGAAAAAAAGGTAGGAGGGCCCTGATTCAGAGCGAGCGCTCTGGTCAGAGCGTTCAGCTCTGAATCAGGCCCTTAGTGCAAATGAATTGTGCAAGTCTTGCAAAGGTAAACAGGAAAATATTTGGGTGTGTTGGCTTTTTATTTTTCTATAATCAATCTAATCTTATTAGATGTCATAATCCTTTGTGAGAGAAAACTGCTGGGATATTGATACAGACTACATTCTACACTCTACATAAAAAGTTGGTATATAATTGCCTCTATATTTCAGGTTTGATTGTAGTACCAGCCATAAACTGTCTGCTCCTGCTGCGTGATCCTCGGGAGCCACAAACAGGTGTACACATTGGACAAGATATAGCCACTTGGTTTACAACTTCACAAGATGCTGTTGGTGTGATCGGAAGGGTACCAGAAGGAGGAGGTGTATCCAACCATGGAGAAAGATAAGCACCAACCAAACAGCTTATGTCATTTTTCAAACACAGCCTGTAAAGTGGCAGTTAGAAGCTGATTGGTAATTTATTTCTCGGCAGGTTTGATATATTCTCCATTTTATCTCTCTCGTTTTTAATCGATTAAAAATTGTTCTTAATCGATCAACATCGATATTGTGTTTCAGAGGCTAAGGCTCGTATTCAATTTGAGGCGAAAAGTCAGTTTCGGCGACAAAGGATCGCAGGTGACGTCATTTCGCCAGGCAGAAACTTTTTGCCGTATTCAATTTCAAAGACTTTTCGCCAAGGCGGAAAGTCAATGCAATGGTCCTGGCGGAAAAGTTTCGCCTATGAATAGCAGGCGTAAGAAAGTGCAGAATTGGGGTTTTGGGGTGCAATGTTGCGGGAACCCCTGTGCAGCCTTAAAACCCCAAAGGTAAACTGTGTCAAAATTTTTTATAAAAAAAACATAACACCCCTAAAAATGACTTTCATTTTGTGGGCGAAAAAAAACAAAGTTGGGGGACAAAGTTAAAAACTAGCGAAATGGACTCCAGGGGGGGTCTCGAAGTATGCCCCAGGTGTTTTTTTGATTGCAGGTGCTTGCGGTAGGTGGATTTTTCATGATTTTGTAAACTTTACTTTAGGAACTTTAAAATATGCTACCCCCCATTTTCAGGTACCCAAAATTTTATGGGAGTAGGTATTTTTAAAAAAAAATACAACAAAATGCTATTCTTCACCCATTATGTAAATATGCACAACAACACCTATTGAGACCATTTAAATAAACCAAATACCTTCAGCAGGCCAAATCGGGGGTATCCATAGTGATACCCCATTTCAGTGCATCTTTTGGGGGGTGCCAGGCTGATTACCCCATTTTGGAGAGGACTTTCCGCCTGTTCAAGTATCGCCGGGTGCCGTTTTCGCGTACTTTCATATTGAATATGGAGAATGGTGGGGACGCGCGTGAAAAGTTTCCGCACCCAAAACACACAATATACTGTAGGTGAAAAGTTTGGCAGGCGAAAAAGTATCATGGGTGCGTAACTTAATGAATACGGGCCTAAATTGCACATTAACTAACACTTAAAAATCGATATATATAAAAAAATGGTCTGTTAGTAAATTTGTGATTTAGAACATAAAACACAACATCAAAGGTTGATCGATTTTAGAATGATTTTTAATCAATTAAAATTGACCTTTAGTAAATTTACCCCCAAGGCTTGATACATATCTGTTACAGCCATCTTCCAAATACACATGTTAAGCACCCTAAGGGGTAAATTTGCTAACAATCGTGTTTGGCCGAGATTAAACTCTATCAGGTACCCACAAACATGCGTGAGTATTCCCAGACCAAACTCACAAATTTACCAAGATGTGAGTTTTGCAAAATCGTGTTTTTCGATGGTGGGTGCAAACGTGTTTTGTAGTGTTAGTTTTTTGAAAACACGTGCGAGAATGGATTTGTTTATAAAACACCCACGAGAATTCATACATCATCCTAGAAACATGTTCTGATTGAAGCAATCATGTTATATACACACTGCCCAAGCGTATAAAAACGCCACAAACAGCCCAACCTTTGAGAGTTTTGTTGGTTGAAGTTTGCAGAGGGACAGTGAGGAGTGTGTTTAGTGGTGTAGGAGAGTTTTTGGATACTGGAATTGATTGCTGCTTGTTATGTGGAAATTGTTTTGTGCTTGTCATTTATCTGGTTGTCCCATTTTTCTGTCTTTCTTTATTGTGTTTTTTCTTTTGTCCTATCAGTGTTTTTTGTGTGTGTGTGTGTGGGGGGGGAAAGTAGAAATGTAGGTTTGTGTGAAGGTGGGTACACACTATACAGATATATCTGCAGATGATGGTTGTTCGTACACACTGAACAACCATCATCTGTGCCTGCCCGCAGGTCCCGGCAACTAGGGGGTGTGTCCCGGTGGGCGGGGGGGAGTGTCCCGCCCCACCTCGCAGCTGCCGCTGTGTGTGTATGGGCGGTCTGCAGACATATCTGTCCATCGGCTGTGCGGCACAGCCAATGCGATATGTCGGTGAACGCAGACGTTCACCGACATATCGCGGGTACACATTGCCCGACGGGCAGCAGATACATTGGCCGATCAATTGATCGGCCAATATATCTGTCAGTGTGTACCCAGCTTTAGTTTGTCTTTTTTTTGTGTGTATTTTGTGTTTGTACAGGGAGGGGGACAGGAATAGGTCAAGGGCAGAGGAGAGGAAGGGAGAGAGTGAGGTGGAGGACGTTGCATCTCAAGATTCCTTATTAAGTAGTACAGGCAGCAGTGATGATACGACCAGGCAGCGGGGCAAGACCAAGACGGGACGCAATGTGAAATTCTCTGTGAAGGAGAACATGGTTCTTGTGCAAGGAGGTCATGAAATCCCACCACATACTGTTTAGACAAAAGGCTTGACCCGTTGCAAGAATGTCATATTACCCAGAACATTAGGCATGTCTGCAATGCTAAAAAAAAGCCACCCTGACTGTATGCTAATGTGACTCCTGGCTAGGAAAGCAGATGCAGGTATCCATTAGTAGTGGAAATGCCGCCGTTACCTGAGTTAGGTACCGTAAGAATGTTGACTGAGAGATCCCAAGAACTCTACTGGTCACACTTAAAATTACCAGTAGCCAGAAAGTGCAACACAGCCAGAAGCTTATGCAGGCCTGAGACAGAATGGGATTGTGCTATGTCAGGGTCTCGGTCCAGTTTTACTTGGTAATACACATGGAATATGTTACGGTTCATCCGGAACATCTGTATGACCTCGCCATTGGCCAATGCCTCCTAGTAAAAACGTGGCCTGAGCAGCCTTTGTGATACCCACATTACCTGATGAGCCTGCTCAGTTTCTTACTCCTGGGTCCTTCCAGCCTGGTGGTAGAGCCTCAGAAATCCCAGCCTCACGCACTGGTAGTAAATTCTGCCATTTTTGATTCACACAAATCAATGCAGCTCATTTAGCCCCTTTACTAGGCATCATCATTGTTTTCCCACTAAGTGCAACTTGAAACACACGCAAACACTCACCTCAGGAGGTTGTCTATTTGGAAAGTATATTTTGTTGAGTTTGGTCATTTCTCATAAGAGTTTCAAAACTTGATTCTTGGTAAATTTGCGTGTTGTGTGGTTTCCTATGGAAAGTACTTGCGAGTTTGGGCGATGGTGTATTTGGTCGTGTTTTGTAAATCCGTGTGAGTTTTGATGTTAATTTCCTACATATTCATGTGTTTGCCCTCAGTAAGTGTGCAAGTCGGAAAAAAAGGCTAAACTCACGTGAGAATGCAATCTCGCCAAACACGATATTTAGTACATTTACCCCTAATAATCCAATAATCAAATATATTTAATACAGATTATTATTAGGTTATCTATGTGGCCACATGTACAGCAGTATTGGGCCTGTCATGCTGTATGGGATAGGCTCAGTTGGCATTGATCAGAAGATAAGGTCCGTCAGCAGCAGCAGCAGCAGCAAGAACTCTATGATTAATTCATTGCTTGGCACTGTATCTGATGGGTGTGTATTCTTATTAATACTGATCTTATTAACCATGTTTGTTCCAGTTTGTAAAAAGTGCACATTAGAGGAATATGTTGCAGTAATGTACAGTACTGATGTGCTGCTTAGACATTGCTCTGACATGACACCAGAACCTCCCAATCATTTAAATAAGTAACGGAGAATGTGAAAGAGAATAATTATGATTGCTTATGTGACGCATAAAACCTTTATTTTTACATATGACATAATGGTGGTTCACTGTGAGGGATTGTTTAGCAAAATAAATAATGCTTACTATTCAAAGATCATTTGTTATTGGTGATCATGGAGCGTGTGCTCTGAATGACGTACATCCCATGACTGCCGGTACACACTGCAGCAATTAATGAAGGACTGAACGATCATTAATACCTTCCTCCGTTAACATGCATCATGCTGCATGCGATCTCATCAGGTTTGATGTGGGACAGGTATGTGGAGGTGTAAATGATGTGGGACAGGTGTGTGGAGGTGTAAGTGATGTAGGACAGGTATGTGGAGGTGTAAATGATGTGGGACAGGTATGTGGAGGTGTAAATGATGTGGGACAGGTATGTGGAGGTGTAAATGATGTGGGACAGGTATGTGGAGGTGTAAATGATGTAGGACAGGTATGTGGAGGTGTAAATGATGTAGGATAGGTATGCGGAGGTGTAAATGATGTGGGACAGGTATGCGGAGGTGTAAATGATGTGGGACGGGTATGCAGAGGTGTAAATGATGTGGGACAGGTATGTGAAGGTGTAATTATGTGGGACAGGTACGTGGAGGTGATGTATTGATGGGAGAGTGGTTTTAGAACTTTCAACTAAGGCCCGTAAGTCTATTTTGCTACTCTTTATGTTTGTACCCCAACTTTGTACTTTTTCACCCCCATTTTCAAAGTTATTTTTTCGGGTGTTCCCCACTGTTTTTTAGGGATTTTTTTGATGCAGTTATCATTTGGGGGGCTGTCCCAAGGGTGCTGAGTGGTTTTCCGAAGTTTGCACCCCTAAACTCCAATTCTGCATTTTTTTTCAGGCTGCTTTCGTAGGCAAATCTTTTCCGCCTATTACATTGCATTGACTTTTCGCAGCTAATTTAATACGGCCCTAAGTGGTTAAAGTGTTTATTCCAAATTATTTCAAACTTGTATAACAACACTTAAAAATACTATACAGGCATTTTCCTGTACCCCAAAATATCTGTAAAGACTTTATTTTGCGGAAAACCCTTGCTTGCTACCATTTTTCAGCCATTAATAAAAAGTGCAAATATCAGCCATTTCACACCTTTTAAAACCCTCCATAATTATCGTCTTGGCCATGCCATGTCCATATGGTGCTGCTATCTCAGTTGTCACTTTTTTGAGGTCCTGGAAAGTTTCCCCACTTTTTCATTCACTTCTCCCAGGACGCATTTTGAACAAAAGTCGCACACCCTCACCGTGACTACCGCAAATTGCCATTTCTAACTGGATCTCGCATTTCTCGGGTGCTCGCGTTCGTGCGATGTCTGCGAATGTAATGAAACAAACTCACACCTAAAAGGATTGAGCAATTCTAGTTTACAGATGTGGATTTCCTGACGTTAGAGAGTAGGCGCACACATTCATGTTCTCACTGGTGTGAAAGCATTGTGCACGGACAATGACATAACTTTGAAATCATTTCCAGTGACGCTGTGCTCCGTTGTCTCTCCTTGTAGCCGTCTCAT
Source organism: Taudactylus pleione (assembly GCA_031769625.1). Taxonomy (NCBI): domain Eukaryota; kingdom Metazoa; phylum Chordata; class Amphibia; order Anura; family Myobatrachidae; genus Taudactylus; species Taudactylus pleione. Next base: position 2,993,440 of record JAUIMM010000016.1, on the reverse strand, counting down.
GAGTGGCAGTGGACCTGGGATTGCTACAATCCAGCATTGCGCCATGTTCTCCATTTGATAACATCCCTCCTTGTATTTGAAATATCTGTATTTAATACATATATAAACATTTTAAAGTCTAGAAAATAAGAATATAAAGAGATATTTTACTGTACAGTTGGTCAATAATGAGATATATGTGCATTTCCCAGGAGAAATTTCTAAAACCTGGGAAAAACATTTTTGGGTGTGCTGCATAAATTAGCACCCCCGTGTAATCAGCACTCAGCTGGAGAGCACAGAGCTGTGTGCTGGTGAATGTGTAGTACAGTCCAGTAGTTGCAGTGGGATAAATGCATTATAAGGTGGTGTGAGCTGAATATTTGGCTGCACTTTGTGTTGTCAGTGGGTGGGCAGAGGTGGTGTTAGTATTAAACAAACAGTAAGTATCAGTAAAGAACTGAGCTGTTCGTGTGTATTATCATGCAAGCAGTGGGAGGGCCTACCAGTCTAGGCTATGAATGTGTGTTTATTACTGAGCAGATGCAATAGGAAGGCTGAGATGTGCTAAGTACAGAGGGAGGTCCCTTACTCTTTGCTGTGTACCGACTCTGCACGTCCTGCATTCTCCCAGAGTCTCAGGGACATTTGGAGGGTCTTTGAAGGGGGTGGATGTGAGGAGGAGGTGAGATCCATATATATTTAGATTGTTTGCTGGATAACAAGAATTGTTTAGATGCCAACATCATGTTATGAGTGCTTCCTGTGTCTCAGACACACTGTATCTGACAGTCACTGGGCATGGCAACAAACCTTCCACACTGATCTGTGTTATGCAGCCTCCAGCCTAGTGCATCCTTCCACATAACTCTGCAGGGATAGACTGACAGTTTCCCCATTACTTATCTTTCACAGGCTTCAACAATGTAAGAGTGCAGCTTGATCCATGACATATCAGGTTTTCCCTTTTCTGCATTCAATGTCTTTTTTTCTTTCTTTGTTGCAGGGGTCACTTGTATTTTCATGTCACAACTGCCCCTGGTCTGAAGAGGAAACCAGAATCAAGAAACCACAATGGAACTCACTAAACAGGTCCGGGTTCTGCTGCTTAATCACATGGAGAAGTTGGATAAAAGACTCTTTAGGCTCGAACAGGGTAAGTAACTAAACAATATAGCCAGCAACCCAGCATTCATCTATTCATATGCATTATAGGGCTTAGAAATAGTAGGTGACTCACTGACTCTGGCATATCAGGCTTTTATTACCACACTTACAATGCTGTGATATTTTTCAAAGCAATTGCAAAAGACTGGACTGCTATCAGTAGTCATTTAGTGTTTGCAGAAGATCCAGCGAACATTTGCTCTCCTGAACAATAAATGACAGAATCTCAGCCTCTTACCTTTGACATAGGAGTCAGAGGGAGTTCTAAGAAGAAACAAATATTCACTGTTCTAATTCTGGATTGTATTACAATTTTATTTTACCAATTGTACCTATAGCATCAATATATTTATATGCAAAGCTGGGTACACACTAAACGATATGGCGCAATATCGTCCACATGTGCTCACTATGCTCTCCTGCAGGTCGTTCATCGGGGTCGTTCAATTGGACTGCATATAGGGCCAATTGAAATGACCCAGATACTGACGCCGGCGTAGTGGATGGAGCCGGTGCCCGACATATCGGGCAGTTGGTCACCGTATCGTGGAGTGTGTACTGACCGTCTGATATATCGTTCGGTTGGGCGTTGCATCGCGGGGTACACAGATCGGCAAGGGTGTACCCAGCTTTACTGTGAGATAATAAGGGATAATGCCGGACTATGTGTATATGATATAATACGAATGCTGGGCATACATTATACAGTTATCTGTCAGATATCTGTCCAATCTGGCTGGTTGAAATGAAAAGCTAGTAATGTATGGGAGCAAATAACATTCGACCATATGGTTCCAAACACTGGAAAACTGACAAAAAAACGATTAGTGAAATTGGTTAAATTCATTTGATTTAACCAATCTGAACAACCATTGTTGTCTGTTTTCTAGTGTTTGTGAGCAAATAGTCGATTGTCATTTGCTCCCATACATTACCAGATTTACATTCCAATCAGCCTGATTGGACAGATGTGTGACAGATAATTGTATAGTGTATGTCCAGCATAGGCTATAGGTCTGAATTTATAAACTTGATTTCAACTCCTGTGTGCGTTATCTGATCCGGTCTACTTACATCCTTGCACTTTCTTGTTTTCATGGGGTTACAGTACATTGGACTAATCCTGTCACATTTATGTAAATGATCATAGAATGAATAACACAAGTAGTTTACTTTTGCTATGTTTACAAACCAAAAAAAAGGATATATGTCGGGTTACCAAATCTGCCATGTACAGTAATCTGCTCATATTTGTATTACATAGCCAGTATTTATTTACTGAAATGCAAACAGATCATATGATGCTGCATTTGCTGCAGAACTTGAGGCATGCATTATACACGTGAGCAAAGGGCCTGATTCAGAGCCGTTCGCTATTTGTGGTCGTTCGTTCAAAAACAAGGGGTGGCTATTCAAATGATCCGTTCGCAAATTGCAGTCTGTTCCCACCTCTAAGTCTGAACGAGCGAGCAAAACATACGCTCGTTTTTTTGATAAAAACGCCCCCTGGCCGCACGCACCATACGTCATGTCCGCTATTTATTAGATTAATCGAGTACATCGTACAGCGTATGAACTGCTCGCTATTCTTGTGGTTGGTGTTTTCAACCGCTATTTTGCGAGCAGTTCTGAGTTTAAAAAAACCAAGTGACGTGGTCAATGACGCTGCTGTATTAAATATGCACTCCCTTAACACGCCCGTTTTGACCTTTAAGCACGCCTGCGTTCGGATCTCCACTCCCTGTTTTCAAGCACCTTCCCCTGTTACCACCCACATACGCCTCATTCTGTCACTCAAAATAGCAGGCCCTCGCTATATTGCGTACCAACGATTTTCGGCCGCACTGACTGGTTCGCGCATGCGTACTAAAAACCGTACGCATGCGCAGATGTGCGAACATCGCTCGGAACGAGCGTACTGCCGCTAGCGAGTGGCTCTGAATGAGGGCCAAAGTTCTGTAATGCAGCATGTGTAATCTTATGGGTGTTTGAGTTTACATAGCTGACCTGGTAGGTAACAATGCACATAAGAGCCATTTATGTGAATAGTGTCACTTCTATTACTTTCCTGTCCATTCTTGAGCTGTGTATTATTGAGGCAAAATAAGGCTATATGCATGTAAAATACAAACTGTGTTTCGGTTGTCTCAAAAATATCTCGAAACACTTACATATTAGTAATGTATGATGCATTCTTATGTCATCACTTCAGTGTTCATTAGGAAAACGTGTATAAGAAATAATGTGCCCACTACTCAGGGACGGTTTAAGAGAGCAGTGGGCCCGTGTGGAAACTACTCCGTGCGGGCCCCCAGCTCTGTGTAATGCAATAGACTCTGGCATTGTGCACTGCTACCGCAGCGCTGCTTGTGGGTCTATGGAGAGGTATTAAACATGGGTGCAGGGTGTGCAGTGTGGGACCCCCTGGACCAAGGGGCCCGTGTGCACCGCATACCCTGCACCTATTATAGATAAGCCAATGTCACTGCTGTATATTATTTTTATTATAGAGATCCAACACCTGTATCAACATGATTGATACAGATCCTTAGAGATAGCTCAGAAGGAGACACTGTGCCAGTGATAGGGCATCGTAAGTGTCAATGGTCATCGTGATGGTGCGATGAAGGCAGAGTGTTTTAGTAGACTGGCGGACATTGAAAGTGGGTGTCTCCGGGCTTGCAATCGCCAGCGCTTATAACTATAGAGGGGGAAGGCTGAAACTAGCATTTGCATATTACTGCAGCTGCGAATCCGATAGAAATTGCAGCCTCTTTTGCATTAACGTCCATCTCTAAATCAGACCCATAGTGTGGTTTATTCAGGTTAACTTAGGGTGGCGTCAATAATTGTGTATGTACTCATTTTCTATAAGGATCAGGCACAACTTAAAATGACTTTAACAACACCCAAAAATTTGCTCCTTTCTTAGATATTGTTTGAACACAAGATGATGATCAACTATTCACACAAGATGCGCTAACAGTTTGCAGTACCACCTTGTTTTTTGCAGGCAATGCTCTAGTAGCCCCTTCTGCCATCCCTCTGTGGCAGGGAACATTTCTATACAGTTTACATTTTTTTTACCCCCTCTTCATTATCGTGCCTCTGTCCATCCCAATTCCCCTCTCCAGAGCTTTAGGCCCTCATTCAGAGCCACTCGCTATCGGCAGTACGCTCGTTCCGAGCGATGTTCGCACATCTGCGCATGCGTACGGTTTTTAGTACGCATGCACGAACCAGTCAGTGCGGCCGAAAATCATTTGTACGCAATATAGCGAGTGCCTGCTATTTTGAGTGACAGAATGAGGCGTATGTGGGTGGTAACAGGGGAAGGTGCTTGAAAACAGGGAGTGGAGATCCGATCGCAGGCGTGCTTAAAGGTCAAAACGGGCGTTTTATGGGTGTGCATAATTAATATAGCAGCGTCAATGACCACGTCACTTGGTTTTTTTTCAACTCAGAACTGCTCGCAAAATAGCGGTTGAAAAAACCAACCACAAGAATAGCGAGCAGTTCATATCCTGTTCGATGTACTCGATTAATCTAATAAATAGCGGACATGACGTATGGTGCGTGCGGCCAGGGGGCGTTTTTAAGAAATAAAAGAGCGTATGTTTTGCTCGCTCGTTCAGACTTAGAGGTGTGAACAGACTGCAATGTGCGAACGGATCATTTGCATAGCCACCCCTTGTTTTTGAACGAACGAACGCAAATAGCGAACGGCTCTGAATGAGGGCCTTAATCACTAACTCCTCACTCAGGATCCACTGTAGTGTTAATATCTACGGGTGGACTTGGCATACTTCAGAGGTACTTATTTGTTCTTCTCCTCTTGGCTCTCTCAAACTTTACATACATAGTATAACACCACCGCAATGCTTAAGGGAGCCGGAGGGAGGTGGAAGGAGAAGAAAATGCACCTACTGTATGCGCTATGTCTTCCTGATGTTACATTCTAGTGGGGAGTTTGCCCCCTCCAACCTCTGCTTGGGGACTGCAGCGCATCTGTGACTTGAGTATGTGCTTATCTTGCTTCGCCCACCAAACACCCCTGGATGTGGGACGTAATAAAGAGGTGCCAATGCTTGCCGAGATCTGAGATCATCAATGGACTCTCTCCATTAAGTCCCATAAATCTATGAACGCTCTCTCTTAACACCCATAAATCAGAGTTTACTTTGTCTCATTTGCAATGTATAATCCCCTAGGGCAATAATGGGCAACCTGATATACTTTGAGGATTGCATAAATGGCTCTCCGACCTTCAAGACTGCCACTTATTATTCTTAATTTTAAGAAAGAAAAAACAACAGAATAACCATGGCACCTCCACATCACTCATCCCACATATCCCAAAATGCCCACAAATGCCCCTTTACTTCCAAGATTCACTCACACACCTCCACATCCTCTCCATAAGACACTCGGACCTGCACACATGCAACATGGACATTCCCAAATGCCCCTACATACCCCACCAACCTCCCCACAGGCCTCTCTTAGCTCCCCATGTGCCCTCAACTTGCCACTCACAAATCTGTCACATGCCATTCACTCCTGTCTTACTCACATACTCCTCAACACACTAAAATGATTTAACCAGCTGGAGCCTGCAGTGGAAGGGGGGAGCGCACGTGGCATATACTGTATGCTGTCATCTAATCCTCCTCTTGTGTGCTATGTGTGACCTCCCTGCAGTTGTGCAGAGGTGTTTATGTGATGGAGGGAAAAGTAGATGCACACTCTAAGCACTAAGAAAACTTAATATCACAAAATATATAATAAACTGTGAATAAACATAGCTTTAAATTGAGGTTCTTAGTACATATTTGGCCAAAGATGTTTGCCCACCTACCGCATCAAGGTGAACCACATCAGGTGGGTCCCTAACATCCCTAATACTGACACATTGTATAAATTATCTAGGACTTCCTGTACCTGTAATAGTGCCCATTACATGTGTGTACTGCAATGCACAGGACCCATACTAATTAAAATCACCTGAGGCAGGTAGGAGGCGTGCTAGCCCAAGAGAAGGGGTCTCGCACCTTCAAGTGTACCTTAATACCATGCTGAGACCTGTAGTTCTATTGCAGAAAAAAGGTGTTTATGTGCTTTCGTCCAGTTTTATTCTCTTTATAACAAAGCAGAAAACAAGTGAGATTGGGAGCATGCAGCTGGGGGCCTCAGTGCAAGTCTCGCCAGGCTACTGGCAGCTTTGTGCACAGCACTACCCTACTGTCTACAGGTTATGTGTAGCAAGTCTTAGCAAGTGCTCTGCCTGTTTCATTTCATATGCTGTCTGTGAATATATCAACATGGGATAACATTAAGAAAATACATTCATTGGGCAATCACTATATAAGCGTAGCAAAGGTCTGTTCATGTATGGTATATATTGCATTTTACAGACAGTGATTAATAGTTAAAGAAATAATATGTTTCAGTGCATACAATGGTCATATCAGGGAAGCAGAATACAATATAAGGGATATTCACTGTTGACTGCTGAAGCATGTGTGCAGTACTTTAGCAAAAGATGGCTGCCCCTGGGGTCCTGGGATATTTCTCATCTGATTTGTAGCAATACATTTATACCTACGGTAACATTGTGCCATCTGTACCAATGATCAACTGGAACACCATTATTAAGTATACGTATTTAGATCATCATTTTAATATTTATTCCAAATGTTATTGTCATGTTAGTCAGGGCCAGATTTACCGCTAGGCATCCTAGGCGGACGCCTAGGGCCCGGCAGGTCCCAAGGGGCTCGTGGCCGGGCTCTCCCGCAATCCGGCCCTGGAGAGAGTAGTGGCGTAACTATGGATGGTGCAGGGGGTGCGGTTGCTATGGGGCCCGGCGGCTTAAGAGGCCCGCCGGCCCAGCGATCGCACCCCCTGCACCCTCCATTTGCCAGGCGCCCGCTGAGAGTGTGTTACCACAGGGGGCATTACTACTGGGGGCATTGCATAAGGGACACTAGTACAGGGGGCAATGCATGAGGGGAGGGGGGTCTATGCTGAGATGGGAGAGGGGTCAGTGAAAGAGCGGGTCTGTGCTGTGAGGGGAGGAGGGGATTCTGTGCTGAGAGGGGTTAGGGCTAGGCTGCTGGGGGTGGAAGGTTAGGGTTAAGCTGCGGGGAGGGAGGGTTAAGTTCAGGGGTAGGGTTAGGATACTTACCAGCAGGTATCTGTAATCTGTATCCTAGCCTTGTCAGGATGCCGGCGTCTGGATTCTGAGTGTCGGTATCCCATACCCAACCCATACATACATAACCGACGTTTCAAGGCCGCAGCGGACCTTTTCTTAAGAGTGCTGTACATGGGAATGAATCAGAAATTAAAATATAGTGCTATGGAATGCTTGAGGGAGTGGGGCCCCAAAACTGGTATCTTGCCTAGGGCCCCATGAGATCTAAATCTGACTCTGATGTTAGTAGGAAAACTATACAATGTCTGCCTATTGGGAACTTCAGTGCTACAGTAATTATTTGTATATGTGTAACTGTGTGTATATGTTTGTATATGAAGTGTAGTGTTCCTAGAAGTTGTGTTACAATGCTGGAAAGTGCTCGGAGCTAATTTCCAAGTTTTAAAACATTGAGGTGTTTAGTAGCTGCAAAACCTGCTGATATTAAAGTGCACTAAACCTAAAGTACAGTTGTGTCCTATAGAACTGCTGCTAATAAGATGGGAACGTGATATTGTACAGTTGCACTTACTATGTGGCTAAGTACAAGTTGTTGTTTTCTGTCATCAGTCATTTCAATCAAACCGAGACTAGTAACTAAAGTGTCCTCAATGGGATCACTGACAAGAAGTTTCTCATAATCACAGCTTAGTTCAAATATTTTTAATAATCTCCTGAATTTATTACATAAATATTTGCTATTTTTATTATTTAGTGGCTCATATGGAAAAGATAATTGCAGTATATTAGCAATGATTTTAATTAGTTATGTGTTTTAACAATCTCATTTATTGGGGAGAGATTTGCTAAACATTAATAAGTTAGAGAGATGTTTTGTTTTTTTACGTGCCAGAGTTTTTCTTGTTACTCTGTTATTATTTGGGCCTGTCATCTATGGCTGAGACATTATTCACACTTTCCTTTGTGGACGGCTATAGGTATCTGTGCAGCGTAATGCCTGTCTGACCTTATCATGCGTTTTCACATTACCCACAACCCTTGGCTGGTGAAAGGCCAAGTTAATTTAGGACAAATATTCCTGGTGTCATCGGCCTCAGGAACAGGACACCAATGGCATATACTTTTGCAGAGCAAGCTAATATTAGCAGTCACTGTGGCGAGCATGCTGCTAAAGGGCCCCGGGGTGACCTTTCAGTGTCATACAGTCATCTCATTATAACCTGTATTAAAGTGAGTGTCATATAATACAGATTTGTGTACAGTTAATATAAAATGATTTGTTAAAATGGAAAGTGTTTTTTTTAACATAATGGTATTTTCCAATGTGGTGATCAGTTATTTGTGTATTTTCTTTATATTATATCAAATTGTATTTTTGATTACTATTATTATTACTGTTTCTTACTATTTGACATATAATCATGTTTTATTATACAGCTACAGACAATGCTTGAACATAAGAAAAAACTTCTGTGCATGCTAAAGCCAGACAATAGAATCAATGTATTTCTATACAGTTATTGATTGTTTATGTCTGTCCATGTGTTTCTTTCCCTGTTGGCACTCTACTGTATATCCACTTTTCACACTTACTTACCTGGTGCAAGCGTTCTTCATGGGCTGTGCCCCTACTACAGGATACCACTGCCCTGGAGATAGAATTTTTTTAAATTTTCTCTCTGCTAAAGTTTGCTGTGCGATATCATCATAGGGTTCCTGTGAGAAGAGAGAAAATGAAATCCTCTACACTCTAAGATTTCTGGAGACGTCACTGTAATTTTCCTGGCTGTCATCAATACATTTTGGAATGCATTCTGGAACACCCAAACAAATTGTATAATTCAATCTATGACTATACTACAATTCCCAGCATTCTCTGCCGTACAGTTCGCTATAAGTCCAAGCAGATGACGACAAAGCATTTTTGGTTTCGTAATTACAGATGGAAATCTAAATGTTACCAGAACAATCTAAGTCCACCAAAGTAACATGTTAGTGTCCCATGCAAGGCCATCTAACTGTGCTGGTTTCTTTTAGGCTTCGAGCTACAATTCAGATTGGGACCTACTCTGCAAGGAAAAGATGTCATTGTGTATTCTAACTACCCATCAAATGGTGGCACCTACAACCGTCAAACTTTCCACCCCCTGCAGTGGCACAACCCAACCGGCCGGGAGGAAGATTCAGACAAGTTTTGTAAACTGGATTTGAAGATTGCTGGCTCATACCAATATCGATTCAACCTGTCGTAAGTAACCAACAATGTGATTCCCCCCCATTTAAGCCAATCTAAATGTTTGCAAATATTAGTTAGTAGTCTGGGCAAAAAAGAAAAGAATAGGTGAACTCAATAAAGATTCAACCTGGAATGTTGTAATATTGTTTGGGATTGATGAAAGTTGCAGTTGGACGATGTCTTCTATCTCGCAGTGTAAGCAGTCTGATTGCACTAGCTGTGGTCCTAGGGATCCAGTGATAGATACATCCATTTGTGAAGGTCTATTGTACACAAATAAAATGATCTCCCATGATCATAAAATTATCTCAACTTTATTTCTCTCTAATTAGGTCCAAACAGTTTCACAAATTTGGCAACAGCATTGAGCTTTTGCCATTTTTGTACTGTTTATATACATAGGCGAAACTAGACATTTGGTAATGGGTGGTCTCAGTTCCAACCCCTCACCAGAAGTTATGTCACTTTCGCGTGTTGCAAATAGAAAACATTTTTTAGAGGCAGTGTACTGTGTCTGCGCCTAGGGTAGGCATGGCTACAAATCACAAGGGGCGTAGTCACTTGAAATGGGTGCATGTCATCATGAAACTCAACAATAGTGCCCCCAACTCACATTACGCACATAGTAGTACCTGTTGTTCACATTATGCCACATAACTCCACACAGTAGTACACACAGTGCCACACAGTAATGCCCCTTATTCACATTGTGCCACACAGTAATGCCCCTTATTCACATTAAGCCACACAGTAATGCCCCTTATTCACATTAAGCCACACAGTAATGCCCCTTATTCACATTGTGCCACACAGTAATGCCCCTTATTCACATTGTGCCACACAGTAATTCCCCTTATGCACATTATGCCACACAGTAGTACCTTTATTGCACATTATGCCACACAATAGTACCCTTATTGCACATTACTCCACACAGTAATGCCCCTTATTCACATTATGCCACACAGAAGTACCCTTATTGCACATTATGCCACACAGTAGTACCCTTATTGCACACTATGCCACAGTAATGGCCCTTATTCAAATTACGCCACACAGCAGTGCCCTTTATTCACATTATGCCACACAGCAGTACCGTTATTCACATTATGCCATATCCCCTTGTGCACCTCTGGACAACCTCTTAGTTTCGCCTATGTTTATATAGTTTCTTCATAGTCAATTACTGTAGAATATTTTTGTTACCATGGTATTTATTCTGCTCACAGCATTTGTATTGCAGCTAGTGTGGCACTACCTTTATACTTATTATACATTATTTGTACTACATTCACTGCAATCTATCTGTGGAGTGTTTCTTTCTCATTATGACCTCCAAGTGAAGATTCACAATAGACTCAAAAGGGAGAATTTACGAAGCAGCGGCTTCTGTAAGCCGCTCCTTCCCGGTAGTTTGCAGGTACATATTTAAAACTGGCACCTGGAGTCAGTGTAAAGCACGCCGGTCTTTACACTGACTCCGAGCGCCGTTTAAAATATTCACCTGCAATTCTCCCCAGAATGTGTAAATGCATCTGAGCCTTTGCAAAAGTTACATTTAGATCAGGCATGTCAAACATGCGGGCCACAGGCCGCATGCGGCCTGAATAAACATTTTCTGCGGCCCCAGAGTGTGGGCTCACATATATATAATATGCGGCCCACACCCCTGCCACGATCGGAGCACAGCTCCGATCAGGCAGTGTTTACTTTACAGGCTGGCAACAGTGGTCTCTAAAGCGATCAGAAGCCTCTGATCGCTTCAGAGGCCAGCGTTCCCAGTGATGCAGCGCGCGGGTGACTTCGCCCGCTACGAGCGGAGCCTGCGTCTGCCGCTCTTGATCTAATTAGATCCAGTCAGCGGAAGCGTTTACGCGGGACGATGTGGACTGAAACTGTGCCCAGCGGCCATCGTGAAGAAAGGTTACTGCACAGACAGGTGAATGGGACCTGTTCTATACTGGGAGAGGGCACAACATAAGGGGCATAACTGGAAGCACAACATAAGGGGCATTACTGGGGGGCTCTGCATAAGGGGCATTACTGGGGGCACTACTAAGGGCATTACTGGGGGCTCTGCATAAAGGGGTATTACTGGGGGCTCTTAAGGGGCATTACTGGGGGCTCAACATAAGAGGCACTACTAAGGACATTACTGGGGGCACAACATAAGGGGCACTACTAAGGACATTACCGGGGGCACAACTTATGGGGGAATTACTGGGGGCACTACTAGGGGCACAAAAGGGGCATTACTGGGGGCTCTGCATAAGGGGCACTACTAAGGACATTACTGGGGACTCTGCATAAGGGGCATTACTGGGGTGCAACATAAGGGGCATTACTGGGGGCACTGCATAAGGTGCACTTCTAGGGGCATTACTGGGGCACTGCATAAGGGGCACTGCTAGGGACATTACTGGGGTCTCTGCATAAGGGGCATTACTGAGGCACAGCATAATGGGCACTACTAGGGCACTGCATAAGGGGCATTGCATAATGGGCACAAATTCAGTTGGCATTGCAAAAGGGGCTCTAATACAGGGTGGATTTGCATAAGGGGCACTACTACAGGGGGCACTGCATTGGTTTTTATTAATAAGCTTTTCAAAATTGCACATAAGACTTTTTTTTTTTATTATTTTTTTTTTTGCGGCCCACACTCGTAGACCTTGAATATTCGGCTCGGTTGGTATTTTGAGTTTGACATGCCTGATTTAGATAAATGTTCTGGTCCTTTTTGCTGTTATAATGAACATAGGCCCTCATTCAGAGCCGTTCGCTATTTGTGGTCGCTCGTTTAAAAACAAGGGGTGGCTATTCAAATGATCCGTACGCACATTGCAGTCTGTTCACACCTCTAAGTCTGAACGAGCGAGCAAAACATACGCTCGTTTATTTGTTAAAAACGCCCCCTGGCCGCTCGCATCCTACGTCATGTCCGCTATTTATTAGATTAATCGAGTACATCGACCAGCGTATGAACTGCTCGCTATTCTTGTGGTTGGTGTTTGCTACCACAAATTTGCGAGCAGTTCTGGCTATAAAATAACCCAGTGACGTGGTCAATGACGCTGCTGTTTTAAATATGCACACCCATAAAACGCCCGTTTTGACCTTTAAGCACGCCTGCGTTCGGATCTCCACTCCCCATTTTCAAGCACCTTCCCCTGTTACCACCCACATACGCCTCATTCTGTCACTCAAAATAGCAGGCCCTCGCTATATTGCGTACCAACGATTTTCGGCCGCACTGACTGGTTCGCGCATGCGTACTAAAAACCGTACGCATGCGCAGATGTGCAAACATCGCTCGGAACGAGCGTACTGCCGCTAACGAGCGGCTCTGAATGAGGGCCATAATTTGTTTATTAAATTGCCATAGTAAACACTGATTGGAAGCCACAGATGTTGTTACTATAATAAATAAAGTAACCATTTATTTTATATGCAAATCAATGTCCATTGTTTACTAATTCTGCGGAGGTTCTATTATTTTAATGGTGTGAGGGACAGCTGGCCAAAGGCTGCATACTGCTCATTTGCCATTAGTGACACAATGTGTGTGGCTGATTGGGAACAGATGGGAGGAAGGAAGGCCTTTAGCTGTTAGCAGAAAATAGGTCTGTTAATTGGCTTTGTAATAGTATCATGCTTAACCTTTTTGTTCTATAGGTACTGTACACAAATACACAACAGCAGCCTGCAACGACATTGTATACTGAGGCAGCATATAGGACCTCATTCAGAGTCGGTCGTTGCGGCCGCATGGTCGTAAGGGAAAAGGGCCGGATATGCAAATGATGCACTCGCAAGTTGTGTCCTTAAGATCGGATCGTTAGCTGGCCAACCAAGGGGAGGATGCGGCCGTAAGACAAAAAATACGCCCCCTTCTCGTGCGCATTACACGTCATCTCCGGCCATATAAGGATTAATCGAGACCATCGGTAACCATGGGAACTGGTCGTAGAGCTTAAGGTTGACCATACCCTCTCTTAAGCACTACGATCAGGTCAGTGTACAAACCTCCCATGTCACATGTGCCATGACACTACTTTGTTAATTATGCACTCCCATAAAACGCTGTTCACATAATTAGGCACGCCTGCGTTCGAATCTCCACTCCCCCATTTTCAAGCACCTTCCCCTGTTACCACCCACAAACTCCTTATTCTGTCACTCAAACTACCGACCTGGCTGTGTTCAATGAGAGAGAAATTTCTGATCGTAGCAGCTAGTTTGCGCACGCGCATTGCGAACTTTACGCATGCGCAGTTTAGCGAACATCGGTGGCGTACGACCGTGCGGCCGCAACGACCGACTCTGAATGAGGTCCATAGTATCATGTAATCTTAACTGTTGCCCATCATTATAGATGTGATCCATAAATCTGGGCCACATTATATGGACATATTCCTTCTTAACTAAACAGCATCATGGCAAATCTTTTGTGATGTACTGAAAGGAGTGATTGTAACAAACTTTATAATAATTTATTCATTATACCCATAAACCAGTGTAGTATCATCCCTAATTCTGTATGTATCTTTGTTATTAATAAGCATTTATTCTCTGCTATTAACCAATTAATGGTACAGGAAGCGGCCTATTTTGGTTTGCCTAATGCAGGAGTATTCATATGACACATTTATGAAAGTCTGTTCAGATTAGTTAAAAGATAATAGCCAAACATTTATAATACTGCACTTACTGTTTTTAGAGATGTCTCCCAAAACCATGCGCTTGTCCTGCACATGGACAAACACCAGTTTTGTGGTTGCAACTTTTACTTACATTTGTAAATGTAATTGTGAAGGTCCAAAAGTAATTGTGGGGTCCAGCCCTTTTCCACTAATACCACTTTTACACCTAAATTCCGGGTCTGACCCGGAGTTGGAACAGGGTTAAAATTTACCTTTATTGTAGCAGCTTCCAGATATTCAGTACAAGACAGGTTCCTACACTTACATCTTCCATGGGGTAGGGGTGCTTTGTTCTCCTGCTTCTACTCTTGGGCAAGCAATATATCATTCAGCTCCTCGGAGGTCACACTCTGCCATTATCCTCTTCTCTATGGTGGCAGTGCTGCAGACGCGGGGAGCCGGGCCAGACTCCAGGCACCCTGTTGGTGGCATATAGTTTTTTCTTCTGACAGTTGAATGCATAGAAATACACATGGCAGAGGACCTGGCTCTTCTAAAATCTAGGTGCAAGAACTAATATCTTAGTCGACCGAGGGACTGGTATTTGCCATGCCATACACTAAACAATATCTTGTACATATGTTTGGGAACATAAATTAGCAACTTATTTAAAGCTATATGGAAGGATGAGACTCCTGCTCCTGACCGGCTACAGTATATTTACAAAGTGCAGGAGGCTCAATATGCTGGCGCGTTGCCATAGTTGGATCCGGTCTGTCAGTGGGCTATCAGTAAATAACACTGGATCTAATAGTATATCTATCTGACGTCTGTCCTTTCTGTTTTGCTCTCTAGAAAACAGAAGAATGGGGAAGGGTACATCGTGGTGGATCCAGTGCTGAGAGTTGGAGCTGATAACCATATTCTTCCTTTGGATTGCATCAACAGTCAGACCTTCCTCTCAAAGTGCTTGGGGCCTTTTGATGAGTGGGAGGACAGACTGAGGGTAGCCAAGGAGTCAGGTAATGCTGCACTGCTGATCATTGGCAGACACTATCTGTTATACTTACCTAATGGCAATTGACCCTTAACTTTTGAGACAACAGTGGTTCTGTGAAGTGTTTCCTACTTTAGGTTGTCAGTTGTTTTTAGTAAGAGACAAAGGGCCATATCCGATTAGCTGCGATAACGGCTTTTTCCTCGATAAGTTTTTGTTTCTGAGAACTTTTCCGGAAAATTGGCTATCACGAAATCCTTTTAGCCGCGGTTTTCACACATGCGAAAACTGTATAGGAATTATCAGATATTACTTTTCACCATCTCTGTGTAGGTGATAAATTGTGCAAAATCAATATTTTGGGGTAAAAATGTTGGGACTTGGTGCAGAACCCCTTGGACACCTCCCTCGATAATGCCTAATTAGGCAAAAATATTTTTAGAATTACAGATGTGTCCACATACATTACCGTGCGCTACAAGTCGCGTTACACAAAAAGCGTGAGCGCCGCGTGACTCGGTGACACAGAACATCTTTTCGTACAACTTTTTACTGTGAAATGCATCTTGTTTGCACAGCGATGCGAATAGGTCACAGGCAGCTTCTGCTGCTTAAAATGATATGCGGCATGTCTATATTCTGTGGGTGCATCTGCATGCGAATTGCTATGTTACAGTGTCAACGGTTGTGACACTGTAACGTAGCATTTTGCATTGTGTGCATCCTATTTGCATTGCTCTGTGTAGAAGATGTATTTAAAGGTAAAAAGTCGCACTCTGTCTTGGTTATATGAAGACTTGGTGTAAGTCATAGAGGAATAATAAAGAAAAAGAATAGTATAGAATAGATGCCACATGAGGGCCTGTATAAACTAATATACAGCACTATTATATTATACATTTTTTTTATATATATATATATATATATATATATATATATATCTTTACATACATATTATATATACATTATAGGGCAGGTTGCTTTAGTGGTGCACCACTTTGAAGGGGCACATTTTGCTCCTTTAAATGTGGGTAAGTCCCAGCACCCCGCTAAAACAGCCTAGCGCACTAGGGACACTATATATGCATACATACATACTTACATACATTATTTATTAACAGTTATTTATATAGCGCACACATATTCTGCACCGCTTTACAGCGCATATTTGGCCATTCACATCAGTTCCGGCCGCTTCTTTTTTTTAGTGCTTAGCGACCTACCAGGGTGAGGGTCGCGATGGTCAAGACCATCGCGACCATCGGGGCTTGCGACGAGACCCTAAGGTTGGGTCTCGGAAAGGGCAAGCCCCAGGGAGCTTCCTGCTCTGATCGAGCAGGAAGCTCCCCACTGACATCATTGCTGATATCAGTGGGGCCGCCCTCCGTTTGGCCGGCCACCCCCCTGCCCGCCTCCCAAACGGGGCGAGCTTTCAGTCACCATTGACAGCTGGCCCCTTTTGCTGCGAGACCCGTAGCGACGGAACGCCCGTCGCTAGCCGTGTCTCGCGCATGCGCACGTCGGAGCCGGCTCAGACGTGCGCATGCCCAGTGGGCAAACATCGACCCGGTTGCGAGCGCTCAGCCCCTATCACATGTACATGCACACACATACAAACGAGTGTTAATTTTTGTTGGGAGCCAATTAACCTACCAGTATATTTATAAAATTATATAATATTACACTATTTTGTATATTATAACACTAGTGACCCGCCCGACTTTCAGACGGGAGTAATTTCATCTCACCAAAATTTAATCTCGTCAAATAACACACACGTGATAAAGTCTATTTGACGAAACGCGTTGGGCCTTCCCAGAATGCACCTCTCCTGAAAGATAAGCATCTTATCATCTTTTACTTATATTTTTTATCTTTTTAAATTTTTTCTTTTTTTTTTAAAGTGCCGTTTTTATTTGACTACCAGTGCAAAAGTGTCTGATTGTATTTTGGTGCTGGTTTATTATTCTACCTATTTCTAGCCTACGTTTACAGTGATATTTTCTGGAATATATTTTTTGCCTGATTTTGTTTTTACTAAATAAAACTCATGTTATATTTTTAACAAACTCCTCAGTCATAATTTTACGGGCTTGGGACACCAGAGGTCGCTGTCACCCTATTTTTTGTCTTGAGATATATATATATATATATATTATATATATAATATACACACAGTATATGCAATACATTAAAATCACTGACCGGTCCATATTGTGATGGCTAGATGACTAGGTCAGAGCATTTCCAAAATTACAGGTGTAGTGGGGTGTTCCCTGTAGTCTGTGGTTAGTACCTGCCAAAAATGGACAACCGTTGAACTGAAGACAGGGTCATGAGCGCCCAGGCCCATCGATGTGTGTGGGGAGCGAAGGCTATCCCATCTAGTCCTAAGTTATTACTGGCTATGATAGGAAGGTGTCAGAACACACAGTAGATCACAGCTTGCTGCATATGGGCCACAAACCTGTCAGAGAGCTCATGCTGTCCCTGGTTCACCGCCGAAATCGCCTTCAATGGACACATGTGCGTCAGGACTGGACCATGGAGCAATTGGGGAAGGTGACCAGGTTTGAGGAATCACTTTTTTTTTTTTTTTTTAACATTATGTGGGCTGCCGGGTTTGTGTGCCTCGTTTATCTGGGAAGAGATGGCACCTGGATGCAGTATGGGAAGAATTCAAGCTGGTGGAGCCAGTGTGATGCTCTGGGCAATGTTCTGCTGGGAAACCTTGGGTCCTGGCATCCATGTGGACGTTACTTTGATACGTACCACCTATATAAACATTGTTGCAGACCAAGTACACCCCTTTATGGCAATGGTATTCCCTGGTGGCAGTGGCCTCTTTCAGTACGATAATGCGCTCTGCCACAGTGGTTTGAGGTACATGACAAAGAGTTCAAGGTGTTGACTTGGCCTCCAAATTCCCAGATCTCAATCCGATCGAGCATCTGTGGGATTTGCTCGAAAAACAAGTCTGAGCCATTGAGGTCATGCCTCATAACTTATAGGACTAAATGGATCTGCTGCTACTGTCTTGGAGCCAGATACCACTGGACAACTACAGAGGTTCTGGTGGTTTTAATATTATGGCTGATGGGTATATACATATATAAACATTTACAGTATATGTTTTTATGCCTTTCGTGCTCTCCTTCACTTCTCTTCACCCTGTTTGAAGGAAGGTGATTTATCTGTGCAGGCAGATGCGAGTGACAGGCTTGCAGATTTGTTGTTTAGAAATACGTAGTTTTCATTGACAAATTAGGTGAATACACAGGTGAATGACTAGCAGTGTCGGTAGATGTGTCCTACAATTTTTTTATTTAGGGGGGGGTTGCAGCTATCTACAAAGGAGTGGGAAATGTAGTATTTTATTTGAACAGGTCTTCAGTGACAAATCAGATTATCACTGAACAATATATTATACCGTCAAAATGTAAAGAAGAGTAGGGTTTTATGTATATAAAGTACTTTTCACACATTGGGGCTGATTTGATCTTAAATTAGTTTATATAGTGTAAATATGCTAAATGTATAAATGCAATATGCTGTGCATTGCCAGAAAAGAGTAGACAAGTTTATACAGATTATGTGAATTAGAAACTTGCACCTGCCCGTACCTGGAGAGGTGGGACCAGGCAGACTGGCGGTAGGTTGCGTTTGTTTAACTATGAACAGATGCTGATCATCACAGAGGCGCATAGGTTCCTGTCCAGGTCATATAATGTGATTGTGCTTACGGCAGATGCAAGTGCTCGCTGATAATGTTTGACAGCTCTCCTAAACTGCTTCTAATTGGCTGGTTGCAAATTCATCTCTGAAGCTCATTGGATGGTGCTTTCCTCTTTGCTTATACCTATATTGTGGTGTTGCATGTGTGTCTTATCATTATTTAATTCTTGTCATACACAAGATGGAGATGTGTGCCTGTATTTCAGATGGTTTTACGTTTTATTGTAACTTAATCACGAATGTGTTGAATACATGAGTGTAAGTGTACAGTAGGTGATATATGCCTGACATATACTGGGTGCCTATGCTTATGGTGTCACACATTATGCAAGTTAGCTTCGCATATTTACGCAAAATTGTTTTTTTTTTAAATACATTTTATATCTGTAAACGTGTTTACAGATGGGTTCAAATTCAGCATCAGCATAAAATAAAGTTTAATACAAGTTTTGTTTACATATAATATTTTTACTGATGTTATGTTGGATCCATGGAAGAAATATACATTAGTCCCAATGCATTTTAGTTGACGAACCTCCAAAACTAATTATGTTTCTAATCAAAAGAACTGAGCGAGAAATTATTGCTTCCATTTTTAATTGTTTATCTGTAGTATAATGTAACTTTTTCTGCATTGTAGGCTACAATATGATTCACTTTACACCGCTGCAGACACTGGGGAAATCTCGCTCTTGTTATTCGTTGGCGGACCAGTTACAGCTAAACCCTGACTTCTCCAGGCCGGGGCGGACATACAACTGGAGTGATGTTGGGAAGCTGGTGGAGAAGATGAGGAAGGAGTGGGGCATGCTCAGCATCACGGATGTAGTATATAATCACACAGGTGAGGACAGTATCTCTGCTCTGTGTGAGGCCATGAAACAGCGACGTGTAGAATATTTTCTATAACCATAGACAGGAGGATTCTTATTAAAAAAGTTTCAGTAGAATTCCAGATATAAAGCACTCCAGCATTCCAGGTTATCACCCTGTCATGGTTCATCACACCCTCTTTGTCATTGCACCCTTTCACACCCAGGTGGGGGATATATATGAATTTGATATATATTTATGTCTTTTTTAGTGGAATGTAATAAAAATGAATGCACTATAGAAGCCTTTTTTTCTTTTTCATATTTTTCTATTTGGAATACTGCATTTTACGTAACTTTTGATGGCCCTAATGTGGGAAAATCACCTATTGGAGATTGATCTGATACGCCATTTATACAGTTGTTTCCTGTGCCATTCAGTAATTGGATGTTGAGGCACAGATGAGATAAAACTAATACTGGCCACACACCCTAAGAAATGGGACAATTGGCTCACTTATGCTGAGTGTTTGGTCCCAGAATGAGCTCAGTGACAAGTAATGATCTTATCCTACCCGTCCCCAATGAAGTTAGAAGTGTTTCAGACACTTGGCAAAGTGCTGAATAGCTGTATCATCTACTTGTGTGGCCAAATTGTATCATGATCATGTCATTTAGGATGACCGTATTAGCCTTTGGTGTCTTCAGACAGACCTATAAACATTATGTAGCTATGGATGTTACAGCATGTATACTGCTACACATTAGCTCTGCTATAGAAGTCAAGGGGTGAGACAATTGTATTTTACTATTCCTTACACCACATATGTAATGCAGGTTCAATGACCTTTAATTTTGCCTGTTTTTGCACAGCTGCTAATAGCAAGTGGATTAAGGAACATCCAGAGTGTGGGTACAACCTGGTGAACTCCCCCCACCTGAAGCCAGCCTGGCTCCTGGACAGGGCTCTTTGGCACCTGACCTGTAACGTTATGGATGGAAAGTACGCTGCACGGGGACTTCCAGCATTGATTCAAAACGACCAGCAGCTCAATGTGAGTTAGAGGGAACTAAGGGCCTAATGCAGAGGTGCAAGCAGATGCACCCTCCCCTTGTGTACTAGCATGCAGCTGAATGTGCAAGCAGTGAGACTCCCACCTTCAGCGTCTCTGCATGCTGTAACACCGCCGGTGATTCTTACCGCACCATCGACACTTGCACAAGCCCTATGGCAGGTGCAGTTTCTCCATCTAAACATGGCCGCGGCTGTGTATCTGAGGGCCTGATGCAGAGATGTACGCTAATGCAATCACATCTGCGAGTTTGCACAGAACACAGCTGCAAAAAGATGCTAATGTGTCCAAAGCTTACCCGAGCTTAGTGATGCACACTGCTGCCTTCTCATATCTGTTCGTCATTATGCACCAGCTTAAACATAGGAACAACAACGCAGATCGAGCAGCCATGCAGTATATGCGGCAGGTCTGACCTGTCTTAAACAACTGTGTCTCTCCTAACACACAGAGAGTTACTGCGAAGGAGATTGCAATGTCTACTTTATGCACGCCCATGTAAAAGCATTAAACGGTCATACACACCTGCGTTTGCCCTAACCACCCCACCGTTACCTCCCCAAATGCTGACTACCTGTATATTCTCTGTGTGCGTAATTGTAAAACAATAGCTGTGCGTGTGCAGTGTGGCTTATATGCTTGCACAACGGCAAACAATCGCTCCATCTGCGTAAATATCAGCATTGCGTGTATCTCTGAATCACAGCCACTTTCACTGACATCCTCACAACACTTTCATAACACAGCCATGGGAAATTATTTGTTTTTACATTCACTTCAGCCCATCTCCCATATGTACCTTATCTATTCTTATAGTAATGGCCCCGCTGCTGAGCACATTGGATGGGCATTCTCAGAAATGCCGATCACATTTCTGCCCCATTTTGGATACTGCCTCCCCTTGATTACAATGCAACCATTCAGTGTACACTCTGTGTAACACATGCGTCGGGGGGTTGAGGGTTGAGGGTCCAGAACCTATCGCACATTTGCAGTGGTAAATAATCGCTCAACTGCGGGAACATCAGCATTGAGTTTGAATTGCGTGTATCTTTGAATCAGGCACCAAGTGTTCACAAAATGTTTCCCTTAAATTGGATTTATCACATTCAGATGATTTCAATGTATTGGAATGGTGCCCAACTGCAATATTTACCGGGCAAACCAAGCAGCTTGTGCTGATTCTGCAATTCCATGCATAGTTAGTGACATCACAGCGGCACCCCTGCATTGTGTGAATTTATAGGACAGTTGCTTGGCATACCAAGCAGCTTGTGCTGATTCTGCAATTCCATGCACAGTTAGTAACATCACAGCGGCACCCCTGCATTGTGTGAAATTATAGGACAGTTACCTGGCATACCAAACAGCTTGTGCTGATTCTGCAATTCCATGCACAGTTAGTGACATCACAGCGGCACCTCTGCTTTGTGTGAATTTATAGGACAGTAACCTGGAATACCAAGCAGCTTGTGCTGATTCTGCAATTCCATGCACAGTTAGTGACATCACAGCGGCACCCCTGCATTGTGTGAATTTATAGGACAGTAACCTGGCAAACCAAGCAGCTTGTGCTGATTCTGCAATTCCATGCACAGTTAGTGACATCACAGCGGCACCTCTGCATTGTGTGAATTTGTAGGACAGCGACAACAAATTATCAAAGGAAACACTAAATTATTCTGGTACTATATTTCTTACACAATGCTTCAAGGAAAATAATCTGTTTAAAGCAAAATAGTGCAAAATTTATGGCATAGGATAGAACTTGACCAGGGAGCAGCTACAATGTGTGTCATATACCAGGGCGATGAAAATAAACAGGTCTTCCCCCCACCCCCCATAATGATATAAGAACTTGGCTGTAAACTTCAGTTAAAATCTGTAAAGAAATAGCAATGCACTTAGTCAGAAGGACATGTATACGACAACAATTTAAGGTTATCTGAAGGTGGGGAAATCCTTTTAATTGTTTTGTTGGTTAATATCTGGTGCACTTCCGTAATGTAATTGACTTGCAGTGCTGTACAAATGTAAATGTTCAGGGAGCAAAAGTTTTTAATAGAACAAATAATTAAGAAATATTAAAACTACGGAGTAATCACCTTGCCAGAATTTTTTATGTATATTCATCTTTCACCAGAATGTCATTATATCCTCACAGGTGATGTCATATTTTCTGTAGGAGTAGTGGGGTTTTTGGACTGGGCATATATGATAATGCAGGACTATAGAGATCTGAGCAGATGTTTAATACCAGGGGTGGCCAACCAGTCCAAGGCAGAGAGCCAAAAAATATCTGTGGTCAAGTTAAAGAGCCGATCGCATGCGCGCGCCTGGGGAGTGCGCACAAAAATGAGGTGTGGCCTAGCTGTCACAAGGCCATGCCCCATTTTTGTGCGCAGGCCTTTGGTATGACATTCGCAGGAGCGTGTCCTTGTGTCACACCCCCATTTTTAGTCGCACTGGGGACGAGCCCAGCACATTGAAAATACACAATTTACATAAACTTCCCAATATAATTTTTTTCACTGTTGAAGTGAAAGAAAAAGCCAGAGCAGTATAGAAAACATTGAAATAGCCACGTTCACATAAAATACACAGAAACAAGCCAGATCCACATAAAATACATTTAAAATACACATCCACATAAAATACGTATTGAAATCTAGAACCACATAATATACATTGAGAAAGCCAGTGCCCATTATGCTATGCCCCATATGCAGTGCCCCTGTAGTTGTGCCCATTAAGCAATGCCCCCAGTAGTTGTGGCCCTTATGCAATGCCCCCTGTAGCTGTGCCCATTATGCAATGCCCCCAGTAGTTGTGGCCCTTACGCAATGCCCCCTGTAGTTGTGCCCATTAAGCAATGCCCCCTGTAGCTGTGCCCATTATGCAATGCCCCCTGTAGCTGTGCCCATTATGCAATGCCCCCTGTAGTTGTGGCCCATTAAGCACTGCCCCCCAGCAGTTGTGGCCCTTATGCAATGCACCCTGTAGTTGTGCCCATTAAGCACTGCCCCCCAGCAGTTGTGGCCTTAATGCAATGCCCTCAGTAGTTGTGCGCCTTCTGCAATGCCCTCAGTAGTTGTGCGCCTTCTGCAATGCCCTCAGTAGTTGTGCGCCTTCTGCAATGCCCTCAGTAGCTGTGCCCATTATACAATGCCCCCAGTAGTTGTGGCCCTTATGCAATGCCCCCTGTAGTTGTGCCCATTAAGCAATGCCCCCAGTAGTTATGGCCCTTATGCAATGCCCCTTGTAGCTGTGCCCATTATGCAATGCCCCCCAGTAGTTGTGGCCCTTACACAATTCCCCCTGTAGCTGTGCCCATTATACAATACCCTAAGTAGTTGTGCCCCTTTTGCAATGCCCCCCTGTAGTTATGCCCATTAAGCGATGCCCCCAGTAGTTGTGGCCCTTATTCAATGCCCCCTGTAGCTGTGCCCATTATACAATGCCCTCTAGTTGGGCCCATTAAGCAATGCCGCCAGCAGTTGTGGCCCTTATGCAATGCCCTCTGTAGCTGTGCCCATTATGCAATGCCCCCTACTTGTGCCCATTAAGCAATGCCGCAAGTAGTTGTGCCCCTTCTGGAATGCCCCCTATAGTTGTGCCCAATAAGCAATGCCCCCAGTAGTTGTGGCCCTTATGTAATTCCCCCTGTAGCTGTGCCTATTATGCAATGCTCCCTGTAGTTTTGCCCCCTAAGGTAGTGCCCCCAGTACTAGTTCCACTGCTCCACGCCGTCAGTGCTCCCGAGTCCCGCCGTCGCTGCTGCTTCTGTTGCCTGCTGAATCTAACTGGATCCAGCAGGCGCGCGGGCCCCTCACATCGCGGGTGACGTCATGACGTCACCTGCGCAATGCATTACTGGGAACGCTGGCCTCTGAAGCGATCAGAGACTTCTTTAGTCTCTGATCGCTTCAGAGACCAGCATTCTCAGGACTAGTGGGGGTCTGCCGAGTCGAGAGCTGCATAGGAAACTCAAAAGAGCTGCATGCGGGTTGGCCACCTCTACTATGGTGACTGCCCTGGGGATGTACAATCTTCCGACAGACTGCAGTCATCTCATTTTCTCTCTCTGCAGAATATCCGTGGCATCCTGTGGGAGGAGGTATTCCCTAAACTCAAACTCTGGGAGTTTTATCAAGCCAATGTTTCTAAAGCCGTGGACCAGTTCAGAACCCTGCTCACCTCTGGTAAGTAACAAACCCTATCTTGGGCAAAAAGCCGACATAGGTCAGATATGTATACTTGGACTGATTAGTAAATTAAATGAGCTGTAAAACTTCTTACTACAAGATATTTTGGGTTCAGTAAGTTTTGTCGACATTCATTATGTTGACATGAGAATGACGACATGGAAAATGTTGACACTGACCATGTCGACATCCAGCATGTCAACATTGATGAAATGACATGCTCAGAATGACGATAATATGGTGGTACGATCACTTACCTCCGTTCAGCTCCAGCGATGTAACAGTGTGTTCCGGGGCAGGTTGGGTCAGGGGATGCAGAGCTCCGCTATACTAACCCCAAACACCCCCTTCCCCCTCTGTAGCCTAACCCTAATGTCCACGTTCTGCATTTCAGGTGTCAACATTGTGAATATGTCGACATGTTACATTTCAACAACTGTTGACATTCTGGTGTTGACATTATGACTATCAACATTTTGAATGTGGACGTGGTGACTGCATCCCATTATTTTGGCCCTTTGTTTCTGACACAACATTAAATGACAATTTTTTTTTTATTTCCGTTTTCTAGGTTCTCAGAAAAAAGGATTAAAAACTGATCCAAAGCACCTTGCGATCATTCAGGACCCACAATACAGGCGCTTTGGGTGCACTGTAGATATGGACACAGCTCTCAGCACTTTCATACCACACAGGTATAACACAGACTTGTTATTTGGTACTTTACCCGATTCAATTTCCTCTACCACTTGTATGTGGCCCTGCACCTTTGGTCAGCTAAGTGTACCTTATCTATTCTTACAGTAATGGCCCCGCTGCCATCGAGGATTGTTGCACCTGGTTCCGCAAACGGCTGGATGAGCTGAATGCTGAGAAGCACAAACAGATGAACTTCCATCATGAACAGGTGCAAATCTTTTAATATAAAACATTGCATTGTACTTCATGCTATAAAATATTGCACACAGTGACCCAGTGCAGACACAGTTGTACAGATGTGTCCTCATACACCTAGCCTCAATTCACCTTGCAGCGTTAGCTGCCAGGTCCTGTGCATTTTTCACTCACAAATGCGTCTTAGTCACAATGGGATGCAACAAACCGCTTTACGAGACTGCATGGATTAATTTTATATGCAACACTTTTATATCTGTGCGTGACAGAATCTGTATACTAAGCACAACGGAAAAAAGAAGCTACTGCAGCATTTCATGTACAAATTCAGACTCTGTACACAGATATACAAGTGTCGCATCCGATAGCAACTAAGACACATTTTCGGGTGAAAAAGATTCAAAAGCGACGCTCAACACAAGCCGATTCGCATGGGACCTGGTGCGCCGAGAAGGACTGTTTGGGGCAACTGCAGCAATAGTGCATGAGGACACATCTGTACAGCTAAACGCAGTTTTACAGAATTGCACAATGTGTAAGACAGAACTCACCAGTGGTTTTTAATAGGTGATAAAAAACATGTAATGTCATGAAGAAGTATTCATTTGAAGAGTTACCAGTGCAGCATACTCATTAATGCAGCATGGCAACTTTTTTAAAGTATAGACTCATACATCTAGTTTTCTTGCGCGTTAAACAGCCCTTCTAGTCGCGCTATGCTATGGCGTGACTCAATACCACCGAGTGTCTTTTTGTGTGACTTGTTACCTTCAAATGCGTCTTATTTGCACTGCGATGTGCATAGATAGCACAAGCAGCTTCTGCTGATTAAAATGATATGCAGCATGCTTATGTTCTGTGTGCGACTGTGTATCTGCATGCTAAACGCTACATTACAGCGTCAGTGTCTATAACACTGTAACGTAGCATTTCGCATGCAGATACACCAGTAGTCGCACAGAGAACATAGGCATGCCGCATATCATTTTGATCAGCAGAAGCTGCTTGTGTGTTTTCTTTGCATCGTTCTGCAAATAAGACACATTTGAAGGTAGAAAGTTGCACGAAAAGATGCACAGCGCTACCGAGTCATACGGGGCTCCCGTGTTATGGATAGCACGACTTGTAGTGCACGGAGGATAGATGTATGTATGACACATCTGTATTTATTATTTTGCTTTCTTTTCTGCAGAAGTTTTCCAACTAGCTCTCCAGTCTTATGAGATTTTGGCATGCTGAGGATCATGGAAATTATCTCTGGACAATAGTTGGAGAGTAAACCCCCTAAACAAATCTGCGGTTCAGAAACACTCAAGCTGATATGGGCATTGGCTGGCTAGATTTATTTACTGAATTTGCCAGAAATAAATAGTGCAATTTGATTTTTATTTGATTGAGCAGTGATAGTGTGCCAGCTAATTACAAACTGGCCATTAAAATCACAGAATTCATCTATACAGATGGAACAACACTCTATTTTAGCCTGATGGCATGATACAACAGGTCAGATGCAATGTCTGTCTAGTTATTCCAGATTCAACTTATGAGTGGGCTTGGCTAATTAGTGCACAAGGCTAAAATAAAAATGTTGCTCTATTTATACTACAGACATTCCTCACTTAACAACCTACTCGTTTAACAAACGTTCGGACTTACGACCAGCACTCTGACCAACTGGAGCCCATTGTACAATGACTAAAATGTTATTCTGAATGTCTTTTTTTATAACTTTAATTGTACTGTACAGTATGTAAGAATTATGCAAAGTAAAACAGTTACAGTATCAAGTTTGAGTTTCCTTTAGACATTTTCTTTATTCTGAATAAATAAAAATGATTACCTCCTGGTTCCTCCTTTAGTGACCAATTTGTTTAATGACCTAGTCGTAGGAACGGAACTAGGTCGTTAAGTGAGGAATGTCTGTATTACATGTTAGCATACTGTAATTCTTTTATACATCTATTCAGAAAACGTTTGCTCTTATCAAATCTCTGTTCTTTTATGCAGGCAGTGAATTGCACTTTGGGCACCGTGACCTATGAACGACTAGCCAATCATGGTCCAAAGCTTGGCATCATTACCAAGAAAGATCCATTAGTTACAAGGTAACATCCGTTCCCTGGGAATTTCTCAATGAAATTAGGCCCTCATTCAGAGCCGTACGCTCTGAGCAGAGCGCACGCTCTGAATGAGGGCCGTCCTCCATAACTATGGAGCGTCCTCCTGGACGCTCGTATAGCTGTGGGTCACCACCCACAGCCTATACGAGCGTGCAGTTTGATGGCCGCGATGGTCGTGACCATCGCGACCATCGAAACTGCGAGCCGGAGCCTGCGGTTGAGGTTTTCAACCGCAAGGCCCGGAGTGATTTTGGCTGTATCAGAGCCAAAATCACTCCCACTGACATCACTAGTGATGTCAGTGGGCCGGCTTCTGACGGTAGGCGTTCCCTTAGGAACGCCCCCGTCAGGGAGACACGCCCCCGGCACGCCCACAAAAGGGGGCGTGCTGTCAATCAACATCAACAGCACGCCCCCTTTGCTCAGACACAACGAGCGAAGGAAAGTCCTTCGATCGTCGCGTCTGGCGCATGCGCACGACGGAGCTCCCTCCGTCGTGCGCATGCTCAGTGCAGAACATCGACCCACTTGCGAGCGGACAGCCGCTCGCGAGTGGGTCTGAATCAGGCCCTTAGTCCTTTATGTCTAGAATTTAGCAATGCTATTCGTGTGTGTGTTTGTGTAAATTACTAATGAATTATTTGTATTGTTTGATTATTGATAGTAATAGAGCACTTCTCCATGTTTTAAAGTTTATTTGTTTCAGAGTATAATCTCAATATGTATGTAGTAAGTGATGGTAACGCCGGGACTTGGTTTAGAACCACTGGGACACCTGCCCTAATGACTAATTAGGCACTAAGGGCCTGATTCAGACCCACTCGCGAGCGGCTGTCCGCTCGCAAGTGGGTCGATGTTATGGACTGAGCATGCGCACGACGGAGGGAGCTCCGTCGTGCGCATGCGCCAGACGCGACGAGCGAAGGAAAGTCCTTCGCTCGTTGTGTCCGATCAAAGGGGGCGTGCTGTCAATGTTGATTGACAGCACGCCCCCTTTGGTGGGCGTGCCGGGGGCGTGCCTCCCTGACGGGGGCGTTCCCAAGGGAACGCCTCCCGTCAGAAGCCGGCCCACTGACATCACTAGTGATGTCAGTGGGAGTGATTTTGGCTCTGATAGAGCCAAAATCACTCCGGAGCTTGCGGTTGAAAACCTCAACCGCAGGCTCCGGCTCGCAAATTCGATGGTCGCGATGGTCTCGACCATCGCGACCATCACAATGCACGCTCGTATAGCCTGTGGGTGGTGACCCACAGCTATACGAGCGTCCAGGAGGACGCTCCATGAAAATGGAGCCCGGCCCTCATTCAGAGCGTGCGCTCTGCTCAGAGCGTACGGCTCTGAATGAGGGCCTAAGTTTTTAGTTAGCTTAATTTGGCCAATAATGATGTCATTTTTGGGATGAAATTCTGCAAAGTGCAGAATAATGGGTTAAAAGATGTGGGACAGGTATATGGGGGTGCTTTATTGATGGGGCAGTTGTTTTAAACATTGCAGGTGGCAGTTACAAGTGTTTTTTAAATAATTTTTTTAACAGTGGCTTAAAGTGACCCAAAAATAAATTGACAGGCATTTTTATGCAACCCTAATTCTACTACAACATTTAATTTGCTGAAAAGACATGCTTTCTATGATTTATTTACTGTTATTGTAAAATATTTATAACAGACATTTTTGACACACTTTAAAGACGGCTACACACGGTATGATGTGTAGCCGGCGATGCGACAGCCGATCCGACAGCCAACATATCGGGCGGTCCACACACACGGAGCGATCTGCTGCCTGACCGCCCGATATGCCGGCACTCCCCCCGCATAGCGCTGCATGGGATTGTACATCGCTTCTCCAGATCTCTTGTGCAGCATGAAAGATCTGGAGGAGCGATGCATTGGCCGATATACCCACACACTGAACGATATAGCAGCGATATCGTTCCAATATGTCTGATCGGACGCTATATCGCTCAGTGTGTGGGGCCCTTTAGAACCACAAATAGTTTGTTTTGGGCCACTAATAACTCTTTCACACTACAAGCAATAACCCGGGTTATTGCACGCGAACACGCAGCAACCCAGGTTACTGTGCAGTGTGAAAGAGACACGGGTTCAACCCGGCTCGCGATGCAGTGTGATCGGGTAACCCGGGTCAATGTGACCCGGGTCCTGTTCACTGCATAGGAAGAGCCGGAGCTTGGAGATTATCTCATTCCAAGCACCGGCTCATCACTTGATGACAGTGACGTCATTGACCCGGCAATAAGCCCGGTCGGGCTGCCAGTCTGTAAGGGGTGTCAGCTGGGTCGCTCTCGGGGTGGACGCGTGAAACTCCCGGGTGCAAGCCAGCATTACCATGTAAAAGGGGTATAACAGACTTCTCTACTGTTATCCTATATTAGTGTGCAATATTTTGGGGTACAGGCTGATATCCCCATTTTCACCAAGGAGTTTCCGGGAAAAAAAAAATGCATCAAACCCTATGCAGAATTAAGCACTGGGTGACTAGTTGAATAGGACAAATACATTTTTAAACACACAAATTTCACTTTTACATGCGAAAATGGGTTATCGAGGCTAATTGAATTCCCCCCCCCGCATAGTATTCTATGTGCTTTGCTACAAAAGCGATTTTGAATCGCTAGCATTGTATAATATACATATTAATCACTCTGCATGAGTTTAAGGGCAATATAAGAAGTTGTTTTCTTCCTTTGGATGATAACTGTTAGCCTGAAGTATCACTTTTTTTCTGGTTTTGAAACCATTTAAATTTCAGGCTCAGACAGTGCATTGTCTGACCCATACTGCCCCAGTATTTACCTGACGCATATGTATTTTATACCCTTGGGGATCTGAAACCAGAATTGAGAAGGGTATTTGTGGTAACCAGGGTTAACGGTGATCCTTTTGGCAGCATTTATATACAGGCTAACAGAGAATGTATCTTGTAGATGTGCGGATGTATCATGAAATTGTTTATTTATCTATTGTTCAATAAATAAGTTGGAATTTGCCCTTAAAAGGGACCAGGTGAGTCATTCACAACCTGTCCAGTCTCTTCTCTGGAGCTTTACAGAGCTCTACTAAAGAGGACTGGGCAGATTGTAACACCTCAGTGACAGGTAAGGTGTAGTTTCTGGATACACTCTTCTCTATACAGGGATAAGTTATATTAAGGGAGCTTAAGCCATATTGTACATCCCTTTTGAGTACAATATACAAATCTGCAACAGTAGTTGATCAATTAAATATGTGGTATGCTGACGTATCAGCTATTTTTTTTTATATACTTTGAATAAAGCCACATAGCAGTACAACATACAATTGTCCTAATTGTTATTTAATCTATTATACTCTTTGTAGATACTTCACTTTTCCATTTGGAGCGATGTCTCTGGAAGAAGAGGAGCTGCTAATGCACCAGCCAGAGAAAGCGTGTTACTTCTTGGCTCATAATGGCTGGGTCATGGGCGATGACCCTCTACGGAACTTTGCTGAATCAGGTAGTGGCTCACTCTTTAGATTAGTACAAACCCTCCTGCTATATACATCCATGCTTAGATATCTATAGATTACAGTACTTGCCTTTTGTGTTTTAAGACATTATTTATTGAAACATTGGGGGAGATGTATGGAGCGGCTAGTTCTGGTTGGTATTTGTTTGGGCCCGCTTCACTGCCAGATCGCGGTGAATGGAGTCCAGCTACCACCTGCATACAGTATACCTATGCTTGCCGAAGCGGCTGTAGTGACCAGCGCTTGCAAGGCCTTGCATCCATTCTGCACATGCGCCGGTCATCTTCTCCCAGGGGCACTTGGGGCTTTTTTCTTTTTGTTCTTTTAAACATTATTGTTTTTGTATGCACACTCAGCGTGGTGCAGCAACGACAGCTGCAGCTGTCAAAATCGATAACTGCCGCTATTGGAACAGTTAGTGCCACTGATCGTTCATACATTGCCTGCCGATTTCGACGCCCTATCTAGGGCATAGTGCCCCCTGCCATTCTGATTGCTTCCCTGCATTCCCCTTAACGTGCGCAGTTTCCGTTTTCCCCCTATCGCCCCTTCATACAAGACTCTCATTGTTTCCAGCAACTGTGGAGATTATTGTCGCCCTTTATAGAAATATGTTAATGGAAGTGAATTATTGATATACTAAATGATGTGCAGACTGTTAGTTTTTGAATTTAGAGGACAATTAAAGATGCATGAGACTCATGAGGTAGCCTTATCTTAAAGTGATCAATTCCAGCACTGTGTGACATTACTGGGGAAGGTTGGGAAATATACTGCTGTAGTTAAAACACTGCATGCATCTGTGTTGTATTGGAATTTTCATTAGTGAGACATTTTCCGGTGCTAGAGTTCTGACATCTGATTTCCCTTGAGTCTTAATTAAGAAATTGTCTTGTTTTCGGTGGCTGTACTATAATTTTGTTTACTAATTAGCAGCAAATATACAATTATAGCCCAAATTTATATAATTTAATTTGAATTTGGGAGGAGAAATCTTGAAGCGGTGTCTCAGGATTTGCCTATAATGTAGAATACAATATTAAAAGTAAACTAGCATATCTGTCATATATGGCTTGCGCCCAATGTAGCTAAAAACTATTATATTAGCACACATGCAAATATAGCAGTTTATTTCTATATATACTTACAATGTTGCATACTTGTACTGAATAAACAGACACAAACTATTACATAATATGGCCATTTCAGTAATAACAGTACAATCAAGGTTGCTTTCTTGTTGGGTTCAGAACTCCTAACCCTGTGATCAGATACATTCTGTTTTTACCCATAAGAAAGAGTACATATCTGGCTTTGACATTTATAAAATTGATTTCTAATAAGCAGCTGAATTATGTGTTTGGGAGGAGGGTTTCTGTAATGTGAAAATTAGGGCATGTGTGACCCTGAAATGACCGCTATACCCAATGATGATGATGATGATAATAACGATAAGGAATATTGGTTAAAATAAATGATGAAGGAAAGTCTGGTTGTCAGCGGCTAGCTATTAAAATGTTTTCAGTAACTAAAATATACAAATAAAAGTATCCATTTAATACACATTAAATAGGAAAATTGCAAAAACACAAGGCCGGTGTATTAAAAATAAAAACACTTTAGTTATAAAATCAGTAAAATATACAAATGGCTCACATTAGACATTAATCACTGCAGAGTTATTAATTAATTATTCATGCATGTATTAGTCAGATACAGTAAGGTAACTTTGTTAGTAGAATTATTTTCACCTGCTGTTAGTTCACAAGGTCTCTATATTATACCCCTTTTACACTGGAGCTAAAACCCGGGTTATTGCAGGGTTAACCCGGGCAGCTCCTTGGTGTAAAAGGGGTGAGGGTTGGATCGCCGGGTCAAGTGACTCGGCAATCCAACCCAGGTAAATAGCAGGGTTTAACACGGGCGTAGCCCGTGAAACCCTGCTGTGTGTACGGAGCACTCCGGGTCTTGATGACCTGCAGTGCGCCGCAAGCCGGCCGATTGGTCCGGCTTCAGTGGCGCTTGGAGATGATGTCATCTCCAAGCGTCCACTTTCACGCCGGAAAAGCCGGGTCTATGCAGACCCAACTGCGGTTTGAGCAGCGCCGACTTGGGAATATCCCGAGTCGGCGCCGGCTAAATTCCGGATCTGATCCGGATAGGAACCCTGTTCCAACTCTGAGTCAGACCCGGAATTTTGGTGGAAAAGAGGTATTAGTAAGATGCAATTGTTATATACCTCGAAGGGGTAAATTTGCTAAAGTGAGAGTTTTTAGAAGTGCAGATGTTGCCCATAGCGACTAATCAGATTCTACTTAACAATTAACTAGCACCTTCTAGAAGATTATAGCTAGAATCTGATTGGTTGCTAAGGGCAACATCGCCACCTCTAAAAACCCTCACTTTAGTAAATGTACCCCTTAGATTCACAATATTAGTGTCCAATCCTTATCCATGCAAACAATAAAGAAGTTAGACTTTATTACAAAGTTTTGATTGGCCAGCAGTAAAAATACTATTTAGGTCCTAGTTTTTGGCAGTTAGCAGCAAGGTGTATGTTTACCTCCCAGCCAGGGGCTGGCTGGCAACTTTTAGCCTGGGGGGCAAATGCATGCAGGCGGCCCTGGCAGAGGAGTAGCATGTAGCTAGGGTGCCCGAAGAACGTGCGTGCTCCGGCGCCCCCCCCCCCCCTCAAGTGTTCCAGGGAGGAGGCGGGTCCATATGGGATTAATGTAAAGTAAAGATTAGGGACAGCCCCGTCGTGGTGCCCATATGCAGTGCCCCCCTGGGCCCCAGGAGAGGGTTCCCCCTTATGCAGGCCTCCAGTAGTGCCCCCAGTAGTGATCCCTCCTATGCAGTGCCCCCAGTAGTGGTCCCCCCTGTGCAGTGCCCCTTGTGCCCCCAGTAGTAAGCCCCTTATATAGTGCCCCGAGTAGTGGTACCCCCTATGCAGTGCTCCTTATATAGTGCCCCCAGTAGCAGTCCACACCCCATGTAGTGCCCCCAATAGTGGTAACCCTTATGCAGTGCCCCTTAAATAGTGGCCCCAGTTGTAGTCTCTCCCCTATGCAGTACCCCCAGTATTTCCCTTTTTATAGAGCCCCCAGCAGTGGTCCCTCGATGCAGTGCCCCCAGTGGTAGTCCCCTCCCCCCTATGTAGTGCTCCTAGTAGTACTCCCCTCCCCCTATGTAGTGCCCCTAGTAGTTGTCCCCTCCCCTTGTAGTGCCCATAGTAGTAGTAGTCCCCCCCTTGTAGTGCCCCAGTAGTAGTCCCCCCTTGTAGTAGTAGTAGTCCCCCCCCTGTAGTGCCCCCAGTAGTAGTCCCCCCCCAGTTGTAGTCCCCCCCCCCCCCTTGAAGTGCCCCCAGTTATAATCCCCAGTAGTGGTTCCCCCTTTGTAGTGCCCCCAGTAGTAGTCCCTCCCTCTTGTAGTGCCCCCAGTAGTGGTTCCCCCTTTGTAGTGCCCCCAGTAGTCTCCCCCCTTGTAGTGCCCCCTGTAGTAGTAGTAGTCCCCCCTTGTATTGCCCCCATTAGTAGTAGTCTCCCCCCTTGCAGTGCCTCCAGTAGTAGTTGCCCCCTTGTGGTGCCCCCAGTAGTGGTCTCCCCCATTTAGTGCCAGCCCCCCTTCCCCCAGTAGACACACGTAGTATATATAAAAAAAAAACACTTACCTGAATCCCCGCTCCCGCCGTCGCCATCCGCTCCTCCGTCTGTCCTTCCCGGGCCGGGCCGCTCTGCATTATGGGAGAGACGTCATATGACGTTATGATGCCTCTCCCATTGCCCACTGCGGGAGCCAGAAGATGGAGCGGCTCCTGCAGTGGGCACAGCAGCAGCTAATGAGAGTCTGACAGACTCTCATTGGCTGCTGATCAAAACAAACACACAGCTGCCGGAGCCGGCGGCTGTGTGTTTGTCACTTGTGTAGCGCTGACCGAACTCCGTCCGGTCAGCGCTACACACGCGGTGCAGCGACAGACTGCCCGCGGCCCGCATGACGCTGGCACATGGCACCCTGCCCCCCGGCCCAGCCCGCCACTGCTCCCAGCCCTGGATCAAGGGCACAGATTTCCCGCTTGCTGTGTAGCAATCAAAGCTCCTTAACACATTTTCCCACTTCTTACAATCCGTCAGCAGCTTCTTTAGATGTTAGTTATTTTTTTTATGTTTCCACTTTCCACTCTCCCTCCTATTTGGGACTGTACCACGTCTTCTGTAGCTGCACATAGATTGTTGTTGCCAGTGGTTGCTGTAATGTTGGTGGCTGATGATGCTTGGAGCTTACAGCAGTCACACAGACTTTCCCCAGCTACAGGACAATTGTTATTCTGATACTTTGTGTCACTTTTTACGGGGTGCAGTCAAAATGCCGGCGGTTGAAATGCCGACCGCCGGCTTCCCGACTGTCAAATCCCGGCAGGAGACTAATGACAGGTGTCAAAATCTCGACGCCTGTCATTATACCTACGCCGGGAGCCCGATGCCCTGTATACGGAACAAAGGTAAGCCAGGCGCCGGGTGCGGACAGCCGTTGGGGGCTCCTGGGGGGACTTAGGGTTAGGCACCCCCCAGGAGGGTTAGGCTAGGGGAAGGGAGGGTTAGGGATAGGCACCCCACCCCCCCTGAGGGTTAGGTTTAGGCTGCGGGGAGGGAGGGTTAGGTTTAGGCACTTACGGGGGAGGTTAGGGTTAGGCACTAGGGGGGGATTAGGGTTAGGGGGGGGAGAAGGTTAGGTATAGTTAGAACTTACCTTAGTCGGGATCCTGCTGCTCTGCTTTCCGGCGTCAGTATAACATCCGGCGGTATTTCATACCGATCCCCTTTTTACCCCACATCCTCACTTGCCTGCTTATCCAGTCCAAGAGACTCATGAATTTCATGGCATTGCCCCACTCCTTGGCCCGGTGACGTGGTTCACCCCATTGTGGTTCTACCACACAATGTAAAGAATCCATTTCTGCTCACTGCCATGTTTTGGTTTTGGGAAAGGGAAATTGTGGTAGTTATGATATGTGACTCTTAACAGCCCCATCCTGGAAAGAATGGATTTACTAGACAGTGATATTGTTTTGCCCTTTCCAGACTCCAACGTGTACCTGCGCAGAGAGCTTATCTGCTGGGGGGACAGTGTAAAGCTACGTTATGGTGACAAGCCATCAGACTGTCCCTATCTCTGGGATCACATGAAGAAATATACAGAAATCAGTGCCACGCACTTTCACGGAGTGCGTCTTGACAACTGCCACTCTACCCCCATTCACGTGGCTGAGGTAAGAAGCTCTGCATGACATGGAATGATGTTATGATATGGACCGCAGGTTCTCAAACTCTGTCCTCAAGACCCCAAACAGTGCATGTTTTCCAGGTCTCCTCACAGAATCACATTAGCTCCACATGTGGATCTTTTAAAATGTGAGTAATGAATATACTTGTGCCCCTGCTAGATGACATGGAAAACATGAACTGCTTGTGGTCCTGAGGACTGAGTTTGAGAACCACTATTAAAGTCACAATCATAAAATCAATGTAACGTTTCCTAATCAGTACAGAAGAAAGCATCATGTTGAGCTTAAGATAATATACAAGGATGAATGTAAGTGGAATGTCACAGCAAAGTAATAACATCCATCAGTAATACATAGGGGCTTACTAAATCGTTTGAATCCTTAGTGTATGTCTGTCTGATAGTAATAGCTTTACATATACGTTTAATTAGGTTTTCATTATGTATTCCAGGAAGTGTTTTATGATTGAGTATTAGTGTGTTCTCTAGTTGTACATGTGCTGGTTATATTTATTTTGTCTGTGAGCATCTGTGTGACAACTCAGTATGAGTGGAATACGCACTGTTGTGCATGGTAGTTATCTATTTGAATAGTGTTTTATGCTTGTGAACAATGTATGTGGTTGTGTTTTTATTTCATATCTGTTTGTCACTTTATAGAGCTTTGATGTATGTGCTGGAACTCTAGAGTTCCACAATCAATGGGATGACGGTGGTTATGAGTGAGGAGCCACATGTCTATATTTGTATGTTGGACTCTATGTATTGACATACAGCTTTTTAAAAACTATGTTTCTACATGTACTATGATTAGTACAGGGATTTAAAAATGACTTGATCTTTTGTGGCTGTGTATGTGATAGTGTGACTGTCTGTGACATGTGTGCACCTATATGTAGAACAGTATCACACACAGCACTTTGTATCTGTAGGAAATGCTGGCCGCAGCCCGGTTAGTCAGACCCAATCTCTATGTGATTGCTGAGCTGTTCACAGGCAGTGAATATATCGACAATGTGTTTGTCAACCGCCTGGGGATAACCAGCCTCATTCGAGGTATCTGCTCTATGAAGCTGCTGCTCTAATAAGTATTAATGCTGCAGTCAATTACTAAATTAATAAGTATTAATGCTGCAGTCAAATACTAAATGTTGCTGTGTTGTTTTTTTTCTCCCCCTAACTCTCTGCATCATCTCTGGTTTCCATCTAATGTATTTCATTCCCCCCTTTCACTGTGCATGGATATTGGCTTCATTCTCTAACCCAAACACCTCTGTGCCTAGTGCTCACTCCCCTTCTCTCCTCCACTTTGTACTTGTTCTATCATTTCTTTCCACTTCCATCCTTCCCATTTCTTCTCTCCTCTCTGTCATGCCTTCTCCTGCCATTTCTTTTCCTATTTCCCTCTTGTCTCTTCTTTTCTCTCATACTTATTCCGTCTTCTTCCATTGTCGCTCCTAATTTTCTCTCCATCTTATTCCTCATCTCTTTTCTTTTCACTCTACTACTTACCTTCTATCTCTCCTGCCCTCTCTTCCCTCTTCTTTTCCATTCTCTTGTTCCTCCCTCTTTTCCTTCTTTATCCCCTGGCTGTGCTGTTTGTAGTACTTGCTGGATGCTGCTAGGAAGCTGCGCCCGGACTTGTATGTAGTGGCTGAGCTGTTCACTGGGAGTGAGGAGCTGGACAATGTGTTTGTCACTAGACTGGGCATTAATTCTCTCATACGAGGTAGGCCGCTTGTTTTTTGCATGAACTAACTCTCCTAAGACTTCTGCTTTTCTAACTTGATATTAAGTAGATAGTTGCAATCCTACTGTGTACTATTTTACAACACAACGTAGTTTCGTCACAGAAACAACACCGGAAAAAAACTTTGCGCCATAGATAAAACATTTTATTTTAAGTTTCACAAACCCAGTGTTTGATGACACAAGCGTATACTAGGGTAAGCAGTGTTGTAAAGAAAATGTTACACACATCTGGGTAGGTGTTCCCGTTTACTTCCATGGGGATCAATGATCTCTATTACTCCCTCTAATCCAGTTTCACTAGTTCAGTTTAGATTTCGTTGAATGTAAAAAATTAGAGAAAATGAGCTGTCATACGGGAGTGACAGTGTACACACACTCGCACACACTCAGACCCCTAATCATTGTGCTTTCATTCTGATTCAGAATAATTTACATGTGTAGACACGCCCACGTGATTATTATATGTCTATGATGTGAAAGACATATTGTTATATTGTAATAACGATGAACTACAGTAACTGTTACATCAAAGTAACATATATAAAATGCAGGTTTCTTTATTGATATACTGTATGCAGACACGCACACCCAAATTCTGATTGTGCAGTATGACACTAATGTGTTCATTATATTATAAAATAAATGTGTCCCATTTCAGTGCAAGATGTAATAACTTCCACTGCTGTAGCTTATTACAGTTACATATATCTGTTTTCTTCACACACATCCCAACTGTGCTTTTATTATGGCTGACAGAAGAGATTTGGTTAAATGTTAATCTTTGCTCAACAGAGGCCATGAGTGCTTACAATAGCCACGAGGAAGGC
Organism: Taudactylus pleione; assembly: GCA_031769625.1. Classification (NCBI taxonomy): domain Eukaryota; kingdom Metazoa; phylum Chordata; class Amphibia; order Anura; family Myobatrachidae; genus Taudactylus; species Taudactylus pleione. The sequence continues at coordinate 2,954,047 of JAUIMM010000016.1, read as the reverse complement.
CGGCTTGTATATCGCTATGGTGGGGAGCCTGTGGGTTCCTTTGTACAGCCATGTCTCAGACCACTGGTTCCTGGAATCGCTCACGCGCTCTTCATGGACATTACACATGACAATGAGAGTCCAATAGAAGTAAGAAGATACTCAGTTATCTAATATCAGGGGTGGTTGGGAACAGCTTGAGGGTACAGTATATTTATTTAGTGGAACTGACATCATAACCCGAAAGTGTGGTTTTTCCATTCACTTTTCACCAACAAAATGCTTTGTTATGTAGCAGTGTCTGTAAAATGTATTAATCTGAAATATCAAAAATAAATATAGACTTGATCATTTTGGAAAAAGTACATTACAGCTTTGATCTCAGCGAGCAGATAAACATTTTCAGTGCATGCACTGTGTAGTATAGTTGTCATATTTTTTAGACTTTTATCTCAAATTTACAATACACATCATAAAAGGTCTAACAGGCTGATTGCTTTCAGATAAATATTTACCACCAAAAATGAACTGATCATCGACCATGTTCATTCACTTGCATTGGATTAATTATTACACTTCAGTATTTTAACAATTCATTATAATACTATTAAATAGTAACATGAGTTTCCAGCTTCAGATGAAAACTGTGTGATGATTTTCACTTTTCTGAACGAAGCTATCTTTATTAGGATAAGAATAGATAAAGAATGAAGTAGGTATATACACTGTATTGTGAAAGCAGCCTGTTATTTGGGGAAACATAAGGTTAAATTGCAGAAACAAAGTTTCCTTGTATTATTTATTTCTTTTTTTATAGAAACTAATTTTGAGAGTGTGGTATTTTATTTTGAACAATATTTCCCTTTATTATCTATTGTCATTACTAGATATGTAGCACATGTAGCATGTTTTCCAGAAAGCTAATTGCACATTCTTCTATTGCCAGCATCGATCCGCTTACGATTCATTGCCTAGTTCTGCCATTGTGTCTATGGCATGCTGTGCTACAGGGAGTTCTCGGGGGTATGATGAACTGGTACCACATCAGGTTTGTTCTGAGCTCTTACAGCACAATAATACGTTTTAGTATCTCCAACGTTTGTGTATTGTCTAATATAAGCAAATAAATGTGTGGTCAGATTACAGTGTATAGCTAATACTCGGCTTCTTCCTGGCAGATTTCTGTGGTGACGGAGGAGCGGTTTTACACTAAGTGGAACCCAAATTTGACTGTTCCCAATGCTGGAGAGGTGAACGCACAGACTGGGATTATCGCAGGAAAGAAAGCTCTAAACAGACTTCACCAAGAACTGGCCTCCCGTGGATTTATTCAGGTAATTCATCTCTTGCTGTTGTATGAGAACCGTGCAAAGTCTCCGTAACTTCCACTGGAAAAACCATCCATGCATCCCACCCGGATACAGTAAATGATCACCGACTCCTAAACTTCCATGTCTGTTGTGTGTTTCTCACTAGCCCCTCTCTCCTCTGGCCAGGTTTACGTGGATCAGGTAGATGAGGATATAGTAGCGGTAACACGGCACTGTCCCCATACACATCAGTCAGTTGTTGCGGTGTCCAGGACGGCCTTTAGAGACCCCAAAACCTCTTTCTACAGCAAGGAGGTCCCACAGATGTGCATTCCAGGTACAGAGAATTGGTTCAGTTGGGTCCAGATAGATTTATGATGACAAATAATAATGCTATAGGGATTGTTCCTAGTGTTAAACAAATAATTTTCAAGATATATCCTCCGCCAGCACCTGCTATAGCCTCCTGCATGATTTGAGGTCTGTTGGCAAGACAGTTGTGATAACTGATAATAGAGGTGTGTTTATCAGCACAAAGGGAAATGCACCTCAGTGGATAACATTGTGTCAGAAAAATAAGTGGGAGAAAAGAAAGGTGAGGAGAAAGTTATCCAGATGATGTGGTTAAAGAGCTGACATCACTTTTCTGGAAATAGTCCTTGATTTCCCGCCAACAAGCTGGTGTGTACAATAGATGCTCCGCCAGGACTGACAGCTAGAATAGCTTAAATACAGACAATGCTTTATAAGCTGAATGGGCAGAGAGCTACAGACGTGTCACCATTCACCTAGCATTTTTACGCGTTATGTAACTAGACACTTGGCGTAGCTTAGACACACCACCTCAGGTGGTTATTCATACTTTTTCCTGAATTTTGTATCTTTGCATCGTAGAAGCACACAAAGTCGTTTCCAGTGTACGTACCAGGCACACTAGATTAGTACTGCTGTCACAATTTAATTTATATAATGTCACAGTTTAAACATAATGTACATATAGCGCCAGGCATGGTGACTCTATTGAAATTCTTGTCTTTTCCTTTTTTACCTAGATTTGTGACTATGGGGGAATTCAATTAGCCCCAATAACTTAGCGGGGGTAAAAAAGGGAGGCGATTTAATTAGATCCCTTTTTCCACCCGATACCTTTGTTAACACCCGTTAAATTGCCGTGTTAACAGGCGTTAACACACAAAATCCGTGAAAAGTTAATGGCTTCGAGCGTTAACAGAGTCATGGCACCCGTTAATGGTGGTTATCAAGGATTTTTTTTCACTGTCTGTGCAATGGTGAAAATAATCCCAGATAAGTGCTGCCAGCTGCCTCACTTCGGGGCTAACTGAATAGCCCGGGGTGTCAATTAGTCTGTGGTAAATTACTGCAGCTATTTGACTTCCCTCAGGTCACGCATTAAATGCCCTTGTACTTTTGCTGCTATAGCAATGCATATATTTTGAGAAAACTGTTCTGGTGAGATGCTTGGTGCAGCCAAATTGCAAAGCCCGTGGCTCGCCTAAATGGGCTATTTGTCTCAATTTGAGGATACTGTAGGTGTATATGGACACATCTGTATTGGGCAATCTGTACACAAAGTCACATGTTGATTATATTATGGAGTAGGTTGTGTTTGTCACCAAGGTATACCTGTTTCATATCTACTATTTTTTAAGCAATTCACATTTATTTTTCTTCTAGTGACATGTACATTTGTGCATTTAATGTGTCAGTTTAAACATATTTTTAATCAACGTTTGGTTTAATTTGATTATTGGGTTGATAACAATTGAATATTGTGGTTTCTCTGTGTGAAGGAACAATTGAGGAAGTAATATTAGAAGCCAGGACGGTGGAGTTGAAAACTGCTCCATACAAACAGGATGAGCATTTCATTAATGGCTTGCCGCAATACACCGTGGAGATAAGGGAACACATTCAGGTAATGTGCCATTCTGCTACATTTTATTGCAGATCTCCGCCACATTAATCTTTTCATTTGAGTCATTAATAATTTTCACTTTCAGCTCAAAGACAGTAAAATTGTCAGGCAAGCTGGAGTCGCCACTAAAGGACCGAATGAATATGTTCAAGAAATAGATTTTGAGAATTTGACTCCAGGAAGTGTGATCATATTCAGGTATTTATTACTCCACTATCATTCAATTTAAACATGACACCACCTATAGCCCATGGATGTTGGCATTCTAGATTGCCACGTGTTCTATGTTGTCAGCAACAAAAGGAGCATTTCGCTATTCCGTTCAGGTTCTTTGCGTTTTTTTTTTATATCTGCAAGTATATGAATGGGGATTCTTAGTCTAATCTAGTAGAATTTTAAGTTTATGTGGGAAATGTGATTTGATTTTATGAACACTAGCCAGTAGCATTAACGTCTCACTCTGGAACACATTCCTTATGGAGCACAAACTAAATATGAATGTACCATTCCCTGGAGCCTTGCACGCTATGAGATCAACGCAGCTCTGCTTCCTGGTGTATCAGCCAGTGTCATGTTAAATGTAATCATTATTTTACACAGTGGGGTGGTTTCCTCTCATTCCTCCATTACCCATGTAATATTATTGAATAAAGTGATCTGTCTGTATTTGTAATGCTGCAATGTGTAGAATGTAGCTGATTGTACAGCAGCCTCAAGCAGACTAATTATATGCAATCTGCACCTGCCAATAAATATTTTGTGTTTTAATTTGTTCTGTTCACTACAGCTGGGGTTCTAGTAAATATATCTCAAGAAGTGGGGCTCCCAGACATCGGATATCACAGACTGTTAAGGATGAAGGAAGGGTCTTTTAGCTAATGCTATAATTTGGAGCAAAGTACAATGCTGGAAAAAAATATTGATTTTTGTTTTTGACCTTTAGCCATCTTGGAGACTTGTACATAATATTAAGCTATGTATTGACTATTGATTTGGTTTGTGCTACTAACAGGGTAGGTTTAGATCCCAATGCTCAGAAGGCTGTGGGCATCTTACGTAATCATCTGATCCAGTTCACTCCTCATTTCAAGTCGGGCAGTCTGCAAGATGACGAGCTGTATCCAATCCTGAAGGTGCCTTTTACAAAGTGAGTAATGTACACTGTGGGTACTTTGCCGTTCTCTCATTTGGTTTGGGACTGTTTAGGTTGAGTCTTAACTAAGCTTTGCTTAGGTTATTTCACATCCATTACAATGATAAATAAACAACTATATATTTATTTATTTACACTTTTTTCATATGATGTGACCATTATTTAAAGAGCCCTCCTCCCATCTATGGAAGATATTTTTTTCCTTAGTGCTCACTGATATTGTCTGGTGATCCCCAGAAAGTAGCTGCTAAGAGAGTACATCATTAGAAACAGGGACTCTCTCATATGTGTCCCATGTGTACAGGTGCAGTTTTGGGCAAGGTAGAGCATATACATTAAGCATGTGTTTTCTGTAGCACAGGACAATAATGTATTGTGATCACCAGATGATAGCTACTAGGGACCACATCATTTAAAAGAAAGGATCACCCTCTTTTTAATGTGGTTGCTTCTTATTGGAAGCCATGTTTTGGGAGATCTTCTCATTTCCCAGGACTCCATGATTTTTCTGGTGTACTATGGTTGGTGTCTGGTGATCCCACTGATCACCAGACACCAGCTTTTATGGGGCACCTCATTTTTAAGATGGGATTAGCCTCTTTCAAAGGAAGATACCCCCTTTTTTCTTTGCTGCTACAGTGAGGGAGATAGAGGGACATAAAATGTCTACCTCAGCTGTCATTGCACAATGTTATTAGTTTCAGATCTGTCCCTGCAGTTGCCGGCTGTCCCCACCCATTACTGTGGAGGACAAATGGGACTTCACAGTCTTAAGGTACATGCAGAGAACAAGCCTGCTCATCCTCCGCAGTGAAGGGGTTTGGTTTAATACTGTTCTTTTTGGTCATATTACGTTTTGGTATCTGGCAAAGTACAAGACAGTTCTTTTTATAGGATTTAGATATAACTGTCTATATTGCCAACTCTTAAGCCACATATCCACTAGGTGATTAAAATGAGCAATTGAACGATAACGACATCGTTATCGTTCAATCGCTCATTAATTGTTCACAAATTGGGCATGAAAATGTGGAAAATGACCAGCGATGTGCCCTCCCGCTGTCATCGCCTGAACATGACGGTCAATGTGCCGATAACGACAGATTGAGCATGTTCGGGGATGAGGGAGGGTGCCTGCACTGAACAACATATCGTTCAGTGTAGGCACTACAGGGGATGAGAAACGATTGTACGATTACAATGTTGTAATTGTACTGTCGTTCCACTATCTGTTAGTGGATACGCAGCATTAATGTTATAACAGTCAACTTCCTGTGAAACAACACACTAACTTGTACTAGCAAGAACAACTGTAGACTGATGGAAATGACTAAAACATTATCTGCAAAGTGCGGCGTGATATGCTGGTGCTATTTAAATAAAGGCTAATGATAACAGGAACTAAGAATAAGTTTAATTCTGTATTGTATAACTACTGTGTGGCCTAGGAAATTGCTACATTGTAGTCTCACAACTGTTTCATCCTCCTTTTCTTGCAGCATTACCCATAAACTGTCTTTGGCTGACCTCAACCAAGTATTATATCGATGTGATGCAGAGGAACAGGAAGATGGGGGTGGCTGTTACAACATTCCAAACTGGACCCCTTTGAAGTACGCTGGTCTGCAAGGTAAGGTCAAATGATTGTTACATACTGTAGTCTTGTCCTACCAGCCTGTATCCCTTGCAATACAATATACTGTTTGTAAGCTTTCCATACAGATTATTGTTATTATTAATAATAATAATAATAATAATATTATTAATATCAGGCTTTACTTACTAAATGTTTAGCCATATATTACTCTTTAAAAATAGAACAACATTAAAGGGAGTTTTGACAAGAGTAGCTAGGTTTCACTTATACTATATATATATAATATATATATATATATTATATATATTTGCATTGCTCATATTGCTCTCGTGCTGTCTAGATGATAGACCATTCTATTAGTTAATTAGCAATAATACAAAGTACTTTTCAATACCTTAGTGAAAAGTAATAGGCAATTACCGCAGTAAAGGATTCATCTTTTTGTAAAAAATTGTCTGAACAAAATAGTGATGAAAACTATGGGCCTGATTCATTACCGAACGCAATTGCGATCGCAGCTGTGAATTTGCACGGAACGTAGCTGTGGAAACATGATAATGCCTGCGAAAGCTCAGCCAGAATAAAGACACCCACTGCTGCTTTCTCGCATCCATCCAATGTCGCTCTTCTGTATAAACATCGATACCATCGACAAACATCAGCCAGTCATGCAGCATTTACACCAGGTCTGACCAGCTGCAGACACTGCAAGTCTCTTTGCACGCAGAGAGCTCTCATGCTATGTATGCAATCGTAGAGGCTAATTTATGCACACTCAGGAAACTGCATTCAAACGGACAGACACTCCTGCGTTCTTCCAACCACCCCCTTGTCACCACCCCCAAACACTGACAGCCTGTCACTCACTTTTAAATGGATTCCTCTGTGCGTCCATAGTTGCAGTGCGCAGAGCACACACAGTGCGGCTTACGCGCATGCGCGACAGCAAACAAACGCTCAGTCTGCATCCGTAGTTGCACTTGTGATTGGTACTGAATTAGGCCCTCTGTGTCTAAGTATTAGAGGATTATTCCACCCAAACCTCCCGCACTGTTTGCTCCGCTCTTCTCACTCCTGCTGACTCTGTGCTTTTTCTCAGCCAGGCAGCGTGTTCTCCATCCACAGCGCTCTGCCATCGGGAGCATGTAGGAAGTCAGCAGAGCAGTGGAGGAGACACGCTGAATTGCCTGAACCTGGACACCAGTAGCTTGTGCGATTAGGTTTTATTTAAAGTTATTAATCCAAAACTGGATTTTTTGGGGGAGGGGAATTGTCTTTTAATATTTCCATTAAAAAATGTTGACATCTCTCTTTTTATTTGTTGAGTAGTTATAAAAAAACTTTTCTTATTCTTTCACAGTTTCTGATGACATCAAAGTATAAATTCTGTTAGCCTTCATTTGACTACAGTATATTTATATATTGTCAACTCTTTTTTTGTCTTAACTTGGCAGGTTTACTAGCTGTCATGGTTGACATCAGGCCTAAGAATGACTTGGGACATCCATTTTGTGATAATCTGAGGTCTGGAGATTGGATGATTGATTATGTCAGTAACCGTCTCATTGCACGTGGAGGGTCATGTGCAGAAGTGAGTAAGGGATCATGTGATCTAGCCCTATGCAAACCTGAGAAATATTAAAACACACTTATTTAGTAAAAATAGAGTGCACATGTAAATCTATAACTGGAGAGTTCTATAAATATGCAGGACATTTATGTGTACTTTTAATGTACTATGTTTTCTGTATTACCTATATTGTTGCATTCAGTAATAAAGAGATGGATTGAATTGTTTTTAAGGTGGGCAAGTGGTTTGCTGCAATGTTCTCGTACTTGAAGAAAATTCCACGGTACCTTATCCCGTGTTATTTTGATGCCATATTGGTTGGGGCATACACCACCCTCTTGGATGCTGCATGGAAACAGATGTCCAGGTATGAAACATACAAAACCAGCAGAAAATTTAGTGCTTCAGCCCCTTTTGTTTGTAACCAAAGTCCTATTTTTGATTTATAGTAATTTTATAAACTTTGGCTTGTTGCAGAGAAACGTATTCTAGGGTTATGCCATTATCTATACAATAATTCCAGAAGGGTCTGTCTCACTTCCTCAGTGCAGTGTAAGCCTGGGCATGTACACCAAAGGCTCCCACTGCGAGGGAGACGGGACAGACCCTAGCCAGCTGCCAGCCACCCACCACCAGAACAGGATAAGTATGGGAGCAGAGGAGGGGAGTCATGATGGTGCGGGGGAGGAAGGGTGACAGAATAGCAGGGACGGAGGACACGACAGGGAGTCTTAGGTGACCCAGTATATATTGGGTTCAATATACTAGTGTATAAATAATTAAGAGAACTTTGGTTGAGTTTTTTTTTTTTTCCCCACTACTCTCCCAACTCCTGTCAGCTGGAGCTTTCCTTTCATTTTTCTTTTAGACCATTTTCATTCTGGATGGATGTGTTTTTTTTTTAGACCTACATAATAGGGAGCTGAAGTTCTTTCATAATAAAGAGACCCATATTACATTCCATGTTCCACAAATGCATAGGCTACAGTACAGACAAAGCAAACAAATGTAATAGCATAAGTGCTGTTTTAGATACTAAAGGCTCTGGACCTCATTCAGAGTCGGTCGCAAGCGCTTAGCGCTTGCAACCGGCTTGATGTTTTGGTCCTGCGCACGCGCAGCGGCCACACTGCGCGTGCGCAAGCCCCGGTGCGAGAGAGAAACTCTCGCGCGCCAGAGCTCACTACAAAAGGGCCGGCTGTCGATGTTGATCGACAGCTCGGCCCGTTTTGTAGGCAGGGCGGGGGGTGGCTACACAACGGAGGCGTTCCTGATGGAGCGCTTGTCGTTTTGTGGGCGGCCGCACTGACATCAGCAGTGATGTCAGTGGGGAGTTTCCTGCTCGATCAGAGCAGGGAGCTCCCTGGGGCTTGCGGTTGCCGAGACCCAACCTTAGGGTCTCGTCGTAAGCCCCGATGTTCGCGATGGTCTTGACCATCGCAACCATCACCCTGGTCGGTCGCTTAGCTGTGGGTGGAGGCCGCACTTAAAAAAAAGAAGCGGCTGCCCTCATTCAGAATGAGCAGTCGTTTCTTGTGACCGCCTCTGAATGAGGGCCTCTATTCATAAAGCAGTGAAAATTATATTTTCAGTTTGGAGCTGTGGAAAAAAAAGCTTTTACCTGTATCGATCGGTTCAGATAGAGGGTTACCACAGAGAAAAGTCCAAATTCATCTGCGACCCCCCTAATCACAGCAGACAGCACTTCCCCATACTGTAGTATAGGTAAAGTAGTCGGCTGCAATTCAGGGATGAACGGAAAGCTCAGCTCGTTTCTCCGCTCCAGTATCTAACACCATCTATGGGTGGTGTAATGATCTTCGTTGTGGAGAACAGCAATGAAATATAGGGGGTCATTCAGACCCACTCGCGAGCGGCAGTCCGCTCGCAAGTGGGTCGATGGTCCCCACTGCGCATGCGCACGACGGAGGGAGCTCCGTCGTGCGCATGCGTGAGACCCGATGAGCGAAGGACTTTACTTCGCTCGGAGTGTCTCATCAAAGGGGGCGTGCTGTCGAAGGTGACTGACAGCACGCCCCCTTTGGTGGGCGTGCCGGGGGCACGCCTACCGTCTGAAGCCGGCCCCACTGACATCACTAGTGATGTCAGTGGGAGTGATTTTGGCTCTGATAGAGCCAAAATCACTCCTGGCCTTGCGGTTGAGAAACCCAACCGCAGGCTTTTACTCGCAGTTCCGATGGTCGCGATGGTCAAGACCATCGCGACCATCATTTTGCACGCTCGTATATGCTGTGGGTGGTGACCCACAGCTATACGAGCGTCCAGGAGGACGCTCCATATTAATGGAGGTGGGCCCTGATTCAGAGCGAGCGCTCTGGTCAGAGCGTCCGGCTCTGAATCAGGGCCATAGTATCTTCCTGCTTTCTTACTGTCATTACCTTGTGGCACTGTGGGGATGTGGGGATACCTAAGGGGGTTCTGAAAAAGGGGAACTGTGAAAGATACCTGGTGAAACAAAATCACGATGTTATTAACCCCTGACTGAAAGATGGCTGTGCGGCAGTCACTGATGCCCGTACACCCTAGTGTGAAGTGTTTGCAGAGAATGCTGTGGCATCGGATTAACTTTATATTTTCCACCACCACTCAGTGTTCTTGAGCTAATGAGACTTCCTTAACCCCTTGCACTGCATGGGTCTCTGTGGAACAGGCTCGATAATGTCACCATTGCCACCAATAAAATGGCTACCTCCAGTCCCAGCAACCTATTTGTGCCCTGACGTACAGTATGTACCATCAGTATTTGTTAGTGAGATGGATTTCACGTTACCATACCCTGTAAGGCCATCACTTGGGGCTCCTCTTTTCGTACTACATCACAGGAGGTGTGACTGTTACTGAATGACATTAAAAAAATAACATGCCACGAAGATAGGTGAGCTCTGGGAAAAGATTTCATATCCGCATATGAAAAGTCATTTTTCCAGGAGCTACTATAGAGATGTTCCTAGTCTTGTTAGCATTCCAAATAGCTGTAGGACTCCTTGTATGATGCACATAGTCATGTGGGCTACTTGGCGTTAAATAGCAAGTATGACAGCATTTTTACAGTAAAAAAAAAATATATATATATATGAACCAGCACATCTGATATCATGAAATATATATTGGTTCATATTAGATATTGAGCATTAAATCCAGAAGTATATATGACATGATACATCAGTTGTACATACATGCAGAATAAGAATAATAACATTACAAATATACTACTGGGGAGATTAGGCCCTTTACTTAATGCTCTTCTTAGAAAATGTATTTTCTGTTTTTTTCCCTGAAATACTTATTAGTTAGCTCTTAAACTTATTATGATTGTAGGTGCATCCCATTGCAGGCATAGGATTAGGCCCAAAAATCAGGCACTTTCTTTTGCAGCAAGGCTGGGGAACACTGGACCATGGGAATGTAGGTTGGGCCTGGAGCTGGCACTTAATAAAACTATCTTTAAATCCTATGCTCCTCCCCCATGCAATCCCACAATTCCAGTCTTCGTTAAGTGCCTGAGGAGTAGGGCATGTTTTGGATGGGCTGCCATGCAGCCCTTGTAGGTAATTATTATTTTGTATTTATTTGTAAACTTTTTATTTTTGTTTCTAGTTCAGGAGCTGCGCGCTGCTTGTAGCAGCACACAGATTGAGTGTGGGCGGCTGCGGGAGCTAGTATGCAGCTGCGGCGGGGGGGGGTGCGCCGGCGGGACCCCCCACAAAGCACTCTGGTCCCTAGGAGAGACCGCCTGGATCCGGGGCGTGCTCGCACCCTTTTAGAGGGTGTTGAGTGGCAGTGCTGTCTGGATGGCGCCGCCATCTTGCCGGGTCTGATGAGGGCGGCTCCATTGCTGGAGCACGCACCACACAGGCAGCTCGGTCGAAGCTTAACAAGTGTTTTCCTTCCAGGTGGTGTGTCCTTGGAAGGTCAGTCTGACACAATCCACTTCTTCCCCAATAGGGGTTCATTTTCCGGTAGCAGAATTTTAAGTAACATCCTCTGTTCTGGGGACACGGCTCCAGAGGAACCTAAGGCCTAACGGAGTGTCTGTCTCTCTCTACCCAGTTCGCTTGCATGTGGTAGGGCGGTTGCTCCGGGTCAGCTACCTTTTTTGGTGACGTCTTCAGCCAGCTGGGTGTGTGGCATCTTTCGCTATGGTTCCATCTGGGGTCTCGGAGGTCCGCCACCATGGCGTTGCTTAATGTTTTTTCACAATTGGGCCGGGCTCTCATCCCACTCCTCTCAGCCGGCATGTTTACTACAGTTCCACCGTAGGTACGGAAACTGGTGTTCTATCTGCTTCCTTGTTCACAGGCTGCCCTGCTTATTCCAGCCGCTCTGGTCTCTTCGTGCCTTGCGCACCAGGGGGTGGGTTGTTCAGTTCGCATGAACTCTCTCCGATCCGGGATCCACAGCATGGAGGCCAACACCTCCTCCCTAGATGTCTGGAACGTGCGTCTTCGGATTCTGTTTGAGGCAGGTCTTCCTACTTTCTCAGTGGGTAATTGACTCGGTTCCTTGTCTATTGCAGGCCCTCCCATTCGCTGAAGCTCTGGCTCCGTGTGTTTGCACCACAATACTATAGGTGCTGCCGCGCCTAGTGCACACAGCAGGTATCACAATTTGTTCTCTTCGGAGATTCTGCTTGTGTAGGATACCTCTGCTTCAGCGTTACGGACCTTCTTAGGTCGCTTGTTTCAAGTACTTTCGGATCAGGGCTGTGTGCCGACTTTTGCAAGGTCTTTCTTGATTCCGTATATATGCACCTTCAGTCCTGGGGGTGGCCTTCAACACCTCTCTCCAGGGGTGTTTTCCTTGCGGCAGGCAGTGCGGGGACCGTACCGACCTTGGTCTCAACGGTTTGGTCGGTGCCTTGTCCATGGCCCTTGTGGAATATTTGGTCATTGGTCAAGTTGGTCTCCACTTAGAGACCATTCAGTACACCAGTGTGTGATTCTCCACACTTGACAGGGTTGCTCGGCATCCCTCTCATCTCAGTTCCCATTCTGTAAGGCCACACACGTCACTCTCCATTGGTGGGGGTTTTTCGTTCTTTTCCTCCAGGTAAATTCCTTGGTCTGTCCGGATGGGCTCATTGTGGCCACGTCCGCGAGTCTCCTGGGCTGAAGTGCCGTGATGTTGCTTTTTGGCTCTGGGGCCTTGGGTCACAGTCCACAACGGCTCAGCAGTTCGATGAGCTTGAGATTAAAGGACCCTGTCCTCGCCAGCTTGTCGCAGGCGGTCGGACAACAACCCGGTGATGACATAGGTACGTCTTCCGGAAGGCAACAGTGCGTGGCAGCAATGCCGTACTCTGTCCGAGGCAGAAACCTTGGTTCCATCTCTCTGTGGTGGTCAGGCCGGTAGTGGGAAATTGGACAGTGGACTTCCTCAGCAGAACCACATTTCTACACTGTTCCTTCATGTCTCCAGGGGCATTACGGCTTCCCGAGTAAAGGTAATCCTGGTGGCTCCTGGCTGGCTGTGCTTGTCATGGTACACGGACATTCTCCCGTGGTCGGTAGGCCAGGGGTAGCATCTTTCCATTCGTCTAGACCGCTGCAACTCTGCTCTTTTCTACCGGGGCACTTCCTCGGTTGGTTTTCGCGTCTGGCCTTCCATGCCTAGGAGCGATACAGCTGCAGGTCTTTCTCTCATGGTCCGTACTTGGCTGCAAGCCCAGATTCCGTTTCCATCTCGCGCTCACCCACGGGTTTGGAATCGCTACCTCTTGTGGTGTAACCGTTACAAGGTTTCACCTCTCACATGGCTTGGTTTTCCTTCTGAAGGGTTTGGAGGCCGGCTTCCGACTTTGGGCCTGATTCAGACCCACTCGCGAGCGGCTGTCCGCTCGCAAGTGGGTCGATGGTCTGCACTGAGCATGCGCACGACGGAGGGAGCTCCGTCGTGCGCATGCGCCAGACACGACGAGCGAAGGACTTTCCTTCGCTCGTTGTGTCCGATCAAAGGGGGCGTGCTGTCAATGTTGATTGACAGCACGCCCCCTTTGGTGGGCGTGCCGGGGGCGTGCCTCCCTGACGGGGGCGTTCCCACGGGAACGCCTCCCGTCAGAAGCCGGCCCACTGACATCACTAGTGATGTCAGTGGGAGTGATTTTGGCTCTGATAGAGCCAAAATCACTCCGGAGCTTGCGGTTGAAAACCTCAACCGCAGGCTCCGGCTCGCAATTTCGATGGTCGCGATGGTCACGACCATCGCGGCCATCAAAATGCACGCTCGTATAGCCTGTGGGTGGTGACCCACAGCTATACGAGCGTCCAGGAGGACGCTCCATGAAAATGGAGCCCGGCCCTCATTCAGAGCGTGCGCTCTGCTCAGAGCGTACGGCTCTGAATGAGGGCCTTTGTCTTGTGACGTTACAGGTTTTGGCCATGTCATTTTCTTTCCAGCTGCGTTTGGCACTTCTTCCAAGGGTCCAAACTATTTTTACACGGTGTGCTGCATATTCGCCACAGTTCATCCGCAGGTGGAGCCGTGGATTCTTAATCTAGTCTTCTCGGTTCTTGCGCGGGCTCCATGGGTTTCATTGGGTTCAATGGATCTTCAGTTAGTTGCTTGGAAGCTGGTCTTCCTTATGGCTATTGCCTGCCCTCAGCATAGTTCCGTGTTTAGGGTTTTGAAGCCGCTCTTGCTCGTTTTCCATGAAGACCGTGCGGTTTCCCGTAAAGGTTTTACGATTCCAGCCGACACTGGTTTCAGGTATTGTCTTTCAGGTTCTTCCTCCTTTGGTGGATTCCCGGGATGGGGATGATCTGGCTCTGCTAGTTGGGCTGAGCTCTGCAGATTTTTTAGATTGCAGAGTGAAACAGAAGGGAAACAACCTATCTACACTTCTAACAACCTAATCTAAATTTGGAGTAAATAACATCAACAAAGGTGAATCCACATTCTCACTGCTATAAGATTCTGCTGACTGCATAACTGGACTTTCAACACTGTTTGGGTGCTACAAAAACTTTGTGTATCACTTGCTACTATTTGTGCTGCCTCTGGGCCTCATTCCGACCTGGTCGCAGCGCTGACCGCTCACAACCGGGTCGATGGTGGCCCACAGTGCATGCGCACGACGGAGCCGGCTCCGTCGTGCGCATGCGGGAGACGCGGCTAGCGACGGGCACTCCATCGCTCCGGGTCTTGCACCAAAGGGGGCGAGCTGTCGATGTTGAGTGACAGCTCGCCCCGTTTGGTGGGTGGGCCGGGGGGGGGTGGTTGCCCAAACGTAGGTGTTCCCATGAGAATGCCTGCCGTTTGGGGGTGGCCCCACTGACATCACAAGTGATGTCAGTGGAGAGCTTCCGGCTCTGTTAGAGCCGAAAGCTCTCTGGGGCTTGCGATGAACGAGACCCTACCACAAGGGTCTCGTCGCAAGCCTGATGGTCGCGATGGTCTTGGGAACGCCTACCGTCTGGGTCCAGCCCCACTGACATCACTAGTGATGTCAGTGGGAGTGCTTTTGGCTCTGATGGAGCCAAAAGCATTCCTGGGCTTGCGGCAGCGAGACCCTACCGCAGGGTCTCGTCATAAGCCCGATGGTCTTGACCATCGCGACCATCATTTTGGCCGCTCGCTATAGCTGTGGTCACCCACAGCTATGCGAGCGGCCAGGAGGACGCTCCAAAAAGGAGCAGGGACGGCCCTGATTCAGAGCAAGCGCTCTGTCAGAGCGTCCGGCTCTGAATCAGGGCCAGAATCCGCTGCCTCCAAACTACTCACCCTCACTTCCTCATTTGGCCTCTCCTAATGGACCTCCTCACCCTCCCATGCGAGTGATCATTTCCTTGATCTGGTATTCACTACTCCCAATACCACATTCCTCCTCTCTGACCATCACCTTCTCTCTTTTAACCTATGCCTCTCTCCTTCCCCTTCTCTACCTCCGAAAGCCACCATCACGAAGCGTAACTTTGAAGCTATCGACACTGCTTTCTTTTCTTCCCTACTTGACTCACTTCTCTCCCCTATTCTCTCCTTCTCCTGCGTTGAACAAGCTGCTTCCCTATTCGATGCCTCCCTTACTTCTGCTCTTCCGGCAATCACTGCTCACCCTCGCAAATCCACACCTCAACCCTGGCATTCCAAATGCACCAGATACCTGCAAAAATGTTCACGAACCGCCGAGCGACAGTGGAGAAGATCACGTTCTCCGGCAGATTTTCTCCCATCTTGCCCACCTCCTTAATCTCTCCCTTTCTTCTGGCACTGTTCCTTCTGCATTCAAGCATGCCCTTGTCTCCCCCATTCTTAAAAAATCTAACCTTGATCCTACCATTCTCTCTGACTACGGACCAATCTCTCTCCTCCCTTTTGCCTCCAAACTCCTTGAGCGTATTGTTTACAACCACCTCACCACATTTCTTTCCTCCCACTCCCTCCTTGACCCTTTTCAGTCTGGCTTCCATTCGCTCCACTCCACTGAAACTGCCCTCACGAAAGTCAGCAACGACCTCCTTGCTGCCAAATCCAATGGCCACTACTCCCTGCTCATTCTCCTTGACCTCTCTGCTGCTTTTGACACTGTGGACCACCCTCTACTGCTGCATAGCCTTCACTCCCTTGGTCTACGTGACACTGCTCTCTCCTGGCTGTCCTCCTACCTTTCTGACCGTTCCTTCTCTGTTTCCTTTCACGATGACTCCTCCCCCCACGGCCTCTTACAGTAGATTTTCCCCAAGGTTCTGTTCTTGGACCTCTCCTATTCTCTCTCTATACGTCCTCTCTAGGTAAACTCATCCGCTCTTTTGACCTCCATTATCATCTCTATGCTGATGATACTCAGATCTACCTTTCCTCACCTGATCTATCCCCCTCTCTACTGACTCGTATCTCTAACTGTCTCTCTGCTATCTCCCTCCTGGATGTCCCAGCGATTTCTCAAACTTAATATGTCTAAGACTGAGCTGATCGTCCTCCCACATAACATCATGTTCCACTATTTCTTTATCAATAGATGGCATAACTATCTAATCTAGTCCCAAAGTGCGTTGTCTTGGAGTCATCCTGGACTCTTCCCTCTCCTTCAAACCACATATACAGAACCTCTCATAGTCCTGTCGTTTCCATCTCAAGAATATTTCCAAGATCAGACCCTTTCTAACCCAGGATGCCACCAAAACCCTGATACATTCACTGGTCATCTCCAGATTGGACTACTGTAACCTCTTCCCATCTGGCCTCCCCAAATCCCATCTCTCTCCTCTCCAGTCTGTGCTCAATGCTGCTGCTTGGCTCATCTTCCTCTCCAAACGCTCTACATCTGCCTCCCCTCTCTTACAAGCTCTCCACTGGCTCCCCTTCCCTTTCAGCACTCAATTCAAGGTACTCACACTCACTTAAAAAGCCCTCTCCCATTCCTCTCCCATTTACAACTCTGATCTCATCTCCCTTCACTCTTCTGTCCGCCCTCTTCGTTCACTTAATACACGCCGCCTTTCATGTCAATTGATTACTTCCTTTGGGACTCCCACCCTCTCCCCATCAAACTCTGCACCTCTCTACAATCTTTCAAACGAGCTCTTAAGACCCACTACTTCATCAAAGCCTTCCATCTCTCATCCTAACTTGCTGCTACATCTTCTTCCTTCCCGCCTACCCCATCTGTGTCACTCCTGTTTGTCTGCCCCTCTCTTAAAGAATGTAAGCTCTTTCGAGCAGGGCCCTCTACTCTCTTGTGCTTCTCCCTACTGTAATTTTAATTTATCTCTTACACCCCACTAGGGTAACTTACACTTGGCTGCTTATGTGAGCGTAAAGGTCGCTAATATAGTAGTGTTTATTAGACATGTCCATGTCCTGCTTTGTATTGTATTGTAAGTCACGGGTTAATTATTTGTTTATGTACTTTGTAAGGAACACTTGTGGTGCCATATAAATAAATGATAATAATAATAATTTCCTTGGACACGTCTTATTTGGTACGCTGCACTGTTTTCTGCGGGTTCTTTAAGATGCGTAGGATTGTGGTTGGCAGACTACTCAGCAAACCCTCGCACATTGGATCCGCTCGGACATTACTCTAGTCTATTCTGGTGCAGGGTAACTGCCACCAGACCAGGTGTCAGTGCCTTCCGCTAGGTGCAGCGCGTTGCAGAACTTCAGCAGCACAGGTACATCGTGCAGCTATCTGGTCCCCTGTCCCCGCGTTTGCTCATTTTTATGTTTCAGGTTTTTTGCCTCTGTCGGCACCCACTTTGTGCGTACAGTTGTCCAGTCAGGCAGCCTGAGGGTTCCCTCCGCTGGGGGGGCTTTGGTAGCCTGAGCGTTCCCTCCCCTGGGGGCAGCTTTGGTGTGTCACATGGTCCAGCAGTGTTCCCCAACCTTGCTGAAAGAGAAAATATGATTTTTGGTCAACTTTCCATTGAATTCTTTTCTCTTAAGCAGGTTGGGGAACACTGCGAGCCCTCACGCTCAGTCGTGCGAGGTGTTTGGTTCTTAACCGGTCTTTTCCCTACTGGCTTGTTTGGTTGTTCTGAAAAGTTTCACTGTGTTCCTGCTACTCCTCGCCGGACTCTTTTAAAGAAGTACTGGAATTGTGGGATTGCAGGGGGGAGGAGCATACGATTTAAAGGTACAGTTTTATTAAGTGCCAGCTCCAGCCCCA
Source organism: Taudactylus pleione (assembly GCA_031769625.1). Lineage (NCBI taxonomy): Eukaryota > Metazoa > Chordata > Amphibia > Anura > Myobatrachidae > Taudactylus > Taudactylus pleione. The sequence goes on along the minus strand of JAUIMM010000016.1, from coordinate 2,935,878 downwards.
AGCTACAATACCATGGTCCAGTGTTCCCCAGCCTGCTTAAGAGAAAAGGATTCAATGGTAAATTGACCAAAAATTCTATTTTTGCAGGGATGAGAAGGAGGGAGCCCTCTGACAAAGCAGGGACCTCCCCAGCAAATGTTCCCTCTTCATATGTATTATCTCATTTATATAATCTCTGCACCCCAGACACAACCACCTTTGTGCTTCCCCATGAACACTGGTGCATGTGTATAGAAATGGCTGCATGAGGTCATAAAACGTTACATTTGTATATGAGTCTTATCTAATATGCTGGTTTCTGAACTATTATATACAGATAATAAACGCATGTTTTACTCCTGGTCTCATTGGTAATAATGTAATACATAATAAGTAGTTTGTTGTCTTTGTATTTATGCAATAGCTGTTATTGTGTAGTATAATGTGTAAGTCTATTTTCCTCTTGTTGTACTGGTCCCTTATATTCTGCACTTTTTCATTGTCTGTATCTTTCAATTTCATAAAATACTGCATACGTACATACTGTACATATATATGCAATTGTCTATTTAATATGTAGAATGAGAACAGAGACAGTCATTACATTTCACTCATGGGTACATAATTTGAAGCATCTGGTTCTATGTGTATCTGATTTTAGCTGGTAGGTTTTTTGTCTGTGGCTACATTAGTAACTAAATAATGTCCATCACTTCATCATGCAATTACATGTACTGTAGCTTATTGATCAGTCTCTCTTCCATAGCTTTGTACAGAATGGATCTACCTTGGTGAAGCACTTGGCTCTGGGATCAGTCCAGATGTGTGGAGTCGGAAGATTTCCTGCCCTGCCAGTTTTGTCACCCTCTCTGCCAGATGTGCCCTACCGTAGCAACAACATAACTCAGGAGAAGGAGCAGTGCTGTCCTTCACTAGCAGCTGGTAAGTATTAATTCACTGGATGTACAGATAGAATGTAAAAACGTAGAACATTATCAGTGCTCGCTTTGGTGACATGAAAAATGAACTATCGTACCATAGTGTTTTTGAGCTGCAATTGTCAGTGACCAGCCATAACAGCACATACATGAGATAGAGGGCCTCATTCAGAGGCGGTCGGAGGATGCAAGCGGTCGCTCAGAAACTGGGCGGCCGCTTGCATCCTGACCGGCCGCCTCTGTTTCGGTCATTAGGCTGTGGGTTTACACCCACAGCTTTAACGACCGCTCGGGTGATGGTCTCGATGGTCAGAGACCATCGCGACCATCGGGGCTTACGACGAGACCCTAGGGTAGGGTCTCACTTGTCGTAAGCCCTGGAGAGCTTCTGGCTCTGTCAGAGCCGGAAGCTCTCCACTGACATCACTTGTGATGTCAGTGGGGCCTCCCACAAACGGTAGGCGTTCCCATGGGAACGCCTCCGTTTGGGCTGCCACCCCCCCGGCCCGCCTTCCAAACGGGGCGAGCTGTCAATCAACATCGACAACTCGCCCCCTTTGGAAAGAGACCCGCTACGACCGGTGCTGTCGGTCGTAGCGGGTCTCACGCATGCGCACGAAGGAGCCGGTTCCCTTGTGCGCATGCGCACTGGCCAAACATCGAGGCGGCCGTGCGGTCGTAGACTGTACGGCCGCCTCTGAATAAGGTCCAGAGAGAGCAGTAAACAATTAGTATGTATGATGTTGACAAGTGGCTCATTAGGAAGGCTGATTGCAGTCAGTGTTCAAGTGGTGTCCTAGGGAACAGAATCATAGCATACATGCATTATACATAGACATGCCTTTGTCTGAATATGATCTCTCTGTGTATTTGAGCCTGACAACATGAACAACAAAGTTAACAACTAGACGCCGACAGCAGGAAGCTGTGCAGTAAGAGGTCCGGAGTATGAGGTTCTGGTTTTGTTGTGGGCGCAGGGTGGTAATAGGAGCAGACACTGAAACAGATTTAAAAATAAACGTGGAGTTTTTAATGAGTGGCTTAACAGGCATGAATGAGGTAAAACAGAAAGTCTGGGTATAGCACTAAAGTGCACTTGGGAACTGTAGTGAGGCAATGGGAAAAAAGTCGGGGTAGTGATAACAGAAGGCAGTCCAGTATTCCAGGTCTTGTGAGGCTGAAATGAATTGTGGCTGAAGAAATAATGTCCAGAGGAAGGTGCAAGTGGAGGCAAGGTGCAGGGTAACAGCTGACACAGATACTCAGGCAATGGGGAAGGCAAAAGGAGGAGGCAGTGGGAGAAGGTAAGGAGCAGGTTAGGTGAAGCAGGCTTAGACAGAGATCCAACAGGCAGGCGGACAAGCTCAGAAACTCTCTCTCAGCTAGCTCTGAGAAACACGTTGCACTGGCAATGCAAGGGAGCTCTGAACTCCCTTTTGTACCCAGCACCCAGCCGTGAGTGGTCAGAGAGTGAGCATGTGACACGCCAGGATTGGGGAACTAGGTCACATGGCAGAAAGCAAGATGGCGGCGCCCATGCCGGAGCGGAACGGAAACACCGCCAGGCACACCCAGCACAGAGTGACAATATGCCCACACATGACCGCGCACAGCCAATGCTCCCCGCCAGGCACAAGCACCACCACCAGACGCCCCCCACCATAACATCCACACAGGTAACACCCGCCGACCACCATGCCGAGAAACCCTGGTCGTGACACGGAGCTGTTATTACAGCAACTAGAATGCTCTATAACTAGGGCTGACCACATTTACAAAACCAATATAGTGAATTGTATGAAATTTGAATAAAACTTGTCACCTTTTTCCACTTAAGGATTTTATGTGCAGTTAAAAAAAAGCAGAGTAGCACAGGTAGGAAGTCCAGGTGATCAAAGTCAGGTCGGTACTCAAGAATCCACAGAGTAGCACAGGTAGAAAGTTCTGGTAAACATAGCTGGGTCAGTAAACAGAGGTTCAAATAGCAGTACACCAGACAGACGTAAAGAGTCGGTCAGTTCCAAGGCACAGAGGGTAATCACCTAGCACCGATTGCCAGGTGAGTTTCAAATATACTGTAATAGTGGGCGTGACTCCAAATTCACGCTGTCAACGTCCTGTGCATGGTTGCACTGGAGATCACAATACCGGGAATTGCGTCTCTGTCCACAGATGCATGCTGAACGTCTGATACCTACAGATGTGTCCTCACTCATCTTTGCTGCAGTCGCGCCAAACAGCCTCTATCTGCATGCCTGGTCCTGTGAGACTGTACTAGCGCCAAGCATCTTTCTTGCGTCTTTTTTGCAGGAAATGCATCTAAGTTGCAATACAACTCACCAGAAGACTATGGCCCTGATTCAGAGCCGGACGCAAGTCACTGCTCGTTCGCTCCGAGCGATGTTTGCCCAACTGCGCATACGTACGGATCGTTATACGCATGCGCGAACAACTCAGTGCGGCCGAAATTCATGTGCTCGCAAAATAGCGAATGCCTGATAATTTGAGTGACAGAAAGAGGCGTATGTGGGTGGTAACAGGGGAAGGTGCTTGAAAACGGGGAGTGGAGATCCGATCGCAGGCGTGCTTAAAGGTCAAAACGGGCGTTTTATGGGTGTGCCTATTTAAAACAGCAGCGTCATTGACCACGTCACTGGGTTATTTTAGAGCCAGAACTGCTCGCAAAATTGTGGTAGCAAACACCAGCCCCAATAAAAGCGAGCAGTTCATACCCTGGTCGATGTACTCGATTAATCTAATAAATAGCGGACATGACGTAGGATGCGAGCGGCCAGGGGGCGTATTTTTAAAAAAAACGAACGCAAGTTTTGTTCGCTCGTTCAGACATAGAGACGTGAACAGACCGCAAACAGCGAACGGTTCATTTGAATAGCCACCCCTTGTTTTAGAACGAACGACCGCAAATAGCGAGTGGCTCTGAATGAGGGCCTATGTTGCTTAATTTTATATGTGACACCTGTATGCGCAGTGCTACGATTAAGCGGCCTTTTTTTTTTGCACTCCAAGTTTCGTTTACAGACTGAGTATTCACAAATCAAATTAATCAGCACAGTCTGCTGGTGCGTCCTAGTTGCATCGCATTGCGACTTAGATGCATTATCGGCAAAAAAAAGACACCCAACACTAGCAGAGTTGCACGGGACCTGGTGGCTCACTCGTGATGTATGAGGACACATCTGTATATCATCTGGCCAGCTTCATAAAGTACGTGTTCGGAAACCTTAAAGGAGCATCTGGGCATCACTGAACATGTCACAGAATGTTACAGAGGCATTCAAGTACTGCTTAATGAGATATTTATACAGGAAACTATAGGGAAATAAAACAGTAAGTGCTAAGCAAACATGATGGAAAGGCAGACACACATGCATCAAATATAATGCTATATAATTTATATCTAGATTTAAAATAAATGTTTGGTCTCATAGGTAGATTGTGATTTTCTTCCCCATGTGGCTCATATTTTACCAAATGTAACCGGACCTCCTCTGTTGGTCTATATGAGTTTTTGCAGTGGAAGAGACCTCTTTATCATATCTCTTTCCACATGATGGCAGTAGGCACTGACATCTCTCTCTATTTTAACACTGTAGCTCTCCTGTTTCATTTTGAACGTCTCCCCTACTTTCCTTACTTTCATCATCGTCTCCTCCCTCTTGGTATTCTCTGTGACTCTGGATCTGCCTGCTTCGCCCATCAACAAGGGTACAGGTCATGCCAGGACTTTTATTATAGTTATAGTTACTATATTTGCATATATGTTGCTTTGTATATATTGTTTTTGTCTTCTTATGCTTGTACTTTGTACAATGCTACGGACCCCATTTGGCGCCCTATCAATATAGGGTAATAATAATAAAAGGCAGGTACAGTGTCGTGTATGTCATTCGGGATGTAGTCAGCATCCCGGCGTGTGGGATGCCGACGGGCGAAATACTGGTGGGAGGGTTAGGCACTAGTTGGGAGCTTTGGTTTAGGCTTCGGGGAGGGAGTGTTAGGTTTAGGGTGCTGGGAGGGGGAGGTTAGGTTTAGGCACTAGGGGGGAGCTTTGGTTTAGGCTTCGGGAGAGGGAGTGTTAGGTTTAGGGTGCGGGGAGGGGGAGGTTAGGTTTAGGCACTAGGGGGGGAGGTTAGGGTTAGGCATTGGGGAGGGTTAGGGGTAAGGGTTAGTCTTACCTTCTATCCTTATGGGTGTCGGGATTCTGACTGTCGGAAAGCCGACTGTCTCATACCCAACCCATGTCATTCAATGTCTCAGTATTCCTTTGAGTCTAAACATGTCTCTTAAATTGAGTATTATAACAAAGCTGGATATAAAACGTTCTGTATTTAGCATGAAAATATGAACCACTGTCCCTAATCTGAATAATAGTGATATGAAGCTACTATATTATAGAATAAATTGAGGGCTAAAAAAAACTTGGCATAACCTTCCACAATGCATCAAATGCTTCAGCAATGTAGAAAAAATGATCTGTGCTCATTGTATGTGTCGTGATGAACCTCTCATGGCTCAAAATTCACAGATCTAAGGGCCTGATTCAGAGCCGCTCGTAAGCGGCCGCTCGTTCGTTCCGAGCGATGTTAGCCCAACTGCGCATGCGTACGGATCGTTATACGCATGCGCTAACCAGTCAGTGCGACCGAAATTCATGTGCTCGCAAAATAGCGAATGCCTGCTATTTTGAGTGACAGAAAGAGGCGTATGTGGGTGGTAACAGGGGAAGGTGCTTGAAAATGGGGAGTGGAAATCAGAACGCAGGCGTGCTTAAAGGTCAAAACGGGCGTTTTATGGGTGTGCATATTTAAAACAGCAGCGTCATTGACCACGTCACTGGGTTATTTTATAGTCAGAACTGCTCGCAAAATTGTGGTAGCAAACACCAACCCCAAGAATAGCGAGCAGTTCATACCCTTGTCGATGTACTCGATTAATCTAATAAATAGCGGACATGACGTAGGATGCGAGCGGCCAGGGGGCGTATTTTTCCAAAAAACGAACGCAAGTTTTGTTCGCTCGTTCAGACATAGAGGCGTGAACAGACCGCAAACAGCGAACGGTTCATTTGAATAGCCACCCCTTGTTTTAGAACGAACGACCGCAAATAGCGAGCGGCTCTGAATCAGGCCCTAAGTTTATTGTGCCTGATGGTACAATATTTTGCCTATTGCACTTTTATTTTTAAAACCTATTACAGGTTGATTCTACCATATCCAAATATTCCGAAATACTGAATTTTATTAGCATGACTGAGATAGTGAAACCTTTGCTTTTTGATGGTTCAATGTACATAAATCTTGTTCAAAGCACAAATTATTAAAAATATTGTATAGAATTACCTTCAGGCTGTGTGTATAAGGTGTATATGAAACATAAATTAATTTCATGCATGTACATAAACTTTTTTTGAGCCACAGAATTATTGTAAATATTGTATAAAATGACCTGCAGGCTGTGTGTATAAGGTGCATATAGAACATAAAAGCATTCTATGTTTAGATTTCTGTCCCTTTCCCAAGATATTTCATTATATTATGCAAATATTCCAAAATACAGAATATTCCGATATCCAAAATAGCCCTGATCCCAAGCATTTTGGATATGGGAGACTCAACCTGTATTACATATCACAGAATTTATTTAAAACAAATGTCAGGAACTGAGATTAATTCTGAAGATACTTTGAACCATTCCCTGCGTACACTAATTTAATGCAGAGGACAGTAGCTTTTACCTATACTGTATACAGTGGCGGTTCTAGGGGCGGGCTAACAGGCCTATCGCCCAGAGCGCCGGCCCCTATAGGGTGCCACTGAGTCCCCAGAAGGAAAAAAAAAAATCCCATAATAAAAAACAAAAACAAAAAACAGCGCCGGTCCCCCCCGTGCTAGCCGCCGCAGGGAGGCTTCATTTGCTGGGCGTGCTGATATTTGTTATCAGCGGGCACCCGGCTCCCTCCCTGCAGCGGCAGCCGAAAGCCGGGACTCACTCCTGAGCTTCGGCTCCCGCAGAGAGCACTATGGAAGGGACATCATGACGTCTCTCCCATAGATCCGTGGTGGAGCCACGGTCAGACAGCAGCGGACGCAGGAGCGGGACCTAAGGTAAGTATTGTGTTTGTATTTAAATTGTATTTTTTTTTCAGAAGGGAGGCATGGGGGCATGTCTATAGGGGGGCATTACTACTGGGGGCATGGCTATAGGGGGCATTACTACTGGGGGCAATGCTATAGGGGGTATTACTATAAGGGACATTACTACTGGGGGCATGGCTATAGGATGGCATTACTACTGGGGGCATGGCTATAGGGGTGATTACTAATGGGGGCATGGCTATAGGGGGCATTACTACTGGGGGCATGGCTATAGGGCGCATTACTACTGGGGGCATTACTACTGGAGGCACTTCTATAGGGGGAATTACTACTGGGGGCACTACTAATGGGGGCATTACTACTGGAGGTACTACTAATGGAGGCATTAATACTGGGGGCACTACTAATGGGGCATTACTATAATGGGCATTACTACTGGAGGCACTGCTATAAGGGGCACTACTAATGGGGGCATTACAACTGTGGGCACTACTATAGGGGTCATTATTACTTTGGGTGCTACTATAGGGAGCATTCCTACTGTTGGCACTACTATAGGTGGCACTACTAATGTGGGCACTACTATAGGAGGCATTACTACTGTGGGCACTACTATTGGGGGCATTGCCAATGGGGGCACTACTTTAGGGGACTTTACCAATGGGGGCATTAACACTGTGGACATTACCACTGGGGGCAATACCACTGTGGGCACTATTAATGAGGGCACTGCATGGGGGGCACCACTACCGGGGCCATTGTGTAAGGGGCACCACTGCTGTGCGCATTCTATAAGGGACACCACTATTGTGGGCATTGTATTAGGGGCACTACTACTGTGGGCATTGTATTAGGGGCACTACTACTGTGGGCCTTGTGTATAAGGGGCACTAATTTGGGCATTGTGGAAAAGGGGCACCATTGTGTTTCATAACATGAATAAGGGACTAATGTGTGGCATAATTTGAATTGGGGATACTGTATTATAAAGGGAATTACTGTGTGTGGCACAATGTATTATACCGGGCATTACTGTGTGTGGCATAATGTATTATACAGGGCATTACTGCGTGTGGCATAATGTGTTATACAGGTTCTTACTGCATATGGCATATTGTGTTATACAGGGCATTACAGCATATGGCATAATGTCTTATACAGGGCATTACTGCATATGGCATAATGTGTTATAAAGGCAATTACTACGTGTGGCATAATGTTTTATACAGGCCATTACTGTGTGTGGCATAATGTGTTATAAAGGGCATTATTATGTAAGGCGCATTACTGCACATAGCAATTATTCGCCACAGTGTGATGAATTTGGGGTGTTCCGCAAGGACACGCCCCCTTTCTGAAAGCGCGTGCGCTTTCAGCACACGCAGAGGAACGCCATCTAAGAAAAGTTATTTTTTTGGGGGGAGGGGGGGGGGCAAAACTGTAAACTTTCGCCCTGAGCTCCACAATGTCTAGAACCGGCCCTGACTGTATATACTGTATGTGAATGTTCCAAGATGCCGTTTGATTAAGAATTGTGTTTGTTGTAGTGGATCTATAGGGAAAATGCTGACCAGCTGTTCATATTAGACCAATTTTTTTATTCTCTATATTCTATATTACCGTACTCTTGTCAATTCTGCTCGTGCTAGTAATGTAGCCCCTGTGGCTTCCTGGATTTGTAGTTTCCACTAGATATCAGTTTTTTTTTTACCATAAGCTTTTTATTTACATATTTTCTTATTCATTTATGTTGTGCAAACAAATAAAACCCCTAGAGCTTTGTGCTATGTTCTTCATTTTTTCCCTAGGTCTTCCCCATTTCTCTTCTGGGATTTTCCGCTGCTGGGGGAGAGACACGTTCATATCCCTGAGGGGTTTGCTGCTCATCACTGGACGCAAAATTGAGGCTAGGTAGATAAATCATTTTGAACTATACCCTAGCTGACATTTCAACTTATCTGTAAAGAAATGCAACATGACCAAACAGTGGATGTAACAGCGGAGGGGACCCTGCTGTTTCCACACATACTCTGTCTGTGACTAGCTGCTGCCTCCATTCCCGCCCTCATGCCATGATACTACCCATCTTATGCAGCACTATCCTCAGTGAGGTTTGCCACACATAGGATGGACAATATTAATGGCCAGTATGGCCACAGAGGTAGGCGGACAATTAGATAATACGGTCATTCAAGCTATTGGCTTATGCTGAGGCCTCTAAGTGCAGTGGTCTGATAGCAGCTATCTTCCAACAGCATTTTCACACAGTCCTGATAATCCATTCATTTTTGTTAGATTGGATCATTATCATGCATTACACCATTTTTTGGACCTCACACACTGCGATATCAAGTGGATATTATTACAATTATATTTTTTTTATTTCTAAGGTGCCAGACAGTAGGGAAAGCAAAGCACACATTAGAGACATATTAGGTAGACAAATTAAATTACTTAAAAGAAAGGTCATTGAGGATCCTGCTCATAAAAGAGCTTACAATCTAATTGGGAAAGGACAGAGGTGAGACAGGAGAATAGAGTGTGGGACAGTTGTGAGGGTATAGAGGAGGAAAGCATTTACAGATTTTTAAAATACCAAAGTCCTAATGGAGACTCTGGTCCTGTCTCAGAGTCGGACGCAGGCGCGGTCATCTGTGCATCTTTTGCTGAAGTCACATCTGCGATTTTATGATAATGCAGCTGCAAAGCCCTTCCCTGGTGTACAACCATGCGTCCGAATCTGCAAGGACTGAGACTCCCACTTTGAGCATCGTTAGATGCGGCATTCCTGCTTAGTGCGTCTCTAGTCACACCAGCCAAACTTGTACCGTTCCTATGGCAGGTGCAGATAATCCATCTGAATACAGCCTCCTATTTGACCGATTCAGTATCTCTACGCATCCACTATTGGCAACAAGTCTGTGATACCCATATAAGATGCAACATCTCCATGCTTCTGATTAGCCACCTCCCTCTTACATCCCATACACCTCCCAGGAACACCCTTACATTTCCTATACACTGCAACTGTGCATCTGAAACTGTACTGCACCTCTGGACACATGCCCGGTGCAGCCCCATGCGCAGATGAAAAACATTGCACCACTGCGTCCTACTTAGAATCAGGCCCTCTATATACCCATGATGCAATGTTCCCTAATTGGATGAATGAGGAAAAAAGTTTATCTACCCCCCAAGATCCATGCAGACATTATTTGATGAATAGTGTCAGTCAGTATTCACTTTAATTTAATTATCTGAGTAGATGTGTTTTTTGTTGCAGTTTTGTATTGATGTTCTGGTGGATAATTGTAACCATTGTGTCTTCAGAAACATCATTCTTGCATTTGCCGGCACTCTGAGACATGGGCTAATCCCCAACCTTCTTGGCCAGGGCACGTATGCCAGGTATAACTGCCGTGATGCTGTGTGGTGGTGGCTGCAGTGTATACAAGACTACTGTAACATTGTTCCGAACGGCATATCAATCCTGAAGTGTCCAGTCTCCAGGATGTACCCCAAAGATGATTCTTCCCCGACAGCAGCTGGAGAAGTGGTACGTTTTTCTTTTTTCTCTCAAAATGTTCTGATAACTGATTGACCTGGAGACAAACTAAGAATATAATCACCAGTTATCCATTCTTACCACTGGTAGGGGTGATTATTGACTGTATATTAATTCATGTGATGACATTGCTCAGTGGGCAATGTTATGGTTTATATGTTTAATGTTAAGAAAATTGATTAAATCCAAGATGGAAAAACATTTTCTGTTCTTTTTTTAGAGACCATATAGGAGCCAAAGCATTTACTGACTGATCATTCTGCTTTATATACTCAAGTCCAGTTCAAGGTGCATGGCCCAAAGGCGCATCAAGCACTGCCTAGTTTTGTGGGTTGGTAGATACTATGGAAACCTATGCAGGGTGGAAAATGTCACATAAGAGACCAAACTGCTATTACTTTAATACAGCCCTTTTCATTAGTTTAACGATACAGTTTTTCTCCTACAATATTGATCTGTTTGGCCTAATGTATATAATCTTGTGCGAGTAAGGGAACACTGGGAATGTATATTGCATGTGGCACTTATATGTGAATGTAACGTTTTATACACCTAGTATAGCACCTAGTGCAACTGAGAGGTGCAAAATGCATCCTGTTATTAGTTTGTACGTCTGTGTGATGGAGAACTAAAATAGTTATGCAGGGTGGAAAAGGCTGTGTAGTTTCCCACAAAGCAGGGGATGCCCCTGTAAACACACTCCTTCCACTCCACTATCTTATGTAAATAAATCAATCCCACAATATTAAGGAGGAGATGTATCAAACTTTCTAAAGAGTGGAGAAGTTGCCCATAGCAACCAATCAGCTTGTACCTATCATGTTATAGAATGTACTTGATACAGGATAGCTAGAAGTGGATTAGTTGCTACGGCAACTTCTCTGCTTGTCCACTTCTTCACTCTTTAGAACGTTTGATATATCGCCCCCTACATCTGTATTCTATACTACAGTGTATGTAAGCACTCTCATACAACTATTATTCATTTAGCAAGGAATATGCCAAATCTGCCCAACTCCTCTGATTGGCAGATGTGCTTTGCCTTAGAACTAGACATACTGGCATGTACAAACAAGCATTTGGGCGGCACTTTTGCAGGTTGTAAGTGATCCCAAATGGGCAACTCACTTGTCATCGACATGCAGTCATGATGTGCGGCTGCGTATATCACCAAGACTTACATCAATGGCAAGCAAAGGAAAAAGTGCATGTTGATGGCGGCAGGATGCCAGCATTGAAATTGGCAGTTTTGCGGACATTGGCACTAGTTGAACTCCCCCAGGATCTCTAAGGTTTATATGAGAACCATAAAAGAGACCCAAAAAAAGGAATTGCAGGAAACATTATAGTGGTGTTCAGTCATGAGCAAACCGGGATGTTGTGAGGTCTTAGGGGAAAATAGAAGGGTCAGTTAAACACTTCTGTATGCCACATGTGAGGATATTGTAAGGGCGTCACTCCCCTGCCAATTCTTCTCCCTGGCCAGGCTCTAGCATACTAACTGAATTGATTTACATATTAAGCAGCAGAGTCGCAGGGCATATGGTGGAGTCAGGTGTGTGATTTGTATTTTCTTCTGGCAGTTATTCATTATGGCCTGTACTGTATTTAACAAAAGAGGAACTATTAGAGAGGTGGCAGTGAGTAAATACACTAGTTATGCCACAAAGGACATGAATCTTAATATACATACTGTAATGTCACCCTACATACTTTAAAATGTGGCAGTGTCTCACCACGTCTGTTTTATCCTTTACTCAGCACTAGTGATTACAAAGCAATATCCCCTCTATTTGTACAGGACCAGCCCCTCTATGTTGTTATCCAGGAGGCTCTGCAGCACCATGCACAAGGAATCAACTTCCGGGAGAGGAACGCTGGGCCCCAAATAGACCGGAACATGAGAGATGAAGGTGAGTCCTTTATACTGTATATTACCATGTAATATACCTCCAACCTGTTTGTCCTCTTACCTTACTCTGGTGTTGCTTTACAGGCTTTAATATCAATGCTGGGGTGGATCCAGTGACTGGTTTTGTTTTTGGAGGGAACCGGCTGAACTGTGGGACCTGGATGGACAAAATGGGGGAAAGTGAAAGAGCTCGAAATAGAGGAATTCCAGCAACTCCAAGGTACCAGAAATCCTGACCTATGTAGAATATGTAATGAGGGTTGTAATCTGTGTACAAAGCATTCATTCCCTCTCTAATGAAGTGATTCCTGTTATGGTTTGCACTTTGATAGTGTTTGCATTGTGCTAATATGCACTGTGACACCCACAGGCATCCTTAGTTATATGATTCTGCAGTCCGAGTAACCTAATGCTTTGTTACCCACAGCTTTCCTGAATATCCTACTAAGAAATTCACTGCAGCCACAATACTACATACAAATATACCCTATGTAAGGATGCAGACAAACAGATTGATATATACAGTTCTAAGGTTCAAATTGATACACCCACACACCACAATTCCCACATTCATTCACCATAACACAAGCACTGACCCACTCTCTCTCCCCCACTCAACACAAACACATAAGCAGACTGGATTTTGCATTTTCAAAATAATCACTGTGGTGGCCATATAAAGCACATTGTCAAGTCATTTTGGCAGAAAACATCCAAATTGGAAAACCATGGGGCATAATCAATTGGCCATGAGATTTTCACATCCAAGATTAGTCCGGACTTTCACGTTCAACATTGCGACCATTTCTTAATTGCCGCGGGTATGCACGCTTCTTATTTCCGCAGTATTCAATAGAAAAACCTGTGTGAAAAAATTAAAAAACATGGGGAGAACAGCCTGTTCCCTAAAAGAAAATAATAAAAAAATGACTTAATATAAATAATGTATATTATGATTCCAAAGAAAAATTGTTTAAGCTTTTAAAATGGCTGATTTGTGCATTTTTAAATAATGTATATTATGATCCCAGAGAAAAATTGTTTAAGCTTTTAAAATGTTAAAATGGCTGATTTGTGCATTTTAAAAAAAAAAAAAATTTTTTTTTAAAATTATAAAAAGCAATCTTTTTTCGCTTAATTAACTATGAATAAAACTAAAAATTAGAAAAAAAAAATTACCGAAAAAGTTGATTCTGGAGTCAATTGAGATCAACTTGAATTTTTTTTCCATTTAAATAAATATTTTAGTTAAATTTGGGGGTGCATAAAAAAAAAAAAGTACATTTTGGGGTAATTTGAGGCCACTTTTTTCACCCCAAAAATGACATGCAATTAATGAACCAATTAAGCTAATTGAAATCTTCCAATTGCCTAATTAGTCATTAGGAGGGTGTCCGAGGGGTTCTGAACCAAGTCCTCGCATTTTTAGCTTGAAATAGGGATTTTGTCCCAATTTTGCACGGATGTGGTCATAATCCCGACCGCAGGGATTCCGGTGCTCAGAATGCCGGAGACGGAATCCCGACACCTGTCAGAATCCAGACGCCGGCATCCAGACCACCGGAATCTCGAAGGTAAGTAGTGGGGTTAGGGGGAGGGATTAGGGTTAGGCATTAGGGGGAGGGATAGGGATAGGGACTAAGGGGGGATGGTTAGGTTTCGGGTGGTGGGAGTGGGAGGTTAGGGTCAGGCACCTGGGAGGGAGGGTTAGGGTAGGGAGATGGGGAGGGTTAGAATACTGACAAGTGTCTGTATTCTAACCCTGTGAGGATGCCGGCGCCAGCATCCCGTACCCAACCCCTTTGCACATGCTCCCGACCAGTAATTGGTAAAATTCTCGTGCCCATTTGAATAGCAAAAAACTCACGCCTGCGTGGAAAACCCTGCGGTGCAAGATTTTCAAAAATATTTATGGCTATGCCTGCTGCCATCCTGATTTGGGCAGTTGTTAGGCAATGTTTTACCTTTATAATACAGTAACACCTGCAATTTCTTACTGGCAGGCCTTTTCTGATTGCACTGGCTGCATTCATACAGTAGATGGCGATGAATTACTGTCTTTTAATTTCCGATTTAGGGATGGCTCTGCCGTGGAGATCGTCGGCCTCAGTAAATCTGCAGTGCGTTGGCTAAAGGAGTTAAGTGAGAAAAATATTTATCCATACAAAGGAGTTACAGTGCAGAGGAACGGTGAGAAGCAGCAGGAATTTATCACATACATCCATGCATAGAGGAATGTATTGTTAGCTTTTCAGGTTTATGTTGTGTTTACTTCTCAAAAATGTTCTCAGCAGTCCCATAATGTACATAAACAGAACATATTTATATAGTGAGTTTTGTTGCTTCAGACTGGGCCTGTGTTTATCTTTATTACATAGTGTTCACATATAACAAAAGTACTTATTTTACACTTGTACAGATGTCATCTAGCCTCAATACGCCACACAGCGTGACTTGCTTGGCGTGAGTGAGCCGCCAGATACTGTGCAACTCTGCTACCGTCAGGCGTCTTTTTTTGGCAAAAATGCATCAAGTCACAATCTACGCACCAGAGGACTGTGTTGATCCATTTGATATGCGATACTTGTATATCTGTCTGTAAAGGAACTTGGAATAAAAAAAGCTGCGGCGGCTACATTGTAGCACTTCATATACAGATTCAGAGACTTAGTCGCACACAGATATACAGGTGTTGCATTATCAAATTAATCAGCACAGTCTGCTGGTTCATCACATTGCGACTTAGACACAAAATATATGCAAAAAGGACACCCGACGCTAACTGTCTCACGAAACCTGGCGTGCCGAGAGTGGCTTTGTGATGCGACTGCAGCAAAGATGTATAGTGATTTTATTTTTATTACTACCTGAAACTTTAGCTGCAAAGTGTTATGTACTTAGACTTGCAGGAGAGGGATAGTAATTAAATTCTTCATCCTTCACCAATAAGAAGCTCTTTATAGGCTCTATGGCATTGTATGATTTCTATAATAGGCTGTGGAGCGGACACAACATACATTTGTGAATAGTCTGCTGTTTAAGTCTGTAATAGGACTCTAGTTGTGCTAGGTGTTATTAATGTCGCTGGTGTTGTGATTGTTTCATCCACCTCTCATTTTTGCATTTATCATTGTTTTTGTGTCTTGCCCAGGAAAAGAGGTTCTGCTCACCTACTCAGAGTGGAACCAGTGCATACAGGATCACTTTGAGAGATATTTCTATGTCTCAGAAGATCCCTCTGATCCCAATGAACAACGACCAGACCTGGTTCACAAGCGCGGCATTTACAAGGATAGCTATGGGGCATCCAGTCCCTGGTGTGATTACCAGCTGCGGCCAAACTTTGCTGTTGCCATGGTGGTGGTGAGTGTGTAGTGGTGCTCTGCACAGCAAATAAACACAAGCCTTTCTATGTAATGCACTCGTTCACTATGTGCATACAAACATATATTCATTGCCATTATCGGAGTTGTGCTGCTCTTGCACAATGAAGATATAAACTGTCTGAGTTACAGAGATAGGAAAAGTAGCAGCACTGTAACTAGTATTTCTGCTGCCTTTATAATGTAATAATATATTTACAGTATGTAGCTGAACGTTCATCTTAGCAGAAGGTGGTAGTGCAGACACACCCCGCCTATCCCAAGCAAATCAACTTAGATAAAATGGCAGCCATGGTGGTGTGAGCAGGAGGACGATTCACTGCTATTGGTCGTCCTGCTACACCCCCCCTCCCCTTCCTTCATTTGCCCTGATAGTCCTTTGGGGTTGTAAGAGGAATGGAGGATAACCAACTGCAGATGGAGAAGGCTTTTTTCACATGGCAGTACCACTTTAATGTCATACGTATAATCATGATGCAGAGACTTGCAATGTCAGTATGGTAACCACTTGTGCCGTAATACACAAAATTATTTCAGGCCCCAGAGCTCTTCACTCCTCTCAAAGCCTGGAAAGCTCTTGACGTTGCAGAGCAGAAGCTAATGGGACCTTTGGGAATGAAAACATTAGATCCAGAGTAAGTGGATTTCTGGCCTTGTTACTTCAGCAAGTGTATTTATTAACAATTCCTAACCAGCTCATGAGATTATACTTTGATCCTTGTATATTGTGTTACTCTGAGTTTCAGCAAAACTTTTAATTATTTATTTACCTAATGACGCATTAAAAGCAATATATTTTTCCTAAAGCGACTTCAGGTAGGTTTATTGACCTGTGCACGCCCTTCATTACTTATGTTTTCCAGTTTCCTCATTGTTACCTATGTATAATTAGGTGGAAATGATAAACTTAGCTGTTCTGAGATACAGCACCCCTCTGCTGTGCTATCTGCATTAGAAATGTATCCAGGCAGTGGTTTTGTGGTATATGGCAGTAAAATGACTCTTCCTGATCATATAAAGACAGGACAGAAAAGCACAGAAGGAAGTTAGGAAGAGCAATCAATGGATTTAGTTTAGTTAGTATGGATTACAGAAGGACATGTACAAGTGCAATTTTTGCTTATAGCTACAAACACAAAACTAGTTTAAGCTGGTTTCCTGATAAATCCATTTTTCTTTTAAAACTTTATTAGCAGCTCAACAGAATACAAAATACGTGAAAAGGTGGCAGCTGGAATAATATGTTGAATTCATTTGTTGTGGTGGGAGGAGAATGGAAATCTTAGTGACAGGAAATTATAATTTTGTAGTACCTTTTTTATAAAATCTTTGATGTCTTGCCAGAACATAGAGAGTCTCAGGTAGTCCTGCCATATGTGCGGGTATGAATCAGGGGTGAAACAGCTTTTCCAACATCTGTCAGGAACACCTGAATTCATTCTATTGAGGCTGTAGTAACATAGTACCAGTGGTAGTGCAGTTTACAGGTGCTCTCCTTAATTCACATGCAAATAGAAGAATCTGCCATATTACCTCTTGTTTCCTCCCAAAAGTCATTATCTTTCATCTGTCTCAAATCCCATACAATATGTGATTCTCTTTGGGCAATGGTACCAGGGTTATTAAATGATACACAGTTTATAACGTGGAGATAATGCCCTTAGTCATTTGCCTAGTTTGTAAATATTTATGAGAAAACTTTATTGGGGATTTTCAATTGGTGTTGAATGTCCAAAAAAGGAAGGAAAAGATTGTACGCAAGTTATGGATGTGTCCTCATGCACTTTTGCTGCAGGCATGCCAAGCGGTCCTTCTAGGTGTGCCAGGTCTTGTGCGACTCGGCTTGCGCTGAGCGTCTTTTTCAAACGAAAGCTTCTTAGTTGAAATAGTATGTGACAAACCACTTCATGAGACGGCATTGATTCATTTCATATGCGACACTTGTATGCATGAGTCTGAATCTGTATACGGTGTGCCACTTTCTGTCACACCAAGTTCCATTGTGCTTCGTATACAGACTCAGACGCACACAGATATACAAGTGTCATGTATATATGTAATGCCACCTGTGAGCCATGGTACATATGATGGGGGAGTGAATGAACTGAAAAACGGTAACATTTGGACTAAGGAGCTAATTCGTCAAGTTTGATCCCAGGTTATCGGAGACAGGGAAACCACTTGATATTTTAAAAAGAAGCAAAAATAGTCTCGGTGCTCGCGAACTAATATATATTAGTGGGATATATGTGGATTCGGCGCCAGTATATTTTCACAATAAATGAAAGTGAAAGGTGAATAACACCAAACTTTAGTAAGTGTTGAGGATAAGCCCAATGCCTTAAGTGGGCGTCAGCTCCGTGTCAATAGATGTAGTATTGGTGAAATACTACTATGTAACTGAAAAAGAAGGGGGGATTGACTTTGGGCAACAATTCTGCTTGTTACGTGCAAAGTGGTTTTCCTAAAGAAAACAATATAAATCCAACACCAGGATTTGTGGGATATACATAAAACTTATGTGTAAACTGCTATTAAGATAAAGTGCATGGTACAATAGAAGAGCTATTTAAAAGCATAGATCTGTGACATTAAGATATGTAAATACAACTGTAAAATGTAAAATATACATTTTAATTCAGGGATTTAAAAGCAAATTAGAAAAAAAGGAACATGTATACAATAGAGCTGCTAAGCAAGGGAACATTTCCTCAATAAATAGCCAGTTCAATTAAAATACACAAATCAGTAAAAAATGGGGAAAAAAAAGGTTAAAATAATAATAATTCAGGAAAATAAAATTCGCTTATCTGAGTCAAGGTATAAGTTTTTCGGACAAGGAGAGAGTTTTCCAATGCGTTTCGTCTGCTGACTTCTTCATGAGGATATATTACGAGCAGAGTATGAAGGGCGGAAGTCTGCTACATACAGGATCCTAAGGGCGGAAGTAATTGGTTTTACAAGAGACCGAATCCAGACGTGAAGTGAGGGCGGAAGTCCAGAAGTGTCCACAGTGGAGCGCGTGAACAGAGGTGATGCAGTAACATCCGGTGCTGAACGAAGAGGGCGGAAGTGACGTAATGCGGCAACATCCGGAGCCGAATAGAAGAGGGCGGAAGTGCTCTGGACTCCTGGCTACCTGATAGAAGTATAAACGCAACATTGGGAGCTGAGCAGAGGGCGGAAGTGACATATCGCTCCGGACTCTGAGCGGAAGCACTCCCAGCACTGAAACTAATATAAACACTGATTTATGAACATCTTCAATCATGGAAGTTTTAGCCCATTGGGTATATTCTTCCCAATTCATTCTATATTTAATATACAACACAGTTGAAGCTTACCGGGCGCATAGTTGAACTTTGAACCCGGAAGTAATTGGTCCCTAAAGAGATATGAAGGTGTATAAAGAGGTGGACATTACACCACAACCTTCATCCTCATGAAGAAGTCAGCAGACGAAACGTGTTGGGAAACTCTCTCCTTGTCCAAAAAACTTATACCTTCACTCAGATAAGCTAATTTTATTTTCCTGAATTAATATTATTTAAACCTTTTTTCCCCCTTTTTTACTGATTTGTGTATTTTAATTGAACTGGCTATTTATTGAGGAAATGTTCCCTTGCTTAGCAGCTCTATTGTATACATGTTCCTTGTTTTCTTATTTGTTTTTAAATCCCTGAATTAAAATGTATTTTTTACATTTTACAGTTGTATTTACATATCTTAATGTCACAGATCTATGGTTTTAAAGAGCTCTTCTATTGTACCATACACTTTATCTTAATAGCACTTTGCACATAAGTTTTATGTATATCCCACAAATCCTGGTGTTGGATTTATATTGTTTTCTTTAAGAAAACCACTTTGCACGTAACAAGCGGAATTGTCGCCCAAAGTCAATTCCCCCTTCTTTTTTTAATATATATTTTAGTATCAATCAAAATGGTGTATGTCAACCACACTGGGCCTCACTCAGCTGCTTTCTGTATCAAATTCTCCCCCATTTAACAAAAAGTCATAACCCCTTTAGCACTAGCTAAAGGGGTTATAGCCTCCTTTTCAATATTTAACAAACAGCGATAAGTCAAGATTAACGCTGTTTGTCACTGTATTGCAACAGTGATACCATCCTCATTGCCGGCAATGGGGACCCAGCGAAGCCTTCCAGACACTGCCAGGTCCCCACTGGGTTTAACTGTCATGCACATGTGCAGACTGACCATCGCACCTGTGCATGACACAGAAGCCCGTCGCTGGCAGAGTTAGGCTGCCTACAGCTGAGCGAAGGATGCCACAGAGGAGGGGGACGTTGTTGGACCTCGCTGGTGAGTTAAGTAATGTTAAATACCAACGGCATATTCTTTAGTATCACTTCAATACTAAACAAAATATGTCTCTGGTATTAAGATTTGTTATTAAATAGACTCTATGTGTGCGACAATGCATACCTGCGTAAATATCGGTAACATCGGCACACATTGAGAGGCCATCTTACCCTTGCAGTAGGTCTGACCAGCTGCAGGCTCGGCAGCTCTCCTTGCACACAGAGGGCTCTGATCCTACGTATGCAGTGGCTAATTTATGCACGCCCATATAACAGCGGTCTAACGTACAGACATGTCTGCGTTTTTCTGACCACCCCCCTGTTACCACCCACAAATGCAGTCCACCTGTCACTCACTTTATGATGGATTGGTATGTGCATCTGTAATCGTAATGCTATTGCTGCGCACGTGCAATGCGGCTTATACACATGCACGATGACAATCGCTTGATCTGCATACGTAATCGCCACTGCGTTCATGTCTGAATCGGGCCCTGAGTGTGATTGACCAAACATGCAAATTAGCACCAGGAGTCCAGTAACAATACATTATCATTTAATAATATAACTAAAAATAAATATATTGAGCAGAAAATATATATATATAATGTATAAAACTGCTGCAAAGGCTGACCGTTCAAGGACTGATAAATAAGTAAAAAATGTATCCAATAACAGATGTTTCTAAAAAATTTAACAGTCTCATGCATCAGCAGGAAATCCACAGTGCACAAGAATCAATTAGAATAAGTTGATATAACAGTGGGTTCAGAAGTTCCACACATACCCATACATACCCCACTCCACCCCCCAAACGCCGCAGCATGTCAATCATACGCAGACCCTACACCATCGGAGATGTACGCTATCCATTACATTTTTGTTTGAGTGTGGATCAAGTCAGTGGTCCACCTGGTATTATCTAGAGCCTGTTGGCACAGGATATAGCCTACTTGGCCCATATGAATCTAGAAGGCGATAACAGAGTTAATTCTATTTACATAAATCTTTAAGTTAACATCATTTGCACCAAGTTTTGTTCTCTTTCCAGATCTGGATTCAACAGTATTAGTATTGTCGAAGCTGGATTATTGGCTGAGACAAGATCAGTTTAAAATTGAATCGCAGCGACACCATCTTGCGACTGGCCGCAAGACGCCATTTTGCGAATGGCCACCTAAGATAAACTCACTCTTTAGTACATGTGGCGATATTACTATTAGCATCATGCGATTGCATCTGTGACCATCGCAATAAGTTACGGCGATTCACCAAAAGCCCATTTCATGACTTTACGTAGTTTGGGTGCTCTGGATAAAGTGTATATTATTATAATTCCCCTAAAGGATATATTGCATTAGCTAAACAGAGCAAATGGCCACGTGACAACTAGCCTGTGTAGACAAGCTTCCTGGATATAACGTCTGCTCTCACTCCAGGTGGCCCTGCTCGAATACACACCTTACATTAGCAGGCTTCCTGAAATAAAACACCTTCAAAGCCAAGAGTGTTAGCTTAGGTTTGGGTCTTGTAGCTGTGCTAATTTGCATTTACACAAGAGCCTGGGAGAACAAAGCACTTTACTTTTGAGCCTGGGAAGGGTGGGGGCTGCTGAGAGAGCGGGGCGTGTGGAACTATAAGGCTCAGCATTCCACACTGCTAGGTGTTCACTTAGTTTAAGTGAGATTTAAGTGCACCATTTCTCATACACACATTAATACGCACAATTGCGCTGGTAACTAATCGCATATTAGCGAATGCGTAAGATCCTATATGAAAACGCTGTTCATTAGCTTTATGCGCACGCATCTGCTCCAAGTTAACTAGCGTCTTTATATCAAACCCTGCATACTCACACATTACATATTCACATACAAGGTTCCATAAGCTTTAAGGTATAAGATTTAAGTTTGTTCATTTAGTATAAATGCTGTGAAATAAAGATTATTTGGTAACTAAGGTTTTATACATGCTAAGTAAGCCGTGTTTGGTTTTGTACTGATGCGTACTCTTTCAACAGAATTCCGGTATTATCGGTGTGGAGATCGCATCATGCATTCTCAACTTATGGACCGCAGAGACTTCAAGCAACAAAATGTATATTATATGAACAACTGTTAGGATGTTGCATGGGGTGGGAAACCAGAGACCCTCAGTTGTTGGAGGCTGGGTTGGGTCTATTTGAATCAGCCTGTTAAACGCTCTGTAACAGATGCATCCCCCCATCAGCAACAAACTTCTCTATTGTTTTGTCTATTCCTGGGGGGTATAAATATGTGTGCTCCAACACTGGGTCTTAGTCTTCGTGCTGAATGCTGACTGACGAGGGGTTTCTTGCTGATGCCTAACATCTGGACCAGAGAGCGCTGCGTATGTATATTGTACTTGGGTCTGTATAATTCCTTTGCGGCGAATTGTGTATGGATCAATAGCGTGTAACTGACTGTACTTTTACTTGAATAATACTTTGTGCTTTGGAACCACAGATTCCAGGTCTTAAGTCTTTATTTACTGTATGACTACGTACGCAAATTAGCGTCATCCTTAGAAGGTATAGGCAGAATATTAGAAGGTATAGGCAGGATATTAGAAGGTATAGGAAGGAGTGTATAGAGGTTCAAATATAGATTCCTTAGTTGGAGGCTCATAGTGAAGTCACTTACCTACTCACACGGCACATACGGTTATCTATGTCTCAGCAAAGGGTGGAGTGGCCGCATGCAGGGTTTACCTGCAACCGCTTTGTGGTAAGAGATCGCTATCCATTTCCGTGTGAGCCAAGGAAGCTGACTAGAATCTAGGGAAAAGAGAGGAAAAAGTTTGTTTTCCTTTGTTGATAGAACCTAACGTTTAAAGGGGCGCCGCAGTATTGAGTACGCGGCTGAGTCGCAGCTTTGCGCACAGTAAAGACGCATTTTTGCGTACGCAGCTAAAAAGTTGTCATACGGTTGTGTGGTAGTCGCATTATTGTATATGCGACTGGTCGCACAATAGCATATACGTACTTCCGGTTGTGCTGCCACGTGTTTAAATAAAGCCGTTGAGGTTTACATTTTTCAATTGTTATCAATATCTGGGTTAACGTGTATTTTACTGCGCAGGAAAAAGTGTGTAACAGTGAGTATTTGTTTTGAGTATTTGTTGGTAGGGGTAACTTGTTCCCTACAGTTAGAGGTACCGCATAATCTTTAAGGGCTAGATGCTAGCCGCTCGGTAAGCAGCTTACCGTTTAGTACACAGAGCAGGTGTATGGTTTGTTATTTTTGTTAGGGACCGGCTCTCAGTGTGACTGCAGTGTTCAATAATTAGGTTGGGTTGTTTGAGCATTGTAGTTGAGCCGCACTAGGAAACTTGTGATTGTGAGCTAAGAGATAATAGGTGAGCGGGGGTATCTAGAAATTTCTTCCGTAGGTGAGCAGGGGCATGTAGAAATTTCTTCCGTAGGTGAGCAGGGGCATCTGGAAATTTCTTAAGTGAGAGTATCTAGATTGTCTTTCACCAATTTAAATCTTTATTGAAAAACTTAGGGTTCTCCCAGGATGAGGGTCAAGCAATCGGTAGAGATGTTAAATGATTTGCTGCTGTTGAAAGCGCCACTTGGGTCGGCGTGGCATATTATGCATATTAAGTACGGTGCCAATGCAACCAGGTATTGTGATTTATGGTTTAATATGATGAAGAGAGTTAGACCTTTTTCCAGAATTGGTAGTTTTGATAAAAATGTACTAAATAATGTCCGGGATCACATCAGTCTGATGCGCTCCCGCGAGAAAAAAGTAAAATATTATGAATGTTTAAAGTTGTGGCAGCATGAAGGGGATGCGTGGCTTAAAAATATGCAAGCGACGCAAACTAGCGTTGTGAGCACATTGCCAGAGAATACATCCGTGACGCTGAATTGCAATACGGGCGAGCCGCAAAATGGCGCGCACGTGCGGCAAGGTAGCGTTGTGGAGAGTATTACCAGCAGTTCACGCTCACCTGCCCCACCTTATGTGGATGGAGGTGCAAGTAGAGTTACCAAAAATACACATAAAAATGTAACAAGCAATTTGTACCCTCTCTTAAGCAACCATAAGGAAAATGTTTATGATGTGGATGATGAGCCTATTGTAATGTCTGCCATTTCCCATGCTGTGCAAATGATAGATGCTGCACCACCACAATCACAAGTGGTGCCGCCATCTTCATCGGTTACAGCAAGGGAAGTGCTAACACCCTCTGCACCCGTAGAGGAAGTTGTTAATACCATACGTAGCAGCAACAGATTAAACCCCCAGCCAGGTAACAAGGTCAAAGGTAGCAGCGCTGCCGTTCTGCATCCCATTCGGACAATAACCGTTCCGAATGGAAATGCAGATGCGAACGGTATAGTGCCCACGAGGGAAGTGGTAATGCATTGTCCTTGGACAAGAGCACAACTAAATTCCATCATAAATGATTTCCCCGATCCCAAAAAGGAACTAGCCAAATGTCAAAGATTTTTGAGGAATTTGGGTAATTCTCATGAGCCAACTAATAAAGATTGGCGTGTGGTGTTAAGGGCCTGTCTACCACGCAATACTGACGTGACAAAATTTATCACGGATTGTGTATTGGATGGTGACATTCCCTTAACGCACCAAGTAAATATAAGATAATATTTCCCGCATCATAACTCAATTGGGTATATATTTTCCAGTAGTAGTTAACTGGAACAAAATTTTCACCATAAAGCAAAAGGAGAGTGAATCTGCAGAAGATTATTGCGACTGGGCTCTGCAGGCTATCACCAAGTACACTGGGTTAGAAGATATTAAAGATAGCACTCACCACAGGGGAATGATGGTCACGGTACTCATGGACTGTCTGAAAGACGATTTAAAGACTCGGGTTCAGACCTCACAACCTGGCTGGAGGGGAGTCACAATAGATACACTCATAGAATCTGCCATAGAACATGATAAAAATATCACAAAGAAGAGAGAGACCCAGAGCGAAAAACTAATGGCTGTCAGTATCCAAGCTCTGGAAGGAATGACAATAACATCACAGCCAACCGACACACCTGCACCTGAACAGTTACACGTCCTCACCAATCCCACACCACAGCAAACACATCCTTACCCCACATATCATACACAACCACAGGTCTCATGCTACCCACAAACTTCATACCTCCCACCATACCCATATTCTTACCCATACCCACCATCTTTTCCTCTTGCTCAACTCCCACAAAAATCCTTTCATCCACCCCGTTCAAAAAGATGTTTTAACTGTCACCAAGTGGGACACATAAGTAAGTACTGCAAAGTGAAGAACACCACACATGAACACGAGTTTCCCATGGGTTCATAGGCAACCCCAGTATCTTCTCCCAGGCCTTATATGACTGTTTACAATATTTTCAACCTGCTGATGGATCTGTTCTAGTGTAAGATGTGGACGATTTATTGTTGTATTTAGGTCATGTTTAAATGATATTAAACTGTTGTGCTTTGTCTCCCACTCACAGGACACAAGGTTGCTAAGGATAAACGGCAGCCATGCCAGGCTAAGGTCGAATACTCGGAATACTATCTAACCCAGTGGCCCAGGCATTATTTAGAGCAGTAGCTATTAATAACAAGATTTAATTGTAGGAACCTGTATGCAGATACTATATCCCTAGAATTATTAAAAGTGTTAGGGGGACTCATTTTACAGGTGACGTTTCTCAGAACATGTGTAAGGTGATGGGTAATAAAACCAAGGGCCTGATTCAGAGCCGCTCGTAAGCGACCGCTCGTTCGCTCCGAGCGATGTTCGCACATCTGCGCATGTGTATGGGTTTTAGTACGCATGCGCGAACCAGTCAGTGCGGCCGAAAATCGTGTGCTCGCAAAATAGCGAATGCCTGCTAATTTAAGTGACAGGATGAGGTGTTTGTGGGTGGTAACAGGGGAAGGTGCTTGAAAACGGGGAGTGGAGATCCGAACGCAGGCATGCCAAAAGGTCAAAATGGGCGTTTTAAGTGTGTGCATAATTAACAAAGCAGCGTCATCGACTATGTCACTTGGTTGTCTCTTAGCCTGAACTGTTCGCATGATTGCGGTAGGAAAATCCAACCACAAGCACTGCGAGCAGTTCAGACGCCTTTCGATGTACTCGATTAATAAATAGCGGAGATGACGTATGATGCAAGCGGCCAGGGGGCGTTTTTTACAAAAAAACGTCCGCATGTTTTGTTCGCTCGTTCAGACATAGAGGCGTCAACAGACCGCAAAGAGCGAACGGTCAATTTAAATAGCCAGCCCCTTTTTCTGGACGAGCGAGCGCAAATAGCGTCCAGACTGTCATTTCTTTTATCTGTCCCCCCTTTGAGATACTGTTTAACAGGCAGCCTCAAGTGAGAATATGATAATGAGGTTACTGTGCAGTGTCTCACGAAGATGAGTAAAAACAACTGAAATTCAAAATGTTATTTTCCAATATGTCTGATGCAAACTGTCATGATGTCGAACCTGGGGAATTTGTTATCCAAATTTTTTTAGTTCAGGTTGTTCGACTGATCGGTGGAAAGGTCCGTATCTGACGTTGTTGACGATACCGCATCCTGAAAGGGTGGCCGGGGAAGATACGTGGGTCCATTCCGCTCACTGTAGGGAGGTTAACCGGCCAGTGGAGACAGGGCCGATGGCGTGGACCTGTCGATTGCGAGCTTGTGCCGGGAGGATTGAAAAGGTGACGGTGAGATATCTGAGCTAAAGAAATGTGTAGATCAGTGCTTCCAGCAATGGAGTGGTCTGCTGTGGTCATCCTAGTTCTGTTTTTCGAGAGTTTCTGTCGTGATGATCTGTATGGGGATACTCAGTGTCTGTGATGGAGGACCGATTGAGGAAATGGGAGCTGATGGCAGTGCTGATGGAGTGGAATCAGGAGGACCGCAATGCCAATCAGGGGAGTGTCTGACCAATCTTAATACTGTTATTGTGTTACCTGGGAAGAGTAGCCCCAGAAGTTATGACCCTCACACATGTTGAAATGCTTGGTATACATATATTTAGACATGCATAGAATGTATTATTGAAATGTTATTTTTAAAACACCTCAGATAATGTAAAGTCTAAATTCCCCTTCAAGACTGCTTTTATAAGACTGGTGCATCCCCACACCTTTCACATGATCTTCCAAAATCCGCGGTTTGCGTATAATAGTAGTTTTATGTCCCCACTCAGAGACACATTATTGATGGATTAAGAACCACCTTGTGCCATCCCATAATAACACTAAATAATATGTAAATGTAAGCCTAAATTAAATTCTAATAGCAGATTGTGATAGCATGTTGTTCGCTATCAAAGGGTGGACTGTCGAAGCTGGATTATTGGCTGAGACAAGATCAGTTTAAAATTGAATCGCAGCGACACCATCTTGCGACTGGCCGCAAGACGCCATTTTGCGAATGGCCACCTAAGCGCCATTTTAGATAAACTCACTCTTTAGTACATGTGGCGATATTACTATTAGCATCATGCGATTGCATCTGTGACCATCGCAATTAGTTACGGTGATTCACCAAAAGCCCATTTCATGACTTTACGTAGTTTGGGTGCTCTGGATAAAGTGTATATTATTATAATTCCCCTAAAGGATATATTGCATTAGCTAAACAGAGCAAATGGCCACGTGACAACTAGCCTGTGTAGACAAGCTTCCTGGATATAACGTCTGCTCTCACTCCAGGTGGCCCTGCTCGAATACACACCTTACATTAGCAGGCTTCCTGAAATAAACCACCTTCAAAGCCAAGAGTGTTAGCTTAGGTTTGGGTCTTGTAGCTGTGCTAATTTGCATTTACACAAGAGCCTGGGAGAACAAAGCACTTTACTTTTGAGCCTGGGAAGGGTGGGGGCTGCTGAGAGAGCGGGGCGTGTGGAACTATAAGGCTCAGCATTCCACACTGCTAGGTGTTCACTTAGTTTAAGTGAGATTTAAGTGCACCATTTCTCATACACACATTAATACGCACAATTGCACTGGTAACTAATCGCATATTAGCGAATGCGTAAGATCCTATATGAAAACGTTGTTCATTAGCTTTATGCGCACGCATCTGCTCCAAGTTAACTAGCGTCTTTATATCAAACCCCGCATACTCACACATTACATATTCACATACAAGGTTCCATAAGCTTTAAGGTATAAGATTTAAGTTTGTTCATTTAGTATAAATGCTGTGAAATAAAGATTATTTGGTAACTAAGGTTTTATACATGCTAAGTAAGCCGTGTTTGGTTTTGTACTGATGCGTACTCTTTCAACAGAATTCCGGTATTATCGGTGTGGAGATCGCATCATGCATTCTCAACTTATGGACCGCAGAGACTTCAAGCAACAAAATGTATATTATATGAACAACTGTTAGGATGTTGCATGGGGCGGGAAACCAGAGACCCTCAGTTGTTGGAGGCTGGGTTGGGTCTATTTGAATCAGCCTGTTAAACGCTCTGTAACAGATGCATCCCCCTTGGGAACCAATGACATCAGCAACAAACTTCTCTATTGTTTTGTCTATTCCTGGGGGGTATAAATATGTGTGCTCCAACACTGGGTCTAGTCTTCGTGCTGAATGCTGACTGACTAGGAGTTTCTTGCTGATGCCTAACATCTGGACCAGAGAGCGCTGTGTATGTATACTGTACTTGGGTCTGTATAATTCCTTTGCGCCGAATTGTGTATGGATCAATAGCGTGTAACTGACTGTACTTTTACTTGAATACTTTGTGCTTTGGAACCACACGTTCTAGGTCTGAAGTCTTTATTTACTGTATGACTGCGTACGCAAATTAGCGTCATTCTTAGAAGGTATAGGCAGGATATTAGAAGGTATAGGAAGGAGTGTATAGAGGTTCAAATATAGATTCCGTAGTATGAGTTGTTGCTGCATCAAACATTGCCCTTTCTGAGGTGTTGCTATATGTTTTTGCCAGAAAAAGTGCAAGCAATGTCCCAATTTTCTACTAATATTGGGGTGTCACTACGTCGCTGAAAAATAGTTTTAGACTTTTAATAGCTCAAAAATTTCTTCATGGGTAATATCTGAATTTATTAGAAAACTACAAGCATTTATTGAAAACGAGCATAACTGACAAATACACAGTACATGAAGGCAAAACACTGGCAAAAAAATAATATAACCTATTCTGCATCTATGAACACTTCGGGAGAATATACAAGTTTTTAGCCCACATACTTGTAGGTATATTAATGATGCCTCAATAAAGAACTAAACATCTTATTTTTGGAGTGTACTGACAGAAAATTGTAATTTGGTGCGGATTTACTGTACCCTGGCCCAGCGGATCCACGTGTATGCTCCATTGGTCCAGCACTGTAAACCTCTATCTTGCTGAGGCAGGCCTCTTTAAAATGAGACGTGGTGTTTACAATGCCCTCACCAATGAACATCTGGTATGCATGAAAGGTAAGGTCCTAGAGGAGGGGCATCGACAACTCTTGTGTCTATTTGAGTCAGGCAAGCAGTAGGAGGAGAGAGAATTGCAGCTCTGTTTTTAGGGGACATGTTGTATGTGCTTCACTATAGATAGGAAGCGTAGTAGCTTCAGCTTTCACCATGAAATGTTTTAGATGTTGGTGGAAATAAATAAGTATTATAAATTTAGCAAAAACAAAATGGTAAAACTTTTAATGCAAAAGAGTCGCTCACATGCTTGCCACGACCCTACTGTGATATGTTATTAATCCCTTATTTTATTGTTGTTTTGAAGACATTATAGGTAATTTATGACCTGCAAAAGGTTTTACACAAAACCTTTCTATTTGTGTAAATGCACCTAAAATAATTAATAATTAAGTTATTGGCCACCTCACTTATGACAAAGAGCATCATACCCTCATTCTAGATCTTGGAGTTGCCCCATCATAAATGCTCTGCTCAACCTTTGTTAATTGCATGCTAAAAATTGAAAAGATAACTTCAAAGCCAAACCTACAGTACTACCACGTTAAAACCAACGCCCTTCATTCATTTAAACTGTTCTATATTCTTCTAAAATACTGCTCGATTTAATATAGATTAAGTCCAAAAGTAACTATGAGACTTGGCTGCAGGAAAGTATATTGGACCACGCTACTAGGCGGTTTGAAAAAACATGTGGCTACATTGTGAATACCAGGGCCCTTACACACAGCACCATTACGCCATCTTGGGGGCGTGACTGTGCCTCCTCTACAATTATGCCCTGCCCTACCCCTTACCCCCCCGGACAGGCCTGTGTCCAGGTACTTTTGGAACAATCGATTTGATAATTTAGATCTTTCCACATTCGGTTTTGTAAGTGACCCTTTTTGTTTCATTTATCGGTACTCTATTATAACAATTTATATAAAGCATTATCTATGCATTTAGTATGGAAATAAGAATTCGCAGTTACAGAAACATACATGTTTGAATAAGAGTACTGGTAATTGTAACACAATACACTGTTCTCTGTGGAAGACTAATTCATTATTTGTTTTTTAGTGACATGGTATACTGTGGAACTTATGACAACGCTCTTGATAACGATAATTATAACCTTGCAAAAGGATTCAATTACCACCAAGGACCGGTAGGACTGCTTGTTCATTTATTTTTGTAAGTTATACCTCTGTCGGGGAGGATTTGGCAAAGTCTCTTCTTTTCCAGGAATGGCTCTGGCCCATCGGGTACTTCCTGCGTGCCAAGTTATATTTTGCAAAACTGATTGACAAGGAAGCATACCAGAAAACTGTGGTTTTAGTGAAGAATGTATTGTCCCGCCACTACACACATCTGGAAAGGTGAGAAGGATAACTTCTACATGTTAAACCCCCAAAATGTATTTTCTAGTAATAACAGCCAGTTAAAATTACTACCTGTACATTTTCTGCAGCAACGAGAATGTGTTTTGGTTTCTGGACATCTTTGTCCACATTAAAGCAGATTATTAACTACTGTAGGTTTTGTGCAGAAGGGGTGGACCTGAAAGCCTTATTTTTGCATAGCTGAAGGGCAGAGCTCCCCATCATGATACCACTAGTTTTCTCAGTAGGAAAGCCTCCAGTTTAGTTACCTTCATATGCACACCATCTGCCTCTACAAGTTACTCAATAGGATGGCCATGGTTAAGTAAAATTACTGTTTTTATTCAGAGTTTAAGACCCTGGACAGCAATGTCACAAAGAAGAAAGGGACATTTAATGTAGATAACCACACATCTACTATATGCTGTCACTGGTATAAAGTGAAGGAACAGCAAGTCAACTTTTATGTCAATGGTTTACTCATAGATCAACTACTCAAGTTATAATGTTCTCATTCTACAAAAGTATCACTGGGATATTTATTTTAATAAATTAATTTCCTGGGTACTGTAAAGAACAGCTAATTTCACAGGTCATTTCATGATGACTTATCTTCCTCAGGTCCTCCTGGAAAGGTCTTCCTGAACTAACGAATGAGAATGGTCAGTACTGTCCCTTCAGCTGTGAGACGCAGGCCTGGTCTCTCTCTGTAGTACTGGAGGTCCTACATGATCTGTAGATCACACCCATCACCAAACCGTATATTGTTGTTGCATTTGTGATGCTCCCGGACATTTCCTGCTTATAAAAAAGCAGAGGATTGGAATGGGTAATAGTACGCCTTGCTGAAGAAACCGAGAGCAGATGACTACATTGTAATGTGATAAACCTTGTCACAATGATGCTAATTGTTAATACTTAATCACTGAAACCAATACTATCCTTTTGAAAAGCACTGTTTACTTTGCACGTAGCACATATAAGTCATAAAATAATTATGTTTGTACCATTATCTGGATCCTACAGTTCTCTGTTTTACATTATGGTTTTACATATTTTATGTTCTTAAAAATGTAAATACTACATAGCTGATACTCAAGTTATGGATGGACAGTAATTGCTGAGCATTGCTGCTGTTAGCCGGGTATCACATGTTCTTAGCATGTAGCTGGAGAGATGCATGAGTAGTTATGCAGTCACAGTGGAGTGGTGTCAGTTATAAATTAAGCAAACTGCTAAAGATTGAAATAACAAATAATATTTAATGAAGTCTGTTACAAAGAAACCATAGTATATCAATGTCTATACCATATCATCATAGCAACTACATGTGGTCAGAGCAGATAAAACAGTGATTGTTTTGATGAAGTTGTTGTCTCCCATATATCTGTGCAATAAAGCATATGATATTACTTTTTGTCTTTTTTTTTCTTTGTACTACATCCATTAGTTGTTTTCATTAAGAACCACTAAAGCTACTATACACATTGGGCCTGATTCAAAGATGTGCGCTAAGCACACAGCCGTTGCGACTTTGTATGCAGCGGAGTGTGATAATATGCTAATGCCGCAGGAGTTGTCCTGTGTAAATAGCTTCTCTGATCAGCCGCTGCATCCGAAGACACAGCATCAGATCATCTACCTGAACATTGGTCATCTGAGTAGCCCTCAGGATGAATTCACAGTGCCGAAGCCGGTGAAATTATGTCCAAGGACGCAGTGACTGGCTTCAGCGCACCCAGTAAGCAGGGCAGACGCGCCCTCATTTTCTGCAACGCTGCTTGCCACCCACCTCCGCTCTGTCTCCCAACACAGCTGCAGCCTGTCAATCAGGCTGCTGCGTTCAGGGCACTGCAAGCAATCTTGCAGAACGAGATCTGCACACATGCAGTGCGGCATCTGCGCATGCTCAGATCTCACACCATCAGAGATGTACAGTATGTGTGCATCTCTGTATTAGACCCATTGTTTGGTATATCCAAGCTACAAACAACCTCTCTTAATAAATAAATGCTGAAATGCTTCAGGAACCTGTTAGATCTGAGCATTTCTCCTTCATCCACCATGGGACACTGGAGATCAATACACTGGAGTATAGACAGATGGATGAGAGGAGCTGGCACTTTAAATTTATGTGTGAGTGACTCCTCCCCCTCTATCCCCCAGAAGCCCCAGTTTAATAATAGTGTCTGAGGGAGCCAGTCACT
Source organism: Taudactylus pleione (assembly GCA_031769625.1). Classification (NCBI taxonomy): domain Eukaryota; kingdom Metazoa; phylum Chordata; class Amphibia; order Anura; family Myobatrachidae; genus Taudactylus; species Taudactylus pleione. The sequence goes on along the minus strand of JAUIMM010000016.1, from coordinate 2,902,642 downwards.
TTGGGCTGAGCTCAACCCACACTTTAATTTCTACTTCAGGGTCCATAGGGTATCCACAGGATACCTTGGGATATAGGCGCATGGCAGCAGACATTGAGCACCTCAGCATTCATTTTTCAGCCTCCCAGGATGCACTGGAGTCCTTCTCCTATACCCCGCCCCCGAGCCAAGGCATCTCAGTTTCGTAGGTGCCTGGCTCTGAGTCGGATCACCATTTCAGAGGAGCCCCTGAAGTTATTTCAAGGCAGCTTTGCTGCACAATAATGAGTCGGACAGCACAGACAGTCATTACAGATGTCCATGCTGTCGCTCCTCCACCCCGCCAGACCAGTGATGCCAGTAATGATCCGGGCATCCTGGTGGGTGTCTGGGGTCCCAGCTAGTGGTGACCCCGGAATATCCCTGACTGTGACCGTATTCAAGGGGGTTCAGGTAAGCGGTGGGGTCCCCACCGATTCACAGTCTTTATTTGCCCTCAGGCAGGGGGCTCCCTGGGAACAGGCTGCGCATGGAGCCAGGTACTGATCCTGCACTTTCCACTAGACCACCAGGGACAGCGGGCTGCAGCAGTGTGGAAATGCTCCAGCGTCCCAGGGGTTAATAGCATGCCAGGGGAGCGTGCCTTCCCTATCTCACAGGCGGCGCCTCCCCGCTACACCGTGCCTTTCCACAGCGGTCTGGCGGGCTGTGTCAGCGCTCCTCACTTGGGCCCGCCCCCTCTAATCTTCGGCGGCCATTTTCTATAAGGAAGTGCGCGAACGCTGCTGGGTGGTGATACAGGTGGCATCATGGTCGGAGTCCCTCGGAAACCTCTCCTCCGTTAAGGTCAGCATATGCAGCACTGTATCCTACCAGGCTCTGGTCTGCGAAGTTAAGGAAAGTGCTTATAGTGTAGGGAATGATCTCTGCATTGTTTGTGACTATATGCTAGCGCTGTCTGACTGTTTCTATTTCTCCTGTCAACCATTTTACTATCCCTGTTCTTTCTGCTACAAGCCATTGCAGTGTGGTGTTGCAGGGTGCTTATTGCCTCACAGTGAACTTGTTTTTCTGTGTGAGGTATCGATTCCTACCTATCTATACACTCTAAAATTGTCGCTATTTAGCGTTATGAGTCGCACAAGAAATAATTGCTTTCAGACTTTGATTGTGGTTCCAAAGCACAAAAAGTTAATATTCACCATAAAAACAGATAGCTACACGCTGTGATCTAAATACAATTAGCGCAAACAAATTATACAGTCACAAGGTACAGTCGTTACATACGCACGCTCTCTGGATCCAGATCCCGGCATCAAAGATGAAACCTCCGTCAACAGCAAAGCAAGATGACTGGGCTCTAGTTTCAGAGAGCCTGCATATATACCCTTACAGAGATAGGCAATACAATAGAACAAGTTGGCATGATTCCATTGGTTCTTCTTCCTGGTTCTTCTGTTACAGTATAGTTCATAGGTCAGTTCATATGGTCACAATCCAGCCTCCAACAGCTCTTTGTGTCCATTTTCCCGCTGCATAACAAATCTAACCTGGCTGCATAACAGAGTACATTTTAATGCCTAACTCTCTATGATCCATAATTTGAAGACACATGTTGCGATCTCCTCACCGATGAAACCGAAAATCTGCAAAGACACAGTGGTTTAGAATGACACCAAACACGGTCTGCTTATCATGCACTAAACCTTAGATATCAAATAACATGTATTTCACAACATTACTGATAATGAATAAAACCTTAAATTTTAACCTTAATGCTAGGGAACCTTTTTATGTAAGTGTGCAGTGTGTAAGTATTGGGGTATTGAGAAAAGACGCTAGTTAGCGTTGTGCGACTACGTGTTTGTGGAGTACACCGTGGTACGTGTTTTGCAGGGTTGATCATATTATATGTTTTAGTAACTGTCTGTATTTATATAATGAGGACTTTTAACATCTTTCTATTGCGTGGGAATCGCACAACGCTAAATAATATCATCGCCGTATGTACTTATAATGTGTGAGATTCGCTAAAATGGCGCTGGGTGGCCAGTCGCAAAATGGCGTGCAGATTTAATATTAAACAGATTCCAAGGGAGAGGGGGACACTGAGGGCCTATGTAAGTCGTGTACTGATACCCCACGCACCGTTGTAGCCCCGGAGCCTGTACAGGAACCACCCTGGGCTAGTTTTGCTAAGGCACTTACGACCATTGTGGGTCATATAACGGCCTTACCCTGCGCCTCCCCAGTTGGGGTCCTCGAAGAAGTCGGTGGTCTCCTCGTCCATACAGGGGTTCCCCAGGCAGTTGTTAGTACCCCAGTGTCTCCCGCTACTGCCCCCCTCCCCAGGTCTCTCAGGAGCCTGCGTGGGTAACTACATAGTCCAACACGGTATAGCACCTGACGGACGTTTTACAGGGGGAGTCACCATTGCAGCCTTATAAGCGGCCATTGCAATTGACACAGACGGTTCAGTATGATGATTGCAACTGACACAGATGGTTCAGTATGATGATGACATGTCGTATGATGACGGTGAGATTCATGACTTATAAGGCCAGGAGCCCCTTCAAGCTAAGGAGGTCGAGAATATATATATATATATATATATATATAAATATATATTCTCGACCTCCTTAGGCCATATATATCTGGCCTAATATGGGCAGTGGCCTTGGTTATTGATAATGAGGATCCCCTGGTGGCTAAATCCAAATATGCCTTCTTTAAGGATGTTAAGGGTGATGCCACTGTATTTCACCTATGTGGTCAGTTGAGGATCATTTAGAGGAGGTGTGGAGAACTCCGGGTAAGCGATTCCAGCCTCAAAGTTTGGCTTTTATATACCCTTTTGCGGATAATACTTCTCCAAATAAGTGGAACTTTGTTTAAAATCCATTTATTCCCTTGCTTGAGGGGCTTCCAGACTGGCTATGGCCAGGAGCTGGGTAGCCAAAGCCATGGAGTGCTGGGCAGATGCCCAGGAAGTGTCTCTGGCCATGGACTCTTCAGCTGAACAGTCGGAGTTAGTAGGCAATATCAGACACTCGGCCATATATGTAAATGAGGCAGCCTTAGATATAGGTCTCCTCACTTCTAGAATTTCCTCGGCAGCAGTGGCAGTGAGCCACTCCTGGAGAGCTGATGCAGACTCCAAGAAAGGGTTGGACTGCTTACCCTTTAATGGTGAGGTCCTCTTTGGCCCTGATCTGGGAAAAAATTGTGAGCACTTAGGAAGCAGCTAAGTCCGCATGTCTACCATTGGCCGCAGTTCCTTCAGGGTCTGGGACTTGGGTCTGATTCAGACCCGCATGCGAGCGCTATGCGCTCGCAAGTGGGACGATGGTTGTGCATTGTGTACACAATGCACGTGCGCAAGCCCCGTAGCGAGTGAGAAATTCACTCGCTCCGGGGCTCGCTACAAACGGGGCGGCTGTCGATATTGATTGACAGCTCGCCCCATTTTGTAGGCGGGGTTGGTGGGTGACTGGACAAACTGAGGCATTCCTGAAGGAACACCTGCCATTTGTGGGCGGCCCTACTGACATCACCAGTGATGTCAGTAGTAAGCTTCCGGCTCTATTAGAGCCGGAAGCTCACTGGGGCTTGCGGCAAACGAGACCCTATCACAAGGGTCTTGTCGCAAGCCCGATGGTCGCGACCATCACCTGGCCGCTCGCAAAAGCTGTGAGTGGTCACCCACAGCTTAGTGAGCGGCCAGGAGGCCAGGTTTTTTTTTTTTAAAAAGTGGCCGCCCTGATTCAGAGCGAGCGCTCGCTTTTTGCGAGCGACTCTGAATCAGGCCCTTAGTCCTTTCGGCCCTATCGAAAGTACAGTAATTTCCAAGACCGTCAGGGGCCAGGAAGACTACCAAGCCAAAGAAACAGGCTTGGAGTACAAGACGCCCGGCTTCCAAATCTGATGATAAGCCCTCAGCCTGACGGGACGGGCCTCCTCCTGGGAGACCCCAGGGTGGGAGGCCGACTTCTTCAGTTCGCCCAGTGCTGGTATGAGACTGCCATAGACACATGGGTAAGAGAAGTGGTCTCTCGCAGGCAAACCGGTTTTTCACCACAGGCCTTCAGTCAGATTAAGACAAGGCTCTGGACTTCCAGAAAGTAGTGCACTCTATACTCCAAGTTGGGGTTATTGTGCCTGTTCCGTCCCCTCTGAGGGGAACGTGGTATTACTCCAACCTCTTTCTGGTACAGAAGCCCCATCGGTCCTACTGGGCTATTTTCAACCTCCAGTCCCTCAACAAGTCTTTGAGGGTTTCTCGGTTTGGGATAGAGACCCTGCGTTTGATCATATTGGCTATGGAGCCTGGGGATTTTATGGTGTCATTGAACATTCAGGATGCCTATCTGCATATCTCAATTGTTCCAGCTCACCAGCGTTTCCTCAGGTTCGCAGTGATCAATCAACATTTCCAGTTTCAGGCACTGCCCGTTGACCTGTCCACAGCACCTCGGGTGTTTACCAAGGCCATATCAGTTGTGGCAGCCCACCTGTGGATGCAGGAGGTCAGCCTGTTACCCTATCTGGACGACCTTCTGCTGTTAGCAGGGTTTCTGGAGGTACTTCAGCACCATCTGCAACTGACCATATCTGTGTTGCAGAATCATGGCTGGCTGATAAACTGGAAAAAGTCCTCCCTGGTCCCCTCACAGAGATGCTCCATCTCGGAGCCTTGTTGGACTCTCTACAACAGAGGATGTTTGTGACAGTGGAAAAGATCTCTGCATTGCAGGAAAAGGTACTCAGCACTCTGCAATGAGGTTGCTGGGATCCCTGGTGTCGACATTCGACATGGTAGAATATGCCCAGTTTCACTTCAGACCTCTGCAGAAGTTGATCCTCTCCAGATGGAATGGGTTACCCCATCGGATAAAGTCAGACAGTCGTGCTTTCTCCGGAGGTACGTCTATCTCTGGCCTGGTGGCTGCAGACGTCTCACCTCAACAGGGGACTCCTCTTTTGGATCTCGGGCTGGGTCCTCCTGACAACGGATGCCAGTCTCCGAGGTTGGGGGGCTGTGACAGGTCTACACTTGTTTCAAGGAAGGTGGACGACAGCAGAATCTGCTCTTCCAATCAACGTTTTGGAGCTTCGAGCAGTATTCTGAGCTCTTCAGCAAGCTAGACTCGTTCTTCATGGAAAACCCATGCAAGTCCAGTCAGACAATGCTACCACAGTGGCTTACATAAACCGCCAAGGAGGAACTCGAAGTCAGGCGGCACTGACAGAAGGTGTCCCACATTCTGACTTGGGCGGAAGGCAATCTCCCAGCCATCTTGGCAGTGTTCATTCCAGGAGTGCTCAACTAGGAAGCAGACTTCCTCAGCCATTAAGACGTGCATCCAGGGGAGTGGTCTCTGCACCAGGAAGAATTTCAACTCCTAGTGGACAGGTGGGGCCTTTCAGAAATAGACCTCATGGCCTCCCGACATAACAACAAGCTGTCAGTGTACGGGTCAAGAACAAGGGATGCGGAGGCTCTGTCGGTCTGATGGACCTTTCAGTTTGCGTACCTATTTCCTCCATTCTTCCTTGAGTGCTGCGAAATTTCGAGCAAGAAGGGGGCACGCTTCTGCTGGTCTCTCCATCGACACTCTGATGCTGTTCATTCTACTCAGTCTGTGGGTCCTTCGTGGACAGCTCGACGTGGCACCTCGGCTATTCAGCTTGCGTTGCAAGGCGGCCACGTGGTCTTCTGTCCATTCCTTTGGAAGATATTATGCATTTGATACCTTCGCCTCTCAGGATGCTTCCTTCGGGCGGCGGAGTCTCCTTTCTGCACAGGAGCGTCCCCTCACTGGAGGACGCCGGAGGTGGTCCCTCACATGCGCGAGACCCGTCCAGCGACGGCAGCTCCGCTGCTACGGGTCTCGCTACAAGACGGGGCGGCTGTCGATGGTGAGTGACAGCTCACCCCATTTTGTAGGTGGAGAGGGGGGGGGTGCACAAATGCAGGTGTTCCCTTAGGAAGGCCTGGCATTTGTGGGCGACCCTATTGACATCACTAGTGATGTCAGTAGTGGACTTCCTGCTCTATTAGAGCAGGAAGTCCACTCGGGCTTGTGGGAGCCGAGACCCTACCACAGGGTTTCGTCGCAAGCCAGATGGTCGCGATAATCGCGACAGACTCCAGGCCGCTCGCACAAGCTGTGGGTGGTCACCCAAACCTTTGCGAGTGGGCTGGAGAAATAGAAAACATGCCCTGATTCAGAGCGAGCGCTCGCCAGCAGCGAGCGGCTCTGAATCAGGCCCTGAGAACGTACAAACTGCCCATGTGTATAAGTTATTGCTATTACTATTTCTGTGAGTAATAATAAAAGCACTAATTCTTGGATGTTTCCTGGCAACAGCTACCACCTTAATCTTCTAGTATGTACTCAGGAATCTGAGACTCCGCTAATACTGGAGTGCATCTCTTTAGGTGTGGCAGGGCTCTCTAGGCGCAGGGATTTTCATGCAACAATGGAATGTGTTGGATTGTGACAGATGGGCGTAGCTCTCTATGCCTGTAAGCTAATTGTGTCATAATATCAATTAAAAGTTACATCATCACAAGGATTGCACATTACACCATGTTCTGGAGCAAGTATTAGCCAACTGCTACTGGAATACAAAGCACTTCTGCTGTATAAAAATAGTCTCAGGTTATCACAATACTGTATATAGCACACAGCACAAGTGAATCCAGTGATCACACTACAATATACTAATATGACACAAGTTCCTTTAGGATACATTTATGTGAAACTGCCTCCTGTTTAAAACACTATTCAAAGGATCATCATTAAAGCCACTGTGACTTATCACTTTCCATTATTGCCATTTGCAGATGATTGCATTTTTTTTATTTTTTATTTATTAGTGCCACAAGTGTCCTTAGCTCCAAACAATGTTTAAACACCACAATAATACATAGAATGACATAGGATAGCAACATAGTGATACAACCAAAGGGAGGGTGGAGTATTGATGCAAGGAAGGATAGAATAGAGCGACTGGCTAGTAAAAACAAGTGATAATTTGCGTGGTGGGGAGGGAGCGGATTGGAGGGAGAAGTAGTAAATTAGCACTCAATGACATGTATCCAATAACCGAACAGAAAGGATCAGAGTTGTTAGAGGGAGACAAGGGAAGAAAGGTGCACTGGTGGTAGAGACAGTGTTAGGAGGAGAAAACGAAGGAAGAGGGCCCTGCCAGTAAAGGGATTACCATATATAAATAGTAGGTGTGTAATGAAGAGGTGAGTCTTAAATGCTCATTTGAAAGTGTGTATGCTTTCAGAACAGCAGACTGTGCTGATTAATTTGATAGGCAACACTTGTACATCTGTGTGCGACTTCACGCGTGGATCTTGCGATGCTTGCGAGATCCCGCACATGCTCACTATAGCCTGCCGGGAGTGAGACACAGCGTATCAGCACTAGGCTGATGTGCTGTAAGCTCTAGCGGGGATCGCCAGTGGGGGGAGTTTTCACTCCCCCGCTCCAGCCGATGAGATGATACATGTCATTGAGTGCTAATGTACTACAGAAAGAGGCAAAGCAGGAAGCATTATAGCGGCATGTTAAGTGCTACTGTAATACATCACCCCCAGAGAAGGCTGTAGGGAGTGTGGACAGAAATATGCCTAGGGATGTAGGAGGAAATGGATCAACTGAGAGATTATATGGCAGGTTGGAAGTTTAAAGCACAGGTTCTCAAACTTGGTCCTCAGGACCCCAAACACTGCATGTTTTCTCCTCCCAGAAGCACAACTGAAATAATTAACTCCACCTATGGATCTTTCAAAATGTGTCAGCAAGTGATGAATACACCTGTACACCTGCTGGGTGCCCTGGAAAACATGAACTGTGTGGGAGGACCGAGTTTGAGAACCTCTGGTTTAAACTATACTTAACTTAACAGCCATGTTTTACAGATCTCCTCAATATCACAAGTGAAATTATTAACTTCACTTGTGGATCTCTTAAGTGTCAGCCAGTAATTAATGCACCTGTGTACAAACTGGGAGATCTGTAAAACATGCACTGTTAGGGGTCCATGGGACTGCAGCTGGGAAACACTGCTGTGGTGGATGGGGATGGTGGCTTATTTATATATGTGCTGAGTAAAATAAAACACCACCTGCAAACTGACAGTAGCTGATTGATTGGTTCTTTATCTTTCTCCACTTTATCTCTCACTTAGGTTTAGTACATCTAACCCACAATGTGTAATCCAGAGGTTCCCAAACTCCGCAATTACAGTCCAGGTTTTAAGGATATCCATGCTTGAGTCCAGATGGTTAAATCAAATTGACCGAAGTGCTACATGGATTGTATAGGCCGAGTTTGGGAACCTCTGGTGTAACCTGTTATTATGTGATGTTATGTCTTTAACAGAGCCAGATTACCAATAGGGCGGCAGGGGCAGCTTCCCCGAGGCTCCCACAATTGGTAACCAGTTACCAGAGTGCAGCATTTTGCTGTCTCCGCTCTGGTCATCTGCCGCTCTACTGTTCTATAAGCACTTCACTGCAGTACACTCTTACGAAATGTCACATAACGTGAGACTGTTTCTCCATATGAGGCATTGCGGAATCCTGGACCCAGATGCCACAAGCACCACAGTGACACAAAGCACGAGAGATCATGTATGTTGTGTAGTAACCTGTATGCTGCTGCTGAATGACTCTGAGGAGTCCTCGCTCCTGTGGCAGCTGCTGCTGCTCACCCTCTGTCTGACTCTGTGTACACTGACAGTCCAGCGCCTCACACACAGTGTGTAACACCTATACTAACACAACGAGGACTCTACATGACTCCTTATCTACATATGTAACATCACAGTGCCCCCGTAACTCACTATGTTCTCTATGCTGCACTCAGCCCTGGCAGCTATCTCTGAGAATATACATGTCAGAGGACACATGGAGAAGTTCTGTTACTATGGCCCTTTAACAAAGGGCCGTAGTGACCAGCCAGTGGCACTACATTGGGTTGAAGCGAAACATAAATTAACATCTTTATGCTTTAGAATAATAGATCAGGGGTGGCAACCAGGCTCAGTTGTTATTACAGCGAGAAACACAATGGATATTTTGCCTCCAAGCGCTGGCCCCAAAGGGGTTACACCAGCCACTAGGCCTGTCCTGCTACCTATAGATTGCTATGCAGAGATCAGTGTTACTGGTGTACTACTTTCTTTATAAATTATTACTATGGTGAATACAATCTATAGAGAGACTGATACTGATGCATATAATTATTATTATTAGTTAGATGGTGATTTGATGTAGATGTATACTGAGTAGATATGTAGTAGATATACTGTGGTACTATGAGTAATTTAAAAAATCTATAGATACCTGTAATTTTGACAAAGAAAATCTCTCTGTGGAGTTTGTACTGGGATCCCAAATAATATTAATATGGAAAGGCTATTGGGTATGGTTTGATAATAATGTAGATACTGCTCTCACATGCTGTTTTTTTTCTCTATTTAAGTTTCTCTATATTAGTTCTTAAATAGTCCTTTAGAAATCTAAGTGATTTTATTACTGTTTGTAAGACTTGTGAAAACATTTTGTATCGATTATCATTCTTAAGGCATGTATCCACTAGACGTTATGCTCAATGAGCGATATCGTCTAGTGTTCGCCCTGCAGTGCCGGGCTCAATGTCGTTAACGACATTGAGCATCCACACTGAACGCTATCATTAACGATATTGTTCAGTGACGGCATCCTCCCTATTCCCTGTACTTGCAGAACCTGACGATATGGTCAGGTTGCCCTGCAAGTACGGGCGATGAGAGATGTCGTCAACAACCAGCGGAAACGTGCATCGCTGGTCGTTGACGGCATACCCACTGGACGATATTGCGCACGATTAATGATATTGTTATTGTCCGAATTGTCCAATTTATCATCTAGTGCAGGGGTGGCCAACCCGCGGCTCTCGAGAGGCATGAAGCTCTTCTGAGCTTCTAATGCGGATCCCGGCTTACAGTTTGGCAGACCCCCCATTGTTACTGAGAACGCTGGTCTCTAAAGCCATCAGAGGCTAAAGAAGCCAGCATTCCCAGTAATGCTGGCCTCTGAAGCGATGACGTTACAAGTGATGTTAGGAGCCCACTCGTCTGCTGGATCCAGTTAGATCCAGCAGGCGGCGGAAGCAGCAGCAACGGCGCGGCGGGACTCTGGAGCCCTGACGTTGTGGAGCAGTGCCAGCACAAAGGTAAGTTTCTTCATGGGGGGAGGAAGCTAGTGTTGGGGGCACGACTACAGGGAGCATTGCAGGAGAGGAACAGCTACAGGGGGCATTGCTTAATGGGCACAGCTACAGGGGACAGTGCAAAAGGGGCACAACTACTGGGGGGCATTGCTTAATGGGCGCAGCTACAGGGGGCATTGCATAAGGGTCACAACTACAGGGGGCATTGCATAATGAGCACAGCTACAGGGGACATTGCATAAGGGCCACAACTACTGGGGGCATTGCTTAATGGGCACAACTACAGGAGGGCACTGCATATGTGGAACAACTACAGGGGGCACAGCATAATGGGCACTGGCATTCTCAATATATTTTATGTGGTTTTGGATTTCAATATGTATTTTATGTGAACGTGGCTATTTCAATGTTTTCTATATTGCTCTGGCTTTTTCTTTCACTTCAACAGTGAAAAATGTTTGTTGGGAAGATCATGTAAAATGTTTATTTTCAATGTCCTGGGCTCGCCTCCAGCGTGGCTAAAAACGAGGGTATGACACAATTTCATGCTCCTGCAAATGTCATACCAAGGCGTGCGCACAAACATGGGGCGTGGTATTGTGACAGATAAGCCACGCCCCTTTTTTGCCCGCGTGCCTATGGCTCTTTCGAATTGACTACATATATTTTTTGGCTCTTTGCCTCCAACTGGTTAGCCACCCCTGATCTAGTGGATACCCGCCTTTACTGATTAATGCTTGCTATGATAAAATTGTGTGGCTATCGGAATACTAATACATGCACCTGTTGTAGGTGGGAGTAACGAGGGGTGTGCACTTGGAGATGGGGCTGTATTTAAATGTGTTTTGCTCACTTTTTGTTTGTATCCTAAAGAAAACGCTCACAATAAAAGGCGTTGAAACGTTAATTCATACAGGGAATTTTGTTTCCATTATTTGCCAAGACGCCCAGAGTGCCACCTTTATTGCCTGATATATATATATATATATATATATATATACAGTATATATGTGTGTGTGTGTGTGTGTAAAAATTAATAGGGGCCCCCACAAATTTGATTCCCAGGCGCCACGGCAGACCTTACTCCGGTCCAAATCTTTAAACTGTACCATATAATATTTAATGTATGTATGATGCCAGAGGGATGATTTATGTACACTATTTAAATAGATCTGAGGGTAGTCACAGTGGTCATTTCTGGGAGAGGAAATGATGTGTGCCTAAAAGCTTAATGCATAAAAATGTGTAAAGAGTTAAACTCTCTCTCTGCTGGGGATCATCAGAGACTAATGTATTTAAGCTCCTTTTGTCCTCAGCCAAAGATGTCTGAACCCAGCAGGGCGTCATCTTGGGTTATGACAGGTACCATCTGCTATCAACAAATGATGTCCTGGGACTACACCTGGGGCCTGTGACAACATGATGTATGTAAAATGGCTTTCAGAGATCTAGAGAACTATGGTGTGTTAGTTTTGGGACTGACTAAAGCTGGGTACACACTGTGATTCGTCTTATGATCTATCTTGCCGCTGTGGATCGGAACGATATATCATGAGGATTGTATAGTGTGTACGGCTAATCGTGCGTGGGTGGCGGGCAATGTCCCATCTGCTGTGCTGTGCAGCAGATGGGATGAAGCAATGAACGACGCCATGTTGCTTAATGCAGCATGGAACAATATATCGCCACAGTCGTACACCAGATCGTGCAGTGTGTACAGCCGGCAAGATATATCGTTCCATAACATTGTGCCATAACTGGGTAAACACATTGTATAGTGTGTACCCGGTTTAAGAGATTATGCTCTGTTAGATCATGGTAGTTGGATTGCCATTATGCTTGTGGAAACTAGGAGATCATACTACGGCTAGTTTCCCATGGATGCTATTATTCTGCTGAATACCCACTTATGCCAGCTGGAATAATTGGACTCTGACTGAACTGGTCTGACAGGTCGTTATAGATTGTTTATATACATGTGTCTTTCAGTCAGGCTTTTAAAAACATAATTATGGCAATAGTACATACACACAATGGATATAGAGGATCTAATTCCTCAGCATCCTAGAATAACCCCATTTCACTAATACAAGGAGGCACAGGAAATTGTGTATCAGAAGACCAATGAAGAAAGCAACTGTTCATACGGTTTTATCAGTCCCACTCAGGTGGTAACCAATTATAGCTGTAAGAAATGTTCGTATGTCCTGCACATCTGTAAGAACGTAGCAGTCTCTAGTAACTTTTAGAAGCAAATACAGAATCCTTCATAAGGTAAGGGATACCTTATGTGCAGGACATACGAACAGTTCTTACAGCTATAATTCGTTACCACCTGAGTGGGATTGATAAAACCGTATGAGGGTAACTAAAGTTTATCCTGCGGCTCCCACCATTGAGTTCAATGGAGGAGCCGTTCATTGGCTGAGAGGTGGGGCCTGACCTCTCTCAGCTAAGAACGCACAGACACGGAACTTCAAAGGAGGAAGCTGCATCTGTGCGCTTCATTCGGGAAGGAATTCTGGTTAGAATGATTATTCCTTAATGCGAAGGTCGGGTTTCTCGTTTTCTTATTTTAACCCATGGATGCCTACTGGAGAAGGGGACCACTGGAGGTAATATAGGTGAGTATGTGTGAGTGTGTATGTATGTATTAAACTTACATTGTGTAAGGTGTGTGTTTCTTTCAACATTTCTTTACTGGTGAACTACAGGTCCCAGTGGGCCCTTAATGCCCTGCATGCTGGTACTTGTACTCAAAGTACCAGCATGCGGGGGAGGCTTGCTGGGACCTGCAGTTCTACTGGAAAGACAAAGGGCCTGATTCAGAGCCGCTCGTAAGCGGCCGCTCGTTCGTTCTGAGCGATGTTTGCACAACTGCGCATGCGTACGGATTGTAATACGCCTGTGCGAACCAGTCAGTGCGGCCGAAAATCGTTTGTTCGCTAAATAGCGAATGCCTGCTATTTTGAGTGACAGGAGGAGGCATATGTGGGTGGTAACAGGGGAAGGTGCTTGAAAACGGGGAGTGGCGATCAGAACGCAGGCGTGCTTAAAGGTCAAAATGGGCGTTTTATGGGTGTGCATAATTAATACAGCAGCGTCATTGACCACGTCACTGGGTTATTTTATAGTCAGAACTGCTCGCAAGATTGCGGTAGGAAAAACCAACCACAAGAATAGAGAGCAGTTCATACGCTGGTCGATGTACTCGATTAATCTAATAAATAGTGGACATGACGTAGGATGCGAGAGGCCAGGGGGCGTAGTTTTCCAAAAAACGAACGCAAGTTTTGTTCGCTCGTTCAGACCTAGAGGCGTGAACAGACCGCAAAGAGCGAACGGTTCATTTGAATAGCCACCCCTTTTTTCTGAACGAGCGAGCACAAATAGCGTCCGGCTCTGAATAAGGCCCAATGTTTTATTCTATTTTTACACATCACTCACACAATCAACCCGCCACCCACCACCCAGGGGTTGCGGGGATAGTCCCGGGCTATCAGCCTAGGCTAGGGGTGCCCTGGTGAGGGAGACCCCTTTTTTTTTAAGGGGTCTCCACCTCACCAAGGATCCCTGGCCTGGGCTGACTAGCGGTCAGGGCTGATGCTGCGGCTGGGGGGCCCGGTGATAGGGCTCCCATGGATGTGGCATCAGTCCCCTGTTAGAAAGGGTCCAGGGCTGGTTCTGTGATTTACAGGGAGACCTTACGCAAATTTTTCCCTGTAAATCCAGAACCAGCCCTACTTCCCATAGCCCAGTGCTGGTTGTACTGAGTACAGGGAGACCCTACGTCATTTTTTCCCTGTACTTAGTCAACCAGACCTGGGTTTCAGCAGTCCGGGGCTGGTTCTGTTTTGGGGGGGTACCTCACGTTTTTTTTTTTAAAATGTTACTCTTTAAACACTTTTTCAAGGCAGATACATGCAGGTATCTCACTGATGTCTGCATGTATCTGTGTGAGAACGAACTGCTCATGCTGAAAGTGAAAGCATGAAGCAGTTCTAACGTGTCGGGGATTTGCAGTTTGTTTTGAAGGGTTATTTGCCATTCGATTTGGACATGACCATGCTAAATCGAACAGCAAATCACTGTTCAAAACCGACTCAAATCGAATTTGTTTTGCAAATTCGCAAAACAAATCGAATAGTAAATGCAGTGAAAAATCGGTTTTCACTGCATTCAATTTGAGTCGATCTGAGAAGAGGTAAATCACTGCTCAAATCGACCTGCAAATCAACCTTTAGTAAATTTACCCCTAGGACCGGACGGCACCTGCATGTGGCAGTCAGTAGTGCTACTACAGAGCTACCCGGGGCATTACTTGAATGCTCCAGGCAAGCAGCCAGTAGAGCTGCCTGGAGCATCCTATGGGCAGTGATCTACTTCTGAGAGAAGCATGTGTGGCAGGTCTGTGCTGCATGGCTCCGGTCCTCTTTACTCGGGGAGGCAGAGGAGGGGCAGTCCGGAGCTCAGCGCTGTTGTTGTGTGTCTTCCCGGCATCATCAGCCACACAGGATCTGTGCAACCTCCCCCCCCCCCTCCATTAGCCTCCACCATCTCGATGTTTACGGACCGCTGCTGGGGCTGCATCTACCCAATCTCCACCCGTGCGCGTCGTCTGTCCCTCCGGGCATAAGTCCACTGTTGCTGGTTGGAGGGTGAGCTGATCCGGGTATACCCAGCATTTCCAGGGCAACTTCTATATCCAAGACTTACTCAGAAAGCTTTGCTGGGAACATCAGACTGTGCACAGAGGAGCGGACACCCGGGAGCAAACGGGAGCGCCCCGGATGCTGTCTCCTTGTCATTGAATAAAACGAATAATATAATATTAGTGACTCACCAACGACGGGTAGGCACTGCTAGTATATATATTTTTATAATACAACTTGGATTTTACCATGGGCTTCATCAACCTATGTTTTACCATAGGCAAGTAGTGATACAATTTACCATAGACAGGTAGTGATACGTCATTTACATCTCAGTGATCATATTTAGGAACACATTTAATATTTTCCAAAAAGCCAATGGAACTGGAGATGTAGTGCATTCTGTACCTGTTATTTTAGTGTCCACTTTATTCCTACTATAAGGATCACATAACAGATCAAAGATATGATAGAAAGTACAACACCACAGAGCCCCAGTCACTTCTGCGTTTTGCTGTCATACGCGGAGAGGACAGCACTTAGGCAAGACTGATAGAAGATAAAGTGACAGTGGAGGTCAGATCCCATGCAGGGAGTTAGGTTGCCCCCCTGGTATACACACACTACAAAGTAGAGTACATTGCAGGGACAAGATACACCACAGGTGAGACCATCTGATGCTCCCAGCAAAGTTTCCCATGTAAGTTTTGGATACAGAAGTCAGGCTGGAAATGCAGGGCAGGTAGATCCCAGAGGCAGTGATGTGCCTGGTGCTCAGAGCCCCCCCATCAACCAGCAGATGAGGAATCAGCAACAGAAGTGGCAGCCCTAGGGACTCATGCTCGGAGGGAGGAAAGGACGGCACACACGGGTGGGGGCTGGATTTATGCAGACCTAACTGCGTTCCATGAACATCCAGATGGAAGAGGCTGATAGGGGCACAAATCCTGCGCAGCTGGCACAGGGAAACAATCAAGCAGGAGAGACACAATAACAGCACTGAGCTCTGGATGGCCCCTCCTCCCCGAGCACAGAGCACCAGAGCCAGGAAGTGCACACCCTGCACCCATTATAAATACGCCACTGGTGCACCTCTTCAAAACTGTCTTTTCTGCAGCAAAACTCACTTTAGTTCCCTAAATCCCCCTCTGCTAACAAGAGGAGTAGGACATAGTTGAGAGAAAGAGAGAGGGCAGAAAGTGGGGAACATAGGAAAGAGACAGAGAGTGGGACATATATGAAAGAGTTGCCCCCACTCCCCCCAGCACAACCTCCAACATGCACTTCCAAGCGCAATACCTTCTGTGACCCAACCTGCAAACTTCCCCATCCAAAAAGGGGTTGGGGGAACATAGATCAGAGATAGAGGGAGATAAATGAAATGCAAAATGGGGGGGACATGAGGCTGGAGAGACACAGGAACATCTTGAGACTGTAGAGAACTTTGAGGGTTGGGACTGGAGCACGGCTTAAAGTAGTCCTAGAGAGATGGTGGAACTCCTCTCCCCCACCCCCACATTAGACAGAGCTACTCTGAGATAATGTTCAGCCATACATAATCATATGCATAATAAATGTAACACTGGACATCATGTAAAAAAATGGTAATATTCCCTTTAACCACTGCTGCTTTAACCTCAGATGTTCTGCAGGTAAAGGCCCCCATATATCAGCAATTGATTGCAGCAATTGTGTATAAAAATCCTTCCTTTTTTCAAATCGATTGCAGATTGCAGAATTGCCACAATCGATTGAAAAAGGGAAAGATTTTTATACACAATCGATTACAAATTGCACGATTGCTGCAATCACTCTCTGATGTATGGGGGCCTTAAGCTGCACTCCTCAATTATACCTACAGGTCCAGGGCCTACTGAGTATTACAAGGATAATTTTTATTTTTCTCTGCATTACCAATTACCCTTACTATTTAGTTCAGTGGTTCTCAAACTCGGTCCTCAGGACCCCAAACAGTCCATGTTTTCCAGGTCACCCAGCAGGTGCACAGTTGTATTCGTTACGCACTGACATATTTTAAAAGATCCACAGGTGGAGCGAATTATATCACTCGTAATTCTGTGAGGAGACCTGGAAAACATGAGGACCGAATTTGAGAACCTGTGATTTAGTACAATCAATGTCTGATCTGTGGGGGTAATCCGTTTGGTCTTAACGAAACCCTATCGTTTGCATGTTTTCTTTGAACCTTGGTGCTATTACTTTATCTTACCGTTTTTCATTACAGTAATTTTTCTGTATATTTCATTACAGTGTACAGTATCTATTCTATTGGTGCATGGATACTGTTGGGTATCTAACTCGAAGTTCTTTAGTAGTTTGTGTACGTGTTACACATGTTTTTGTCTGTGAGTTTGTTTTTTGCTCACCAAAGATTTTTTCTAGTCTGTATATGACCCCTAGATATTGATTTTGATCTGCTATTCAGCAATGTTCGGGTTATATTGGGTTATGCTCACTAGGCTGAGGGGAAGTATTGGCATCCTACATTCAAGTAGTCAGTTACAACCATACATGCACTGGATAAGCCCGATCTCGTCTGATCTTGGAAGCTAATCAGTGTTTGGCCTAGTTAGTACTTGGATGGGGGACCACCTAGGAATACCAGGTGTTGTATAAATAACCAAACAAAAGGACATTTAACTTCACCCCGTGCGTGTGCATCTGGCGCTGGATGATTTGTTTTGGATCATATCTTTGGCTGTAGTTCATATATTGGCTCATTTCAGTAATATCTTTGATGTCTTTTGAGTACCTCATTTATTGGCTTATGATACCCAATTCAGTATATATATTTTTTACTTCATCTCGTTTCCTAGATAACAATGTTTTATTACTGATTGCCATGCATTATATAGACATTCCTGCACTGTCAGATTTCAATAGTTATTGATTACCTAACCATTTTTTACAAAACTATGTGTCTTGTATATTTGTGATATGTCCTTTACGTGTCACTTATATTTTATCATTTGAGTCCGCTCTTTGGACTCTGTTTTGCATATACTCAAGTTATACTGCACAATGTTTTGTATAGATATACAGTAACATAGCATATTGCACAATGGTTTTTCCTTATGCTCTAACCCTATGTGATTACCTGTAATATAGTTCAGGTTACCATGGTTACCGCACATGCTTCACCGCCCACTACCTGATGTCTATCACTGGAATGGGTGAGTCATACTGACCACATCACACGCCGAGCGTCATGACATGCTGAGTGACGCCTCGGCCGCATGCGGATGACGTCACCCACCCGGAGCTGGACAGGAAGGGCGGCCATGCACCACACTGTACACGCCGTCCTATAAAGGTATGTTCACTTGTGTTTTGATGTTGCTCTTGATAAGAGTCTATCAAGACTGAAACGTTGAACTACACTGTTGTGTCCAGGATTCTTTTTTCTTTTGGAAGTCCCGTGAGTGCCGCTGTTTGTTTTTGTATATATATATATATATATATATATATATATATATATATATATATATTTGCTAATGTGCTTCCTTCTTCTGCAGGAGAAGGAATATTGTACACTGTATAAAAATGTTATGTTTTGTATGTAAATGTTTGTACCTTGTAAGAAATGTATGGGATAAATATAGGTAGGACGCATACTCATACTGTATTCCTTGCTCTATAAGGAACTGGCATTTGCTTACCTATGAGGTCTTATTGTTGCCTGAGGTGGTGTCACAAAAACCTTTTGTGTTGGTTATAGGTGTGAGCTGTGAAACCACAGTACACAGGCATTGTTAAGGTATTCATTTCAGTATCGGAATAAGTAAGTTGTAGGAAGTTCATTAGCAATACATGAGACCTGAGAACTTGGTATGCTAAAAACAACAAAATAGTGTACAAATATTGGATTTCAGCAGGAGTGAGCTGTGAGAAGAATAAATGTACTCAATGCAGAGATCATGCTATAGAATGCTGACACAATAGAGATTCATCAACAATTATTATGTCTAATCTTCAACATAAAAGATCTACTGAACATAGAAGTGGGCCATTAAGATTTACAATATTCCAACAGTTGAACCTTTTATGGTTTAACTCTACAGCCATGGCCAAAAGTTTTGAGGATGACACAAGTATTGGTTTTCACAAAGTTTGCTGCTTCAGTGTTTTTAGACCTTTCTGTCAGATGTTACTATGGTATACTGAAGTAAAATTACAAGCATTTCATAAGTGTCAAAGGCTTTTATTGACAACTACATTAAGTTTATGCAAAGAGTCAATATTTGCAGTGTTGACCCTTCTTTTTCAAGACCACTGCAATTCGCCCTGGCATGCTGTCAATCAACTTCTGGGCGTCATACTGACTGATGGCCGCCCATTCTTGCCTAATCAATGTTTGGAGTTTGTCAGAATTTGTGGGTTTTTGTTTGTCCACCCACCTCTTGAGGATTGATCACAAGTTCTCAATGGGATTAAGGTCTGAGGAGTTTCCTGGCCATGGACCCAAAATTTCAATGTGTTGTTCCCCGAGCCACTTAGCTATCACTTTTGCCTTATGACAAGGTGCTCCATCATGATGGAAAAGGCATTGTTCATCACCAAGCTGTTCTTGGATGGTTGTGAGAAGTTGCTATTGGAGGATGTTTTGGTACCATGGCTGTGTTCTTAGGCAAAATTGTGAGTGTGCCCACTCCCTTGGCTGAGAAGTAACCCCACACATGAATGGTCTCAGGATGCTTTACTACTGGCACGGCACAGGACTGATGGTAGCGCTCACCTTTCCTTCTCCGGACAAGTGTTTTTTCTATATGCCCCAAACAATCTGAAAGGGGATTCATCAGAGAAAATAACTTTACCCCAGACCTCAGCAGTCCAATTCCTCTACCTTTTGCAGAATACCAGTCTGTTCCTGATGATTTACCTGGAGAGAAGTGGCTTATTTGCTGCCTTTCTTTACACCAGACCATCCTCCAAAAGTCTTCACCTCACTGTGCGTGCAGATGCATCACACCTGCCTGCTGCCATATCCTGAGCAAGCTCTGCACTGGTGGTGCCCCAATCCTACAGCTGAATCAACTTTAGGAGATGGTCCTGTCGCTTGCTGGACGTTCTTGGGCACCCTGAAGCCTTCTTCACAGTTATTGATCCTCTCTCCTTGAAGTTCTTGATGATACGATAAATGGTTGATTTAGGTGCAATCTTACTAGCAGCAATATCTTTGCCTGTGAAGCCCTTTTTGTGCAAAGCAATGATGACTGCACGGTAACCATGGTTAACAGAGGAAGAAAAATTATTTCAAGCTCCACCCTACTGTTAAATCATCCAGTCTGTTATTCTAACTCACTCAGTATGACAGAGTGATCTCCAGCCTTGTGCTTGTCAACACTCTCACCTGTGTTAAGAGAATCACTGACATGATGTCAGTTGGTCCTTTGTGGCAGGGCTGAAATGCAGTGGAAATGTTGTTTTTGGGACTAAGGACCTGATTCAGACCCGCTGGCTAGGATGCGTTTGCTCGTAGCTGCCCGATTTACTCATTCTGTGCATGCGTATGCATTGCAATGCGCGTGCAAAAACCAGTGCGAGAGATCAGGAAACGTTCGCTCATTGTGCATAGACTGCCCAGCAGACTGAGTGACAGGAGAGACCATTTGTGGGTGGTGACAGGGGGTGGCTGCTAGAAACAGGGGAGTGGACATGCGAACGCAGGCGTGCCTGAGCGTCTCAACTCCATTTCAGAGGTGTGCATAATTAACAGGCAGTGTCATAGTACGTCACCTGGTTGTATTTCACACTGAAGTGATCGCAGTGCTTGCGGCAGCGTATAGTCAACCTCAAGCACTGCGATTGCATCCGATGGCACCCGATGTACCGAAGGTTGCATACACTTCCTGGAGATGACGTGCACAAGTAGGCATCTTAAGACAGGCTGGTGGGCGTCTGCATACACAAAGTAATCGCACGCCAAGACATAGTGGATGTACTTGTGCCTTGCCGTGCGATCGCCTGCCATGCTGTCACTTAGCCGAATTTGCATACGCTGGGTGCGAGTGTACACATCTAGCGAGTGGGTCTGAAGGAGCTCCTAAGTTCATTGTCATGGCAAAGAGGGACTTTGCAATTAATTGCAGTTCATCTGATCACTCTTCATGACATTCTAGAGTATATGCAAATTGCCATCATAAACACTGAAGCAGCAGACTTTGAAAACCAAATCACAGATGGGTAGTGGATGCTAACCCGTATTTTGGGATTGGCGAAACCTATTACTGAGGCACGGAGTCTAACGTGCTGGCGGTATTCACCAGGGACATCAGCAAGGAGGTTTGGACTTAGCTGCGTCTGACACGCAGGTCGCTGCCCTCAAACTAGGTTCCCTAATACAGGTGCTGGTGTGCTCTGGATGGAGCGGAGTAAGATGAAGACATACAGCGTACAAGCCGGGCCAAACCCAAACAGACAAGACGGTACCAGGGAGCAGACGTACAGTATGCAGGTCACGGAGGATAGCCAAAGGTCAAACCAGAATACGAAGCATAGTACCAGGGAGCAGACAAAGTCAGATCACAAACAAAGCCAAGGTGCTGTAGAATCACAATCAGAAATGTTGGAGTAAGGTTTGGGAGCCTATACTCTGACAAAGAAGAAGTGGCCAGGATTCTCCTTATTAGGGCTACAGGGCTCCTTATTAGAGCTATAGGGCTACTTCATATTTGCCACCCACAGTGACGTCACTATTGGTGCCCCTGTGCCTTTAAGAAAGTTCCTGAGAGGTGCTCGCAGCCCTATGGGAACCGCGGCCACGAGGAGGAGCTGCAGCGAGCAGCACAGCAGGAGCCAGGGACTTCATCAACAGGCGCCGGGGACTCCCCGCCCGCTGCCCGAATGCTTACCAGCACCGCCGGGCCTGGTAAGAGAGCACTGGGATCCAGCACGCTGTGACAGTTGGGTTCATAGAATGCTCGACATTGATCTTTTCAACTCCTTTTAAAAAACTCTGCCGACAGAAATTACCCTATGAAATTAAACTTTTCTAAAGTAGACTGTGCATGTGGTAGAGTCATTTTTCAAGCCTCAAGACCCATATTAACACCTTGAAAGGACAAAACATCCCATAAATCATGTGCAGGTACTTTAGCAGAATTGGGATGTTCCGAGGGACGGGTTTCGAAGTAGGCACTCTTTGATAAAGCTTCTGTATAGAAGCAAAACCAGTCAGAGATTAGGATTTGCTTGCCATTTCTTTTCTCCTGCATCTCCAGGATTGTGCTGGCAATTATATCCTGTCCATTCAGCGCCAACATGGGACAGGGTGACCAGTATTTGGATTTTCCAGCGCACATGCAAATTAACCTGGATTCCAGAAAAGTGGCAAACAGGATTACTTATTTAATGGATGCAAGAACTTCAGTATACGGGCATCTAAGCAATGCAGGAATTGACTGGTAACATTGCACAACAATGAAAATGTTTCTGATGTGAAAATAGTTACTTCTAATTGATTTCAGCATGCAAAGAATGAATATGACATTTAAAACTCTCAGTTAGCTCTGAGTTCCGAGATATAGCCCATTTATGACGATGCAGGGGTATTCCTAGTGAAGTGGGCAGAATCTAGAGAATCTTCCCAGCAATCTGCGTTCCGCACAGAGGGGGCGGGGCCTAATGACCCAATTAAATTAATCCATTATTTGTCCCCTCCCCTATTCAAATATATGCGATTCACAGGATTACCCACACAAGATAACTGTGGTGTACTGAGTGACAAGCATAGTGAGGGATTCCACCAAGACATTTCAGCAATGGAGCAAAGATATCAGGGTAGGTGAATCACTACTGTTGGACAGTGACCAGAGATGCCCCAGAAGAGGAGTACAAGCGACAAGCAAAGAGAAAGCACCCTCATGAATAGGCCACTATATTAGATAGTACTTTCGTATGCTGTATGTTTGTTTCGTATGCTGTATGTTTGTTACGTTTTGTGTTCTTATTTGTGATTGTTTGTATTAATACAACTGTTATTTATTTTCTATCAAGAAAATATCAGATTATTTAAAAATAGCTTTTCACTATATAACTATATTACTAATGTACATACAGTACAGTGCAAGTAGTGTAGCTCCAAAAATAGAGCTAGTAAAAACATTCTGAAATCATTTTAGTTTTTCTTTACCTCAAATTAGTAATGTATGACTATTTAGGAAGGAAACAAATAAAAAGTATTAATTTGTTGTACAGTGTAATTAGTCTCATTAGAATACTGGATTCCTACTACTGAGTGACACATACATTGCTTTAACACACCTCTGCAGCCAGTATACCGGATTAGTTAGTGGAGATATATACAGTATATTTACATTTATTCGACACAAGCCAGGAATCGACTATGCACATTGAATGATCCATAAACATCATTGCGTTTTATATTATTATCGATTTATATGCAATATATTATTGCTTTTTATGATGTTAGTCATCAATTAAATACTCATCAATTTTATAAGGGTTGGGTACAGATAATCTGACAGAAGGTGCATACACACATAACGATTTTGTAACCACCGAATATCTGTCAGATAATCTGTCAGATTTTCCCTTGAAAAGTGAACGATTTTTTGAAGTGTAATGAACGATTTTTACAACGATGAACGAAAAATGTTCCTTCCCGTAATGAAAATCGTTATGTTGGAGAGTCCGAAATGAACTACAAACGGGAGCGCGCTTCAACAATTTTCGTTCAAAGTTATAACGATTTTTTGAACGATTGAACGATAACGACGTCTTTATAGTCAAATCGTTCAAAAAATCGTTACGTTTGTACGCACCTAGATAATCTGACAGATAATCGTTGGTTACAAAATCGTTACGTGTGTATGCACATTTAACCTTCAATATTAAGAATACCTTGGATACAAAATGAACATATTATGACTTTCTAATGAATTAACTTTCTAGTAATTTATTTATTTATATATATATATATATATATATATATATATAAATATATATGCTTTGTGATTTATACCCCTTTTACACCGGAGCTAAAACCCGGGTTTTTGAAGGGTTAACCCGGGCAGCTCCCTGGTGTAAAAGGGCAGAGGGTTGGATCGCCGGGTCGAGTGACCCGGCAATCCAACCCAGGTAACTAGCAGGGTTTAACACGGGCGTAGCCCGTGAAACCCTGCTATGGGAACAGCGCACTCCGGGTCACGATGACCTGGAGTGCGCTGCTAGCCGGCCGATTGGTCCGGCTTCAGTGGCGCTTGGAGATGACGTCATCTCCAAGCGTCCACTTTCACTCAGCAATAGCCGGGTCTATGCAGACCCGACTGCGGTGTGAGCGGCGCTGACTCGGGAATATCCCGAGTCAGCGCCGGCAAAATTCCGGGTCTGATCCGGATAGGAACTTTGTTCCAACCCCGGGTCAGACCCGGAATTTAGGTGGAAAAGGGGTATAATAGAAGTTTCTTTAACGATGCCATTTGCCATTTAGATCTATTAATCTTTGTTAATGTTTTATGTGAATTTTTCATTGATTGATTTATTTTTCATATTAACAGCTGAATATAGCTATTGAGCATTTAAATCATCTGCCATTACTGATTACTAATAATTGATAGGCTAATATCATTTGATAATGCCAGTTTAAATATCTGACTTGGTCAAGATGTACCACACCTTCTGATGAAACTGTTGGATATACATAACGGAGAAATGCATTAAGATCTGTTTTGGACATTAATACCGGCTGCTGGACATTTAACTTGTGATTGGTGAGATACCTTGGACGCTGAACTGTGCATGTCTGCTCACAGCATAAGCTGAGTCTCCCTCCACATTACATTAGGCCGTGGATGTGTTTCTTCCAGGATCGCTGCTACATTGTATTCAGCCGGGGAGTGTAATACACAGAGGCCATTCTCCCACCGCAGTTTTTTTGTGATAAACATTGCTGGGCATCAACATTGGTGGTGAGATTAAGGTCTTGGAGAGTGAGCACGCGATATATTTGGCACTTTTGTCACAATATAATAATAATTGGAACATCTCACTATCTAAGTGTCAACCCTATGCTGGAAACTTGACACGTTTCATGTTATATTAAACAAAATTTGTTTTATTCTATATGCGCTCCCTTGTTCTGTATTTTACTATATTAATTATGTGGTCTATAAGCACCTGATATTTTTGGGGAGATTGGTTCAACTCACAGCAGAAAACATGTACATTTCCGCCAGCCATTTTTTATAAGACCAATAGCTTCCTTTGCCCTTTTCGTTTAACAGCTTCCAGGTTTGCCTTTAATTTGATAGTAGAGGCATATACTGTACATCAATATATTTGTCCTTGCTTATGCGGTCACGTAAATGGGGACAGAGAGCCCACAAGATAGCAGTATTGTTGTAATGTATAACACTACCTTTAGGCACAATTGCAGATCCTGAACTGCTCATGCTGGCAGACTGTGATCTCCGCCCGCTACGCCCACATCTACGATGCTTGCGATTGTGTTTTTTCACTGCTGGGTATGCCGATTCAGTCAAATCAGTGCTAGAAAGGGAAATCGACAAATTATTGACAGGACTGTCACTGGCCATCAACTGCTCCAACTCACTGGAGGGACTAAGGAGACAGTCATCCTTGTCAACCACCTCGACTGTAGCTGTAAGTAAGGCCATTCCAAAGCAACCTGCAGAGGACAAAACAAAAGGAACAATCATTCCCAAACCACAGATTGCACAACATTGGAAAATTGCAATGAAGAAGCGCTGCAATGCGCTTGAAGTTGCGCCATGAATGCCAAACCAGCTGGTTCAGCAGGAGCAATTGCCTGCTCTGACACTAATACCCCTTTTACACCGGAGCTAAAACCCGGGTTTTTGAAGGGTTAACCCGGGGGTCGAGTGACCCGGCAATCCAACACAGGTAAATAGCAGGGTTTAACACGGGAGTAACCCGTGAAACCCTGCTGTGAGAACAGCGCACTCCGGGTCACGATGACCTGGAGTGCACTGCTAGCCGGCCGATTGGTCCGGCTTCAGTGGCGCTTGGAGATAACGTTATCTCCAAGCATCCACTTTCACTCCGGAAAAGCCGGGTCTATGCAGAACCAACTCGCTGACTCGGGAATATCTCGAGTCGGCGCCGGAAAAATTCCGGGTCTGATCCGGATAAGAACTCTGGACCTCATTCAGAGGCGGTCGGAGGATGCAAGCGGTCGCTCAGAAACTGGGCGGCCGCTTGCATCCTGACCGCCCGCCTCTGTTTCGGTCGTTAGGCTGTGGGTTTACACCCACAGCTCTAACGACCGCTCGGGTGATGGTCGCGATGGTCAGAGACCATCGCGACCATCGGGGCTTACGACGAGACCCTAGTGTAGGGTCTCACTTGTCGCAAGCCCCGGAGAGCTTCTGGCTCTTTCAGAGCCGGAAGCTCTCCACTGACATGATGTCAGTGGGGCCTCCCCCAAATGGTAGGCGTTCCCATGGGAACACCTCCGTTTGGGATGTCACCCCCCCTGGCCCGGCTTCCAAACGGGGTGAGCTGTCAATCAACATCGACAGCTTGCACCCTTTCGAAAGAGACCCGCTACGACCAGCGCTGTCGGTCGTAGCGGGTCTCACGCATGTGCACGAGGGAGCCGGCTCCCTCGTGCGCATGTGCACTGGCCAAACATCGACCGTACGGCCGCCTCTGAATAAGGTCCTCTGTTGCAACTCTGGGTCAGACCCGGAATTTAGGTGGAAAAGGGGTATAAGGTTGCTAATGCACCCCCAATGCGACTAACACATAAGTTGCAGCCAACAGATTTGTATGCATCGCCGATTGAATCGCTGTGATTATGGCATAATACTGATATTAGGTGTTCATGTGGATTATTTTCATATTGCGTCTGGGGAAGTTATCTGGAAACAGGTAATGCGTGGATTCCGGACTATAGACAGACAGTAATTAGTTAGACAATGTCTAGATAGACACCAGATTTTAGACAGTTAATAGTTAGACAAGGATAAAAGTTCGACACAGACAAAAGTCAGACACACTAAAGTTAGACATGTAAAAAGTTTGACAGGTACAAAAGATCGACAGGGTCAAAAGTTCAACATGAAAAAGATCGACACAAAAATGGTTGACACTTTTTTTTTTTTCTTTAAGATTAGGGATAGGTTTAGGGTTAGGGTTAGGCACTTACCCAGACGGTTAGGGTTAGCCACCAGGAGGGAGGGTTAGGGTTAGGCACCAAGGGGAGGGTTAGGGTGAAGATTAGGGCTAAAAAAAAAAAAAATTGACGACCATTTTTGTGTCGATCTTTTTCATGTCGAACTTTTGACCCTGTCGATCTTTTGTACCTGTCGAACTTTTTACATGTCTAACTTTAGTGTGTCTGACTTTTGTTTGTGTCTAACTTTTTTCCCTGTCTAACTATTGACTGTCTAACATCTGGTGTCTATCTAGACATTGTCTAACTACTAACTGTATATCTCTTATACTACACCCAAATGCGTTAGTCTACTTATACTGAATATATTACTCCTATCACTGGAAACAATTCCTTACAACTCTGCAGACCAGAGAACCCCAAGTCCGCTACGGCTGATTCCTACAAGACCTGGGATATTTGCACCAGCAATGGACTGCACAGGATGCAGGTTATTCCATACCTCGCTGTGATTATGGCCCTGATTCAGAGCCGTTCGCTATTTGCGGTCGTTCGTTCAAAAACAAGGGGTGGCTATTCAAATGATCCGTTCGCAAATTGCAGTCTGTTCACGCCTCTAAGTCTGAACGAGCGAGCAAAACATACGCTCGTTTATTTGTTAAAAACGCCCCCTGGCCGTTCGCACCATACGTCATGTCCGCTATTTATTAGATTAATCGAGTACATCGACCAGCGTATAAACTGCTCGCTATTCTTGTGGTTGGTGTTTGCTACCACAAATTTGCGAGCAGTTCTGGCTATAAAATAACCCAGTGACGTGGTCAATGACGCTGCTGTATTAATTATGCACACCCATAATACGCCCGTTTTGACCTTTAAGCACGCCTGCGTTCAGATCTCCACTCCCCATTTTCAAGCACCTTCCCCTGTTACCACCCACATACGCCTCATTCTGTCACTCAAAATAGCAGGCACTCGCTATATAGCGTACAAACGATTTTTGTCCGCACTGACTGGTTCGCGCATGCATACTAAAAACCGTACGCATGCGCAGATGTGCAAACATCGCTCGGAACGAGCGTACTGCCGCTAACGAGCGGCTCTGAATGAGGGCCTATATCTCATTCCTTCAATGGACTTATTGGTACTGGTAATTATATCTGTGTGTCATCTATGACTGTAAAGTGACATTTTTTATTACCCGTGAAAGAGCACCAAATATTTACAGCAACTTTCTGGTGGACTAATTCATTCCACACATATGTGGTATACCATCCCTTTACCATTTTAAATGCATGCAAAGACTTATTTTAAATGTATTAATATTTAAAAAATGTATAGCATTAAATTCTAAACTTTCAGTATTCACACAAGGCGTGCATTGCTGAACGCAGATTCCCGAGTCTGTGAGTGTGTAGAATGGGTCCTGCTAAGACGCACACAAGCCCTTGAAGGCCTCTGTCTGATTAAAAGCCTCTGCCTGCCAAGGGGCAGTGCGGAAGCGGAGTCGGGCGGCGTTCCTGTTTTCCGGGAGTGCCCAGCCCAGGGACTGCATGGACGTACGCAGATTGCTGGACTCGCAAGCCGGCCAGCCTGGGTAAGCTGAGGCTTACCCAGCTGCCTGACCGCCAGGTGCCGTCCACCATCACGACCATCGACCACCGATGGTCACGATGGTGATCCCAGCCTGCGACCTCAGTCACAGTGCTGGGATCGCAAATTCAGCAGGGGGTGTCATATACCTCCTGCCGCATTTGCATTATTGCAAGGATCACAATTGCAAAGTTGCCTGTGTGCACTACACACTACAGTATATGCCTCTGTGCAGCTTTACAATTGCAGTCCTTGCTGAATAAAGCCCACAGTTCTCTATCCACATTTTTATTTATGATATTTTCGTACATGATCTAATACACACTTTTGTGCTGTTATCTTTTTTGTTATGTTGGCATAATACTGGTGCCAGCCGGTGGAAGAATGGAGGGAGGCCAAATTAACATAAATGTAATAAATATTATTGTCTCCGTTATTCAATTTGAAAATAATAGTAGACCCTTAATATTTATTAAATATTATATATTCTTAATAGATTGATTTTCTTATTTGTCCCCAATGATAAAAAAATAATTATAATTGTGATCTCAGGGCCTGATTCATTACGCACGCAGTGTCACTGCAAAGGTATGCTTATCTCTGTGATCACAATGCAGTCTTAGCACAACATAAGGTCTCTTACTAACATCCGTAATACTTAGCAAGTCTGCGAAAGCATCGGTAACATCGAGTAACATCGCAGCCTCACGCACGCTTGCACAAGCTCTGAGCTTACTCAGAAATGACTAAGCTGATCTCACGCTGTTGCAGCTCGAGCTGTGTATGGCATCGCACATAATTTCTGCACGTCCCTGCAGCGGTGTTCAAATGCACTGGCACGCCTGCGTTTCACCAACACCCCTACCCCCCAACACCACCCACATATGTTGTTCCAGTCAATCACTCTGTGATGGCTCTGCTTAGTCACTGTGATCGCAGTCCCGATCGCAGTGGCTGGTTCATGCACGTGCACTGCGATGCATACCCAATTGGCTGATAGCGTATGTAATTGCAGTTGTGATCACTAGTGAATCAAGCGCTTAATATTTGTATAAAATGGCTCCTTTTTTGGTTCTGGCTGTACAAGCTCAAACCACAGTACATGCAGTTTTAGCAAACTCGCTAGTAAGAGGCAACTTTTTTTTTTGTGGAACCACATCTTAGAAAATCCAAGAATTTCTATTCAGAGCATTTTTTCTAAAAAGAATTTAGCATGGCGATGTTACATCGCTGAGAGAAAAGAGGAGCAGCTAACACAGGGAAGTTTGTAGAAAAACAGAAGATGAAAAGAAGATAAAAGAAACAGAGAATAGAAAGTAATATGGAATTCAACATGGGGGGTGTAGAAAACAGCAAGAATAATACATTTAGGGGAGCTGATGACAAAAAATACTAAGCAAAATAATTAAATACCGGATGGGGGAAAAGGGCAATAAATTTTCCGTATTTCTGAATATTTGGATATGGGAGACTCAACCTGTATTCTAAATATATTCTAATTCTAAAGTTTGTTTAAGGCTAGGTGCAATCATCACGATTCCTTCATCCCCGGAACAAATGTTATAGTGCATACACACTATGCAATCCTTTAAATGACTGAACAATATATCTTGCAACGTTTGGTCATCCGATCGTTTTGATGTAACGTTAACATATCACCTGGTCGTCTGGTTGGATGTACAAACTATACAATTTCCACAAAATCGCTAAAGATATCTTCTCATCTGCCATGTATGTACAGCAGATCAGAATATGTCAGAAGTGACGCACAGGAGCAGGCAATAGTGCGTACATATTAGACGATGTGGACGATTTCCCATTCCAATTGTAATTAGAGTTAAAATATAATTCAGAGTTACACTGGAGTTAAACAGGAGTTAAACAGAAGGGAATCATTCAACCTGATATCTATGCTGCTATGGGACTACTTTGAATGAATTGCTGTGTCTTTGGCCTCTCTCCTACAAGCACCTGCTCTCTCCATATCCTGGACATTTCTAACTTAGGGCCTTATTCAGAGATCTACGTTCATCTGAGGATGAACTCATATCTTCGATATTGAAGGGTCTGTGCCTGCGGCAGGACCCGTACTGCGCATGTGCAAAACAGGTCCTGCCAGGGACGTGCGGTGAGGTAAATGGATGGGATAGCATCAGAGCCAGATTGAGACACATATATGAACTGCCCCAGATCCCTCTACAGATCCCTCTACAGATTTCCCATAGCACAGATCCCCCTCACACATATCTCCCACCACTGTCGGAGTGGGGCATGAAGGGCCCACCAGGGGATTGCAATAGTAGGGGCCCACTGAAGGGAGTAACCTCCTGCCAAGTGGGTGTACCCAGTGAACAGAAAGACGTGGCAATAATATGTGCAAATAGATGAAGGAGGAATTAACTAGCAATAGACCTCCTAAAAGCCAGATAAAGGTTTGTCCTGATAAATAAATAAACCGCGCAGAATGACATTAATAAAAAATAATGTTTTATAGATATGTCAATCCAGCTTTTAACATATGAGATATAAACTGAACTATTGAAAAGAATCTAACTACTGAGACTTAGGGGTCTATTTACCAAGATGTGTTAGGAGATAAACTGAACAGTAATAAAGTACCAGCCAATCAGCTCCTAACTGTCTTGTCACAGGCTGTGTTTGAAAAATGGCAGTTGGGAGCTGATTAGCTGGTACCTTTTCAGTTTATCTCCTAACACAGCTTAGTAGATAGACCCCTAAGGGGTGTTGCCCATAGACAGGGCTGCCATCAGAAATTAAGGGGCCCGGGACTGACTAAATAGACGGGCCCCACCCCTGCGTTATTCCTACACAAACAAATTAAAAATAAAATCTCTCTAGCCCTGCAGTGTTTCCCTAACCCCAGCCAGTCACCTTCTGTCTCTCCTGTCCTGCTTAGCCTCTCGTCTCCACTCTCCAGTCAGCCCCCGCATCCACATGGTATTTCCTTACCTCCTTAGTCGGTTCTAGGCCTGGGTGCTCCGTCCTCAATGTGCCGCGGTTCCCCTCTCTTTCAGCGCCTTGACGTCATGACGTCAGGTGCGCCAGCTCACAAAAAATAACAAAAACTTTACTGCACACCTGCGGAGTTCGGAGACGGTGCGGCGGTAGGAGGCAGAGTGGCCGGTCCCCTTGTTACTCACTTTTATTATGCGGTGCAGGGTAGTAGCGGGCATTGCGTCTGTAGGATCAGGGCCCTTTGTCACTTTTAATTCAAGGGGGTGGTAGCAGGCGCCGGTAGGAGTGGGAGGGCCCCCCCGGGAGGGCCCCCCCTCTCACTTTATTGAACGGCGCAGGGCGGTAGGAGCAGGCAACGGATGGTAGGAGCGGGCGGGCCCCTGCGCTCTGTCTGTGGGTCTGGGCCCGGGACGGCAGTCCCCCCCTGATGGCGGCCCATCAGACACCTCCACATTCATTTACACAGATTAGAAAAAACATGATGATTAAACACACACACACACACCCTGCCAGCACTCAGAAAACCCACACACACACTCACCCTGAGAGACAGACTGGCACCTGGAGGAAAAGAGATGTGTAACACAGGAAATGGACATATATACAGTATATATCTGTGTAGTAAAGTTTAGGTTATAATAATTTGTATATAGAGATGTAATATATGTTTGTGATTGTATCACACAGTTGTGAGGGGCAGTCTAATTGTATTGCAGATGAGAGATGGTTATATTGATCACTCTCTGTATAAAGGAAATGTATAGGGGGATTGTGAACACGAGTGGAGGCAATTCTCCTGTATAAATGCCAATGACACCACACAGACACATAGGCAGTCATGGTGGGGCTAGGCACAGTGGTCCGGAGTGGAGGCTCGCACAGCTGAGCGGGAAAAGCGAGCGTGGCTTGCGGTGGTGAGGAGGCTGTAAAAAGGGAAGTGCTAGCGTGAGCGGGCAGATTGGAGTTCCCCTTTGTGAGCCCTCTGATCGATGTCCGCAGCGCTGCGCTGAGGTAAACCTGAGCAGGAGCGGCAGCTGTGGGGCAGAGTCAGGGCAGCTAGTGAGGGCTAATTAATGCAGGA
The DNA here is from genome assembly GCA_031769625.1 of Taudactylus pleione. Taxonomy (NCBI): domain Eukaryota; kingdom Metazoa; phylum Chordata; class Amphibia; order Anura; family Myobatrachidae; genus Taudactylus; species Taudactylus pleione. The sequence continues at coordinate 2,869,987 of JAUIMM010000016.1, read as the reverse complement.
AAACCTCGGTGAGAAGGGTACCTGTGTTGAAGTGGATCAGCTGTGCGAGTTCCCGGCAAGAGTCTGAGAGGCTGTCCGGGGGAGAGTGACGGTGCTTGGTGAACGGACAGAATTTTCGGTCAGCTGAGGAGGACTGGCTGCTGTGACACACCCAGGAGGCTGAGTAGACCAGCTGGGAAGGAGGTGGGCTGAGTAGCAGTGTCATTGAACTGCAATCAGTGGAGTCCCAGTCTACAAGAGGTTGTGAGCCAATAGAAGCGCTGTGTCCATGATATCATAATAAGAATTATATACTGTGCTCAGCTCTAATTCATACTAGGTGTTGAAAAATAATCCAACATGTCACTGGCATAAATATTGAATAGATGGACTGTATAGGTGAATAAAGGAAAAAAACTCTTTACTGGTATATAACAACTAAATATCACAAAGGATAAATGCAAAAATGTCAGAAATTGATAATCACAATTAACCCCTCACCTGCCGATCAGGTCCGTACTGCCTTCCTCAAGAAGCTCACCCCGGGCAACCAACCATTAGCACTACATCTGGGATTATCAGGTACCAGCGGGGACGCTGCTGGTGACCTCAATTACTTCACTCTGCAATTATCTTATTCTACATTCTCCATTGACTAACAGCATCCCCTACATTTGACTGGGACCTACCAGTCACGCCACTACTGGACATTGAACCACTGAATCAATCAGCAGTAGTTTGATACTGATCTCTCCTTGATTTTTATACTCAGCTTATATCCTGTTGTATGTCAATACATGTTGTGATTATCAATTTCTGACATATTTGCATTTATCCTTTGTGATATTTAGTTGTTATATACCAGTAAAGAGTTTTTTCCTTTATTCACCTATACAGTCCATCTATTCAATATTTATGCCAGTGACATGTTGGATTATTTTTCAACACCTAGTATAAATTAGAGCTGAGCTCAGTATATAATTCTTATTATTTATCCGTGCCATAGCAGGGTCAGCTGTTATTCTCTATACCGCAGCTCACAACCACTCAACCCATTCTCAGTGCGCAGGTATCCCTCCCTTTCGTCCCTGATATCATAACTGGCACTGTCACACTCACCTCCTAGTATTATGCTCTAACAGAGAGGCATATTTGCAAATTGCAAGGGGAACTATTAACTCCATACTAACAGGGCTAGGACATACTAGCTAGGATAAGCACTTTTAACTCCGCACTACTGAGAGTGACAAAGAAGAAGGACCAGTCTACCGTAGTGCATATTATAGCAAAGCAATAAAATCACCAGCATTGAGGTGTCCTGAATCCTCAGGTAATAGACATTTGAAATAACGCCCATCTTGGGAACCAAGCCAGAAAGTGCCCCCATATTTGAATATTAATCCTGTGTGCCTTTCAGATTTCCCTTTTGGGTTTAATTAGTGAGTAGAGACAAGGCTCATATACTGAGTGAGAAATTTCAGATCAGCTAGTATACGGGAGGACTGCCTTCATTTAAGTGGTTACTGACAAACTCTTAATTTAAAAGTGCTGCAGGTATTCCTCTACAGTAAAGGAGAATGTCAATCTGTTAAGGTGCGTACACACTGGGCGATAAAGTGGACGAATGAACGATAACGATATCGTTATCGTTCAGTCGTCCACTTTATCGTCCATTTTTAACCCCAAAAAGATGAACGATGACGACGACGCACGTTCCCGCGGGTCGTTCGTCATCATCGTTCATCGGGCTGACATGCAGGCCAACCTGACGATCTCGTCAGGTTGCTGCATGTCAGAGAATGGGGGAGAGAGCCCGGCGCTGAACGATATCGTTAATGATATCGTTCAGCGGCTGTGCTCAATGTCATGAATGACATTGAGCACAGCCTGCCGGGGTCAACACTACACGATATCGCTCAGGGAGCATATCGTGTAGTGTGTGTACCCACCATTAGTCTATCAACTGCGGGTGATCTTCACATATTCCGGGATTAATAGTACATCAGGTGCAGGAACTCTAAGCATTCATCAAGGTTGCAAACCCAGTAAGTGTGGCCAGTTTTAAAGCTTTCAGCTGTACTTACCCAGGGAACGAAGAAGACTTTCTTGTGCAGTATACTGTCCAAGATTATAACCCATTTAGTCGGGAAAAAAAAAAAAAGAGGACTTTGATTTCCAAGCAACACACGTTAGTGGAGTATTCACATATCACCGACAGTTCATTGGCAAAGACTCTTAACCCAGGGAAACTGTTTGAACATTATCATACTGTGATATTAGATAAGATACTCACAGTAAAGGAGTACATCTTCTATTGAAAGTATTTGGGTATGGAACAGTAGATTGCATTGTGTTATAGTAATTCAGCTGCGAGAAAATGTTAATGTGAACACTGTACGATTCTGCCTTTGTATATTATTATATGTGATGATTCTGCCTTTGTATATTATTATATAAGTGTGTGTATATTACTACCATTAAGTATATAAAAAAGAAAGAAGGGGAAAAGTATACCATCTGTGCATCATTACTTACCTGTCATCATTGCAGTATTGCTGTATCCGATACGGGCCCTGGAAAGAAAATCGGGGAGAGTGTAAGTCACTGGTATAAGAAAAAGAGCAAAGAAACTCGTTAACACATATTATTTCAATACATTACATTTGCTAATGAGGGTTTCCCAAGTAGGCCCACACATATCACAAACACTTGGGTGGAGGCACTGACGGGATATAAGGTCATAACAGTTAACAGACGTTGAGGTACCCGGGTGTGGCACCCCCAGAGAAACTGCTTAGCCTGGCAGTCCTTTCTTGTGCACAGTGAGGGTTGCTCAGGATTGACTCTAGGACCCAGGAGCAGCCACCTGTGAGCAGCAGCAGCACTGCTGAGCCCAGGGTAGAAAGTGAAACTAGAGAAGGCAGAGCAGAAGCAGCCATGTGGAGCGTGACAGGTGCCGTGTAGTGTGAGCTGTTGGAGAGAAACAACTACCAGGAGTGTGTGTGCTGCACTGAGTCTTGATTGAGGGCACAGAGAGTGGAGATCAGCAACTTATCGGGGATAACACCCTTCTATGTGAAGACAAGAGAGCTTGAAAGTGCTCAGTTTTACTGATCTTACCACAGCACCAAGGAGAGGAGAGGCTGTGCAGGTCACATGCTACATGCTGAAAGTCACGTGCTGTCACCTGTACAAGTATCCTTTGCATTGTAATACATGCCAGGAGAAGGACTGCACATTCATAGAGACTGATCTTATAGGAAGTGGATTTTCTGCAAAGACTGTAACCATTTCAAGTATCATTTAATACCCAGGTTTTCTTATAATGAGCTCCAACGTGCTGATCAGTGAAGATTAGGGACACTATTCCTGGGCGTACTAATGAGAAACACGGTAGTTTATTGCCAATCTTTTGAGATCGTAGTTTTTATAGAGAAATGTTATTCTGCACTTGATTTTATATGACACTGTGAAGTACATTGTTCATGATCGTAGCTGTTTCCTATAGAGTATGCAAAGTAATTAATTATTGAATTACAGTATAAACAGAGAAGTGAATACATATCTGAAGTTAATTGCCCTACCATATTTGAATTGAATGTATTACTGTACTTTCATATTATATTGCTGAGTGTTGTGATATGAGCCAGATTATTGTTAACCGATTATTTTAGTAAGCAGCTTGGGTTTGAAAGCCAGTTCTCAAATTCACAAAACTGCAGTTATTTCTAATAAATCGGCTCTCCGCAGAGCAGACTGTTGAATGACCCTTTGTCTGGACTGATCTTCCTTACCTCTCTGAAAAGTGGAAAGAATCTGTATGAGAATCCAGTTCACCAGGTAAAACAGTTTAGCTACAGTCACCATTTCATACTACACCTGGGTACTACATTTTGGCGTCACTATAAACAGGATTCAGAATCTAAAGTAAGGAGATTGGGAATCTAAGGAAAAGATGTCAACAGAACAACCTGCAGAGCCATTAAGCAGCGGAGCAGGACCAGCAAACCCGGCAATGGCACAAATTAACCCTATTACACTACCATACTACTTCGGAGCCCCATGGCTCCCAACTTACAGTGGAGATATTCATGGCACAGAAGGAAATACCTTCAGTGAATTAAAAAACAAGATGAACTCAATGTTTCGGCTGTATCCCTTGAGTGACCAACAAGAAGTTGAAATCTTAATAGGCCAACTGAAAGGATTGCCCTTCGAGAAGTTACGTCATGGCCATTGGATGAGAGGCAGAACGTGGGTCAAGTGCTGAAAAGATTAGCAACCATATTTGAGACTCGGACATTATCTGCACTAAAAATTTAATTCTACGCTTGCAAACAGCGACTGGGAGAAACTCTTCGCGATTACGCTCTAAACCTGCAAGAAGCTTTACATGCGATACAAACCTTAGATGCAGAAGAAGTCAGAAATACAAATAAAGCTCTAGTAACCCAGCTTGTTGAAGGGGCCAATGGAGAGGGAACCCAAATCCAGTTGCGGATGCTGAGGATGCAAATCCCGAACCACTCCTTCCTAGACTTCAAGGAGGCAGCAATCAAAGTGATAGGCACTGGTGGAAATCGGGAAATGGACTTTTCTGAATTTGCCAGGGTTTCACGAACGTCCATGCCTAAGTGGAGCAAATAACTCAACCCCCGAGCAAACGCTGAAGGGGAAAGACAACGTGTTGCAGGGTGTGCAGGCATCGACCACAGATCCTCTACAGGCTCTTAGAAGGCAAATAGAAGATTTGACAGTAGGGATGGCAGAGATGCAAAGAGAGATTCGCAACTTATTGTTACCTGGGATGCTTGACTCTACTGAACCAAAGTGGAGAACAGAGAGGAGGAGAGCAAACGATCACTTTGATTCACAAGGACGACCCATATGTCGACTGATGTTACATCAGCCATAGCGAGAAGAGTTTCAGACAAAGTCGTATGGTTCCATGTGCGACGTGGCTATGGATTCATAAAACATCATGACACCAAGAATGATATTTTTGTTCATTATACAGCAATTCAAAAGAGCAACCCAAAAAAATATCATCGCAGCCTAGAAGATGGAGAATTTGTAGAATTTGATGTAATTAATGGACAAAAAGGTGTATAGGCAATAAACATCACTGGTCCTGATGGTGCTCCAGTTAAAGCCAGCAGATATGCAGCAAATCACAAGCATTACTGGCACTATCCATATCGCAGAAGACCTCCACGTGACTACCAGCAAAACTGTCAATACAGTGTAAGAGGAGATGAGTGCGCGGAAGCAGAAAACATGGCAGAAAGTGTACATCAACCACAGCCTTATTTGATGAGTCACTACCCACCATACTCTTCAGAGAGACAATGTGGATGCACACAACCATATCCCGAAGTTCCAGAAGAAAGTGAATCATTGGGACGAATAAATGAGCAAATCTGTATGAGAATCCAATTCACCAGGTAAAACAGTTTAGCTACAGTCACCATTTCATACTACACCTAGGTACTACAAGGGTATCCCTTTTAGAGAGTAAAGGGGGGTTACATTTGAATGGAGGAGAGGGAAGGAGCCACCATTACTGCTGCTGTCTCTACCTCACTAACAAGTGAGAGTGCAGTTCTGGGGGCTGGGGGAGTTCCTGCGTCAGTCTTGGTCATCATTATTCCCAGCCGGGACTGAAAGAAATCACCTTCATTTTTTTGGGTGGACTCAGTGATGCCCTCCTGTGGCTGGTGCCCCTAGGCAGCCGCCTAAAATTGCCTAATGGTAGCACCAGCCCTGAGCGCCATCCAAACCATTGCTCCTAATTGTAAGAGACTGTTTTTGGAATAGTCTGCTGCTTATATATATATATATATATATATATATTGTGTGTAAAGGTAGTAACTAGTATTTCTATAACTGTTACACTTATCTAGTGTCTGACTTCTATTTTGTTGTGCAGCTACAGATCTAACGTCTAACTGTGATACTGGGCCTGAGTAACAGGTGGATGCTAATGCTACTGCTGCATCTTTGTACTCAGTGGCTGTGCGACTATCAGGGCCGTAGAGAGATGTGCCAGGTCTGGGTAATTGGGGAGGGGGAGCATGACCTAATGTAAGGAGGCGTGGACATGCCTCCTTACCAACATTTTTTTTTATAAAATTAGGTATTTGCAGCACCTCACAGTGGGGGAAGTGCGCTCCACATGGGGCTCATGTGCCCCTCAGACAGGGGCAAATCCAGGTGCATGCGATCAGTGTAATCGCTCCCCACCCCACATCAGAGAGAGACTGCTGCTGGTCAGTGGCAGTAGCCTTCCTGTACCCATCGTTGTGTGCTGGGCTGGGGAGACACAGGCTGACAGGTAAGTGTGAGATGGGGGGGGGGTGACACACAGGGCTGCTGTGTGGTTGTGCACTCAACTCCCGACTTCTAGGCTCTCACCGTCAGACCACCAATGATGCTCCTGTCGACGGTCCTGGAACGCAGGTTGGATGCGGACAGTAACGGTTGTGATTCCCACTCCTGGCCCTGGAAGAGAATCACGTGCTGAGGCAGAGTGACCTCCACTGGGATCAGTGGATGGTCATCATTGGCACCTTAAACTTCAGATTGACTACACCTATGTGCCAAGCACATGGGTGCACCCTGAATGAAAAGGCCCAAATGGAAGGGGGGACAGGGATGACACATGACACAAACAGCACACAAAACACAGTTTACGCTCACCAAATATATTCTTGTCCCCTTGCTGGACGAGTCATCTTGATCTCAGCATCTGCAAATGAACACAAGAACAAGAGCCAAACCCAGAACCCAATGCAATAATCAATGCCTTAACACAGCCTACTTTTAATGGGGGCCTGACTGTGGGAGATACAGCGACTTACCAACATCCTACCTTTAATGGGGGCTTGACTGCGGGGGAATGTCATGGTCCAGCACAGTCTACTTTTAATGGGGTCTGACCGCTTGACCAATTTCCGCAATGCCTTTAGGGCCTTCTGCCCTCAGTACCTGCGGCCTAGCGCCGATTTACCATATCCGCGACCTAGCGCTGATATACAATGCCCATGGCCTAGTGCCAACTTACACAGATGCCCATGGCCTAGCGCCGACTTATAGAACCCATACCTGGGCCTAGTGCCTCTTCTGGTGCCACAGGCCTAGTGCCTGAACATGCCCATCGGGCCTTGTGCCCGAACTCTGGTGGTCTAAGGCAGAGGTTCTCAAACTCGGTCCTCAAGACTCCACACAGGTCAAGTTTTCCAGGTCACCCAGCAGGTGCACAGGTGAATTCATTACTCACTGACACATTTTAAAAGATCCACAGGTGAAACTAATTATTCAGATTGTGATTCTGTGAGGAAACCTGGAAAATGTGCACTGTTTGGGGTCCTGAGGACGAGTTTGAGAACCTGTGGTCTAAGGGGTCTTCGCTGAACCAAGCCTGGCTTAGTCACAGCCACTGCGTGGTCTTCACCGAAGATGGAACACCTCCCCCCCCCCACCTCCGGGCTTCCTGAAGCCTTCACCTGGGCAGCAGTGGCTAGTGTTGGCTTTTTTACATGGCCCACTGCCATCCCAGGGCTTCCGATGTCTTCACCAACCCCACTTTGGGTGGCGTCGACCCACTGCTGTTCACATGATGGGCAGCGGCCTGTGTAAGCTCTTTTGTAATGGTCACCACCCTCCGGGACTTCCGGCGTCTTCTCTGCTCTTTGTTCTTCAGGAGCTCTTCACTGCTCCTTCCTGGCTGATGAACTAACTTACGCTCCCTCATGCCGAATAATATAAGCTAGCACCAGGTGGCGGAGGGATGATGCGGGGAGCCGCGATTGGCTTGCCGTGGCCATCGCCTGCTGGCTGCCAGTCTGCAAGCCCTGATTGGCTCGCTACCGATGCCAAGTTTGAATTGACATGGGCTGATTGGCGGGGGTCCAATTCCTTGACGATTCAGATTCACCGCCATCATGCACGTGGAGCAGCAGTGGTAGTCCACCGCTACCTCCATGCCTGCTGCCACCGCTTTGGTGGTTGGGTGCAGGAGCATGACCCCTCCGGATCCCTTCCTATCCTGATGCCCGGGGCCCCCTCTGACCCAAGGCACCCCCACCCTCCAGGTGTGGAAGGTGAGGGTGCTTCGTAGCAGGGCCAGTGACTGTACTAGTACACTGGCCCTTGCTACATAAGGAAGGGGGGCAGCAGGATGCCCCTGCTGTGCCTCTCCATCTAGCCTGGGCCCAGGTAATTAATACCTGTTCCCCCTGGTGACAATATGAAAATGTCGCAGGAGGTGTCGTGTGTAAAATGATGCACCATGACAGCTTCTCTGATCCTCTGCCTGCTTCCGCAGATGCAGCATTGGGTCAACATTGTGATCATCGGTCGCAGCATCGCAACATTCAGGTTACTCAGGATATTTGGTAAAACAATGTTGACGGGGCCAGTGATACTGCGTCTGAGGATGCATCCACTAGTTTCTGCATGACCAGAAAAGGGGCTGACACTCCCCCATTTTCTGGAATGCTCCCCGTTTACTCCCCCCAAATGCCTGCAGCATGTCACTCATAACATCGCAGCACAGTCTTGAAAACATTGGTCAGTCATGACCATTTGGTGACTGCGTGCAGGGCTGAATCAGCTCCTCTGTTGGGCTGACTGATTCAATCTGGATACATGTATTCCATATTAGTATTAGCTAGCTAACCTCACTTATATCTACAGCCAGGGCCGGCAACAGAAATCTTGCGGCCCATTACACAAATATTTCTGGGGCCCTCCTCCACACAACCCACACATCCCTCCCAATACATGTATCTAAATGCATCTACATTCCCACCGGACTGAAACGGGATGTTACATGTATCTAATATATCTATATATGCAGTTAGTTCAAGGCGGCACTCTCAGGGCATATAAAGTCCCAAGAGTGCCACCTTGAACTAAATGTATAGATATGTTAGATAAATATAATATATAGATATATCTATATTTATGTCACACAGAGGCGACACTCAGAGAACTTTGTTTTTGCTTCTGCATTAAATTTTCATAATTTTCTTTGTATCTTACAATTTTCATAATTTTCTTTGCATCTTACAAAGTTCTCTGAGTGTCGCCTCTGTGCAGGGGTGCCGAGAGGGGGGGGTGGAGCGCGTACAGATTACCTGGGCCTGGCCCATGCCAGAGGGCCTGGGCCGTAGCACACCAGTGGCCATTTCTTTTTTCCCTTTTTTTTTTGTCACCTTTATTAAACCTCCGCGGGCAGTGGTTCAGATGGCTTAAGAGGGAGGGGGGCGGTCTCTGTCCCCGGGACTGTGTAGGTGCACCATGTTTGTGACTAATCCTGACGAAAAAGCCGATGGGCTTTGAAACGTCGATGTAAGATGTCACATTATTGAATTACAGAACTTTTGACTTATCACCTATCATTGGGAGTGCCGCCTGGTTATTTTTTATTGGAAACTTTGGAATATAAATTTGTGGAGGAAGGCACCCCGCTGTTGTTTATTTCATCCTGAGTGACAGGCCAAACTGGAGTATGTGTGTGTAAGTAAAACTGGAGCTACCTATATGTGTAATTGGGAAAAGGTGAACTAATGTATCATTCTTAACAAAATAAACACTGCCTGTAATGGATGTCACTTTCACTTACCCCTGTAGACATCCGCTTGTGCAGACAGTGGAGATGGAGAGCTGCAGGCAGCCCTTGTACCCCCCTGTCACCGGGCCTGCCTACAGCCACGTATGGTCCTGTGCCATGGACACACTGACCACTATTTAACAGGCTAATGAAAGGGGATGCAGTTATACAGTCCTATGGCTAGAGGCGGGGTATATATGGAGGAGGACCCGGGACATTCTGGGAGCCAAAGCTTTAACTATTTGGTGCCTGGTCTTCCAACCATAATATCCCCATGGTATCGCTGTGGACCCTATGGACCTCAAAGAAAAGGAGTTATCTAGGTAAGTCTACCATAACTCTATATTTTGTGGCTCTGCCCACATGGAGACTTCAGCCTGGGACTGGTTTCCAACTACAACAGGGGGACACCTTCTCATTGTCCATATATAGGAATCGGCTAAGGCGGCCTAGCATTGGAGAGAACAAGGTGCTGAATGGGAAAAGCTCCATAGAGGATAGAAGCCGCCACCTCAGTCCCACACATGCAGCAACGACGGGGGAATCGATGCCAGCGAACATCGATCTACTGAATATTAGGGAACACCTCCGTGCCCTGGTGACAACTGGAGGACCCCGGGCCGCATATGATCAATGCTGGGAGCCGGCGCTCTGCTGCTGCTCCCTGGCGTAAGTAAGTGACGGACATTGAGGAGTTACCTGCTCTCCTCGCTGCTGCCAGGGGGGGGTCAACTGATCCGTTAACCCTTAGCTGCCCCCACCCAGCTGCCTGCACTCAGTGGCAGGTGCAGGGTGGGCTGGGTCAGTGCAATGTCTGCTACAGTGTGGAACCCCCGATGTGTGGGGGCCCCTGGGCGACCACCACGTCCATACCACCTATAATCCAACCTGGATGGAACTGTATGCATGCAACTTAAACTCAGGCCCTTTGTGGTCCTGCATATAGATGGATCTGCATGCATGCAACTCAGAATCAGTTGCTATGTGTCCTTCCACATGCCAGTCCTGACCGGCAATTCAATGGCGGCAATGTGCCAGTTCCAGCTGGAGAAATGTAATGAAATCAACTTTTTTTTGTTAAGTGACGGGTAAGTTGCAAACCCTCTCCACCCCAGCCACGTCACATCACTCACCTCCCCTGTCAGTCAAAACCATGAACTGCATTCAGCAGCTTTTCCAGTCGGCCTGGACCTCTGCTGTCAAGTAGAGAATCATCCAGCACACTGGCTTACAATGACAGCCAGCTTCTGTTTGGTTTATGGTCACCCGATTATCCACTCAGGAGCTGGATATGGTGAATGCTGGGCCCTGCCAAATATCGTATACAGGTAGGGTTCAAACACCAGCAGAGTAGGTGACTGTCCCTGGCTGTAGTATTAGTAGTTGCTTGCCTCTTCCTTGCTTCCACTCTTATGCAGTGGGACAACGTTTGCTCTTTTCCAGTCCTCTGGAATTACTCCAGTAGCTAGTGAATGGTTGAATAATTCTGTTAATGGTGTTACCAGCACCCCTTTAAGATCTTTTAGGGGTCTATTTACTAAGCAGTGTTAGGAGACAGAGTGAAAAGTGATAAGGTGCCAGCAAATCAGCTCCTAACTGCCATCTAACAGGCTGTGTTTGAAAAATGATAGTTGGGAGCTGATTGGCTGGCACCTTATCACTTTTCACTCTGTCTCCTAACACTGCTCAGTAAATAGACCCCTTAGTATCCTTGGATGTATCCCATCTGGCCCCATTGATTTATCCACTTTCACTTTTGAGAGTTCTGTTAGGATCTTCTCCTTTGTAAATGTGCTTGCTCCTACCTCATTTACAGTGCATCTGGAAAGTATTCACAGCGCTTCACTTTTTCCACATTTTGTTATGTTAAAGCCTTATTCCAAAATGGAATAAATTAATTTTTGTCCTCAAAATTCTACACACAATACCCCATAATGACAACGTGTAAAAAGTTTTTTTTTAGATTTTTGCAAATTGAGTTAAAAAAACTAAGAAATCACATGTACATAAGTATTCACAGCCTTTGATGCACCTTTTGGCAGCAATTACAGCCTCAAGTCTTTTTGAATATGATGCCACAAGCTTGGCACACCTATCTTTAGGCAGTTTCGCCCATTCCTCTTTGTAACACCTCTCAAGCGTCAGTGCACAGCCATTTTCAGATCTCTCCAGAGATATTCAATCGGATTCATGTCTGGGCTCTGGCTGGGCCACTCAAGGACATTCACAGAGTTGTCCTGAAGCCACTCCTTTGATATCTTGGTTGTGTGCTTAGGGTCGTTGTCCTGCTGAAAGATGAACCGTCGCCCCAGTCTGAGGTTAAGAGTGCTCTGGAGCAGGTTTTCATCCAGGATGTCTCTGTAGATTGCTGCATTCATCTATCCCTCTATGCTGACTAGTCTCCCAGTTCCTACCGCTGAAAAACATCCCCACTGCATGATGTTGCCACCACCATGCTTCACTGTAGGGATGGTATTGGCCTGGTGATGAGCAGTGCCGGTTTCCTCCAAACATAATGCCTGACATTGATGCCAAAGAGTTCAATCTTTGTCTCATCAGACCAGAGAATTTTGTTTCTCATGGTCTGAGTCTCCTTCAGGTGCATTTTGGAAAACTCCAGGCAGGCTGCCATGTGCTTTTTACTAAGGAGTGGCTTCCATCTGGCCACTCTACCATACAGGCCTGATTGGTGGATTGCTGCAGAGATGGTTGTCCTTCTGGAAGGTTCTCCTCTCTCCACAGAGGAATGCTGTAGCTCAGACAGAGTGACCCAGTGGCAGAACTGCCGGAGACAATGGAGGCAGTTGCTGCCGGGCTCCAGGCCTGAAGGGGGCACCTCCTCCATTGTGCACCATTCTGTGACTTCCTATAATAAAGGAGCCGCCGATTTGATTGCCGATCAGCAGCATCAGCGGCGCCCCTCCACCACGACCTGGACCCTCTGCACCGCGACCTGGACCCACTGCTTGGGTCGCAGACGTCACATAACGTGACTGTGACCCTGAGCCTGCCTGCTGAGTGGGAGCTGGGAGACGCTGACAGGGCGTCTGGACGTACATGTTGAGGACGGCTGTCACACACTGTGGGGAGCGTGCCGCAGTCAGGAGAGCAGCCAGCAGTCGGGACTGGGAGAGCAGCCAGCACATAAGCAGGGGCAGTGTTGTCCGCGGACAGGTACCAGTGCTGTGACTCACCCTGAGCGGCATGGAGGGGATAGGAGACCCTGGCTATAGATGTCCCAGCCAAGGTAACAGGTAAGAAGAATAACAACAAAGTGAGGGGAAATTGCATTCAACATGTGCAGGGGAGGAATGTATCTTGGTGGCCAGGAGAGAAAACAGAGGGGGGGGGGAGAAAGGAAAGTTTAGAAAAGGAAAACTAGTAGAAGGGGGCACAGATAGAGGCACAAGGGGGCATAGAGATGCAAAAGGGCCCAGACAGACAGAAGGGGTGCAGATTGAGGCACAGAAAGGTGGGAGGGAGGACCTGAGAGTCAGAATGGGGCACAAGTTTGTAGGCTTGCCATATCATCACTTTATCTCAGAATACATGTGGATCACACAGGTTCTGTGGCCTGGGGTGGATCTATAATGGGTGCAGGGTGTGCGGGGAACATGGGCCCCTGGGTCCAAGGGGGCCCCGCACCGCACACCCTGCATCCATAGTATTACTTACACCCCCGGGGTCCTACGTCGGCGCGGGGGTCCGGCACTGTAAAGATGACTGGAAAATGGCCGCCGCGGCCATTTTCCCATCATTTGCGCATGCGCAGTACAGGTAAAATGGCCGCCGCAGCCATTTTCCCGGTGACCTGCGCATACTCTATAGACTCTGGGCACACTCTAGTGCCTAGAGTCTATAATTTTGGCGCTGGCCGCGCACAGCTCAGTGTGCTGCCGGCCGCCGTACAGAGGGGAGGGGGGCCCATGTCGGAGACTGCACACGGGCCCCCTCCTTTCTAGAAACGCCCCTGTCTGTGGCTGATGAAAACCAGGTGATATGCGGACTTGAAGTCAGCCAGCCACAGAACCTGTGTAATTCATGTGTGTCCTGAATTAAAAGGGATGATCTGGCGAGCCTACACATATATAGAGGCACGGACAGACAGAATGGGGTACAGGTAAAAGGAAATGTGTAGGTAACACAAAATTACTTGTTGTAGACAGATCACTCGACTGTTTTGTTTTCAAATAAAAAATGGCGTAGAGGCGGTTTCTGGGTGGAAATATACCAACAGGCAGCAGCAACAAAGGTATTCTCCCTGTGCATATCCTGCAAATTTACTTTAGCAAATAGGCCCAATAGAAACATTCTATTTTAGTGTGTTCGTGTGCTTGTGCGTGTTCATGCGTGTGTATAGTTTGATATACATCACATTTATTTGCCCTTTTTTTCTTTTTGGGGGGGGGGGCGGTGCCAAATTAGAACTTGCCTCTGGGCGACTGGGATGAACTTACGCCACTGGAGTGACCATCAGGTTCTTGGTCACCTCCCTGACTAGGGCCCTTCTTCCACGATCGCTCATTTTAGATGGCCGACCAACTCTAGGAAGAGTCCTTGTGGTTCCGAACTTCTTCCATTTATGGATGATGGAGGCCACTGTGCTCATTGGGACCTTCAAAGCAGTAGATATTTTTCTGTACCCTTCCCCAGATTTGTACCTCGAGACAATCCTGTCTCGGAGGTCTACAGACAATTCCTTGGACTTCATGCTTGGTTTGTGCTCTGACATGCACTGTCAAGTGTGGATCCTTATATAGACAGGTGTATGCCTTTCAAAATCATGTCCAAACAACTGAATTTACCACAGGTAGACTCAAATTAAGCTGTAGGAACATCTCAAGGATGATCAGTAGAAACAGGATGCACCTGTGCTCAATTTTGAGCTTCATGGCAAAGGCTGTGAATACTTATGTACATGTGATTTCTTAGTTTTTTGTTTTTTTTAATTAAATTTGCAAAAATCTAAAAAAACTTTTTACAGGTTGTCATTATGGGGTATTGTGTGTAGAATTTTGAGGAGAAATATTAATTTATTCCATTTTGGAATGAGGCTGTAACATAACAAAATGTGGAAAAAGTTAAGCGCTGTGAATACTTTACGGATGCACTGTACCCGATTTCACCTGCAACTTAACTGCCCTCTCTTTCAGTAGTAAATACTGAACAAAAATAATTATTAAGATGATCAGCTATTACATTGTCTCCCTCAACAAGACTCCCTCTTTCTGTCTTTAGTCTTTTTATTCCACCTTTTGTTTTCTCCTTTCGCTTATATACTTAAAAAAAGTTTTGCCCCCTTTACCCACTGACTGTGCCATTTTCTCCTCAGCTTTTGCCTTTGCACATCTGATTACTTTATTAGCCTCCTTCTGTTTTACAAGATACTCCTCTTTGTCTTCAATATTTTGCGTCTGCTTGTATTTCCGAAAGGCCATCCTTTTTGCTTTCACAATACTTGCTACCTCTTTCCCAAACTACGCTGGATTCATTTTCCTTGTGGTTTTCATAACCCTTTAGATACAAAGGTCTGTTGCCTTTAATATTGCACTTTTTAAATGTTCCCACCTCTCCTGCACTCCTTTCCAGTTCCTCAACTCTGCCAAAGAT
This sequence comes from Taudactylus pleione, assembly GCA_031769625.1. Lineage (NCBI taxonomy): Eukaryota > Metazoa > Chordata > Amphibia > Anura > Myobatrachidae > Taudactylus > Taudactylus pleione. The sequence goes on along the minus strand of JAUIMM010000016.1, from coordinate 2,854,782 downwards.
TCGCTTAAATATCTTCCCATTCCTGCAAAATCAGCCTTCCTAAAATCTAACACCTTTGTTTTTGTATGGGGTGAGTCAGTATCCGTCATTATTCTGACCCATACTGCTTGATGATCACTGGATCCCAGGTTTTTACCCACTTTTACATCAGAATGACGAATGCTCCTGCTCCGGCATGGCAACCCGCCACTTCCCTATGGGAAGGGCGTCCGTGTTGAATTGAGAGATCCTTTAGGATCCCTCCACCCCTGTTCGGCTCCTTCCGCTGGACGACGGAGCTATTGTGCACATGCATGACCTGTAGGTCGTGCATGCGCACTACCGAACTCCCGAAAAGGAGCAGTGAAGCCGCTCGCAGGGGCAGCTGATATCGCATCAGTTGTCACCGTGCCGGAGCAGCGACGAGTTAGAATGTTAATTAAATATGATTTAAATGTGTAGGGTTTCAAACTGGATGCGCAAAAGGTATCTGGAGGACCTCCTAGTTCTTAAATGGAAATCACCTTAACCATACATATGAACACAAAGGAAATAAAAGCGAAAAAAGAGGTACACAAATAGGCGCTTAGTACAGGTATATAATATACTTATTGAATCAGATCATAAAACGTCCCTTGTGTTAGGAATTTGTCATCGCACTTCTTTCCTTCTTTTTACTTCACAGTTGTTTTCTTCCAATAAGTATTTGCATGAAAACAAAGGAAATATATGTTGTGTCACTAATCTGTAGTACAGTTGTAAATTTAGTGAGAAGGAAATTCACACTCTAGGTAAGTGGGTAGAGAATGGAGCATACCCTATTCACAAAGGAAACACCATGTGGACTCCCATAAAGGTATCTTTAACCAGAACAACCGTCACCCAATATGTGTCAGAAGATAAGAGGTACAGTGTACCATTAACTCACTCTAAAGTTGATGGTAAAAATATTGTAAGGGTTTCTTTAGAATAGCGTACCCCTCTCACAGTATCTTAGATGTTGTACTTGCACATCAATGTTTCTTTGTATAGATTCTCATAATGTTGGCCCACTTATTGTGTGTATCCAAAGGGGAAGAAGTTCAATATTCCAGATGCAGTCTTTCAAATAATTTATTCATACACAATCCAATTTCTAAAGAGATAAAAAATCCTCACAAAATGAGTTCCACAATACAATAAAAAATAAAAGAATGATAAGAAATTCCATACAGCAGCCAAGGAAAGAAAACCAGCATAAAAACAAAACAACTTCTGGAAATCCGTTTTTTCCAAGTTAAAGAATAAAACTGCAAGTTCCTAAAGATGACATACCTCTGGTTCAAACAAAAATAGCACACCTCCTTATGGTCGACCCCGATAATTAACATCATGAATAGGCCCCTGCGTCACTTCTGCTGCTTCTCTGACTGCACCCACATTAATCGGGATCGGTATGAATGCCGACGCTGGAAGACCAGCAGTGAAGATCCTGACAGGTAAGTATTTTCTATATTCACTAACCTAACCCCCCCCCTGACCCTAACCCTCCCTTAGGGGTGCCTAACCATAACCTCCCCCCCAAGTGCCTAACCCTGACCCCCCTGTAAGTGCCTAAATCTAACCCCCCCTTCTCCGCAGTCTAAACCTAAGTCTCCCAGGGGGGGTGCCTAACCCTAACCTCTCCCCGGGGTACCTAACCCTCCCTTCCCCTAACCTAACCCTCCCCCGTGGCTGTCCACGCAAGCCACCCGGCTTACCTTTGATCGCTCCCGGCGTAGGTAAAATGACAGGTGTTGGGATTTCGACGCCTGTCATTAGACCCCTGCCGGGATTAGACAGTCGGGAAGCCGGCGGTCAGCATTTTGACTGTCTGCTTCCTGACTGCATCCCCATTAATTAGAGAAGTGAGAGGGTGAAACAGAACTTCCTGTGTGGAAGAAATGAGAGACTGCATCTACTATCAGCCAGGTGGTGCCGACACTGCCCTGTTAATTAGGCATAGCAGGGCTGTGACAGGAGAGCAGCACTGATGAGAGAGTGAAGGAGGATTGTACCTGTGTGTCACAGTGTTTGCTAAGCACCAAAAGTCGGCAGAAGTTTTCTCCTGACTTCCCTTATCTCGCCTTGCACTGCACACAGAGCGAATCCACAAGACCCCGCACTCAACCCCCCCACGCGTCACGGCCCGCTAAGCCCCGTCCGCTTGTGGAAACGGGTGTGGCCACCACACAGTAGGGAACATCGGGGCATTACCTGATTCCCCGGCAGCCCAGTCCAAGCCTGACTCTCACTAGCACAGAAGGATGCCGAACTATAGATAGACAGTAAAAAGGTTGACAATGTCTAGATAGACACCAGGGGGTAAATTTACTAAGATGGGATTTCTATTAAGAAGTAATGTTGCCCATAGCAACCAATCAGATTCCAGGTATTATCTTCTAGAAGGTGCTAGATAAATGAGAAGTAGAATCTGATTGGTTGCTATGGGCAACATCACTTCATAAATAGAACTCCCGATGTTAGACAGTAAGTAGGTCGACAGGGACAAAATGTCAACATACTAAAAGTCGGCATTTAAGACGGTCGACGGGTACAAATGGTTGACGGTGTCAACAGGTTGACATGCAAATGGTCAACACAAAAATGGTCGACACATTATTATTATTTTTTTTAGGGTTAGGTTTAATGTTATGGATAGGGTTAGGCACTTACCCCGACGGTTAAGGTTAGGCACCAGGAAGGAGGGTTAGGCACTAGAAGGGATGGTTAGAGTCAGGCACATACCCCGACAATTAGGGTTAAGCACCAGGAGGGAGGGTTAGGGTTAGGCACCAAGGGGAGGGTTAGGGTGAAGACTAGGGCTAAAAAATAAATGCTTTTTGTGTTGACCATTTCCATGTTGTCCTTTTGACCCTGTTGACCATTTGTACCTGTCAACCTTCTTACATGTTGACCTTTAGGTTGTCGACCTTTTGTCCCTGTCAACCTATTGTCTAACATCTGGTCTCTATCTAGACATTGTCTATCTTTTTACTGTCTATCTGTTTATCCACACCTGCACAGAAGATCTCCCTTAGCACAAAATATTTCCCACATGCACAGATAGATCTCCCCCTAGCAATGGACCTTTTTCTCCCTTGTGTGTTTTCGTCTGCATATTCCTCTTTCCTTCCCTACTTAATGCTGCTGCTGAGCTCTGATGCCTGAGTACTTCCTGGACTGGTCACCTGATCTCAGCTGTGTCCATCAGAGCTCAAGGCATGCACCCCCCACAGTGAGGCATACCTCCATTAGCTCTTTTTCTCTGTGTTTTATTGTCTGCTTCGAGGCCCAGCCCCCCAGCTCCAGGCAGTGTCTGAACTATTAGAGGTGAGGCTGAGCTCTTACTGCCTCATCTCTTGTCTTTCCAAGGAGTGCTGCAATTTTGGTGAGGATTGCCTATAAACCTTAGATATATCTTCTTTGTATTATTCTAATTATTTTTATAGTCAAAACTCTGCAGTCTGACAGGGGAGGCTCTGCCTCTCCTGCCTACCCTGACCTCATGTCCCTGGGTCCTGCAATCTCGCTCACAGACCCCCCAAACTGCAGCATTATTGACATGCTGCAGCATTTGGGGGTTGAGTGGGGGTGTGCCTGGGCACAGTTCCCGGAAATGGAGGCGTGTTGCCCTGTTTTCCGGGAGGGTTAAGGCCAGGGACTGCATTGGTGGACGCATATTCCTGGCCTCTTGCATGACCAGGCACTGGCCAGGCTGCGGGAGGCTTCGCCTGACCAAAAGAGTAACCGACGGTCGCGATGGTCGTGATGGTGATCCCAGCCTGCAATGACTATCACAGTGCTGGGATTGCAAATGCAGCAAGGAGGTGTCTAACATCTCCTTCTGCATTTGCATGTGAGATGGACAGATTTGCACAGCCACTTGTGTGAAGTTGTGTAAATCCGTCCATCTCTGAATTAGGCCAACAACTCCTTGCTGGGACATAGCATGGTGTAACCACTTTGCTTGCTGCACAATAGATTTTACAGACATCGATGTTTATATAATTTCTGTGCCATTGTCATTATTTTCTTTATACCATTGTAATTTCCACAGTACCTGCATTGCCATTGCTTTTTAACATTGCTTTACATTCAGACATTTTACATTGTTTATCTTAATATTATAACCGGGATGTACTAAGGTTGCGGTGACAATTCCGCCAGTCACAGCAAGCTTACTAATCGCATATGTACCATATGCGATTAGCATCGCAAAGGACAGCTCTTGTGATAAGAGCTGCCCTTTGCAAAGCAGCCGACGACGGGTGAGGGGGTCTCCGTGGGACCCCGCTTCCTCCAAACCCCGGGAGCTTCCTGCTTGCGAACCTGTGCAGGAAGCCCCGGGCTCCTCCTCCTCCTCCTCCCTGCACCCGGAAGAAGATTAGGAGGAGGAGGCGGAGGACCCAGCAGGAGTACAGGACGGCAACCATGGAGAGCAGGTGTGTGAGGTCCAGTGCTGGGCGCCTGCGGGGCGGCGAGGTAGTGGCGAAGCGTCGGGTGTGGGGTGCGGTAAGAAGCCTATAGGCTGCTATAGGGTAATGCCAGGTTTTTCTGGCGTTACCCTCTGCACCGATAAAAGGGCGGCCGGAGCTTAGTACATATGCAAATGCTGTAAAAACCCCGAAAACTGGGTTTTTACCGCATTTTTCCTTTAGTACATCCCGGCATAAATGTTTACATCCTTAGTAGTGTTGCACTATTATTTCTATAACTATTTTTTTCACATTTTAACTGCACTGTTTCCGTATCTCACACTCTCCTTTACTATTGCTATTTATCCTCCCACTATTTTGCTCATCTACACCCTATGTCCCTTTTTTCAATTTCCCCCTCACTCAGCAGCTACATAATCCTCTCTATCCTCCTCTCTAGTCTCCTCCGCCTTCTCCTCCCAGTTTCTCCACTCCCCTGTCTCCCTTTCTTCCCTCTGGCACTCTATCCACATATCCCATTGGGATGTAGTTATGAGACCGGTGGCCGCGATGTCGCCGGTCTCATTACGGACAAGGAAATCCTGACAAGGGACTTAAAATTGGCGTCGATATACTGATGCAAATCTTAATCCCGATGCCAGAACGCCGAAGGACACCAGCCCGAACTTGGTAAGTCCGGGGCGCCCTTAGCGTTAGCGGCGGAGGGTGGGGGAGGGTTAGGTGTAGGGTTATGTTTTTCTGGAGAGAGGTTAGGGATAGGCACCCCTATGGGGGAGGATTAGGCACCCCTGGGGAGAGGTTAGGGTTAGACACCCCCCCCCAGTAGGGTTAGGTTTAGGGTGCAGTAAAGGAGGGTTAGGCATCCCCGGGGGGGTTAGGCACTAGGGGGGAGGTAAGGGTTATGCACCACTAAGGGAGGGTTAGGGTGAGAGAGGGGTAGAGATAGGAAACTTACCTTCCCTGTGGGAATCTTCTCCCTTCGGGCTGCCGATATCGGGATATGAACCGGTGGCTATTCACCCATTCCAGCCCATTATTCTATTTTCAATAACTTCACTTCCACCATGGTCCTGCTACCCCATCACTAAACCCTGCAGCCTTCCTTCTTACCCAGTCACCTCTCCTCACCTATACTCGCATCACACTACACTTCCACCTTACCCACCACTTACAGTTGCCCTTCCTCAATTAGGAACCTGCACAATCTCAATGCTCTCTTCATCTCCCTGCACCAAATCACTCTCACCTCCATGGTACAGCAACTCTGATATTCTCATTCACTTTTAGACTGAAAGCTCTCGGGCCCTCTTCTCTCATATGCTTTTCCTTCCCTTGCTTCTACCACCATATCCTCCCCACTGCTCACAATGACACCCTACCTTTGGGTTCTGCCGCCCTGCTGTTTATTTGAGCATTATGACTGCTAATGCAGCAATGTATATAAACAATGTCTATGTTCTACAATGTTCTCTATTTTATGTCTCTTTTCTTTCCTGGTTTTGTTCACACTGTTTCTGTTTTTGTACTTTGTAAGACGCTGCAGACCCCTTGTGGTACCATCTAAAGGATAATATAAATATTAATAATATCACCCCTTATTATTATTATTATCCTTTATTTATATGGCATCATGAGGGTTCTGCAGCGTCTTACAAAGTACATAACCTTAACTCTGTTTCGTTCTCCTGTGCCCTATGGAATGCTAGATCTGTCTGTTACAAACTGATCCCCACCCGTGATCTCTTCATCTCCAACTCCCTGAATCTCCTACACATCAACAAATCCCAGATATCCCCTTTAGACATCCATTCTCCCACTGCACTCTCCTCTTGTGGCCTCATATTCTCTCATACACCCCTCCCTAGGGGTCACCATGGTGGTGGTGTAGGGGTCCTTCTATTTCCCCTCCTGCTTTATCCAACTCACCCTCAGAATCAGCCCTATCATTCTTTTCCTTTTGAGGTTCATGCTACAGTATACGCTTTTTACAACCTGTTCACTCACAAGTAGAGGTAATCTATCGTCCCCCAAGCCCCATCTCCAAATTCCTTGACAATTTTGCTTCTTGACTCCTACACTCCTTTCTTCAGACCTTTCCACACTCATCTTAGGTGACTTCAGTATCTCCATAGATGTCCCCACTTACTTGATCTGGCCTTCACTCACCATTGTGACATATCTGACTTTACCAATTCCCATTCCTTCTTGTCTGACCATCATCTTTTTCTTTTGACTTATCCTCACTTCTTCTCCAACTTAACCCCCCAAGGACACCATCACCATGTTTAACCTTGAATCTATTGACACTATGGCCCTCATTCAGAGGCGGTCGGAGGATGCAAGCGGTCGTTCAGAAACTGGGCGGCTGCTTGCATCCTGACCGGCCGCCTCTGTTTCGGTTGTTAGGCTGTGGGTTTACACCCACAGCTCTAATGACCGCTAGGGTGATGGTCGCGATGGTCATCGGGGCTTACAACGAGACCCTAGGGTAGGGTCTCACTTGTCTTAAGCCCCGGAGAGCTTCTGGCTCTGTCAGAGCCGGAAGCTCTCCACTGACATCACTAGTGATGTCAGTGGGGCCTCCCCCAAACGGCAGGCGTTCCCATGGGAATGCCTCCGTTTGGGCTGCCACCCCCCCGGCTCGCCTTCCAAACGGGGCGAGCTGTCAATCAACATCGACAGCTCGCCCCCTTTGGAAAGAGACCCGCTACGACCGACAGCGCCGAAGGAGCCGGCTCCCTTGTGCGCAGGCGCACTGGACAAACATCGAGGCGGTCGTAGACCGTACGGCCGCCTCTGAATGAAGCCCTATGTCCTTATCAACCTAACTCGATTCACTTCTCTCCCCATTGACTCTCTCTCCTGCCCTGACCAAGTGGCTGCCCTATACAATGCTTCCCTCACTTCTGCCCTAGGCTCTGTAGCTCCAGGGGTCACTACTCACCTTTGAATGCCTTAACCATGGCATTCAAGTGCACCAGATACCTGCAAAAGTGTTCACAAACCGCCAAGCGATAGTGGAGGAAATCTTGTTCTAATACAGACTTCCTCCATTTCATAATTATTTTCTCTACCTATAGTGCTGCACTTTCCCCTCTAAACAATCTTACTTCAAGACCCTTATATCACTTCTCTGTCCCCTCTTCACCTCTCCTGTTCACTCACTGCCCTTGACTTCTCCACCCACTTCACATCTAAAATGTAATCCATTCTGCAGGACATCACATCCCACCAGACCCTCATTGTCCACTCCTTCTTCAGTAACTTATCTCTCCCCATCTTCCCCATCCATTTTACCAAATCTGACTTTCTTCTCCCAGTTTCTGGAGATAATGGCATGGCCCTAATCTGGTCCTCACCCCCTTCTACCTCCTCCCTTGATCCTATCCCCTCCCGCCTCTGCTCCCTCTCTCCAGTTACCTGTTCCCATCTTGCCCATCTTCAATCTTTTCCTCCCATTAGGCACTGTCAAAAACTGACCATTGATCCTGACAATCTCTATAACTGTCGCTCAACCTCTCTCCTCCTGTTTATCTCCAAACTCCTTGAGCGGATTTTCTACAACTGCCTCGCTGCCTTTCTTCCCACTCCCTGCTTGACCCATTTCATCTGGCTTTTGTCCTTTCCACTCAACAAAAATTACCCTCACTAAAGTCATCAAATGATATTCTTGCTGCCAAATCTAAGGGTCACTGCTCATTCTCCTTGACCTTTCTGCTGCTTTTGACACCATTTACCACCCTCCTCCTGAAAATCCTTCACTCCTCTGGTCTGTGTGATACTGCCCTCTTCTGGCTATCCTCCTACCTTTCTGAGCATTCTTTCTCTGTCTCCTCTCATGATTCTACTTCTCTCCCACTTCCACTACCAGTAGGTGATCCCCAAGGTTCTTTTCTTGGCCCTCTTCTATTCTCCCTTTATACATCCTCTTTAGGTGTGTGCATCAGCTTATTTGGCTTACAATTCATCTGTATACTGATGACACTCAGATCTACCTCTCCTCCATTGACCTTCTCCCTTCTCTCCTCACTCATATCTCCAGCTGTCTCTCTGCGAATTCTTACATGTCCCAGTGGTTTCGGTTTCTTAAACTTAACATGACTAAGACTCCCAAATAACCTTACCTCCCCCAATTTCATTATCTGTTGACAGCACCACCATCTCCTCTAGCCCCCTCTAGCCCTGAAGTGCACTGTCTAGGAGTTATCCTTGACTCCTCCCTCTCCTTCAAAAATCACATTCAGTACCTTTAGCAGACCCTCATCCACTTAATGCTTATCTCTAGACTTGACTACTTTAACTTTTACTCTTATCTGGTCTCCCTGTCTCCCACCTCTCTCCACTCCAATCTGTCCTCAGTGCTGCTGCCCAGCTCATCTTTCTTTCCAAAGGCACTATAAATGCCATCCCTTTCCTACAAGTCTTGCACTGGCTCCCCTTCCCCTTCAGAACCCAATTCAAACTACTTACACTCACTTACGAAGCCCTCACCTAATCCTCTCCTATTTACATCTCTGACCTCATCTCCCATTACACTCTCACTTGCCCACTGCTCCATAAATGAACACCACCTATCCTCCCAAATGATTACTTCCTCCCACTTCTGCCTCCAAGATTTTGCCAGTGTTGATCCCTACCACTAGAACCCTCTCCCTCTCTCTGTCAGACTCTCCTCCTCGCTACAAAATTTAAATTGGGCTCTCTAGATCAGAGGTTCTCAAACTCGGTCCTCAGGACCCCACACAGTTCACGTTTTCCAGGTCACCCAGCAGGTACACAGGTGCAGTCATTACTCAGCAACACATTTTAAAAGTTCCACTGGTGGAGCTAATTATTTCACTTGTGATTCTGTGAGGAGACCTACAAAATATGCACTGTTTGGGGTCCTGAGGACCGAGTTTGAGAACCTGTGCTCTAGATCCACTTCTTTATCAAAGCTTTCCAGCTCTCATCCTAACCCATTGCTTCATGATATGCACTCACTGTCTTTCCCCTCTGTGTCACCCCTACTTGTTTCGCACTCCCCCTTAAATTGTAAGCTTTTACAGTATGAGCAGGGCTCTGTTCCCTCATGTGCTTTTCCTTCCCTCCCTCATACCATAATTTCCTTCCTACTGCTAACAACAGCAGAAAACCTTTGGGGTTGACCACCCTGCTGCTCATTTGGGTATTATGACTGCTGCTGCAGCAATGTTTATAAACCTTGTCCATGCTCGGCAATGTTTTGACCTGTTAGTCACATTTTTCTTGTTTTGTTCATACTGTTTCTGTTTATTGACTCTGTAAGGCGCTGCTGACCCCTTGTGACACCATATAAAAAAGGATAATATACATTTTATGTAACATCATTGTTCACTTAAATTGATTTGGCTAGAACAAACAACTGGTTTCCCAATGTTCAGTATCCCAGTGACTGCCATACAGTACTTACAGCATCCCAGTGACCACTATACAGTACAAAACAGAAAAGGAATATGCCTGCGCTCGGTTTTACCTATATCATACATGGTACCAGCAGCGTGGCAATATTACTGCCATAAATGTATACAAAACAGAAAAACTTTTGCTTTTGGCGCTAACAATAATATACTACAAATCTATATGTGTAGCAAATAAAACCAAGGGGATTTTATCATGATTTGATCAAAGCATATAAGCCTGCAGCCCATTGTTTTTCTGCAGGTCCCTATACTAGTATATATGCCCAGCACACTATTACATTGCAGTTAAAAAGTACTTACCTCCTAGATACAGAGGGACACATCTATACATGGGCTGCACGTACACAAACCATCGGGTCGCTTGCGAGTGCACATCGCTAGCGAGCGGGTCTGAATGAGGTCCAGAATCCTAGTGACAGCCATAAACTTCGGAGAGCATTCAACTGACTGCCATGTACAGGGCCGGCAACACAAATCTTGGGGTCCGGTACACTTCTTTCTCTCAGCTCCCCCCTCTCAATGCCCCTTCTTTGACCCCCTCCTCCAAACACACATGTCGGGTACACACACACACACACACACACACAATTATTACAGATACTAAGAGATAAGAGAAATGCGCACACACACACACACACACACACACATATATATATATATATATATATATATATATATATTAGTGTTTAAAATGACAATAAAAAAGTGGTCCATCTGGTGTGATTGATTTTAATTGTTCAATTTGTTTTATTTTCATATATTGTGCTTAAATATTGAATGAATATATTGCTATGATGTCATTTTGTGCATTCAACTTTATTAAATATTTGATTGCAGCGCTGCTGTATTTTATGTTATATAACAATTGCAAAAACCTTCATGCTGCGGCTGTGGACAGTTATGACACTTGGCTTTGTCCGTACACTCTTTAGCTGGACCACTAAGGAGGAGGAGATGGAGTGTGGGGGTGCTGCAAGCTGGGGTGGGAGTGCCATGAGGGGCGGGGGTTGAGGTGCCGCAAGGGGGGTCGGGTTGCTGCATAGGGGAGTCGGGGTGCTGCGAGGGGGTAGGGGTTGGGGGGTGCCACTAAAGGGAAGTTGAACAACAGGGGATGATGGGAGAGGAGAGGAACAGGAATGAAGTAAGAGGGGTGAGGTGCTGGGGGATGCAGGCCCGGGAGGAGGAGCACCAGCCCCTGCGTGTCTCAGTGTGACCCGGTGTTTGACTTGGGAAGGTGGTGAAGGGTGTCAGTGGGCGGGGCTTCAGCTGGATGGCTGCTGTAACAGCACGGTGGCTGTTTAAGAAGTTTTAATAGGTGCTCCTTCCCCCTGTCCCTGATCCTCGGGCCAAGTATGGGTGTCCCCTTTGTCCCCCCCTGTCGCCGGGCCTGGCCATGCAGGAGACAGCATAAACCCGACTGCTATACAATACAGACAGCATCCCAATGACAAAGGAAGGGTACTGTAATTAGATTTGACCAGAGCAAAACTGAAAAGTGAAGGCAGCACCAAGCAAAATGTCTTGTAGAAAAGGTAAAAGTAATTTACTTCTTTACTCCAGCAAATATACAAGTTAGATCCATGAATATTAGATTTTGCATTACAAAGAATATCGCCAGTTTTATCAAATTGAGACACCATGGTAAGAAAATGAGGTATCTGCAAAATCTTTAATATTATTTAATGCCATATCTACCTGTCTGGATTTTAAAATAAAAATTCCAACTGTTCTTTATACCTGTACATAGTTAAATAAAGAAACTGTGGCACTCAATTGAATTATACAGTTTTCCTTCAACAAACTCTGACAGTTATATCTCATAAACTAGACTCCTGCAGCCTCACACTTCTGCTCCTTGGTCTGCACTCACTTGGCATTACACACTTCTGTGTGAGTCATGTCTGCCTAGACGCAAAACAGCATAATTTTGTATAAGCCAGCAGCTGGTTCCCAAGTCTTGAGTGTGAGCAGCACAGCTGGCAACAGAAGTATTGAGGCCTGGCACACTCATGTATTTGCGGCCCCTATCCTCTTCCATTAGGTACATGCAGGTTGGCCATTGGCTCATCCCCAACTGTCTCTCCAGCCTCATTCCCAACTGTTTCTCTCAAACTTATCTCCCTGTATCTCTCCAGCTTCATCCTTACCTGGGTTGCACCAGCCTCAACCCTCATCTATTCAGCACCATGTATGTGTCTCCAGTCTCTTCCCCCTATGTCTCTCCAGCCATCCACTCATCTCCTCTATGTCTCTCAGCTTCATTTCCCACCCATGTCTCTCAGCTAGATCCCCAACCCTGAGTCTCTTAGCTTCACCCCCTCCACTGTGTCTCTAAGCCTCATTCCCCAGACCCTGCATCTCTCAGCTTCATTCTCCAGACCCTGTGTTTCTCAGCTTCATTCCCCAGACTCTGCATCTTTCAGCCCTAAACCCAGACCCTACATCTCTCCACTACAAACCCTGATCCTGCATCTCTCAGCCTCAAACCCAGACCCTGCGTCTCTCAGCCCTGAACCCAGACCCTGCGTCTCTCAGGGTCTGTGTTTCACAACTCCCAGTGCCTGTGTCTCACAACCCCCAACCCATGTGTCTCACAGCCCCAGCGTCTTCATCAACATCTCCCCCCAGCGATTTCATCTCTAGTCTCCAGCTCTCCCCTAGTGTCTTCATCTCCAGCTCTCCCCCACAGTGTCTTTATCTCCAGCTCTCCTCGTCCAGCGTCTTTATCTCCAGCTGTCCTCCCCCCCATTGTCATCTCCAGCTCTCCTCCTCCAGAATCTTCATCTCCAGCTGTCCTCCACCAACGTCTTCATCTCCAGCTCTCCTCCCCAGCGTCTTCATCTCCACCAGTCCTCTCTCCCCAGCATCTTCTTCTCCAGCTCTCCTCCCCCAGCATCTACAAATCCAGCTCTTCTCCCCCCCCAACCACCACCCGTACCGTGGCTCTACTCCCCAGCCAACACTTACCTGCTGCCTACTGTGCTGTTCCTCTTATCCGATGGCTCAGACCCGACTTCTCTCTGCCCCAGCGGGCGTGACGACATGATGTCATGCGCGACACCGGCACCAAAACAACTTTAATGCTCCAGGCTGCTGGCCTCCCTCTGACTGTCCATGTCTCTGTGCTCTGCAGAGGCAAATGGGACACATGAAATGGGCTACCGAGATTCCTGAGGGGATGGGGCCCATCAAGAATCTCAGGCCCTGTACAAGTGTGTCCCCTTTGTACCCCCCTGTCACTGGGCCTGGTGTGTTCAGGTTGTGCCATCAGAGTATAGGTGGGGGCATGCACTGCAGCAATAGGCTGCACAACACATAAAAATAGGACGGACAAAGACTTTCATCTGGACACCCATCCTCCAAATGTCCACCTGGGTACTGGTTTACATGGAAAAGTCCAAGCAGAACCTATAGCCAAACCGCCCTTCTGTGGATTATACTGTAGTTTGACGGTTTTAAATTTTTTAGAAATCATAATATATGAGAAATATATATGTACAATGCATTCTATTCTTGGGACCTTTTTAAATATAATTTAAACATACCTCTCCACATTTTGGTAGTCTGAGTCATGACACAAAGCATGCCATGAAGGGGTGGGCTGGCATGGCTATCAGGGATGTAGTCACCCCATCGACACTGCCCAGTCTCCTGGCTGAGGGTCTACCCACACTCATCAGGTCATGCTCGCTTGCCACTGGGATATAAGTTCAGTACGGATGCCATGATGTCAAGGGGATGTATCCCCATTACTAAGGGAGCATGGTCACAGTTCAGGGTGTGTTCCTAGTACTGAAAAGCACTAGGCTCCACCTTTGCTCCCCCTGTCTCAAGCAATGTATGCACCTCTGGCAGGTGCACACCCATTCACAGTTGCTCTACTATTCAGAGCAGCATGAATGGGGCATACATCCTAACTCCCAGGCAGATTGGGAATATACAGTCTCAATTGCTACAGTAGAACAGAGCCCTCGAATAGGGAATATCCTGCCGGAATCGGAACAGTTGGGAGTTATGTGCTTTTATATATAGCAGCGCCTAAACATTCTATGTAATAGGAATTACATTTATTACTATTTAATATTTTCATCTATGCTATTTATTTGTTTATTTTTTGTTAACTTAATATTTAACCTTTTCAAATGTAGCTATCTTGAATCAGATTTAAAAAAATAAATGAAAATAACACTAACAAGACATGAGTTATATTAACAGGAAAGAGTAGCCACATTATGTTTTAAAAACTTCCAGAAATTGCTCAAGCTGTCTTGAGACTACAATTTGACTTGCCTGTTGGCTGCTGATACCAGATCATAAACTGAATATTAGTGGGAGTTACACCTACACAATGTGCTACATTTACAGCATGAATATTGCATCACAGCATCCACATTGCTGCTTGTGGGAACTTTCAGATTTGGCAATGTTCTCGTACTGTTTATGTTACATGCAGGCAGAGCAATTTCTTGTAAAAAAAGATAATTCATTTTTTCAGGTTGAATGTGGTTCCATGTTAAAATATAATATAGTAGAAACAGCATCAGTTGATATACAATGTAAAATATTTAAACTTTATTATTCTTCTTATAAAAAATAACTACTATATGTTATATCCCAGGGACCCTCCTGTTAGCAAAATATAATTTAAAATCAAAAGAAAGTGTTATACAGTATTTAGAGAAAATATATGCATTCAGGACTCAAGGGGGTAAATTTACTAAGATTCGAGTTGGTCGAGATTGCAATCTCGGGTGAGTTTAGGCATGTTTTTCATCTTGCAAATTTACTAAAGACAAACTCGGTTGAGTTTTGGAGAGCGTTCTCTCTTCTCACTCGTAAAACTCAGCTGAGATTGCAAACTCGAATCAACTCACCATCGGGAAAACTTGGAAGAACTTTTCATGAAAAAGATGCAGCTTGCAAATTTACTAAGATTCGAGATTACAATCTTGGGTGAGATTAGAGCAAACTCGCAGAGAAAAGTTTCAAACAGTCAACCTCCTGAGTTGTGAGTTTACCAGAAACATACACAGATCACTGTAATATGTGTATGTTTCTGCATGTGTACTTAAAGTGTTTATATTAAAAAAGAAATTACGTAGGGTCCCCCCCAAAAGACATAACCAGCTCTGGACTGCTCAGCCAGTCCTGGTTCCAAAAATTACGGGGAACAAAATGAGTAGGGTTCCACCATAATTTAAGAACCAGCACCAGGCTGCAGGGCCAGTCCTGGTTTTAAATGTAGGGGAAAAAATTGCGTAGGGGTCCCCCTATATTTAAAATCAGCACCGGACACAAAACAGCCGGGCTGTAATGCCACAGCCTGTAGACCCTATTACCGGGGCTACGTGGCCAAAGCATTATCAGCCCAAGCCGGTCAGGCCAAGCCGAGGATCTCAGGGGAAGTGGGAACCCCCCCAAGAAGGGGTCCCCCCCTGAAACCACAGGCTTGGTCTGAAGCCTGGGCTCTTCCCTGCACCCCTGGGCTGTGGGTATGGGGGTAATAAAGTGATAAATATAAATATATTATTGCATTTTACAGTGCGACTACAGGTGCCAGCATGCCTGCCCTTTGGCACTTGTGAAACTACAAGTGCCAGCAGGCGGCCGGCACCCGTACCCCCACTGTAAAATAAATAGTTAAACAAAGACAAAACACACACACGATGCCTAGTAAAACTTTATTTCATACACCTACCCATTCACACATACTTACCTGCTTCCATATGTGTCTGTCCCCTTCTCAAGTAGAATCCGTGTGCCTGGCGCTGCAAAAAAAGAATCTATACTCACCTAGATCCTGGCGCTGCTTTCCATAGCATCCATTGTCTTGGTAAAACAAGTAAACGAGTCACCCAAACCAGACTGGAGAGATGGTGCATATACTTACACCTGGTGTCCGGGGATGGTTAACCTTTTGGGGGGGACACTACATAATTTTTTTTTTAATATAAACACTTTACATTAAGTACACATGCAGAAACATATTTTATTTATAGAATTTAACCTGTTTTTTTACAGGTCTAACACAAAAGCAGCCCGCACATACAGTGCATTCGGAAAGTATTCACAACTCTTAACTTTTTCCACATTTTGTTATGTTACAGCCTTATTCCAAAATGGAATAAATTAATTTTTATTCTCAAAATTCTACACACAATACCTCATAATGACAACCTGTAAAAAATGTTTTTGAGATTTTTGTAAATTTAATAAAAAAAAAAAACTAAGAAATCACATGTACATAAGTATTCACAGCCTTTGCCATGAAGCTCAAAATTGAGCTCAGGTGCATCCTATTTCCACTGATCATCTTTGAGATGTTCCTACAGCTTAACTGGAGTCTACCTGTGGTAAATTCAGTTGTTTGGACATGATTTTACAAGGCATACACCTGTCTATATAAGGATCCACACTTGACAGTGCATGTCAGAGCACAAACCAAGCATGAAGTCCAAGGAATTGTCTGTAGACCTCCAAGACAGGATTGTTTTGAGGCACAAATCTGGGGAAGGGTACAGAAAAATATCTGCTGCTTTGAAGTTCCCAATGAGCACAGTGGCCTCCATAATCTATAAATGAAATAAGTTCGGAACCACCAGGACTCTTCCTAGAGTTGGCTGGCCGTCTAAACTGAGCGATCATGGGAGAAGGGCCCTAGTCAGGGAGGTGATCAAGAACTCGATGGTCACTCTGTCTGAGCTACAGCATTCCTCTGTGGAGAGAGGAGAACCTTCCAGAAGGACAACCATCTCTGCAGCAATCCACCAATCAGGCCTGTATGGTAGAGTGGCCAAACGGAAGCCACTCCTTAGTAAAAAGAACATGGCAGCCTGCCTAGATTTTTCCAAAATGAACCTGAAGGACTCTCAGACCATGAGATACAAAATTCTCTAGTCTGATGAGACAAAGATTGAACTCTTTGGCATCAATGCCAGGCGTTATGTTTGGAGGAAACAAGGCACCGCTCATCACCAGGCCAATACCATCCCTACAGATGTTTACTAATGAACTAACTAATGAAAGGAGTGTGACCCCATGGCCTATATAAACCTGTCCTGGTACTACAGATTATCTATGCCCTCCTTCTGCAGAAACTGGGAGTCAAGTCCCAGAGAAACGCGTTAAGGCTTATGGGCTATCTGTTTTTATGCTGCTACTTTGAGACAGACTTACACTGAAGTGATCTCCTCCTTTTGTTCTCCTTTTGAAACTACCCATATCCCCGCGAGCTTCTCACGTCATGCCTATTTGGATACAAACTAATAGTGGTTGCTGGCCATTCAGGCACTGACACAGACACAGACGATTTAATCCAGGAGCCTCAAACGGAGACTGCGTAACAAGAAGCCGACCAGGGCTATGGTGAGCCACAGGACCAGACGGGTATAATTCCACGGCACTCTCAATTACCTTTATACTCCGGCGGCATCTACATCAGCTTCACTGTGCCCTGCATGCAGCTTGTCACAGAGACTTTGGCCCTCATTCAGAGGCGATCACAAGAAGCAAGCGCTCGTTGTGAATGAAGGCGGCCGCTTGTATGTTTTAGTGCGGCCGCCTGGTCGCTAGCTAAGCTGTGGGTTAGCACCCACAGCTTTAGCGACTGACCAGGTTGATGGTCACGATGGTCAAGACCATCGCAACCATCGGGGCTTGCGACGAGACCCTAAGGTTGTGTCTCGTCAGCCGCAAACCCCAGGGAGCTTCCTGCTCTAATCGAGCAGGCAGCTCCCCACTGACATCGCTGCTGATGTCAGTGCGGCCGCCCACACAACGGCAGGCATTCTGTAAGGAACGCCTCCGTTTGTGTAGCCACCCCCCCGCCCCGTCTACAAAACGGGGCGAGCTGTCGATCAACATCGACAGCCGGCCCTTTTGTAGTGAGCTTCGGAGCGAGAGAATTTCTCTCTCGCTCCAGGGCTTGCACACGCGCAGTGCGGCCGCTGCGCGTCTGCAGGGCCTTAACATCGACCCGGTTGCGAGCACTCAGAAAAGATATACCTCAAGCTGCATACACACGATTTTGTTACCAACGATTTTATGAACGATATTCTGTCAGATTATCTGTCAGATTTTTTAAAGTGTAATGAACGATTTTTTGAACGACAAACGATTTTTGCACTTCCCTTAATGAAAATCGTTCAGTTGGTCAGTCTGACTGAACTACAAACGTGAACGTGCATGAACGACAATCGTTCATCGTTTTAGCTCAGAAAGTGAACGATTTTTTCAATGATTGAGCGATAAACGATATTGTTATCGATAATCGTTCAAAAAATTGTGTGTGTATGCACCTTCAGAAGTGATATATTGGGGAGATTATTGATACTATTCTGTCAGTAAAGCAGCTTGTCCTTTTTAACTACATTGTTAGATTATTGTATTGCAACAATAGATTCTGTTTGTTTTATTGCACATTGTGTTGTAATAAATTGTCTATATTTCTCTATCAGCGCTACCTTTTCTTTTATATCTGTATGCTGTTCCTGCCTGACTCCCTACTTGCATGTCTATATATGCGTGTATATGATTACAGCTTATAAATAAGTAACATGTCTGCATTCATATTCATATTTATGCGTTATTGTCTGTTCTTTGCTTAGTGGTTTATGTGTTTTGGGATTACAAAGCATTGTGAGACATGAAAGATATTTTGCAACCAAAATTTACGGAACAAATGAATAGTTCCTCATTAACCATGTGACTTTTAAAAGGTGGAGCAGGATAAAGGAGAAGCCTCCAAATTTACTAAGAAGCACAGTATTCACACTGCACAGGATCCAGGAGGGTACATTTTATTATTGTGAGTACAAAGACAATACTTGGTATTTTAGTATATTTTCATAACTAAGTTTTAACATTACAAAACGTCATGTTACTGAGTGGGGAGCAAAGCATTAAAAAAAGAAAAAAGCATGGTCATTTATTTTACACCTGGACAAATACATTTATTACTTTACATATGATGTTAATACTGGCTACCCTCAAATGCTGGACAGCTTTCTTTTTTCTATGCAAATTAGATTTGAGTTTGGACATACTGTACCTCTCACATCTCCCCTCCTTCAGTGCAACATGGTTTTACCAAGATACAAAGTTACTTGCTTTTATCACTTTGCTCCCAACTCAGAAACAGCCCTGACATATGACATTTATTACAAAAGATATACTGAGCAGATTGGAAACTTGTTGTGTGTATTGCTAAATACATTTCTGTATATTGAGAACAGGAGTTATTTGGAAGGTGTGGGAAATGCAATTGATAACACATAGCTAAAATGTCACTATTTAATTATATCTATACTAACATTAAATATAACCAAATAACTATTTCATTAATCATTACTAGTAATGTATATTATCACATGTACTATTAACATTGTAAACCAGAGAGCGCAATTCACAATTCTCTCATAAGAGGTCTAAAATGTACTCTGATAAATGTTATATTAAGACTAAGGGTCTGATTCAGTACAGATCGCAAATGCAATCGCAGCTGTGATATCGCACGCACTGCAGCTGCGAAAATAAGCTAATGCCTGCCACAGCTCAGCCAGCATAAAGACGCCCACTGCTGCTTTCTCACATCCATCCAGCCTCGCATTCCTGCGTAAACATCGGTATTATCGATGCACATCGGCCCGTCACGCACATTTACAGCAGGTCTGACCATACGCAGAAACTGCAAGTCTCGTCGCTCGTAGTATGTACTCAGGCTGCGACAGCGATCGTAGTGGCTAATTTATGCACGCCCATGCAATGGCGTTCAAATGGACAGGCACGCCTGCGTTTCTTCGACCACTCCCCCGTCACCACCCCCAATTGCTCAAGGCCTGTCACTCACTCTGCGATGGATTCCTCTGTGCGTGATCACAGTGCGATCACAGCGCACGCGCAGGGCCTCTTATACGAATGCACGATGGCTAACAATCGCTCGATCTGCGTACGTAGTGGCATTTGCGATCGCTGCTGAATCAGGCCCTGTGTTGTGAATAATTTTTTATTTTACATGAAATGATAACAGCATATTGATATTTTGTTACTGTATCAACTGGTAATTTTAGTGAATCGAACTGAAGATAAAAAATTACTATTCTAAAAGTTTGTAAACTTTATTAATAATAGGACACATTACATCAACTACATTATTGCTATTATTATTAACTTTTATTTATAATGGACCACCAGAGTTCTTTAGTGCCGTACTAGGGGATAAAACTGACAAGAAATATAATTACAGACTAATGCAGACTGTATATGAATTCACATAGATACATAATAAAAAGGGATAATTTAGCGTAATTATGTAGCGAATACAAAGGGGATATGGGTTTACACAATAAGGAGTAAAAAGCAGAGAAGAGGAGGTCAGAGACTGTAGAATTAGCAGGAGGGGTGGTTTGCTAAAATGAGGCTGGGGCAGGCTTGCCTATCCTCCTGATTTGATCGGGAGCCTCCCGAATATCGGGTGCCGCTCCCGACCCTCCGGAAAGGCAGGAAAGCCTCCCGGCTGCCGCCTGCCCCCCCGACTACCTACTAGAAACCCCCGTAGCAGGGGGGCATGATGACGCGATTCGCGCTGAATAGCGTCATCGTGGCTCCGCCCGCTTCACAATGCCTTTATTTTTGGCATTGTGAGGAGGGGTAGAGGCCACGATGACGCGATCGTGCAGCCCCGCCCCTGGCAGCGCCCCCAAATGGTCCAATTGACTGGCCACGCCCCCCACTATTTGCAGGCATTCAGCTCCCTCCCGGAAGGAGGGAGCTGAATGTCGGCAAGTATGGGCTGGGGATGAAATTCTGAATGCATGAGCGTTAAGTGATGATTATCAAAGAGATGAGGGGGCAATCATTAGCAAAGCAAAAATGGCGGGAGATTGAATACTGTACATGAGGAAATTAACCTGGAGACATAAGGGTCTATTTACTAAGCTGTGTTGGGAGATAAAGTGAACGGTGATAAGCTGCCAGCTAATCAGCTTCTAACTGTCATTTTTCAAACACAGCCTGTGACATGGCAGTTAGGAGCTGATTGGCTGGTACCTTATCACCGTTCTCTTTATCTCCTTACAGCTTAGTAAATAGACCCCATAGGGAGGAGCTGTTAAGTTGAGAGCTTTGTAGGTGTTAGAGGAGTTAGAATTTAGTTCTGAGTGGTATAGCGAGGGGGGCAGCAGAGGTAGAGTGACAAGAGAGGAAAATGAGGAAGAGAGTAGAGTTGAGGAATACTGCAGAGGGGCAAGACAGGAGTTAAGAAGACAAGTGAGAAGCAAATTACAGTAAACAAGGTGGGAAATGATGAAGGCCTAAATGAGAGTTTTAGTAACAACCAGGTTAATTCTGGAAATATTGTGGTAAATGGTGGAAATGGCAGGAATGTGAAAGGGACTGTGGGGCTTACAGTTTGTCTCAATTATCACGTTTTAGACCTGATAACTGTAATGTCTCATCGCCGCTATTTGCAGCAATAAGAAATTTCATACTACCCGAATGTATCAGAAATCACATCCAGAGACACAGGCTCTGAAAGGAGCCCGTCCCTGAGATGTGTTAGAAGTGAAGTGATCGCATTAGTGGTCACTTCAATTCTATAGCGGGACCCCCTAACATGTTACTGCACATGCATGGTCTCTAGACCATACATGTATGGCGGCCATTGCCAGGGTATGAACCATCTCTTGGTAATTTTTGGAAATGTTGCACATAGTGGCTAACACCAGCTTCGCTTTCCAGAGCTTGGTTAATCTGAGTTTTGCTGCCCCATAGATAATCTGAGATATCTGCGGCAGTCCCTTCTGCATACATTGGAGTAATACTTAATATTTGTGTGCATCCCACAAAAACTGGTGATTTGGGGGGATAAGTCACAAATATTGAATGATAAATAGGCACCCTTATGTATTGTGAGAAGGTAAGGGCAGAATCAAGGGTGAAACCTAGATATTGGACTTGGGGAACAGAGGATAGTGAGACATAAGGGTGGGTATGAGTAGAGGGGGCCAGTTTAGAAACATTGAGTTTCAGGAAGTGTTATGCCATCCAGAAAGAGATAGCTGACAGACAGGAGGTAACGTGATAGAATAGAGGAAGAGGTAAGAGAAACAAAGTAAGTTTGTGGGTCATCAGTAAAGAGGTGGTAGTAAAGTACAAAGGAACTGGTAAATTTCCTAAAGGGAATAATTAAAGAGGGAGAGGAGAAGGGAGCTAAGGACAGACCTTGGAGGTACCCTGATGGGAAAGGGAAGAGGAGGCGAGGTGAAGGTGGTTGAAGATACAGAGAAGAATATTGGATAAGTAGGAGGCAAACCAGTAGAGAGCTGATTCCTGAAGCTCAGTGGAGTGGAGAGTTTGGAGGATAAGATGGAACTGAACACAAACAGTTCATCTAAACACAGTGTTGTGGGTTTGTTTCTGTCTAAAGCAGGGCTGATCAATTATTTCAGGTGGGGAGCCACTTAAAGGGTTTAGTAAATGTTTGAGCGCTACATGCATAAAATACCCTCCATATTCCCCTTTTATGCAATCAGACCTCTCCACATGTCCCTTGTGTGCCATCAAGTCCCTCCACATGCCTCTTTTATGACATCGGACTGCTCCACACAGTCCTTTTATACAACCAGACCATCCACATAATTAAACATAATAGTATTATTATGATGGATGTGCAGGCTCGGATGTTCGTCCATGCAAGATGACGTTTTGCCTCTTTCTGAGTTCCGTTTTTTGGAGGGAAAAATCCGAACTCAACGTGCAAACTCGAACCTATCCGAGCCTGCACATCCCTAATTATTATTATTATTATTATTGATAATGATAATAACAATAATAACAGAATAAGAGGAGACACTCGCAGAAAACTTTCTTGTACGACTGGAGAGTCAGGAGAGTATTGGGCAACTCACAGAAGTAGAGTTTTCAGAGATAGTCAAAACAATGACTAACCTGATATAGACTTCTTATATCTACTTTACTCTATGTACTTTACTATATGAATGCAGTGCAGAATGAGGGTGTTATCTGGCGGAATGCAGCAATTTCATCTGAGTATCATTTTATATTCATCTTATCTTACTGACGATAAGATCTACAGCTAAATGACACAATATAACCTACACACCTCCTTCCTCTCTGTATACTGATCCTGAGTAATATCTGTGCAGACAGAAGCAGTGGCGCTGAACTGAAGGGTGATGATTGATCCTTTCAATCCACTGACTGTTTACACTGCTGTTCCCCTAACAGCACCCTCCATCATCAGGGACACGTGCCCCCCTGCCCTACCAACTATGCCCCTGGACAACCGTGTTGTTATTTCAAAATATAAAGTGTCTCTAACACCATATTTGAATGAATAAAATGATTTGCTTTAATGTGTTTGCTTTGGGTCCTCATCAGATCTATTCTGGGATGATATCATTACACTCAGATTTGGGGTAAATTTACTGAAGTGAGTTTGAGAAGAGATGTTGCCCATAGCAACCAATCAGATTCTACTTAACATTTAACTAGCACCTTCTAGAAGATAATAGCTAGAATCTGATTGGTTGCTATGGGCAACATCACTTCTAAAACTCACTTCTAAAAACTCTCACTTTAGTAAATTTATCCATTAGAATGCCTGAGCTGCTCCCCAAGATCTAGAAAATTAAGTAATGTTTTCACTTCGTCTGAGTGATGTACAAGGACATTTAGTGCCCTGAACCAGCGTGGAAACACCTGCATGAACTCAGTTCTCATCAGCATTTGTAAGATCCCCACTCCCCTCACTGATAATTTAAAAAAAACAACCCCCCCCATACCCCACTCTTCACTGGCACTTGTAAAGCCCTTATTTCTAACATTCTCTCCTCCATCTCCTCATTATGAGAGGAATTAACCGCCACTAACATGTCCCCGCCACTAACATCTCCCCATATTTCACTATGAGGAGATGGAGGAGAAAATGATGATTGGTCCCTGAAGAAACTCCAGGGACCAACCATCATTCTCTTCTCCATCTCCTCATAAAGTAATATGGGGACATGTTAGTGGCGGTTAATATGTTGGGACTGTTTGGGGTGGACAGGTAGGAGTTTGGGATTAATTTTATGCATAGACATTTAATGCTATGTGGGGACTGGTGTGTCGAGAGTTAATATATGGGGACTAATGCGTGTAGGGGTTCATTTTATGTAGGACAAGTTTATGGAGTTAATTTTATGTGAGCACTTGTGTGCAGAAGTAAATGTTACGTGGGATCAGGTCTAGGGGGCTATTATTATGTGGGGACTGCTGTAGGTAAGTCATGGTTGGACTGATGTTTCAGTGGTGGTTATTATATGAGAAATGATCTGGGGTGTTCAAGTTATTTGGGAACTGGCAATGGGAGTTAATGTTATGTGGAGGACTGATGTGTGTGGGGTTGATATTTTATTTTGTGAGTATAATGTATGTGGTGGAGTGGTTAATATTATGCGGACACTGGTCGGACAATAAGTTATATGGGGACATGTGTAGGGCTGTTAATGCAATGCAGTGTTAGCATTTTGTACAGTTTACATGTGGGAAGGAGCTTGGTACATTAGAAACACTTATGAAAATTAAATTTTAGAAATTCTGAAGAGGCAACTGTAGTATTTTCCTGGATATTTTAAAATTACAGGGGAAAATGTGGAAAGTACAGATGTACTATTATTTAGAAGTAGTCATTTTTCTAAATCAAATTGGTACATTTCCTAGATAGGGTTGGGTATTGGATCCCAAGGGTCAGGATGCCAAAGGTCAGAATACCGACAGCAACATCCCGACAGTCAGAAACCTGACAGATTTTTATCACTCTTACACTAACCCTCCACATAACTCACCTCTCCTGCAGTTTTACCCTAAACCTCCCCCTAACCCACACCTCCTACAGTTTAACCCTAACCCTCCCCCATGTGCTTTACCCAACCCTCCCCCTAACCCTAAACCTAAATCTCCCCCTGAACCTCATACCTCTGCAATCTGATGGTATTCTGACAGTCGAGATGTCGCTGTCAGTATTGTGACCATTGGCATCCTGACTGTAAGGATGCTGGCTACATCCCCCTAGATATATTGAGCCTAATTTAGAGTTGGACATAAAAACAACATTGTAGTTCTACAAGAGTCAGCATGCCCAATCAGTTCATGGTTGTCTGTGCTTGCTAGGATTAGTGTTTCTAAAATCTATGAAGTTCTAATTTTTTTAAAACTATTTATACTTACTAACCCTACCTCATATTGCCATCAGAGAGTTTGGGATCAGCCCTTTCTTGTTTTAACGAGTAGGGTGGACCTCAAATTTTCTTTATCACTAGCTTAAGTCCCATACTGACCAGTTTTGTTACCACTATTATATGGGGGCCTATGTTGCGGGTCTCCATGTTAGGTGACTATACCAGTCTGGAACAGCATTATCCTCATTTGTTCCGCTGTATTAGCTGTAAACAGATCAATCTATACAGTAACTGGTGCTTGGATCAATTTTGGTTGCGAGGGGAACATCACATCCATGATTTATTTATTTGAATTGTTTTACTTGTTAGTCATCACCTTCAAGGTGATAATGATAACTGGCCTTTCTAGTTGTAGCTTCAATGTGCAAGTGCCTTCTGTTATAGGTACTAAAATGTATATTTCTATCCTTAGCAGTGCAAGAGAATGGAGTCGCCATTAAAGAACATCATCTTCTTCTTATTGGTCATCTGTTTCCCCACATATGTTCATGCCTATCCTGATGGAAGAGTTGAACCAGCCTGTGAAACAATGGTACCGTCACATCGCAGTGCTGTTTCTCAAACCACCATTTCTCCATATAGTCTGTCCTATTCCAGTACCAACTACTCTGGAGTACTAGCATTCCGAGGTAATTACTAATTCACATAGCATGAAAAGCAAATGGATAAGAGTTTCAGTGATGTATTGAATAAGGAAATGGTTATACACTTGTGATACTCCGAAGTAGCAAGGGTGATAATTGTGTGGTGCGCGTACATCAGAGTTACCTTGGTGGGGAAGTCTTCTTTCAGTAACAGCTCTTCATTAAAACCACACCTCAGCAGAGGGGCAATGATTCCCAAGACACAGAGAGATGCAACACAGTTTAGATGCAATCTAACAGCAATATTTATTCCGCAAACTGGTATAATAATTGGAGAGTTCTCACCTAGGGTGGTATGCATGACGAATTGTATTCGGGATGCGATGCATCCCACCACTCTTTGCATGCATGCCGGTGTTAATGACACCAGAATGCATTATGAAAAACGCAAAGGACAGCTCTCTCGTTAAGAGC
The DNA here is from genome assembly GCA_031769625.1 of Taudactylus pleione. NCBI lineage: Eukaryota > Metazoa > Chordata > Amphibia > Anura > Myobatrachidae > Taudactylus > Taudactylus pleione. Next base: position 2,828,608 of record JAUIMM010000016.1, on the reverse strand, counting down.
TGTCCTTTGCATGTGAAGGACCCAGAAGTCCTTCTGGCGTCACAGAAGGATGCGCGCCACGGGGGTGCTGGGAGGGATCCGATTTGATGTGGTGGTACTGTAGGTGAGGCCGAAGAAGTATATACAGTTTCTGAGAGAAGATGTGCAAAGGGAAAAAAACAGAGGGCCAAGGACAGATGTTTTAGGGACCCTAAGAGAGAGGAAGTTGAGGGGAGCATGAGTCATTGGTATAGACACAGAAGGAAAGGTAGGATGTGAACTAGGAGATGCCCCAGGTAGTTGAGGGTGGTCAGCTATATTAAGAGCACCGGAGAGATCAAGGAGTATGAGCAGGGGCATTTTATTAGACAAGGGGTCTATGTGCAACCTTCATGCGGATCTCCCTTTGTGCTGGTACTTGCACAATGAAAACTCTGGCACTGTGCCAAACTTTACTGCTCATGCTCATAACTGCTGATTTCTCTACTGTGTATGTGCAGCATAGCTCTAGTAAAATTATGCTGGCACAATTTTCTCTGTGATTTCTTCAGCAGCAGCTGCACGGTAAGTATTCAGTGAGTGCAGGGTGTGTGTTGTGGGTCCCCTTGACTCAGGGGCCCATGTACACTACACACCTTGCACCCACTATAGATACATCAGTGAGTATGAACAGAGAGAAGCAATCTTCCGAATTATCCATGAGTATATAATAATTACTTACTTTGGGGATGTCCTGGTGGAGTGTAAAGGAAGGAAAACTTTTGGTAGAGGGTCAAGAATCGGATAAGGGAAAGAAAGTGGCTCAGGCAGTTATAGACAGGCCATTCAGGTCGTTTGGGAGCAAAAGGCAGAGAAATGGACTGGTAGATGGAGAGAGAGGAAGAGTGTGATTTTTTTTTCGAGAACTGGAGAGATGAGTGAAATTAGACGGCAAAATGCTAATGGAGACGGACAGGCAGGACCGTAACTAGAGGTTGGCCAGGATGGCACTGGTCAGCATCAAGCCAGGGAATAAAGTGGGCTAAATCTGCGTTCCGTCTATTGCATCGTCAAAAATATAAAAAATAAGCAATCCAGATGGGACAGACCAACAGTGTGCCAGATCAGTCTGTCAGACTGTGTGCAAATATATAGAAGGACTTAAGCTACTGCAGCACAAGTTAAGAACAAGCAGTGGCATCACAAGGGGGGTGTGGGTGCACCCGTGTGTCACCCGCTGAGGGGTAGCACCAAAGTGCAGACTCCCCACTTAGTGACAGGAGACGAGTGCTGCACTGTATAATAAGTGCAGCACTCGGCTCCTGACAACAGTGAGGGAGCCGGCTGGCACTGCACACAGGGCAGTCCGCACCTCCGGCACCCTTCCTGCCCCCCTGTAATAACAAGACTACAGGAGTTCTGCCAGATGCCACACCCCTTTTTTGCATGGCCACGCCCATGTGCCATAGACCACGCCCCCTTTTGGTGTGCACTCAGCATCCCTCCCCGCCAGGGTGACACTGCAGGGAGTGACGCCACTGGGAACAAATTAGCAGAAAATAATATGGTGGGTGGGGTGTGGTAGGTGGTGGGGGGCAGTAACTGGGGCAGATATTCAATAAAGATATTTGAGGGGGGCAGTCATCATTATTTTGTTAAATATATGTAAATACACCTTTATGGAGTAATGACTGCCACAATTAAGTTTTTTGTTGCTTGTGTTCAAGCTAATAATACTGTACACCAAGTGCAGCCAGTACATTTTGATCAGATAATATAGTTTTAAGGTGCAGGTTGGGGCCGTTCTACCTCTTCCTAAGACTGAAGGCTATCACTGCTAGTGTAAAAATAATGACAAAAGAGCTCCGGAGATGTCACATGCCGGCCTGGAGACCCCAGAATCAGACCCCGTCGCTTACCTGTGCGGGCGCTGACCCGCGCTGTCTTCCGGCTCCCGCGCTGTACGCTTCTTCCTCATCTCTCAAGGCAGTCTCCGCTGTTGTCCTCTGGAGGGTCCCGCTGCTGTGCTGCTCCCACGCCGGCTCCTGCTGACCGCTGGTCCCCGCTGACTACCTCCAGGAAGCGCTGTCCTCCGGTCCATGGGCGCGGCCATCTTGGATTGCCCATGTGATCCCACTACCACCAATGAGGAGTCTTCTCCTTCTTTCTCAGCCTGTCAGCTCCCAGTGTCCACTACAAAAGGATCCCCAATGCTCACACAAGTTGCCAGTGCAACTAGTTTCTTAGTTTAACTAAGCAAGTCTACCCACGGCTATCCAGCCGCTCCAAGTAGCCACCCAGCTACCAACGTCTACCCACGGCTATCCAGCCGCTCCAAGTAGCCACCCAGCTACCAACGTCTACCCACAGCTATCCAGCCGCTCCACGTAGCCACTCAGCTACCAACGTCTACCCACGGCTATCCAGCCGCTCCAAGTAGCCACCCAGCTACCAACGTCTACCCACGGCTATCCAGCTGCTCCAAGTAGCCACCCAGCTACCAACGTCTACCCACGGCTATCCAGCCGCTCCAAGTAGCCACCCAGCTACCAACGTCTACCCACGGCTATCCAGCCGCTCCACGTAGCCACTCAGCTACCAACGTCTACCCACGGCTATCCAGCCGCTCCACGTAGCCACTCAGCTACCAACGTCTAGCCACCCAGCTACCAACATCTACCCATGGCTATCCAGCCGCTCCAAGTAGCCACCCAGCTACCAACGTCTACCCACGGCTATCCAGCCGCTCCACGTAGCTTCCCAGCTACCAACGTCTACCCACGGCTACCCAGCCGCTCCACGTAGCTTCCTAGCTGCCACGCTACTGCCGCATTCCTCAAACTCCTGTCAGTTCGCTGCACCCTCTCATGCGGAGAAACTTCATTAAGCCAAGTCTCCTCCAGCGAGTGTCTGCGCCAAGTAATACAAATCCAAGGACCAGTCCGGGAACACAGCACCTAAATCCCACGTTTGTGACAGTTTGCAATGGCCAGATGGACTCGGCAAGTGGTCAAGGATCTGGGGTAGATCCCTCGCAGGATGTACTATCTCGTCTGGAAAGACAGGAGACCTCTCAGGCCCAGTTGATCCAATTCATCCAAGATATGTCGTCACGCCTGGACAACATTCAGTCCTTACTGGCTCATCCCGCTCCCGCTGGCTCCCAAGCCGCCTCTCCTCCTGTGGTGTCACCTGCTCCTCCAGTTCTACCTCCTGCTCGTCTTCAGCTTTCCCCTCCGAGCAAGTTCGATGGCAACCCCAAATTATGCAGGGGTTTTTTAAACCAATGCGAAATCCAATTCGAGCTACAATCCGCCAACTTTCCGACGGCCAGAACCAGGGTGGCATATATCATCTCTCTACTCTCTGGCCAAGCACTCGATTGGGTCTCGCCCCTTTGGGATAAGTCGGATCGCCTGCTCTCCAACTACCCGGAAGAACCACTTCCGCATCAGCTGATATTCTACGCCTCCGTCAGGGCAGCAGGACCGTCGGCCAATACGTAGTCCAGTTTCAAACTCTGGCTTCAGAACTCAATTGGAACGAGGATGCCCTCATCGCTGCCTTCTGGAGTGGCCTTTCTGAAAGACTCAAAGACGACCTAGCTTCCCGTGACCATCCAACCAGTTTGGATGAGCTAATCTCTCTCTGCAACAAGGTGGATCTCCGTCACAGGGAGCGTGCCTTTCAAAGAGGCTGATTTGATCGTGGAAGGCCACGTCCAGCTTCCCGTTTACCCTCTCCTCCTCAGGGCGAAGAACACATGCAGGTCAACCGCTCTCATTTATTGGCTGAGGAACGGCAGAAAAGGCAGAGGCAGAACCTCTGTATGTACTGCGGATCTCCTCAACATTCAGTTAAATCTTGTCCCATTCGTCCGGGAAACGCCTTCTCCTAACTTATGAAAGAGAGGTTAAGTTAGGAGTTGCCATTGAATCACAAAGGAAGTCTGATTCCACCATCCAGGCTCATTTAAAGTTTCCTCGAGGTTCCAAAGCTGTATTAGCTCTTCTGGATTCCGGAGCGGCAGAGAACTTTGTCACTACTGACTTTGTCCAGAAACATCAAATCCCCATAGAAGCGTTGCCTCGAGTCATCACTTTAACCGCCATCGATGGTAGTCGCATTTCTAGTGGAACCATCACCCATCGTACAACACCACTTAAACTTACCATTGGGGTGCTCCATTCCGAACAACTATCCTTCCTAGTGATTCCCAAAGCCTCTCATTCTTTAGTCCTCGGATTACCCTGGCTACAGAGACATTCACCACAAATCGATTGGACCACCATGCAAGTAACCTCCTGGGGTTCCAATTGCTTCAAAGGCTGCCTTCAGCGGGTAATACCTGTCAGATCTTCCGTCGTACGGGATTCTACAGACCTGCCCAAAGCCTACGATGGGTTTCAGGAAGTCTTTAGCAAACAGAGCGCAGATCTGTTACCTCCCCATCGTGATTGGGACTGTCCTATAGATCTGATCCCCGGGAAGAATCCTCCTAGAGGCCGAACCTACCCTCTATCTCTCCCTGAGACTCAGGCCATGTCGGAGTACATTAAGGAAAACTTAAGTAAAGGCTTCATTCGACCTTCCACGTCTCCAGCAGTTGCTGGATTTTTCTTCGTAAAAAAGAAAGATGGTGGCTTGCGCCCGTGTATTGACTACCGGGGTCTTAATGAAATAACTATTAAGAATCGCTACCCTCTTCCTCTCATAACAGAGTTATTTGATAGAGTCAAGGGAGCCACAGTTTTTACCAAACTCGACCTAAGAGGAGCCTATAATTTAATTTGTATCCGTCCAGGCGATGAATGGAAAACGGGCTTCAACATCAGGGATGGGCACTACGAGTATCTCGTTATGCCCTTCGGCCTCTGTAATGCTCCGGCCGTCTTCCAGTTTTTCGTCAATGAAATCTTCCGGGATCTTTTGTACAAGTGTGTGGTCGTTTACTTGGACGACATTTTGATTTTTTCTCAAGACCTCCAAACTCATCGAGACCAGGTGAAACAAGTCCTTCTGAGGTTGCGGTCCAATCAACTTTTTTGCAAATTAGAGAAGTGTCTGTTTGAAGTCTCAAGTGTACCATTCCTAGGATACATCATCTCCGGAACAGGCCTTCAAATGGATTCTTCAAAACTACAAGCCATTCTTGATTGGTCTCTTCCTTCTTCCTTAAAATCCATACAAAGATTCCTAGGATTTGCCAACTATTATCGCAAGTTTGTAAAAGGTTTCTCAACTCTGTTAGCTCCGATTACAGCCCTCACCCGCAAGGGAGCAGATTCAACTAAATGGCCCGTCGAAGCTACCTCTGCATTTCAACTTCTTAAGCAAGCGTTCATCTCCGCTCCCATCTTAAAGCAACCAGACTCCACCCGGCCATTTATCCTGGAGGTGGACGCATCCTCCGAAGGTGTCGGTGCAGTGCTTTCCCAGCGAGTTAAAGATGTAAAACTTCATCCCTGTGGTTTCTTTTCCCGGAAGTTTTTGCCTGCAGAAAAGAACTACACCATCGGAGATCAAGAGTTACTTGCCATGAAACTAGCCCTCGAAGAATGGCGATATCTTCTAGAAGGAGCTCATTACCCCATTACCATTTTTACAGACCATAAGAACCTCCTTTATCTTAAATCTGCAAATTGCTTGAACCCTCGTCAAGCCCGGTGGGCAATGGTTTTTCTCCAGATTTAACTTCAAAGTCTCCTATCGTCCCGGTTCACAAAACCTCAAAGCCGACGCACTCTCCCGTTCCATGACGAGCGACCCTGATCTACCCATGGAACAGCCCCAACCAATCTTGAATTCCGCTTTCTTCGCCTCTACCAAATTATCTTCTATACCCCCGGTTAGGAAGACTTTCGTCGCTCCGGAACTCCGCAAGAGGTTACTGCATTGGGCTCATGCTTCCCTGTTCTCTGGTCACTTGGGTATGGATAAAACCCTAGAATTCATCCAGCGGTCCTATTGGTTGCCTTCGATGAAAAAGGACATCAGGTCTTATGTGTCATCATGCATCAAATGTGCCCAACACAAGATACCTCGGCGGGTTCCACACAGTCAACTCCAGCCTCTTGCAATTCCATTTAAGCCATGGACTCACCTATCTATGGATTTCATCTCTGATCTTCTTCCATCTCGGGGCCACAACACAATTTGGGTTATCGTGGATCGCTTTTCTAAAATGGCTCATTTCGTACCACTTACTGGGCTTCCGTCTGCACCTCTACTCGCCCAGAGCTTTATAAAAGAGATCTTCAAGCTCCACGGCCTTCCTCAAGAGATCATCTCCAACAGGGGAGTACAGTTCGTAGCGAAGTTCTGGAGGTCACTCAAAACTCAAATTTTCTACCGCTTATCATCCCCAGACCAACGGTCAGACTGCAAGGGTTAATCAAGACCTGGAACAGTTCCTGCGCTCTTTTGTCTCATCCTCCCAAGATGACTGGATTGAACTTCTTCCTTGGGCCGAATTTGCTCACAATAATCATTATCACACGTCCACCAGCTCAACTCCTTTTTTTACAGTTTTTGGTCATCATCCTCGAGTGCCAGATTTCCCTCTTCTTCCAACATTAGATGTGCCTGCGGCCAAGATGTCCCTTCAACGGTTCTCCAACATCTGGGAAAAGGTTCGTTCCTCTCTGACTAAAACGTCAGCCCGGTACAAGAGATTTGCTGACCGACAAAGACGAGCGGTTCCAAATTTCCAACCTGGGTATATGGTCTGGCTCTCTACCCGAAACCTAAGACTCCGAGTACCCTCGATGAAATTTGCTCCGCGATTCATTGGTCCATTCCCAATCATCAAAGTCTTGAATCCTGTGGCTTACAAGTTAAAGCTTCCTCCATTTCTTCGCATTCCAAGTTCTTTCCATATTTCTCTTTTAAAACCACTGGTCTTAAACCGATTTCAGAAGGTCCTTCCTAAAGCTTCTAGTGTTCAAACACAGCAGGGAGAGGAGTTCGAAGTTGACAGAATCTTAGATTCCCGTTGTCGATACAACCGTCTTCAATACCTCATCGACTGGAAGAATTATGGTCCGGAGGAACGAATCTGGATAAATGCCTCCGATGTCCATGCACCCCGTCTGGTCAAAGCGTTCCTTATGAAATTTCCTCATAAACCAAGGAAGTGTCCGGTGGCCATTCTTGAAGAAGGGGGTACTGTCACACGCCGGCCTGGAGACCCCAGAATCAGACCCCGTCGCTTACCTGTGCGGGCGCTGACCCGCGCTGTCTTCCGGCTCCCGCGCTGTACGCTGCTTCCTCATCTCTCAAGGCAGTCTCCGCTGTTGTCCTCTGGAGGGTCCCGCTGCTGTGCTGCTCCCACGCCGGCTCCTGCTGACCGCTGGTCCCCGCTGACTACCTCCAGGAAGCGCTGTCCTCCGGTCCATGGGCGCGGCCATCTTGGATTGCCCATGTGATCCCACTACCACCAATGAGGAGTCTTCTCCTTCTCTCTCAGCCTGTCAGCTCCCAGTGTCCACTACAAAAGGATCCCCAATGCTCACACAAGTTGCCAGTGCAACTAGTTTCTTAGTTTAACTAAGCAAGTCTACCCACGGCTATCCAGCCGCTCCAAGTAGCCACCCAGCTACCAACGTCTACCCACGGCTATCCAGCCGCTCCAAGTAGCCACCCAGCTACCAACGTCTACCCACAGCTATCCAGCCGCTCCACATAGCCACTCAGCTACCAACGTCTACCCACGGCTATCCAGCCGCTCCAAGTAGCCACCCAGCTACCAACGTCTACCCATGGCTATCCAGCCGCTCCAAGTAGCCACCCAGCTACCAACGTCTACCCACGGCTATCCAGCCGCTCCACGTAGCCACTCAGCTACCAACGTCTACCCACGGCTATCCAGCCGCTCCAAGTAGCCACCCAGCTACCAACGTCTACCCACGGCTATCCAGCCGCTCCAAGTAGCCACCCAGCTACCAACGTCTACCCACGGCTACCCAGACGCTCCACGTAGCTTCCTAGCTACCACGCTACTGCTGCATTCCTCAAACTCCTGTCAGTTTGCTGCACCCTCTCATGCGGAGAAACTTCATTAAGCCAAGTCTCCTCCAGCGAGCGTCTGCGCCAAGTAATACAGATTCAAGGCCCAGTCCGGGAACACAGCTCCTAAATCCCACGTTTGTGACAGGAGATAAATGACTAAATAGGAAAATTGTGATGAACAAAACCCAATTCAAGTGTAGAATTCATAATACTATATAATACTGTACATACAGCCAACAAGTTCACATGAGGTAATTGTTTAACCAAGGTACATGAAATGTGTGTAAAGGAGTATTAAGCAACAACTGCATGTCTGGTACAATATATAGCCTTCTGAGTTCTAAATGCCAGATTGTCATCACACTGTGATAAACACCCTAATGAGCAGTCACAAGCATTACATATACGACATTCTAAAACCAAAATATTTATATAGTGGGGAGAGGGGTGCTCAGGGGATAGGGTGAAGATTTGAGCTATTTACTGGCAGACATTAAGTTACAGGTGGTAGAGAGGTGGGAGGGAGCAAGGAAAATTAACAGGTTAAGGACTGCATATACATTAAGCACCATGCGCCTTAGCATTCGTTGGCCCCGGTCTGTGATTTTACGTGGTCTGCGCTTTGAGGCTGAGTTGCTGTTGTTCCTAAATGCTTCCACTTGCTAATAGTATCAATGGGTCTGTTTGAAACACCTCAATTCAATAATTAACAGGTGTGGCGAAATAAGTTTGATTTTTTTATTTTATATATATATATATATATATATATATATACACACATATACTGCACATGCAGTGAGTGACTGACACTGTCACTTACTGCTGAATTACCAATAACTGCTGATTGGCTGACCAGAGTGTCATACGCTGTCAAGCACCACAACAGACTATGGATGGTCCATCGATGATTCATAATAGTTTCACCCCTGGCACACACAAAGCCCCGATCCCAGGTTCTGATTGGCCCACGGGCCAGTCAGTTAAAGAACAGTGAGACCATCGATGGTCATCCACTGCATAATTGGCCACTAAATCATCATCAATGGTAACCATCGATGGTAAGACCACAGATGGCCATCCTTACAGCAGCCAGCACAGCCCTGCAACCAATGGCTCTCTGAGAGTAGCATTTGTGGCAGCGAGCTGGGAGCGGGGCTATTCTATGTGCTGCTACTGATTGGCTGTCCAGAGTGTCTTTCAGAGTGGCATGGATGTGGCTTTGAGAGCCGATGGTGCGGCTAAAGCCAGTTGTACAATTTGAAGAGTTGATCAAGTGGCTTGGATGCCAGTGATGTGGCTTTGAGAGCTGATGGTAGCTTGAAGGCTGATGGAGCGACTGGAGAGCCGGTGGAGTGGCTTGGAAGCCAATAGCAGCCAGGAGACTGATAGGGTGGCTGGAAAGCCGGTGGAGCAGTTTGGAAGCCAGTAGTAGCTAGGAACTTGATGGAGCGGCTGGAAGCAGGGGACACAGCATGAGCTACGACCAGGAAAGATGAGAATGCTAACCCTGCAGCAGGTCCGAGAAATTCACAAGGAACGCTATAGTCGGCGAGGTGCCAAAAGGCCAGCGTGTTCAAAAAGGGGAAGGAACCAATCATGCCGTGCTGTGGACAGCACATGACATCCTGCGGCGTCCAGATCGCCTAGCATCTGACAGAACTGGAACAAAACTGCCAGAGGGAGGTAAATTGCTAGAGGGAAGCAAGTCGTGACCGTGACTTGTACCAGATTGTTAACAAGTGATAACAAGAATATCACTTGTCGATAAATCTGGGCCTTAGTGTTCCCCAAATGTATCTACAGACAGGTACGTAGTACAGACGGAGATCGTGCTCCAGGCACCTGCTCTGGCCATTCAGATCAGCCATCCAAAGAACCTCAGCAGCTTTGATAGGTGCAACAGAGCCAGAAAAGAACATGGCGCTGTGGCATGACATGAATAAGGGGCACTACTGTGTGGTGAAATGTGAATAAGAGGCACCACTGTGTGGTGTAATGTGAACTGGGGGTACTATTGTGTGGCATGTGAATTTTGGGCACTATGTGTGACATAATGTGAATTGGGGCATTATGTTATTATTATATGTAATTACATATAATTAGAGATGTGCGCGGACCCCTGGGTTATAATTACATATAATTAGAGATGTGCGCAGACCCCTGGGTTTATTGGTTTTGGCAACACCATCCTCAAGTGTTGGTTTTAGATCTGGACTTTTTTTTTAATTTATAAAAACAGCTAAAATCATGTAATTTGGGCCTGTATTTATTCCTGCAGTATTATTAACCTCAATAACATTAATTTCCAGTCATTTTCAGTAAATTTTGAACACCTCACAGCTCACAATATTGTTTTCATCTATATTGGCCAAAGGCTGCAGCAAGCTGACTGGCTAAACTAAGTGACATGGCAGCTACACAAACACATGGCAGTTTAACCACTTAACTGGCTAATATTTTTCCAAAAATCGCTCAGAAATTGTTGTTTTCTTTTATGTTTGGATTAGGTCAAGAACATCTATTTAAAATTTATCCAAAATGATTTTATTACAAAAAAAAAAAATTAAGCACAGTATTCCATAAAAATAGCAATTTTCGCGGTATACTGTAATGATGGCCATCAATGCCTGTACCATGGATGGGCGATGGTTTTAAACCATCTTCAGAAAACCATCGATGGTTAGCCATCAAAGGTTGAGTTCTACATATGAGCAGATCATGGCTATCAGACCGTGGGGGCGACAATGTTTCTTTGACATCGGGGCTGCCATAGGTGGAAAAAAACACACTAGGCACAAGAATTTTTACCATACTGGTGTTTAAAAAAAAAAAAGGCTAATATAAAAAAAATATTATTTTTTATTGATATATCGGAAAAAATTTATCAATTATCGGGGGCTGCAGAAGGGGGAAGAGGTGCTATTACGTTTATATTTAATCAGCAGCTGCGGAGGAGCAGTATGCCCAGTGAGGATAGACAGCACTGGATGTCCCCAGCAGCTGCTCCTCTATACAGCCGCCAGGTACACAGTCACGGTGGGGGCAGGCTGTGCTGCCTTATCCCAGTGGCTGCTTCTCTCTGATGCGACCATGTCAGGGAAAGTCTGGCCTGGCTTGGTCGCATCCATGCCAGGCAAGTGGTTAAGAATATAACACATCTAGGACACATAGTGGCACTGCAGTAGCAGACAGGATGGCAGTTTAATATAAACTATTCAATATTACAGTGGAAGCCAGGTAAAACATTGATTGATTACAGTGTTAATATAATAATAAAAAAACAAATTACAGAAATGGAAACACTATTACAAAACAAGCATCCAAAATCCCAATGAGTTGGATTGATTCATTGATTTATTACAGTACTAATATAACTATAACAAAAAATGAATGTGAGAAACTATTAAAAAAAAACAAGCTTCCAAAATCCCAATGAGATTGATTACAGTACTAATATAACTATAAAAATTTAATAAAATTGAGACATGGAACAAACTACTATAAAACAAGCATCCAAAATCCCAATGAGATTATTGAAGTGGAAACTGAGGGCCTGATTCATTAAGGATCACTATTGCTAAAGCATACGCAGATGGGCGATTGTTGCGTACAGCGCACGCATATGCGAAGGCACCACTGCGATCGCACTGCGATCACGGAGACCACAGAGAGCCATCGCAGAGCGATTAACAGGCAGTGAGCATTTGGGGGTAGTGACGGGGTGGTAGTCGGTGAAATGCAGGCTTGTCTGTCCGTTTGAACGCCATTGCATGGGCGCGGATAAATTATTAATTGCGATTGCATATGCAGTTTGAGTACTTACTGCGTACAGTGAGGTTAAGGTTTAAGTCTTACGTTGTGTCTTTCTTGGGAATTCTTTCTTGAGCACCATGCCTGCTTACTGGGAGTGGATTTTTTTCATCCAGAAGCGGACCAGGAACAGGAAGCGTGCTTTCCAAAAATAAATAAACAATTGCCTTAGATAATCCTTTGCAAACCTTCTGTTCTGTAAAGGAATTTCCCAACCTGTACAGGGACATTAAAAAAAACAGGGTTTGTTAGTTGCCTTGAAATTACCATTGTTTCCACTGTCCACTTAACCAGATTACTTAGATATGTGAACAAGCAGAACAGAATATTAAATGCAACATTTCAGTTTAAGGTTTAAGTTTTACGTTGTGTCTGGAGATCATTGATAAAGCAGATAAAGAGCTCCACCACAAGCGGCAGATGACTAAACTCACACACAAAGGTTTAATAGAAATAGATACAACACCAGATCAGATGTTTACCCTGCAGGATCTGTCTGATTCATCATGGTGCCCCCAAGATTGTGCAAATTCTGCCAAAAGAGAGACGGACACCATGGTAAAACATACAATAAGAGTCAACTTCTGATAGAGCCAAAAGCACTCCAGGGCTTGCGGCAGACGAGACCCTACCACAAGGGTCTCGTGACAATCTTTTTGGCCGCTCGCTATAGCTGTGGGTGGTCACAGCTATGCGAGCGGCCAGGAGGCCGCTCTAAAAAAAGAGAGGGAGGGCACTGATTCAGAGCGAGCGCTCTGAAAGAGCGTCCGGCTCTGAATCAGGCCCAGTGTCCCATAAAGGCTGTAGTCCTAAAGAGGTGCTGTTGTGTTGTCCAGGTGTTGCTCTGTCCATCAGGGGTGCTGCTCCCAAATGCAAAAAAAAAATTCTTCTTTTTCTGTTTGTGTGCGCTGTAGCCTCACGTGCATCAACAAAGTAGCAGCACCAAGCGTGCGCCTATGTCATAAGTCAAGGGCCGGTTTGGACATCTTGTCCAATTTGATACAGGCAATAATGGGCAAAACAGCTGGTACATTTATTCAACAATATTAGTTAGGCTAAATGACAACTTCTACATCAGAAATGTAGTTCAACAATGTACAATGCAATTAGCACACACACTTTAAGACAGGAAAGTACGCTGACATCTGTATATTTTATTATGACTGGAACTCTGGAATCTCTGATCCGAATACTGAAAGAGGGGTTAATCAATATATATGCAAACAGGCAAATATCAATATGTAATGTCAATACTATATAAAAAAAATATAACTATTATTTTGTGCACAAATATTAGTTTCTCGTCACTTATGCATGCAAATGAGTGACTAGTTGTTGAAATGTTTGCAAACGGTGCCCGGGTTGAAGGAGAATGTTGGGGGATAAGTTGAGGTGTACTCTTTTTATCCGTGATCCCGCACTGACACTTTTTAAACAACTTTGGTTACTTGTCTCTGGTAATAATGTGCACAATACAATCCTCTTCGACTTCCCTAACTGAGCAATATTGACCACTTGCTTGGATGGAATGAGTAATATCACACTATTTCCTTAGTAGCAGCTGTATAGTAGCTGATTGGGCTCCGTTAAAGTTAAATGTAGCAGTGTTAGATGCACTTTCTCTTGGCTATGCCCCCTGTAGCTTAGCTGAGAGTATGACTGTTCCTATACAAACACCGTCTCTGTCAACTCCTCTCTGTAAGTTAATGAGATTTGCTCACTGTACTCTTTCTGAAGAAGGGGAAACTGACAATGTATATGACTTCTGCTGGATGTTTACTATACTTCATTTGTGGTTTATACTCAAGTCTCTAGGGACCCAGGCTGTTGGCTTTTCTCCCCCAGCTGCGATGTACTGTACTAACTGAGACGGGGAGTGTATCAAGCTGATAGGGAGTGTGATAGGGATGGATCAGGGTACTCACTGCTACACCTTCTCCTGAGGCAAACTGCACCTCCGCACTCAGCCCACTCCGGCTGTCAAACTCTGTGAAGGGGAAGGCTCGGGGGCAGCTCCACGCTGATGCTGCTTCCTCCCGGCGGAGCTCTGAAAGCTTTCCGGCAGCTTCACAGTGAACTCCTTCCTCCACGCAGCGATGATCTCCGTCACCGCGCTCCGGTGGGTCCCGCTCTCCCTTCACCTCAGGGTCCGCTCCTCTCCCCCAGGCAGCTCTGGACGTCTCTCTCCTCAGAGAGTTTCTCCCAGCAGTCCCCGCAGGAGTCCCCTTTTATTATCAATGGTCGCATGTAGGGCTTCTTCCCGCTCACTGCACGCGCCGCTTCACTAGCCACTCTCCCTGGGCACCGTTGGTCCACTATGGGGACAGTTCTCCCTATGCTGCGGCTGCAGTTATTTCCCTGGCCACGCGCCAGCCACCACAGCCTAGCGGGGGCAGCCCGCCCCAATGTCCCCTCTATGAGGGGGGGTTACTCACACAAACAGGCACCTTAATATTCATAGCCCAGTGTAGACAGTCCATCTCAAGTTGGGGTGAAGACATATATATATATATATATATATATATATATATATATATTTTAGAAGTGGGACAATAAACGCTTCAGGGGTATCACAGGTGGGAGGGCTCAAGGACAATTCCATCTTGCATCTATTTTTTTTCTTTGCATTATGTACTGTTTGGGGCCTAGTTTTTGAAACTGCCATCCTGCCATCCAATGCAGAGAGGTTAGCAGGGACCATCAGATCAGGGAGTGTCGCAGTGACATTATAATGCAGAGAGGTCGCAGTGACAGCCAGATTAGGGAGCATCGACGTTCTCAGTGACCACGTGATCAGGGAGCGTTGTAATGGCTGCCAGATAACGCAGTAATCACCAGATTATGCAGAAATCATCAGTGACCCACATATAACACAGGTATTATGAATATACAGTAGCCCTCACAATAATAATACCCCCCCCACATTCACACACATCACTACATCACACCCAGCACCGACAGTATTAAAACACCCCATCCCCCCAAAGATAAAAATAACTACAGCCCCCCATTGCATAAGTATTCCAACACCCCCCTCCCTCTCAAATGTCGTTTAAACATGTACACCTCCACTGGAACTTACCTGCCTGGAAGGCTGCTCTGTCTCTGGTCCCTGCGGAGCTCCAGGGTACAGGAAGAGATCACACAAACAGGATAGACCAGTGAAGGGGCGGAGACTCGTGGTGAGGGGGCGGGGTCTTCAGCAGGGACAGGAGGTGATGGATTAATATAGTCAGTCAGGGTAGGAAAGGGGACGGAGCCTTCCGGTGAGGGGCGGGGCCTTAGCCGGGGAGAGGAAGGAACCCGAGGGAAGGGACAGAGGACACAAAGAGGTTGGTGCACAGCCCCTGCAGCGGAGCAGCCTCGGAAGGAGTGCTGCTCAGTGTGCAGCCACAAGCTACATAGGTTGACAGACAGCCGGGTAACAGGCAGAGAATGCTGCCCAGCCGCTCTGATGCTGCTATAGTCCGAGCGACTGAGAGCACTTTCTGCCTGTCACCCGGCCGTCAGTCATACCTGTGCACTCACTGAGGCAAAAGTCTACCGGCCCGGGGGGCATATGGCACCCTGCCCCCCGGCCCAGCCCGCCACTGGGCGTGCACTGATAAATCTGAGAGGTGTGTCCTAAACCTGACTTACATCCAAATGTAAACCAGCCCAAAAGCAGTTAGTAAGATCTGTTTGTTGATGAAAACACTAATACCTTTCAGAAATTCATAGGGATCATTGTGCCTTATAATAACCAATGCAAGGAAATGACACTAATGATCCCATTTGAATGTATATATCTCTGTTTTTTTATATAACAGCTTCATAATGGGGGTAATGGAGCATACACACGGTCAGATTTGTCAGATGAACGATTTGAACGATTTTTGACTGCATTAAAATGAATGGAATCGTCCAAGTCTGACTGCAAACACATCAGATGTCAGATATCGTTATCTGACAAACGGGAACGCGCATTGTAGATCGTCCATCGTTCAGGCATGTCAGATATGTCAGATTTTCCTTCAGATATGAACGACTGAACGATTTTTAAATCGTTATCATTCATATCTGAAGGAAAAATCTGACCGTGTGTATGCACCATAAGGATGAAATGAGGGAGATTGCTAGACTCTTCAGGGAGACAGGGAGATTGCTACTATTTCAGGAAGTCTCCCTGACAATGAGAGAGAGTTGGCAAGTATGGTGCAACCTTTTGGCCTAAAAACAATATTGTGAGGTGTAAAGTGCATACTTACCTACCTTTGAAAAAGCATTTCAGGGAGATTGTGAAAGCAACACCTATAAGCACGGCGGTAAAGTGGGCGTGTACTGCTACATCTGAGAAGCGTGTCATAAAATTGATTTATATCCACATGTAAATGAGCAGTTAGTAAGATCTACTTGTTAATGAAAACACTGATACTTCTCAGAAAATACATGTAACCCTAGGGATCATTGTGCCTTATAACCAATGCATGAAAATTATACTAATGATCCCATTTGAATGTATATATCTCTGTTTTTTCTTTAATATAACAGTGTCATAATGGGGGTAAGGTGAAATGAGGGAGATTGGTAGACTCTTCAGGGAGACAGGGAGATTGCTGCTATTTCAGGGAGTCTCACTGACAATGAGGGAGAGTTGGCAAGTATGGTAAAGTGTTCAGAATAGACTGGAAATGAGTGGAAATGAATGTTATTGAGGGTAATAATAGCATAGGATTTTAGCTGTTTTTATGCTTTTTTCCCAAAAAATACAGATCCAAAACACAAAACCCAGAACCCAAAACACAGAAGGGTGGTTCTGGCAAAACCAATCCAGATCCAAAACACAAAGAAAGATCCAGATCCAAAACCAAAACACGAAAAGTGCCCAGTGCACACCCCTACTTCTAACATGTTTTGGGTTCAGTTCATGTGCTCTGTAATTACATTTGTGGCTTGCTGGTACTGTTAGTAGTGTGTGACGTTTAGCATGTCAGACTGTTTGTTATTCTGTGTTGCAGTGGAGACAGAGGAACTCATTCAGACCCGCTCGCTAGGATGCGAAAACCTCGTAGCTGGCCAATATTTGCAATCTGCGCATGCGTATGCATCGCAATGCTCGTGCGCGAACCATAGTGAAATATCGGGAAGCATTCGCTCGCCCGGCATAGACAGCCTAGCTGAATGAGTGACAGGAGAGGCCATTTGTGGGTGGTAACAGGGGCAGGCCACTAGAAACTGGGGGAGTGGAGGTTCGAACGTAGGCGTGCCTGAGTGTCTCAACGCCGTTCCAGAGGTGTGCATAATTAAGAGACAGTGTGTATTTCACACTGAAGTGATCGCAGTGCTTGCGGCAGGGTATAGTCAACCTTGAGGACTGTGATTGCAACTGATGGTGCTCGATGTACCAATGTTTTCATGCACTTCCAGGAGATGACGTATGCAAGTGGGCGTCTTATGAATGCTGGTGGGCGTCTGCATACACATAGTGATCGCACGCCAAGACATAGTGGGCGTGCTAATGCTTTGCTGTGCGATCGCCTGCCTCGCGGGGCTTACGCTGGATTTGCATATGCAGGGTGCGAGCGAACGCATCTAGCGAGCAGGCCTGAATGAGCTCCAGAGATCATACAGAATCCTCAGGTTTCCAAACATTGTTTATTTCATTTTGCAGTAACTCTCAGCAAAGAACAGGGCAGTATTGATTTCAAAGGTTTCCTGATTCAGGCTCGAGCACCTGCTGGTGCCACTCCGCTGGGCTCATTTGTGGTTAATGGAACAGAAGTCCAGCCTCTGACATGTACCACTGCTGCGGTGAGTCTAATATAGGATGCCAACATGCCCTGGTTTTCCAACATATCTTGTTACAGTATGGTTCTGCACAGAACGAATATAGAAATGGTTTGTAAATTTGTATTTTATATCTCTTACAACTGTGAACATTATTATTATTTTTTCTTTATATTATTACACATATTATTGCCATCTATTCAATCTCATTCAAAATCTGAACTATCTCCCGGGTTACTTTAGAAATTAAGGGCCATAATCCGTTATGGGCCCGTAGTTTCCGCATGTTTTTAGTAATAGGCCCATTCGTTATTAGGGGCCCGATGGGGTTGCCTAGTATTCAGCAAACTCTGGAAACAAAGTTTCCTGAGATTGCTTGTGGGAACCGTTGGATCCTGGAGCCCCACTTTTTCCTATGGGAAGGAGGTCCAGGGTTGCAAAGAGGGATCCGGGGGGATCAGCACTGTGTACCCCGTGACCACGCACAAGTGTGAACTCAGGTCATGTATGTGCAGTTGGCCTGATCGACA
Source organism: Taudactylus pleione (assembly GCA_031769625.1). Lineage (NCBI taxonomy): Eukaryota > Metazoa > Chordata > Amphibia > Anura > Myobatrachidae > Taudactylus > Taudactylus pleione. The sequence continues at coordinate 2,810,534 of JAUIMM010000016.1, read as the reverse complement.
GGGGTTTTGTAGCAGGGGATCACCGGGACAGCTGTTTTTCAGAGCAGCTGTCCCCACACCAGAGCAATACTGAATTGCTCCAGTAGTTAAGTATCCACTGCTGCATCTCTCAGCAGGTAGAATACTTAATTATTGGGACCACCTGGCCCACAATGATGAATAGGCCCCTAAAATGCAAAATTAGAAGTGTTGATTTTCAGATGTACACTTATTGGTAATAAGTGTAGGGTTATCCCTAGTTCTTGCTCTATTGGGAGTGTTTTGTTTCCTCAATTCCTTATAAAACCTGTTTCATATACTTGAACCATCCCACTGGGATATAATGTTCACTCTAAGCCTAGAATAATAGTTTCTTCCATGCAAAAGCCAAATACTAGCATTCAATAATGATCAGTGTGAACAGAACCCATTAATGCACTCTCCTAGAACAGAATCCCAAAAAATGATTAAAGCCACTTCATGTAGAAACGTAAACTGCAAATAAAATTGTTGTCAGTAACAAAATCCAAAACATTGCAGACATCCTCAAGTTGTTCCATGGCAGATTAGTAATGAATCATCCATATAGTGGTCATTATAAAACATGAAAATAAATAGTATTACTAAAGATGTGGAATGTCTCCCACCATGCATAAATTGATTTGAAGAAGATGGATCAAATTTTGCTTTCACTGAATCTCTGCCGCTCTGGAGCTAATAACCCCCACCCAGGGCTTAAAGTGGTCCTGGAGAAGTGGTGGAACTCATCCCCCCCGCCTACTCCCCCATCCCCCCCAATGCTTGGCAGAGCTACTCTAGAGGCCAGAACAACTGTAAATTTGAAAATGAAATGATAATGAATGGCTGGGGGCCAGAATCATTTGGGGCTTTGACAGTGTGAAACACATTTTAGATGCTCTTTTAGAACTCCTGCCATCAGCTACAATGTTAGGTCACTTAAAAGAAAAAAAATGTTCTACATCATCAGTGTTTTTAACTATTAATTATTTTTCTGCCGTGCCTCTGAGTTTTTTTAGTTTTTTTTATGGGTTCCCCACAAACAAGTTTGTCACTTGGGTGTCCCATGTTTTTTTTGCAACCTCTATGTATCGCCTTCATTTTCTCAGCAATTAGGGACCTCTGCAGAAATTCAGCCTCCCTAGGCAGATAGTGTCTTGAGCCAGTATTCAGTATATATACTGGAATAATATTTAATCTTCATACAAGATAATACATTGTAATGTACGTTTTAGAGTAAGGCAAAATGTGAACATCCCTGAACAAATATCCTGGAGAGATATCCTCCTATGTCTCTCCAACGTCACCCCTCTGTATCTCCACAGTGCCACCCCCTTGCTACTCATCAGTACCATTCCCCTGCATCTTACCAGCATCATCCCCCTTGTGTCTAACCAGCTTCATCCCCCCAACGCCATCCCACCACCGTATCTTCAGCACCATCTTCCTGTGTTTCAGAAGCATCTGCCCCACCTGCATCTCACCAGTGCCAATCCTCATGTCTTCACTCCAACACCATCCCCAATACCATGTCTCTTCAGCTTACCCCCTTGTGTCCTTCTAGCAGCTCCATGCCGCTGCATCCCTCACCATCAGCTTCCTGCCCCTGCTTCTTCCTGCCCCTGTGTCTCTTCTCTCACCAGAAGCTTATACCTCCCCACCTGAGTCCCTCTACCAGCAGCTCCCTGCCCCTGTGTCTCCATTCCCACCAGCAGCTTACCCCCTCATGTCCCTCTAGCAGCAGCTCCATGCCCCTGTGTCTCCTCTCCGACCAGCAGCTTATCCCCCCTCCCAAGTCCCTCTAGCAGCAGCTCTCCTTCGTGCCTGCCCTGGCCCCTGCTCTTCTTTGTGGCTCCACTATGCAGCAGCAGTGATGGCATGACATCACATACATCGTGCTGCAAAAGGAGTGACGATATTAAAATGAACCTTTATATACCCCTGCCTATACCTTCTAAAATCCTTCCTATAAACCTCTAAGAATAACGCTAATTTGCGTACGCAATCATACAGTAAATATAGACTCCAGACTTAGAACATGTGATTCCAAAGCACAAAGTATTATTCAAGTAAAAGTACAGTCAGTTACACGCTATTGATCCAGACACAATTAGACGCAAAGGAAATATACAGACCCATGCACAGTATACATACGCAGAGCTTCCAGACCCGGTGATAGGTATCAGCAAGAGACCCCTCGTCATTCAACATTCAGCAAGAAGACAAGAGCCCAGCGTTTGAGCACACATTTTATACCCCCCCAGAATAGAACAGACAATAGAGGAGTTTGTTGCTGATGTCATTGGTTCCCAGGGGAGAAGCATCTGTTACAGAGCATTAAACAGGATGGTTCAAATAGACTCTCCCTGCCTCTAACAGCTGGGGGTCTTCCCTTCCCACCCCCAATGCTGCATCCTGACAGTTGTTCCTAAAATATAAATTTTGTTTGCTTGTAGTCTCTGCGGTCCATAAGTTGCGAATGCATGATGCGATCTCCACACCGATAGTACCGGAATTCTGTTGAAAGTACGCATCAGTACGGACCCAAACACTGCTTTTCTTATCATGTACAGAACCTAAGTTATCAAATATCTTTATTTCACAGCATTTAAACTCACTGAACCAACTTAAATCATATACTTTAAAACTTACTAAACCTTATGTGTGAATATGTAATGTATGAGTATTCGGGGTTTGATATAAGGACGCTAGCTAACTTGGGTCAGATGCGTGCGCATAAAGCTAATAATACAGCGGTTTCATACAAAGTCCTATGCATTCGCTAATTTGCGACTAGTTAACAGAGCAATTGTGAGTATTAATGTGTGTATGAGAAATGATGAAAGATGCAATCGCATGTTGCTAATAGTAATATCGCCACATGTACTAAAGGGTAAGTTTATCTAAAATGGCGCTTAGGCGCCATTCGCAAAATGGCGTCTTGCGATCTGATTTCCAAAATGGAGTCTTGCGGCCAGTCGCAAGATGGCGTCGCTGCGATTTAATTTTAAACTGATCTGATCTCAGCCAATTATCCAGCTTCGACAGTCCACCCTTTGATAGCAAACAACCTGCTATCACAATCTGTTGTTGGAATTTTAACTTAGGCCTACATTTACATATTATTTAGTGTTGTTATGGGATGGCACAAGGTGGTTCATACTCCATCAATAATGTGTCTCTGAGTGGGGACATAAAACTACTATTATACGCACACCGCGGATCTTGGAAGATCATGTGAAAGGTGTGGGGATGCACCAGTCTTATAAAAGCAGTCTTGAAGGGGAATTGAGACTTGACATTACCTGAGGTGTTTTAAAAATAACATTCCAATAATATATTCTATGCATGTCTAAATATAATACATTAAATGATGGTACTTACTACCTCAGGGTTGTAATGCAGTTCTGTATTTACCTCGGTATTCATACTGGCTACCATCATTATTTCATTCTTTCATTTCACTCTATTTTTACATTTTCCACACTTCAACACAATAGGAACACACCGGACGCATATGCCAATTATTATGATGACAATTAGTATAAGGATCAAGAATTTGCCTATGCTGGCGATCACTTCCTGGACCCATTCCCCTAGATCTGAGAACCATTTCACTGGGTTCAGCCATGTCACCCATCCTTCTATCTTTTCCCCTACTTCAGCCACTGAAGCATTATGGTTCTTACGAAATTCCCATTTTAGCTGCAGAATCTCATCCATCTTCTGGTCTATCACCTCCTTAGGGTCGCTGATATCATTGGTGACATAAGTGCAACATTTTACTCCAAATTGGCTGGCTAACATTACGCAATACCCTCCAGTAAGAGTACGCATCAGTATGGACCCAAACACTGCTTTCTTATCATGTACAGAACCTAAGTTATCAAATATCTTTATTTCACAGCTTTTAAACTAACTGAACCAACTTAAATCATATATTTTAAATCTTACTAAACCTTATGTGTGAATATGTAATGTATGAGTATTCGGGGTTTGATATAAGGACGCTAGCTAACTTGGGTCAGATGCGTGCGCATAAAGCTAATAATACAGCGGTGTCATACAAAGTCCTATGCATTCGCTAATTTGTGACTAGTTAACAGCGCAATTGTGAGTATTAATGTGTGTATGAGAAATGATGAAAGATGCAATTGCATGTTGCTAATAGTAATATCGCCACATGTACTAAATGGTAAGTTTATCTAAAATGGCGCTTAGGCGGCCATTCGCAAAATGGCGTCTTGCGATCTCATTTCCAAAATGGAGTCTTGCGGCCAGTCGCAAGATGGCGTTGCTGTGATTTAATTTTAAACTGATCTGGTCTCAGCCAATTTTCCAGCTTCGACAGGAGACACCGGGACACAGGCCCACAAAGTGAGTGACAGGAGGGGTGGACCACGGGCAGAGGAGGATCATGAACCTAGAAACCAAGGAGGGGGAGGCAGCCACGGTCAGACAGAGTGGCTCTGTATCTGTGGGACTTCTGTGCAGTATCGTGGTGGAGGTGGAACTAGTCAAGCCTACCATTAGAGGTGACGGCACCCAGTTCCACCCCATTCCTGCCAACTTTAACTTATGCCCCCACCCAAACATGATAAAATAACCCATCTGGAAGTAACAGACTGCTTTCAGAATAAATGTTTAAAGTTCTCTGAACATTCTCTATACCTCTCTGAATTGATTTGCATGGCTTTGCATGGGACAATAGAGTGATGCAATTCATAGCTTAAACAAGTATAACTACTTCCTTTACTTATTTTTAAATTTAAAAATAACTTCCTTGACAACCCTCATACACAGTAAGTTGGTAGTCTTCACACAAGAGTTTCAGATGTAAACTTAGCCTCCTACTAAGGCTCTCTTTAAAGGATTCCAGCCATATTTCAACTGAATTACAATGACAGACTTCTGTTTCCATTACACTGTCCTCTAAAAAGCACATCAATCTTTCTCATCTATTTCTTGAACCTATCATTTCTTCCTATAATGAATTGGATAAAAATCTGATATGGGTCTCATATTACTATAAAGGACAGTACCCTGGTCCTCATTTACTGGATTGTTCAAGATGAAGTTTAAAATCCATAATTGAATATTGCTCCTGAACCAATGACAAACCATATGGGAAGAGACTGAAAGATTGTTTCAAAATACGTAGCATGAAGTTACTGTATTAAAAGTAAAATTGGGCGCCATAATCAATATCACCACATCATAATCTGTAAGTAAAAAATACCATTTTGAAAAATACCATAGAAAATGGACCTAAACAAGTTAAAAAAATAAATCAAGGAATAAAATGCAGAGAATACATCTTTCACGTTTTTGTTAACTTTCATTTTTGTACAATCCTCAAATGTTTTTTTAAAGACAGATTTCTTTCTCAAGTTACAATTCATTGTCACTTCTCATTGTTCAAGTGGAAAAACTGAGGGTCTAAGGGGCCCATTTATCAACGAGTTTAACCATAAGAAAAGAGTTTTAAAACTTGTTGCGTATGATAATGGTGCTTCAGCCAATCAGCTCCTGTCATCTGTTAGAAAAGGGAAAGTTTGGAGCTGAATGACTGGAGCACAATTTATCATTATACGTAACAAGTCTTTTGTACAACTGCTTCTGACGACAAGCCCACTACCTGCCTGAGACACTCCCGTTGCATGTAACATTTCCATGTGTCCTTTTAGCCACCCCCATTACCCCCCAATCACCGTCCAGGAACGCCTGTTACTGTGTGTCTAAATTTGATCTGCAACTCTTTACGAACAAAATCGGGATGCATGCACGGTACAACTCAGACACAGAAAAATAAATTGGCATTTTTCATGAATATCAGCATAGTGGGCGGCTCTGAATCAGCCCTACCATCTCAGAATGGCATTAGACGCCCATAGGGTAAAAATGCTTTATTGAAATAAAGCATTTTTTTCATATTTTTTTTTTATTTAGAAAACTAATTTGATATAAGTTTTATTTTTTTAATTGAATTTGGAACTGGAACCTCAAGTCTAGTAAGTCGGCTCACACATGCGGTCCTTGACAACTAACTGGTCTGGCACATGATAAGATTACTGGGCAATGGCAGATTTTAGCTACGGGGTGCAGGGCTGCAGCCCTTCCAGTAAAATCCACCACCCCCAATGAGCCATTTGGAGTCCATGCACTTGACTCAATGGCAGTGGTTTCCCGTTGGAAGCATCATGCTAGTTGCACACAGGACAGGTGGTCCCAGGCGGAGGTGTTTTCTCCCTCTGGAACTGCCAGTCCGGGCTGAGATTAACAGACTGTGGGCCAGATGTACTAAGCTCTGAAAAGAGATAAACTGGAGAGTGATAAACCACCAGCCAATCGGCTCTCAACTGTCATTTTTCAAACACAGCCTGTAACATGACAAGAGCTGAGTGGTTGGTTGTTTATCACTCTCCACTTTATCACTTTTCAGAGCTTAGTACATCTCCCCTTGTGTGCTTCCAATACTAGGCCGCTCCTCCGCCTTTCTGACAGCCCTTTCTGGCTTCTAGGGGCTGCAACCAATGCAGTCCCTATAAACCAATGTTTGTGCGCATGCGCCGGTTCCTGTGCCTGCCAGATTTATTGTATATGCACAATAGACCTGGCAGCCATTGCAACTCTGTCAGTCCAGAATTCCGGCTGTCTCTGGACTGCAGCTCATCCAAGGGGTACTGAGCTGCCATGGTGACTGTTTTTTTTTTGCAGTCTCCTGACATAGCTATGTTTTTTGGGATGATTTTTTAAATAGGTCCTTCAGTGAATTGCCTTGTGCATCAGTGCTCAAGTATGCAAACTAGCATTATCTGGTTCTTTATAACTGAGATGCCTTGCTATAAGGAGTACCCCACAGTCATGTACTTGCTAAACCCAACAACTGCTTGGCAAGTAAAATTCTTTCCTTGGCTAATAGAATAGAATTAACTGGTACCAGAGACCAGCATCCTTACTACTGGATATACCAGAGATACTTTATTACTAAATAATATTAAACATTGTAAGTCCTCTTTTTCAGGTTTTACTTTGCTGCATGTTACTTTGCTTGATTCTGTTAATGTAATTTAACATCCTTATTTAACATGATGTTCCACAGAGTGCAGTGAGCCACACATCGAGAAACCCTAAGTCAAGTGTAGAGGTGATTTGGCTACCTCCACCAGCAAGTGTCAAGTCAGATATACAGTTCAGGTAATGGAGTTTATCTGCAAAGTTAAGTGCATTAAACACTGAGTACTGTACAAACAATACCCCAGGTTACATTACCAAAAGGTGAACATTTTGTATCTGATTTAAAAGTATTTGCCAATGTTGGGTTCACAGTGTGAGAAAGTAGGCAAGTGTTAGATTATAGACACATGTTGTCTGTGCAAACTTGTAGTCAAAGTCAAGTTATGAATATAAGGCAGTAGGCATGACAGGGTTTTCAGTGTAGGTGCCTGATTCAGACCTGGACGCAGAGCCCAGTTGGTGGCAAATGACCGATACTTTGATTGGTGCGCATGCGTCGGAGCGTAGTGCGCTTGTGTCGTGATGGTGCCCAGTCACAGTGTTGTGTTAGCCACAGCCTTTTGGGGGCAGAGAGGGAGAATGGCTTTGAAAACAGAGGCGCCACCTCCATTGTTGTGACATGCTAAAACTAGAGACTGCATCTTTTGATGCAGATTCACTGGCCTCGGTAGCTTAGTTGTGGTAGACAGACAAACTTAAGGGTTGCTCAGATGTCCGATGGTCCCCGTGATGGTTGCTATGTGAATCTACGGATGCAGGCAGTGGATCTGAGAAGCCAGCAGTGGCTCTTGTGGAATTAGCATAAATTTTCAGATCAACTGATACAAAAGACGCAGCAGCGACCTGGGCTGCATCCACCTCTGAATCAGGCCTTAAGGGTGTAGGAAAAGTCGGCTGAAGAGTGTGAGGTTATAGGCATGGATGCTTTTAGAGTGCAAAGGTGTTGGCAAGTCTAGTTTTTGTGTGCTATGATGTAGACATCGCTGGTGTTAAACTGTAAGGATGTAGGAAAGGCTAGGCTTAGAGTGCAAGGTTGTAGGTAAGGTTGCACATACAGGGTTGTGGGTAAAGACAGGTTTATTGCTACCCATAATGCAGGCAGACATTGTCATTGATCTCTGTGCTGATCATGCATATACTGTATGTGACAAATGTGACCACAAAAATGTGAAATCAATTTATACAGATATGGCCCAAAAAAAACATCATCCTGTATTGGGCCCAACAAGATTTTGTAAATATTGATGGCAGTGAATTTGGCTGTGTAAGAAGCTGGACAGGAGGTCAACATGTGAAATGTCAACATTATGAATGTCAACAGTTGGCAAATTCACCATGCACTTTTTGCATAGATGACTTAACCAACCCTACACCTAACTATAACCTTCAGCAGCCTAACCCTAACCTAAACCCGAAAATGGAATAAAATTGACTGTCAGTATTCTCTCTGTCGACATTCACAATGTCATTGTCGACATTACATTTTCACATTCTTTCCCATATCGACATTCTGGTGTCTACATTCTGAACATAGGGCCTGATTCAGACCCGCTCGTGAGCGCTGAGCGCTCGCAAGAGGGTCGATGGTGCCCTAGTGCGCATGCGTACGACGGAGGGAGCTCCGTCGTGCCCAAGCGTGAGACCCGAATAGCGACGGCCAAGCCGTCACGATGGGTCTCACACCAAAGGGGGCGTGCTGTCGATGGTGAGTGACAGCACGCCCCCTTTGGGGGCGTTGCTGCCCAGACGGAGGCGTTCCCATGGGAACGCCTACCGTCTGGGGCAGGCCCCACTGACATCACTAGTCTGATAGAGCCAAAAGCACTCCTGGGCTTGCGGCAGCGAGACCCTACCGCAGGGTCTCGTCGCAAGCCCGATGGTCGCGATGGTCTTAACCATCGCGACCATCTTTTTGGCCGCTCGCATAAGCTGTGGGTGGTCACCCACAGCTATGCGAGCGGCCAGGAGGCCGCTACAATTTTAGGTAGGAGGGCCCTGATTCAGAGCGAGCGCTCTTGTCAGAGCGTCCGGCTCTGAATCAGGCCCATATTCCCTAGCAACAAGATACTAGGGAGTATATTTACTATAGTGCAGATTTTTTGAAGTGGAAATGTTGCCTAGAGCAACCAATCAGATTCTTCTTAACATTTAACTAGCACCTTTTAGAAGATAATCGCTATAATCTGATTGGTTGCTATAGGCAACATCTCCACTTCTGAAAACTCTCACTTTAGTAAATTTACCCCTAAGTGTTCATTGTGGGTGAACATAGATGAGGTACTAACTTGGGCAGTGGGTTGCATTCTTCTTTAGGAATCTTTAAGCAGGTAAACAGTTTGTTAGGAAATAATAAAACGATGGTACATTTGTATTTTTGTGATTTCTGAAATCCTATTAAACAAAAATTACCAAAATTTCTTTTAGGGCTACAGTGGTACAAGAATTCAATACATATTGGACGAACATTCTAAGTGATGTTATACCATCTACTTCCGCAGGACCAGAGCTCTTGGTAAGTGAATTCTGTGACGTGATATTTACTGATTATTTATTAACAGTTTCTTATATAGCGCAACATATTCCGTTGCGATTTACATTTGGAGATAATTTCTCCTTTAGAGAGCAGGACAGTACTCCCTACTTAAAAAAAGATTCAGTTCTTCACGTTCCAAGAAAAAGGTTCTGCAATGATCATTGGGATCATTTCTGGTCTGCAATCATATAAGCATAATCCTCGGCGAGGTCCTCAGCTGGGCTGCTGGAAGCCTAACGCTGCCAGCGACGGGGCTCCAATGTCACGCGCATGCGAGACAGTCCGTCTGCGCATGTGCATGACAGGGAGACCCGGCAGTGCCTGGAAGGCTTCGTTGAAGCCGGAAAGGCACCGCCGGGTCTTCATTGCCGGCAAAGGGGCCTGCATCGCTCTAGCCTTCTAAAAGATGGTGAGAGCGATGCTGTACAAACAGCGGTAATCTAAGATTACCGCTGTTTACTAAATACAGAAAAGCGGCATAACCCCTTTAGCGAGCAATAAAGGGGTTACTTTTCGTTGGTAAATGGGGCCCTTTGTATTCAAATTTGGACTTAATGGCCGTATTTAGTTTCGCACCCAACTGTTTGAGGATTCTTCTAGCCCAGGTATTTCTCCCTTAAATAATATGTAAGCAGAGGTATGAGGGATACACTGACTGCAGGTGTAAAAGGAAGGACGGGCATACCTGCCCGCCCACCGTTCTTCATGCCACTGGCCCGTGGGCCCGCGCCGCACCCCTCCCCTTATCCTGCTTCGCCTCCATTTTCAGCTTTGAAAGCTGTACACCGTAATCCACTTTAACTCCTTGGTAATTGACCAGAATATTAACTAAAACCTTCTCATTACACCATGAGTGCTGGAAACATACTTGCAAATCAACTGCACGTAACATGCGTTTTATGTTTCAGGCTCCAGCTTTAAGCCAGTTAGTACTCATTAGTACTGTATTGATCTACACCCTGCTTGCCATCTGAAGACTGAGAACCAGAAGTGAAGTGGACAATATTCCCAGATTCTTTCAATATGTTTTGATATAATACCTGTTTGTACTTTTACTTTTTGTATGATTGCATGAACACATGTTCATAGATTGCTTGAAATGCTTTAGAGGACGTCTCTTTAATACCACAACATACTGTACATTTAAAAAATAAATGAATAAAAAAACTCACCACAATTGCATATACCTACAGAATACAAAGAACTAATGGTATATCAGAAAAAAATCATCCATTAATAAAAAACCCTATAAGCACTTCAATCATGAAAACATTTCATATCTTAATATCCTAACATCACAAATTACTGCTCTTGCAGTTGGAAAATACACACAATAAACTTGTATTAAGGGCTTCCCAGCGGGACCACTGATGAATCTCCAGGACAATAATGGATACAGGGCTGCATGTAATCGATGTTAGTAGCAAATTGTAGCAATTTATTTTTTGCAATATTGTAGTAGTATTCCACTTGTATAGGCAAACATCCGCCACACCTCCATGATTGTTAGCAAACGAATAATCACATGTGCATATTTCCTTTCATGGCAGCACCTAATACTTCAATGCTCCAAATCAGTGGTTCTCAAACTCAGTCCTCAGGACCCCACACAGGTCACGTTTTCTAGGTCACCGAGCAGGTGCACAGGTGTGTTCATTACTCACTGAAACATTTTAAAACATCCACAGGTGGAGCTAATTATTTCACTGATTCTGTGAGGAGTCCTGCAAAACATGCACTGTTTGGGGTCCTGAGGACCGAGTTTGAGAACCACTGCTCTAAATGGTGTAAAGGTCACTTTAAAATGATGCAGTATATACTGTATAAGGGCTGCCCGTGTAGTGGTTCTGTATAACCACTTAGCCCAACTAGTTAGTAACAACTTGAATACTGTTATAAATCCTTGGCAATTTAAGCAGCATATAAAGAAATTGTCTGAGTAGTGATGCTGCACAAGTATAGTCTGGCTGAGTAATGACACATTCCATGCAGTTATTAATTCTTAGTAGGTTTAGCCGCAGATATGTAAATTGTCCGTGTGATGGTGCCACATAGACACACCATCCGGCTAGTTAACAGCACCACAAATGTTGTTGCAGTTCTCAAAGGAAAATCCGCAGGATGGAAGAAACGCGTTAGAAGGACTTATAACCATCTCACCAATTCCACCACCTATAGTGATTGCAGTGAAGTATTATGCTGCTCACACAATATTGGTAATTGAGAAAAGTTCCCTCTCAGCACTTAGGATTTCTCTTAAAATTATTGTGAAGCAATCGATTTGTTGTCTAATAAGAAAAATTAGACTAACTTAAGCACATAGAGGGTTTATTTTACTGTGAAATACAACTACTATATGTGTTTATCTTGTTTTCTTGCAGAGAACCATTTTCAGTTTAAAGACCCTTTTGGTGGGATGTACTATCCATGCGGTGTACATCCCGCCAGTCACCACACCGATACTAATCGCATATGTACTAAAATATGCAATTACTATCGCAAAGAACAGCTCTTGTAATAAGAGCTGCCCTGTGCGAAGCTGCTGCCGCCGAGTGAGGGGGTCTCCGCGTGTCTCCTCCCCCTTCTAGCCCCGGGAGCTTCCTGCTGGTGACCTCTGCAGGAAGTCCCGGGCTCCTTCTCCTTCTCCCTGCACCCGGAAGAAGAGGAGAAGAAGGTGGGGACTCAGGAGGAGTGAGCAGGAAGCTGAGGTGAGTGGGAGCCGGCAGTGAGAGGTACAGGGCGACTGCAGGGCGGCGGCGAAGCAGTGTGGAGTGGGCTGCGGTAAGAAGCCCATAGGCTTCTCTAGGGTATCGCTAGAAAAACCTGGCATTCCCCTCCGCATCAAAAATCTGTGCTGGGGCTTATTACATATGAAAATGTGGTAAAAAACTCTGAAAACTGGGTTTTTACCGCATTTTTCCTTTATTACATCCCAGCATTTGTGGTCCAAAGCAAGGCTGACAATATCATAAAAGCGTCACTTATGGGCACTTAAATATAAATCAAGGTCTACTTAGATATTATACAGCCACATAGGCAGTATCTTTAAAGTGTACATATATCTAGTAAGGTATATTAAATGTGGGAGTCAATGATCGTCTGCAGCCTGTACATTACATTACATCTGATAAACATTATTTTCTGTATACTGTACATACTGATACTGTAATGGAGGCAACATTTCCGATTGGCTGTTGCTTGGTGGCTGTCATCAAGCTGTGGGATATTTAATGTAGCTATTTATGTAAAAATCATGCATTAAAGTTAACAACCTTGCAACTTACATACATTGAACTATCTCATTAATTAAAAAAAAGAGGCAAGAAAGGGACAAAGGAGAAGGAAAGGGGGTGATTAGTATTTTTTGATAATTTAGTTATGTGTGCAATTCACAATTAGAGCGGCCAGGGAGCATCTTTCTCTATGCATGGAGGAAGGGACCACACACTCCATGTAGATACCCCTTGGCCCAGCCCGCCCCTGCTCAAATACCCCTAGAATAATGGGACCCTGGGCAGCCATATGTTAAGATGGCCCTACACTGCATCAGGCGATATGAAAGTCAAGAAAGGTTCTGGCTGCGTTTGCTCTGATCAAATACTTGTTACTGTCTTTAATCAGAAAATGAAGGAAGAAGATGACACAGATGTCTTCCTGGCAGCCTTTTAGTGAGTCATAATGGCTCAGGCTTGGTCCAAGAACGCTTATTATAAAGCTGCTCTTGTGCATATCCATCTGCTCTTGTGCAAGGTATCGATTCATCTTGATGCCTTGCTAATAGGAGAATTGCAAGCTGCTTCCTGTATATGGGGTTGGTAACAGAAGATGCTAATGACTATTGCAAAGTCAAGGGTCTCATCCTGCATCGTCTCCCACTTACTTCAGAGACTGTCTGTATTGGCAGCAGAAAACATGCTGAATTATGTTGTTGCTTTTGCCTTTGAAACTCTTATATGACAAGGAGCCTTGGGGTATTTTCAACCTTTTGAGGGAGTAATTGGAAAGTTTTTAAGTATGAAAATGTCAAGTATGTATTGAACCAGCATAACCATTTAGATTTGGTTAGGTAGCTTGTGTTGAAGAATTCGAAAAACCCACAATATGTATGCACAAGAGCAGCTGTATAACTAAAATGCTTCCTCCTAGTCATTTGCCCAGGTAGATAAGTAGTAGTCATACATGCCTACTTTTGAAACAGCATTTCAGGGAGATTGTGAAAGCAGCACCTATAAAGGTGGACGTGTACTGCTACATCTGGGGGGCGTGTCATAAAGTTTTACATCTAAATGTAAATGAGCCCCAAAGCAGTTAGTAAGATTTACGTGTTGATGAAAACACACTGATACTTCTCAGACAATGCAAGTAGCCATAGCGATTATTGTCCTTATATCTAATGCAGGGAAATGATATTAATGAACCCATTGAATGTATATATTTTTCTTTTAGATAACAGCTTCATAATGGGGGTAAGGTGCAGGGAGATTGTTAGACTCTTTAGGGAGACAGGGAGATTGCTATTATTTCAGGGAGTCTCCCTGACAATCAGGGAAAGTTGGCAAGTATGGTATGGTAGTGATGTAGCCGAGTGAATTAGGAATGTCTTAAACTAGCAATTGAAAATACACTTATATAACTCTTCTACAGGTCTGGAAACAGCAATAAAGTAAGTTTCATTTGTATATCGCGTTACAGGTGATGTTGCTTTGGCCCTTAGGCTACCAAGCATCAGACGCCCATGTCCAATTCCATCCATCCCTCTATTAGGACAAATCAGGGTCTTTAAGTCATTATTCCCCATCAATGGCTATTACTATTAGTTCTCTCAACAGCAGATCCCACCTTCTACTTCCTTCCATCAAGGCTAGACACACTGCCTGTGCTCTCACTCCCCTGTTCACTGCATTATGCACACAGGGGAGAAGTAGAAACAGGACATGTGTCTGCACAGAGCTGAGATGATCTACTTTGATTCAGGGGTGCAGAGACAGGAGGGGGGAGCTACTTACCTGTGGCTGGGCCACCCCCACTGCTCTGCTCACTACTGCTGCGGCCTCGTCTTAATAGCAGCACAGTCGCAGCAGCACATAGGTCAGTGAGAGAGAGGGGGAACTGCTGCTGCAGCAGTCTCCTCTCCCTGCTGAATGTGACGCTGCAGCTGTACTGCTATACAGTTGTGGCCACAGTGGTAGAGGGCAGAGAGAAGTGCCCTACTGGAGCTCATAGGCAAACGCAGGGAGGGGGGGTCCAGTTGCTTGGATACTCCTCTCCCCAGCCCACATCATGACCACAATAGAAATAGTAATACTATAGATGTTCTTATCAGTATCACAAATTAAATAATTAGCAACAACTTTGGATCTTTTAACATGTGTCAGCCAGTAATAAATACACTTCTGCACCAATAAGGAGATATGGAAAACATGCACTGTTGGGGGTGCACTGCTATAGACCATCAATAGGGTTAATTAATAATACTGTATAATAATACACTATCCAGTGCATAAGGAGACCAATATGTACATATATGTCCAGGGCAATGCTAGGTTCTTCTGCTGCTCCCCCAGATTCCCAGATTTGCTCTCATGCCCTGGAATGGTGCCCACATCTGAAATAAAAACATTCAGCTCAAGCAGGATCTGTATATGCTGGAATTATGACACACAATACACTTTGTATGACACATATTAAAGCTGGTAAGTGCTAATTTTGCCCTCTTCATGGACTGGCCACACTCGCTCTAAAATCAGGCATTTGGAAATCTCCCCTCTAGATATCCTGCGTTTGCCAATGGAGCTTCCCTCTCTACCCTGGAACCACCCCCTGCACTGAGCAAAGTAGTGCCACGCACACTAGTTTATTAATTACTTTGGTACAGCTGCAGCTGTACTGCTATACAGTTGTGGCCACAGTGGTAGAGGGCAGAGAGAAGTGCCCTACTGGAGCCCATAGGCAAACGCAGGGGGGGGGGGAGCTGCCCTCTCTAACCTGGAACCACCCCCTGCACTGAGCAAAGTAGTGCCACGCACACTAGTTTATTAATTACTTTGGTACAGCTGCAGCTGTACTGCTATACAGTTGTGGCCACAGTGGTAGAGGGCAGAGAGAAGTGCCCTACTGGAGCCCATAGGCAAACGCAGGGGGGGGGGAGCTGCCCTCTCTAACCTGGAACCACCCCCTGCACTGAGCAAAGTAGTGCCACGCACATTACTTTATTAATTTCTTTGGGGAAGAGGGTATGGTCACACCTCTCCGGAAGTGGCTGCGCCAGGGGCGTCTTAAGAGAGGAGGGGGCCCATGTGCACTCCCCGTGCGGGGCCCCCTCCTCTCTCCCCGGCGGCCAGCAGCTGACTGACACGGCTAGCCAGCCACCAGAGCCTTAGTAGCCTCCGGGCACTAGAGTCTACTGTGCATGCGCAGAACATCGGAAAAATGGCCGTGGTGGCTATTTTCCGGTGTTCTGAGCAGTGCAGACACCCGATGTGGACCACAGACAGGTAAGTCTAAAATAATATGGGTGCAGTGTGTGCTGTGCAGGGCCCCCAGGGGCTCATGTGCCCCGCACACACTGCACCCATTATAGATACGCTACTGGGCTGCGCCCTCCCCCCCAGTACCAGTGCCGTCAGTGGTCTGGACGGCCATGCTTCTATTTATACCTACGGAATATGTTGCGCTATCAAGGAAACTGTTAATAAATAAATAAAAATACCTACAACAGAGTATTTACATACAGATGTGTCCTGCTACATCTTTGCCAATCACACTACAAACGTGCACACACATCGCGCCTTGCAATTACCAGCAGCATATGCTACGGAACGCTATGGCACACACTGCGAGCTTGGGTGCGAACGCAGTGCGTGTATCCACTCGTGGGTGCACGCCTCGAACCATGCATGGCGCGATTTGCTGCGTACACAGCAAAGATTAAGCAGGACACATCTGTATATGAAATTGTACTAATGGGTATAATTAAGCTGTCCGGTGCACGAGCTCCACAAACATTCATTTGAACATTTAGCAGTATTTGCGGCCCACTGATATGTTTGATATAATATGGATATTTCTGAATAGACATATATTCATTTACTATCTGTCTGTGTGTCCAGCACATAAGCTGTTTACATACACGTCACACAAAATTCAATGTCTAGCATATCAACTTCAGCCTCAGCAAATGGTGCCATGCTTTCTGTCATCCTGACTCTTACTACTCCTAGCATGTCACAGATCAGATCAGAGTATATGCAAGGAGTACTAAAGTGCGGCATGAACTGTCCGGGCCCAGTCCCGTCTCTGATCACGCCCCCAGTCTTGTCTACTGCCAGCTGGGCTGAAGTGTATTGCACATGCGAATGTCATGGAAATAGTTTTTTCCAATGTATTCTTTTGATGTGATGGATAGTTACCATTGCATTGAAAGTTTTGATGGTGGAAGGTCAGTCATCATTTGATGGTGGGCTTCCGATGTTCATCCCTACCATGAACCAATAGTGGACCAGCGACCAATCAAAAAGGTATGGTGGGTGCCTTTCAAATTTGGAGCCAGCCGCTAGCCAATCACGGTTGGCGGACCAGCAGCCAATCAGAAGTAGCCGTGTGATTGGTTAACAGCCATCACCAAATTTAAAAGGCAGTCGCATCTGCCCTGGCACTGGAACCCGATCCCAGCGCTGATCAGTGATGTGTCCCTGCTTGGTGCTGGAGCATGGAGAGTGCCAAAGCACCCGCAGAGAGCCCATTGCCAGCCAGGGGATGGGGAAGAGGAGAAGCCGGTCTCTGCCAGCACTGAGTGAAAGGTACACCTGGTGAGAGATGGAAACATGCAGTTAAAAGTGTGTGGAGTGAGAGAGGGAAGAAGGCAGTGTGAGGTGCAGGGAGTGGGAAGAGAGAGAAGCAGGTAGTGTGAGGTGCAGGGGGTGAGAGAGAGAAGTAGGCAGTGTGAGGTACTGGGGTGGGAGAGGGAAGCAGGTAGTGTGAGGTGCTGGGGGTGGGAGAGGGAAGTAGCTAGTGTGAGGTGCATGGAGTGGGAAGAGAGAGAAGCACGTAGTGTGAGGTGCAGGGGGGTGGGAGAGGGAAACAGGCAGTGAGAGGTGCAGGGGGTGAGAGAGAGAAGCAGGCAGTGTGAGGTAATGGGGTGGGAGAGGGAAGTAGGCAGTGTGAGGTGCTGGGAGTGAGAGAGAGAAGTAGGCAGTGTGAGGTGCTGGGGGTGGGAGAGGGAAGTAGGCAGTGTGAGGTGCTGGGGGTGGGAGAGGGAAGTAGCTAGTGTAAGGTGCAGGGGGGTGAGAGAGAAAAGCAAGTAGTGTGAGGTGCAGGGGGTGAGAGAGGGAAGCAGGCAGCGTGAGGTGCAGGGAGCAGGAGAGGGAAGCAAGTAGTGTGAGGTACTGGTGTGGGAGAGGGAAGTAGCTAGTGTGAGGTGCAGGGGGGTGAGAGAGAAAAGCAAGTAGTGTGAGGTGCAGGGGGTGAGAGAGGGAAGCAGGCAGCGTGAGGTGCAGGGAGCAGGAGAGGGAAGCAGGCAGTGTGAGGTGCAGGGGGTGGGAGAGGGAAGTAGGTAGTGTGAGGTGCAGGGAGTGAGAGAGGGAAGCAGGCAGTGTGAGGTGCAGGGAGTGAGAGAGGGAAGTAGGTAGTGTGAGGTGCAGGGAGTGAGAGAGGGAAGCAGGCAGCGTGAGGTGCAGGGAGTGAGAGAGGGAAGTAGGCAGTGTGAGGTGCAGGGGGTGGGAGAGGGAAGTAGGTAGTGTGAGGTGCATGGAGTGAGAGAGGGAACCAGGCAGTGTGATGTGCAGGGGGTGAGAGAGGGAAGTAGGCAGTGTGAGGTGCAGGGGGTGGGAGAGGGAAGTAGCTAGTGTGAGGTGCAGGGAGTGGGAAGAGAGAGAAGCACGTAGTGTGAGGTGCAGGGGGGTGGGAGAGGGAAACAGGCAGTGTGAGGTGCAGGGTGTGAGAGAGAGAAGTAGGCAGTGTGAGGTGCAGGGAGTGAGAGAGGGAAGCAGGCAGTGTGAGGTGCAGGGGGTGAGAGGGAATCAGGCAGTGTGAGGTGCAGGGGGTGAGAGAGGGAAGCAGGCAGTGTGAGGTGCAGGGGGTGAAAGAGGGAATCAGGCAGTGTGAGGTGCAGGGAGTGAGAGAGGGAAGCAGGCAGTGTGAGGTGCAGGGGGTGAGAGAGAGAAGTAGGCAGTGTGAGGTACTGGGGTGGGAGAGGGAAGTAGGCAGTGTGAGGTGCTGGGGGTGGGAGAGGGAAGTAGGCAGTGTGAGGTGCAGGGGGTGGGGGATGGAAGCAGGTAGTGTGAGGTGCCGGGGTGAGAGAGGGAAGCAGGTAGTGTAAGGTGAGGAAGCGAGAGAGGGAATCAGACAGTGTGAGGTGCAGGGGGTGAGAGAGAGAAGTAGGCAGTGTGAGGTACTGGGGTGGGAGAGGGAAGTAGGCAGTGTGAGGTGCTGGGGGTGGGAGAGGGAAGTGGGCAGTGTGAGGTGCAGGGGGTGGGTGATGGAAGCAGGTAGTGTGAGGTGCCGGGGTGAGAGAGGGAAGCAGGTAGTGCAAGGTGAGGGGGTGAGAGAGGGAATCAGACAGTATGAGGTGCAGGGGGTGAGAGAAGTAGGCAGTGTGAGGTACTGGGGTGGGAGAGGGAAGTAGGTAGTGTGAGGTGAGGGGGTGAGAGAGGGAAACAGGCAGTGTGAGGTGCAGGTGGTGAGAGAGAGAAGCAGGTACCAGTAGTGTGTGGTGCAGGTGTAGAGAGAGAGAAGAAGGCAGTGTGAGGTACTGGGGTGGGAAAGGGAAGCAGGTAGTGTGAGGTGCTGGGGGTGGGAGAGGGAAGTAGCTAGTGTGAGGTGCAGGGAGTGGGAAGAGAGAGAAGCACGTAGTGTGAGGTGCAGGGGGTGAGAGAGAGAAGCAGGCAGTGTGAGGTGCAGGGGGTGAGAGAGAGAAGTAGGCAGTGTGAGGTACTGGGGTGGGAGAGGGAAGTAGGTAGTGTGAGGTGCAGGGGGTGAGAGAGGGAAGCAGGCAGTGTGAGGTGCAGGGGGTGGGTGAGGGAAGCAGGTAGTGTGAGGTGATGGGGTGAGAGAGGGAAGCAGGTAGTGTAAGGTGAGGGGGTGGATGAGGAAAGTAGACAGTGTGTGGTGCTGGGGGTGGGAGAGGGAAGTAGGCAGTGTGAGGTGCAGGGAGTGAGAGAGAGAAGTAGGCAGTGTGAGGTGCTGGGGGTGGGAGAGGGAAGTAGGCAGTGTGAGGTGCTGGTGGTGGGAGAGGGAAGAAGCTAGTGTAAGGTGCGGGGGGTGAGAGTGAAAAGCAAGTAGTGTGAGGTACTGGGGTGGGAGAGGGAAGTAGCTAGTGTGAGGTGCAGGGGGGTGAGAGAGAAAAGCAAGTAGTGTGAGGTGCAGGGGTGAGAGAGGGAAGCAGGCAGCGTGAGGTGCAGGGAGCAGGAGAGGGAAGCAGGCAGTGTGAGGTGCAGGGGGTGGGAGAGGGAAGTAGGTAGTGTGAGGTGCAGGGAGTGAGAGAGGGAAGCAGGCAGTGTGAGGTGCAGGGAGTGAGAGAGGGAAGTAGGTAGTGTGAGGTGCAGGGAGTGAGAGAGGGAAGCAGGCAGTATGAGGTGCTGGGAGTGAGAGAGAGAAGTAGGCAGTGTGAGGTGCTGGGGGTGGGAGAGGGAAGTAGGAAGTGTGAGGTGCTGGGGGTGGGAGAGGGAAGTAGCTAGTGTGAGGTGCAGGGGGTGAGAGAGAGAAGTAGGCAGTGTGAGGTGCAGGGAGTGAGAGAGGGAAGCAGGCAGTGTGAGGTACTGGGGTGGGAGAGGGAAGTAGGCAGTGTGAGGTACAGGGGATGAGAGAGGGAATCAGGCAGTGGGAGGTGCAGGGGGTGGGAGAGGGAAGTAGGCAGTGTGAGGTGCAGGGGGTGGGTGATGGAAGCAGGAAGTGTGAGGTGCCGGGGTGAGAGAGGGAAGCAGGTAGTGTAAGGTGAGGAAGTGAGAGAGGGAATCAGACAGTGTGAGGTGCAGGGGGTGAGAGAGAGAAGTAGGCAGTGTGAGGTACTGGGGTGGGAGAGGGAAGTAGGCAGTGTGAGGTGCTGGGGGTGGGAGAGGGAAGTAGGCAGTGTGAGGTGCAGGGGGTGGGTGACGGAAGCAGGTAGTGTGAGGTGCCGGGGTGAGAGAGGGAAGCAGGTAGTGCAAGGTGAGGTGGTGAGAGAGGGAATCAGACAGTGTGAGGTGCAGGGGATGAGAGAGGGAATCAGGCAGTGGGAGGTGCAGGGAGTGAGAGAGGGAAGCAGGCAGTGTGAGGTGCAGGGGGTGAGAGAGAGAAGAAGGCAGTGTGAGGTACTGGGGTGGGAGAGGGAAGTAGGCAGTGTGAGGTGCTGGGGGTGGGAGAGGGAAGTAGGCAGTGTGAGGTGCAGGGGGTGGGGGATGGAAGCAGGAAGTGTGAGGTGCCGGGGTGAGAGAGGGAAGCAGGTAGTGTAAGGTGAGGAAGTGAGAGAGGGAATCAGACAGTGTGAGGTGCAGGGGGTGAGAGAGAGAAGCAGGCAGTGTGAGGTAATGGGGTGGGAGAGGGAAGTAGGCAGTGTGAGGTGCTGGGAGTGAGAGAGAGAAGTAGGCAGTGTGAGGTGCTGGGGGTGGGAGAGGGAAGTAGGCAGTGTGAGGTGCTGGGGGTGGGAGAGGGAAGTAGCTAGTGTAAGGTGCAGGGGGGTGAGAGAGAAAAGCAAGTAGTGTGAGGTGCAGGGGGTGAGAGAGGGAAGCAGGCAGCGTGAGGTGCAGGGAGCAGGAGAGGGAAGCAAGTAGTGTGAGGTACTGGTGTGGGAGAGGGAAGTAGCTAGTGTGAGGTGCAGGGGGGTGAGAGAGAAAAGCAAGTAGTGTGAGGTGCAGGGGGTGAGAGAGGGAAGCAGGCAGCGTGAGGTGCAGGGAGCAGGAGAGGGAAGCAGGCAGTGTGAGGTGCAGGGGGTGGGAGAGGGAAGTAGGTAGTGTGAGGTGCAGGGAGTGAGAGAGGGAAGCAGGCAGTGTGAGGTGCAGGGAGTGAGAGAGGGAAGTAGGTAGTGTGAGGTGCAGGGAGTGAGAGAGGGAAGCAGGCAGCGTGAGGTGCAGGGAGTGAGAGAGGGAAGTAGGCAGTGTGAGGTGCAGGGGGTGGGAGAGGGAAGTAGGTAGTGTGAGGTGCATGGAGTGAGAGAGGGAACCAGGCAGTGTGATGTGCAGGGGGTGAGAGAGGGAAGTAGGCAGTGTGATGTGCAGGGGGTGGGAGAGGGAAGTAGCTAGTGTGAGGTGCAGGGAGTGGGAAGAGAGAGAAGCACGTAGTGTGAGGTGCAGGGGGGTGGGAGAGGGAAACAGGCAGTGTGAGGTGCAGGGTGTGAGAGAGAGAAGTAGGCAGTGTGAGGTGCAGGGAGTGAGAGAGGGAAGCAGGCAGTGTGAGGTGCAGGGGGTGAGAGGGAATCAGGCAGTGTGAGGTGCAGGGGGTGAGAGAGGGAAGCAGGCAGTGTGAGGTGCAGGGGGTGAAAGAGGGAATCAGGCAGTGTGAGGTGCAGGGAGTGAGAGAGGGAAGCAGGCAGTGTGAGGTGCAGGGGGTGAGAGAGAGAAGTAGGCAGTGTGAGGTACTGGGGTGGGAGAGGGAAGTAGGCAGTGTGAGGTGCTGGGGGTGGGAGAGGGAAGTAGGCAGTGTGAGGTGCAGGGGGTGGGGGATGGAAGCAGGTAGTGTGAGGTGCCGGGGTGAGAGAGGGAAGCAGGTAGTGTAAGGTGAGGAAGCGAGAGAGGGAATCAGACAGTGTGAGGTGCAGGGGGTGAGAGAGAGAAGTAGGCAGTGTGAGGTACTGGGGTGGGAGAGGGAAGTAGGCAGTGTGAGGTGCTGGGGGTGGGAGAGGGAAGTGGGCAGTGTGAGGTGCAGGGGGTGGGTGATGGAAGCAGGTAGTGTGAGGTGCCGGGGTGAGAGAGGGAAGCAGGTAGTGCAAGGTGAGGGGGTGAGAGAGGGAATCAGACAGTATGAGGTGCAGGGGGTGAGAGAAGTAGGCAGTGTGAGGTACTGGGGTGGGAGAGGGAAGTAGGTAGTGTGAGGTGAGGGGGTGAGAGAGGGAAACAGGCAGTGTGAGGTGCAGGTGGTGAGAGAGAGAAGCAGGTACCAGTAGTGTGTGGTGCAGGTGTAGAGAGAGAGAAGAAGGCAGTGTGAGGTACTGGGGTGGGAAAGGGAAGCAGGTAGTGTGAGGTGCTGGGGGTGGGAGAGGGAAGTAGCTAGTGTGAGGTGCAGGGAGTGGGAAGAGAGAGAAGCACGTAGTGTGAGGTGCAGGGGGTGAGAGAGAGAAGCAGGCAGTGTGAGGTGCAGGGGTTGAGAGAGAGAAGTAGGCAGTGTGAGGTACTGGGGTGGGAGAGGGAAGTAGGTAGTGTGAGGTGCAGGGAGTGAGAGAGGGAAGCAGGTAGTGTGAGGTGCAGGGGGTGAGAGAGGGAAGCAGGCAGTGTGTGGTGCAGGGGTGGGTGAGGGAAGCAGGTAGTGTGAGGTGATGGGGTGAGAGAGGGAAGCAGGTAGTGTAAGGTGAGGGGGTGGTTGAGGAAAGTAGACAGTGTGTGGTGCTGGGGGTGGGAGAGGGAAGTAGGCAGTGTGAGGTGCAGGGAGTGAGAGAGAGAAGTAGGCAGTGTGAGGTGCTGGGGGTGGGAGAGGGAAGTAGGCAGTGTGAGGTGCTGGTGGTGGGAGAGGGAAGAAGCTAGTGTAAGGTGCGGGGGGTGAGAGTGAAAAGCAAGTAGTGTGAGGTACTGGGGTGGGAGAGGGAAGTAGCTAGTGTGAGGTGCAGGGGGGTGAGAGAGAAAAGCAAGTAGTGTGAGGTGCAGGGGTGAGAGAGGGAAGCAGGCAGCGTGAGGTGCAGGGAGCAGGAGAGGGAAGCAGGCAGTGTGAGGTGCAGGGGGTGGGAGAGGGAAGTAGGTAGTGTGAGGTGCAGGGAGTGAGAGAGGGAAGCATGCAGTGTGAGGTGCAGGGAGTGAGAGAGGGAAGTAGGTAGTGTGAGGTGCAGGGAGTGAGAGAGGGAAGCAGGCAGTATGAGGTGCAGGGAGTGAGAGAGGGAAGTAGGCAGTGTGAGGTGCAGGGGGTGGGAGAGGGAAGTAGGTAGTGTGAGGTGCATGGAGTGAGAGAGGGAACCAGGCAGTGTGAGGTGCAGGGAGAGAGAGAGGGAAGCAGGCAGTGTGAGGTGCAGGGGGTGAGAGAGAGAAGTAGGCAGTGTGAGGTGCAGCGAGTGAGAGAGGGAAGCAGGCAGTGTGAGGTACTGGGGTGGGAGAGGGAAGTAGGCAGTGTGAGGTACAGGGGATGAGAGAGGGAATCAGGCAGTGGGAGGTGCAGGGAGTGAGAGAGGGAAGCAGGCAGTGTGAGGTGCAGGGGGTGAGAGGGAATCTGGCAGTGTGTGGTGCAGGGGGTGAGAGAGGGAAGCAGGCAGTGTGAGGTACAGGGGATGAGAGAGGGAATCAGGCAGTGGGAGGTGCAGGGAGTGAGAGAGGGAAGCAGGCAGTGTGAGGTGCAGGGGGTGAGAGAGAGAAGAAGGCAGTGTGAGGTACTGGGGTGGGAGAGGGAAGTAGGCAATGTGAGGTGCAGGGGGTGGGTGATGGAAGCAGGAAGTGTGAGGTGCCAGGGTGAGAGAGGGAAGCATGTAGTGTAAGGTGAGGAAGTGAGAGAGGGAATCAGACAGTGTGAGGTGCAGGGGGTGAGAGAGAGAAGTAGGCAGTGTGAGGTACTGGGGTGGGAGAGGGAAGTAGGCAGTGTGAGGTGCTGGGGGTGGGAGAGGGAAGTAGGCAGTGTGAGGTGCAGGGGGTGGGTGACGGAAGCAGGTAGTGTGAGGTGCCGGGGTGAGAGAGGGAAGCAGGTAGTGCAAGGTGAGGTGGTGAGAGAGGGAATCAGACAGTATGAGGTGCAGGGGATGAGAGAGGGAATCAGGCAGTGGGAGGTGCAGGGAGTGAGAGAGGGAAGCAGGCAGTGTGAGGTGCAGGGGGTGAGAGACAGAAGAAGGCAGTGTGAGGTACTGGGGTGGGAGAGGGAAGTAGGCAGTGTGAGGTGCTGGGGGTGGGAGAGGGAAGTAGGCAGTGTGAGGTGCAGGGGGTGGGTGATGGAAGCAGGAAGTGTGAGGTGCCGGGGTGAGAGAGGGAAGCAGGTAGTGTAAGGTGAGGAAGTGAGAGAGGGAATCAGACAGTGTGAGGTGCAGGGGGTGAGAGAGAGAAGCAGGCAGTGTGAGGTAATGGGGTGGGAGAGGGAAGTAGGCAGTGTGAGGTGCAGGGAGTGAGAGAGAGAAGTAGGCAGTGTGTGGTGCTGGGGGTGGGAGAGGGAAGTAGGCAGTGTGAGGTGCTGGGGGTGGGAGAGGGAAGTAGCTAGTGTAAGGTGCAGGGGGGTGAGAGAGAAAAGCAAGTAGTGTGAGGTGCAGGGGGTGAGAGAGGGAAGCAGGCAGCGTCAGGTGCAGGGAGCAGGAGAGGGAAGCAAGTAGTGTGAGGTACTGGTGTGGGAGAGGGAAGTAGCTAGTGTGAGGTGCAGGGGGGTGAGAGAGAAAAGCAAGTAGTGTGAGGTGCAGGGGGTGAGAGAGGGAAGCAGGCAGCGTGAGGTGCAGGGAGCAGGAGAGGGAAGCAGGCAGTGTGAGGTGCAGGGGGTGGGAGAGGGAAGTAGGTAGTGTGAGGTGCAGGGAGTGAGAGAGGGAAGCAGGCAGTGTGAGGTGCAGGGAGTGAGAGAGGGAAGTAGGTAGTGTGAGGTGCAGGGAGTGAGAGAGGGAAGCAGGCAGCATGAGGTGCAGGGAGTGAGAGAGGGAAGTAGGCAGTGTGAGGTGCAGGGGGTGGGAGAGGGAAGTAGGTAGTGTGAGGTGCATGGAGTGAGAGAGGGAACCAGGCAGTGTGATGTGCAGGGGGTGAGAGAGGGAAGTAGGCAGTGTGAGGTGCAGGGGGTGGGAGAGGGAAGTAGCTAGTGTGAGGTGCAGGGAGTGGGAAGAGAGAGAAGCATGTAGTGTGAGGTGCAGGGGGGTGGGAGAGGGAAACAGGCAGCGTGAGGTGCAGGGTGTGAGAGAGAAAAGTAGGCAGTGTGAGGTGCAGGGAGTGAGAGAGGGAAGCAGGCAGTGTGAGGTGCAGGGGGTGAGAGGGAATCAGGCAGTGTGAGGTGCAGGGGGTGAGAGAGGGAAGCAGGCAGTGTGAGGTGGAGGGGGTGAAAGAGGGAATCAGGCAGTGTGAGGTGCAGGGAGTGAGAGAGGGAAGCAGGCAGTGTGAGGTGCAGGGGGTGAGAGAGAGAAGTAGGCAGTGTGAGGTACTGGGGTGGGAGAGGGAAGTAGGCAGTGTGAGGTGCTGGGGGTGGGAGAGGGAAGTAGGCAGTGTGAGGTGCAGGGGGTGGGGGATGGAAGCAGGTAGTGTGAGGTGCCGGGGTGAGAGAGGGAAGCAGGTAGTGTAAGGTGAGGAAGCGAGAGAGGGAATCAGACAGTGTGAGGTGCAGGGGGTGAGAGAGAGAAGTAGGCAGTGTGAGGTACTGGGGTGGGAGAGGGAAGAAGGCAGTGTGAGGTGCCGGGGTGAGAGAGGGAAGCAGGTAGTGCAAGGTGAGGTGGTGAGAGAGGGAATCAGACAGTATGAGGTGCAGGGGATGAGAGAGGGAATCAGGCAGTGGGAGGTGCAGGGAGTGAGAGAGGGAAGCAGACAGTATGAGGTGCAGGGGGTGAGAGAAGTAGGCAGTGTGAGGTACTGGGGTGGGAGAGGGAAGTAGGTAGTGTGAGGTGAGGGGGTGAGAGAGGGAAACAGGCAGTGTGAGGTGCAGGTGGTGAGAGAGAGAAGCAGGTACCAGTAGTGTGTGGTGCAGGTGTAGAGAGAGAGAAGAAGGCAGTGTGAGGTACTGGGGTAGGAAAGGGAAGCAGGTAGTGTGAGGTGCTGGGGGTGGGAGAGGGAAGTAGCTAGTGTGAGGTGCAGGGAGTGGGAAGAGAGAGAAGCACGTAGTGTGAGGTGCAGGGGGTGAGAGAGAGAAGCAGGCAGGGTGAGGTGCAGGGGGTGAGAGAGAGAAGTAGGCAGTGTGAGGTACTGGGGTGGGAGAGGGAAGTAGGTAGTGTGAGGTGCAGGGAGTGAGAGAGGGAAGCAGGTAGTGTGAGGTGCAGGGGGTGAGAGAGGGAAGCAGGCAGTGTGAGGTGCAGGGGGTGGGTGAGGGAAGCAGGTAGTGTGAGGTGATGGGGTGAGAGAGGGAAGCAGGTAGTGTAAGGTGAGGGGGTGGTTGAGGAAAGTAGACAGTGTGTGGTGCTGGGGGTGGGAGAGGGAAGTATGCAGTGTGAGGTGCAGGGAGTGAGAGAGAGAAGTAGGCAGTGTGAGGTGCTGGGGGTGGGAGAGGGAAGTAGGCAGTGTGAGGTGCTGGTGGTGGGAGAGGGAAGAAGCTAGTGTAAGGTGCGGGGGGTGAGAGTGAAAAGCAAGTAGTGTGAGGTACTGGGGTGGGAGAGGGAAGTAGCTAGTGTGAGGTGCAGGGGGGTGAGAGAGAAAAGCAAGTAGTGTGAGGTGCAGGGGTGAGAGAGGGAAGCAGGCAGCGTGAGGTGCAGGGAGCAGGAGAGGGAAGCAGGCAGTGTGAGGTGCAGGGGGTGGGAGAGGGAAGTAGGTAGTGTGAGGTGAAGGGAGTGAGAGTGGGAAGCAGGCAGTGTGAGGTGCAGGGAGTGAGAGAGGGAAGTAGGTAGTGTGAGGTGCAGGGTGTGAGAGAGGGAAGCAGGCAGTATGAGGTGCTGGGAGTGAGAGAGAGAAGTAGGCAGTGTGAGGTGCTGGGGGTGGGAGAGGGAAGTAGGCAGTGTGAGGTGCTGGGGGTGGGAGAGGGAAGTAGCTAGTGTGAGGTGCAGGGGGTGAGAGAGAGAAGTAGGCAGTGTGAGGTGCAGGGAGTGAGAGAGGGAAGCAGGCAGTGTGAGGTACTGGTGTGGGAGAGGGAAGTAGGCAGTGTGAGGTACAGGGGATGAGAGAGGGAATCAGGCAGTGGGAGGTGCAGGGGGTGGGAGAGGGAAGTAGGCAGTGTGAGGTGCAGGGGGTGGGTGATGGAAGCAGGAAGTGTGAGGTGCCGGGGTGAGAGAGGGAAGCAGGTAGTGTAAGGTGAGGAAGTGAGAGAGGGAATCAGACAGTGTGAGGTGCAGGGGGTGAGAGAGAGAAGTAGGCAGTGTGAGGTACTGGGGTGGGAGAGGGAAGTAGGCAGTGTGAGGTGCTGGGGGTGGGAGAGGGAAGTAGGCAGTGTGAGGTGCAGGGGGTGGGTGACGGAAGCAGGTAGTGTGAGGTGCCGGGGTGAGAGAGGGAAGCAGGTAGTGCAAGGTGAGGTGGTGAGAGAGGGAATCAGACAGTATGAGGTGCAGGGGATGAGAGAGGGAATCAGGCAGTGGGAGGTGCAGGGAGTGAGAGAGGGAAGCAGGCAGTGTGAGGTGCAGGGGGTGAGAGAGAGAAGAAGGCAGTGTGAGGTACTGGGGTGGGAGAGGGAAGTAGGCAGTGTGAGGTGCTGGGCGTGGGAGAGGGAAGTAGGCAGTGTGAGGTGCAGGGGGTGGGTGATGGAAGCAGGAAGTGTGAGGTGCCGGGGTGAGAGAGGGAAGCAGGTAGTGTAAGGTGAGGAAGTGAGAAAGGGAATCAGACAGTGTGAGGTGCAGGGGGTGAGAGAGAGAAGCAGGCAGTGTGAGGTAATGGGGTGGGAGAGGGAAGTAGGCAGTGTGAGGTGCTGGGAGTGAGAGAGAGAAGTAGGCAGTGTGAGGTGCTGGGGGTGGGAGAGGGAAATAGGCAGTGTGAGGTGCTGGGGGTGGGAGAGGGAAGTAGCTAGTGTAAGGTGCAGGGGGGTGAGAGAGAAAAGCAAGTAGTGTGAGGTGCAGGGGGTGAGAGAGGGAAGCAGGCAGCGTGAGGTGCAGGGAGCAGGAGAGGGAAGCAAGTAGTGTGAGGTGCAGGGGGTGGGAGAGGGAAGTAGGTAGTGTGAGGTGCATGGAGTGAGAGAGGGAACCAGGCAGTGTGAGGTGCAGGGAGAGAGAGAGGGAAGCAGGCAGTGTGAGGTGCAGGGGGTGAGAGGGAATCAGGCAGTGTGAGGTGCAGGGGGTGAGAGAGGGAAGCAGGCAGTGTGAGGTACAGGGGATGAGAGAGGGAATCAGGCAGTGGGAGGTGCAGGGAGTGAGAGAGGGAAGCAGGCAGTGTGAGGTGCAGGGGGTGAGAGAGAGAAGAAGGCAGTGTGAGGTACTGGGGTGGGAGAGGGAAGAACGCAGTGTGAGGTGCTGGGGGTGGGAGAGGGAAGTAGGCAGTGTGAGGTGCAGGGGGTGGGTGATGGAAGCAGGAAGTGTGAGGTGCCGGGGGTGAGAGAGGGAAGCAGGTAGTGTAAGGTGAGGAAGTGAGAGAGGGAATCAGACAGTGTGAGGTGCAGGGGGTGAGAGAGAGAAGTAGGCAGTGTGAGGTACTGGGGTGGGAGAGGGAAGTAGGCAGTGTGAGGTGCTGGGGGTGGGAGAGGGAAGTAGGCAGTGTGAGGTGCAGGGGGTGCGTGACGGAAGCAGGTAGTGTGAGGTGCCGGGGTGAGAGAGGGAAGCAGGTAGTGCAAGGTGAGGTGGTGAGAGAGGGAATCAGACAGTATGAGGTGCAGGGGGTGAGAGAGAGAAGTAGGCAGTGTGAGGTACTGGGGTGGGAGAGGGAAGTAGGTAGTGTGAGGTGAGGGGGTGAGAGAGGGAAACAGACAGTATGAGGTGCAGGGGGTGAGAGAGAGAAGTAGGCAGTGTGAGGTACTGGGGTGGGAAAGGGAAGCAGGTAGTGTGAGGTGCTGGGGGTGGGAGAGGGAAGTAGCTAGTGTGAGGTGCAGGGAGTGGGAAGAGAAAGAAGCACGTAGTGTGAGGTGCAGGGGGGTGGGAGAGGGAAACAGGCAGTGTGAGGTGCAGGGGGTGAGAGAGAGAAGCAGGCAGTGTGAGGTACTTGGGTGGGAGAGGGAAGTAGGCAGTGTGAGGTGCTGGGGGTGGGAGAGGGAAGTAGGCAGTGTGAGGTGCAGGGAGTGACAGAGAGAAGTAGGCAGTGTGAGGTGCTGGGGGTGGGAGAGGGTAGTAGGCAGTGTGAGGTGCTGGGGGTGGGAGAGGGAAGTAGCTAGTGTAAGGTGCGGGGGGTGAGCGAGAAAAGCAAGTAGTGTGAGGTACTGGGGTGGGAGAGGGAAGAAGCTAGTGTGAAGTGCAGGGGGGTGAGAGAGAAAAGCAAGTAGTGTGAGGTGCAGGGGGTGAGAGAGGGAAGCAGGCAGCGTGAGGTGCAGGGAGCAGGAGAGGGAAGCAGGCAGTGTGAGGTGCAGGGGGTGGGAGAGGGAAGTAGGTAGTGTGAGGTGCAGGGAGTGAGAGAGGGAAGCAGGCAGTGTGAGGTGCAGGGAGTGAGAGAGGGAAATAGGTAGTGTGAGGTGCAGGGAGTGAGAGAGGGAAGCAGGCAGTATGAGGTGCAGGGAGTGAGAGAGGGAAGTAGGCAATGTGAGGTGCAGGGGGTGGGAGAGGGAAGTAGGTAGTGTGAGGTGCATGGAGTGAGAGAGGGAAACAGGCAGTGTGATGTGCAGGGGGTGAGAGAGGGAAGTAGGCAGTGTGAGGTGCAGGGGGTAGGAGAGGGAAGTAGCTAGTGTGAGGTGCAGGGAGTGGGAAGAGAGAGAAGCACGTAGTGTGAGGTGCAGGGGGGTGGGAGAGGGAAACAGGCAGTGAGAGGTGCAGGGGGTGAGAGAGAGAAGCAGGCAGTGTGAGGTAATGGGGTGGGAGAGGGAAGTAGGCAGTGTGAGGTGCTGGGGGTGGGAGAGGGATGTAGCTAGTGTAAGGTGCAGGGGGGTGAGAGAGAAAAGCTAGTGTGAGGTGCAGGGGTTGAGAGAGGGAAGCAGGCAGCGTGAGGTGCAGGGAGCAGGAGAGGGAAGCAAGTAGTGTGAGGTACTGGTGTGGGAGAGGGAAGTAGCTAGTGTGAGGTGCAGGGGGGTGAGAGAGAAAAGCAAGTAGTGTGAGGTGCAGGGGGTGAGAGAGGGAAGCAGGCAGCGTGAGGTGCAGGGGGTGAGAGAGGGAAGAAGGCAGTGTGAGGTGCAGGGGGTGGGAGAGGGAAGTAGCTAGTTTGAGGTGCAGGGAGTGGGAAGAGAGAGAAGCACGTAGTGTGAGGTGCAGGGGGGTGGGAGAGGGAAACAGGCAGTGTGAGGTGCAGGGTGTGAGAGAGAGAAGTAGGCAGTGTGAGGTGCAGGGAGTGAGAGAGGGAAGCAGGCAGTGTGAGGTGCAGGGGGTGAGAGGGAATCAGGCAGTGTGAGGTGCAGGGGGTGAGAGAGGGAAGCAGTCAGTGTGAGGTGCAGGGGGTGGGTGACGGAAGCAGGTAGTGTGAGGTGCCGGGGTGAGAGAGGGAAGCAGGTAGTGCAAGGTGAGGTGGTGAGAGAGGGAATCAGACAGTATGAGGTGCAGGGGGTGAGAGAGAGAAGTAGGCAGTGTGAGGTACTGGGGTGGGAGAGGGAAGTAGGCAGTGTGAGGTGCTGGGGGTGGGAGAGGGAAGTGGGCAGTGTGAGGTGCAGGGGGTGGGTGATGGAAGCAGGTAGTGTGAGGTGCCGGGGTGAGAGAGGGAAGCAGGTAGTGCAAGGTGAGGGGGTGAGAGATGGAATCAGACAGTATGAGGTGCAGGGGGTGAGAGAAGTAGGCAGTGTGAGGTACTGGGGTGGGAGAGGGAAGTAGGTAGTGTGAGGTGAGGGGGTGAGAGAGGGAAACAGGCAGTGTGAGGTGCAGGTGGTGAGAGAGAGAAGCAGGTACCAGTAGTGTGTGGTGCAGGTGTAAAGAGAGAGAAGAAGGCAGTGTGAGGTAATGGGGTGGGAAAGGGAAGCAGGTAGTGTGAGGTGCTGGGGGTGGGAGAGGGAAGTAGCTAGTGTGAGGTGCAGGGAGTGGGAAGAGAGAGAAGCACGTAGTGTGAGGTGCAGGGAGTGAGAGAGAGAAGCAGGCAGTGTGAGGTGCAGGGGGTGAGAGAGAGAAGTAGGCAGTGTGAGGTACTGGGGTGGGAGAGGGAAGTAGGTAGTGTGAGGTGATGGGGTGAGAGAGGGAAGCAGGTAGTGTAAGGTGAGGGGGTGGTTGAGGAAAGTAGACAGTGTGTGGTGCTGGGGGTGGGAGAGGGAAGTAGGCAGTGTGAGGTGCAGGGAGTGAGAGAGAGAAGTAGGCAGTGTGAGGTGCTGGGGGTGGGATCGGGAAGTAGGCAGTGTGAGGTGCTGGTGGTGGGAGAGGGAAGAAGCTAGTGTAAGGTGCGGGGGGTGAGAGTGAAAAGCAAGTAGTGTGAGGTACTGGGGTGGGAGAGGGAAGTAGCTAGTGTGAGGTGCAGGGGGGTGAGAGAGAAAAGCAAGTAGTGTGAGGTGCAGTGGTGAGAGAGGGAAGCAGGCAGCGTGAGGTGCAGGGAGCAGGAGAGGGAAGCAGGCAGTGTGAGGTGCAGGGGGTGGGAGAGGGAAGTAGGTAGTGTGAGGTGCAGGGAGTGAGAGAGGGAAGCAGGCAGTGTGAGGTGCAGGGAGTGAGAGAGGGAAGTAGGTAGTGTGAGGTGCAGGGAGTGAGAGAGGGAAGCAGGCAGTATGAGGTGCAGGGAGTGAGAGAGGGACGTAGGCAGTGTGAGGTGCAGGGGGTGGGAGAGGGAAGTAGGTAGTGTGAGGTGCATGGAGTGAGAGAGGGAACCAGGCAGTGTGAGGTGCAGGGAGAGAGAGAGGGAAGCAGGCTGTGTGAGGTGCAGGGGGTGAGAGAGAGAAGTAGGCAGTGTGAGGTGCAGGGAGTGAGAGAGGGAAGCAGGCAGTGTGAGGTACTGGGGTGGGAGAGGGAAGTAGGCAGTGTGAGGTACAGGGGATGAGAGAGGGAATCAGGCAGTGGGAGGTGCAGGGAGTGAGAGAGGGAAGCAGGCAGTGTGAGGTGCAGGGGGTGAGAGGGAATCAGGCAGTGTGAGGTGCAGGGGGTGAGAGAGGGAAGCAGGCAGTGTGAGGTACAGGGGATGAGAGAGGGAATCAGGCAGTGGGAGGTGCAGGGAGTGAGAGAGGGAAGCAGGCAGTGTGAGGTGCAGGGGGTGAGAGAGAGAAGAAGGCAGTGTGAGGTACTGGGGTGGGAGAGGGAAGTAGGCAGTGTGAGGTGCTGGGGGTGGGAGAGGGAAGTAGGCAGTGTGAGGTGCAGGGGGAGGGTGATGGAAGCAGGAAGTGTGAGGTGCCGGGGTGAGAGAGGGAAGCAGGTAGTGTAAGGTGAGGAAGTGAGAGAGGGAATCATGCAGTGTGAGGTGCAGGGGGTGAGAGAGAGAAGTAGGCAGTGTGAGGTACTGGGGTGGGAGAGGGAAGTAGGCAGTGTGAGGTGCTGGGGGTGGGAGAGGGAAGTAGGCAGTGTGAGGTACAGGGGATGAGAGAGGGAATCAGGCAGTGGGAGGTGCAGGGAGTGAGAGAGGGAAGCAGGCAGTGTGAGGTGCAGGGGGTGAGAGGGAATCAGGCAGTGTGAGGTGCAGGGGGTGAGAGAGGGAAGCAGGCAGTGTGAGGTACAGGGGATGAGAGAGGGAATCAGGCAGTGGGAGGTGCAGGGAGTGAGAGAGGGAAGCAGGCAGTGTGAGGTGCAGGGGGTGAGAGAGAGAAGAAGGCAGTGTGAGGTACTGGGGTGGGAGAGGGAAGTAGGCAGTGTGAGGTGCTGGGGGTGGGAGAGGGAAGTAGGCAGTGTGAGGTGCAGGGGGTGGGTGATGGAAGCAGGAAGTGTGAGGTGCCGGGGTGAGAGAGGGAAGCAGGTAGTGTAAGGTGAGGAAGTGAGAGAGGGAATCAGACAGTGTGAGGTGCAGGGGGTGAGAGAGAGAAGTAGGCAGTGTGAGGTACTGGGGTGGGAGAGGGAAGTAGGCAGTGTGAGGTGCTGGGGGTGGGAGAGGGAAGTAGGCAGTGTGAGGTGCAGGGGGTGCGTGACGGAAGCAGGTAGTGTGAGGTGCCGGGGTGAGAGAGGGAAGCAGGTAGTGCAAGGTGAGGTGGTGAGAGAGGGAATCAGACAGTATGAGGTGCAGGGGGTGAGAGAGAGAAGTAGGCAGTGTGAGGTACTGGGGTGGGAGAGGGAAGTAGGTAGTGTGAGGTGAGGGGGTGAGAGAGGGAAACAGACAGTATGAGGTGCAGGGGGTGAGAGAGAGAAGTAGGCAGTGTGAGGTACTGGGGTGGGAAAGGGAAGCAGGTAGTGTGAGGTGCTGGGGGTGGGAGAGGGAAGTAGCTAGTGTGAGGTGCAGGGAGTGGGAAGAGAAAGAAGCACGTAGTGTGAGGTGCAGGGGGGTGGGAGAGGGAAACAGGCAGTGTGAGGTGCAGGGGGTGAGAGAGAGAAGCAGGCAGTGTGAGGTACTTGGGTGGGAGAGGGAAGTAGGCAGTGTGAGGTGCTGGGGGTGGGAGAGGGAAGTAGGCAGTGTGAGGTGCAGGGAGTGACAGAGAGAAGTAGGCAGTGTGAGGTGCTGGGGGTGGGAGAGGGTAGTAGGCAGTGTGAGGTGCTGGGGGTGGGAGAGGGAAGTAGCTAGTGTAAGGTGCGGGGGGTGAGCGAGAAAAGCAAGTAGTGTGAGGTACTGGGGTGGGAGAGGGAAGAAGCTAGTGTGAAGTGCAGGGGGGTGAGAGAGAAAAGCAAGTAGTGTGAGGTGCAGGGGGTGAGAGAGGGAAGCAGGCAGCGTGAGGTGCAGGGAGCAGGAGAGGGAAGCAGGCAGTGTGAGGTGCAGGGGGTGGGAGAGGGAAGTAGGTAGTGTGAGGTGCAGGGAGTGAGAGAGGGAAGCAGGCAGTGTGAGGTGCAGGGAGTGAGAGAGGGAAATAGGTAGTGTGAGGTGCAGGGAGTGAGAGAGGGAAACAGGCAGTGTGATGTGCAGGGGGTGAGAGAGGGAAGTAGGCAGTGTGAGGTGCAGGGGGTAGGAGAGGGAAGTAACTAGTGTGAGGTGCAGGGAGTGGGAAGAGAGAGAAGCACGTAGTGTGAGGTGCAGGGGGGTGGGAGAGGGAAACAGGCAGTGAGAGGTGCAGGGGGTGAGAGAGAGAAGCAGGCAGTGTGAGGTAATGGGGTGGGAGAGGGAAGTAGGCAGTGTGAGGTGCTGGGGGTGGGAGAGGGATGTAGCTAGTGTAAGGTGCAGGGGGGTGAGAGAGAAAAGCTAGTGTGAGGTGCAGGGGTTGAGAGAGGGAAGCAGGCAGCGTGAGGTGCAGGGAGCAGGAGAGGGAAGCAAGTAGTGTGAGGTACTGGTGTGGGAGAGGGAAGTAGCTAGTGTGAGGTGCAGGGGGGTGAGAGAGAAAAGCAAGTAGTGTGAGGTGCAGGGGGTGAGAGAGGGAAGCAGGCAGCGTGAGGTGCAGGGAGCAGGAGAGAGAAGCAGGCAGTGTGAGGTGCAGGTGGTGGGAGAGGGAAGTAGGTAGTGTGAGGTGCAGGGAGTTAGAGAGGGAAGCAGGCAGTGTGAGGTGCAGGGAGTGAGAGAGGGAAGTAGGTAGTGTGATGTACAGGGAGTGAGAGAGGGAAGCAGGCAGCGTGAGGTGCAGGGAGTGAGAGAGGGAAGTAGGCAGTGTGAGGTGCAGGGGGTGGGAGAGGGAAGCAGGTAGTGTGAGGTGCATGGAGTGAGAGAGGGAACCAGGCAGTGTGATGTGCAGGGGGTGAGAGAGGGAAGAAGGCAGTGTGAGGTGCAGGGGGTGGGAGAGGGAAGTAGCTAGTTTGAGGTGCAGGGAGTGGGAAGAGAGAGAAGCACGTAGTGTGAGGTGCAGGGGGGTGGGAGAGGGAAACAGGCAGTGTGAGGTGCAGGGTGTGAGAGAGAGAAGTAGGCAGTGTGAGGTGCAGGGAGTGAGAGAGGGAAGCAGGCAGTGTGAGGTGCAGGGGGTGAGAGGGAATCAGGCAGTGTGAGGTGCAGGGGGTGAGAGAGGGAAGCAGGCAGTGTGAGGTGCAGGGGGTGGGTGACGGAAGCAGGTAGTGTGAGGTGCCGGGGTGAGAGAGGGAAGCAGGTAGTGCAAGGTGAGGTGGTGAGAGAGGGAATCAGACAGTATGAGGTGCAGGGGGTGAGAGAGAGAAGTAGGCAGTGTGAGGTACTGGGGTGGGAGAGGGAAGTAGGTAGTGTGAGGTGAGGGGGTGAAAGAGGGAAACAGGCAGTGTGAGGTGCAGGTGGTGAGAGAGAGAAGCAGGTACCAGTAGTGTGAGGTGCAGGAGGTGAAAGAGAGAAGTAGGCAGTGTGAGGTACTGGGGTGGGAAAGTGAAGCAGGTAGTGTGAGGTGCTGGGGGTGGGAGAGGGAAGTAGCTAGTGTGAGGTGCAGGGAGTGGGAAGAGAAAGAAGCACGTAGTGTGAGGTGCAGGGGGGTGGGAGAGGGAAACAGGCAGTGTGAGGTGCAGGGGGTGAGAGAGAGAAGCAGGCAGTGTGAGGTACTTGGGTGGGAGAGGGAAGTAGGCAGTGTGAGGTGCTGGGGGTGGGATAGGGAAGTAGGCAGTGTGAGGTGCAGGGAGTGACAGAGAGAAGTAGGCAGTGTGAGGTGCTGGGGGTGGGAGAGGGTAGTAGGCAGTGTGAGGTGCTGGGGGTGGGAGAGGGAAGTAGCTAGTGTAAGGTGCGGGGGGTGAGCGAGAAAAGCAAGTAGTGTGAGGTACTGGGGTGGGAGAGGGAAGTAGCTAGTGTGAAGTGCAGGGGGGTGAGAGAGAAAAGCAAGTAGTGTGAGGTGCAGGGGGTGAGAGAGGGAAGCAGGCAGCGTGAGGTGCAGGGAGCAGGAGAGGGAAGCAGGCAGTGTGAGGTGCAGGGGGTGGGAGAGGGAAGTAGGTAGTGTGAGGTGCAGGGAGTGAGAGAGGGAAGCAGGCAGTGTGAGGTGCAGGGAGTGAGAGAGGGAAATAGGTAGTGTGAGGTGCAGGGAGTGAGAGAGGGAAGCAGGCAGTATGAGGTGCAGGGAGCGAGAGAGGGAAGTAGGCAATGTGAGGTGCAGGGGGTGGGAGAGGGAAGTAGGTAGTGTGAGGTGCATGGAGTGAGAGAGGGAAACAGGCAGTGTGATGTGCAGGGGGTGAGAGAGGGAAGTAGGCAGTGTGAGGTGCAGGGGGTAGGAGAGGGAAGTAGCTAGTGTGAGGTGCAGGGAGTGGGAAGAGAGAGAAGCACGTAGTGTGAGGTGCAGGGGGGTGGGAGAGGGAAACAGGCAGTGAGAGGTGCAGGGGGTGAGAGAGAGAAGCAGGCAGTGTGAGGTAATGGGGTGGGAGAGGGAAGTAGGCAGTGTGAGGTGCTGGGGGTGGGAGAGGGATGTAGCTAGTGTAAGGTGCAGGGGGGTGAGAGAGAAAAGCTAGTGTGAGGTGCAGGGGTTGAGAGAGGGAAGCAGGCAGCGTGAGGTGCAGGGAGCAGGAGAGGGAAGCAAGCAGTGTGAGGTACTGGTGTGGGAGAGGGAAGTAGCTAGTGTGAGGTGCAGAGGGGTGAGAGAGAAAAGCAAGTAGTGTGAGGTGCAGGGGGTGAGAGAGGGAAGCAGGCAGCGTGAGGTGCAGGGAGCAGGAGAGGGAAGCAGGCAGTGTGAGGTGCAGGTGGTGGGAGAGGGAAGTAGGTAGTGTGAGGTGCAGGGAGTTAGAGAGGGAAGCAGGCAGTGTGAGGTGCAGGGAGTGAGAGAGGGAAGTAGGTAGTGTGATGTGCAGGGAGTGAGAGAGGGAAGCAGGCAGCGTGAGGTGCAGGGAGTGAGAGAGCGAAGAAGGCAGTGTGAGGTGCAGGGGGTGGGAGAGGGAAGCAGGTAGTGTGAGGTGCATGGAGTGAGAGAGGGAACCAGGCAGTGTGATGTGCAGGGGGTGAGAGAGGGAAGAAGGCAGTGTGAGGTGCAGGGGGTGGGAGAGGGAAGTAGCTAGTGTGAGGTGCAGGGAGTGGGAAGAGAGAGAAGCACGTAGTGTGAGGTGCAGGGGGGTGGGAGAGGGAAACAGGCAGTGTGAGGTGCAGGGTGTGAGAGAGAGAAGTAGGCAGTGTGAGGTGCAGGGAGTGAGAGAGGGAAGCAGGCAGTGTGAGGTGCAGGGGATGAGAGGGAATCAGGCAGTGTGAGGTGCAGGGGGTGAGAGAGGGAAGCAGGCAGTGTGAGGTGCAGGGGGTGGGTGACGGAAGCAGGTAGTGTGAGGTGCCGGGGTGAGAGAGGGAAGCAGGTAGTGCAAGGTGAGGTGGTGAGAGAGGGAATCAGACAGTATGAGGTGCAGGGGGTGAGAGAGAGAAGTAGGCAGTGTGAGGTACTGGGGTGGGAGAGGGAAGTAGGTAGTGTGAGGTGAGGGGGTGAGAGAGGGAAACAGGCAGTGTGAGGTGCAGGTGGTGAGAGAGAGAAGCAGGTACCAGTAGTGTGAGGTGCAGGAGGTGAAAGAGAGAAGTAGGCAGTGTGAGGTACTGGGGTGGGAAAGGGAAGCAGGTAGTGTGAGGTGCTGGGGGTGGGAGAGGGACGTAGCTAGTGTGAGGTGCAGGGAGTGGGAAGAGAAAGAAGCACGTAGTGTGAGGTGCAGGGGGGTGGGAGAGGAAAACATGCAGTGTGAGGTGCAGGGGGTGAGAGAGAGAAGCAGGCAGTGTGAGGTACTTGGGTGGGAGAGGGAAGTAAGCAGTGTGAGGTGCTGGCGGTGGGAGAGGGAAGTAGGCAGTGTGAGGTGCAGGGAGTGACAGAGAGAAGTAGGCAGTGTGAGGTGCTGGGGGTGGGAGAGGGTAGTAGGCAGTGTGAGGTGCTGGGGGTGGGAGAGGGAAGTAGCTAGTGTAAGGTGCGGGGGGTAAGCGAGAAAAGCAAGTAGTGTGAGGTACTGGGGTGGGAGAGGGAAGTAGCTAGTGTGAAGTGGAGGGGGGTGAGAGAGAAAAGCAAGTAGTGTGAGGTGCAGGGGGTGAGAGAGGGAAGCAGGCAGCGTGAGGTGCAGGGAGCAGGAGAGGGAAGCAGGCAGTGTGAGGTGCAGGGGGTGGGAGAGGGAAGTAGGTAGTGTGAGGTGCAGGGAGTGAGAGAGGGAAGCAGGCAGTGTGAGGTGCAGGGAGTGAGAGAGGGAAATAGGTAGTGTGAGGTACAGGGAGTGAGAGAGGGAAGCAGGCAGTATGAGGTGCAGGGAGTGAGAGAGGGAAGTAGGCAATGTGAGGTGCAGGGGGTGGGAGAGGGAAGTAGGTAGTGTGAGGTGCATGGAGTGAGAGAGGGAAACAGGCAGTGTGATGTGCAGGGGGTGAGAGAGGGAAGTAGGCAGTGTGAGGTGCAGGGGGTGGGAGAGGGAAGTAGCTAGTGTGAGGTGCAGGGAGTGGGAAGAGAGAGAAGCACGTAGTGTGAGGTGCAGGGGGGTGGGAGAGGGAAACAGGCAGTGAGAGGTGCAGGGGGTGAGAGAGAGAAGCAGGCAGTGTGAGGTAATGGGGTGGGAGAGGGAAGTAGGCAGTGTGAGGTGCTGGGGGTGGGAGAGGGATGTAGCTAGTGTAAGGTGCAGGGGGGTGAGAGAGAAAAGCTAGTGTGAGGTGCAGGGGTTGAGAGAGGGAAGCAGGCAGCGTGAGGTGCAGGGAGCAGGAGAGGGAAGCAAGCAGTGTGAGGTACTGGTGTGGGAGAGGGAAGTAGCTAGTGTGAGGTGCAGGGGGGTGAGAGAGAAAAGCAAGTAGTGTGAGGTGCAGGGGGTGAGAGAGGGAAGCAGGCAGCGTGAGGTGCAGGGAGCAGGAGATGGAAGCAGGCAGTGTGAGGTGCAGGTGGTGGGAGAGGGAAGTAGGTAGTGTGAGGTGCAGGGAGTTAGAGAGGGAAGCAGGCAGTGTGAGGTGCAGGGAGTGAGAGAGGGAAGTAGGTAGTGTGATGTGCAGGGAGTGAGAGAGGGAAGCAGGCAGCGTGAGGTGCAGGGAGTGAGAGAGGGAAGTAGGCAGTGTGAGGTGCAGGGGGTGGGAGAGGGAAGCAGGTAGTGTGAGGTGCATGGAGTGAGAGAGGGAACCAGGCAGTGTGATGTGCAGGGGGTGAGAGAGGGAAGAAGGCAGTGTGAGGTGCAGGGGGTGGGAGAGGGAAGTAGCTAGTGTGAGGTGCAGGGAGTGGGAAGAGAGAGAAGCACGTAGTGTGAGGTGCAGGGGGGTGGGAGAGGGAAACAGGCAGTGTGAGGTGCAGGGTGTGAGAGAGAGAAGTAGGCAGTGTGAGGTGCAGGGAGTGAGAGAGGGAAGCAGGCAGTGTGAGGTGCAGGGGGTGAGAGGGAATCAGGCAGTGTGAGGTGCAGGGGGTGAGAGAGGGAAGCAGGCAGTGTGAGGTGCAGGGGGTGAAAGAGGGAATCAGGCAGTGTGAGGTGCAGGGAGTGAGAGAGGGAAGCAGGCAGTGTGAGGTGCAGGGGGTGAGAGAGAGAAGTAGGCAGTGTGAGGTACTGGGGTGGGAGAGGGAAGTAGGCAGTGTGAGGTGCTGAGGGTGGGAGAGTGAAGTAGGCAGTGTGAGGTGCAGGGGGTGGGTGATGGAAGCAGGTAGTGTGAGGTGCCGGGGTGAGAGAGGGAAGCAGGTAGTGTAAGGTGAGGAAGTGAGAGAGGGAATCAGACAGTGTGAGGTGCAGGGGGTGAGAGAGAGAAGCAGGTACCAGTAGTGTGTGGTGCAGGTGGTGAGAGAGAGAAGTAGGCAGTGTGAGGTACTGGGGTGGGAAAGGGAAGCAGGTAGTGTGAGGTGCTGGGGGTGGGAGAGGGAAGTAGCTAGTGTGAGTTGCAGGGAGTGGGAAGAGAGAGAAGCACGTAGTGTGAGGTGCAGGGGGTGAGAGAGAGAAGCAGGCAGTGTGACGTGCAGGGGGTGAGAGAGAGAAGTAGGCAGTGTGAGGTACTGGGGTGGGAGAGGGAAGTAGGTAGTGTGAGGTGCAGGGAGTGAGAGAGGGAAGCAGGTAGTGTGAGGTGCAGGGGGTGAGAGAGGGAAGCAGGCAGTGTGAGGTGCAGGGGGCGGGTGAGGGAAGCAGGTAGTGTGAGGTGATGGGGTGAGAGATGGAAGCAGGTAGTGTAAGGTGAGGGGGTGGTTGAGGAAAGTAGACAGTGTGTGGTGCTGGGGGTGGGAGAGCGAAGTAGGCAGTGTGAGGTGCTGGGGGTGGGAGAGGGAAGTAGGCAGTGTGAGGTGCAGGGAGTGAGAGAGAGAAGTAGGCAGTGTGAGGTGCTGGGGGTGGGAGAGGGAAGTAGGCAGTGTGAGGTGCTGGGGGTGGGAGAGGGAAGTAGCTAGTGTAAGGTGCGGGGGGTGAGAGAGAAAAGCAAGTAGTGTGAAGTACTGGGGTGGGAGAGGGAAGTAGCTAGTGTGAGGTGTAGATGGGTGAGAGAGAAAAGCAAGTAGTGTGAGGTGCAGGGGGTGAGAGAGGGAAGCAGGCAGCATGAGGTGCAGGGAGCAGGAGAGGGAAGCAGGCAGTGTGAGGTGCAGGGGGTGGGAGAGGGAAGTAGGTAGTGTGAGGTGCAGGGAGTGAGAGAGGGAAGCAGGCAGTGTGAGGTGTAGGGAGTGAGAGAGGGAAGTAGGTAGTGTGAGGTGCAGGGAGTGAGAGAGGGAAGCAGGCAGTATGAGGTGTAGGGAGTGAGAGAGGGAAGTAGGCAATGTGAGGTGCAGGGGGTGGGAGAGGGAAGTAGGTAGTGTGAGGTGCATGGAGTGAGAGAGGGAACCAGGCAGTGTGAGGTGCAGGGGGTGAAAGAGGGAAGTAGGCAGTGTGAGGTGCAGGGAGTGAGAGAGGGAAGCAGGCAGTGTGAGGTGCAGGGAGTGAGAGAGGGAAGCAGGCAGTGTGAGGTGCAGTGAGTGAGAGAGGGAAGTAGGTAGTGAGAGGTGCAGGGAGTGAGAGAGGGAAGCAGGCAGTATGAGGTGCAGGGAGTGAGAGAGGGAAGTAGGCAGTGTGAGGTGCAGGGGGTGGGAGAGGGAAGTA
This sequence comes from Taudactylus pleione, assembly GCA_031769625.1. NCBI lineage: Eukaryota > Metazoa > Chordata > Amphibia > Anura > Myobatrachidae > Taudactylus > Taudactylus pleione. The sequence goes on along the minus strand of JAUIMM010000016.1, from coordinate 2,769,381 downwards.
GGTAGTGTGAGGTGCATGGAGTGAGAGAGGGAACCAGGCAGTGTGAGGTGCAGGCTGTGAGAGAGAGAAGTAGGCAGTGTGAGGTGCAGGGAGTGAGAGAGGGAAGCAGGCAGTGTGAGGTGCAGGGGGTGAGAGGGAATCAGGCAGTGTGAGGTGCAGGGGGTGAGAGAGGGAAGCAGGCAGTGTGAGGTACAGGGGATGAGAGAGGGAATCAGGCAGTGTGAGGTGCAGGGAGTGAGAGAGGGAAGCAGGCAGTGTGAGGTGCAGGGGGTGAGAGAGAGAAGAAGGCAGTGTGAGGTACTGGGGTGGGAGAGGGAAGTAGGCAGTGTGAGGTGCTGGGGGTGGGAGAGGGAAGTAGGCAGTGTGAGGTGCAGGGGGTGGGTGATGGAAGCAGGAAGTGTGAGGTGCCGGGGTGAGAGAGGGAAGCAGGTAGTGTAAGGTGAGGAAGTGAGAGAGGGAATCAGACAGTGTGAGGTGCAGGGGGTGAGAGAGAGAAGTAGGCAGTGTGAGGTACTTGGGTGGGAGAGGGAAGTAGGCAGTGTGAGGTGCTGGGGGTGGGAGAGGGAAGTAGGCAGTGTGAGGTGCACGGGGTGGGTGATGGAAGCAGGTAGTGTGAGGTGCCGCGGTGAGAGAGGGAAGCAGGTAGTGCAAGGTGAGGGGGTGAGAGAGGGAATCAGACAGTATGAGGAGCAGGGGGTGAGAGAGAGAAGTAGGCAGTGTGAGGTACAGGGGTGGGAGAGGGAAGTAGGTAGTGTGAGGTGAGGGGGTGAGAGAGGGAAACAGGCAGTGTGAGGTGCAGGTGGTGAGAGAGAGAAGCAGGTACCAGTAGTGTGAGGTGCAGGTGGTGAGAGAGAGAAGTAGGCAGTGTGAGGTACTGGGGTGGGAAAGGGAAACAGGTATTGTGAGGTGCTGGGGGTGGGAGAGGGAAGTAGCTAGTGTGAGGTGCAGGGAGTGGGAAGAGAGAGAAGCATGTAGTGTGAGGTGCAGGGGGGTGGGAGAGGGAAGCAGGCAGTGTGAGGTACTGGGGTGGGAGAGGGAAGTAGGCAGTGTGAGGTGCAGGGGGTGGGAGAGGGAAGTAGGCAGTGTGAGGTGCAGGGAGTGACAGAGAGAAGTAGGCAGTGTGAGGTGCTGGGGGTGGGAGAGGGAAGTAGGCAGTGTGAGGTGCTGGGGGTGGGAGAGGGAAGTAGCTAGTGTAAGGTGTGGGGGGTGAGAGAGAAAAGCAAGAAGTGTGAGGTACTGGGGTGGGAGAGGGAAGTAGCTAGTGTGAAGTGCAGGGGGGTGAGAGATAAAAGCAAGTAGTGTGAGGTGCAGGGGGTGAGAGAGGGAAGCAGGCAGCATGAGGTGCAGGGAGCAGGAGAGGGAAGCAGGCAGTGTGAGGTGCAGGGGGTGGGAGAGGGAAGTAGGTAGTGTGAGGTGCAGGGAGTGAGAGAGGGAAGCAGGCAGTGTGAGGTGTAGGGAGTGAGAGAGGGAAGTAGGTAGTGTGAGGTGCAGGGAGTGAGAGAGGGAAGCAGGCAGTATGAGGTGTAGGGAGTGAGAGAGGGAAGTAGGCAATGTGAGGTGCAGGGGGTGGGAGAGGGAAGTAGGTAGTGTGAGGTGCATGGAGTGAGAGAGGGAACCACGCAGTGTGAGGTGCAGGGGGTGAAAGAGGGAAGTAGGCAGTGTGAGGTGCAGGGAGTGAGAGAGGGAAGCAGGCAGTGTGAGGTGCAGGGAGTGAGAGAGGGAAGCAGGCAGTGTAAGGTGCAGGGGGTGAGAGAGGGAATCAGGCAGTGTGAGGAGCAGGGAGTGAGAGAGGGAAGCAGGCAGTGTGAGGTGCAGTGTGTGAGAGAGAGAAGTAGGCAGTGTGAGGTGCAGGGAGTGAGAGAGGGAAGCAGGCAGTGTGAGGTGCAGGCTGTGAGAGAGAGAAGTAGGCAGTGTGAGGTGCAGGGAGTGAGAGAGGGAAGCAGGCAGTGTGAGGTGCAGGGGGTGAGAGGGAATCAGGCAGTGTGAGGTGCAGGGGGTGAGAGAGGGAAGCAGGCAGTGTGAGGTACAGGGGATGAGAGAGGGAATCAGGCAGTGTGAGGTGCAGGGAGTGAGAGAGGGAAGCAGGCAGTGTGAGGTGCAGGGGGTGAGAGAGAGAAGAAGGCAGTGTGAGGTACTGGGGTGGGAGAGGGAAGTAGGCAGTGTGAGGTGCAGGGAGTGAGAGAGGGAAGTAGGCAGTGTGAGGTGCAGGCTGTGAGAGAGAGAAGTAGGCAGTGTGAGGTGCAGGGAGTGAGAGAGGGAAGCAGGCAGTGTGAGGTGCAGGGGGTGAGAGGGAATCAGGCAGTGTGAGGTGCAGGGGGTGAGAGAGGGAAGCAGGCAGTGTGAGGTACAGGGGATGAGAGAGGGAATCAGGCAGTGTGAGGTGCAGGGAGTGAGAGAGGGAAGCAGGCAGTGTGAGGTGCAGGGGGTGAGAGAGAGAAGAAGGCAGTGTGAGGTACTGGGGTGGGAGAGGGAAGTAGGCAGTGTGAGGTGCTGGGGGTGGGAGAGGGAAGTAGGCAGTGTGAGGTGCAGGGGGTGGGTGATGGAAGCAGGAAGTGTGAGGTGCCGGGGTGAGAGAGGGAAGCAGGTAGTGTAAGGTGAGGAAGTGAGAGAGGGAATCAGACAGTGTGAGGTGCAGGGGGTGAGAGAGAGAAGTAGGCAGTGTGAGGTACTTGGGTGGGAGAGGGAAGTAGGCAGTGTGAGGTGCTGGGGGTGGGAGAGGGAAGTAGGCAGTGTGAGGTGCACGGGGTGGGTGATGGAAGCAGGTAGTGTGAGGTGCCGCAGTGAGAGAGGGAAGCAGGTAGTGCAAGGTGAGGGGGTGAGAGAGGGAATCAGACAGTATGAGGAGCAGGGGGTGAGAGAGAGAAGTAGGCAGTGTGAGGTACAGGGGTGGGAGAGGGAAGTAGGTAGTGTGAGGTGAGGGGGTGAGAGAGGGAAACAGGCAGTGTGAGGTGCAGGTGGTGAGAGAGAGAAGCAGGTACCAGTAGTGTGAGGTGCAGGTGGTGAGAGAGAGAAGTAGGCAGTGTGAGGTACTGGGGTGGGAAAGGGAAACAGGTATTGTGAGGTGCTGGGGGTGGGAGAGGGAAGTAGCTAGTGTGAGGTGCAGGGAGTGGGAAGAGAGAGAAGCATGTAGTGTGAGGTGCAGGGGGGTGGGAGAGGGAAGCAGGCAGTGTGAGGTACTGGGGTGGGAGAGGGAAGTAGGCAGTGTGAGGTGCAGGGGGTGGGAGAGGGAAGTAGGCAGTGTGAGGTGCAGGGAGTGACAGAGAGAAGTAGGCAGTGTGAGGTGCTGGGGGTGGGAGAGGGAAGTAGGCAGTGTGAGGTGCTGGGGGTGGGAGAGGGAAGTAGCTAGTGTAAGGTGTGGGGGGTGAGAGAGAAAAGCAAGAAGTGTGAGGTACTGGGGTGGGAGAGGGAAGTAGCTAGTGTGAAGTGCAGGGGGGTGAGAGATAAAAGCAAGTAGTGTGAGGTGCAGGGGGTGAGAGAGGGAAGCAGGCAGCATGAGGTGCAGGGAGCAGGAGAGGGAAGCAGGCAGTGTGAGGTGCAGGGGGTGGGAGAGGGAAGTAGGTAGTGTGAGGTGCAGGGAGTGAGAGAGGGAAGCAGGCAGTGTGAGGTGTAGGGAGTGAGAGAGGGAAGTAGGTAGTGTGAGGTGCAGGGAGTGAGAGAGGGAAGCAGGCAGTATGAGGTGTAGGGAGTGAGAGAGGGAAGTAGGCAATGTGAGGTGCAGGGGGTGGGAGAGGGAAGTAGGTAGTGTGAGGTGCATGGAGTGAGAGAGGGAACCACGCAGTGTGAGGTGCAGGGGGTGAAAGAGGGAAGTAGGCAGTGTGAGGTGCAGGGAGTGAGAGAGGGAAGCAGGCAGTGTGAGGTGCAGGGAGTGAGAGAGGGAAGCAGGCAGTGTAAGGTGCAGGGGGTGAGAGAGGGAATCAGGCAGTGTGAGGAGCAGGGAGTGAGAGAGGGAAGCAGGCAGTGTGAGGTGCAGTGTGTGAGAGAGAGAAGTAGGCAGTGTGAGGTGCAGGGAGTGAGAGAGGGAAGCAGGCAGTGTGAGGTGCAGGCTGTGAGAGAGAGAAGTAGGCAGTGTGAGGTGCAGGGAGTGAGAGAGGGAAGCAGGCAGTGTGAGGTGCAGGGGGTGAGAGGGAATCAGGCAGTGTGAGGTGCAGGGGGTGAGAGAGGGAAGCAGGCAGTGTGAGGTACAGGGGATGAGAGAGGGAATCAGGCAGTGTGAGGTGCAGGGAGTGAGAGAGGGAAGCAGGCAGTGTGAGGTGCAGGGGGTGAGAGAGAGAAGAAGGCAGTGTGAGGTACTGGGGTGGGAGAGGGAAGTAGGCAGTGTGAGGTGCAGGGAGTGAGAGAGGGAAGTAGGCAGTGTGAGGTGCAGGCTGTGAGAGAGAGAAGTAGGCAGTGTGAGGTGCAGGGAGTGAGAGAGGGAAGCAGGCAGTGTGAGGTGCAGGGGGTGAGAGGGAATCAGGCAGTGTGAGGTGCAGGGGGTGAGAGAGGGAAGCAGGCAGTGTGAGGTACAGGGGATGAGAGAGGGAATCAGGCAGTGTGAGGTGCAGGGAGTGAGAGAGGGAAGCAGGCAGTGTGAGGTGCAGGGGGTGAGAGAGAGAAGAAGGCAGTGTGAGGTACTGGGGTGGGAGAGGGAAGTAGGCAGTGTGAGGTGCTGGGGGTGGGAGAGGGAAGTAGGCAGTGTGAGGTGCAGGGGGTGGGTGATGGAAGCAGGAAGTGTGAGGTGCCGGGGTGAGAGAGGGAAGCAGGTAGTGTAAGGTGAGGAAGTGAGAGAGGGAATCAGACAGTGTGAGGTGCAGGGGGTGAGAGAGAGAAGTAGGCAGTGTGAGGTACTTGGGTGGGAGAGGGAAGTAGGCAGTGTGAGGTGCTGGGGGTGGGAGAGGGAAGTAGGCAGTGTGAGGTGCACGGGGTGGGTGATGGAAGCAGGTAGTGTGAGGTGCCGCAGTGAGAGAGGGAAGCAGGTAGTGCAAGGTGAGGGGGTGAGAGAGGGAATCAGACAGTATGAGGAGCAGGGGGTGAGAGAGAGAAGTAGGCAGTGTGAGGTACAGGGGTGGGAGAGGGAAGTAGGTAGTGTGAGGTGAGGGGGTGAGAGAGGGAAACAGGCAGTGTGAGGTGCAGGTGGTGAGAGAGAGAAGCAGGTACCAGTAGTGTGAGGTGCAGGTGGTGAGAGAGAGAAGTAGGCAGTGTGAGGTACTGGGGTGGGAAAGGGAAACAGGTATTGTGAGGTGCTGGGGGTGGGAGAGGGAAGTAGCTAGTGTGAGGTGCAGGGAGTGGGAAGAGAGAGAAGCATGTAGTGTGAGGTGCAGGGGGGTGGGAGAGGGAAGCAGGCAGTGTGAGGTACTGGGGTGGGAGAGGGAAGTAGGCAGTGTGAGGTGCAGGGGGTGGGAGAGGGAAGTAGGCAGTGTGAGGTGCAGGGAGTGACAGAGAGAAGTAGGCAGTGTGAGGTGCTGGGGGTGGGAGAGGGAAGTAGGCAGTGTGAGGTGCTGGGGGTGGGAGAGGGAAGTAGCTAGTGTAAGGTGTGGGGGGTGAGAGAGAAAAGCAAGAAGTGTGAGGTACTGGGGTGGGAGAGGGAAGTAGCTAGTGTGAAGTGCAGGGGGGTGAGAGATAAAAGCAAGTAGTGTGAGGTGCAGGGGGTGAGAGAGGGAAGCAGGCAGCATGAGGTGCAGGGAGCAGGAGAGGGAAGCAGGCAGTGTGAGGTGCAGGGGGTGGGAGAGGGAAGTAGGTAGTGTGAGGTGCAGGGAGTGAGAGAGGGAAGCAGGCAGTGTGAGGTGTAGGGAGTGAGAGAGGGAAGTAGGTAGTGTGAGGTGCAGGGAGTGAGAGAGGGAAGCAGGCAGTATGAGGTGTAGGGAGTGAGAGAGGGAAGTAGGCAATGTGAGGTGCAGGGGGTGGGAGAGGGAAGTAGGTAGTGTGAGGTGCATGGAGTGAGAGAGGGAACCACGCAGTGTGAGGTGCAGGGGGTGAAAGAGGGAAGTAGGCAGTGTGAGGTGCAGGGAGTGAGAGAGGGAAGCAGGCAGTGTGAGGTGCAGGGAGTGAGAGAGGGAAGCAGGCAGTGTAAGGTGCAGGGGGTGAGAGAGGGAATCAGGCAGTGTGAGGAGCAGGGAGTGAGAGAGGGAAGCAGGCAGTGTGAGGTGCAGTGTGTGAGAGAGAGAAGTAGGCAGTGTGAGGTGCAGGGGGTGAGAGGGAATCAGGCAGTGTGAGGTGCAGGGGGTGAGAGAGGGAAGCAGGCAGTGTGAGGTACAGGGGATGAGAGAGGGAATCAGGCAGTGTGAGGTGCAGGGAGTGAGAGAGGGAAGCAGGCAGTGTGAGGTGCAGGGGGTGAGAGAGAGAAGAAGGCAGTGTGAGGTACTGGGGTGGGAGAGGGAAGTAGGCAGTGTGAGGTGCTGGGGGTGGGAGAGGGAAGTAGGCAGTGTGAGGTGCAGGGGGTGGGTGATGGAAGCAGGAAGTGTGAGGTGCCGGGGTGAGAGAGGGAAGCAGGTAGTGTAAGGTGAGGAAGTGAGAGAGGGAATCAGACAGTGTGAGGTGCAGGGGATGAGAGAGAGAAGTAGGCAGTGTGAGGTACTTGGGTGGGAGAGGGAAGTAGGCAGTGTGAGGTGCTGGGGGTGGGAGAGGGAAGTAGGCAGTGTGAGGTGCACGGGGTGGGTGATGGAAGCAGGTAGTGTGAGGTGCCGCGGTGAGAGAGGGAAGCAGGTAGTGCAAGGTGAGGGGGTGAGAGAGGGAATCAGACAGTATGAGGAGCAGGGGGTGAGAGAGAGAAGTAGGCAGTGTGAGGTACTGGGGTGGGAGAGGAAAGTAGGTAGTGTGAGGTGAGGGGGTGAGAGAGGGAAACAGGCAGTGTGAGGTGCAGGTGGTGAGAGAGAGAAGCAGGTACCAGTAGTGTGAGGTGCAGGTGGTGAGAGAGAGAAGTAGGCAGTGTGAGGTACTGGGGTGGGAAAGGGAAACAGGTATTGTGAGGTGCTGGGGGTGGGAGATGGAAGTAGCTAGTGTGAGGTGCAGGGAGTGGGAAGAGAGAGAAGCATGTAGTGTGAGGTGCAGGGGGGTGGGAGAGGGAAGCAGGCAGTGTGAGGTACTGGGGTGGGAGAGGGAAGTAGGCAGTGTGAGGTGCAGGGGGTGGGAGAGGGAAGTAGGCAGTGTGAGGTGCAGGGAGTGACAGAGAGAAGTAGGCAGTGTGAGGTGCTGGGGGTGGGAGAGGGAAGTAGGCAGTGTGAGGTGCTGGGGGTGGGAGAGGGAAGTAGCTAGTGTAAGGTGTGGGGGGTGAGAGAGAAAAGCAAGAAGTGTGAGGTACTGGGGTGGGAGAGGGAAGTAGCTAGTGTGAAGTGCAGGGGGGTGAGAGAGAAAAGCAAGTAGTGTGAGGTGCAGGGGGTGAGAGAGGGAAGCAGGCAGCATGAGGTGCAGGGAGCAGGAGAGGGAAGCAGGCAGTGTGAGGTGTAGGGAGTGAGAGAGGGAAGTAGGTAGTGTGAGGTGCAGGGAGTGAGAGAGGGAAGCAGGCAGTATGAGGTGTAGGGAGTGAGAGAGGGAAGTAGGCAATGTGAGGTGCAGGGGGTGGGAGAGGGAAGTAGGTAGTGTGAGGTGCATGGAGTGAGAGAGGGAACCAGGCAGTGTGAGGTGCAGGGGGTGAAAGAGGGAAGTAGGCAGTGTGAGGTGCAGGGAGTGAGAGAGGGAAGCAGGCAGTGTGAGGTGCAGGGAGTGAGAGAGGGAAGCAGGCAGTGTAAGGTGCAGGGGGTGAGAGAGGGAATCAGGCAGTGTGAGGAGCAGGGAGTGAGAGAGGGAAGCAGGCAGTGTGAGGTGCAGTGTGTGAGAGAGAGAAGTAGGCAGTGTGAGGTGCAGGGAGTGAGAGTGGAAAGCAGGCAGTGTGAGGTGCAGGGGGTGAGAGAGGCAATCAGGCAGTTTGAGGTGCAGGGGATGAGAGAGGGAAGCAGGCAGTGTGAGGTGCAGGGTGTGAGAGAGGGAAGTAGGCAGTGTGAGGTGCAGGGAGTGAGAGAGGGAAGCAGGCAGTGTGAGGTGGAGGGGGTGAGAGAGAGAAGTAGGCAGTGTGAGGTACTGGGTTGGGAGAGGAAAGTAGGCAGTGTGAGGTGCAGGGAGTGAGAGAGGGAAGCAGGCAGTGTGAGGTGCAGGGGGTGAGAGAGGGAATCAGGCAGTGTGAGGTGCAGGGGGTGAGAGGGAAGCAGGCAGTGTGAGGTGCAGGGGGTGAGAGAGGGAATCAGACAGTGTGAGGTGCAGGGCGTGAGAAAGAGAAGTAGGTAGTGTGAGGTGCAGGGAGTGAGAGAAGGAAGCAGGCAGTGTGAGGTGCAGGGAGTGAGAGAGGGAAGCGGGAAGTGTGAGGTGCAGGGAGTGAGAGAGGGAAGCAGGCAATGTGAGGTGCAGGGGGTGAGAGAGGGAATCAGGCAGTGTGAGGTGCAGGGAGTGAGAGAGGGAAGCAGGCAGTGTGAGGTGCAGGGGGTGAGAGAGAGAAGTAGGCAGTGTGAGGTACTGGGGTGGGAGAGGAAAGTAGGCAGTGTGAGCTGCAGGGAGTGAGAGAGGGAATCAGGCAGTGTGAGGTGCAGGGGGTGAGAGAGGGAAGTAGGTAGTGTGAGGTGCAGGGGGTGAGAGAGGGAAACAGACAGTGTGAGGTGCAGGGGGAGAGAAAGAGAAGTAGGTAGTGTGAGGTGCAGGGAGTGAGAGAAGGAAGCGGGCAGTGTGAGGTGCAGGGAGTGAGAGAGAGAAGCGGAAAGTGTGAGGTGCAGGGAGTGAGAGAGGGAAGCAGGCAGTGTGAGGTGCAGGGAGTGAGAGAGGGAAGTAGGTAGTGTGAGGTGCAGGGAGTGAGAGAGGGAAGCAGGCAGTGTGAGGTGCAGGGAGTGAGAGAGGGAAGTAGGTAGTGTGAGGTGCAGGGGGTGAGAGAGGGAAGTAGGTAGTGTGAGGTGCAGGGAGTGAGAGAGGGAAGCAGGTAGTGCGAGGTGCAGGGGGTGAGAGAGGGAAGCAGGCAGTGTGAGGTGCAGGGGGTGAGAGAGGGAATCAGGCAGTGTGAGTTGCTGGGAGTGAGAGAGAGAAGTAGGCAGTGTGAGGTACTGGGGTGGGAGAGGGAAGTAGGCAGTGTGAGGTGCTGGGGGTGGGAGAGGGAAGTAGGCAGTGTGAGGTGCAGGAGGTGGGTGATGGAAGCAGGTAGAGTGAGGTGCCGGGTTGAGAGAGGGAAGCAGGTAGTGTTAGGTGAGGTGGTGAGAGAGGGAATCAGACAGTGTGAGGTGCAGGGGGTGAGAGAGAGAAGTACGGAGTCTGAGGTACTGGGGTGGGAGAGGGAAGTAGGCAGTGTGAGGTGCAGGGAGTGAGAGAGGGAAGCAGGCAGTGTGAGGTGCAGGGGGTGAGAGAGGGAATCAGGCAGTGTGAGGTGCAGGGGGTGAGAGAGGGAAGCAGGTAGTGTGAGGTGCAGGGGGTGAGAGAGGGAATCAGACAGTGTGAGGTGCAGGGATGAGAAAGAGAAGTAGGTAGTGTGAGGTGCAGGGAGTGAGAGAGGGAAGAAGGTAGAGTGAGGTGCAGGGAGTGAGAGAAGGAAGCATTCAGTGTGAGGTGCAGGGAGTGAGAGAGGGAAGCAGGTAGTTTGAGGTGCAGGGAGTGAGAGAGGGAAGAAGGCAGTGTGAGGTGCAGGGAGTGAGAGAGGGAAGTAGGTAGTGTGAGGTGCAGGGAGTGAGAGCGGGAACCAGGCAGTGTGAGGTGCAGGGTGTGAGAGAGAGAAGTAGGCAGTGTGAGGTGCAGGGAGTGAGAGAGGGAAGCAGGCAGTGTGAGGTGCAGGGGGTGAGAGGGAATCAGGCAGTGTGAGGTGCAGGGGGTGAGAGATTGAAGCAGGCAGTGTGAGGTACAGGGGATGAGAGAGGGAATCAGGCAGTGTGAGGTGCAGGGAGTGAGAGAGGGAAGCAGGCAGTGTGAGGTGCAGGGGGTGAGAGAGAGAAGAAGGCAGTGTGAGGTACTGGGGTGGGAGAGGGAAGTAGGCAGTGTGAGGTGCAGGAAGTGAGAGAGGGAAGCAGGCAGTGTGAGGTGCAGGGAGTGAGAGAGGGAAGTAGGTAGTGAGAGGTGCAGGGAGAGAGAGAGGGAAGCAGGCAGTATGAGGTGCAGGGAGTGAGAGAGGGAAGTAGGCAGTGTGAGGTGCAGGGGGTGGGAGAGGGAAGTAGATAGTGTGAGGTGCATGGAGTGAGAGAGGGAACCAGGCAGTGTGAGGTGCAGGGTGTGAGAGAGAGAAGTAGGCAGTGTGAGGTGCAGGGAGTGAGATAGGGAAGCAGGCAGTGTGAGGTGCAGGGGGTGAGAGGGAATCAGGCAGTGTGAGGTGCAGGGGGTGAGAGAGGGAAGCAGGCAGTGTGAGGTACAGGGAGTGAGAGAGGGAAGCAGGCAGTGTGAGGTGCAGGGGGTGAGAGAGAGAAGAAGGCAGTGTGAGGTACTGGGGTGGGAGAGGGAAGTAGGCAGTGTGAGGTGCTGGGGGTGGGAGAGGGAAGTAGGCAGTGTGAGGTGCAGGGGGTGGGTGATGGAAGCAGGAAGTGTGAGGTGCCGGGGTGAGAGAGGGAAGCAGGTAGTGTAAGGTAAGGAAGTGAGAGAGGGAATCAGACAGTGTGAGGTGCAGGGGGTGAGAGAGGGAAGTAGGCAGTGTGAGGTACTTGGGTGGGAGAGGGAAGTAGGCAGTGTGAGGTGCTGGGGGTGGGAGAGGGAAGTAGGCAGTGTGAGGTGCAGGGGGTGGGTGATGGAATCAGGCAGTGTGAGGTGCAGGGGGTGAGAGAGGGAAGCAGGCAGTGTGAGGTACAGGGAGTGAGAGAGGGAAGCAGGCAGTGTGAGGTGCAGGGGGTGAGAGAGAGAAGAAGGCAGTGTGAGGTACTGGGTTGGGAGAGGGAAGTAGGCAGTGTGAAGTGCTGGGGGTGGGAGAGGGAAGTAGGCAGTGTGAGGTGCAGGGGGTGGGTGATGGAAGCAGGAAGTGTGAGGTGCCGGGGTGAGAGAGGGAAGCAGGTAGTGTAAGGTGAGGAAGTGAGAGAGGGAATCAGACAGTGTGAGGTGCAGGGGGTGAGAGAGGGAAGTAGGCAGTGTGAGGTACTTGGGTGGGAGAGGGAAGTAGGCAGTGTGAGGTGCTGGGGGTGGGAGAGGGAAGTAGGCAGTGTGAGGTGCAGGGGGTGGGTGATGGAAGCAGGTAGTGTGAGGTGCCGGGGTGAGAGAGGGAAGCAGGTAGTGCAAGGTGAGGGGGTGAGAGAGGGAATCAGACAGTATGAGGTGCAGGGGGTGAGAGAGAGAAGTAGGCAGTGTGAGGTACAGGGGTGGGAGAGGGAAGTAGGTAGTGTGAGGTGAGGGGGTGAGAGAGGGAAACAGGCAGTGTGAGGTGCAGGTGGTGAGAGAGAGAAGCAGGTACCAGTAGTGTGAGGTGCAGGTGGTGAGAGAGAGAAGTAGGCAGTGTGAGGTACTGGGGTGGGAAAGGGAAACAGGTAGTGTGAGGTGCTGGGGGTGGGAGAGGGAAGTAGCTAGTGTGAGGTGCAGGGAGTTTGAAGAGAGAGAAGCACATAGTGTGAGGTGCAGGGGGGTGGGAGATGGAAACAGGCAGTGTGAGGTGCAGGGGGTGAGAGAGAGAAGCAGGCAGTGTGAGGTACTGGGGTGGGAGAGGGAAGTAGGCAGTGTGAGGTGCAGGGGGTGGGAGAGGGAAGTAGGCAGTGTGAGGTGCAGGGAGTGACAGAGAGAAGTAGGCAGTGTGAGGTGCTGGGGGTGGGAGAGGGAAGTAGGCAGTGTGAGGTGCTGGGGGTGGGAGAGGGAAGTAGCTAGTGTAAGGTGTGGGGGGTGAGAGAGAAAAGCAAGTAGTGTGAGGTACTGGGGTGGGAGAGGGAAGTAGCTAGTGTGAAGTGCAGGGGGGTGAGAGAGAAAAGCAAGTAGTGTGAGGTGCAGGGGGTGAGAGAGGGAAGCAGGCAGCATGAGGTGCAGGGAGCAGGAGAGGGAAGCAGGCAGTGTGAGGTGCAGGGGGTGGGAGAGGGAAGTAGGTAGTGTGAGGTCCCGGGAGTGAGAGAGGGAAGCAGGCAGTGTGAGGTGTAGGGAGTGAGAGAGGGAAGTAGGTAGTGTGAGGTGCAGGGAGTGAGAGAGGGAAGCAGGCAGTATGAGGTGTAGGGAGTGAGAGAGGGAAGTAGGCAATGTGAGGTGCAGGGGGTGGGAGAGGGAAGTAGGTAGTGTGAGGTGCATGGAGTGAGAGAGGGAACCAGGCAGTGTGAGGTGCAGGGGGTGAAAGAGGGAAGTAGGCAGTGTGAGGTGCAGGGAGTGAGAGAGGGAAGCAGGCAGTGTGAGGTGCAGGGAGTGAGAGAGGGAAGCAGGCAGTGTGAGGTGCAGGGGGTGAGAGAGGGAATCAGGCAGTGTGAGGAGCAGGGAGTGAGAGAGGGAAGCAGTCAGTGTGAGGTGCAGTGTGTGAGAGAGAGAAGTAGGCAGTGTGAGGTGCAGGGAGTGAGAGTGGAAAGCAGGCAGTGTGAGGTGCAGGGGGTGAGAGAGGCAATCAGGCAGTGTGAGGTGCAGGGGATGAGAGAGGGAAGCAGGCAGTGTGAGGTGCAGGGGGTGAGAGAGGGAAGTAGGCAGTGTGAGGTGCAGGGAGTGAGAGAGGGAAGCAGGCAGTGTGAGGTGCAGGGGGTGAGAGAGAGAAGTAGGCAGTGTGAGGTACTGCGGTGGGAGAGGAAAGTAGGCAGTGTGAGGTGCAGGGAGTGAGAGAGGGAAGCAGGCAGTGTGAGGTGCAGGGGGTGAGAGAGGGAATCAGGCAGTGTGAGGTGCAGGGGGTGAGAGGGAAGCAGGCAGTGTGAGGTGCAGGGGGTGAGAGAGGGAATCAGACAGTGTGAGGTGCAGGGCGTGAGAAAGAGATGTAGGTAGTGTGAGGTGCAGGGAGTGAGAGAAGGAAGCAGGCAGTGTGAGGTGCAGGGAGTGAGAGAGGGAAGCGGGAAGTGTGAGGTGCAGGGAGTGAGAGAGGGAAGCAGGCAGTGTGAGGTGCAGGGGGTGAGAGAGGGAATCAGGCAGTGTGAGGTGCAGGGGGTGAGAGAGAGAAGTAGGCAGTGTGAGGTACTGGGGTGGGAGAGGAAAGTAGGCAGTGTGAGCTGCAGGGAGTGAGAGAGGGAATCAGGCAGTGTGAGGTGCAGGGGGTGAGAGAGGGAAGTAGGTTGTGTGAGGTGCAGGGGTGAGAGAGGGAATCAGACAGTGTGAGGTGCAGGGGGTGAGAAAGAGAAGTAGGTAGTGTGAGGTGCAGGGAGTGAGAGAAGGAAGCGGGCAGTGTGAGGTGCAGGTTGTGAGAGAGCGAAGCGGGAAGTGTGAGGTGCAGGGAGTGAGAGAGGGACGCAGGCAGTGTGAGGTGCAGGGAGTGAGAGAGGGAAGTAGGTAGTGTGAGGTGCAGGGAGTGAGAGAGGAAGCAGGCAGTGTGAGGTGCAGGGAGTGAGAGAGGGAAGTAGGTAGTGTGAGGTGCAGGGGGTGAGAGAGGGAAGTAGGTAGTGTGAGGTGCAGGGAGTGAGAGAGGGAAACAGGTAGTGCGAGGTGCAGGGGGTGAGAGAGGGAAGCAGGCAGTGTGAGGTGCAGGGGGTGAGAGAGGGAATGAGGCAGTGTGAGGTGCTGGGAGTGAGAGAGAGAAGTAGGCAGTGTGAGGTACTAGGGTGGGAGAGGGAAGTAGGCAGTGTGAGGTGCTGGGGGTGGGTGAGGGAAGTAGGCAGTGTGAGGTGCAGGGGGTGGGTGATGGAAGCAGGTAGTGAGGTGCCGGGTTGAGAGAGGGAAGCAGGTAGTGTTAGGTGAGGTGGTGAGAGAGGGAATCAGACATTGTGAGGTGCAGGGGGTGAGAGAGAGAAGTAGGGAGTCTGAGGTACTGGGGTGGGAGAGGGAAGTAGGCAGTGTGAGGTGCAGGGAGTGAGAGAGGGAAGCAGGCAGTGTGAGGTGCAGGGGGTGAGAGAGGGAATCAGGCAGTGTGAGGTGCAGGGGGTGAGAGAGGGAAGCAGGTAGTGTGAGGTGCAGGGGGTGAGAGAGGGAATCAGACAGTGTGAGGTGCAGGGGTGAGAAAGAGAAGTAGGTAGTGTGAGGTGCAGGGAGTGAGAGAGGGAAGAAGGTAGAGTGAGGTGCAGGGAGTGAGAGAAGGAAGCATTCAGTGTGAGGTGCAGGGAGTGAGAGAGGGAAGCGGGTAGTTTGAGGTGCAGGGAGTGAGAGAGGGAAGAAGGCAGTGTGAAGTGCAGGGAGTGAGAGAGGGAAGTAGGTAGTGTGAGGTGCAGGGAGTGAGAGCGGGAACCAGGCAGTGTGAGGTGCAGGGTGTGAGAGAGAGAAGTAGGCAGTGTGAGGTGCAGGGAGTGAGAGAGGGAAGCAGGCAGTGTGAGGTGCAGGGGGTGAGAGGGAATCAGGCAGTGTGAGGTGCAGGGGGTGAGAGAGGGAATCAGGAAGTGTGAGGTGCAGGGAGTGAGAGAGGGAAGCAGGCAGTGTGAGGTGCAGGGGGTGAGAGAGAGAAGAAGGCAGTGTGAGGTACTGGGGTGGGAGAGGGAAGTAGGCAGTGTGAGGTGCTGGGGGTGGGAGAGGGAAGTAGGCAGTGTGAGGTGCAGGGGGTGGGTGATGGAAGCAGGAAGTGTGAGGTGCCGGGGTGAGAGAGGGAAGCAGGTAGTGTAAGGTGAGGAAGTGAGATAGGGAATCAGACAGTGTGAGGTGCAGGGGGTGAGAGAGAGAAGTAGGCAGTGTGAGGTACTTTGGTGGGAGAGGGAAGTAGGCAGTGTGAGGTGCTGGGGGTGGGAGAGGGAAGTAGGCAGTGTGAGGTGCAGGGGGTGGGTGATGGAAGCAGGTAGTGTGAGGTGTCAGGGTGAGAGAGGGAAGCAGGTAGTGCAAGGTGAGGGGGTGAGAGAGGGAATCAGACAGTATGAGGTGCAGGGGGTGAGAGAGAGAAGTAGGCAGTGTGAGGTACAGGGGTGGGAGAGGGAAGTAGGTAGTGTGAGGTGAGGGGGTGAGAGAGGGAAACAGGCAGTGTGAGGTGCAGGGGGTGAGAGAGGGAAGTAGGCAGTGTGAGGTGCAGGGAGTGAGAGAGGGAAGCAGGTAGTGTGAGGTGCAGGGGGTGAAAGAGAGAAGTAGGCAGTGTGAGGTACTGGGGTGGGAGAGGAAAGTAGGCAGTGTGAGGTGCAGGGAGTGAGAGAGGGAAGCAGGCAGTGTGAGGTGCAGGGGGTGAGAGAGGGAATCAGGCAGTGTGAGGTGCAGGGGGTGAGAGGGAAGCAGGCAGTGTGAGGTGCAGGGGGTGAGAGAGGGAATCAGACAGTGTGAGGTGCAGGGCGTGAGAAAGAGAAGTAGGTAGTTTGAGGTGCAGGGAGTGAGAGAAGGAAGCAGGCAGTGTGAGGTGCAGGGAGTGAGAGAGGGAAGCTGGAAGTGTGAGGTGCAGGGAGTGAGAGAGGGAAGCAGGCAGTGTGAGGTGCAGGGGGTGAGAGAGGGAATCAGGCAGTGTGAGGTGCAGGGAGTGAGAGAGGGAAGCAGGCAGTTTGAGGTGCAGGGGGTGAGAGAGAGAAGTAGGCAGTGTGAGGTACTGGGGTGGGAGAGGAAAGTAGGCAGTTTGAGCTGCAGGGAGTGAGAGAGGGAATCAGGCAGTGTGAGGTGCAGGGGGTGAGAGAGGGAAGTAGGTAGTGTGAGGTGCAGGGGGTGAGAGAGGGAATCAGACAGTGTGAGGTGCAGGGGGTGAGAAAGAGAAGTAGGTAGTGTGAGGTGCAGGGAGTGAGAGAAGGAAACGGGCAGTGTGAGGTGCAGGGAGTGAGAGAGGGAAGCGGGAAGTGTGAGGTGCAGGGAGTGAGAGAGGGAAGCAGGCAGTGTGAGGTGCAGGGAGTGAGAGAGGGAAGTAGGTAGTGTGAGGTGCAGGGAGTGAGAGAGGGAAGCAGGCAGTGTGAGGTGCAGGGAGTGAGAGAGGGAAGAAGGTAGTGTGAGGTGCAGGGGGTGAGAGGGGGAAGTAGGTAGTGTGAGGTGCAGGGAGTGAGAGAGGGAAGCAGGTAGTGTGAGGTGCAGGGAGTGAGAGAGGGAAGCAGGCAGTGTGAGGTGCAGGGGGTGAGAGTGGGAATCAGGCAGTGTGAGCTGCAGAGAGTGAGAGAGAGAAGTAGGCAGTGTGAGGTACTGGGGTGGGAGAGGGAAGTAGGCAGTGTGAGGTGCTGGGGGTGGGAGAGGGAAGTAGGCAGTGTGAGGTGCAGGGGGTGGGTGATGGAAGCAGGTAGAGTGAGGTGCTGGGTTGAGAGAGGGAAGCAGGTAGTGTTAGGTGAGGGGGTGAGAGAGGGAATCAGACAGTGTGAGGTGCAGGGGGTGAGAGAGAGAAGTAGGGAGTCTGAGGTACTGGGGTGGGAGAGGGAAGTAGGCAGTGTGAGGTGCAGGGAGTGAGAGAGGGAAGCAGGCAGTGTGAGGTGCAGGGGGTGAGAGAGGGAATCAGGCAGTGTGGGGTGCCGGGGGTGAGAGAGGGAAGCAGGTAGTGTGAGGTGCAGGGGGTGAGAGAGGGAATCAGACAGTGTGAGGTGCAGGGGTGAGAAAGAGAAGTAGGTAGTGTGAGGTGCAGGGAGTGAGAGAGGGAAGAAGGTAGAGTGAGGTGCAGGGAGTGAGAGAAGGAAGCAGGCAGTGTGAGGTGCAGGGAGTGAGAGAGGGAAGCGGGTAGTTTGAGGTGCAGGGAGTGAGAGAGGGAAGCAGGCAGTGTGAGGTGCAGGGAGTGAGAGAGGGAAGTAGGTAGTGTGAGGTGCAGGGAGTGAGAGCGGGAACCAGGCAGTGTGAGGTGCAGGGAGTGAGAGAGGGAAGTAGGTAGTGTGAGGTGCAGGGAGTGAGAGAGGGAAGTAGGTAGTGTGAGGTGTAGGGAGTGAGAGAGGGAAGTAGGTAGTGTGAGGTGCAGGGAGTGAGAGAGGGAAGTAGGCAGTGTGAGGTGCAGGGAGTGAGAGAGGGAAGCAGGCAGTGTGAGGTGCAGGGGGTGAGAGATGGAATCACGCAGTGTGAGGTGCAGGGGGTGAGAGAGGGAAGCAGGTAGTGTGAGGTGCAGGGGGTGAGAGAGGGAATCAGACAGTGTGAGGTGCAAGGGGTGAGAAAGAGAAGTAGGTAGTGTGAGGTGCAGGGAGTGAGAGAGGGAAGTAGGTAGTGTGAGGTGCAGGGAGGGAAGCAGGCAGTGTGAGGTGCAGGGAGTGAGAGAGGGAAGCGGGTAGTGTGAGGTGCAGGGAGTGAGAGAGGGAAGCAGGCAGTGTGAGGTGCAGGGAGTGAGAGAGGGAAGTAGGTAGTGTGAGGTGCAGGGAGTGAGAGAGGGAAGCAGGCAGTGTGAGGTGCAGGGAGTGAGAGAGGGAAGTAGGTAATGTGAGGTGCAGGGAGTGAGAGAGGGAAGTAGGTAGTGTGAGGTGCAGGGAGTGAGAGAGGGAAGCAGGTAGTGTGAGGTGCAGGGAGTGAGAGAGGGAAGCAGGCAGTGTGAGGTGCAGGGAGTGAGAGAGGGAAGCAGGCAGTGAGAGGTGCAGGGAGTGAGAGAGGGACGCAGGCAGTGTGAGGTGCAGGGAGTGAGAGAGGGAAGCAGGTAGTGAGTTGCAGGGAGTGAGAGAGGGAAGTAGGTAGTGTGAGGTGCAGGGAGTGAGAGAGGGAAGCAGGCAGTGTGATGTGCAGTTAGTGAGAGAGGGAAGTAGGCAGTGTGAGGTGCAGGGAGTGAGAGAGGGAACCAGGCAGTGTGAGGTGCAAGGGGTGAGAGAGGGAAGCAGGTAGTGTGAGGTGCTGGGGTGAGAGAGGGAAGAAGGTAGTGTAAGGTGAGGGGGTGGTTGAGGAAAGTAGACAGTGTGAGGTGCTGGGGGTGGGAGAGGGAAGTAGCTAGTGTGAGGTGCAGTGATGAGAGAGGGAAGTAGGTAGTGTGAGGTGCAGGGGGTGAGAGAGAGAAGGAGGCAGTGTGAGGTGCTGGGGGTGGGAGAGGGAAGTAGCAGTGTGAGGTGCAGGGAGTGAGAGAGGGAAGCAGGCAGTGTAAGGTGCAGGGGGTGAGAGAGAGAAGTAGGTAGTGTGAGGTACTGGCGTGGGAGAGGAAAGTAGGCAGTGTGAGGTGCAGGGAGTGAGAGAGGGAAGCAGGCAGTGTGAAGTGCAGGGGGTGAGAGAGGGAATCAGGCAGTGTGAGGTGCAGGGGGTGAGAGAGGGAAGCAGGTAGTGTGAGGTGCAGGGGGTGAGAGAGGGAATCAGACAGTGTGAGGTGCAGGGGGTGAGAAAGAGAAGTAGGTAGTGTGAGGTGCAGGGAGAGAGAGAGGGAAGCGGGAAGTGTGAGGTGCAGGGGTGAGAAAGAGAAGTAGGTAGTGTGAGGTGCAGGGAGTGAGAGAGGGAAGAAGGTAGAGTGAGGTGCAGGGAATGAGAGAAGGAAGCAGGCAGTGTGAGGTGCAGGGAGTGAGAGAGGGAAGCAGGTAGTGTGAGGTGCAGGGAGTGAGAAAGGGAAGCAGGCAGTGTGAGGTGCAGTGGGTGAGAGAGGGAATCAGGCAGTGTGAGGTGCAGGGAGTGAGAGAGGGAAGCAAGCAGTGTGAGGTGCAGGGGGTGAGAGAGAGAATTAGGCAGTGTGAGGTCCTGGGGTGGGACAGGGAAGTAGGCAGTGTGAGGTGCTGGGGGTGGGAGAGGGAAGTGGGCAGTGTGAGGTGCAGGGGGTGGGTTATGGAAGCAGGTAGTGTGAGGTGCCGGGGTGAGAGAGGGAAGCAGGTAGTGTAAGGTAAGGGGGTGAGAGAGTGAATCAGACAGTGTGAGGTGCAGGGGGTGAGAGAGGGAATCACGCAGTGTGATGTGCAGGGGGTGTGAGAGGGAAGCAGGCAGTGTGAGGTGCAGGGGGTGAGAGAGGGAATCAGACAGTGTGAGGTGCAGGGGGTGAGAAAGAGAAGTAGGTAGTGTGAGGTGCAGGGAGTGAGAGAGGGAAGCAGGTAGTGTGAGGTGCAGGGAGTGAGAGAGGGAAGCAGGCAGTGTGAGGTGCAGGGAGTGAGAGAGGGAAGCAGGCAGTGTGAGGTGCAGGGAGTGAGAGAGGGAAGCAGGCAGTGTGAGGTGCAGGGAGTGAGAGAGGGAAGCAGGTAGTGAGGTGCAGGGAGTGAGAGAGGGAAGTAGGTAGTGTGAGGTGCAGGGAGTGAGAGAGGGAAGCAGGCAGTTTGAGGTGCAGTTAGTGAGAGAGGGAAGTAGGCAGTGTGAGGTGCAGGAAGCGAGAGAGGGAAGCAGGCAGTGTAAGGTGCAGGGAGTGAGAGAGGGAAGCAGGCAGTGTGAGGTGCAGGGAGTGAGAGAGGGAAGCAGGCAGTGTGAGGTGAAGGGAGTGAGAGAGGGAAGTAGGTAGTGTGAGGTGCAGGGAGTGAGAGCGGGAACCAGGCAGTGTGAGGTGCAGGGAGTGAGAGAGGGAAGTAGGTAGTGTGAGGTGCAGGGAGTGAGAGAGGGAAGTAGGTAGTGTGAGGTGTAGGGAGTGAGAGAGGGAAGTAGGTAGTGTGAGGTGCAGGGAGTGAGAGAGGGAAGTAGGCAGTGTTAGGTGCAGGGAGTGAGAGAGGGAAGCAGGCAGTGTGAGGTGCAGGGGGTGAGAGAGGGAATCACGCAGTGTGAGGTGCAGGGGGTGAGAGAGGGAAGCAGGTAGTGTGAGGTGTAGGGTGTGAGAGAGGGAAACAGACAGTGTGAGGTGCAAGGGGTGAGAAAGAAAAGTAGGTAGTGTGAGGTGCAGGGAGTGAGAGAGGGAAGTAGGTAGTGTGAGGTGCAGGGAGTGAGAGAGGGAAGCAGGCAGTGTGAGGTGCAGGGAGTGAGAGAGGGAAGCGGGTAGTGTGAGGTGCAGGGAGTGAGAGAGGGAAGCAGGCAGTGTGAGGTGCAGGGAGTGAGAGAGGGAAGTAGGTAGTGTGAGGTGCAGGGAGTGAGAGAGGGAAGCAGGCAGTGTGAGGTGCAGGGAGTGAGAGAGGGAAGTAGGTAATGTGAGGTGCAGGGAGTGAGAGAGGGAAGTAGGTAGTGTGAGGTGCAGGGAGTGAGAGAGGGAAGCAGGTAGTGTGAGGTGCAGGGAGTGAGAGAGGGAAGCAGGCAGTGTGAGGTGCAGGGAGTGAGAGAGGGAAGCAGGCAGTGAGAGGTGCAGGGAGTGAGAGAGGGACGCAGGCAGTGTGAGGTGCAGGGAGTGAGAGAGGGAAGCAGGTAGTGAGGTGCAGGGAGTGAGAGAGGGAAGTAGGTAGTGTGAGGTGCAAGGAGAGAGAGAGGGAAGCAGGCAGTGTGAGGTGCAGTTAGTGAGAGAGGGAAGTAGGCAGTGTGAGGTGCAGGGAGTGAGAGAGGGAACCAGGCAGTGTGAGGTGCAGGGGGTGAGAGAGGGAAGTAGGCATTGTGAGGTGCAGGGAGTGAGAGAGGGAAGCAGGCAGTGTGAAGTGCAGGGGGTGAGAGTGGGAATCAGGCAGTGTGAGGTGCAAGGGGTGAGAGAGGGACGCAGGCAGTGTGAGGTGCAGGAGGTGAGAGAGAGAAGTAGGCAGTGTGAGGTACTGTGGTGGGAGAGTGAAGTAGGCAGTATGAGGTGCTGGGGTGGGAGAGGGAAGTAGGCAGTGTGAGGTGCAGGGGGTGGGTGAGGGAAGCAGGTAGTGTGAGGTGCTGGGGTGAGAGAGTGAAGAAGGTAGTGTAAGGTGAGGGGGTGGTTGAGGAAAGTAGACAGTGTGAGGTGCTGGGGGTGGGAGAGGGAAGTAGCTAGTGTGAGGTGCAGGGGGTGAGAGAGGGAAGTAGGTAGTGTGAGGTGCAGGGGGTGAGAGAGAGAAGTAGGCAGTGTGAGGTGCTGGGGGTGGGAGAGGGAAGTAGCAGTGTGAGGTGCAGGGAGTGAGAGAGGGAAGCAGGCAGTGTAAGGTGCAGGGGGTGAGAGAGAGAAGTAGGTAGTGTGAGGTACTGGCGTGGGAGAGGAAAGTAGGCAGTGTGAGGTGCAGGGAGTGAGAGAGGGAAGCAGGCAGTGTGAGGTGCAGGGGGTGAGAGAGGGAATCAGGCAGTGTGAGGTGCAGGGGGTGAGAGAGGGGAAGCAGGTAGTGTGAGGTGCAGGGGGTGAGAGAGGGAATCAGACAGTGTGAGGTGCAGGGGGTGAGAAAGAGAAGTAGGTAGTGTGAGGTGCAGGGAGTGAGAGAAGGAAGCAGGCAGTGTGAGGTGCAGGGAGTGAGAGAGGGAAGCAGGCAGTGTGAGGTGCAGGGAGTGAGAGAGGGAAGCAGGCAGTGTGAGGTGCAGGGAGTGAGAGAGGGAAGCAGGCAGTGTGAGGTGCAGGGAGTGAGAGAGGGAAGCAGGTAGTGAGGTGCAGGGAGTGGAGAGAGGGAAGTAGGTAGTGTGAGGTGCAGGGAGTGAGAGAGGGAAGCAGGCAGTGTGAGGTGCAGTTAGTGAGAGAGGCAAGTAGGCAGTGTGAGGTGCAGGAAGTGAGAGAGGGAAGCAGGCAGTGTGAGGTGCAGGGAGTGAGAGAGGGAAGCAGGCAGTGTGAGGTGCAGGGGTGTGAGAGAGGGAATCAGGCAGTGTGAGGTGCAGGGAGGAGAGAGGGGAAGCAGGCAGTGTGAGGTGCAGTTAGTGAGAGAGGCAAGTAGGCAGTGTGAGGTGCAAGAAGTGAGAGAGGGAAGCAGGCAGTGTGAGGTGCAGGGAGTGAGAGAGGGAAGCAGGCAGTGTGAGGTGCAGGGTGTGAGAGAGGGAATCAGGCAGTGTGAGGTGCAGGGAGGGAGAGAGGGAAGCAGGCAGTGTGAGGTGCAGTGTGTGAGAGAGAGAAGTAGGCAGTGTGAGGTGCAGGGAGTGAGAGTGGAAAGCAGGCAGTGTGAGGTGCAGGGGGTGAGAGAGGCAATCAGGCAGTGTGAGGTGCTGGGGTGAGAGAGGGAAGTAGGTAGTGTGAGGTACTGGTGTGGGAGAGGAAAGTAGGCAGTGTGAGGTGCAGGAGTGAGAGAGGGAAGCAGGCAGTGTGAGGTGCAGGGGGTGAGAGAGGGGTATCAGGCAGTGTGAGGTGCAGGGGGTGAGGAGAGGGAAGCAGGTAGTGTGAGGTGCAGGGGGGTGAGAGAGGGAATCAGACAGTGTGAGGTGCAGGGGGTGAGAAAGAGAAGTAGGTAGTGTGAGGTGCAGGGAGTGAGAGAAGGAAGCAGGCAGTGTGAGGTGCAGGGAGTGGAGAGAGGGAAGCGGGAAGTGTGAGGTGCAGGGGTGAGAAAGAGAAGTAGGTAGTGTGAGGTGCAGGGAGTGAGAGAGGGAAGAAGGTAGAGTGAGGTGCAGGGAATGAGAGAAGGAAGCAGGCAGTGTGAGGTGCAGGGAGTGAGAGAGGGAAGCAGGTAGTGTGAGGTGCAGGGAGTGAGAGAGGGAAGCAGGCAGTGGTGAGGTGCAGTGGGTGAGAGAGGGAATCAGGCAGTGTGGGGTGCAGGGGGTGGAGAGAGGGGAAGCAAGTAGTGTGAGGTGCAGGGGGTGAGAGAGGGAATCAGACAGTGTGAGGTGCAGGGGTGAGAAAGAGAAGTAGGTAGTGTGAGGTGCAGGGAGAGAGGGAAGAAGTAGTGTGAGGTGCAGGGAGTGAGAGGAAGGAAGCAGGCAATGTGAGGTGCAGGGAGTGAGAGAGGGAAGCGGGTAGTTTAAGGTGCAGGGAGTGAGAGAGGGAAGCAGGCAGTGTGAGGAGCAGGGAGTGAGAGAGGGAAGTAGGTAGTGTGAGGTGCAGGGAGTGAGAGAGGGAACCAGGCAGTGTGAGGTGCAGGGAGTGAGAGAGGGAAGAAGGTAGTGTGAGGTGCAGGGGGTGAGAGAGGGAAGTAGGTAGTGTGAGGTGCAGGGAGTGAGAGAGGGAAGTAGGTAGTGTGAGGTGCAGGGAGTGAGAGAGGGAAGTAGGTAGTGTGAGGTGCAGGGAGTGAGAGATGGAAGCAGGCAGTGTGAGGTACTGGGGTGGGAGAGGGAAGTAGGCAGTGTGAGGTGCAGGGAGTGAGAGAGGGAAGCAGGCAGTTTGAGGTGCAGGGGGTGAGAGAGGGAATCACGCAGTGTGATGTGCAGGGGGGGTGTGAGAGGGAAGCAGCAGTGTGAGGTGCAGGGGGGTGAGAGAGGGAATCAGACAGTGTGAGGTGCAAGGGGTGAGATAGAGAAGTAGGTAGTGTGAGGTGCAGGGAGTGAGAGAGGGAAGCAGGGTAGTGTGAGGTGCAGGGAGTGAGAGAGGGAAGCAGGCAGTGTGAGGTGCAGGGAGTGAGAGAGGGAAGCAGGCAGTGTGAGGTGCAGGGAGTGAGAGAGGGAAGCAGGCAGTGTGAGGTGCAGGGAGTGAGAGAGTGGAAGCAGGTAGTGAGGTGCAGGGAGTGAGAGAGGGAAGTAGGTAGTGTGAGGGTGCAGGGAGTGAGAGAGGGAAGCAGGCAGTGTGAGGTGCAGTTAGTGAGAGAGGCAAGTAGGCAGTGTGAGGTGCAGGAAGTGAGAGAGGGAAGCAGGCAGTGTGAGGTGCAGGGAGTGAGAGAGGGAAGCAGGCAGTGTGAGGTGCAGGGTGTGAGAGAGGGAATCAGGCAGTGTCAGGTGCAGGAGGGAGAGAGAGAAGCAGGCAGTGTGAGGTGCAGTGTGTGAGAGAGAGAAGTAGGCAGTGTGAGGTGCAGGGAGTGAGAGTGGGAAAGCAGGCAGTGTGAGGTGCAGGGGGTGAGAGAGGCAATCAGGCAGTGTGAGGTGCTGGGGGTGAGAGAGGGGAAGCAGGCAGTGTGAGGTGCCGGGGGTGAGAGAGGGAATCAGGCAGTGTGAGGTGCAGGGAGTGAGAGAGGGAAGCAGGCAGTGTGACGTGCAGGGGGTGAGAGAGAGAAGTAGGCAGTGTGAGGTACTAGGGTGGGAGAGGAAAGCAGGCAGTGTGAGGTGCAGGGAGTGAGAGAGGGAAGCAGGCAGTGTGAGGTGCAGGGGGTGAGAGAGGGAATCAGGCAGTGTGAGATGCAGGGGGTGAGAGAGGGAAGCAGGCAGTGTGAGGTGCAGGGGGTGAGAGAGGGAATCAGACAGTTTGAGGTGCAGGGGGGTGAGAAAGAGAAGTAGGTAGTGTGAGGTGCAGGGAGTGAGAGAGGGAAGTAGGTAGTGTGAAGTGCAGGGAGTGAGAGAGGGAAGCAGGCAGTGTGAGGTGCAGGGAGTGAGAGAGGGAAGCAGGTAGTGAGGTGCAGGGAGTGAGAGAGGGAAGTAGGTAGTGTGGAGGTGCAGGAGTGAGAGAGGGAAGCAGGCAGTGTGAGGTGCAGATAGTGAGAGAGGGAAGTAGGCAGTGTGAGGTGCAGGGAGTGAGAGAGGGAACCAGGCAGTGTGAGGTGCAGGGGGGTGAGAGAGGGAAGTAGCCAGTGTGAGGTGCAGGGAGTGAGAGAGGGAAGCAGGCAGTGTGAAGTGCAGGGGGTGAGAGAGGGACTCAGGCAGTGTGAGGTGCAAGGGGTGAGAGAGGGAAGCAGGCATTGTGAGGTGCAGGGGGTGAGAGAGAGAAGTAGGCAGTGTGAGGGTACTGTGGTGGGAGAGTGAAGTAGGCAGTGTGAGGTGCAGGGGGTGGGTGAGGGAAGCAGGTAGTGTGAGATGCCGGGGTGAGAGAGGGAAGAAGGTAGTGTAAGGTGAGGGGGTGGTTGAGGAAAGTAGACAGTGTGAGGTGCTGGGGGTGGGAGAGGGAAGTAGCTTGTGTGAGGTGCAGGGGGTGAGAGAGGGAAGTAGGTAGTGTGAGGTGCAGGGGGTGAGAGAGGGAAGTAGGCAGTGTGAGGTGCAGGGGGTGGGAGGGGTATGCAGGCAGTGTGAGGTGCAGGGAGTGGGAAGAGAGGGAAGCAGGTAGTGTGAGGTGCAGGGGGGTGGGAGAGGGAAACAGGCAGTGTGAGGTGCAGGTGGTGAGAGAGAGAAGCAGGTACCAGTAGTGTGAGGTGCAGGTGGTGAGAGAGAGAAGTAGGCAGTGTGAGGTGCTGGGGGTGGGAGAGGGAAGTAGCTAGTGTGAATTGCAGGGAGTGGGAAGAGAGAGAAGTAGGCAGTGTGAGTGCAGGGAGTGAGAGAGGGAAGCAGGCAGTGTGAGGTGCAGGGGGTGAGAGAGAGAAGTAGGCAGTGTGAGGTACTGGGGTGGGAGAGGGAAGTAGGCAGTGTGAGGTGCAGGGTGTGGGTGATGGAAGCAGGTAGTGTGAGGTGCCGGGTGAGAGAGGGAAGCAGGTAGTGTTAGGTGAGGGGGGTGAGAGAGGGAATCAGACAGTGTGAGGTGCAGGGGGTGAGAGAGAGAAGTAGGGCAGTGTGAGGTAATGGGGGTGGGAGAGGGAAGTAGGCAGTGTGAGGTGCAGGAGTGTGAGAAGGAAGCAGGCAGTGTGAGGTGCAGGGAGTGAGAGAGGGAATCAGGCAGTGTGAGGTGCAGGGGGTGAGAGAGGGAAGCAGGTAGTGTGAGGTGCAGGGGTGAGGAGAGGAATCAGACAGTGTGGGGTGCAGGGGGTGAGAAAGAAAAGTAGGTAGTCTGAGGTGCAGGGAGTGAGAAGAGGGAAGCAGGCAGTGTGAGGTGCAGGGAGTGAGAGAGGGAAGCGGGCAGAGTGAGGTGCAGGGAGTTAGAGAGGGAAGCAGGCAGTGTGAGGTGCAGGAGTGAGAGAGGGAAGTAGGTAGTGTGAGGTGCAGGGGGTGAGAGAGGGAAGTAGGTAGTGTGAGGTGCACAGAGGTGAGAGAGGGAAGCAGGTAGTGTGAGGTGCAGGGAGAGAGAGAGGGAAGCAGGCAGTGTGAGGTGCAGGGGGTGAGAGAGGGAATCAGGCAGTGTGAGGTGCAGGGAGTGAGAGAGGGAAGCAGGCAGTGTGAGGTGCAGGGGGTGAGAGAGAGAAGTAGGCAGAGTGAGGTACTGGGGTGGGAGAGGGAAGTAGGCAGTGTGAGGTGCAGGGAGTGAGAGAGGGAAGCAGGCAGTGTGAGGTGCAGGGGGTGGGTGATGGAAGCAGGTAGTGTGAGGTGCAGGGGGTGAGAGGGAAGTAGGTAGTCTGAGGTGCAGGGAGTGAGAGAGGGAAGTAGGTAGTGTGAGGTGCAGGGAGTGAGAGAAGGAAGCAGGTAGTGTGAGGT
Organism: Taudactylus pleione; assembly: GCA_031769625.1. Taxonomy (NCBI): domain Eukaryota; kingdom Metazoa; phylum Chordata; class Amphibia; order Anura; family Myobatrachidae; genus Taudactylus; species Taudactylus pleione. Next base: position 2,743,536 of record JAUIMM010000016.1, on the reverse strand, counting down.
GCAGGGAGTGAGAGAGGGAAGCAGGCAGTGTGAGGTGCAGGGAGTGAGAGAGGGAAGTGGGTAGTGTGAGGTGCAGGGAGTGAGAGAGGGAAACAGCAGTGTGAGGTGCAGGGAGTGAGAGAGGGAAGTAGGTAGAGTGAGGTGCAGTGAGAGAGAGAGGGGAGCAGGCAGTTTGAGGTGCAGGGAGTGAGAGAGGGAAGTAGGTAGAGTGAGGTGCAGGGAGTGAGAGAGGGAAGTAGGTAGTGTGAGGTGCAAGGAGTGAAAGAGGGAAGCAGGTAGTGTGAGGTCCCAGGGAGTGAGAGAGGGAAGCAGGCAGTGTGAGGAGCAGGGAGTGAGAGAGGGAAGCAGGCAGTGTGAGGTGCAGGGAGTGAGAGAGAGAAGCAGGCAGTGTGAGGTGGAGGGAGTGAGAGAGGGAAGCAGGTTGTGTGAGTTGCAGGGAGTGAGAGAGGGAAGTAGGTAGTGTGAGGTGCAGGGAGTGAGAGAGGGAAGCAGGCAGTGTGAGGTGCAGGGGGTGAGAGAGGGAAGTAGGCAGTGTGAGGTGCAGGGAGTGAGAGAGGGAAGCAGGCAGTGGGAAGTGCAAGGGGTGAGAGAGGGAATCAGGCAGTGTGAGGTGCAAGGGGTGAGAGAGGGAAGCAGGCAGTGTGAGGTGCAAGGGGGTGAGAGAGAGAAGTAGGCAGTGTCAGGTACTGGGGTGGGAGAGCGAAGAAGGCAGTGTGAGGTGCTGGGGTGGGAGAGGGAAGTAGGCAGTGTGAGGTGCAGGGGGTGGGTGAGGGAAGCAGGTAGAGTGAGGTGCCGGGGCAAGAGAGGGAAGCAGGTAGTGTAAGGGTGAGGGGGTGGTTTGAGGAAAGTAGACAGTGTGAGGTGCTGGGGGGTGGGAGAGGGAAGTAGCTAGTGTGAGGTGCAGGGGGTGAGAGAGGGAAGTAGGTAGTGTGAGGTGCAGGGGGTGAGAGAGGGAAGCAGGCAGTGTGAGGTGCAGGGGGGTGAGAGAGGGAATCAGGCAGTGTGAGGTGCAGGGAGTGAGAGAGGGAAGCAGGCAGTGTGAGGTGCAAGGAGTGAGAGAGGGAACCAGGCAGTGTGAGGTGCAGGGGGTTGAGAGAGGGAAGTAGGTAGTGCTGAGGAACAGGGAGTGAGAGAGGGAAGCAGGCAGTGTGAGGTGCAGGGGGTGAGAGAGGGAATCAGGCAGTGTGAGGTGCAGGGGGTGAGAAAGGGAAGCAGGTAGTGTGAGGTGCAGGGGGTGAGAAGAGAAGTAGGTAGTGTGAGGTGCAGGGAGTGAGAGAGGAAGTAGGTAGTGTGAGGTGCAGGGAGTGAGAGAGGGAAGCAGGCAGTGTGAGGTGCAGGGAGTGAGAGAGGGAAGTAGGTAGTGTGAGGTGCAGGGAGTGAGAGAGGGAAGCAGGCAGTGTGAGGTGCAGGGAGTGAGAGAGGGAAGTAGGCAGTGTGAGGTGGAGGGTATAAGCGAGGGAACCAGGCAGTGTGAGGTGCAGGGGGTGAGAGAGGGAAGTAGGCAGTGTGAGGAGCAGGGAGTGAGAGTGGGAAGCAGGCAGTGTGAAGTGCAGGGGGTGAGAGAGGGAATGAGGCAGTGTGAGGTGCAAGGGGTGAGAGAGGGAAGCAGGAAGTGTGTTTTGCAGGGGTGAGAGAGAGAAGTAGGCAGTGTGAGGTACTGGGGTGGGAGAGGGAAGTAGGTAGTGTGAGGTGCAGGGAGTGAGAGAGGGAAGTAGGTAGTGTGAGGTGCAGGGAGTGAGAGAGGGAAGCAGGTAGTGTGAGGTGGAGGGAGTGAGAGAGGGAAGCAGGCAGTGTGAGGTGCAGGGGGTGGGTGAGGGAAGCAGGTAGTGTGAGGTGCCGGGGTAAGAGAGGGAAGCAGGTAGTGTAAGGTGAAGGGGTGGTTGAGGAAAGTAGACAATGTGAGGTGCTGGGCGTGGGAGAGGGAAGTAGCTAGTGTGAGATGCAGGAGGTGAGAGAGGGAAGCAGGCAGTGTGAGGTACAGGGAGCGAGAGAGGGAAGTGGGTAGTGTGTGGTGCAGGGAGGGAGAGAGGGAAGCAGGCAGTGTGAGGTGCAGGGAGTGAGAGAGGGAAGTAGGTAGAGTGAGGTGCAGGGGGTGAGAGAGGGAAACAGGTAGTGTAAGGTGAAGGGGTGGTTGAGGAAAGTAGACAGTGTGAGGTGCAAGGGGTGAGAGAGGGAAGCAGGAAGTGTGAGGTGCAGGGGGTGAGAGAGAGAAGTAGTCAGTGTGAGGTACTGGGGTGGGAGAGGGAAGTAGGCAGTGTGAGGTGCTGGGGTGGGAGAGGGAAGTAGGCAGTGTGAGGTGCAGGGGGTGGGTGAGGGAAGCAGGTAATGTAAGGTGCCAGGGAGAGAGAGGGAAGCAGGTAGTGTAAGGTGAGGGGGTAAAATAGACATTGTGAGGTACTGGGGGTGGGAGAGGGAAGTAGCTAGTGTGAGGTGCAGGGGGTGAGAGAGGGAAGTAGGTAGTGTGAGGTGCAGGGGGTGAGAGAGGGAAGCAGGCAGTGTGAGGTGTAGGGGGTGAGAGAGAGAAGTAGGCAGTGTGAGGTACTGGGGTGGGAGAGGGAAGTAGGTAGTGTGAGGTGCAGGGAGTGAGAGAGGGAAGTAGGTAGTGTGAGGTGCAGGGAGTGAGAGAGGGAAGCAGGTAGTGTGAGGTGCAGGGAGCGAGAGAGGGAAGCAGGCAGTGTGAGGTGCAGGGGGTGAGAGAGGGAAGTAGCCAGTGTGAGGTGCAGGGAGTGAGAGAGGGAAGCAGGCAGTGTGAAGTGCAGGGGGTGAGAGAGGGACTCAGGCAGTGTGAGGTGCAAGGGGTGAGAGAGGGAAGCAGGCATTGTGAGGTGCAGGGGGTGAGAGAGAGAAGTAGGCAGTGTGAGGTACTGTGGTGGGAGAGTGAAGTAGGCAGTGTGAGGTGCAGGGGGTGGGTGAGGGAAGCAGGTAGTGTGAGATGCCGGGGTGAGAGAGGGAAGAAGGTAGTGTAAGGTGAGGGGGTGGTTGAGGAAAGTAGACAGTGTGAGGTGCTGGGGGTGGGAGAGGGAAGTAGCTAGTGTGAGGTGCAGGGGGTGAGAGAGGGAAGTAGGTAGTGTGAGGTGCAGGGGGTGAGAGAGGGAAGTAGGCAGTGTGAGGTGCAGGGGGTGGGAGGGGTATGCAGGCAGTGTGAGGTGCAGGGAGTGGGAAGAGAGGGAAGCAGGTAGTGTGAGGTGCAGGGGGGTGGGAGAGGGAAACAGGCAGTGTGAGGTGCAGGTGGTGAGAGAGAGAAGCAGGTACCAGTAGTGTGAGGTGCAGGTGGTGAGAGAGAGAAGTAGGCAGTGTGAGGTGCTGGGGGTGGGAGAGGGAAGTAGCTAGTGTGAATTGCAGGGAGTGGGAAGAGAGAGAAGTAGGCAGTGTGAGGTGCAGGGAGTGAGAGACAGAAGCAGGCAGTGTGAGGTGCAGGGGGTGAGAGAGAGAAGTAGGCAGTGTGAGGTACTGGGGTGGGAGAGGGAAGTAGGCAGTGTGAGGTGCAGGGAGTGGGTGATGGAAGCAGGTAGTGTGAGGTGCCGGGGTGAGAGAGGGAAGCAGGTAGTGTTAGGTGAGGGGGTGAGAGAGGGAATCAGACAGTGTGAGGTGCAGGGGGTGAGAGAGAGAAGTAGGCAGTGTGAGGTAATGGGGTGGGAGAGGGAAGTAGGCAGTGTGAGGTGCAGGGAGTGTGAGAAGGAAGCAGGCAGTGTGAGGTGCAGGGAGTGAGAGAGGGAATCAGGCAGTGTGAGGTGCAGGGGGTGAGAGAGGGAAGCAGGTAGTGTGAGGTGCAGGGGGTGAGAGAGGGAATCAGACAGTGTGGGGTGCAGGGGGTGAGAAAGAAAAGTAGGTAGTCTGAGGTGCAGGGAGTGAGAGAGGGAAGCAGGCAGTGTGAGGTGCAGGGAGTGAGAGAGGGAAGCGGGCAGTGTGAGGTGCAGGGAGTTAGAGAGGGAAGCAGGCAGTGTGAGGTGCAGGGAGTGAGAGAGGGAAGTAGGTAGTGTGAGGTGCAGGGGGTGAGAGAGGGAAGTAGGTAGTGTGAGGTGCACGGAGTGAGAGAGGGAAGCAGGTAGTGTGAGGTGCAGGGAGAGAGAGAGGGAAACAGGCAGTGTGAGGTGCAGGGGGTGAGAGAGGGAATCAGGCAGTGTGAGGTGCAGGGAGTGAGAGAGGGTAGCAGGCAGTGTGAGGTGCAGGGGGTGAGAGAGAGAAGTAGGCAGAGTGAGGTACTGGGGTGGGAGAGGGAAGTAGGCAGTGTGAGGTGCAGGGAGTGAGAGAGGGAAGCAGGCAGTGTGAGGTGCAGGGGGTGGGTGATGGAAGCAGGTAGTGTGAGGTGCAGGGGGTGAGAGAGGGAAGTAGGTAGTCTGAGGTGCAGGGAGTGAGAGAGGGAAGTAGGTAGTGTGAGGTGCAGGGAGTGAGAGAAGGAAGCAGGTAGAGTGAGGTGCAGGGAGTGAGAGAGGGAAGCAGGCAGTGTGAGGTGCAGGGAGTGAGAGAGTGAAGTGGGTAGTGTGAGGTGCAGGGAGTGAGAGAGGGAAGCAGGCAGTGTGAGGTGCAGGGAGTGAGAGAGGGAAGTAGGTAGAGTGAGGTGCAGGGAGAGAGAGAGGGGAGCAGGCAGTTTGAGGTGCAGGGAGTGAGAGAGGGAAGTAGGTAGAGTGAGGTGCAGGGAGTGAGAGAGGGAAGTAGGTAGTGTGAGGTGCAAGGAGTGAAAGAGGGAAGCAGGTAGTGTGAGGTCCAGGGAGTGAGAGAGGGAAGCAGGCAGTGTGAGGAGCAGGGAGTGAGAGAGGGAATCAGGCAGTGTGAGGTGCAAGGGGTGAGAGAGGGAAGCAGGAAGTGTGAGGTGCAGGGGTGAGAGAGAGAAGTAGGCAGTGTGAGGTACTGGGGTGGGAGAGGGAAGTAGGTAGTGTGAGGTGTAGGGAGTGAGAGAGGGAAGTAGGTAGGGTGAGGTGCAGGGAGTGAGAGAGGGAAGCAGGTAGTGTGAGGTGCAGGGAGTGAGAGAGGGAAGCAGGCAGTGTGAGGTGCAGGGGGTGGGTGAGGGAAGCAGGTAGTGTGAGGTGCCGGGATAAGAGAGGGAAGCAGGTAGTGTAAGGTGAAGGGGTGGTTGAGGAAAGTAGACAATGTGAGGTGCTGGGCGTGGGAGAGGGAAGTAGCTAGTGTGAGTTGCAGGAGGTGAGAGAGGGAAGCAGGCAGTGTGAGGTACAGGGAGTGAGAGAGGGAAGTGGGTAGTGTGAGGTGCAGGGAGGGAGAGAGGGAAGCAGGCAGTGTGAGGTGCAGGGAGTGAGAGAGGGAAGTAGGTAGAGTGAGGTGCAGGGGGTGAGAGAGGGAAACAGGTAGTGTAAGGTGAAGGGGTGGTTGAGGAAAGTAGACAGTGTGAGGTGCAAGGGGTGAGAGAGGGAATCAGGAAGTGTGAGGTGCAGGGTGTGAGAGAGAGAAGTAGGCAGTGTGAGGTACTGGGGTGGGAGAGGGAAGTAGGCAGTGTGAGGTGCTGGGGTGGGAGAGGGAAGTAGGCAGTGTGAGGTGCAGGGGGTGGGTGAGGGAAGCAGGTAATGTAAGGTGCCAGGGTGAGAGAGGGAAGCAGGTAGTGTAAGGTGAGGGGGTGGATGAGGAAAATAGACAGTGTGAGGTACTGGGGGTGGGAGAGGGAAGTAGCTAGTGTGAGGTGCAGGGGGTGAGAGAGGGAAGTAGGTAGTGTGAGGTGCAGGGGGTGAGAGAGGGAAGCAGGCAGTGTGAGGTGTAGGGGGTGAGAGAGAGAAGTAGGCAGTGTGAGGTACTGGGGTGGGAGAGGGAAGTAGGTAGTGTGAGGTGCAGGGAGTGAGAGAGGGAAGTAGGTAGTGTGAGGTGCAGGGAGTGAGAGAGGGAAGCAGGTAGTGTGAGGTGCAGGGAGCGAGAGAGGGAAGCAGGCAGTGTGAGGTCCAGGGGGTGAGACAGGGAAGCAGGTAGTGTGAGGTGCAGGGGGTGAGAGAGGGAATCAGACAGTGTGAGGTGCAGGGGGTGAGAAAGAGAAGTAGGCAGTGTGAGGTACTGGGGTGGGAGAGGGAAGTAGGTAGTGTGAGGTGCAGGGAGTGAGAGAGGGAAGTAGGAAGTGTGAGGTGGAGGGAGTGAGAGAGGGAAGCAGGTAGTGTGAGGTGCAGGGGGTGAGAGAGGGAAGCAGGTAGTGTGAGGTGCCGGGATTAGAGAGGGAAGCAGGCAGTGTGAGGTGCAGGGGGTGGGTGAGGGAAGCAGGTAGTGTAAGGTGAAGGGGTGGTTGAGGAATGTAGACAGTGTGAGGTGCTGGGGGTGGGAGAGGCAAGTAGCTAGTGTGAGGTGCAGGGGGTGAGAGAGGGAAGCAGGCAGTGTGAAGTGCATGGGGTAAGAGAGGGAAGTAGGTAGTGTGAGGTGCAGGGAGTGAGAGAGGGAAGCAGGCAGTGTGAGGTGCAGGGAGTGAGAGAGGGAACCAGGCAGTGTGAAGTGCAGGGGGTGAGAGAGGGAAGTAGGTAGGGTGAGGTGCAGGGAGAGAGAAAGGGAAGTAGGTAGTGTGAGGTGCAGGGGTTGAGAGAGGGAAGCAGGCAGTTTGAGGTGCAGGGGGTGAGAGAGAGAATCAGGCAGTGTGAGGTGCAGGGAGTGAGAGAGGGAAGCAGGCAGTGTTAGGTGCAGGGAGTGAGAGAGGGAACCAGGCAGTGTGAGATGCAGGGGGTGAGAGAGGAAAGTAGGTAGTGTGAGGTGCAGGGAGTGAGAGAGGGAAGCAGGCAGTGTGAGGTGCAGGGGTTTAGAGAGGGAATCAGGCAGTGTGAGGTGCAGGGGGTGAGATAGGGAAGCAGGTAGTGTGAGGTGCAGGGGGTGAGAGAGGGAATCAGACAGTGTGACGTGCAGGGGGTGAGAAAGAGAAGTAGGTAGTGTGAGGTGAAGGGAGTGAGAGAGGGAAGTAGGTAGTGTGAGGTGCAGGGAGTGAGAGAAGGAAGCAGGCAGTGTGAGGTGCAGGGAGTGATAGAGGGAAGCGGGTAGTGTGAGGTGCAGGGAGTGAGAGAGGGAAGCAGGCAGTGTGAGGTGCAGGGAGTGAGAGAGGGAAGTAGGTAGTGAGAGGTGCAGGGAGTGAGAGAGGGAAGCAGGCAGTGTGAGGTGCAGGGAGTGAGAGAGGGAAGTAGGTAGTGTGAGGTGCAGGGGGTGAGAGAGGGAAGTAGGTAGTGTGAGGTGCAGGGGGTGAGAGAGGGAAATAGGTAGTGTGAGGTGCAGGTAGTGAGAGAGGGAAGTAGGCAGTGTGAGGTGCAGGGAGTGAGAGAGGGAAGCAGGCAGTGTCAGGTGCAGGGAGTGAGAGAGGGAACCAGGCAGTGTGAGGTGCAGGGGGTGAGAGAGGGAAGTAGGTATTGTGAGGTGCAGGGTGTGAGATAAGGAAGTAGGTAGTGTGAGGTGCAGGAGGTGAGAGAGGGAAGCAGGCAGTGTGGGGCGCAAGTGGTGAGAGAGAGAATCAGGCAGTGTGAGGTGCAGGGGGTGAGAGAGGGAAGCAGGCAGTGTGAGGTGCAGGGGGTGAGAGAGGGAATCAGGCAGTGTGAGGTGCAGGGGGTGAGAGAGGGAAGCAGGTAGTGTGAGGTGCAGGGGGTGAGAGAGGGAATCAGACAGTGTGAGGTGCAGGGGGTGAGAAAGAGAAGTAAGTAGTGTGAGGAGAAGGGAGTGAGAGTGGGAAGTAGGTAGTGTGAGGTGCAGGGAGTGAGAGAAGGAAGCAGGCAGTGTGAGGTGCAGGGAGTGAGAGAGGGAAGCGGGTAGTGTTAGGTGCAGGGAGTGAGAGAGGGAAGCAGGCAGTGTGAGGTGCAGGGAGTGAGAGAGGGAAGTAGGTAGTGTGAGGTGCAGGGAGTGAGAGAAGGAACCAGGCATTGTGAGGTGCAGGGAGTGAGAGAGGGAAGCAAGTAGTGTGAGGTGCAGGGGTTGAGAGAGGGAAGCAGGCAGTGTGAGGTGCAGGGGGTGAGAGAGAGAATCAGGCAGTGTGAGGTGCAGGGAGTGAGAGAGGGAAGCAGGCAGTGTTAGGTGCAGGGAGTGAGAGAGGGAACCAGGCAGTGTGAGATGCAGGGGGTGAGAGAGGAAAGTAGGTAGTGTGAGGTGCAGGGAGTGAGAGAGGGAAGCAGGCAGTGTGAGGTGCAGGGGTTTAGAGAGGGAATCAGGCAGTGTGAGGTGCAGGGGGTGAGAGAGGGAAGCAGGTAGTGTGAGGTGCAGGGGGTGAGAGAGGGAATCAGACAGTGTGACGTGCAGGGGGTGAGAAAGAGAAGTAGGTAGTGTGAGGTGAAGGGAGTGAGAGAGGGAAGTAGGTAGTGTGAGGTGCAGGGAGTGAGAGAAGGAAGCAGGCAGTGTGAGGTGCAGGGAGTGATAGAGGGAAGTGGGTAGTGTGAGGTGCAGGGAGTGAGAGAGGGAAGCAGGCAGTGTGAGGTGCAGGGAGTGAGAGAGGGAAGTAGGTAGTGTGAGGTGCAGGGGGTGAGAGAGGGAAGTAGGTAGTGTGAGGTGCAGGGGGTGAGAGAGGGAAATAGGTAGTGTGAGGTGCAGGTAGTGAGAGAGGGAAGTAGGCAGTGTGAGGTGCAGGGAGTGAGAGAGGGAAGCAGGCAGTGTGAGGTGCAGGGAGTGAGAGAGGGAACCAGGCAGTGTGAGGTGCAGGGGGTGAGAGAGGGAAGTAGGTATTGTGAGGTGCAGGGTGTGAGATAAGGAAGTAGGTAGTGTGAGGTGCAGGAGGTGAGAGAGGGAAGCAGGCATTGTGAGGCGCAAGGGGTGAGAGAGAGAATCAGGCAGTGTGAGGTGCAGGGGGTGAGAGAGGGAAGCAGGCAGTGTGAGGTGCAGGGGGTGAGAGAGGGAATCAGGCAGTGTGAGGTGCAGGGGGTGAGAGAGGGAAGCAGGTAGTGTGAGGTGCAGGGGGTGAGAGAGGGAATCAGACAGTGTGAGGTGCAGGGGGTGAGAAAGAGAAGTAAGTAGTGTGAGGAGAAGGGAGTGAGAGTGGGAAGTAGGTAGTGTGAGGTGCAGGGAGTGAGAGAGGGAAGCAGGCAGTGTGAGGTGCAGGGAGGGAGAGAGGGAAGTAGGTAGTGTGAGGTGCAGGGAGTGAGAGAAGGAACCAGGCATTGTGAGGTGCAGGGAGTGAGAGAGGGAAGCAAGTAGTGTGAGGTGCAGGGGTTGAGAGAGGGAAGCAGGCAGTGTGAGGTGCAGGGGGTGAGAGAGAGAATCAGGCAGTGTGAGGTGCAGGGAGTGAGAGAGGGAAGCAGGCAGTGTTAGGTGCAGGGAGTGAGAGAGGGAAGCAGGCAGTGTGAGATGCAGGGGGTGAGAGAGGAAAGTAGGTAGTGTGAGGTGCAGGGAGTGAGAGAGGGAAGTAGGCAGTGTGAGGTGCAGGGGTTTAGAGAGGGAATCAGGCAGTGTGAGGTGCAGGGGGTGAGAGAGGGAAGCAGGTAGTGTGAGGTGCAGGGGGTGAGAGAGGGAATCAGACAGTGTGACGTGCAGGGGGTGAGAAAGAGAAGTAGGTAGTGTGAGGTGAAGGGAGTGAGAGAGGGAAGTAGGTAGTGTGAGGTGCAGGGAGTGAGAGAAGGAAGCAGGCAGTGTGAGGTGCAGGGAGTGATAGAGGGAAGTGGGTAGTGTGAGGTGCAGGGAGTGAGAGAGGGAAGCAGGCAGTGTGAGGTGCAGGGAGTGAGAGAGGGAAGTAGGTAGTGAGAGGTGCAGGGAGTGAGAGAGGGAAGCAGGCAGTGTGAGGTGCAGGGAGTGAGAGAGGGAAGTAGGTAGTGTGAGGTGCAGGGGGTGAGAGAGGGAAGTAGGTAGTGTGAGGTGCAGGGGGTGAGAGAGGGAAATAGGTAGTGTGAGGTGCAGGTAGTGAGAGAGGGAAGTAGGCAGCGTGAGGTGCAGGGAGTGAGAGAGGGAAGCAGGCAGTGTGAGGTGCAGGGAGTGAGAGAGGGAACCAGGCAGTGTGAGGTGCAGGGGGTGAGAGAGGGAAGTAGGTATTGTGAGGTGCAGGGTGTGAGATAAGGAAGTAGGTAGTGTGAGGTGCAGGAGGTGAGAGAGGGAAGCAGGCAGTGTGAGGCGCAAGGGGTGAGAGAGAGAATCAGGCAGTGTGAGGTGCAGGGGGTGAGAGAGGGAAGCAGACAGTGTGAGGTGCAGGGGGTGAGAGAGGGAATCAGGCAGTGTGAGGTGCAGGGGGTGAGAGAGGGAAGCAGGTAGTGTGAGGTGCAGGGGGTGAGAGAGGGAATCAGACAGTGTGAGGTGCAGGGGGTGAGAAAGAGAAGTAAGTAGTGTGAGGAGAAGGGAGTGAGAGTGGGAAGTAGGTAGTGTGAGGTGCAGGGAGTGAGAGAAGGAAGCAGGCAGTGTGAGGTGCAGGGAGTGAGAGAGGGAAGCGGGTAGTGTGAGGTGCAGGGAGTGAGAGAGGGTAGCAGGCAGTGTGAGGTGCAGGGAGTGAGAGAGGGAAGTAGGTAGTGTGAGGTGCAGGGAGTGAGAGAAGGAACCAGGCATTGTGAGGTGCAGGGAGTGAGAGAGGGAAGCAAGCAGTGTGAGGTGCAGGGAGTGAGAGAGGGAAGCAGGCAGTGTGAGGTGCAGGGAGTGAGAGAGGGAAGCAGGCAGTGTGATGTGCATGGGGTATGTGAGGGAAGCAGGTAGTGTGAGGTGCCGGGGTGAGAGAGGGAAGCAGGTAGTGTAAGGTGAGGGGGTGGTTGAGGAAAGAAGACAGTGTGAGGTACTGGGGGTGGGAGAGGGAAGTAGCTAGTGTGATGTGTAGGGGGTGAGAGAGGGAAGTAGGTAGTGTGAGGTGCAAGGGGTGAAAGAGGGAAGCAGGCAGTGTGAGGTGCAGGGGGTGAGAGAGGGAATCAGGCAGTGTGAGGTGCAGGGAGTGAGAGAGGGAAGCAGCAGTGTGAGGTGCAGGGAGTGAGAGAGGGAACCAGGCAGTGTGAGGTGCAGGGAGTGAGAGAGGGAAACAGGTAGTGTGAGGTGTAGGGGGTGAGAGAGGGAAGTAAGTAGTGTGAGGTGCATGGGATGAGAGAGGGAAGTAGGTAGTGTGAGGTGCACGGGGTGAGAGAGGGAAGTAGGTAGTGTGAGGTGCAGGGAGTGAGAGAGGGAAGCAGGCAGTGTGAGGTGCAGGGAGTGAGAGAGGGAAGTAGGTAGTGTGAGGTGCAGGGAGTGAGAGAGGGAAGTAGGTAGTGTGAGGTGCAGGGAGTGAGAGAGGGAAGCAGGCAGTGTGAGGTGCAGGGAGTGAGAGAGCGAAGCAGGCAGTGTGAGGTGCAGGGAGTGAGAGAGGGAAGCAGGCAGTGTGAGGTGCAGGGAGTGAGAGAGGAAAGCAGGTAGTGTGAGGTGCAGGGAGTGAGAGAGGGAACAAGGCTGTGTGAGGTGCAGGGGGTGAGAGAGGAAAGTAGGCAGTGTGAGGTGCACGGAGTGAGAGAGGGAAGCAGGCAGTGTGAAGTGCAGGGGGTGAGAGAGGGAATCAGGCAGTGTGAGGTGCAAGGGGTGAGAGAGGGAAGCAGGCAGTGTGAGGTGCAGGGGGTGAGAGAGAGAAGTAGGCAGTGTGAGGTACTGGGGTGGGAGAGGGAAGTAGCCAGTGTGAGGTGCAGGGAGTGAGAGAGGGAAGCAGGCAGTGTGAGGTGCAGGGGGTGGGTGAGGGAAGCAGGCAGTGTGAGGTGCAGGGGGTGGGTGAGGGAAGCAGGTAGTGTGAGGTGCCGGGGTGAGAGAGGGAAGCAGGTAGTGTAAGGTGAGGGGGAGGTTGAGGAAAGTAGACAGTGTGAGGTGCTGGGGGTGGGAGAGGGAAGTAGCTAGTGTGATGTGCAGGGGGTGAGAGAGGGAAGTAGGTAGTGTGAGGTGCAAGGGGTGAGAGAGGGAAGCAGGCAGTTTGAGGTGCGGGGGGTGAGAGAGGGAATCAGGCAGTGTGAGGTGCAGGGAGTGAGAGAGGGAAGCAGGCAGTATGAGGTGCAGGGAGTGAGAGAGGGAACCAGGCAGTGTGAGGTGCAGGGGGTGAGAGAGAGAAGTAGGTAGTGTGAGGTGCAGGGAGTGAGAGAGGGAAGCAGGCAGTGTGAGGTGCAGGAGGTGAGAGAGGGAATCAGGCAGTGTGAGGTGCAGGGGGTGAGAGAGGGAAGCAGGTAGTGTGAGGTGCAGGGGGTGAGAGAGGGAAGCAGGCAATGTGAGGTGCAGGGAGGGAGAGAGGGAAGCAGGCAGTGTGAGTTGCAGGGAGTGAGAGAGGGAAGTAGGTAGTGTGAGGTGCAGGGGGTGAGAGAGGGAAGTAGGTAGTGTGAGGTGCAGGGAGTGAGAGAGGGAAGCAGGCAGTGTGAGGTGCAGGGAGTGAGAGAGGGAAGTAGGTAGTGTGAGGTGCAGGGAGTGAGAGAGGGAAGTAGGTAGTGTGAGGTGCAGGGGGTGAGAGAGGGAAGTAGGTAGTGTGAGGTGCAGGGAGTGAGAGAGGGAAGTAGGCAGTGTGAGGTGCAGGGAGTGAGAGAGGGAATCAGGCAGTGTGAGGTGCAGGGAGTGAGAGAGGGAATCAGGCAGTGTGAGGTGCAAGGGGTGAGAGAGGGAAGCAGGCAGTGTGAGGTGCAGGGGGTGAGGGAGAGAAGTGGGCAGTGTGAGGTACTTGGGAGGGAGAGGGAAGTAGGCAGTGTGAGGTGCAGGGAGTGAGAGAGGGAAGCAGGCAGTGTGAGGTGCAGGGGGTGGGTGAGGGAAGCAGGCAGTGTGAGGTGCCGGGGGTGGGTGAGGGAAGCAGGTAGTGTGAGGTGCCGGGGTGAGAGAGGGAAGCAGGTAGTGTAATGTGAGGGGTAGGTTGAGGAAAGTAGACAGTGTGAGGTGCAGGGGGTGGGAGAGGGAAGTAGCTTGTGTGAGGTGCAGGGGGAGAGAGAGGGAAGTAGGTAGTGTGAGGTGCAGGGGGTGAGAGTGGGAAGCAGGCAGTGTGAGGTGCAGGGGGTGAGAGAGGGAATCAGGCAGTGCGAGGTGCAGGAAGTGAGAGAGGGAAGCAGGCAGTGTGAGGTGCAGGGAGTGAGAGAGGGAACCAGGCAGTGTGAGGTGCAGGGGTTGAGAGAGGGAAGTAGGTAGTGTGAGGTGCAGGGAGTGAGAGAGGGAAGCAGGCAGTGTGAGGTGCAGGGAGTGAGAGAGCGAAGCAGGCAGTGTGAGGTGCAGGGAGTGAGAGAGGGAAGCAGGCAGTGTGAGGTGCAGGGAGTGAGAGAGGAAAGCAGGTAGTGTGAGGTGCAGGGAGTGAGAGAGGGAACCAGGCTGTGTGAGGTGCAGGGGGTGAGAGAGGAAAGTAGGCAGTGTGAGGTGCACGGAGTGAGAGAGGGAAGCAGGCAGTGTGAAGTGCAGGGGGTGAGAGAGGGAATCAGGCAGTGTGAGGTGCAAGGGGTGAGAGAGGGAAGCAGGCAGTGTGAGGTGCAGGGGGTGAGAGAGAGAAGTAGGCAGTGTGAGGTACTGGGGTGGGAGAGGGAAGTAGCCAGTGTGAGGTGCAGGGAGTGAGAGAGGGAAGCAGGCAGTGTGAGGTGCAGGGGGTGGTTTAGGGAAGCAGGCAGTGTGAGGTGCAGGGGGTGGGTGAGGGAAGCAGGTAGTGTGAGGTGCCGGGGTGAGAGAGGGAAGCAGGTAGTGTAAGGTGAGGGGGAGGTTGAGGAAAGTAGACAGTGTGAGGTGCTGGGGGTGGGAGAGGGAAGTAGCTAGTGTGATGTGCAGGGGGTGAGAGAGGGAAGTAGGTAGTGTGAGGTGCAAGGGGTGAGAGAGGGAAGCAGGCAGTTTGAGGTGCGGGGGGTGAGAGAGGGAATCAGGCAGTGTGAGGTGCAGGGAGTGAGAGAGGGAAGCAGGCAGTATGAGGTGCAGGGAGTGAGAGAGGGAACCAGGCAGTGTGAGGTGCAGGGGGTGAGAGAGGGAAGTAGGTAGTGTGAGGTGCAGGGAGTGAGAGAGGGAAGCAGGCAGTGTGAGGTGCAGGAGGTGAGAGAGGGAATCAGGCAGTGTGAGGTGCAGGGGGTGAGAGAGGGAAGCAGGTAGTGTGAGGTGCAGGGGGTGAGAGAGGGAAGCAGGCAATGTGAGGTGCAGGGAGGGAGAGAGGGAAGCAGGCAGTGTGAGTTGCAGGGAGTGAGAGAGGGAAGTAGGTAGTGTGAGGTGCAGGGGGTGAGAGAGGGAAGTAGGTAGTGTGAGGTGCAGGGAGTGAGAGAGGGAAGCAGGCAGTGTGAGGTGCAGGGAGTGAGAGAGGGAAGTAGGTAGTGTGAGGTGCAGGGAGTGAGAGAGGGAAGTAGGTAGTGTGAGGTGCAGGGGGTGAGAGAGGGAAGTAGGTAGTGTGAGGTGCAGGGAGTGAGAGAGGGAAGTAGGCAGTGTGAGGTGCAGGGAGTGAGAGAGGGAATCAGGCAGTGTGAGGTGCAGGGAGTGAGAGAGGGAATCAGGCAGTGTGAGGTGCAAGGGGTGAGAGAGGGAAGCAGGCAGTGTGAGGTGCAGGGGGTGAGGGAGAGAAGTAGGCAGTGTGAGGTACTTGGGAGGGAGAGGGAAGTAGGCAGTGTGAGGTGCAGGGAGTGAGAGAGGGAAGCAGGCAGTGTGAGGTGCAGGGGGTGGGTGAGGGAAGCAGGCAGTGTGAGGTGCAGGGGGTGGGTGAGGGAAGCAGGTAGTGTGAGGTGCCTGGGTGAGTTAGGGAAGCAGGTAGTGTAATGTGAGGGGTAGGTTGAGGAAAAGTAGACAGTGTGAGGTGCAGGGGGTGGGAGAGGGAAGTAGCTTGTGTGAGGTGCAGGGGGTGAGAGAGGGAAGTAGGTAGTTTGAGGTGCAGGGGGTGAGAGTGGGAAGCAGGCAGTGTGAGGTGCAGGGGGTGAGAGAGGGAATCAGGCAGTGCGAGGTGCAGGAAGTGAGAGAGGGAAGCAGGCAGTGTGAGGTGCAGGGAGTGAGAGAGGGAACCAGGCAGTGTGAGGTGCAGGGGTTGAGAGAGGGAAGTAGGTAGTGTGAGGTGCAGGGAGTGAGAGAGGGAAGCAGGCAGTGTGAGGTGCAGGGGGTGAGAGATTGAATCAGGCAGTGTGAGCTGCAAGGGGTGAGAGAGGGAAGCAGGTAGTGTGAGGTGCAGGGGGTGAAAGAGGGAATCAGACAGTGTGAGGTGCAGGGGGTGAGAAAGAGAAGTAGGTAGTGTGAGGTGCAGGGATTGAAAGAGGGAAGTAGGTAGTGTGAGGTGGAGGGAGTGAGAGAAGGAAGCAGGCAGTGTGAGGTGCAGGGAGTGAGAGAGGGAAGTGGGTAGTGTGAGGTGCAGGGAGTGAGAGAGGGAAGCAGGCAGTGTGAGGTGCAGGGAGTGAGAGAGGGAAGTAGGTAGTGTGATGTGCAGGGAGTGAGAGAGGGAAGCAGGCAGTGTGAGGAGCGGGGAGTGAGAGAGGGAAGTAGGTAGTGTGAAGTGCAGGGAGTGAGAGAGGGAAGCAGGTTGTGTGAGGTGCAGGGAGTGAGAGAGGGAAGCAGGTAGTGTGAGGTGCAGGGAGTGAGAGAGGGAAGCAGGCAGTGTGAGGTGCAGGGGGTGAGAGAGGGAAGCAGGCAGTGTGAGGTGCAGGGAGTGAGAGAGGGAAGTGGGTAGTGTGAGGTGCAGGGAGTGAGAGAGGGAAGCTGGCAGTGTGAGGTGCAGGGGGTGAGAGAGGGAAGTAGGTAGTGTGAGGTGCAGGGAGTGAGAGAGGAAACCAGGCATTGTGAGGTGCAGGGAGTGAGAGAGGGAAGCAGGCAGTGTGAGGTGCAGGGGGTGAGAGAGGGAAGCAGGCAGTGTGAGCTGCAAGGGGTGAGAGAGGGAAGCAGGTAGTGTGAGGTGCAGGGGGTGAGAGAGGGAATCAGACAGTGTGAGGTGCAGGGGGTGAGAAAGAGAAGAAGGTAGTGTGAGGGGCAGGGATTGAAAGAGGAAAGTAGGTAGTGTGAGGTGGAGCGAGAGAGAGAAGGAAGCAGGCAGTGTGAGGTGCAGGGAGTGAGAGAGGGAAGTGGGTAGTGTGAGGTGTAGGGAGTGAGAGAGGGAAGCAGGCAGTGTGAGGTGCATGGAGTGAGAGAGGGAAGTAGGTAGTGTGAGGTGCAGGCAGTGAGAGAGGGAAGCAGGCAGTGTGAGGTGCAGGGGGTGGGTGAGGGAAGCAGGTAGTGTGAGGTGCCGGGGTAAGAGAGGGAAGCAGGTAGTGTAAGGTGAATGGGTGTTTGAGGAAAGTAGACAGTGAGAGGTGCTGGGAGTGGGAGAGGGAAGTAGCTAGTGTGAGGTGCAGGGGGTGAGAGAACAAAGTAGGTAAAGTGAGGTGCTGGGGGTGAGAGAGGGAATCAGGCAGTGTGAGGTGCAGGGAGTGAGAGAGGGAAGCACGCAGTGTGCAGTGCAGGGGGTGAGAGAGGGAATCAGGCAGTGTGAGTTGCAGGGGGTGAGAGAGGGAAGCAGGTAGTGTGAGGTGCAGGAGGTGAGAGAGGGAATCAGGCAGTGTGAGGTGCAGGGCGTGAGAGAGGGAAGCAGGCAGTGTGAGGTGCAGGAAGTGAGAGAGGGAAGCAGGCAGTGTGAGGTGCAGTGAGTGAGACAGGGAAGCAGGCAGTGTGAGGTGCAGGAGGTGAGAGAGGGAATCAGGCAGTGTGAGGTACAGGGGATGAGAGAGAAAAGCAGGCAGTGTGAGGTGCAGGGGTGGGAAAGGGAAGCAGACTGTGTGAGGTGCTGGGGTGGGAGATGGAAGTAGGTAGTGTGAGGTGCAGGGAGTGAGAGAGAGGGAAGTAGGTAGTGTGAGGTGCAGGGAGTGAGAGAGGGAAGCAGGCAGTGTGAGGTGCAGGGAGTGAGAGAGGGAAGTGGGTAGTGTGAGGTGCAGGGAGTGAGAGAGGGAAGCAGGCAGTGTGAGGTGCAGGGAGTGAGAGAGGGAAGTAGGTAGTGTGAGGTGCAGGGAGTGAGAGAGGGAAGCAGGCAGTGTGAGGTGCAGGGAGTGAGAGAGGGAAGTAGGTAGTGTGAGGTGCAGGGAGTGAGAGAGGGAAGCAGGCAGTGTGAGGTGCAGGGGGTGAGAGAGGGAAGTAGGTAGTGTGAGGTGCAGGGAGTGAGAGAGGAAACCAGGCATTGTGAGGTGCAGGGAGTGAGAGACTGAAGCAGGCAGTGTGAGGTGCAGAGGGTGAGAGAGGGAAGCAGGCAGTGTGAGCTGCAAGGGGTGAGAGAGGGAAGCAGGTAGTGTGAGGTGCAGGCGGTGAGAGAGAGGGATTCAGACAGTGTGAGGTGCAGGAGGTGAGAAAGAGAAGAAGGTAGTGTGAGGGGCAGGGATTGAAAGAGGGAAGTAGGTAGTGTGAGGTGGAGCGAGTGAGAGAAGGAAGCAGGCAGTGTGAGGTGCAGGGAGTGAGAGAGGGAAGTGGGTAGTGTGAGGTGAAGGGAGTGAGAGAGGGAAGCAGGCAGTGTGAGGTGCATGGAGTGAGAGAGGGAATAAGGTAGTGTGAGGTGCAGGGAGTGAGAGAGGGAAGCAGGCAGTGTGAGGTGCAGGGGGTGGGTGAGGGAAGCAGGTAGTGTGAGGTGCCGGGGTAAGAGAGGGAAGCAGGTAGTGTAAGGTGAATGGGTGTTTGAGGAAAGTAGACAGTGAGAGGTGCTGGGAGTGGGAGAGGGAAGTAGCTAGTGTGAGGTGCAGGGGGTGAGAGAGCAAAGTAGGTAGAGTGAGGTGCTGGGGGTGAGAGAGGGAATCAGGCAGTGTGAGTTGCAGGGGGTGAGAGAGGGAAGCAGGTAGTGTGAGGTGCAGGAGGTGAGAGAGGGAATCAGGCAGTGTGAGGTGCAGGGAGTGAGAGAGGGAAGCAGGCAGTGTGAGGTGCAGGAAGTGAGAGAGGGAAGCAGGCAGTGTGAGGTGCAGTGAGTGAGACAGGGAAGCAGGCAGTGTGAGGTGCAGGGAGTGAGAGAGGGAAGCAGGCAGTGTGAGGTGCAGGAAGTGAGAGAGGGAAGCAATTAGTGTGAGGTGCAGGGGGTGAGAGAGGGAAGCAGGTAGTGTGAGGTGCAGTGAGTGAGAGAGGGAAGCAGGCAGTGTGAGGTGCAGTGAGTGAGAGAGCGAAGCAGGCAGTGTGAGGTGCAGGCGGGGGTGAGGGAAGCAGGTAGTGTGAGGTGCCGGGGTGAGAGAGGGAAGCAGGTAGTGTAAGGTGAGGGGGTGGTTGAGGAAAGTAGACAGTGTGAGGTGCTGGGGGTGGGAGAGGGAAGTAGCTAGTGTGAGGTGCAGGGGGTGAGAGAGGGAAGTAGGTAGTGTGAGGTGCAGGGCATGAGAGAGGGAAGCAGGCAGTGTGAGGTGCAGGGGGTGAGAGAGGGAATCAGGCAGTGTGAGGTGCAAGGAGTGAGAGAGGGAAGCAGGCAGTGTGAGGTGCAGGGAGTGAGAGAGGGAACCAAGCAGTGTGAGGTGCAGGGTGTGAGAGAGGGAAGTAGGTAGTGTGAGGTGCAGGGAGTGAGAGATGTAAGCAGGCAGTGTGAGGTGCAGGGGGTGAGAGAGGGAAGCAGGTAGTGTAAGGTGAGGGGGTGGTTGAGGAAAGTAGACAGTGTGAGGTGCAAGAGGTGAGAGAGGGAAGCAGGAAGTGTGAGGTGCAGGGGGTGAGAGAGAGACGAAGGCAGTGTGAGGTACTGGGGTGGGAGACGGAAGTAGGCAGTGTGAGGTGCTGGGGTGGGAGAGGGAAGTAGGCAGTGTGAGGTGCAGGGGTTGGCTGAGGGAAGCAGGTAGTGTGAGGTGCCGGGGTGAGAGAGGGAAGCAGGTAGTGTAAGGTGAGGGGGTGGTTGAGGAAAGTAGACAGTGTGAGGTGCTGGGGGTGGGAGAGGGAAGTAGCTAGTGTGAGGTGCAGGGGGTGAGAGAGGGAAGTAGGTAGTGTGAGGTGCAGGGGGTGAGAGAGGGAAGCAGGCAGTGTGAGGTGCAGGGGGTGAGAGAGGGAATCAGGCAGTGTGAGGTGCAGGGAGTGAGAGAGGGAATCTGGCAGTGTGAGGTGCAGGGAGTGAGAGAGGGAACCAGGCAGTGTGAGGTACAGGGTGTGAGAGAGGGAAGTAGGTAGTGTGAGGTGCAGGGAGTGAGAGATGGAAGCAGGCAGTGTGAGGTGCAGGGGGTGAGAGAGGGAAGCAGGCAGTGTGAGGTGCAGGGGGTGAGAGAGGGAAGCAGGCAGTGTGAGGTGCAGGGAGGTAGAGAGGGAAGCAGGCAGTGTGAGGTGCAGGGAGTGAGAGAGGGAAGTAGGTAGTGTGAGGTGCAGGGAGTGAGAGAGGAAACCAGGCATTGTGAGGTGCAGGGAGTGAGAGAGGGAAGCAGGCAGTGTGAGGTGCAGGGAGTGAGAGAGGGAAGCAGGCAGTGTGAGGTGCAGGAAGTGAGAGAGGGAAGCAGGTAGTGTGAGGTGCAGGGGGTGAGAGAGGGAAGCAGGTAGTGTGAGGTGCAGTGAGTGAGAGAGGGAAGCAGGCAGTGTGAGGTGCAGTGAGTGAGAGAGGGAAGCAGGCAGTGTGAGGTGCAGGTGGTGAGAGAGGGAAGTAGGTAGTGTGAGGTGCAGGGCGTGAGAGAGGGAAGCAGGCAGTGTGAGGTGCAGGGGGTGAGAGAGGGAATCAGGCAGTGTGAGGTGCAAGGAGTGAGAGAGGGAAGCAGGCCATGTGAGGTGCAGGGAGTGAGAGAGGGAACCAGGCAGTGTGAGGTGCAGGGTGTGGGAGATGTAAGAAGGCAGTGTGAGGTGCAGGGGGTGATAGAGGGAAGCAGGTAGTGTAAGGTGAGGGGGTGGTTGAGGAAAGTAGACAGTGTGAGGTGCAAGAGGTGAGAGAGAGGGAAGCAGGAAGTGTGAGGTGCAGGGGGTGAGAGAGAGAAGAAGGCAGTGTGAGGTACTGGGGTGGGAGAGGGAAGTAGGCAGTGTGAGGTGCTGGGGTGGGAGAGGGAAGTTGGCAGTGTGAGGTGCAGGGGGTGGGTGAGGGAAGCAGGTAGTGTGAGGTGCCGGGGTGAGAGAGGGAAGCAGGTAGTGTAAGGTGAGGGGGTGGTTGAGGAAAGTAGACAGTGTGAGGTGCTGGGGGTGGGAGAGGGATGTAGCTAGTGTGAGGTGCAGGGGGTGAGAGAGGGAAGTAGGTAGTGTGAGGTGCAGGGGGTGAGAGAGGGAAGCAGGCAGTGTGAGGTGCAGGGGGTGAGAGAGGGAATCAGGCAGTGTGAGGTGCAGCGAGTGAGAGAGGGAAGCTGGCAGTGTGAGGTGCAGGGAGTGAGAGAGGGAACCAGGCAGAGTGAGGTACAGGGTGTGCGAGAGGGAAGTAGGTAGTGTGAGGTGCAGGGAGTGAGAGATGGAAGCAGGCAGTGTGAGGTGCAGGGGGGAGAGAGGGAAGCAGGCAGTGTGAGGTGCAGGGGGTGAGAGAGGGAAGCAGGCAGTGTGAGGTGCAGGGGGTGAGAGAGGGAAGCAGGCAGTGTAAATTGCAGGGAGGGAGAGAGGGAAGCAGGCAGTGTGAGGTGCAGGGAGTGAGAGAGGGAAGTAGGTAGTGTGAGGTGCAGGGGGTGAGAGAGGGAAGTAGGTAGTGTGAGGTGCAGGGAGTGAGAGAGGGAAGCAGGCAGTGTGAGGTGCAGGGAGTGAGAGAGGGAAGTAGGTAGTGTGAGGTGCAGGGAGTGAGAGAGGGAAGTAGGTAGTGTGAGGTGCAGGGGGTGAGAGAGGGAAGTAGGTAGTGTGAGGTGCAGGGAGTGAGAGAGGGAAGTAGGCAGTGTGAGGTGCAGGGAGTGAGAGAGGGAAGCAGGCAGTGTGAGGTGCAGGGAGTGAGAGAGGGAACCAGACAGTGTGAGGTACAGGGTGTGAGAGAGGGAATCAGACAGTGTGAGGTGCATGGGGTGAGAAAGAGAAGTAGGTAGTGTGAGGTGCAGGGAGTGAGAGAGGGAAGTAGGTAGTGTGAGGTGCAGGGAGTGAGAGAAGGAAGCAGGCAGTGTGAGGTGCAGGGAGTGAGAGAGAGAAGCGGGTAGTGTGATGTGCAGGGAGTGAAAGAGGGAAGCAGGCAGTGTGAGGTGCAGGGTGTGAAAGAGGGAAGTAGGTAGTGTGAGGTGCAGGGAGTGAGAGAGGGAAGCAGGCAGTGTGAGGTGCAGGGAGTGAGAGAGGGAAGTAGGTAGTGTGAGGTGTAGGGAGAGAGAGAGGGAAGCAGGTATTGTGCAGTGCAGGGAGTGAGAGAGGGAAGCAGGCAGTGTGAGGTGCAGGGAGTGAGAGAGGGAAGCAGGCATTGTGAGGTGCAGGGAGTGAGAGAGGGAATCAGGCAGTGTGAAGTGCAGGGAGTGAGAGAGGGAAGAAGGCAGAGTGAGCTGCAGGGGGTGAGAGAGGGAAGCAGGCAGTGTGAGGTGCAGGGAGTGAGATTGGGAAGCAGGCAGTGTGAGGTGTAGGGAGTGAGAGAGGAAAGCAGGCAGTGTGAGGTGCAGGGAGTGAGAGAGGGAAGTAGGTAGTTTGAGGTGCAGGGAGTGAGAGAGGGAAGCAGGCAGTGTGAGGTGCAGGGAGTGAGAGAGGGAAGTAGGTAGTGTGAGGTGCAGGGGGTGAGAGAGGGAAGTAGGTAGTGTGAGGTGCAGGGAGAGAGAGAGGGAAGCAGGTAGTGTGAGGTGCAAGGAGTGAGAGAGGGAAGCAGGCAGTGTGAGGTGCAGGGAGTGAGAGAGGGAAGCAGGCAGTGTGAGGTGCAGGGAGTGAGAGAGGGAAGCAGGCAGTGTGAGGTGCAGGGAGTGAGAGAGGTAAGCAGGTAGTGTGAGGTGCAGGGAGTGAGAGAGGGAAGTAGGTAGTGTGAGGTGCAGGGAGTGAGAGGGAGAAGCAGGCAGTGTGAGGTGCAGGGAGTGAGAGAGGGAAGTAGGCAGTGTGAGGTGCAGGGAGTGAGAGAGGGAACCAGGCTGTGTGAGGTGCAGGGGGTGAGAGAGGAAAGTAGGCAGTGTGAGGTGCAGGGAGTGAGAGAGGGAAGCAGGCAGTTTGAAGTGCAGGGGGTGAGAGAGGGAATCAGGCAGTGTGAGGTGCAAGGGGTGAGAGAGGGAAGCAGGCAGTGTGAGGTGCAGGGGGTGAGAGAGGGAACCAGGCAGTGTGAGGTGCAGGGGGTGAGAGAGGGAAGTAGGTAGTGTGAGGTGCAGGTAGTGAGAGAGGGAAGCAGGCAGTGTGAGGTGCAGGGGATGAGAGAGGGAATCAGGCAGTGTGAGGTGCAGGGGGTTAGAGTGGGAAGAAGGTAGTGTGAGATGCAGGGGGTGAGAGAGGAAATCAGACAGTGTGAGGTGCAGGGGGTGAGAAAGAGAAGTAGGTAGTGTGAGGTGCAGGGAGTGAGAGAGGGAAGTAGGTAGTGTGAGGTGCAGGGAGTGAGAGAGGGAAGTAGGTTGTGTGAGGTGCAGGGAGTGAGAGAGGGAAGTAGGTAGTGTGAGGTGCAGGGAGTGAGAGAAGGAACCAGGCAGTGTGAGGTGCAGGGAGTGAGAGAGGGAAGTAGGCAGTGTGAGGTGCAGGGAGTGAGAGAGGGAACCAGGCTGTGTGAGGTGCAGGGGGTGAGAGAGGAAAGTAGGCAGTGTGAGGTGCAGGGAGTGAGAGAGGGAAGCAGGAAGTGTGAAGTGCAGCAGGGGGTGAGAGAGGGAATCAGGCAGTGTGCGGTGCAGGGGGTGAGAGAGGGAATCAGGCAGTGTGAGGTGCAGGGGGTGAGGGAGGGAAGCAGGTAGTGTGAGGTGCAGGAGGTGAGAGAGGGAATCAGGCAGTGTGAGGAACAGGGGATGAGAGAGAAAAGCAGGCAGTGTGAGATGCAGGGGTGGGAAAGGGAAGCAGACTGTTTGAGGTGCTGGGGTGGGAGATGGAAGTAGGTAGTGTGAGGTGCAGGGAGTGAGAGAGAGGGAAGTAGGTAGTGTGAGGTGCAGGGAGTGAGAGAGGGAAGCAGGCAGTGTGAGGTGCAGGGAGTGAGAGAGGGAAGTGGGTAGTGTGAGGTGCAGGGAGTGAGAGAGGGAAGCAGGCAGTGTGAGGTGCAGGGAGTGAGAGAGGGAAATAGGTAGTGTGAGGTGCAGGGAGTGAGAGAGGGAAGCAGGCAGTGTGAGGTGCAGGGAGTGAGAGAGGGAAGTGGTAGTGTGAGGTGCAGGGAGTGAGAGAGCGAAGCTGGCAGTGTGAGGTGCAGGGGGTGAGAGAGGGAAGTAGGTAGTGTGAGGTGCAGGGAGTGAGAGAGGAAACCAGGCATTGTGAGGTGCAGGGAGTGAGAGAGGGAAGCAGGCAGTGTGAGGTGCAGGGGGTGAGAGAGGGAAGCAGGCAGTGTGAGCTGCAAGGGGTGAGAGAGGGAAGCAGGTAGTGTGAGGTGCAGGGGGTGAGAGAGGGAATCAGACAGTGTGAGGTGCAGGGGGTGAGAGAGGTAAGTAGGCAGTGTGAGGTGCAGGGAGTGAGAGAGGGAACCAGGCTGTGTGAGGTGCAGGGGGTGAGAGAGGAAAGTAGGCAGTGTGAGGTGCAGGGAGTGAGAGAGGGAAGCAGGAAGTGTGAAGTGCAGCAGGGGGTGAGAGAGGGAATCAGGCAGTGTGCGGTGCAGGGGGTGAGAGAGGGAATCAGGCAGTGTGAGGTGCAGGGGGTGAGGGAGGGAAGCAGGTAGTGTGAGGTGCAGGAGGTGAGAGAGGGAATCAGGCAGTGTGAGGTACAGGGGATGAGAGAGAAAAGCAGGCAGTGTGAGGTGCAGGGGTAGGAAAGGGAAGCAGACTGTGTGAGGTGCTGGGGTGGGAGATGGAAGTAGGTAGTGTGAGGTGCAGGGAGTGAGAGAGAGGGAAGTAGGTAGTGTGAGGTGCAGGGAGTGAGAGAGGGAAGCAGGCTGTGTGAGGTGCAGGGAGTGAGAGAGGGAAGTGGGTAGTGTGAGGTGCAGGGAGTGAGAGAGGGAAGCAGGCAGTGTGAGGTGCAGGGAGTGAGAGAGGAAAGTAGGTAGTGTGAGGTGCAGGGAGTGAGAGAGGGAAGCAGGCAGTGTGAGGTGCAGGGAGTGAGAGAGGGAAGTAGGTAGTGTGAGGTGCAGGGAGTGAGAGAGGGAAGCAGGCAGTGTGAGGTGCAGGGGGTGAGAGAGGGAAGTAGGTAGTGTGAGGTGCAGGGAGTGAGAGAGGAAGCCAGGCATTGTGAGGTGCAGGGAGTGAGAGAGGGAAGCAGGCAGTGTGAGGTGCATGGGGTGAGAAAGAGAAGTAGGTAGTGTGAGGTGCAGGGAGTGAGAGAGGGAAGTAGGTAGTGTGAGGTGCAGGGAGTGAGAGAAGGAAGCAGGCAGTGTGAGGTGCAGGGAGTGAGAGAGAGAAGCGGGTAGTGTGATGTGCAGGGAGTGAAAGAGGGAAGCAGGCAGTGTGAGGTGCAGGGTGTGAAAAGGGAAGTAGGTAGTGTGAGGTGCAGGGAGTGAGAGAGGGAAGCAGGCAGTGTGAGGTGCAGGGAGTGAGAGAGGGAAGTAGGTAGTGTGAGGTGCAGGGAGTGAGAGAGGGAAGTAGGTAGTTTGAGGTGCAGGGAGAGAGAGAGGGAAGCAGGTATTGTGCAGTGCAGGGAGTGAGAGAGGGAAGCAGGCAGTGTGAGGTGCAGGGAGTGAGAGAGGGAAGCAAGCATTGTGAGGTGCAGGGAGTGAGAGAGGGAATCAGGCAGTGTGAAGTGCAGGGAGTGAGAGAGGGAAGAAGGCAGAGTGAGCTGCAGGGGGTGAGAGAGGGAAGCAGGCAGTGTGAGGTGCAGGGAGTGAGAGAGGGAAGCAGGCAGTGTGAGGTGTAGGGAGTGAGAGAGGAAAGCAGGCAGTGTGAGGTGCAGGGAGTGAGAGAGGGAAGTAGGTAGTTTGAGGTGCAGGGAGTGAGAGAGGGAAGCAGGCAGTGTGAGGTGCAGGGAGTGAGAGAGGGAAGTAGGTAGTGTGAGGTGCAGGGGGTGAGAGAGGGAAGTAGGTAGTGTGAGGTGCAGGGAGAGAGAGAGGGAAGCAGGTAGTGTGAGGTGCAGGGAGTGAGAGAGGGAAGCAGGCAGTGTGAGGTGCAGGGAGTGAGAGAGGGAAGCAGGCAGTGTGAGGTGCAGGGAGTGAGAGAGGGAAGCAGGCAGTGTGAGGTGCAGGGAGTGAGAGAGGTAAGCAGGTAGTGTGAGGTGCAGGGAGTGAGAGAGGGAAGTAGGTAGTGTGAGGTGCAGGGAGTGAGAGGGAGAAGCAGGCAGTGTGAGGTGCAGGGAGTGAGAGAGGGAAGTAGGCAGTGTGAGGTGCAGGGAGTGAGAGAGGGAACCAGGCTGTGTGAGGTGCAGGGGGTGAGAGAGGAAAGTAGGCAGTGTGAGGTGCAGGGAGTGAGAGAGGGAAGCAGGCAGTGTGAAGTGCAGGGGGTGAGAGAGGGAATCAGGCAGTGTGAGGTGCAAGGGGTGAGAGAGGGAAGCAGGCAGTGTGAGGTGCAGGGGGTGAGAGAGGGAACCAGGCAGTGTGAGGTGCAGGGGGTGAGAGAGGGAAGTAGGTAGTGTGAGGTGCAGGTAGTGAGAGAGGGAAGCAGGCAGTGTGAGGTGCAGGGGATGAGAGAGGGAATCAGGCAGTGTGAGGTGCAGGGGGTTAGAGTGGGAAGAAGGTAGTGTGAGATGCAGGGGGTGAGAGAGGAAATCAGACAGTGTGAGGTGCAGGGGGTGAGAAAGAGAAGTAGGTAGTGTGAGGTGCAGGGAGTGAGAGAGGGAAGTAGGTAGTGTGAGGTGCAGGGAGTGAGAGAGGGAAGTAGGTTGTGTGAGGTGCAGGGAGTGAGAGAGGGAAGTAGGTAGTGTGAGGTGCAGGGAGTGAGAGAAGGAACCAGGCAGTGTGAGGTGCAGGGAGTGAGAGAGGGAAGTAGGCAGTGTGAGGTGCAGGGAGTGAGAGAGGGAACCAGGCTGTGTGAGGTGCAGGGGGTGAGAGAGGAAAGTAGGCAGTGTGAGGTGCAGGGAGTGAGAGAGGGAAGCAGGAAGTGTGAAGTGCAGCAGGGGGTGAGAGAGGGAATCAGGCAGTGTGCGGTGCAGGGGGTGAGAGAGGGAATCAGGCAGTGTGAGGTGCAGGGGGTGAGGGAGGGAAGCAGGTAGTGTGAGGTGCAGGAGGTGAGAGAGGGAATCAGGCAGTGTGAGGAACAGGGGATGAGAGAGAAAAGCAGGCAGTGTGAGATGCAGGGGTGGGAAAGGGAAGCAGACTGTTTGAGGTGCTGGGGTGGGAGATGGAAGTAGGTAGTGTGAGGTGCAGGGAGTGAGAGAGAGGGAAGTAGGTAGTGTGAGGTGCAGGGAGTGAGAGAGGGAAGCAGGCAGTGTGAGGTGCAGGGAGTGAGAGAGGGAAGTGGGTAGTGTGAGGTGCAGGGAGTGAGAGAGGGAAGCAGGCAGTGTGAGGTGCAGGGAGTGAGAGAGGGAAATAGGTAGTGTGAGGTGCAGGGAGTGAGAGAGGGAAGCAGGCAGTGTGAGGTGCAGGGAGTTAGAGAGGGAAGTGGTAGTGTGAGGTGCAGGGAGTGAGAGAGGGAAGCTGGCAGTGTGAGGTGCAGGGGGTGAGAGAGGGAAGTAGGTAGTGTGAGGTACAGGGAGTGAGAGAGGAAACCAGGCATTGTGAGGTGCAGGGAGTGAGAGAGGGAAGCAGGCAGTGTGAGGTGCAGGGGGTGAGAGAGGGAAGCAGGCAGTGTGAGCTGCAAGGGGTGAGAGAGGGAAGCAGGTAGTGTGAGGTGCAGGGGGTGAGAGAGGGAATCAGACAGTGTGAGGTGCAGGGGGTGAGAGAGGAAAGTAGGCAGTGTGAGGTGCAGGGAGTGAGAGAGGGAACCAGGCTGTGTGAGGTGCAGGGGGTGAGAGAGGAAAGTAGGCAGTGTGAGGTGCAGGGAGTGAGAGAGGGAAGCAGGAAGTGTGAAGTGCAGCAGGGGGTGAGAGAGGGAATCAGGCAGTGTGCGGTGCAGGGGGTGAGAGAGGGAATCAGGCAGTGTGAGGTGCAGGGGGTGAGGGAGGGAAGCAGGTAGTGTGAGGTGCAGGAGGTGAGAGAGGGAATCAGGCAGTGTGAGGTACAGGGGATGAGAGAGAAAAGCAGGCAGTGTGAGGTGCAGGGGTAGGAAAGGGAAGCAGACTGTGTGAGGTGCTGGGGTGGGAGATGGAAGTAGGTAGTGTGAGGTGCAGGGAGTGAGAGAGAGGGAAGTAGGTAGTGTGAGGTGCAGGGAGTGAGAGAGGGAAGCAGGCAGTGTGAGGTGCAGGGAGTGAGAGAGGGAAGTGGGTAGTGTGAGGTGCAGGGAGTGAGAGAGGGAAGCAGGCAGTGTGAGGTGCAGGGAGTGAGAGAGGAAAGTAGGTAGTGTGAGGTGCAGGGAGTGAGAGAGGGAAGCAGGCAGTGTGAGGTGCAGGGAGTGAGAGAGGGAAGTAGGTAGTGTGAGGTGCAGGGAGTGAGAGAGGGAAGCAGGCAGTGTGAGGTGCAGGGGGTGAGAGAGGGAAGTAGGTAGTGTGAGGTGCAGGGAGTGAGAGAGGAAGCCAGGCATTGTGAGGTGCAGGGAGTGAGAGAGGGAAGCAGGCAGTGTGAGGTGCATGGGGTGAGAAAGAGAAGTAGGTAGTGTGAGGTGCAGGGAGTGAGAGAGGGAAGTAGGTAGTGTGAGGTGCAGGGAGTGAGAGAAGGAAGCAGGCAGTGTGAGGTGCAGGGAGTGAGAGAGGGAAGCGGGTAGTGTGATGTGCAGGGAGTGAAAGAGGGAAGCAGGCAGTGTGAGGTGCAGGGTGTGAAAGAGGGAAGTAGGTAGTGTGAGGTGCAGGGAGTGAGAGAGGGAAGCAGGCAGTGTGAGGTGCAGGGAGTGAGAGAGGGAAGTAGGTAGTGTGAGGTGCAGGGAGTGAGAGAGGGAAGTAGGTAGTTTGAGGTGCAGAGAGAGAGAGAGGGAAGCAGGTATTGTGCAGTGCAGGGAGTGAGAGAGGGAAGCAGGCAGTGTGAGGTGCAGGGAGTGAGAGAGGGAAGCAGGCATTGTGAGGTGCAGGGAGTGAGAGAGGGAATCAGGCAGTGTGAAGTGCAGGGAGTGAGAGAGGGAAGAAGGCAGAGTGAGGTGCAGGGGGTGAGAGAGGGAAGCAGGCAGTGTGAGGTGCAGGGAGTGAGAGAGGGAAGCAGGCAGTGTGAGGTGCAGGGAGTGAGAGAGGAAAGCAGGCAGTGTGAGGTGCAGGGAGTGAGAGAGGGAAGTAGGTAGTTTGAGGTGCAGGGAGTGAGAGAGGGAAGCAGGCAGTGTGAGGTGCAGGGAGTGAGAGAGGGAAGTAGGTAGTGTGAGGTGCAGGGGGTGAGAGAGGGAAGTAGGTAGTGTGAGGTGCAGGCTGAGAGAGAGGGAAGCAGGTAGTGTGAGGTGCAGGGAGTGAGAGAGGGAAGCAGGCAGTGTGAGGTGCAGGGAGTGAGAGAGGGAAGCAGGCAGTGTGAGGTGCAGGGAGTGAGAGAGGGAAGCAGGCAGTGTGAGGTGCAGGGAGTGAGAGAGGTAAGCAGGTAGTGTGAGGTGCAGGGAGTGAGAGAGGGAAGTAGGTAGTGTGAGGTGCAGGGAGTGAGAGGGAGAAGCAGGCAGTGTGAGGTGCAGGGAGTGAGAGAGGGAAGTAGGCAGTGTGAGGTGCAGGGAGTGAGAGAGGGAATCAGGCTGTGTGAGGTGCAGGGGGTGAGAGAGGAAAGTAGGCAGTGTGAGGTGCAGGGAGTGAGAGAGGGAAGCAGGCAGTGTGAAGTGCAGGGGGTGAGAGAGGGAATCAGGCAGTGTGAGGTGCAAGGGGTGAGAGAGGGAAGCAGGCAGTGTGAGGTGCAGGGGGTGAGAGAGGGAACCAGGCAGTGTGAGGTGCAGGGGGTGAGAGAGGGAAGTAGGTAGTGTGAGGTGCAGGTAGTGAGAGAGGGAAGCAGGCAGTGTGAGGTGCAGGGGATGAGAGAGGGAATCAGGCAGTGTGAGGTGCAGGGGGTTAGAGTGGGAAGAAGGTAGTGTAAGATGCAGGGGGTGAGAGAGGGAATCAGACAGTGTGAGGTGCAGGGGGTGAGAAAGAGAAGTAGGTAGTGTGAGGTGCAGGGAGTGAGAGAGGGAAGTAGGTAGTGTGAGGTGCAGGGAGTGAGAGAGGGAAGTAGGTTGTGTGAGGTGCAGGGAGTGAGAGAGGGAAGTAGGTAGTGTGAGGTGCAGGGAGTGAGAGAAGGAACCAGGCAGTGTGAGGTGCAGGGAGTGAGAGAGGGAAGTAGGCAGTGTGAGGTGCAGGGAGTGAGAGAGGGAACCAGGCTGTGTGAGGTGCAGGGGGTGAGAGAGGAAAGTAGGCAGTGTGAGGTGCAGGGAGTGAGAGAGGGAAGCAGGAAGTGTGAAGTGCAGCAGGGGGTGAGAGAGGGAATCAGGCAGTGTGAGGTGCAAGGGTTGAGAGAGGGAAGCAGGCAGTGTGAGGTGCAGGGGGTGAGAGAGAGAAGTAGGCAGTGTGAGGTGCAGGGAGTGAGAGAGGGAAGCAGGCAGTGTGAGGTGCAGGGAGTGAGAGAGGGAAGCAGGCAGTGTGAGGTGCAGGGAGTGAGAGAGGGAAGTAATTAGTTTGAGGTGCAGGGAGTGAGAGAGGGAAGCAGGCAGTGTGAGGTGCAGGGAGTGAGAGAGGGAAGTAGGTAGTGTGAGGTGCAGGGAGTGAGAGAGGGAAGTAGGTAGTGTGAGGTGCAGGGAGAGAGAGAGGGAAGCAGGTAGTGTGAGGTGCAGGGAGTGAGAGAGGGAAGCAGGCAGTGTGAGGTGCAGGGAGTGAAAGAGGGAAGCAGGCAGTGTGAGGAGCAGGAAGTGAGAAAGGGAAGCAGGCAGTGTGAGGTGCAGGGAGTGAGAGAGGGAAGCAGGTAGTGTGAGGTGCAGGGAGTGAGAGAGGGAAGTAGGTAGTGTGAGGTGCAGGGAGTGAGAGAGAGAAGCAGGCAGTGTGAGGTGCAGGGAGTGAGAGAGGGAAGTAGGCAGTGTGAGGTGCAGGGAGTGAGAGAGGGAACCAGGCTTTGTGAGGTGCAGGGGGTGAGAGAGGAAAGTAGGCAGTGTGAGGTGCAGGGAGTGAGAGAGGGAAGCAGGCAGTGTGAAGTGCAGGGGGTGAGAGAGGGAATCAGGCAGTGTGAGGTGCAAGGGGTGAGAGAGGGAAGCAGGCAGTGTGAGGTGCAGGGGGTGAGAGAGGGAACCAGGCAGTGTGAGGTGCAGGGGGTGAGAGAGGGAAGTAGGTAGTGTGAGGTGCAGGTAGTGAGAGAGGGAAGCAGGCAGTGTGAGGTGCAGGGGATGAGAGAGGGAATCAGGCAGTGTGAGGTGCAGGGGGTGAGAGTGGGAAGCTGGTAGTGTGAGATGCAGGGGGTGAGAGAGGGAATCAGACAGTGTGAGGTGCAGGGGGTGAGAAAGAGAAGTAGGTAGTGTGAGGTGCAGGGAGTGAGAGAGGGAAGTAGGTAGTGTGAGGTGCAGGGAGTGAGAGAGGGAAGTAGGTAGTGTGAGGTGCAGGGAGTGAGAGAGGGAAGTAGGTAGTGTGAGGTGCAGGGACTGAGAGAGGGAAGCAGGCAGTGTGCGGTGCAGGGGGTGAGAGAGGGAATCAGGCAGTGTGAGGTGCAGGGGGTGAGGGAGGGAAGCAGGTAGTGTTAGGTGCAGGAGGTGAGAGAGGGAATCAGGCAGTGTGAGGAACAGGGGATGAGAGAGAAAAGCAGGCAGTGTGAGGTGCAGGGGTGGGAAAGGGAAGCAGACTGTGTGAGGTGCTGGGGTGGGAGATGGAAGTAGGTAGTGTGAGGTGCAGGGAGTGAGAGAGAGGGAAGTAGGTAGTGTGAGGTGCAGGGAGTGAGAGAGGGAAGCAGGCAGTGTGAGGTGCAGGGAGTGAGAGAGGGAAGTGGGTAGTGTGAGGTGCAGGGAGTGAGAGAGGGAAGCAGGCAGTGTGAGGTGCAGGGAGTGAGAGAGGGAAAAAGGTAGTGTGAGGTGCAGGGAGTGAGAGAGGGAAGCAGGCAGTGTGAGGTGCAGGGAGTGAGAGAGGGAAGTGGGTAGTGTGAGGTGCAGGGAGTGAGAGAGGGAAGCTGGCAGTGTGAGGTGCAGGGGGTGAGAGAGGGAATTAGGTAGTGTGAGGTGCAGGGAGTGAGAGAGGAAACCAGGCATTGTGAGGTGCAGGGAGTGAGAGAGGGAAGCAGGCAGTGTGAGGTGCAGGGGGTGAGAGAGGGAAGCAGGCAGTGTGAGCTGCAAGGGGTGAGAGAGGGAAGCAGGTAGTGTGAGGTGCAGGGGGTGAGAGAGGGAATCAGACAGTGTGAGGTGCAGGGGGTGAGAAAGAGAAGAAGGTAGTGTGAGGGGCAGGGATTGAAAGAGGGAAGAAGGTAGTGTGAGGTGGAGCAAGTGAGAGAAGGAAGCAGGCAGTGTGAGGTGCAGGGAGTGAGAGAGGGAAGTGGGTAGTGTGAGGTGCAGGGAGTGAGAGAGGGAAGCAGGCAGTGTGAGGTGCATGGAGTGAGAGAGGGAAGTAGGTAGTGTGAGGTGCAGGCAGTGAGAGAGGGAAGCAGGCAGTGTGAGGTGCAGGGGGTGGGTGAGGGAAGCAGGTAGTGTGAGGTGCCGGGGTAAGAGAGGGAAGCAGGTAGTGTAAGGTGAATGGGTGTTTGAGGAAAGTAGACAGTGAGAGGTGCTGGGAGTGGGAGAGGGAAGTAGCTAGTGTGAGGTGCAGGGGGTGAGAGAGCAAAGTAGGTAGAGTGAGGTGCTGGGGGTGAGAGAGGGAATCAGGCAGTGTGAGGTGCAGGGAGTGAGAGAGGGAAGCACGCAGTGTGCTGTGCAGGGGGTGAGAGAGGGAATCAGGCAGTGTGAGTTGCAGGGGGTGAGAGAGGGAAGCAGGTAGTGTGAGGTGCAGGAGGTGAGAGAGGGAATCAGGCAGTGTGAGGTGCAGGGAGTGAGAGAGGGAAGCAGGCAGTGTGAGGTGCAGGAAGTGAGAGAGGGAAGCAGGCAGTGTGAGGTGCAGTGAGTGAGACAGGGAAGCAGGCAGTGTGAGGTGCAGGAGGTGAGAGAGGGAATCAGGCAGTGTGAGGTACAGGGGATGAGAGAGAAAAGCAGGCAGTGTGAGGTGCAGGGGTGGGAAAGGGAAGCAGACTGTGTGAGGTGCTGGGGTGGGAGATGGAAGTAGGTAGTGTGAGGTGCAAGGAGTGAGAGAGAGGGAAGTAGGTAGTGTGAGGTGCAGGGAGTGAGAGAGGGAAGCAGGCAGTGTGAGGTGCAGGGAGTGAGAGAGGGAAGTGGGTAGTGTGAGGTGCAGGGAGTGAGAGAGGGAAGCAGGCAGTGTGAGGTGCAGGGAGTGAGAGAGGAAAGTAGGTAGTGTGAGGTGCAGGGAGTGAGAGAGGGAAGCAGGCAGTGTGAGGTGCAGGGAGTGAGAGAGGGAAGTAGGTAGTGTGAGGTGCAGGGAGTGAGAGAAGGAAGCAGGCAGTGTGAGGTGCAGGGGGTGAGAGAGGGAAGTAGGTAGTGTGAGGTGCAGGGAGTGAGAGAGGAAGCCAGGCATTGTGAGGTGCAGGGAGTGAGAGAGGGAAGCAGGCAGTGTGAGGTGCAGGGGGTGAGAGAGGGAAGCAGGCAGTGTGAGCTGCAAGGGGTGAGAGAGGGAAGCAGGTAGTGTGAGGTGCAGGGGGTGAGAGAGAGGGAATCAGACAGTGTGAGGTGCAGGGGGTGAGAAAGAGAAGAAGGTTGTGTGAGGGGCAGGGATTGAAAGAGGGAAGTAGGTAGTGTGAGGTGGAGCGAGTGAGAGAAGGAAGCAGGCAGTGTGAGGTGCAGGGAGTGAGAGAGGGAAGTGGGTAGTGTGAGGTGCAGGGAGTGAGAGAGGGAAGCAGGCAGTGTGAGGTGCATGGAGTGAGAGAGGGAAGTAGTAAGTGTGAGGTGCAGGCAGTGTGAGGTGCAGGGGGTGGGTGAGGGAAGCAGGTAGTGTGAGGTGCCGGGGTAAGAGAGGGAAGCAGGAAGTGTAAGGTGAATGGGTGTTTGAGGAAAGTAGACAGTGAGAGGTGCTGGGAGTGGGAGAGGGAAGTAGCTAGTGTGAGGTGCAGGGGGTGAGAGAGCAAAGTAGGTAGAGTGAGGTGCTGGGGGTGAGAGAGGGAATCAGGCAGTGTGAGGTGCAGGGAGTGAGAGAGGGAAGCACGCAGTGTGCAGTGCAGGGGGTGAGAGAGGGAATCAGGCAGTGTGAGTTGCAGGGGGTGAGAGAGGGAATCAGGCAGTGTGAGGTACAGGGGATGAGAGAGAAAAGCAGGCAGTGTGAGGTGCAGGGGTGGGAAAGGGAAGCAGACTGTGTGAGGTGCTGGGGTGGGAGATGGAAGTAGGTAGTGTGAGGTGCAGGGAGTGAGAGAGGGAAGTAGGTAGTGTGAGGTGCAGGGAGTGAGAGAGGGAAGCAGGCAGTGTGAGGTGCAGGGAGTGAGAGAGGGAAGTGGGTAGTGTGAGGTGCAGGGAGTGAGAGAGGGAAGCAGGCAGTGTGAGGTGCAGGGAGTGAGAGAGGGAAGTAGGTAGTGTGAGGTGCAGGGAGTGAGAGAGGGAAGCAGGCAGTGTGAGGTGCAGGGGGTGAGAGAGGGAAGTAGGTAGTGTGAGGTGCAGGGAGTGAGAGAGGAAACCAGACATTGTGAGGTGCAGGGAGTGAGAGAGGGAAGCAGGCAGTGTGAGGTGCAGGGGGTGAGAGAGGGAAGCAGGCAGTGTGAGCTGCAAGGGGTGAGAGAGGGAAGCAGGTAGTGTGAGGTGCAGGGGGTGAGAGAGAGGGAATCAGACAGTGTGAGGTGCAGGGGGTGAGAAAGAGAAGAAGGTAGTGTGAGGGGCAGGGATTGAAAGAGGGAAGCAGGTAGTGTGAGGTGCCGGGGTAAGAGAGGGAAGCAGGTAGTGTAAGGTGAATGGGTGTTTGAGGAAAGTAGACAGTGAGAGGTGCTGGGAGTGGGAGAGGGAAGTAGCTAGTGTGAGGTGCAGGGGGTGAGAGAGCAAAGTAGGTAGAGTGAGGTGCTGGGGGTGAGAGAGGGAATCAGGCAGTGTGAGGTGCAGGGAGTGAGAGAGGGAAGCACGCAGTGTGCAGTGCAGGGGGTGAGAGAGGGAATCAGGCAGTGTGAGTTGCAGGGGGTGAGAGAGGGAAGCAGGTAGTGTGAGGTGCAGGAGGTGAGAGAGGGAATCAGGCAGTGTGAGGTGCAGGGAGTGAGAGAGGGAACCAGGCAGTGTGAGGTGCAGGAAGTGAGAGAGGGAAGCAGGCAGTGTGAGGTGCAGTGAGTGAGACAGGGAAGCAGGCAGTATGAGGGGCAGGGAGTGAGAGAGGGAAGCAGGCAGTGTGAGGTGCAGTAAGTGAGAGAGGGAAGCAATTAGTGTGAGGTGCAGGGGGTGAGAGAGGGAAGCAGGTAGTGTGAGGTGCAGTGAGTGAGAGAGGGAAGCAGGCAGTGTGAGGTGCAGTGAGTGAGAGAGGGAAGCAGGCAGTGTGAGGTGCAGGCGGGGGTGAGGGAAGCAGGTAGTGTGAGGTGCCGGGGTGAGAGAGGGAAGCAGGTAGTGTAAGGTGAGGGGGTGGTTGAGGAAAGTAGACAGTGTGAGGTGCTGGGGGTGGGAGAGGGAAGTAGCTAGTGTGAGGTGCAGGGGGTGAGAGAGGGAAGTAGGTAGTGTGAGGTGCAGGGCGTGAGAGAGGGAAACAGGCAGTGTGAGGTGCAGGGGGTGAGAGAGGGAATCAGGCAGTGTGAGGTGCAAGGAGTGAGAGAGGGAAGCAGGCAGTGTGAGGTGCAGGGAGTGAGAGAGGGAACCATGCAGTGTGAGGTGCAGGGTGTGAGAGAGGGAAGTAGGTAGTGTGAGGTGCAGGGAGTGAGAGATGTAAGCAGGCAGTGTGAGGTGCAGGGGGTGAGAGAGGGAAGCAGGTAGTGTAAGGTGAGGGGGTGGTTGAGGAAAGTAGACAGTGTGAGGTGCAAGAGGTGAGAGAGGGAAGCAGGAAGTGTGAGGTGCAGGGGGTGAGAGAGAGACGAAGGCAGTGTGAGCTACTGGGGTGGGAGAGGGAAGTAGGCAGTGTGAGGTGCTGGGGTGGGAGAGGGAAGGAGGCAGAGTGAGGTGCAGGGGTTGGCTGAGGGAAGCAGGTAGTGTGAGGTGCCGGGGTGAGAGAGGGAAGCAGGTAGTGTAAGGTGAGGGGGTGGTTGAGGAAAGTAGACAGTGTGAGGTGCTTGGGGTGGGAGAGGGATGTAGCTAGTGTGAGGTGCTGGGGGTGAGAGAGGGAAGTAGGTAGTGTGAGGTGCAGGGGGTGCGAGAGGGAAGCAGGCAGTGTGAAGTGCAGGGGGTGAGAGAGGGAATCAGGCAGTGTGAGGTGCAGGGAGTGAGAGAGGGAAGCTGGCAGTGTGAGGTGCAGGGAGTGAGAGAGGGAACCAGGCAGTGTGAGGTACAGGGTGTGAGAGAGGGAAGTAGGTAGTGTGAGGTGCAGGGAGTGAGAGATGGAAGCAGGCAGTGTGAGGTGCAGGGGGTGAGAGAGGGAAGCAGGCAGTGTGAGGTGCAGGGGGTGAGAGAGGGAAGCAGGCAGTGTGAGGTGCAGGGAGGTAGAGAGGGAAGCAGGCAGTGTGAGGTGCAGGGAGTGAGAGAGGGAAGAAGGTAGTGTGAGGTGCAGGGAGTGAGAGAGGAAACCAGGCATTGTGAGGTGCAGGGAGTGAGAGATGGAAGCAGGCAGTGTGAGGTGCGGGGAGTGAGAGAGGGAAGCAGGCAGTGTTAGGTGCAGGAAGTGAGAGAGGGAAGCAGGTAGTGTGAGGTGCAGGGGGTGAGAGAGGGAAGCAGGTAGTGTGAGGTGCAGTGAGTGAGAGAGGGAAGCAGGCAGTGTGAGGTGCAGTGAGTGAGAGAGGGAAGCAGGCAGTGTGAGGTGCAGGCGGGGGTGAGGGAAGCAGGTAGTGTGAGGTGCCGGGGTGAGAGAGGGAAGCAGGTAGTGTAAGGTGAGGGGGTGGTTGAGGAAAGTAGACAGTGTGAGGTGCAGGGCATGAGAGAGGGAAGCAGCCAGTGTGAGGTGCAGGTGGTGAGAGAGGGAATCAGGCAGTGTGAGGTGCAAGGAGGGAGAGAGGGAAGCAGGCCATGTGAGGTGCAGGGAGTGAGAGAGGGAACCAGGCAGTGTGAGGTGCAGGGTGTGAGAGATGTAAGCAGGCAGTGTGAGGTGCAGGGGGTGAGAGAGGGAAGCAGGTAGTGTAAGGTGAGGGGGTGGTTGAGGAAAGTAGACAGTGTGAGGTGCAAGAGGTGAGAGAGAGGGAAGCAGGAAGTGTGAGGTGCAGGGGGTGAGAGAGAGAAGAAGGCAGTGTGAGGTACTGGGGTGGGAGAGGGAAGTAGGCAGTGTGAGGTGCTGGGGTGGGAGAGGGAAGTAGGCAGTGTGAGGTGCAGGGGGTGGGTGAGGGAAGCAGGTAGTGTGAGGTGCCGGGGTGAGAGAGGGAAGCAGGTAGTGTAAGGTGAGGGGGTGGTTGAGGAAAGTAGACAGTGTGAGGTGCTGGGGGTGGGAGAGGGATGTAGCTAGAGTGAGGTGCAGGGGGTGAGAGAGGGAAGTAGGTAGTGTGAGGTGCAGGGGGTGAGAGAGGGAAGCAGGCAGTGTGAGGTGCAGGGGGTGAGAGAGGGAATCTGGCAGTGTGAGGTGCAGGGAGTGAGAGAGGGAAGCTGGCAGTGTGAGGTGCAGGGAGTGAGAGAGGGAACCAGGCAGAGTGAGGTACAGGGTGTGCGAGAGGGAAGTAGGTAGTGTGAGGTGCAGTAAGTGAGAGATGGAAGCAGGCAGTGTGAGGTGCAGGGGGGAGAGAGGGAAGCAGGCAGTGTGAGGTGCAGGGGGTGAGAGAGGGAAGCAGGCAGTGTGAGGTGCAGGGGGTGAGAGAGGGAAGCAGGCAGTGTGAGGTGCAGGGGGTGAGAGAGGGAAGCAGGCAGTGTGAGGTGCAGGGAGGGAGAGAGGGAAGCAGGCAGTGTGAGGTGCAGGGGGTGAGAGAGGGAAGCAGGCAGTGTGAGGTGCAGGGAGTGAGAGAGGGAACCAGACAGTGTGAGGTACAGGGTGTGAGAGAGGGAATCAGACAGTGTGAGGTGCATGGAGTGAGAAAGAGAAGTAGGTAGTGTGAGGTGCAGGGAGTGAGAGAGGGAAGTAGGTAGTGTGAGGTGCAGGGAGTGAGAGAAGGAAGCAGGCAGTGTGAGGTGCAGGGAGTGAGAGAGGGAAGCGGGTAGTGTGATGTGCAGGGAGTGAGAGAGGGAAGCAGGCAGTGTGAGGTGCAGGGTGTGAAAGAGGGAAGTAGGTAGTGTGAGGTGCAGGGAGTGAGAGAGGGAAGCAGGCAGTGTGAGGTGTAGGGAGTGAGAGAGGGAAGTAGGTAGTGTGAGGTGCAGGGAGTGAGAGAGGGAAGTAGGTAGTTTGAGGTGCAGGGAGAGAGAGAGGGAAGCAGGTATTGTGCAGTGCAGGGAGTGAGAGAGGGAAGCAGGCAGTGTGAGGTGCAGGGAGTGAGAGAGGGAAGCAGGCATTGTGAGGTGCAGGGAGTGAGAGAGGGAATCAGGCAGTGTGAAGTGCAGGGAGTGAGAGAGGGAAGAAGGCAGAGTGAGGTGCAGGGGGTGAGAGAGGGAAGCAGGCAGTGTGAGGTGCAGGGAGTGAGAGAGGGAAGCAGGCAGTGTGAGGTGCAGGGAGTGAGAGAGGAAAGCAGGCAGTGTGAGGTGCAGGGAGTGAGAGAGGGAAGTAGGTAGTTTGAGGTGCAGGGAGTGAGAGAGGGAAGCAGGCAGTGTGAGGTGCAGGGAGTGAGAGAGGGAAGTAGGTAGTGTGAGGTGCAGGGGGTGAGAGAGGGAAGTAGGTAGTGTGAGGTGCAGGGAGAGAGAGAGGGAAGCAGGTAGTGTGAGGTGCAGGGAGTGAGAGAGGGAAGCAGGCAGTGTGAGGTGCAGGGAGTGAGAGAGGGAAGTAGGTAGTGTGAGGTGCAGGCAGTGTGAGGTGCAGGGGGTGGGTGAGGGAAGCAGGTAGTGTGAGGTGCCGGGGTAAGAGAGGGAAGCAGGAAGTGTAAGGTGAATGGGTGTTTGAGGAAAGTAGACAGTGAGAGGTGCTGGGAGTGGGAGAGGGAAGTAGCTAGTGTGAGGTGCAGGGGGTGAGAGAGCAAAGTAGGTAGAGTGAGGTGCTGGGGGTGAGAGAGGGAATCAGGCAGTGTGAGGTGCAGGGAGTGAGAGAGGGAAGCACGCAGTGTGCAGTGCAGGGGGTGAGAGAGGGAATCAGGCAGTGTGAGTTGCAGGGGGTGAGAGAGGGAATCAGGCAGTGTGAGGTACAGGGGATGAGAGAGAAAAGCAGGCAGTGTGAGGTGCAGGGGTGGGAAAGGGAAGCAGACTGTGTGAGGTGCTGGGGTGGGAGATGGAAGTAGGTAGTGTGAGGTGCAGGGAGTGAGAGAGGGAAGTAGGTAGTGTGAGGTGCAGGGAGTGAGAGAGGGAAGCAGGCAGTGTGAGGTGCAGGGAGTGAGAGAGGGAAGTGGGTAGTGTGAGGTGCAGGGAGTGAGAGAGGGAAGCAGGCAGTGTGAGGTGCAGGGAGTGAGAGAGGGAAGTAGGTAGTGTGAGGTGCAGGGAGTGAGAGAGGGAAGCAGGCAGTGTGAGGTGCAGGGGGTGAGAGAGGGAAGTAGGTAGTGTGAGGTGCAGGGAGTGAGAGAGGAAACCAGACATTGTGAGGTGCAGGGAGTGAGAGAGGGAAGCAGGCAGTGTGAGGTGCAGGGGGTGAGAGAGGGAAGCAGGCAGTGTGAGCTGCAAGGGGTGAGAGAGGGAAGCAGGTAGTGTGAGGTGCAGGGGGTGAGAGAGAGGGAATCAGACAGTGTGAGGTGCAGGGGGTGAGAAAGAGAAGAAGGTAGTGTGAGGGGCAGGGATTGAAAGAGGGAAGCAGGTAGTGTGAGGTGCCGGGGTAAGAGAGGGAAGCAGGTAGTGTAAGGTGAATGGGTGTTTGAGGAAAGTAGACAGTGAGAGGTGCTGGGAGTGGGAGAGGGAAGTAGCTAGTGTGAGGTGCAGGGGGTGAGAGAGCAAAGTAGGTAGAGTGAGGTGCTGGGGGTGAGAGAGGGAATCAGGCAGTGTGAGGTGCAGGGAGTGAGAGAGGGAAGCACGCAGTGTGCAGTGCAGGGGGTGAGAGAGGGAATCAGGCAGTGTGAGTTGCAGGGGGTGAGAGAGGGAAGCAGGTAGTGTGAGGTGCAGGAGGTGAGAGAGGGAATCAGGCAGTGTGAGGTGCAGGGAGTGAGAGAGGGAACCAGGCAGTGTGAGGTGCAGGAAGTGAGAGAGGGAAGCAGGCAGTGTGAGGTGCAGTGAGTGAGACAGGGAAGCAGGCAGTATGAGGGGCAGGGAGTGAGAGAGGGAAGCAGGCAGTGTGAGGTGCAGTAAGTGAGAGAGGGAAGCAATTAGTGTGAGGTGCAGGGGGTGAGAGAGGGAAGCAGGTAGTGTGAGGTGCAGTGAGTGAGAGAGGGAAGCAGGCAGTGTGAGGTGCAGTGAGTGAGAGAGGGAAGCAGGCAGTGTGAGGTGCAGGCGGGGGTGAGGGAAGCAGGTAGTGTGAGGTGCCGGGGTGAGAGAGGGAAGCAGGTAGTGTAAGGTGAGGGGGTGGTTGAGGAAAGTAGACAGTGTGAGGTGCTGGGGGTGGGAGAGGGAAGTAGCTAGTGTGAGGTGCAGGGGGTG
Organism: Taudactylus pleione; assembly: GCA_031769625.1. Taxonomy (NCBI): domain Eukaryota; kingdom Metazoa; phylum Chordata; class Amphibia; order Anura; family Myobatrachidae; genus Taudactylus; species Taudactylus pleione. The sequence goes on along the minus strand of JAUIMM010000016.1, from coordinate 2,704,357 downwards.
AGAGAGGGAAGTAGGTAGTGTGAGGTGCAGGGCGTGAGAGAGGGAAACAGGCAGTGTGAGGTGCAGGGGGTGAGAGAGGGAATCAGGCAGTGTGAGGTGCAAGGAGTGAGAGAGGGAAGCAGGCAGTGTGAGGTGCAGGGAGTGAGAGAGGGAACCATGCAGTGTGAGGTGCAGGGTGTGAGAGAGGGAAGTAGGTAGTGTGAGGTGCAGGGAGTGAGAGATGTAAGCAGGCAGTGTGAGGTGCAGGGGGTGAGAGAGGGAAGCAGGTAGTGTAAGGTGAGGGGGTGGTTGAGGAAAGTAGACAGTGTGAGGTGCAAGAGGTGAGAGAGGGAAGCAGGAAGTGTGAGGTGCAGGGGGTGAGAGAGAGACGAAGGCAGTGTGAGGTACTGGGGTGGGAGAGGGAAGTAGGCAGTGTGAGGTGCTGGGGTGGGAGAGGGAAGGAGGCAGAGTGAGGTGCAGGGGTTGGCTGAGGGAAGCAGGTAGTGTGAGGTGCCGGGGTGAGAGAGGGAAGCAGGTAGTGTAAGGTGAGGGGGTGGTTGAGGAAAGTAGACAGTGTGAGGTGCTTGGGGTGGGAGAGGGATGTAGCTAGTGTGAGGTGCTGGGGGTGAGAGAGGGAAGTAGGTAGTGTGAGGTGCAGGGGGTGAGAGAGGGAAGCAGGCAGTGTGAAGTGCAGGGGGTGAGAGAGTGAATCAGGCAGTGTGAGGTGCAGGGAGTGAGAGAGGGAAGCTGGCAGTGTGAGGTGCAGGGAGTGAGAGAGGGAACCAGGCAGTGTGAGGTACAGGGTGTGAGAGAGGGAAGTAGGTAGTGTGAGGTGCAGGGAGTGAGAGATGGAAGCAGGCAGTGTGAGGTGCAGGGGGTGAGAGAGGGAAGCAGGCAGTGTGAGGTGCAGGGGGTGAGAGAGGGAAGCAGGCAGTGTGAGGTGCAGGGAGGTAGAGAGGGAAGCAGGCAGTGTGAGGTGCAGGGAGTGAGAGAGGGAAGTAGGTAGTGTGAGGTGCAGGGAGTGAGAGAGGAAACCAGGCATTGTGAGGTGCAGGGAGTGAGAGATGGAAGCAGGCAGTGTGAGGTGCAGGGAGTGAGAGAGGGAAGCAGGCAGTGTTAGGTGCAGGAAGTGAGAGAGGGAAGCAGGTAGTGTGAGGTGCAGGGGGTGAGAGAGGGAAGCAGGTAGTGTGAGGTGCAGTGAGTGAGAGAAGGAAGCAGGCAGTGTGAGGTGCAGTGAGTGAGAGAGGGAAGCAGGCAGTGTGAGGTGCAGGCGGGGGTGAGGGAAGCAGGTAGTGTGAGGTGCCGGGGTGAGAGAGGGAAGCAGGTAGTGTAAGGTGAGGGGGTGGTTGAGGAAAGTAGACAGTGTGAGGTGCAGGGCATGAGAGAGGGAAGCAGCCAGTGTGAGGTGCAGGTGGTGAGAGAGGGAATCAGGCAGTGTGAGGTGCAAGGAGGGAGAGAGGGAAGCAGGCCATGTGAGGTGCAGGGAGTGAGAGAGGGAACCAGGCAGTGTGAGGTGCAGGGTGTGAGAGATGTAAGCAGGCAGTGTGAGGTGCAGGGGGTGAGAGAGGGAAGCAGGTAGTGTAAGGTGAGGGGGTGGTTGAGGAAAGTAGACAGTGTGAGGTGCAAGAGGTGAGAGAGAGGGAAGCAGGAAGTGTGAGGTGCAGGGGGTGAGAGAGAGAAGAAGGCAGTGTGAGGTACTGGGGTGGGAGAGGGAAGTAGGCAGTGTGAGGTGCTGGGGTGGGAGAGGGAAGTAGGCAGTGTGAGGTGCAGGGGGTGGGTGAGGGAAGCAGGTAGTGTGAGGTGCCGGGGTGAGAGAGGGAAGCAGGTAGTGTAAGGTGAGGGGGTGGTTGAGTAAAGTAGACAGTGTGAGGTGCTGGGGGTGGGAGAGGGATGTAGCTAGAGTGAGGTGCAGGGGGTGAGAGAGGGAAGTAGGTAGTGTGAGGTGCAGGGGGTGAGAGAGGGAAGCAGGCAGTGTGAGGTGCAGGGGGTGAGAGAGGGAATCTGGCAGTGTGAGGTGCAGGGAGTGAGAGAGGGAAGCTGGCAGTGTGAGGTGCAGGGAGTGAGAGAGGGAACCAGGCAGAGTGAGGTACAGGGTGTGCGAGAGGGAAGTAGGTAGTGTGAGGTGCAGTAAGTGAGAGATGGAAGCAGGCAGTGTGAGGTGCAGGGGGGAGAGAGGGAAGCAGGCAGTGTGAGGTGCAGGGGGTGAGAGAGGGAAGCAGGCAGTGTGAGGTGCAGGGGGTGAGAGAGGGAAGCAGGCAGTGTGAGGTGCAGGGGGTGAGAGAGGGAAGCAGGCAGTGTGAGGTGCAGGGAGGGAGAGAGGGAAGCAGGCAGTGTGAGGTGCAGGGGGTGAGAGAGGGAAGCAGGCAGTGTGAGGTGCAGGGAGTGAGAGAGGGAACCAGACAGTGTGAGGTACAGGGTGTGAGAGAGGGAATCAGACAGTGTGAGGTGCATGGAGTGAGAAAGAGAAGTAGGTAGTGTGAGGTGCAGGGAGTGAGAGAGGGAAGTAGGTAGTGTGAGGTGCAGGGAGTGAGAGAAGGAAGCAGGCAGTGTGAGGTGCAGGGAGTGAGAGAGGGAAGCGGGTAGTGTGATGTGCAGGGAGTGAGAGAGGGAAGCAGGCAGTGTGAGGTGCAGGGTGTGAAAGAGGGAAGTAGGTAGTGTGAGGTGCAGGGAGTGAGAGAGGGAAGCAGGCAGTGTGAGGTGTAGGGAGTGAGAGAGGGAAGTAGGTAGTGTGAGGTGCAGGGAGTGAGAGAGGGAAGTAGGTAGTTTGAGGTGCAGGGAGAGAGAGAGGGAAGCAGGTATTGTGCAGTGCAGGGAGTGAGAGAGGGAAGCAGGCAGTGTGAGGTGCAGGGAGTGAGAGAGGAAACCAGGCATTGTGAGGTGCAGGGAGTGAGAGATGGAAGCAGGCAGTGTGAGGTGCAGGGAGTGAGAGAGGGAAGCAGGCAGTGTTAGGTGCAGGAAGTGAGAGAGGGAAGCAGGTAGTGTGAGGTGCAGGGGGTGAGAGAGGGAAGCAGGTAGTGTGAGGTGCAGTGAGTGAGAGAGGGAAGCAGGCAGTGTGAGGTGCAGTGAGTGAGAGAGGGAAGCAGGCAGTGTGAGGTGCAGGCGGGGGTGAGGGAAGCAGGTAGTGTGAGGTGCCGGGGTGAGAGAGGGAAGCAGGTAATGTAAGGTGAGGGGGTGGTTGAGGAAAGTAGACAGTGTGAGGTGCTGGGGGTGGGAGAGGGAAGTAGCTAGATTGCGGTGCAGGGGGTGAGTGAGGGAAGTAGGTAGTGTGAGGTGCAGGGCATGAGAGAGGGAAGCAGGCAGTGTGAGGTGCAGGTGGTGAGAGAGGGAATCAGGCAGTGTGAGGTGCAAGGAGGGAGAGAGGGAAGCAGGCCATGTGAGGTGCAGGGAGTGAGAGAGGGAACCAGGCAGTGTGAGGTGCAGGGTGTGAGAGATGTAAGCAGGCAGTGTGAGGTGCAGGGGGTGAGAGAGGGAAGCAGGTAGTGTAAGGTGAGGGGGTGGTTGAGGAAAGTAGACAGTGTGAGGTGCAAGAGGTGAGAGAGAGGGAAGCAGGAAGTGTGAGGTGCAGGGGGTGAGAGAGAGAAGAAGGCAGTGTGAGGTACTGGGGTGGGAGAGGGAAGTAGGCAGTGTGAGGTGCTGGGGTGGGAGAGGGAAGTAGGCAGTGTGAGGTGCAGGGGGTGGGTGAGGGAAGCAGGTAGTGTGAGGTGCCGGGGTGAGAGAGGGAAGCAGGTAGTGTAAGGTGAGGGGGTGGTTGAGGAAAGTAGACAGTGTGAGGTGCTGGGGGTGGGAGAGGGATGTAGCTAGAGTGAGGTGCAGGGGGTGAGAGAGGGAAGTAGGTAGTGTGAGGTGCAGGGGGTGAGAGAGGGAAGCAGGCAGTGTGAGGTGCAGGGGGTGAGAGAGGGAATCTGGCAGTGTGAGGTGCAGGGAGTGAGAGAGGGAAGCTGGCAGTGTGAGGTGCAGGGAGTGAGAGAGGGAACCAGGCAGAGTGAGGTACAGGGTGTGCGAGAGGGAAGTAGGTAGTGTGAGGTGCAGTAAGTGAGAGATGGAAGCAGGCAGTGTGAGGTGCAGGGGGGAGAGAGGGAAGCAGGCAGTGTGAGGTGCAGGGGGTGAGAGAGGGAAGCAGGCAGTGTGAGGTGCAGGGGGTGAGAGAGGGAAGCAGGCAGTGTGAGGTGCAGGGGGTGAGAGAGGGAAGCAGGCAGTGTGAGGTGCAGGGAGGGAGAGAGGGAAGCAGGCAGTGTGAGGTGCAGGGAGTGAGAGAGGGAAGTAGGTAGTGTGAGGTGCAGGGGGTGAGAGAGGGAAGTAGGTAGTGTGAGGTGCAGGGAGTGAGAGAGGGAAGCAGGCAGTGTGAGGTGCAGGGTGTGAGAGAGGGAAGTAGGTAGTGTGAGGTGCAGGGAGTGAGAGAGGGAAGTAGGTAGTGTGAGGTGCAGGGGGTGAGAGAGGGAAGTAGGTAGTGTGAGGTGCAGGGAGTGAGAGAGGGAAGTAGGCAGTGTGAGGTGCAGGGAGTGAGAGAGGGAAGCAGGCAGTGTGAGGTGCAGGGAGTGAGAGAGGGAACCAGACAGTGTGAGGTACAGGGTGTGAGAGAGGGAATGAGACAGTGTGAGGTGCATGGGGTGAAAAAGAGAAGTAGGTAGTGTGAGGTGCAGGGAGTGAGAGAGGGAAGTAGGTAGTGTGAGGTGCAGGGAGTGAGAGAAGGAAGCAGGCAGTGTGAGGTGCAGGGAGTGAGAGAGGGAAGCGGGTAGTGTGATGTGCAGGGAGTGAGAGAGGGAAGCAGGCAGTGTGAGGTGCAGGGTGTGAAAGAGGGAAGTAGGTAGTGTGAGGTGCAGGGAGTGAGAGAGGGAAGCAGGCAGTGTGAGGTGCAGGGAGTGAGAGAGGGAAGTAGGTAGTGTGAGGTGCAGGGAGTGAGAGAGGGAAGTAGGTAGTTTGAGGTGCAGGGAGAGAGAGAGGGAAGCAGGTATTGTGCAGTGCAGGGAGTGAGAGAGGGAAGCAGGCAGTGTGAGGTGCAGGGAGTGAGAGAGGGAAGCAGGCATTGTGAGGTGCAGGGAGTGAGAGAGGGAATCAGGCAGTGTGAAGTGCAGGGAGTGAGAGAGGGAAGAAGGCAGAGTGAGGTGCAGGGGGTGAGAGAGGGAAGCAGGCAGTGTGAGGTGCAGGGAGTGAGAGAGGGAAGCAGGCAGTGTGAGGTGCAGGGAGTGAGAGAGGAAAGCAGGCAGTGTGAGGTGCAGGGAGTGAGAGAGGGAAGTAGGTAGTTTGAGGTGCAGGGAGTGAGAGAGGGAAGCAGGCAGTGTGAGGTGCAGGGAGTGAGAGAGGGAAGTAGGTAGTGTGAGGTGCAGGGGGTGAGAGAGGGAAGTAGGTAGTGTGAGGTGCAGGGAGAGAGAGAGGGAAGCAGGTAGTGTGAGGTGCAGGGAGTGAGAGAGGGAAGCAGGCAGTGTGAGGTGCAGGGAGTGAGAGAGGGAAGCAGGCAGTGTGAGGTGCAGGGAGTGAGAGAGGGAAGCAGGCAGTGTGAGGTGCAGGGAGTGAGAGAGGTAAGCAGGTAGTGTGAGGTGCAGGGAGTGAGAGAGGGAAGTAGGTAGTGTGAGGTGCAGGGGGTGAGAGTGGGAATCAGGCAGTGTGGGGTGCAAGGGGTGAGAGAGGGAAGCAGGCAGTGTGAGGTGCAGGGGGTGAGAGAGGGAACCAGGCAGTGTGAGGTGCAGGGGGTGAGAGAGGGAAGTAGGTAGTGTGAGGTGCAGGTAGTGAGAGAGGGAAGCAGGCAGTGTGAGGTGCAGGGGATGAGAGAGGGAATCAGGCAGTGTGAGGTGCAGGGGGTGAGAGTGGGAAGAAGGTAGTGTGAGATGCAGGGGGTGAGAGAGGGAATCAGACAGTGTGAGGTGCTGGGGGTGAGAAAGAGAAGTAGGTAGTGTGAGGTGCAGGGAGTGAGAGAGGGAAGTAGGTAGTGTGAGGTGCAGGTAGTGAGAGAGGTAAGTAGGTTGTGTGAGGTGCAGGGAGTGAGAGAGGGAAGTAGGTAGTGTGAGGTGCAGGGAGTGAGAGAAGGAACCAGGCAGTGTGAGGTGCAGGGAGTGAGAGAGGGAAGTAGGCAATGTGAGGTGCAGGGTGTGAGAGAGGGAACCAGGCTGTGTGAGGTGCAGGGGGTGAGAGAGGAAAGTAGGCAGTGTGAGGTGCAGGGAGTGAGAGAGGGAAGCAGGAAGTGTGAAGTGCAGCAGGGGGTGAGAGAGGGAATCAGGCAGTGTGAGGTGCAAGGGTTGAGAGAGGGAAGCAGGCAGTGTGAGGTGCAGGGGGTGAGAGAGAGAAGTAGGCAGTGTGAGGTGCAGGGAGTGAGAGAGGGAAGCAGGCAGTGTGAGGTGCAGGGAGTGAGAGAGGGAAGTAGGTAGTGTGAGGTGCAGGGAGTGAGAGAGGGAAGCAGGTAGTGTGAGGTGCAGGGAGAGAGAGAGGGAAGCAGGTAGTGTGAGGTGCAGGGAGTGAGAGAGGGAAGCAGGCAGTGTGAGGTGCAGGGAGTGAAAGAGGGAAGCAGGCAGTGTGAGGAGCAGGGAGTGAGAGAGGGAAGCAGGCAGTGTGAGGTGCAGGGAGTGAGAGAGGGAAGCAGGTAGTGTGAGGTGCAGGGAGTGAGAGAGGGAAGTAGGTAGTGTGAGGTGCAGGGAGTGAGAGAGAGAAGCAGGCAGTGTGAGGTGCAGGGAGTGAGAGAGGGAAGTAGGCAGTGTGAGGTGCAGGGAGTGAGAGAGGGAACCAGGCTTTGTGAGGTGCAGGGGGTGAGAGAGGAAAGTAGGCAGTGTGAGGTGCAGGGAGTGAGAGAGGGAAGCAGGCAGTGTGAAGTGCAGGGGGTGAGAGAGGGAATCAGGCAGTGTGAGGTGCAAGGGGTGAGAGAGGGAAGCAGGCAGTGTGAGGTGCAGGGGGTGAGAGAGGGAACCAGGCAGTGTGAGGTGCAGGGGGTGAGAGAGGGAAGTAGGTAGTGTGAGGTGCAGGGAGTGAGAGAGGGAAGTAGGTAGTGTGAGGTGCAGGGGGTGAGAGAGGGAAGTAGGTAGTGTGAGGTGCAGGGTGTGAGAGAGGGAAGTAGGTAGTGTGAGGTGCAGGGAGTGAGAGAGGGAAGTAGGTTGTGTGAGGTGCAGGGGGTGAGAGAGGGAACTAGGTAGTGTGAGGTGCAGGGAGTGAGAGAGGGAAGTAGGCAGTGTGAGGTGCAGGGAGTGAGAGAGGGAAGCAGGCAGTGTGAGGTGCAGGGAGTGAGAGAGGGAACCAGACAGTGTGAGGTACAGGGTGTGAGAGAGGGAATCAGACAGTGTGAGGTGCATGGGGTGAGAAAGAGAAGTAGGTAGTGTGAGGTGCAGGGAGTGAGAGAGGGAAGTAGGTAGTGTGAGGTGCAGGGAGTGAGAGAAGGAAGCAGGCAGTGTGAGGTGCAGGGAGTGAGAGAAGGAAGCGGGTAGTGTGATGTGCAGGGAGTGAGAGAGGGAAGCAGGCAGTGTGAGGTGCAGGGTGTGAAAGAGGGAAGTAGGTAGTGTGAGGTGCAGGGAGTGAGAGAGGGAAGCAGGCAGTGTGAGGTGCAGGGAGTGAGAGAGGGAAGTAGGTAGTGTGAGGTGCAGGGAGTGAGAGAGGGAAGTAGGTAGTTTGAGGTGCAGGGAGAGAGAGAGGGAAGCAGGTATTGTGCAGTGCAGGGAGTGAGAGAGGGAAGCAGGCAGTGTGAGGTGCAGGGAGTGAGAGAGGGAAGCAGGCATTGTGAGGTGCAGGGAGTGAGAGAGGGAATCAGGCAGTGTGAAGTGCAGGGAGTGAGAGAGGGAAGAAGGCAGAGTGAGGTGCAGGGGGTGAGAGAGGGAAGCAGGCAGTGTGAGGTGCAGGGAGTGAGAGAGGGAAGCAGGCAGTGTGAGGTGCAGGGAGTGAGAGAGGAAAGCAGGCAGTGTGAGGTGCAGGGAGTGAGAGAGGGAAGTAGGTAGTTTGAGGTGCAGGGAGTGAGAGAGGGAAGCAGGCAGTGTGAGGTGCAGGGAGTGAGAGAGGGAAGTAGGTAGTGTGAGGTGCAGGGAGTGAGAGAGGGAAGTAGGTAGTGTGAGGTGCAGGGAGAGAGAGAGGGAAGCAGGTAGTGTGAGGTGCAGGGAGTGAGAGAGGGAAGCAGGCAGTGTGAGGTGCAGGGAGTGAGAGAGGGAAGCAGGCAGTGTGAGTTGCAGGGAGTGAGAGAGGGAAGCAGGCAGTGTGAGGTGCAGGGAGTGAGAGAGGTAAGCAGGTAGTGTGAGGTGCAGGGAGTGAGAGAGGGAAGTAGGTAGTGTGAGGTGCAGGGAGTGAGAGGGAGAAGCAGGCAGTGTGAGGTGCAGGGAGTGAGAGAGGGAAGTAGGCAGTGTGAGGTGCAGGGAGTGAGAGAGGGAACCAGGCTGTGTGAGGTGCAGGGGGTGAGAGAGGAAAGTAGGCAGTGTGAGGTGCAGGGAGTGAGAGAGGGAAGCAGGCAGTGTGAAGTGCAGGGGGTGAGAGAGGGAATCAGGCAGTGTGAGGTGCAAGGGGTGAGAGAGGGAAGCAGGCAGTGTGAGGTGCAGGGGGTGAGAGAGGGAACCAGGCAGTGTGAGGTGCAGGGGGTGAGAGAGGGAAGTAGGTAGTGTGAGGTGCAGGTAGTGAGAGAGGGAAGCAGGCAGTGTGAGGTGCAGGGGATGAGAGAGGGAATCAGGCAGTGTGAGGTGCAGGGGGTGAGAGTGGGAAGAAGGTAGTGTGAGATGCAGGGGGTGAGAGAGGGAATCAGACAGTGTGAGGTGCAGGGGGTGAGAAAGAGAAGTAGGTAGTGTGAGGTGCAGGGAGTGAGAGAGGGAAGTAGGTAGTGTGAGGTGCAGGGAGTGAGAGAGGGAAGTAGGTTGTGTGAGGTGCAGGGAGTGAGAGAGGGAAGTAGGTAGTGTGAGGTGCAGGGAGTGAGAGAAGGAACCAGGCAGTGTGAGGTGCAGGGAGTGAGAGAGGGAAGTAGGCAGTGTGAGGTGCAGGGTGTGAGAGAGGGAACCAGGCTGTGTGAGGTGCAGGGGGTGAGAGAGGAAAGTAGGCAGTGTGAGGTGCAGGGAGTGAGAGAGGGAAGCAGGCAGTGTGAAGTGCAGGGGGTGAGAGAGGGAATCAGGCAGTGTGAGGTGCAAGGGGTGAGAGAGGGAAGCAGGCAGTGTGAGGTGCAGGGGGTGAGAGAGGGAACCAGGCAGTGTGAGGTGCAGGGGGTGAGAGAGGGAAGTAGGTAGTGTGAGGTGCAGGTAGTGAGAGAGGGAAGCAGGCAGTGTGAGGTGCAGGGGATGAGAGAGGGAATCAGGCAGTGTGAGGTGCAGGGGGTGAGAGTGGGAAGAAGGTAGTGTGAGATGCAGGGGGTGAGAGAGGGAAGCAGGCAGTGTGAGGTGCAGGGAGGTAGAGAGGGAAGCAGGCAGTGTGAGGTGCAGGGAGTGAGAGAGGGAAGTAGGTAGTGTGAGGTGCAGGGAGTGAGAGAGGAAACCAGGCATTGTGAGGTGCAGGGAGTGAGAGATGGAAGCAGGCAGTGTGAGGTGCAGGGAGTGAGAGAGGGAAGCAGGCAGTGTTAGGTGCAGGAAGTGAGAGAGGGAAGCAGGTAGTGTGAGGTGCAGGGGGTGAGAGAGGGAAGCAGGTAGTGTGAGGTGCAGTGAGTGAGAGAGGGAAGCAGGCAGTGTGAGGTGCAGTGAGTGAGAGAGGGAAGCAGGCAGTGTGAGGTGCAGGCGGGGGTGAGGGAAGCAGGTAGTGTGAGGTGCCGGGGTGAGAGAGGGAAGCAGGTAATGTAAGGTGAGGGGGTGGTTGAGGAAAGTAGACAGTGTGAGGTGCTGGGGGTGGGAGAGGGAAGTAGCTAGATTGCGGTGCAGGGGGTGAGTGAGGGAAGTAGGTAGTGTGAGGTGCAGGGCATGAGAGAGGGAAGCAGGCAGTGTGAGGTGCAGGTGGTGAGAGAGGGAATCAGGCAGTGTGAGGTGCAAGGAGGGAGAGAGGGAAGCAGGCCATGTGAGGTGCAGGGAGTGAGAGAGGGAACCAGGCAGTGTGAGGTGCAGGGTGTGAGAGATGTAAGCAGGCAGTGTGAGGTGCAGGGGGTGAGAGAGGGAAGCAGGTAGTGTAAGGTGAGGGGGTGGTTGAGGAAAGTAGACAGTGTGAGGTGCAAGAGGTGAGAGAGAGGGAAGCAGGAAGTGTGAGGTGCAGGGGGTGAGAGAGAGAAGAAGGCAGTGTGAGGTACTGGGGTGGGAGAGGGAAGTAGGCAGTGTGAGGTGCTGGGGTGGGAGAGGGAAGTAGGCAGTGTGAGGTGCAGGGGGTGGGTGAGGGAAGCAGGTAGTGTGAGGTGCCGGGGTGAGAGAGGGAAGCAGGTAGTGTAAGGTGAGGGGGTGGTTGAGGAAAGTAGACAGTGTGAGGTGCTGGGGGTGGGAGAGGGATGTAGCTAGAGTGAGGTGCAGGGGGTGAGAGAGGGAAGTAGGTAGTGTGAGGTGCAGGGGGTGAGAGAGGGAAGCAGGCAGTGTGAGGTGCAGGGGGTGAGAGAGGGAATCTGGCAGTGTGAGGTGCAGGGAGTGAGAGAGGGAAGCTGGCAGTGTGAGGTGCAGGGAGTGAGAGAGGGAACCAGGCAGAGTGAGGTACAGGGTGTGCGAGAGGGAAGTAGGTAGTGTGAGGTGCAGTAAGTGAGAGATGGAAGCAGGCAGTGTGAGGTGCAGGGGGGAGAGAGGGAAGCAGGCAGTGTGAGGTGCAGGGGGTGAGAGAGGGAAGCAGGCAGTGTGAGGTGCAGGGGGTGAGAGAGGGAAGCAGGCAGTGTGAGGTGCAGGGGGTGAGAGAGGGAAGCAGGCAGTGTGAGGTGCAGGGAGGGAGAGAGGGAAGCAGGCAGTGTGAGGTGCAGGGAGTGAGAGAGGGAAGTAGGTAGTGTGAGGTGCAGGGGGTGAGAGAGGGAAGTAGGTAGTGTGAGGTGCAGGGAGTGAGAGAGGGAAGCAGGCAGTGTGAGGTGCAGGGTGTGAGAGAGGGAAGTAGGTAGTGTGAGGTGCAGGGAGTGAGAGAGGGAAGTAGGTAGTGTGAGGTGCAGGGGGTGAGAGAGGGAAGTAGGTAGTGTGAGGTGCAGGGAGTGAGAGAGGGAAGTAGGCAGTGTGAGGTGCAGGGAGTGAGAGAGGGAAGCAGGCAGTGTGAGGTGCAGGGAGTGAGAGAGGGAACCAGACAGTGTGAGGTACAGGGTGTGAGAGAGGGAATGAGACAGTGTGAGGTGCATGGGGTGAGAAAGAGAAGTAGGTAGTGTGAGGTGCAGGGAGTGAGAGAGGGAAGTTGGTAGTGTGAGGTGCAGGGAGTGAGAGAAGGAAGCAGGCAGTGTGAGGTGCAGGGAGTGAGAGAGGGAAGCGGGTAGTGTGATGTGCAGGGAGTGAGAGAGGGAAGCAGGCAGTGTGAGGTGCAGGGTGTGAAAGAGGGAAGTAGGTAGTGTGAGGTGCAGGGAGTGAGAGAGGGAAGCAGGCAGTGTGACGTGCAGGGAGTGAGAGAGGGAAGTAGGTAGTGTGAGGTGCAGGGAGTGAGAGAGGGAAGTAGGTAGTTTGAGGTGCAGGGAGAGAGAGAGGGAAGCAGGTATTGTGCAGTGCAGGGAGTGAGAGAGGGAAGCAGGCAGTGTGAGGTGCAGGGAGTGAGAGAGGGAAGCAGGCATTGTGAGGTGCAGGGAGTGAGAGAGGGAATCAGGCAGTGTGAAGTGCAGGGAGTGAGAGAGGGAAGAAGGCAGAGTGAGGTGCAGGGGGTGAGAGAGGGAAGCAGGCAGTGTGAGGTGCAGGGAGTGAGAGAGGGAAGCAGGCAGTGTGAGGTGCAGGGAGTGAGAGAGGAAAGCAGGCAGTGTGAGGTGCAGGGAGTGAGAGAGGGAAGTAGGTAGTTTGAGGTGCAGGGAGTGAGAGAGGGAAGCAGGCAGTGTGAGGTGCAGGGAGTGAGAGAGGGAAGTAGGTAGTGTGAGGTGCAGGGGGTGAGAGAGGGAAGTAGGTAGTGTGAGGTGCAGGGAGAGAGAGAGGGAAGCAGGTAGTGTGAGGTGCAGGGAGTGAGAGAGGGAAGCAGGCAGTGTGAGGTGCAGGGAGTGAGAGAGGGAAGCAGGCAGTGTGAGGTGCAGGGAGTGAGAGAGGGAAGCAGGCAGTGTGAGGTGCAGGGAGTGAGAGAGGTAAGCAGGTAGTGTGAGGTGCAGGGAGTGAGAGAGGGAAGTAGGTAGTGTGAGGTGCAGGGGGTGAGAGAGGGAATCAGGCAGTGTGAGGTGCAAGGGGTGAGAGAGGGAAGCAGGCAGTGTGAGGTGCAGGGGGTGAGAGAGGGAACCAGGCAGTGTGAGGTGCAGGGGGTGAGAGAGGGAAGTAGGTAGTGTGAGGTGCAGGTAGTGAGAGAGGGAAGCAGGCAGTGTGAGGTGCAGGGGATGAGAGAGGGAATCAGGCAGTGTGAGGTGCAGGGGGTGAGAGTGGGAAGAAGGTAGTGTGAGATGCAGGGGGTGAGAGAGGGAATCAGACAGTGTGAGGTGCTGGGGGTGAGAAAGAGAAGTAGGTAGTGTGAGGTGCAGGGAGTGAGAGAGGGAAGTAGGTAGTGTGAGGTGCAGGTAGTGAGAGAGGTAAGTAGGTTGTGTGAGGTGCAGGGAGTGAGAGAGGGAAGTAGGTAGTGTGAGGTGCAGGGAGTGAGAGAAGGAACCAGGCAGTGTGAGGTGCAGGGAGTGAGAGAGGGAAGTAGGCAATGTGAGGTGCAGGGTGTGAGAGAGGGAACCAGGCTGTGTGAGGTGCAGGGGGTGAGAGAGGAAAGTAGGCAGTGTGAGGTGCAGGGAGTGAGAGAGGGAAGCAGGAAGTGTGAAGTGCAGCAGGGGGTGAGAGAGGGAATCAGGCAGTGTGAGGTGCAAGGGTTGAGAGAGGGAAGCAGGCAGTGTGAGGTGCAGGGGGTGAGAGAGAGAAGTAGGCAGTGTGAGGTGCAGGGAGTGAGAGAGGGAAGCAGGCAGTGTGAGGTGCAGGGAGTGAGAGAGGGAAGTAGGTAGTGTGAGGTGCAGGGAGTGAGAGAGGGAAGCAGGTAGTGTGAGGTGCAGGGAGAGAGAGAGGGAAGCAGGTAGTGTGAGGTGCAGGGAGTGAGAGAGGGAAGCAGGCAGTGTGAGGTGCAGGGAGTGAAAGAGGGAAGCAGGCAGTGTGAGGAGCAGGGAGTGAGAGAGGGAAGCAGGCAGTGTGAGGTGCAGGGAGTGAGAGAGGGAAGCAGGTAGTGTGAGGTGCAGGGAGTGAGAGAGGGAAGTAGGTAGTGTGAGGTGCAGGGAGTGAGAGAGAGAAGCAGGCAGTGTGAGGTGCAGGGAGTGAGAGAGGGAAGTAGGCAGTGTGAGGTGCAGGGAGTGAGAGAGGGAACCAGGCTTTGTGAGGTGCAGGGGGTGAGAGAGGAAAGTAGGCAGTGTGAGGTGCAGGGAGTGAGAGAGGGAAGCAGGCAGTGTGAAGTGCAGGGGGTGAGAGAGGGAATCAGGCAGTGTGAGGTGCAAGGGGTGAGAGAGGGAAGCAGGCAGTGTGAGGTGCAGGGGGTGAGAGAGGGAACCAGGCAGTGTGAGGTGCAGGGGGTGAGAGAGGGAAGTAGGTAGTGTGAGGTGCAGGGAGTGAGAGAGGGAAGTAGGTAGTGTGAGGTGCAGGGGGTGAGAGAGGGAAGTAGGTAGTGTGAGGTGCAGGGTGTGAGAGAGGGAAGTAGGTAGTGTGAGGTGCAGGGAGTGAGAGAGGGAAGTAGGTAGTGTGAGGTGCAGGGGGTGAGAGAGGGAACTAGGTAGTGTGAGGTGCAGGGAGTGAGAGAGGGAAGTAGGCAGTGTGAGGTGCAGGGAGTGAGACAGGGAAGCAGGCAGTGTGAGGTGCAGGGAGTGAGAGAGGGAACCAGACAGTGTGAGGTACAGGGTGTGAGAGAGGGAATCAGACAGTGTGAGGTGCATGGGGTGAGAAAGAGAAGTAGGTAGTGTGAGGTGCAGGGAGTGAGAGAGGGAAGTAGGTAGTGTGAGGTGCAGGGAGTGAGAGAAGGAAGCAGGCAGTGTGAGGTGCAGGGAGTGAGAGAGGGAAGCGGGTAGTGTGATGTGCAGGGAGTGAGAGAGGGAAGCAGGCAGTGTGAGGTGCAGGGTGTGAAAGAGGGAAGTAGGTAGTGTGAGGTGCAGGGAGTGAGAGAGGGAAGCAGGCAGTGTGAGGTGCAGGGAGTGAGAGAGGGAAGTAGGTAGTGTGAGGTGCAGGGAGTGAGAGAGGGAAGTAGGTAGTTTGAGGTGCAGGGAGAGAGAGAGGGAAGCAGGTATTGTGCAGTGCAGGGAGTGAGAGAGGGAAGCAGGCAGTGTGAGGTGCAGGGAGTGAGAGAGGGAAGCAGGCATTGTGAGGTGCAGGGAGTGAGAGAGGGAATCAGGCAGTGTGAAGTGCAGGGAGTGAGAGAGGGAAGAAGGCAGAGTGAGGTGCAGGGGGTGAGAGAGGGAAGCAGGCAGTGTGAGGTGCAGGGAGTGAGAGAGGGAAGCAGGCAGTGTGAGGTGCAGGGAGTGAGAGAGGAAAGCAGGCAGTGTGAGGTGCAGGGAGTGAGAGAGGGAAGTAGGTAGTTTGAGGTGCAGGGAGTGAGAGAGGGAAGCAGGCAGTGTGAGGTGCAGGGAGTGAGAGAGGGAAGTAGGTAGTGTGAGGTGCAGGGGGTGAGAGAGGGAAGTAGGTAGTGTGAGGTGCAGGGAGAGAGAGAGGGAAGCAGGTAGTGTGAGGTGCAGGGAGTGAGAGAGGGAAGCAGGCAGTGTGAGGTGCAGGGAGTGAGAGAGGGAAGCAGGCAGTGTGAGTTGCAGGGAGTGAGAGAGGGAAGCAGGCAGTGTGAGGTGCAGGGAGTGAGAGAGGTAAGCAGGTAGTGTGAGGTGCAGGGAGTGAGAGAGGGAAGTAGGTAGTGTGAGGTGCAGGGAGTGAGAGGGAGAAGCAGGCAGTGTGAGGTGCAGGGAGTGAGAGAGGGAAGTAGGCAGTGTGAGGTGCAGGGAGTGAGAGAGGGAACCAGGCTGTGTGAGGTGCAGGGGGTGAGAGAGGAAAGTAGGCAGTGTGAGGTGCAGGGAGTGAGAGAGGGAAGCAGGCAGTGTGAAGTGCAGGGGGTGAGAGAGGGAATCAGGCAGTGTGAGGTGCAAGGGGTGAGAGAGGGAAGCAGGCAGTGTGAGGTGCAGGGGGTGAGAGAGGGAACCAGGCAGTGTGAGGTGCAGGGGGTGAGAGAGGGAAGTAGGTAGTGTGAGGTGCAGGTAGTGAGAGAGGGAAGCAGGCAGTGTGAGGTGCAGGGGATGAGAGAGGGAATCAGGCAGTGTGAGGTGCAGGGGGTGAGAGTGGGAAGAAGGTAGTGTGAGATGCAGGGGGTGAGAGAGGGAATCAGACAGTGTGAGGTGCAGGGGGTGAGAAAGAGAAGTAGGTAGTGTGAGGTGCAGGGAGTGAGAGAGGGAAGTAGGTAGTGTGAGGTGCAGGGAGTGAGAGAGGGAAGTAGGTTGTGTGAGGTGCAGGGAGTGAGAGAGGGAAGTAGGTAGTGTGAGGTGCAGGGAGTGAGAGAAGGAACCAGGCAGTGTGAGGTGCAGGGAGTGAGAGAGGGAAGTAGGCAGTGTGAGGTGCAGGGTGTGAGAGAGGGAACCAGGCTGTGTGAGGTGCAGGGGGTGAGAGAGGAAAGTAGGCAGTGTGAGGTGCAGGGAGTGAGAGAGGGAAGCAGGAAGTGTGAAGTGCAGCAGGGGGTGAGAGAGGGAATCAGGCAGTGTGAGGTGCAAGGGTTGAGAGAGGGAAGCAGGCAGTGTGAGGTGCAGGGGGTGAGAGAGAGAAGTAGGCAGTGTGAGGTGCAGGGAGTGAGAGAGGGAAGCAGGCAGTGTGAGGTGCAGGGAGTGAGAGAGGGAAGTAGGTAGTGTGAGGTGCAGGGAGTGAGAGAGGGAAGTAGGTAGTGTGAGGTGCAGGGAGAGAGAGAGGGAAGCAGGTAGTGTGAGGTGCAGGGAGTGAGAGAGGGAAGCAGGCAGTGTGAGGTGCAGGGAGTGAAAGAGGGAAGTAGGCAGTGTGAGGAGCAGGGAGTGAGAGAGGGAAGCAGGCAGTGTGAGGTGCAGGGAGTGAGAGAGGGAAGCAGGTAGTGTGAGGTGCAGGGAGTGAGAGAGGGAAGTAGGTAGTGTGAGGTGCAGGGAGTGAGAGAGAGAAGCAGGCAGTGTGAGGTGCAGGGAG
The DNA here is from genome assembly GCA_031769625.1 of Taudactylus pleione. NCBI lineage: Eukaryota > Metazoa > Chordata > Amphibia > Anura > Myobatrachidae > Taudactylus > Taudactylus pleione. The sequence goes on along the minus strand of JAUIMM010000016.1, from coordinate 2,688,320 downwards.
TGAGAGAGGGAAGTAGGCAGTGTGAGGTGCAGGGAGTGAGAGAGGGAACCAGGCTTTGTGAGGTGCAGGGGGTGAGAGAGGAAAGTAGGCAGTGTGAGGTGCAGGGAGTGAGAGAGGGAAGCAGGCAGTGTGAAGTGCAGGTGGTGAGAGAGTGAATCAGGCAGTGTGAGGTGCAAGGGGTGAGAGAGGGAAGCAGGCAGTGTGAGGTGCAGGGGGTGAGAGAGGGAACCAGGCAGTGTGAGGTGCAGGGGGTGAGAGAGGGAAGTAGGTAGTGTGAGGTGCAGGTAGTGAGAGAGGGAAGCAGGCAGTGTGAGGTGCAGGGAGTGAGAGAGGGAAGCAGGCAGTGTGAGGTGCAGGGAGTGAGAGAGGGAAGCAGGCAGTGTGAGGTGCAGGGAGTGAGAGAGGGAAGTAGGTAGTGTGAGGTGCAGGGAGTGAGAGGGAGAAGCAGGCAGTGTGAGGTGCAGGGAGTGAGAGAGGGAAGTAGGCAGTGTGAGGTGCAGGGAGTGAGAGAGGGAACCAGGCTGTGTGAGGTGCAGGGGGTGAGAGAGGAAAGTAGGCAGTGTGAGGTGCAGGGAGTGAGAGAGGGAAGCAGGCAGTGTGAAGTGCAGGGGGTGAGAGAGGGAATCAGGCAGTGTGAGGTGCAAGGGGTGAGAGAGGGAAGCAGGCAGTGTGAGGTGCAGGGGGTGAGAGAGGGAACCAGGCAGTGTGAGGTGCAGGGGGTGAGAGAGGGAAGTAGGTAGTGTGAGGTGCAGGTAGTGAGAGAGGGAAGCAGGCAGTGTGAGGTGCATTGGATGAGAGAGGGAATCAGGCAGTGTGAGGTGCAGGGGGTGAGAGTGGGAAGAAGGTAGTGTGAGATGCAGGGGGTGAGAGAGGGAATCAGACAGTGTGAGGTGCAGGGGGTGAGAAAGAGAAGTAGGTTGTGTGAGGTGCAGGGAGTGAGAGAGGGAAGTAGGTAGTGTGAGGTGCAGGGAGTGAGAGAGGGAAGTAGGTTGTGTGAGGTGCAGGGAGTGAGAGAGGGAAGAAGGTAGTGTGAGGTGCAGGGAGTGAGAGAAGGAACCAGGCAGTGTGAGGTGCAGGGAGTGAGAGAGGGAAGTAGGCAGTGTGAGGTGCAGGGTGTGAGAGAGGGAACCAGGCTGTGTGAGGTGCAGGGGGTGAGAGAGGAAAGTAGGCAGTGTGAGGTGCAGGGAGTGAGAGAGGGAAGCAGGAAGTGTGAAGTGCAGCAGGGGGTGAGAGAGGGAATCAGGCAGTGTGAGGTGCAAGGGTTGAGAGAGGGAAGCAGGCAGTGTGAGGTGCAGGGGGTGAGAGAGAGAAGTAGGCAGTGTGAGGTGCAGGGAGTGAGAGAGGGAAGCAGGCAGTGTGAGGTGCAGGGAGTGAGAGAGGGAAGTAGGTAGTGTGAGGTGCAGGGAGTGAGAGAGGGAAGTAGGTAGTGTGAGGTGCAGGGAGAGAGAGAGGGAAGCAGGTAGTGTGAGGTGCTGGGAGTGAGAGAGGGAAGCAGGCAGTGTGAGGTGCAGGGAGTGAAAGAGGGAAGCAGGCAGTGTGAGGAGCAGGGAGTGAGAGAGGGAAGCAGGCAGTGTGAGGTGCAGGGAGTGAGAGAGGGAAGCAGGTAGTGTGAGGTGCAGGGAGTGAGAGAGGGAAGTAGGTAGTGTGAGGTGCAGGGAGTGAGAGAGAGAAGCAGGCAGTGTGAGGTGCAGGGAGTGAGAGAGGGAAGTAGGTAGTGTGAGGTGCAGGGAGTGAGAGAGGGAAGCAGGCAGTGTGAGGTGCAGGAAGTGAGAGAGGGAAGCAGGTAGTGTGAGGTGCAGGGGGTGAGAGAGGGAAGCAGGTAGTGTGAGGTGCCGGGGTGAGAGAGGGAAGCAGGTAGTGTAAGGTGAGGGGGTGGTTGAGGAAAGTAGACAGTGTGAGGTGCTGGGGGTGGGAGAGGGAAGTAGCTAGTGTGAGGTGCAGGGGGTGAAAGAGGGAAGCAGGCAGTGTGAGGTGCAGGGAGTGAGAGAGGGAAGCAGGCAGTGTGAGGTGCAGGGAGTGAGAGAGGGAAGCAGGCAGTGTGAGGTGCAGGGAGTTAGAGAGGGAAGTAGGTAGTGTGAGGTGCAGGGAGTGAGAGAGGGAAGTAGTTAGTGGGAGGTGCAGGGAGAGAGAGAGGGAAGCAGGTAGTGTGAGGTGCAGGGAGTGAGAGAGCGAAGCAGGCAGTGTGAGGTGCAGGGAGTGAGAGAGGGAAGCAGGCAGTGTGAGGTGCAGGGAGTGAGAGAGGGAAGCAGGCAGTGTGAGGTGCAGGGAGTGAGAGAGGGAAGCAGGTAGTGTGAGGTGCAGGGAGTGAGAGAGGGAAGTAGGTAGTGTGAGGTGCAGGGAGTGAGAGAGAGAAGCAGGCAGTGTGAGGTGCAGGGAGTGAGAGAGGGAAGTAGGCAGTGTGAGGTGCAGGGAGTGAGAGAGGGAACTAGGCTGTGTGAGGTGCAGGGGGTGAGAGAGGAAAGTAGGCAGTGTGAGGTGCAGGGAGTGAGAGAGGGAAGCAGGCAGTGTGAAGTGCAGGGGGTGAGAGAGGGAATCAGGCAGTGTGAGGTGCAAGCGGTGATAGAGGGAAGCAGGCAGTGTGAGGTGCAGGGGGTGAGAGAGGGAACCAGGCAGTGTGAGGTGCAGGGGGTGAGAGAGGGAAGTAGGTAGTGTGAGGTGCAGGTAGTGAGAGAGGGAAGCAGGCAGTGTGAGGTGCAGGGGATGAGAAAGGGAATCAGGCAGTGTGAGGTGCAGGGGGTGAGAGTGGGAAGCAGGTAGTGTGAGATGCAGGGGGTGAGAGAGGGAATCAGACAGTGTGAGGTGCAGGGGGTGAGAAAGAGAAGTAGGTAGTGTGAGGTGCAGGGAGTGAGAGAGGGAAGTAGGCAGTGTGAGGTGCAGGGTGTGAGAGAGGGAACCAGGCTGTGTGAGGTGCAGGGGGTGAGAGAGGAAAGTAGGCAGTGTGAGGTGCAGGGAGTGAGAGAGGGAAGCAGGAAGTGTGAAGTGCAGCAGGGGGTGAGAGAGGGAATCAGGCAGTGTGAGGTGCAAGGGTTGAGAGAGGGAAGCAGGCAGTGTGAGGTGCAGGGGGTGAGAGAGAGAAGTAGGCAGTGTGAGGTGCAGGGAGTGAGAGAGGGAAGCAGGCAGTGTGAGGTGCAGGGAGTGAGAGAGGGAAGTAGGTAGTGTGAGGTGCAGGGAGTGAGAGAGGGAAGTAGGTAGTGTGAGGTGCAGGGAGAGAGAGAGGGAAGCAGGTAGTGTGAGGTGCAGGGAGTGAGAGAGGGAAGCAGGCAGTGTGAGGTGCAGGGAGTGAAAGAGGGAAGCAGGCAGTGTGAGGAGCAGGGAGTGAGAGAGGGAAGCAGGCAGTGTGAGGTGCAGGGAGTGAGAGAGGGAAGCAGGTAGTGTGAGGTGCAGGGAGTGAGAGAGGGAAGTAGGTAGTGTGAGGTGCAGGGAGTGAGAGAGAGAAGCAGGCAGTGTGAGGTGCAGGGAGTGAGAGAGGGAAGTAGGTAGTGTGAGGTGCAGGGAGAGAGAGAGGGAAGCAGGTAGTGTGAGGTGCAGGGAGTGAGAGAGGGAAGCAGGCAGTGTGAGGTGCAGGGAGTGAGAGAGGGAAGCAGGCAGTGTGAGTTGCAGGGAGTGAGAGAGGGAAGCAGGCAGTGTGAGGTGCAGGGAGTGAGAGAGGTAAGCAGGTAGTGTGAGGTGCAGGGAGTGAGAGAGGGAAGTAGGTAGTGTGAGGTGCAGGGAGTGAGAGGGAGAAGCAGGCAGTGTGAGGTGCAGGGAGTGAGAGAGGGAAGTAGGCAGTGTGAGGTGCAGGGAGTGAGAGAGGGAACCAGGCTGTGTGAGGTGCAGGGGGTGAGAGAGGAAAGTAGGCAGTGTGAGGTGCAGGGAGTGAGAGAGGGAAGCAGGCAGTGTGAAGTGCAGGGGGTGAGAGAGGGAATCAGGCAGTGTGAGGTGCAAGGGGTGAGAGAGGGAAGCAGGCAGTGTGAGGTGCAGGGGGTGAGAGAGGGAACCAGGCAGTGTGAGGTGCAGGGGGTGAGAGAGGGAAGTAGGTAGTGTGAGGTGCAGGTAGTGAGAGAGGGAAGCAGGCAGTGTGAGGTGCAGGGGATGAGAGAGGGAATCAGGCAGTGTGAGGTGCAGGGGGTGAGAGTGGGAAGAAGGTAGTGTGTGATGCAGGGGGTGAGAGAGGGAATCAGACAGTGTGAGGTGCAGGGGGTGAGAAAGAGAAGTAGGTAGTGTGAGGTGCAGGGAGTGAGAGAGGGAAGTAGGTAGTGTGAGGTGCAGGGAGTGAGAGAGGGAAGTAGGTTGTGTGAGGTGCAGGGAGTGAGAGAGGGAAGTAGGTAGTGTGAGGTGCAGGGAGTGAGAGAAGGAACCAGGCAGTGTGAGGTGCAGGGAGTGAGAGAGGGAAGTAGGCAGTGTGAGGTGCAGGGTGTGAGAGAGGGAACCAGGCTGTGTGAGGTGCAGGGGGTGAGAGAGGAAAGTAGGCAGTGTGAGGTGCAGGGAGTGAGAGAGGGAAGCAGGAAGTGTGAAGTGCAGCAGGGGGTGAGAGAGGGAATCAGGCAGTGTGAGGTGCAAGGGTTGAGAGAGGGAAGCAGGCAGTGTGAGGTGCAGGGGGTGAGAGAGAGAAGTAGGCAGTGTGAGGTGCAGGGAGTGAGAGAGGGAAGCAGGCAGTGTGAGGTGCAGGGAGTGAGAGAGGGAAGTAGGTAGTGTGAGGTGCAGGGAGTGAGAGAGGGAACCAGACAGTGTGAGGTACAGGGTGTGAGAGAGGGAATCAGACAGTGTGAGGTGCATGGGGTGAGAAAGAGAAGTAGGTAGTGTGAGGTGCAGGGAGTGAGAGAGGGAAGTAGGTAGTGTGAGGTGCAGGGAGTGAGAGAAGGAAGCAGGCAGTGTGAGGTGCAGGGAGTGAGAGAGGGAAGCGGGTAGTGTGATGTGCAGGGAGTGAGAGAGGGAAGCAGGCAGTGTGAGGTGCAGGGTGTGAAAGAGGGAAGTAGGTAGTGTGAGGTGCAGGGAGTGAGAGAGGGAAGCAGGCAGTGTGAGGTGCAGGGAGTGAGAGAGGGAAGTAGGTAGTGTGAGGTGCAGGGAGTGAGAGAGGGAAGTAGGTAGTTTGAGGTGCAGGGAGAGAGAGAGGGAAGCAGGTATTGTGCAGTGCAGGGAGTGAGAGAGGGAAGCAGGCAGTGTGAGGTGCAGGGAGTGAGAGAGGGAAGCAGGCATTGTGAGGTGCAGGGAGTGAGAGAGGGAATCAGGCAGTGTGAAGTGCAGGGAGTGAGAGAGGGAAGAAGGCAGAGTGAGGTGCAGGGGGTGAGAGAGGGAAGCAGGCAGTGTGAGGTGCAGGGAGTGAGAGAGGGAAGCAGGCAGTGTGAGGTGCAGGGAGTGAGAGAGGAAAGCAGGCAGTGTGAGGTGCAGGGAGTGAGAGAGGGAAGTAGGTAGTTTGAGGTGCAGGGAGTGAGAGAGGGAAGCAGGCAGTGTGAGGTGCAGGGAGTGAGAGAGGGAAGTAGGTAGTGTGAGGTGCAGGGGGTGAGAGAGGGAAGTAGGTAGTGTGAGGTGCAGGGAGAGAGAGAGGGAAGCAGGTAGTGTGAGGTGCAGGGAGTGAGAGAGGGAAGCAGGCAGTGTGAGGTGCAGGGAGTGAGAGAGGGAAGCAGGCAGTGTGAGTTGCAGGGAGTGAGAGAGGGAAGCAGGCAGTGTGAGGTGCAGGGAGTGAGAGAGGTAAGCAGGTAGTGTGAGGTGCAGGGAGTGAGAGAGGGAAGTAGGTAGTGTGAGGTGCAGGGAGTGAGAGGGAGAAGCAGGCAGTGTGAGGTGCAGGGAGTGAGAGAGGGAAGTAGGCAGTGTGAGGTGCAGGGAGTGAGAGAGGGAACCAGGCTGTGTGAGGTGCAGGGGGTGAGAGAGGAAAGTAGGCAGTGTGAGGTGCAGGGAGTGAGAGAGGGAAGCAGGCAGTGTGAAGTGCAGGGGGTGAGAGAGGGAATCAGGCAGTGTGAGGTGCAAGGGGTGAGAGAGGGAAGCAGGCAGTGTGAGGTGCAGGGGGTGAGAGAGGGAACCAGGCAGTGTGAGGTGCAGGGGGTGAGAGAGGGAAGTAGGTAGTGTGAGGTGCAGGTAGTGAGAGAGGGAAGCAGGCAGTGTGAGGTGCAGGGGATGAGAGAGGGAATCAGGCAGTGTGAGGTGCAGGGGGTGAGAGTGGGAAGAAGGTAGTGTGAGATGCAGGGGGTGAGAGAGGGAATCAGACAGTGTGAGGTGCAGGGGGTGAGAAAGAGAAGTAGGTAGTGTGAGGTGCAGGGAGTGAGAGAGGGAAGTAGGTAGTGTGAGGTGCAGGGAGTGAGAGAGGGAAGTAGGTTGTGTGAGGTGCAGGGAGTGAGAGAGGGAAGTAGGTAGTGTGAGGTGCAGGGAGTGAGAGAAGGAACCAGGCAGTGTGAGGTGCAGGGAGTGAGAGAGGGAAGTAGGCAGTGTGAGGTGCAGGGTGTGAGAGAGGGAACCAGGCTGTGTGAGGTGCAGGGGGTGAGAGAGGAAAGTAGGCAGTGTGAGGTGCAGGGAGTGAGAGAGGGAAGCAGGAAGTGTGAAGTGCAGCAGGGGGTGAGAGAGGGAATCAGGCAGTGTGAGGTGCAAGGGTTGAGAGAGGGAAGCAGGCAGTGTGAGGTGCAGGGGGTGAGAGAGAGAAGTAGGCAGTGTGAGGTGCAGGGAGTGAGAGAGGGAAGCAGGCAGTGTGAGGTGCAGGGAGTGAGAGAGGGAAGTAGGTAGTGTGAGGTGCAGGGAGTGAGAGAGGGAAGTAGGTAGTGTGAGGTGCAGGGAGAGAGAGAGGGAAGCAGGTAGTGTGAGGTGCAGGGAGTGAGAGAGGGAAGCAGGCAGTGTGAGGTGCAGGGAGTGAAAGAGGGAAGTAGGCAGTGTGAGGAGCAGGGAGTGAGAGAGGGAAGCAGGCAGTGTGAGGTGCAGGGAGTGAGAGAGGGAAGCAGGTAGTGTGAGGTGCAGGGAGTGAGAGAGGGAAGTAGGTAGTGTGAGGTGCAGGGAGTGAGAGAGAGAAGCAGGCAGTGTGAGGTGCAGGGAGTGAGAGAGGGAAGTAGGCAGTGTGAGGTGCAGGGAGTGAGAGAGGGAACCAGGCTTTGTGAGGTGCAGGGGGTGAGAGAGGAAAGTAGGCAGTGTGAGGTGCAGGGAGTGAGAGAGGGAAGCAGGCAGTGTGAAGTGCAGGTGGTGAGAGAGTGAATCAGGCAGTGTGAGGTGCAAGGGGTGAGAGAGGGAAGCAGGCAGTGTGAGGTGCAGGGGGTGAGAGAGGGAACCAGGCAGTGTGAGGTGCAGGGGGTGAGAGAGGGAAGTAGGTAGTGTGAGGTGCAGGTAGTGAGAGAGGGAAGCAGGCAGTGTGAGGTGCAGGGAGTGAGAGAGGGAAGCAGGCAGTGTGAGGTGCAGGGAGTGAGAGAGGGAAGCAGGCAGTGTGAGGTGCAGGGAGTGAGAGAGGGAAGTAGGTAGTGTGAGGTGCAGGGAGTGAGAGGGAGAAGCAGGCAGTGTGAGGTGCAGGGAGTGAGAGAGGGAAGTAGGCAGTGTGAGGTGCAGGGAGTGAGAGAGGGAACCAGGCTGTGTGAGGTGCAGGGGGTGAGAGAGGAAAGTAGGCAGTGTGAGGTGCAGGGAGTGAGAGAGGGAAGCAGGCAGTGTGAAGTGCAGGGGGTGAGAGAGGGAATCAGGCAGTGTGAGGTGCAAGGGGTGAGAGAGGGAAGCAGGCAGTGTGAGGTGCAGGGGGTGAGAGAGGGAACCAGGCAGTGTGAGGTGCAGGGGGTGAGAGAGGGAAGTAGGTAGTGTGAGGTGCAGGTAGTGAGAGAGGGAAGCAGGCAGTGTGAGGTGCATTGGATGAGAGAGGGAATCAGGCAGTGTGAGGTGCAGGGGGTGAGAGTGGGAAGAAGGTAGTGTGAGATGCAGGGGGTGAGAGAGGGAATCAGACAGTGTGAGGTGCAGGGGGTGAGAAAGAGAAGTAGGTTGTGTGAGGTGCAGGGAGTGAGAGAGGGAAGTAGGTAGTGTGAGGTGCAGGGAGTGAGAGAGGGAAGTAGGTTGTGTGAGGTGCAGGGAGTGAGAGAGGGAAGAAGGTAGTGTGAGGTGCAGGGAGTGAGAGAAGGAACCAGGCAGTGTGAGGTGCAGGGAGTGAGAGAGGGAAGTAGGCAGTGTGAGGTGCAGGGTGTGAGAGAGGGAACCAGGCTGTGTGAGGTGCAGGGGGTGAGAGAGGAAAGTAGGCAGTGTGAGGTGCAGGGAGTGAGAGAGGGAAGCAGGAAGTGTGAAGTGCAGCAGGGGGTGAGAGAGGGAATCAGGCAGTGTGAGGTGCAAGGGTTGAGAGAGGGAAGCAGGCAGTGTGAGGTGCAGGGGGTGAGAGAGAGAAGTAGGCAGTGTGAGGTGCAGGGAGTGAGAGAGGGAAGCAGGCAGTGTGAGGTGCAGGGAGTGAGAGAGGGAAGTAGGTAGTGTGAGGTGCAGGGAGTGAGAGAGGGAAGTAGGTAGTGTGAGGTGCAGGGAGAGAGAGAGGGAAGCAGGTAGTGTGAGGTGCTGGGAGTGAGAGAGGGAAGCAGGCAGTGTGAGGTGCAGGGAGTGAAAGAGGGAAGCAGGCAGTGTGAGGAGCAGGGAGTGAGAGAGGGAAGCAGGCAGTGTGAGGTGCAGGGAGTGAGAGAGGGAAGCAGGTAGTGTGAGGTGCAGGGAGTGAGAGAGGGAAGTAGGTAGTGTGAGGTGCAGGGAGTGAGAGAGAGAAGCAGGCAGTGTGAGGTGCAGGGAGTGAGAGAGGGAAGTAGGTAGTGTGAGGTGCAGGGAGTGAGAGAGGGAAGCAGGCAGTGTGAGGTGCAGGAAGTGAGAGAGGGAAGCAGGTAGTGTGAGGTGCAGGGGGTGAGAGAGGGAAGCAGGTAGTGTGAGGTGCCGGGGTGAGAGAGGGAAGCAGGTAGTGTAAGGTGAGGGGGTGGTTGAGGAAAGTAGACAGTGTGAGGTGCTGGGGGTGGGAGAGGGAAGTAGCTAGTGTGAGGTGCAGGGGGTGAAAGAGGGAAGCAGGCAGTGTGAGGTGCAGGGAGTGAGAGAGGGAAGCAGGCAGTGTGAGGTGCAGGGAGTGAGAGAGGGAAGCAGGCAGTGTGAGGTGCAGGGAGTTAGAGAGGGAAGTAGGTAGTGTGAGGTGCAGGGAGTGAGAGAGGGAAGTAGTTAGTGGGAGGTGCAGGGAGAGAGAGAGGGAAGCAGGTAGTGTGAGGTGCAGGGAGTGAGAGAGCGAAGCAGGCAGTGTGAGGTGCAGGGAGTGAGAGAGGGAAGCAGGCAGTGTGAGGTGCAGGGAGTGAGAGAGGGAAGCAGGCAGTGTGAGGTGCAGGGAGTGAGAGAGGGAAGCAGGTAGTGTGAGGTGCAGGGAGTGAGAGAGGGAAGTAGGTAGTGTGAGGTGCAGGGAGTGAGAGAGAGAAGCAGGCAGTGTGAGGTGCAGGGAGTGAGAGAGGGAAGTAGGCAGTGTGAGGTGCAGGGAGTGAGAGAGGGAACTAGGCTGTGTGAGGTGCAGGGGGTGAGAGAGGAAAGTAGGCAGTGTGAGGTGCAGGGAGTGAGAGAGGGAAGCAGGCAGTGTGAAGTGCAGGGGGTGAGAGAGGGAATCAGGCAGTGTGAGGTGCAAGCGGTGATAGAGGGAAGCAGGCAGTGTGAGGTGCAGGGGGTGAGAGAGGGAACCAGGCAGTGTGAGGTGCAGGGGGTGAGAGAGGGAAGTAGGTAGTGTGAGGTGCAGGTAGTGAGAGAGGGAAGCAGGCAGTGTGAGGTGCAGGGGATGAGAAAGGGAATCAGGCAGTGTGAGGTGCAGGGGGTGAGAGTGGGAAGCAGGTAGTGTGAGATGCAGGGGGTGAGAGAGGGAATCAGACAGTGTGAGGTGCAGGGGGTGAGAAAGAGAAGTAGGTAGTGTGAGGTGCAGGGAGTGAGAGAGGGAAGTAGGCAGTGTGAGGTGCAGGGTGTGAGAGAGGGAACCAGGCTGTGTGAGGTGCAGGGGGTGAGAGAGGAAAGTAGGCAGTGTGAGGTGCAGGGAGTGAGAGAGGGAAGCAGGAAGTGTGAAGTGCAGCAGGGGGTGAGAGAGGGAATCAGGCAGTGTGAGGTGCAAGGGTTGAGAGAGGGAAGCAGGCAGTGTGAGGTGCAGGGGGTGAGAGAGAGAAGTAGGCAGTGTGAGGTGCAGGGAGTGAGAGAGGGAAGCAGGCAGTGTGAGGTGCAGGGAGTGAGAGAGGGAAGTAGGTAGTGTGAGGTGCAGGGAGTGAGAGAGGGAAGTAGGTAGTGTGAGGTGCAGGGAGAGAGAGAGGGAAGCAGGTAGTGTGAGGTGCAGGGAGTGAGAGAGGGAAGCAGGCAGTGTGAGGTGCAGGGAGTGAAAGAGGGAAGCAGGCAGTGTGAGGAGCAGGGAGTGAGAGAGGGAAGCAGGCAGTGTGAGGTGCAGGGAGTGAGAGAGGGAAGCAGGTAGTGTGAGGTGCAGGGAGTGAGAGAGGGAAGTAGGTAGTGTGAGGTGCAGGGAGTGAGAGAGAGAAGCAGGCAGTGTGAGGTGCAGGGAGTGAGAGAGGGAAGTAGGTAGTGTGAGGTGCAGGGAGAGAGAGAGGGAAGCAGGTAGTGTGAGGTGCAGGGAGTGAGAGAGGGAAGCAGGCAGTGTGAGGTGCAGGGAGTGAGAGAGGGAAGCAGGCAGTGTGAGTTGCAGGGAGTGAGAGAGGGAAGCAGGCAGTGTGAGGTGCAGGGAGTGAGAGAGGTAAGCAGGTAGTGTGAGGTGCAGGGAGTGAGAGAGGGAAGTAGGTAGTGTGAGGTGCAGGGAGTGAGAGGGAGAAGCAGGCAGTGTGAGGTGCAGGGAGTGAGAGAGGGAAGTAGGCAGTGTGAGGTGCAGGGAGTGAGAGAGGGAACCAGGCTGTGTGAGGTGCAGGGGGTGAGAGAGGAAAGTAGGCAGTGTGAGGTGCAGGGAGTGAGAGAGGGAAGCAGGCAGTGTGAAGTGCAGGGGGTGAGAGAGGGAATCAGGCAGTGTGAGGTGCAAGGGGTGAGAGAGGGAAGCAGGCAGTGTGAGGTGCAGGGGGTGAGAGAGGGAACCAGGCAGTGTGAGGTGCAGGGGGTGAGAGAGGGAAGTAGGTAGTGTGAGGTGCAGGTAGTGAGAGAGGGAAGCAGGCAGTGTGAGGTGCAGGGGATGAGAGATGGAATCAGGCAGTGTGAGGTGCAGGGGGTGAGAGTGGGAAGAAGGTAGTGTGTGATGCAGGGGGTGAGAGAGGGAATCAGACAGTGTGAGGTGCAGGGGGTGAGAAAGAGAAGTAGGTAGTGTGAGGTGCAGGGAGTGAGAGAGGGAAGTAGGTAGTGTGAGGTGCAGGGAGTGAGAGAGGGAAGTAGGTTGTGTGAGGTGCAGGGAGTGAGAGAGGGAAGTAGGTAGTGTGAGGTGCAGGGAGTGAGAGAAGGAACCAGGCAGTGTGAGGTGCAGGGAGTGAGAGAGGGAAGTAGGCAGTGTGAGGTGCAGGGTGTGAGAGAGGGAACCAGGCTGTGTGAGGTGCAGGGGGTGAGAGAGGAAAGTAGGCAGTGTGAGGTGCAGGGAGTGAGAGAGGGAAGCAGGAAGTGTGAAGTGCAGCAGGGGGTGAGAGAGGGAATCAGGCAGTGTGAGGTGCAAGGGTTGAGAGAGGGAAGCAGGCAGTGTGAGGTGCAGGGGGTGAGAGAGAGAAGTAGGCAGTGTGAGGTGCAGGGAGTGAGAGAGGGAAGCAGGCAGTGTGAGGTGCAGGGAGTGAGAGAGGGAAGTAGGTAGTGTGAGGTGCAGGGAGTGAGAGAGGGAAGTAGGTAGTGTGAGGTGCAGGGAGAGAGAGAGGGAAGCAGGTAGTGTGAGGTGCAGGGAGTGAGAGAGGGAAGCAGGCAGTGTGAGGTGCAGGGAGTGAAAGAGGGAAGTAGGCAGTGTGAGGAGCAGGGAGTGAGAGAGGGAAGCAGGCATTGTGAGGTGCAGGGAGTGAGAGAGGGAAGCAGGTAGTGTGAGGTGCAGGGAGTGAGAGAGGGAAGTAGGTAGTGTGAGGTGCAGGGAGTGAGAGAGAGAAGCAGGCAGTGTGAGGTGCAGGGAGTGAGAGAGGGAAGTAGGCAGTGTGAGGTGCAGGGAGTGAGAGAGGGAACCAGGCTTTGTGAGGTGCAGGGGGTGAGAGAGGAAAGTAGGCAGTGTGAGGTGCAGGGAGTGAGAGAGGGAAGCAGGCAGTGTGAAGTGCAGGTGGTGAGAGAGGGAATCAGGCAGTGTGAGGTGCAAGGGGTGAGAGAGGGAAGCAGGCAGTGTGAGGTGCAGGGGGTGAGAGAGGGAACCAGGCAGTGTGAGGTGCAGGGGGTGAGAGAGGGAAGTAGGTAGTGTGAGGTGCAGGTAGTGAGAGAGGGAAGCAGGCAGTGTGAGGTGCAGGGAGTGAGAGAGGGAAGCAGGCAGTGTGAGGTGCAGGGAGTGAGAGAGGGAAGCAGGCAGTGTGAGGTGCAGGGAGTGAGAGAGGGAAGTAGGTAGTGTGAGGTGCAGGGAGTGAGAGGGAGAAGCAGGCAGTGTGAGGTGCAGGGAGTGAGAGAGGGAAGTAGGCAGTGTGAGGTGCAGGGAGTGAGAGAGGGAACCAGGCTGTGTGAGGTGCAGGGGGTGAGAGAGGAAAGTAGGCAGTGTGAGGTGCAGGGAGTGAGAGAGGGAAGCAGGCAGTGTGAAGTGCAGGGGGTGAGAGAGGGAATCAGGCAGTGTGAGGTGCAAGGGGTGAGAGAGGGAAGCAGGCAGTGTGAGGTGCAGGGGGTGAGAGAGGGAACCAGGCAGTGTGAGGTGCAGGGGGTGAGAGAGGGAAGTAGGTAGTGTGAGGTGCAGGTAGTGAGAGAGGGAAGCAGGCAGTGTGAGGTGCATTGGATGAGAGAGGGAATCAGGCAGTGTGAGGTGCAGGGGGTGAGAGTGGGAAGAAGGTAGTGTGAGATGCAGGGGGTGAGAGAGGGAATCAGACAGTGTGAGGTGCAGGGGGTGAGAAAGAGAAGTAGGTTGTGTGAGGTGCAGGGAGTGAGAGAGGGAAGTAGGTAGTGTGAGGTGCAGGGAGTGAGAGAGGGAAGTAGGTTGTGTGAGGTGCAGGGAGTGAGAGAGGGAAGAAGGTAGTGTGAGGTGCAGGGAGTGAGAGAAGGAACCAGGCAGTGTGAGGTGCAGGGAGTGAGAGAGGGAAGTAGGCAGTGTGAGGTGCAGGGTGTGAGAGAGGGAACCAGGCTGTGTGAGGTGCAGGGGGTGAGAGAGGAAAGTAGGCAGTGTGAGGTGCAGGGAGTGAGAGAGGGAAGCAGGAAGTGTGAAGTGCAGCAGGGGGTGAGAGAGGGAATCAGGCAGTGTGAGGTGCAAGGGTTGAGAGAGGGAAGCAGGCAGTGTGAGGTGCAGGGGGTGAGAGAGAGAAGTAGGCAGTGTGAGGTGCAGGGAGTGAGAGAGGGAAGCAGGCAGTGTGAGGTGCAGGGAGTGAGAGAGGGAAGTAGGTAGTGTGAGGTGCAGGGAGTGAGAGAGGGAAGTAGGTAGTGTGAGGTGCAGGGAGAGAGAGAGGGAAGCAGGTAGTGTGAGGTGCTGGGAGTGAGAGAGGGAAGCAGGCAGTGTGAGGTGCAGGGAGTGAAAGAGGGAAGCAGGCAGTGTGAGGAGCAGGGAGTGAGAGAGGGAAGCAGGCAGTGTGAGGTGCAGGGAGTGAGAGAGGGAAGCAGGTAGTGTGAGGTGCAGGGAGTGAGAGAGGGAAGTAGGTAGTGTGAGGTGCAGGGAGTGAGAGAGAGAAGCAGGCAGTGTGAGGTGCAGGGAGTGAGAGAGGGAAGTAGGTAGTGTGAGGTGCAGGGAGTGAGAGAGGGAAGCAGGCAGTGTGAGGTGCAGGAAGTGAGAGAGGGAAGCAGGTAGTGTGAGGTGCAGGGGGTGAGAGAGGGAAGCAGGTAGTGTGAGGTGCCGGGGTGAGAGAGGGAAGCAGGTAGTGTAAGGTGAGGGGGTGGTTGAGGAAAGTAGACAGTGTGAGGTGCTGGGGGTGGGAGAGGGAAGTAGCTAGTGTGAGGTGCAGGGGGTGAAAGAGGGAAGCAGGCAGTGTGAGGTGCAGGGAGTGAGAGAGGGAAGCAGGCAGTGTGAGGTGCAGGGAGTGAGAGAGGGAAGCAGGCAGTGTGAGGTGCAGGGAGTTAGAGAGGGAAGTAGGTAGTGTGAGGTGCAGGGAGTGAGAGAGGGAAGTAGTTAGTGGGAGGTGCAGGGAGAGAGAGAGGGAAGCAGGTAGTGTGAGGTGCAGGGAGTGAGAGAGCGAAGCAGGCAGTGTGAGGTGCAGGGAGTGAGAGAGGGAAGCAGGCAGTGTGAGGTGCAGGGAGTGAGAGAGGGAAGCAGGCAGTGTGAGGTGCAGGGAGTGAGAGAGGGAAGCAGGTAGTGTGAGGTGCAGGGAGTGAGAGAGGGAAGTAGGTAGTGTGAGGTGCAGGGAGTGAGAGAGAGAAGCAGGCAGTGTGAGGTGCAGGGAGTGAGAGAGGGAAGTAGGCAGTGTGAGGTGCAGGGAGTGAGAGAGGGAACTAGGCTGTGTGAGGTGCAGGGGGTGAGAGAGGAAAGTAGGCAGTGTGAGGTGCAGGGAGTGAGAGAGGGAAGCAGGCAGTGTGAAGTGCAGGGGGTGAGAGAGGGAATCAGGCAGTGTGAGGTGCAAGCGGTGATAGAGGGAAGCAGGCAGTGTGAGGTGCAGGGGGTGAGAGAGGGAACCAGGCAGTGTGAGGTGCAGGGGGTGAGAGAGGGAAGTAGGTAGTGTGAGGTGCAGGTAGTGAGAGAGGGAAGCAGGCAGTGTGAGGTGCAGGGGATGAGAAAGGGAATCAGGCAGTGTGAGGTGCAGGGGGTGAGAGTGGGAAGCAGGTAGTGTGAGATGCAGGGGGTGAGAGAGGGAATCAGACAGTGTGAGGTGCAGGGGGTGAGAAAGAGAAGTAGGTAGTGTGAGGTGCAGGGAGTGAGAGAGGGAAGTAGGCAGTGTGAGGTGCAGGGTGTGAGAGAGGGAACCAGGCTGTGTGAGGTGCAGGGGGTGAGAGAGGAAAGTAGGCAGTGTGAGGTGCAGGGAGTGAGAGAGGGAAGCAGGAAGTGTGAAGTGCAGCAGGGGGTGAGAGAGGGAATCAGGCAGTGTGAGGTGCAAGGGTTGAGAGAGGGAAGCAGGCAGTGTGAGGTGCAGGGGGTGAGAGAGAGAAGTAGGCAGTGTGAGGTGCAGGGAGTGAGAGAGGGAAGCAGGCAGTGTGAGGTGCAGGGAGTGAGAGAGGGAAGTAGGTAGTGTGAGGTGCAGGGAGTGAGAGAGGGAAGTAGGTAGTGTGAGGTGCAGGGAGAGAGAGAGGGAAGCAGGTAGTGTGAGGTGCAGGGAGTGAGAGAGGGAAGCAGGCAGTGTGAGGTGCAGGGAGTGAAAGAGGGAAGCAGGCAGTGTGAGGAGCAGGGAGTGAGAGAGGGAAGCAGGCAGTGTTAGGTGCAGGGAGTGAGAGAGGGAAGCAGGTAGTGTGAGGTGCAGGGAGTGAGAGAGGGAAGTAGGTAGTGTGAGGTGCAGGGAGTGAGAGAGAGAAGCAGGCAGTGTGAGGTGCAGGGAGTGAGAGAGGGAAGTAGGTAGTGTGAGGTGCAGGGAGAGAGAGAGGGAAGCAGGTAGTGTGAGGTGCAGGGAGTGAGAGAGGGAAGCAGGCAGTGTGAGGTGCAGGGAGTGAGAGAGGGAAGCAGGCAGTGTGAGTTGCAGGGAGTGAGAGAGGGAAGCAGGCAGTGTGAGGTGCAGGGAGTGAGAGAGGTAAGCAGGTAGTGTGAGGTGCAGGGAGTGAGAGAGGGAAGTAGGTAGTGTGAGGTGCAGGGAGTGAGAGGGAGAAGCAGGCAGTGTGAGGTGCAGGGAGTGAGAGAGGGAAGTAGGCAGTGTGAGGTGCAGGGAGTGAGAGAGGGAACCAGGCTGTGTGAGGTGCAGGGGGTGAGAGAGGAAAGTAGGCAGTGTGAGGTGCAGGGAGTGAGAGAGGGAAGCAGGCAGTGTGAAGTGCAGGGGGTGAGAGAGGGAATCAGGCAGTGTGAGGTGCAAGGGGTGAGAGAGGGAAGCAGGCAGTGTGAGGTGCAGGGGGTGAGAGAGGGAACCAGGCAGTGTGAGGTGCAGGGGGTGAGAGAGGGAAGTAGGTAGTGTGAGGTGCAGGTAGTGAGAGAGGGAAGCAGGCAGTGTGAGGTGCAGGGGATGAGAGAGGGAATCAGGCAGTGTGAGGTGCAGGGGGTGAGAGTGGGAAGAAGGTAGTGTGTGATGCAGGGGGTGAGAGAGGGAATCAGACAGTGTGAGGTGCAGGGGGTGAGAAAGAGAAGTAGGTAGTGTGAGGTGCAGGGAGTGAGAGAGGGAAGTAGGTAGTGTGAGGTGCAGGGAGTGAGAGAGGGAAGTAGGTTGTGTGAGGTGCAGGGAGTGAGAGAGGGAAGTAGGTAGTGTGAGGTGCAGGGAGTGAGAGAAGGAACCAGGCAGTGTGAGGTGCAGGGAGTGAGAGAGGGAAGTAGGCAGTGTGAGGTGCAGGGTGTGAGAGAGGGAACCAGGCTGTGTGAGGTGCAGGGGGTGAGAGAGGAAAGTAGGCAGTGTGAGGTGCAGGGAGTGAGAGAGGGAAGCAGGAAGTGTGAAGTGCAGCAGGGGGTGAGAGAGGGAATCAGGCAGTGTGAGGTGCAAGGGTTGAGAGAGGGAAGCAGGCAGTGTGAGGTGCAGGGGGTGAGAGAGAGAAGTAGGCAGTGTGAGGTGCAGGGAGTGAGAGAGGGAAGCAGGCAGTGTGAGGTGCAGGGAGTGAGAGAGGGAAGTAGGTAGTGTGAGGTGCAGGGAGTGAGAGAGGGAAGTAGGTAGTGTGAGGTGCAGGGAGAGAGAGAGGGAAGCAGGTAGTGTGAGGTGCAGGGAGTGAGAGAGGGAAGCAGGCAGTGTGAGGTGCAGGGAGTGAAAGAGGGAAGTAGGCAGTGTGAGGAGCAGGGAGTGAGAGAGGGAAGCAGGCAGTGTGAGGTGCAGGGAGTGAGAGAGGGAAGCAGGTAGTGTGAGGTGCAGGGAGTGAGAGAGGGAAGTAGGTAGTGTGAGGTGCAGGGAGTGAGAGAGAGAAGCAGGCAGTGTGAGGTGCAGGGAGTGAGAGAGGGAAGTAGGCAGTGTGAGGTGCAGGGAGTGAGAGAGGGAACCAGGCTTTGTGAGGTGCAGGGGGTGAGAGAGGAAAGTAGGCAGTGTGAGGTGCAGGGAGTGAGAGAGGGAAGCAGGCAGTGTGAAGTGCAGGTGGTGAGAGAGGGAATCAGGCAGTGTGAGGTGCAAGGGGTGAGAGAGGGAAGCAGGCAGTGTGAGGTGCAGGGGGTGAGAGAGGGAACCAGGCAGTGTGAGGTGCAGGGGGTGAGAGAGGGAAGTAGGTAGTGTGAGGTGCAGGTAGTGAGAGAGGGAAGCAGGCAGTGTGAGGTGCAGGGAGTGAGAGAGGGAAGCAGGCAGTGTGAGGTGCAGGGAGTGAGAGAGGGAAGCAGGCAGTGTGAGGTGCAGGGAGTGAGAGAGGGAAGTAGGTAGTGTGAGGTGCAGGGAGTGAGAGGGAGAAGCAGGCAGTGTGAGGTGCAGGGAGTGAGAGAGGGAAGTAGGCAGTGTGAGGTGCAGGGAGTGAGAGAGGGAACCACGCTGTGTGAGGTGCAGGGGGTGAGAGAGGAAAGTAGGCAGTGTGAGGTGCAGGGAGTGAGAGAGGGAAGCAGGCAGTGTGAAGTGCAGGGGGTGAGAGAGGGAATCAGGCAGTGTGAGGTGCAAGGGGTGAGAGAGGGAAGCAGGCAGTGTGAGGTGCAGGGGGTGAGAGAGGGAACCAGGCAGTGTGAGGTGCAGGGGGTGAGAGAGGGAAGTAGGTAGTGTGAGGTGCAGGTAGTGAGAGAGGGAAGCAGGCAGTGTGAGGTGCATTGGATGAGAGAGGGAATCAGACAGTGTGAGGTGCAGGGGGTGAGAAAGAGAAGTAGGTTGTGTGAGGTGCAGGGAGTGAGAGAGGGAAGTAGGTAGTGTGAGGTGCAGGGAGTGAGAGAGGGAAGTAGGTTGTGTGAGGTGCAGGGAGTGAGAGAGGGAAGAAGGTAGTGTGAGGTGCAGGGAGTGAGAGAAGGAACCAGGCAGTGTGAGGTGCAGGGAGTGAGAGAGGGAAGTAGGCAGTGTGAGGTGCAGGGTGTGAGAGAGGGAACCAGGCTGTGTGAGGTGCAGGGGGTGAGAGAGGAAAGTAGGCAGTGTGAGGTGCAGGGAGTGAGAGAGGGAAGCAGGAAGTGTGAAGTGCAGCAGGGGGTGAGAGAGGGAATCAGGCAGTGTGAGGTGCAAGGGTTGAGAGAGGGAAGCAGGCAGTGTGAGGTGCAGGGGGTGAGAGAGAGAAGTAGGCAGTGTGAGGTGCAGGGAGTGAGAGAGGGAAGCAGGCAGTGTGAGGTGCAGGGAGTGAGAGAGGGAAGTAGGTAGTGTGAGGTGCAGGGAGTGAGAGAGGGAAGTAGGTAGTGTGAGGTGCAGGGAGAGAGAGAGGGAAGCAGGTAGTGTGAGGTGCTGGGAGTGAGAGAGGGAAGCAGGCAGTGTGAGGTGCAGGGAGTGAAAGAGGGAAGCAGGCAGTGTGAGGAGCAGGGAGTGAGAGAGGGAAGCAGGCAGTGTGAGGTGCAGGGAGTGAGAGAGGGAAGCAGGTAGTGTGAGGTGCAGGGAGTGAGAGAGGGAAGTAGGTAGTGTGAGGTGCAGGGAGTGAGAGAGAGAAGCAGGCAGTGTGAGGTGCAGGGAGTGAGAGAGGGAAGTAGGTAGTGTGAGGTGCAGGGAGTGAGAGAGGGAAGCAGGCAGTGTGAGGTGCAGGAAGTGAGAGAGGGAAGCAGGTAGTGTGAGGTGCAGGGGGTGAGAGAGGGAAGCAGGTAGTGTGAGGTGCCGGGGTGAGAGAGGGAAGCAGGTAGTGTAAGGTGAGGGGGTGGTTGAGGAAAGTAGACAGTGTGAGGTGCTGGGGGTGGGAGAGGGAAGTAGCTAGTGTGAGGTGCAGGGGGTGAAAGAGGGAAGCAGGCAGTGTGAGGTGCAGGGAGTGAGAGAGGGAAGCAGGCAGTGTGAGGTGCAGGGAGTGAGAGAGGGAAGCAGGCAGTGTGAGGTGCAGGGAGTGAGAGAGGGAAGTAGGTAGTGTGAGGTGCAGGGAGTGAGAGAGGGAAGTAGTTAGTGGGAGGTGCAGGGAGAGAGAGAGGGAAGCAGGTAGTGTGAGGTGCAGGGAGTGAGAGAGCGAAGCAGGCAGTGTGAGGTGCAGGGAGTGAGAGAGGTTAGCAGGCAGTGTGAGGAGCAGGGAGTGAGAGAGGGAAGCAGGCAGTGTGAGGTGCAGGGAGTGAGAGAGGGAAGCAGGTAGTGTGAGGTGCAGGGAGTGAGAGAGGGAAGTAGGTAGTGTGAGGTGCAGGGAGTGAGAGAGAGAAGCAGGCAGTGTGAGGTGCAGGGAGTGAGAGAGGGAAGTAGGCAGTGTGAGGTGCAGGGAGTGAGAGAGGGAACTAAGCTGTGTGAGGTGCAGGGGGTGAGAGAGGAAAGTAGGCAGTGTGAGGTGCAGGGAGTGAGAGAGGGAAGCAGGCAGTGTGAAGTGCAGGGGGTGAGAGAGGGAATCAGGCAGTGTGAGGTGCAAGCGGTGATAGAGGGAAGCAGGCAGTGTGAGGTGCAGGGGGTGAGAGAGGGAACCAGGCAGTGTGAGGTGCAGGGGGTGAGAGAGGGAAGTAGGTAGTGTGAGGTGCAGGTAGTGAGAGAGGGAAGCAGGCAGTGTGAGGTGCAGGGGATGAGAGAGGGAATCAGGCAGTGTGAGGTGCAGGGGGTGAGAGTGGGAAGCAGGTAGTGTGAGATGCAGGGGGTGAGAGAGGGAATCAGACAGTGTGAGGTGCAGGGGGTGAGAAAGAGAAGTAGGTAGTGTGAGGTGCAGGGAGTGAGAGAGGGAAGTAGGCAGTGTGAGGTGCAGGGTGTGAGAGAGGGAACCAGGCTGTGTGAGGTGCAGGGGGTGAGAGAGGAAAGTAGGCAGTGTGAGGTGCAGGGAGTGAGAGAGGGAAGCAGGAAGTGTGAAGTGCAGCAGGGGGTGAGAGAGGGAATCAGGCAGTGTGAGGTGCAAGGGTTGAGAGAGGGAAGCAGGCAGTGTGAGGTGCAGGGGGTGAGAGAGAGAAGTAGGCAGTGTGAGGTGCAGGGAGTGAGAGAGGGAAGCAGGCAGTGTGAGGTGCAGGGAGTGAGAGAGGGAAGTAGGTAGTGTGAGGTGCAGGGAGTGAGAGAGGGAAGTAGGTAGTGTGAGGTGCAGGGAGAGAGAGAGGGAAGCAGGTAGTGTGAGGTGCAGGGAGTGAGAGAGGGAAGCAGGCAGTGTGAGGTGCAGGGAGTGAAAGAGGGAAGCAGGCAGTGTGAGGAGCAGGGAGTGAGAGAGGGAAGCAGGCAGTGTGAGGTGCAGGGAGTGAGAGAGGGAAGCAGGTAGTGTGAGGTGCAGGGAGTGAGAGAGGGAAGTAGGTAGTGTGAGGTGCAGGGAGTGAGAGAGAGAAGCAGGCAGTGTGAGGTGCAGGGAGTGAGAGAGGGAAGTAGGCAGTGTGAGGTGCAGGGAGTGAGAGAGGGAACCAGGCTTTGTGAGGTGCAGGGGGTGAGAGAGGAAAGTAGGCAGTGTGAGGTGCAGGGAGTGAGAGAGGGAAGCAGGCAGTGTGAAGTGCAGGGGGTGAGAGAGGGAATCAGGCAGTGTGAGGTGCAAGGGGTGAGAGAGGGAAGCAGGCAGTGTGAGGTGCAGGGGGTGAGAGAGGGAACCAGGCAGTGTGAGGTGCAGGGGGTGAGAGAGGGAAGTAGGTAGTGTGAGGTGCAGGTAGTGAGAGTGGGAAGCAGGCAGTGTGAGGTGCAGGGAGTGAGAGAGGGAAGCAGGCAGTGTGAGGTGCAGGGAGTGAGAGAGGGAAGCAGGCAGTGTGAGGTGCAGGGAGTGAGAGAGGGAAGTAGGTAGTGTGAGGTGCAGGGAGTGAGAGGGAGAAGCAGGCAGTGTGAGGTGCAGGGAGTGAGAGAGGGAAGTAGGCAGTGTGAGGTGCAGGGAGTGAGAGAGGGACCCAGGCTGTGTGAGGTGCAGGGGGTGAGAGAGGAAAGTAGGCAGTGTGAGGTGCAGGGAGTGAGAGAGGGAAGCAGGCAGTGTGAAGTGCAGGGGGTGAGAGAGGGAATCAGGCAGTGTGAGGTGCAAGGGGTGAGAGAGGGAAGCAGGCAGTGTGAGGTGCAGGGGGTGAGAGAGGGAACCAGGCAGTGTGAGGTGCAGGGGGTGAGAGAGGGAAGTAGGTAGTGTGAGGTGCAGGTAGTGAGAGAGGGAAGCAGGCAGTGTGAGGTGCATTGGATGAGAGAGGGAATCAGGCAGTGTGAGGTGCAGGGGGTGAGAGTGGGAAGAAGGTAGTGTGAGATGCAGGGGGTGAGAGAGGGAATCAGACAGTGTGAGGTGCAGGGGGTGAGAAAGAGAAGTAGGTTGTGTGAGGTGCAGGGAGTGAGAGAGGGAAGTAGGTAGTGTGAGGTGCAGGGAGTGAGAGAGGGAAGTAGGTTGTGTGAGGTGCAGGGAGTGAGAGAGGGAAGTAGGTAGTGTGAGGTGCAGGGAGTGAGAGAAGGAACCAGGCAGTGTGAGGTGCAGGGAGTGAGAGAGGGAAGTAGGCAGTGTGAGGTGAAGGGTGTGAGAGAGGGAACCAGGCTGTGTGAGGTGCAGGGGGTGAGAGAGGAAAGTAGGCAGTGTGAGGTGCAGGGAGTGAGAGAGGGAAGCAGGAAGTGTGAAGTGCAGCAGGGGGTGAGAGAGGGAATCAGGCAGTGTGAGGTGCAAGGGTTGAGAGAGGGAAGCAAGCAGTGTGAGGTGCAGGGGTGAGAGAGAGAAGTAGGCAGTGTGAGGTGCAGGGAGTGAGAGAGGGAAGCAGGCAGTGTGAGGTGCAGGGAGTGAGAGAGGGAAGTAGGTAGTGTGAGGTGCAGGGAGTGAGAGAGGGAAGTAGGTAGTGTGAGGTGCAGGGAGAGAGAGAGGGAAGCAGGTAGTGTGAGGTGCTGGGAGTGAGAGAGGGAAGCAGGCAGTGTGAGGTGCAGGGAGTGAAAGAGGGAAGCAGGCAGTGTGAGGAGCAGGGAGTGAGAGAGGGAAGCAGGCAGTGTGAGGTGCAGGGAGTGAGAGAGGGAAGCAGGTAGTGTGAGGTGCAGGGAGTGAGAGAGGGAAGTAGGTAGTGTGAGAGGTGCAGGGAGTGAGAGAGAGAAGCAGGCAGTGTGAGGTGCAGGGAGTGAGAGAGGGAAGTAGGCAGTGTGAGGTGCAGGGAGTGAGAGAGGGAACCAGGCTTTGTGAGGTGCAGGGGGTGAGAGAGGAAAGTAGGCAGTGTGAGGTGCAGGTAGTGAGAGAGGGAAGCAGGGCAGTGTGAAGTGCAGGGGGTGAGAGAGGGAATCAGGCAGTGTGAGGTGCAAGGGTGTGAGAGAGGGAAGCAGGCAGTGTGAGGTGCAGGGGGTGAGAGAGGGAACCAGGCAGTGTGAGGTGCAGGGGGATGAGAGAGGGAAGTAGGTAGTGTGAGGTGCAGGTAGTGAGAGAGGGAAGCAGGCAGTGTGAGGTGCAGGGGGATGAGCGAGGGAATCAGGCAGTGTGAGGTGCAGGGGGTGAGAGGTGGGAAGCTGGTAAGTGTGAGATGCAGGGGGTGAGAGAGGGAATCAGACAGTGTGAGGTGCAGGGGGTGAGAAAGAGAAGTAGGTAGTGTGAGGTGCAGGGAGTGAGAGAGGGAAGTAGGTAGTGTGAGGTGCAGGGAGTGAGAGAGGGAAGTAGGTAGTGTGAGGTGCAGGGAGTGAGAGAGGGAAGTAGGTAGTGTGAGGTGCAGGGAGTGAGAGAGGGAACCCGGCAGTGTGAGGTGAAGGGAGTGAGAGAGGGAAGTAGGCAGTGTGAGGTGCAGGGGAGTGAGAGAGGGAACCAGGCTGTGTGAGGTGCAGGGGGTGAGAGAGGGAATCAGGCAGTGTGAGGTGCAAGGGGTGAGAGAGGGAAGCAGGCAGTGTGAGGTGCAGGGGGTGAGAGAGAGAAGTAGGCAGTGTGAGGTACTGGGGTGGGAGAGGGAAGTAGGCAGTGTGAGGTGCAGGGAGTGAGAGAGAGAAGCAGGCAGTGTGAGGTGCAGGGGGTGGGTGAGGGAAGCAGGCAGTGGTGAGGTGCAGGGGAGGTTGAGGGAAGCAGGTAGTGTGAGGTGCTGGGGTGAGAGAGGGAAGCAGGTAGTATAAGGTAAGGGGGGTGGTTTAGGAAAGTAGACAGTGTGAGGTGCTGGGGGTGGGGAGAGGGAAGTAGCTAGTGTGAGGTGCAGGGGGTGAGAGAGGGAAGTAGGTAGTGTGAGGTGCAGGGGGTGAGAGTGGGAATCAGGCAGTGTGAGGTGCAGGGAGTGAAAGAGGGAAGCAGGCAGTGTGAGGTGCAGGGAGTGAGAGAGGGAACCAGGCAGTGTGAGGTGCAATGGGTGAGAGAGGGAAGTAGGTAGTGTGAAGTGCAGGGAGTGAGAGAGGGAAGTAGTAGTGTGAGGTGCAGGGAGTGAGAGAGGGAAGCAGGCAGTGTGAGGTGCAGGAAGTGAGAGAGGGAAGCAGGTAGTGTGAGGTGCAGGGGGTGAGAGAGGGAAGCAGGTAGTGTGAGGTGCCGGGGTGAGAGAGGGAAGCAGGTAGTGTAAGGTGAGGGGGTGGTTGAGGAAAGTAGACAGTGTGTGGTGCTGGGGGTGGGAGAGGGAAGTAGCTAGTGTGAGGTGCAGGGGGGTGAAAGAGGGAAAGCAGGCAGTGTGAGGTGCAGGGAGTGAGAGAGGGAAGCAGGCAGTGTGAGGTGCAGGGAGTGAGAGAGGGAAGCAGGCAGTGTGAGGTGCAGGGAGTGAGAGAGGGAAGTAGGTAGTGTGAGGGTGCAGGGAGTGAGAGAGGGAAGTAGTTAGTGGGAGGTGCAGGAGAGAGAGAGGAAGCAGGTAGTGTGAGGTGCAGGGAGTGAGAGAGCGAAGCAGGCAGTGTGAGGTGCAGGGAGTGAGAAAGGGAAGCCAGGCATGTGTGAGGTGCAGGGAGTGATGAGAGGGAAGCAGCAGTGTGAGGTTGCAGGGAGTGAGAGAGGGAAGCAGGTAGTGTGAGGTGCAGGGAGTGAGAGAGGGAAGTAGGTAGTGTGAGGTGCAGGGAGTGAGAGAGAGAAGCAGGCAGTGTGAGGTGCAGGGGAGTGAGAGAGGAAGTAGGCAGTGTGAGGTGCAGGGGAGTGAGAGAGGGAACTAGGCTGTGTGAGGTGCAGGGGGTGAGAGAGGAAAGTAGGCAGTGTGAGGTGCAGGGAGTGAGAGAGGGAAGCAGGCAGTGTGAAGTGCAGGGGGTGAGAGAGGGAATCAGGCAGTGTGAGGTGCAAGCGGTGATAGAGGGGAAGCAGGCAGTGTGAGGTGCAGGGGGTGAGAGAGGGAACCAGGCAGTGTGAGGTGCAGGGGGTGAGAGAGGGAAGTAGGTAGTGTGAGGTGCAGGTAGTGAGAGAGGGAAGCAGGCAAATGTGAGGTGCAGGGATGAGAGAGGGAATCAGGCAGTGTGAGGTGCAGGGGGTGAGAGTGGGAAGCAGGTAGTGTGAGATGCAGGGGGTGAGAGAGGGAATCAGACAGTGTGAGGTGCAGGGGGTGAGAAAAGAGAAGTAGGTAGTGTGAGGTGCAGGGAGTGAGAGATGGAAGTAGGTAGTGTGAGGTGCAGGGAGTGAGAGAGGGAAGTAGGTAGTGTGAGGTGCAGGGAGTGAGAGAGGGAAGTAGGTAGTGTGAGGTGCAGGGAGTGAGAGAGGGAACCAGGCAGTGTGAGGTGCAGGGAGTGAGAGAGGGAAGTAGGCAGTGTGAGGTGCAGGGAGTTAGAGAGGGAACCAGGCTGTGTGAGTTGCAGGGGTGAGAGAGGAAAGTAGGCAGTGTGAGGTGCAGGGAGTGATAGAGGGAAGCAGGAAGTGTGAAGTGCAGGGGGTGAGAGAGGGAATCAGGCAGTGTGAGGTGCAAGGGGTGAGAGAGAGGAAGCAGGCAGTGTGAGGTGCAGGGGGTGAGAGAGAGAAGTAGGCAGTGCGAGGTACAGGGGTGGAGACGGAAGAAGTCAGTGTGAGGTGCAGGGAGTGAGAGAGGGAAGCAGGCAGTGTGAGGTGCAGGGGGGTGGGTGAGGAAGCAGGCAGTGTGAGGTGCAGGGGGTGGGTGAGGGAAGCAGGTAGTGTGAGGTGCCGGGTGTGAGAAAGGGAAGCAGGTAGTATAAGGTGAGGGGGTGGTTGAGGAAAGTAGACAGTGTGAGGTGCTGGGGGTGGGAGAGGGAAGTAGCTAGTGTGAGGTGCAGGGGGTGAGAGAGGGAAGTAGGTAGTGTGAGGTGCAGGGGGTGAGAGTGGGAAGCAGGCAGTGTGAGGTGCAGGGGGTGAGAGAGGGAATCAGGCAGTGTGAGGTGCAGGGAGTGAGAGAGGGAAGCAGGCAGTGTGAGGTGCGGGGAGTGAGAGAGGGAACCAGGCAGTGTGAGTTGCAGGGGGTGAGAGAGGGAAGTAGGTAGTGTGAGGTGCAGGGAGTGAGAGAGGGAAGCAGGCAGTGTGAGGTGCAGGGAGTGAGAGAGGGAAGTAGGTAGTGTGAGGTGCTGGGAGTGAGAGAGGGAAGCAGGCAGTGTGAGGTGCGGGAAGTGAGAGAGGCAAGCAGGTAGTGTGAGGTGCAGGGGGTGAGAGAGTGAAGCAGGTAGTGTAAGGTGAGGGGGTGGTTGAGGAAAGTAGACAGTGTGAGGTGCTGGGGGTGGGAGAGGGAAGTAGCTAGTGTGAGGTGCAGGGGGTGAGAGAGGGAAGTAGGTAGTGTGAGGTGCAGGGCGTGAGAGAGGGAAGCAGGCAGTGTGAGGTGCAGGGGGTGAGAGAGGGAATCAGGTAGTGTGAGGTGCAGGGAGTGAGAGAGGGAAGCAGGCAGTGTGAGGTGCAGGGAGTGAGAGAGGGAACCAGGCAGTGTGAGGTGCAGGGTGTGAGAGACGGAAGTAGGTATTGTGATGTGCAGGGGGTGGGTGCGTGAAGCCGGTAGTGTGAGGTGCAGGGGGTGAGAGAGGAAATCAGGCAGTGTGAGGTGCAGGGAGTGAGAGAGGGAAGCAGGCAGTGTGAGGTGCAGGGAGTGAGAGAGGGAACCAGGCAGTGTGAGGTGCAGGGGGTGAGAGAGGGAAGTAGGTAGTGTGAGGTGCAGGGAGTGATAGAGGGAAGCAGGCAGTGTGAGGTGCAGGGAGTGAGAGAGGGAAGTAGGTAGTGTAAGGTGCAGGGAGTGAGAGAGGGAAGCAGGCAGTGTAAGTTGCAGGTGGTGAGAGAGGGAAGTAGGTAGTGTGAGGTGCAGGGAGTGAGAGAGGAAACAAGGCATTATGAGGTGCAGGGAGTGAGAGAGGGAAGCAGGCAGTGTGAGGTGCAGGGAGTGAGAGAGGGAAGCAGGCAGTGTGAGGTGCAGGAAGTGAGAGAGGGAAGCAGGTAGTGTGAGGTGCAGGGGGTGAGAGAGGGAAGCAGGTAGTGTGAGGTGAATTGAGTGAGAGAGGGAAGCAGGCAGTGTGAGGTGCAGGGGGGGGGTGAGGGAAGCAGGTAGTGTGAGGTGCCAGGGTGAGAGAGGGAAGCAGGTAGTGTAAGGTGAGGTGGTCGTTGAGGAAAGTAGACAGTGTGAGGGGTTGGGGGTGGGAGAGGGAAGTAGCTAGTGTGAGGTGCAGGGGGTGAGAGAGGGAAGTAGGTAGTGTGAGGTGCAGGGCGTGAGAGAGGGAAGCAGGCAGTGTGAGGTGCAGGGGGTGAGAGAGGAAATCAGGCAGTGTGAGGTGCAGGGAGTGAGAGAGGGAAGCAGGCAGTGTGAGGTGCAGGGAGTGAGAGAGGGAACCAGGCAGTGTGAGGTGCAGGGTGTGAGAGAGGGAAGTAGGCAGTGTGAGGTGCAGGGAGTGAGAGAGGAAACCAGGCATTGTGAGGTGCAGGGAGTGAGAGAGGGAAACAGGCAGTGTGAGGTGCAGGGAGTGAGAGAGGGAAGCAGGCAGTGTGAGGTGCCGGGGTGAGAGAGTGAAGCAGGTAGTGTAAGGTGAGGGGGTGGTTGAGGAAAGTAGACAGTGTGAGGTGCTGGGGGTGGGAGAGGGAAGTAGCTAGTGTGAGGTGCAGGGGGTGAGAGAGGGAAGTAGGTAGTGTGAGGTGCAGGGCGTGAGAGAGGGAAGCAGGCAGTGTGAGGTGCAGGGGGTGAGAGAGGGAATCAGGTAGTGTGAGGTGCAGGGAGTGAGAGAGGGAAGCAGGCAGTGTGAGGTGCAGGGAGTGAGAGAGGGAACCAGGCAGTGTGAGGTGCAGGGTGTGAGAGACGGAAGTAGGTATTGTGAGGTGCAGGGGGTGGGTGCGTGAAGCCGGTAGTGTGAGGTGCAGGGGGTGAGAGAGGAAAACAGGCAGTGTGAGGTGCAGGGAGTGAGAGAGGGAAGCAGGCAGTGTGAGGTGCAGGGAGTGAGAGAGGGAACCAGGCAGTGTGAGGTGCAGGGGGTGAGAGAGGGAAGTAGGTAGTGTGAGGTGCAGGGAGTGATAGAGGGAAGCAGGCAGTGTGAGGTGCAGGGAGTGAGAGAGGGAAGTAGGTAGTGTAAGGTGCAGGGAGTGAGAGAGGGAAGCAGGCAGTGTGAGTTGCAGGTGGTGAGAGAGGGAAGTAGGTAGTGTGAGGTGCAGGGAGTGAGAGAGGAAACAAGGCATTATGAGGTGCAGGGAGTGAGAGAGGGAAGCAGGCAGTGTGAGGTGCAGGGAGTGAGAGAGGGAAGCAGGCAGTGTGAGGTGCAGGAAGTGAGAGAGGGAAGCAGGTAGTGTGAGGTGCAGGGGGTGAGAGAGGGAAGCAGGTAGTGTGAGGTGAATTGAGTGAGAGAGGGAAGCAGGCAGTGTGAGGTGCAGGGGGGGGGGTGAGGGAAGCAGGTAGTGTGAGGTGCCAGGGTGAGAGAGGGAAGCAGGTAGTGTAAGGTGAGGTGGTCGTTGAGGAAAGTAGACAGTGTGAGGGGTTGGGGGTGGGAGAGGGAAGTAGCTAGTGTGAGGTGCAGGGGGTGAGAGAGGGAAGTAGGTAGTGTGAGGTGCAGGGCGTGAGAGAGGGAAGCAGGCAGTGTGAGGTGCAGGGGGTGAGAGAGGAAATCAGGCAGTGTGAGGTGCAGGGAGTGAGAGAGGGAAGCAGGCAGTGTGAGGTGCAGGGAGTGAGAGAGGGAACCAGGCAGTGTGAGGTGCAGGGTGTGAGAGAGGGAAGTAGGCAGTGTGAGGTGCAGGGAGTGAGAGAGGAAACCAGGCATTGTGAGGTGCAGGGAGTGAGAGAGGGAAACAGGCAGTGTGAGGTGCAGGGAGTGAGAGAGGGAAGCAGGCAGTGTGAGGTGCAGGAAGTGAGAGAGGGAAGCAGGTAGTGTGAGGTGCAGGGGGTGAGAGAGGGAAGCAGGTACTGTGAGGTGCAGTGCGTGAGAGAGGGAAGCAGGCAGTGTGAGGTGCAGGGGGGGGTGAGGGAAGCAGGTAGTGTGAGGTGCCGGGGTGAGAGAGGGAAACAGGTAGTGTAAGGTGAGGGGGTGGTCGAGGAAAGTAGACAGTGTGAGGTGCTGGGGGTGGGAGAGGGAAGTAGCTAGTGTGAGGTGCAGGGGGTGAGAGAGGGAAGTAGGTAGTGTGAGGTGCAGGGCATGAGAGAGGGAAACAGGCAGTGTGAGGTGCAGGGGGTGAGAGAGGGAATCAGGCAGTGTGAGGTGCAGGGAGTGAGAGAGGGAAGCAGGCAGTGTCAGGTGCAGGGAGTGAGAGAGGGAACCAGGCAGTGTGAGGTGCAGGGTGTCAGAGAGGGAAGTAGGTAGTGTGAGGTGCAGGGACTGAGAGATGGAAGCAGGCAGTGTGAGGTGCAGGGGGTGAGAGAGGGAAGCAGGTAGTGTAAGGTGAGGGGGTGGTTGAGGAAAGTAGACAGTGTGAGGTGCAAGGCGTGAGAGAGGGAAGCAGGAAGTGTGAGGTGCAGGGGGTGAGAGAGGGAAGCAGGCAGTGTGAGGTGCAGGGGGTGAGAGAGAGAAGTAGGCAGTGTGAGGTACTGCAGTGGGAGAGGGAAGTAGGCAGTGTGAGGTGCAGGGAGTGAGAGAGGGAAGCAGGCATTGTGAGGTGCAGGGGGTGGGTGAGGGAAGCAGGCAGTGTGAGGTGCAGGGGATGGGTGAGGGAAGCAGGTAGTGTGAGGTGCCGGGGTGAGAGAGGGAAGCAGGTAGTATAAGGTGAGGGGGTGGTTGAGGAAAGTAGACAGTGTGATGTGCTGGGGGTGGGAGAGGGAAGTAGCTAGTGTGAGGTGCAGGGGGTGAGAGAGGGAAGTAGGTAGTGTGAGGTGCAGGGGGTGAGAGTGGGAAGCAGGCAGTGTGAGGTGCAGGGGGTGAGAGAGGGAATCAGGCAGTGTGAGGTGCAGGGAGTGAGAGAGGGAAGCAGGCAGTGTGAGGTGCAGGGAGTGAGAGAGGGAACCAGGCAGTATGAGGTGCAGGGGGTGAGAGAGGGAAGTAGGTAGTATGAGGTGCAGGGAGTGAGAGAGGGAAGCAGGTAGTGTGAGGTGCAGGGAGTGAGAGAGGGAAGCAGGCAGTGTGAGGTGCAGGGGGGGGTGAGGAAAGCAGGTAGTGTGAGGTGCCGGGTTGAGAGAGGGAAGCAGGTAGTGTAAGGTGAGGGGTTGGTTGAGGAAAGTAGACAGTGTGAGGTGCTGGGGGTGGGAGAGGGAAGTAGCTAGTGTGAGGTGCAGGGGGTGAGAGTGGGAAGTAGGTAGTGTGAGGTGCAGGGAGTGAGAGAGGGAAGCAGGCAGTGTGAGGTGCAGGGGGTGAGAGAGGAAATCAGGCTGTGTGAGGTGCATGGAGTCAGAGAGGGAAGCAGGCAGTGTGAGGTGCAGGGAGTGAGAGAGGGAACCAGGCAGTGTGAGGTGCAGGGGGTGAGAGAGGAAAGTAGGCAGTGTGAGGTGCAGGGAGTGAGAGAGGGAAGCAGGCAGTGTGAAGTGCAGGGGGTGAGAGAGGGAATCAGGCAGTGTGAGGTGCAAGGGGTGAGAGAGGGAAGCAGGCAGTGTGAGGTGCAGGGGGTGAGAGAGGGAACCAGGCAGTGTGAGGTGCAGGGGGTGAGAGAGGGAAGTAGGTAGTGTGAGGTGCAGGTAGTGAGAGAGGGAAGCAGGCAGTGTGAGGTGCAGGGGATGAGAGAGGGAATCAGGCAGTGTGAGGTGCAGGGGGTGAGAGTGGGAAGAAGGTAGTGTGAGATGCAGGGGGTGAGAGAGGGAATCAGACAGTGTGAGGTGCAGGGGGTGAGAAAGAGAAGTAGGTAGTGTGAGGTGCAGGGAGTGAGAGAGGGAAGTAGGTAGTGTGAGGTGCAGGGAGTGAGAGAGGGAAAGTAGGTTGTGTGAGGTGCAGGGAGTGAGAGAGGGAAGTAGGTAGTGTGAGGTGCAGGGAGTGAGAGAAGGAACCAGGCAGTGTGAGGTGCAGGGAGTGAGAGAGGGAAGTAGGCAGTGTGAGGTGCAGGGTGTGAGAGAGGGAACCAGGCTGTGTGAGGTGCAGGGGGTGAGAGAGGAAAGTAGGCAGTGTGAGGTGCAGGGAGTGAGAGGGAAGCAGGAAGTGTGAAGTGCAGCAGGGGGTGAGAGAGGGAATCAGGCAGTGTGAGGTGCAAGGGTTGAGAGAGGGAAGCAGGCAGTGTGAGGTGCAGGGGGTGAGAGAGAGAAGTAGGCAGTGTGAGGTGCAGGGAGTGAGAGAGGGAAGCAGGCAGTGTGAGGTGCAGGGAGTGAGAGAGGGAAGTAGGTAGTGTGAGGTGCAGGGAGTGAGAGAGGGAAGTAGGTAGTGTGAGGTGCAGGGAGAGAGAGAGGGAAGCAGGTAGTGTGAGGTGCAGGGAGTGAGAGAGGGAAGCAGGCAGTGTGAGGTGCAGGGAGTGAAAGAGGGAAGTAGGCAGTGTGAGGAGCAGGGAGTGAGAGAGGGAAGCAGGCAGTGTGAGGTGCAGGGAGTGAGAGAGGGAAGCAGGTAGTGTGAGGTGCAGGGAGTGAGAGAGGGAAGTAGGTAGTGTGAGGTGCAGGGAGTGAGAGAGAGAAGCAGGCAGTGTGAGGTGCAGGGAGTGAGAGAGGGAAGTAGGCAGTGTGAGGTGCAGGGAGTGAGAGAGGGAACCAGGCTTTGTGAGGTGCAGGGGGTGAGAGAGGAAAGTAGGCAGTGTGAGGTGCAGGGAGTGAGAGAGGGAAGCAGGCAGTGTGAAGTGCAGGTGGTGAGAGAGGGAATCAGGCAGTGTGAGGTGCAAGGGGTGAGAGAGGGAAGCAGGCAGTGTGAGGTGCAGGGGGTGAGAGAGGGAACCAGGCAGTGTGAGGTGCAGGGGGTGAGAGAGGGAAGTAGGTAGTGTGAGGTGCAGGTAGTGAGAGAGGGAAGCAGGCAGTGTGAGGTGCAGGGAGTGAGAGAGGGAAGCAGGCAGTGTGAGGTGCAGGGAGTGAGAGAGGGAAGCAGGCAGTGTGAGGTGCAGGGAGTGAGAGAGGGAAGTAGGTAGTGTGAGGTGCAGGGAGTGAGAGGGAGAAGCAGGCAGTGTGAGGTGCAGGGAGAGAGAGGGAAGTAGGCAGTGTGAGGTGCAGGGAGTGAGAGAGGGAACCAGGCTGTGTGAGGTGCAGGGGGTGAGAGAGGAAAGTAGGCAGTGTGAGGTGCAGGGAGTGAGAGAGGGAAGCAGGCAGTGTGAAGTGCAGGGGGTGAGAGAGGGAATCAGGCAGTGTGAGGTGCAAGGGGTGAGAGAGGGAAGCAGGCAGTGTGAGGTGCAGGGGGTGAGAGAGGGAACCAGGCAGTGTGAGGTGCAGGGGGTGAGAGAGGGAAGTAGGTAGTGTGAGGTGCAGGTAGTGAGAGAGGGAAGCAGGCAGTGTGAGGTGCATTGGATGAGAGAGGGAATCAGGCAGTGTGAGGTGCAGGGGGTGAGAGTGGGAAGAAGGTAGTGTGAGATGCAGGGGGTGAGAGAGGGAATCAGACAGTGTGAGGTGCAGGGGGTGAGAAAGAGAAGTAGGTTGTGTGAGGTGCAGGGAGTGAGAGAGGGAAGTAGGTAGTGTGAGGTGCAGGGAGTGAGAGAGGGAAGTAGGTTGTGTGAGGTGCAGGGAGTGAGAGAGGGAAGTAGGTAGTGTGAGGTGCAGGGAGTGAGAGAAGGAACCAGGCAGTGTGAGGTGCAGGGAGTGAGAGAGGGAAGTAGGCAGTGTGAGGTGCAGGGTGTGAGAGAGGGAACCAGGCTGTGTGAGGTGCAGGGGGTGAGAGAGGAAAGTAGGCAGTGTGAGGTGCAGGGAGTGAGAGAGGGAAGCAGGAAGTGTGAAGTGCAGCAGGGGGTGAGAGAGGGAATCAGGCAGTGTGAGGTGCAAGGGTTGAGAGAGGGAAGCAGGCAGTGTGAGGTGCAGGGGGTGAGAGAGAGAAGTAGGCAGTGTGAGGTGCAGGGAGTGAGAGAGGGAAGCAGGCAGTGTGAGGTGCAGGGAGTGAGAGAGGGAAGTAGGTAGTGTGAGGTGCAGGGAGTGAGAGAGGGAAGTAGGTAGTGTGAGGTGCAGGGAGAGAGAGAGGGAAGCAGGTAGTGTGAGGTGCTGGGAGTGAGAGAGGGAAGCAGGCAGTGTGAGGTGCAGGGAGTGAAAGAGGGAAGCAGGCAGTGTGAGGAGCAGGGAGTGAGAGAGGGAAGCAGGCAGTGTGAGGTGCAGGGAGTGAGAGAGGGAAGCAGCTAGTGTGAGGTGCAGGGAGTGAGAGAGGGAAGTAGGCAGTGTGAGGTGCAGGGTGTGAGAGAGGGAACCAGGCTGTGTGAGGTGCAGGGGGTGAGAGAGGAAAGTAGGCAGTGTGAGGTGCAGGGAGTGAGAGAGGGAAGCAGGAAGTGTGAAGTGCAGCAGGGGGTGAGAGAGGGAATCAGGCAGTGTGAGGTGCAAGGGTTGAGAGAGGGAAGCAGGCAGTGTGAGGTGCAGGGGGTGAGAGAGAGAAGTAGGCAGTGTGAGGTGCAGGGAGTGAGAGAGGGAAGCAGGCAGTGTGAGGTGCAGGGAGTGAGAGAGGGAAGTAGGTAGTGTGAGGTGCAGGGAGTGAGAGAGGGAAGTAGGTAGTGTGAGGTGCAGGGAGAGAGAGAGGGAAGCAGGTAGTGTGAGGTGCTGGGAGTGAGAGAGGGAAGCAGGCAGTGTGAGGTGCAGGGAGTGAAAGAGGGAAGCAGGCAGTGTGAGGAGCAGGGAGTGAGAGAGGGAAGCAGGCAGTGTGAGGTGCAGGGAGTGAGAGAGGGAAGCAGCTAGTGTGAGGTGCAGGGAGTGAGAGAGGGAAGTAGGTAGTGTGAGGTGCAGGGAGTGAGAGAGAGAAGCAGGCAGTGTGAGGTGCAGGGAGTGAGAGAGGGAAGTAGGTAGTGTGAGGTGCAGGGAGTGAGAGAGGGAAGCAGGCAGTGTGAGGTGCAGGAAGTGAGAGAGGGAAGCAGGTAGTGTGAGGTGCAGGGGGTGAGAGAGGGAAGCAGGTAGTGTGAGGTGCCGGGGTGAGAGAGGGAAGCAGGTAGTGTAAGGTGAGGGGGTGGTTGAGGAAAGTAGACAGTGTGAGGTGCTGGGGGTGGGAGAGGGAAGTAGCTAGTGTGAGGTGCAGGGGGTGAAAGAGGGAAGCAGGCAGTGTGAGGTGCAGGGAGTGAGAGAGGGAAGCAGGCAGTGTGAGGTGCAGGGAGTGAGAGAGGGAAGCAGGCAGTGTGAGGTGCAAGGGGTGAGAGAGGGAAGCAGGCAGTGTGAGGTGCAGGGGGTGAGAGAGGGAACCAGGCAGTGTGAGGTGCAGGGGGTGAGAGAGGGAAGTAGGTAGTGTGAGGTGCAGGTAGTGAGAGAGGGAAGCAGGCAGTGTGAGGTGCAGGGAGTGAGAGAGGGAAGCAGGCAGTGTGAGGTGCAGGGAGTGAGAGAGGGAAGCAGGCAGTGTGAGGTGCAGGGAGTGAGAGAGGGAAGTAGGTAGTGTGAGGTGCAGGGAGTGAGAGGGAGAAGCAGGCAGTGTGAGGTGCAGGGAGTGAGAGAGGGAAGTAGGCAGTGTGAGGTGCAGGGAGTGAGAGAGGGAACCAGGCTGTGTGAGGTGCAGGGGGTGAGAGAGGAAAGTAGGCAGTGTGAGGTGCAGGGAGTGAGAGAGGGAAGCAGGCAGTGTGAAGTGCAGGGGGTGAGAGAGGGAATCAGGCAGTGTGAGGTGCAAGGGGTGAGAGAGGGAAGCAGGCAGTGTGAGGTGCAGGGGGTGAGAGAGGGAACCAGGCAGTGTGAGGTGCAGGGGGTGAGAGAGGGAAGTAGGTAGTGTGAGGTGCAGGTAGTGAGAGAGGGAAGCAGGCAGTGTGAGGTGCATTGGATGAGAGAGGGAATCAGGCAGTGTGAGGTGCAGGGGGTGAGAGTGGGAAGAAGGTAGTGTGAGATGCAGGGGGTGAGAGAGGGAATCAGACAGTGTGAGGTGCAGGGGGTGAGAAAGAGAAGTAGGTTGTGTGAGGTGCAGGGAGTGAGAGAGGGAAGTAGGTAGTGTGAGGTGCAGGGAGTGAGAGAGGGAAGTAGGTTGTGTGAGGTGCAGGGAGTGAGAGAGGGAAGTAGGTAGTGTGAGGTGCAGGGAGTGAGAGAAGGAACCAGGCAGTGTGAGGTGCAGGGAGTGAGAGAGGGAAGTAGGCAGTGTGAGGTGCAGGGTGTGAGAGAGGGAACCAGGCTGTGTGAGGTGCAGGGGGTGAGAGAGGAAAGAAGGCAGTGTGAGGTGCAGGGAGTGAGAGAGGGAAGCAGGAAGTGTGAAGTGCAGCAGGGGGTGAGAGAGGGAATCAGGCAGTGTGAGGTGCAAGGGTTGAGAGAGGGAAGCAGGCAGTGTGAGGTGCAGGGGGTGAGAGAGAGAAGTAGGCAGTGTGAGGTGCAGGGAGTGAGAGAGGGAAGCAGGCAGTGTGAGGTGCAGGGAGTGAGAGAGGGAAGTAGGTAGTGTGAGGTGCAGGGAGTGAGAGAGGGAAGTAGGTAGTGTGAGGTGCAGGGAGAGAGAGAGGGAAGCAGGTAGTGTGAGGTGCTGGGAGTGAGAGAGGGAAGCAGGCAGTGTGAGGTGCAGGGAGTGAAAGAGGGAAGCAGGCAGTGTGAGGAGCAGGGAGTGAGAGAGGGAAGCAGGCAGTGTGAGGTGCAGGGAGTGAGAGAGGGAAGCAGCTAGTGTGAGGTGCAGGGAGTGAGAGAGGGAAGTAGGTAGTGTGAGGTGCAGGGAGTGAGAGAGAGAAGCAGGCAGTGTGAGGTGCAGGGAGTGAGAGAGGGAAGTAGGTAGTGTGAGGTGCAGGGAGTGAGAGAGGGAAGCAGGCAGTGTGAGGTGCAGGAAGTGAGAGAGGGAAGCAGGTAGTGTGAGGTGCAGGGGGTGAGAGAGGGAAGCAGGTAGTGTGAGGTGCCGGGGTGAGAGAGGGAAGCAGGTAGTGTAAGGTGAGGGGGTGGTTGAGGAAAGTAGACAGTGTGAGGTGCTGGGGGTGGGAGAGGGAAGTAGCTAGTGTGAGGTGCAGGGGGTGAAAGAGGGAAGCAGGCAGTGTGAGGTGCAGGGAGTGAGAGAGGGAAGCAGGCAGTGTGAGGTGCAGGGAGTGAGAGAGGGAAGCAGGCAGTGTGAGGTGCAGGGAGTGAGAGAGGGAAGTAGGTAGTGTGAGGTGCAGGGAGTGAGAGAGGGAAGTAGTTAGTGGGAGGTGCAGGGAGAGAGAGAGGGAAGCAGGTAGTGTGAGGTGCAGGGAGTGAGAGAGCGAAGCAGGCAGTGTGAGGTGCAGGGAGTGAGAGAGGGAAGCAGGCAGTGTGAGGTGCAGGGAGTGAGAGAGGGAAGCAGGCAGTGTGAGGTGCAGGGAGTGAGAGAGGGAAGCAGGTAGTGTGAGGTGCAGGGAGTGAGAGAGGGAAGTAGGTAGTGTGAGGTGCAGGGAGTGAGAGAGAGAAGCAGGCAGTGTGAGGTGCAGGGAGTGAGAGAGGGAAGTAGGCAGTGTGAGGTGCAGGGAGTGAGAGAGGGAACTAGGCTGTGTGAGGTGCAGGGGGTGAGAGAGGAAAGTAGGCAGTGTGAGGTGCAGGGAGTGAGAGAGGGAAGCAGGCAGTGTGAAGTGCAGGGGGTGAGAGAGGGAATCAGGCAGTGTGAGGTGCAAGCGGTGATAGAGGGAAGCAGGCAGTGTGAGGTGCAGGGGGTGAGAGAGGGAACCAGGCAGTGTGAGGTGCAGGGGGTGAGAGAGGGAAGTAGGTAGTGTGAGGTGCAGGTAGTGAGAGAGAGAAGCAGGCAGTGTGAGGTGCAAGGGATGAGAGAGGGAATCAGGCAGTGTGAGGTGCAGGGGGTGAGAGTGGGAAGCAGGTAGTGTGAGATGCAGGGGGTGAGAGAGGGAATCAGACAGTGTGAGTTGCAGGGGGTGAGAAAAAGAAGTAGGTAGTGTGAGGTGCAGGGAGTGAGACAGGGAAGTAGGCAGTGTGAGGTGCAGGGTGTGAGAGAGGGAACCAGGCTGTGTGAGGTGCAGGGGGTGAGAGAGGAAAGTAGGCAGTGTGAGGTGCAGGGAGTGAGAGAGGGAAGCAGGAAGTGTGAAGTGCAGCAGGGGGTGAGAGAGGGAATCAGGCAGTGTGAGGTGCAAGGGTTGAGAGAGGGAAGCAGGCAGTGTGAGGTGCAGGGGGTGAGAGAGAGAAGTAGGCAGTGTGAGGTGCAGGGAGTGAGAGAGGGAAGCAGGCAGTGTGAGGTGCAGGGAGTGAGAGAGGGAAGTAAGTAGTGTGAGGTGCAGGGAGTGAGAGAGGGAAGTAGGTAGTGTGAGGTGCAGGGAGAGAGAGAGGGAAGCAGGTAGTGTGAGGTGCAGGGAGTGAGAGAGGGAAGCAGGCAGTGTGAGGTGCAGGGAGTGAAAGAGGGAAGCAGGCAGTGTGAGGAGCAGGGAGTGAGAGAGGGAAGCAGGCAGTGTGAGGTGCAGGGAGTGAGAGAGGGAAGCAGGTAGTGTGAGGTGCAGGGAGTGAGAGAGGGAAGTAGGTAGTGTGAGGTGCAGGGAGTGAGAGAGAGAAGCAGGCAGTGTGAGGTGCAGGGAGTGAGAGAGGGAAGTAGGCAGTGTGAGGTGCAGGGAGTGAGAGAGGGAACCAGGCTTTGTGAGGTGCAGGGGGTGAGAGAGGAAAGTAGGTAGTGTGAGGTGCAGGGAGTGAGAGAGGGAAGCAGGCAGTGTGAAGTGCAGGGGGTGAGAGAGGGAATCAGGCAGTGTGAGGTGCAAGGGGTGAGAGAAGGAAGCAGGCAGTGTGAGGTGCAGGGGGTGAGAGAGGGAACCAGGCAGTGTGAGGTGCAGGGGGTGAGAGAGGGAAGTAGGTAGTGTGAGGTGCAGGTAGTGAGAGAGGGAAGCAGGCAGTGTGAGGTGCAGGGAGTGAGAGAGGGAAGCAGGCAGTGTGAGGTGCAGGGAGTGAGAGAGGGAAGCAGGCAGTTTGAGGTGCAGGGAGTGAGAGAGGGAAGTAGGTAGTGTGAGGTGCAGGGAGTGAGAGGGAGAAGCAGGCAGTGTGAGGTGCAGGGAGTGAGAGAGGGAAGTAGGCAGTGTGAGGTGCAGGGAGTGAGAGAGGGAACCAGGCTGTGTGAGGTGCAGGGGGTGAGAGAGGAAAGTAGGCAGTGTGAGGTGCAGGGAGTGAGAGAGGGAAGCAGGCAGTGTGAAGTGCAGGGGGTGAGAGAGGGAATCAGGCAGTGTGAGGTGCAAGGGGTGAGAGAGGGAAGCAGGCAGTGTGAGGTGCAGGGGGTGAGAGAGGGAACCAGGCAGTGTGAGGTGCAGGGGGTGAGAGAGGGAAGTAGGTAGTGTGAGGTGCAGGTAGTGAGAGAGGGAAGCAGGCAGTGTGAGGTGCATTGGATGAGAGAGGGAATCAGGCAGTGTGAGGTGCAGGGGGTGAGAGTGGGAAGAAGGTAGTGTGAGATGCAGGGGGTGAGAGAGGGAATCAGACAGTGTGAGGTGCAGGGGGTGAGAAAGAGAAGTAGGTTGTGTGAGGTGCAGGGAGTGAGAGAGGGAAGTAGGTAGTGTGAGGTGCAGGGAGTGAGAGAGGGAAGTAGGTTGTGTGAGGTGCAGGGAGTGAGAGAGGGAAGTAGGTAGTGTGAGGTGCAGGGAGTGAGAGAAGGAACCAGGCAGTGTGAGGTGCAGGGAGTGAGAGAGGGAAGTAGGCAGTGTGAGTTGAAGGGTGTGAGAGAGGGAACCAGGCTGTGTGAGGTGCAGGGGGTGAGAGAGGTAAGTAGGCAGTGTGAGGTGCAGGGAGTGAGAGAGGGAAGCAGGAAGTGTGAAGTGCAGCAGGGGGTGAGAGAGGGAATCAGGCAGTGTGAGGTGCAAGGGTTGAGAGAGAAAAGCAGGCAGTGTGAGGTGCAGGGGGTGAGAGAGAGAAGTAGGCAGTGTGAGGTGCAGGGAGTGAGAGAGGGAAGCAGGCAGTGTGAGGTGCAGGGAGTGAGAGAGGGAAGTAGGTAGTGTGAGGTGCAGGGAGTGAGAGAGGGAAGTAGGTAGTGTGAGGTGCAGGGAGAGAGAGAGGGAAGCAGGTAGTGTGAGGTGCTGGGAGTGAGAGAGGGAAGCAGGCAGTGTGAGGTGCAGGGAGTGAAAGAGGGAAGCAGGCAGTGTGAGGAGCAGGGAGTGAGAGAGGGAAGCAGGCAGTGTGAGGTGCAGGGAGTGAGAGAGGGAAGCAGGTAGTGTGAGGTGCAGGGAGTGAGAGAGGGAAGTAGGTAGTGTGAGGTGCAGGGAGTGAGAGAGAGAAGCAGGCAGTGTGAGGTGCAGGGAGTGAGAGAAGGAAGTAGGCAGTGTGAGGTGCAGGGAGTGAGAGAGGGAACCAGGCTTTGTGAGGTGCAGGGGGTGAGAGAGGAAAGTAGGCAGTGTGAGGTGCAGGGAGTGAGAGAGGGAAGCAGGCAGTGTGAAGTGCAGGGGGTGAGAGAGGGAATCAGGCAGTGTGAGGTGCAAGGGGTGAGAGAGGGAAGCAGGCAGTGTGAGGTGCAGGGGGTGAGAGAGGGAACCAGGCAGTGTGAGGTGCAGGGGATGAGAGAGGGAAGTAGGTAGTGTGAGGTGCAGGTAGTGAGAGAGGGAAGCAGGCAGTGTGAGGTGAAGGGGATGAGCGAGGGAATCAGGCAGTGTGAGGTGCAGGGGGTGAGAGTGGGAAGCTGGTAGTGTGAGATGCAGGGGGTGAGAGAGGGAATCAGACAGTGTGAGGTGCAGGGGGTGAGAAAGAGAAGTAGGTAGTGTGAGGTGCAGGGAGTGAGAGAGGGAAGTAGGTAGTGTGAGGTGCAGGGAGTGAGAGAGGGAAGTAGGTAGTGTGAGGTGCAGGGAGTGAGAGAGGGAAGTAGGTAGTGTGAGGTGCAGGGAGTGAGAGAGGGAACCCGGCAGTGTGAGGTGAAGGGAGTGAGAGAGGGAAGTAGGCAGTGTGAGGTGCAGGGAGTGAGAGAGGGAACCAGGCTGTGTGAGGTGCAGGGGGTGAGAGAGGGAATCAGGCAGTGTGAGGTGCAAGGGGTGAGAGAGGGAAGCAGGCAGTGTGAGGTGCAGGGGGTGAGAGAGAGAAGTAGGCAGTGTGAGGTACTGGGGTGGGAGAGGGAAGTAGGCAGTGTGAGGTGCAGGGAGTGAGAGAGAGAAGCAGGCAGTGTGAGGTGCAGGGGGTGGGTGAGGGAAGCAGGCAGTGTGAGGTGCAGGGGGAGGTTGAGGGAAGCAGGTAGTGTGAGGTGCTGGGGTGAGAGAGGGAAGCAGGTAGTATAAGGTAAGGGGGTGGTTTAGGAAAGTAGACAGTGTGAGGTGCTGGGGGTGGGAGAGGGAAGTAGCTAGTGTGAGGTGCAGGGGGTGAGAGAGGGAAGTAGGTAGTGTGAGGTGCAGGGGGTGAGAGTGGGAATCAGGCAGTGTGAGGTGCAGGGAGTGAAAGAGGGAAGCAGGCAGTGTGAGGTGCAGGGAGTGAGAGAGGGAACCAGGCAGTGTGAGGTGCAATGGGTGAGAGAGGGAAGTAGGTAGTGTGAAGTGCAGGGAGTGAGAGAGGGAAGTAGGTAGTGTGAGGTGCAGGGAGTGAGAGAGGGAAGCAGGCAGTGTGAGGTGCAGGAAGTGAGAGAGGGAAGCAGGTAGTGTGAGGTGCAGGGGGTGAGAGAGGGAAGCAGGTAGTGTGAGGTGCCGGGGTGAGAGAGGGAAGCAGGTAGTGTAAGGTGAGGGGGTGGTTGAGGAAAGTAGACAGTGTGAGGTGCTGGGGGTGGGAGAGGGAAGTAGCTAGTGTGAGGTGCAGGGGGTGAAAGAGGGAAGCAGGCAGTGTGAGGTGCAGGGAGTGAGAGAGGGAAGCAGGCAGTGTGAGGTGCAGGGAGTGAGAGAGGGAAGCAGGCAGTGTGAGGTGCAGGGAGTGAGAGAGGGAAGTAGGTAGTGTGAGGTGCAGGGAGTGAGAGAGGGAAGTAGTTAGTGGGAGGTGCAGGGAGAGAGAGAGGGAAGCAGGTAGTGTGAGGTGCAGGGAGTGAGAGAGCGAAGCAGGCAGTGTGAGGTGCAGGGAGTGAGAAAGGGAAGCAGGCAGTGTGAGGTGCAGGGAGTGAGAGAGGGAAGCAGGCAGTGTGAGGTGCAGGGAGTGAGAGAGGGAAGCAGGTAGTGTGAGGTGCAGGGAGTGAGAGAGGGAAGTAGGTAGTGTGAGGTGCAGGGAGTGAGAGAGAGAAGCAGGCAGTGTGAGGTGCAGGGAGTGAGAGAGGGAAGTAGGCAGTGTGAGGTGCAGGGAGTGAGAGAGGGAACTAGGCTGTGTGAGGTGCAGGGGGTGAGAGAGGACAGTAGGCAGTGTGAGGTGCAGGGAGTGAGAGAGGGAAGCAGGCAGTGTGAAGTGCAGGGGGTGAGAGAGGGAATCAGGCAGTGTGAGGTGCAAGCGGTGATAGAGGGAAGCAGGCAGTGTGAGGTGCAGGGGGTGAGAGAGGGAACCAGGCAGTGTGAGGTGCAGGGGGTGAGAGAGGGAAGTAGGTAGTGTGAGGTGCAGGTAGTGAGAGAGGGAAGCAGGCAGTGTGAGGTGCAGGGGATGAGAGAGGGAATCAGGCAGTGTGAGGTGCAGGGGGTGAGAGTGGGAAGCAGGTAGTGTGAGATGCAGGGGGTGAGAGAGGGAATCAGACAGTGTGAGGTGCAGGGGGTGAGAAAGAGAAGTAGGTAGTGTGAGGTGCAGGGAGTGAGAGATGGAAGTAGGTAGTGTGAGGTGCAGGGAGTGAGAGAGGGAAGTAGGTAGTGTGAGGTGCAGGGAGTGAGAGAGGGAAGTAGGTAGTGTGAGGTGCAGGGAGTGAGAGAGGGAACCAGGCAGTGTGAGGTGCAGGGAGTGAGAGAGGGAAGTAGGCAGTGTGAGGTGCAGGGAGTTAGAGAGGGAACCAGGCTGTGTGAGTTGCAGGGGGTGAGAGAGGAAAGTAGGCAGTGTGAGGTGCAGGGAGTGATAGAGGGAAGCAGGAAGTGTGAAGTGCAGGGGGTGAGAGAGGGAATCAGGCAGTGTGAGGTGCAAGGGGTGAGAGAGGGAAGCAGGCAGTGTGAGGTGCAGGGGGTGAGAGAGAGAAGTAGGCAGTGCGAGGTACAGGGGTGGGAGACGGAAGAAGTCAGTGTGAGGTGCAGGGAGTGAGAGAGGGAAGCAGGCAGTGTGAGGTGCAGGGGGTGGGTGAGGGAAGCAGGCAGTGTGAGGTGCAGGGGGTGGGTGAGGGAAGCAGGTAGTGTGAGGTGCCGGGGTGAGAAAGGGAAGCAGGTAGTATAAGGTGAGGGGGTGGTTGAGGAAAGTAGACAGTGTGAGGTGCTGGGGGTGGGAGAGGGAAGTAGCTAGTGTGAGGTGCAGGGGGTGAGAGAGGGAAGTAGGTAGTGTGAGGTGCAGGGGGTGAGAGTGGGAAGCAGGCAGTGTGAGGTGCAGGCGGTGAGAGAGGGAATCAGGCAGTGTGAGGTGCAGGGAGTGAGAGAGGGAAGCAGGCAGTGTGAGGTGCGGGGAGTGAGAGAGGGAACCAGGCAGTGTGAGTTGCAGGGGGTGAGAGAGGGAAGTAGGTAGTGTGAGGTGCAGGGAGTGAGAGAGGGAAGCAGGCAGTGTGAGGTGCAGGGAGTGAGAGAGGGAAGTAGGTAGTGTGAGGTGCTGGGAGTGAGAGAGGGAAGCAGGCAGTGTGAGGTGCGGGAAGTGAGAGAGGCAAGCAGGTAGTGTGAGGTGCAGGGGGTGAGAGAGGGAAGCAGGTAGTGTGAGGTGCCGGGGTGAGAGAGTGAAGCAGGTAGTGTAAGGTGAGGGGGTGGTTGAGGAAAGTAGACAGTGTGAGGTGCTGGGGGTGGGAGAGGGAAGTAGCTAGTGTGAGGTGCAGGGGGTGAGAGAGGGAAGTAGGTAGTGTGAGGTGCAGGGCGTGAGAGAGGGAAGCAGGCAGTGTGAGGTGCAGGGGGTGAGAGAGGGAATCAGGTAGTGTGAGGTGCAGGGAGTGAGAGAGGGAAGCAGGCAGTGTGAGGTGCAGGGAGTGAGAGAGGGAACCAGGCAGTGTGAGGTGCAGGGTGTGAGAGACGGAAGTAGGTATTGTGAGGTGCAGGGGGTGGGTGCGTGAAGCCGGTAGTGTGAGGTGCAGGGGGTGAGAGAGGAAATCAGGCAGTGTGAGGTGCAGGGAGTGAGAGAGGGAAGCAGGCAGTGTGAGTTGCAGGGAGTGAGAGAGGGAACCAGGCAGTGTGAGGTGCAGGGGGTGAGAGAGGGAAGTAGGTAGTGTGAGGTGCAGGGAGTGATAGAGGGAAGCAGGCAGTGTGAGGTGCAGGGAGTGAGAGAGGGAAGTAGGTAGTGTAAGGTGCAGGGAGTGAGAGAGGGAAGCAGGCAGTGTGAGTTGCAGGTGGTGAGAGAGGGAAGTAGGTAGTGTGAGGTGCAGGGAGTGAGAGAGGAAACAAGGCATTATGAGGTGCAGGGAGTGAGAGAGGGAAGCAGGCAGTGTGAGGTGCAGGGAGTGAGAGAGGGAAGCAGGCAGTGTGAGGTGCAGGAAGTGAGAGAGGGAAGCAGGTAGTGTGAGGTGCAGGGGGTGAGAGAGGGAAGCAGGTAGTGTGAGGTGAATTGAGTGAGAGAGGGAAGCAGGCAGTGTGAGGTGCAGGGGGGGGGTGAGGGAAGCAGGAAGTGTGAGGTGCCAGGGTGAGAGAGGGAAGCAGGTAGTGTAAGGTGAGGTGGTCGTTGAGGAAAGTAGACAGTGTGAGGGGTTGGGGGTGGGAGAGGGAAGTAGCTAGTGTGAGGTGCAGGGGGTGAGAGAGGGAAGTAGGTAGTGTGAGGTGCAGGGCGTGAGAGAGGGAAGCAGGCAGTGTGAGGTGCAGGGGGTGAGAGAGGAAATCAGGCAGTGTGAGGTGCAGGGAGTGAGAGAGGGAAGCAGGCAGTGTGAGGTGCAGGGAGTGAGAGAGGGAACCAGGCAGTGTGAGGTGCAGGGTGTGAGAGAGGGAAGTAGGCAGTGTGAGGTGCAGGGAGTGAGAGAGGAAACCAGGCATTGTGAGGTGCAGGGAGTGAGAGAGGGAAACAGGCAGTGTGAGGTGCAGGGAGTGAGAGAGGGAAGCAGGCAGTGTGAGGTGCAGGAAGTGAGAGAGGGAAGCAGGTAGTGTGAGGTGCAGGTGGTGAGAGAGGGAAGCAGGTACTGTGAGGTGCAGTGAGTGAGAGAGGGAAGCAGGCAGTGTGAGGTGCAGGGGGGGGTGAGGGAAGCAGGTAGTGTGAGGTGCCGGGGTGAGAGAGGGAAACAGGTAGTGTAAGGTGAGGGGGTGGTTGAGGAAAGTAGACAGTGTGAGGTGCTGGGGGTGGGAGAGGGAAGTAGCTAGTGTGAGGTGCAGGGGGTGAGAGAGGGAAGTAGGTAGTGTGAGGTGCAGGGCGTGAGAGAGGGAAACAGGCAGTGTGAGGTGCAGGGGGTGAGAGAGGGAATCAGGCAGTGTGAGGTGCAGGGAGTGAGAGAGGGAAGCAGGCAGTGTCAGGTGCAGGGAGTGAGAGAGGGAACCAGGCAGTGTGAGGTGCAGGGTGTCAGAGAGGGAAGTAGGTAGTGTGAGGTGCAGGGACTGAGAGATAGAAGCAGGCAGTGTGAGGTGCAGGGGGTGAGAGAGGGAAGCAGGTAGTGTAAGGTGAGGGGGTGGTTGAGGAAAGTAGACAGTGTGAGGTGCAAGGCGTGAGAGAGGGAAGCAGGAAGTGTGAGGTGCAGGGGGTGAGAGAGGGAAGCAGGCAGTGTGAGGTGCAGGGGGTGAGAGAGAGAAGTAGGCAGTGTGAGGTACTGGGGTGGGAGAGGGAAGTAGGCAGTGTGAGGTGCAGGGAGTGAGAGAGGGAAGCAGGCATT
The DNA here is from genome assembly GCA_031769625.1 of Taudactylus pleione. NCBI lineage: Eukaryota > Metazoa > Chordata > Amphibia > Anura > Myobatrachidae > Taudactylus > Taudactylus pleione. The sequence continues at coordinate 2,644,506 of JAUIMM010000016.1, read as the reverse complement.
GTGAGGTGCAGGGGGTGGGTGAGGGAAGCAGGCAGTGTGAGGTGCAGGGGATGGGTGAGGGAAGCAGGTAGTGTGAGGTGCCGGGGTGAGAGAGGGAAGCAGGTAGTATAAGGTGAGGGAGTGGTTGAGGAAAGTAGACAGTGTGATGTGCTGGGGGTGGGAGAGGGACGTAGCTAGTGTGAGGTGCAGGGGGTGAGAGAGGGAAGTAGGTAGTGTGAGGTGCAGGGGGTGAGAGTGGGAAGCAGGCAGTGTGAGGTGCAGGGGGTGAGAGAGGGAATCAGGCAGTGTGAGGTGCAGGGAGTGAGAGAGGGAAGCAGGCAGTGTGAGGTGCAGGGAGTGAGAGAGGGAACCAGGCAGTATGAGGTGCAGGGGGTGAGAGAGGGAAGTAGGTAGTATGAGGTGCAGGGAGTGAGAGAGGGAAGCAGGTAGTGTGAGGTGCAGGGAGTGAGAGAGGGAAGCAGGCAGTGTGAGGTGCAGGGGGGGGTGAGGAAAGCAGGTAGTGTGAGGTGCCGGGTTGAGAGAGGGAAGCAGGTAGTGTAAGGTGAGGGGTTGGTTGAGGAAAGTAGACAGTGTGAGGTGCTGGGGGTGGGAGAGGGAAGTAGCTAGTGTGAGGTGCAGGGGGTGAGAGAGGGAAGTAGGTAGTGTGAGGTGCAGGGAGTGAGAGAGGGAAGCAGGCAGTGTGAGGTGCAGGGGGTGAGAGAGGAAATCAGGCTGTGTGAGGTGCATGGAGTCAGAGAGGGAAGTAGGCAGTGTGAGGTGCAGGGAGTGAGAGAGGGAACCAGGCAGTGTGAGGTGCAGGGTGTGAGAGAGGGAAGTAGGCAGTGTGAGGTGCAGGGAGTGAGAGAGGAAACCAGGCATTGTGAGGTGCAGGGAGTGAGAGAGGGAAGTAGGCAGTGTGAGGTGCAGGGAGTGAGAGAGGAAACCAGGCATTGTGAGGTGCAGGGAGTGAGAGAGGGAAGCAGGTAGTGTGAAGGGCAGCAGGGGGTGAGAGAGGGAATCAGGCAGTGTGAGGTGCAAGGGTTGAGAGAGGGAAGCAGGCAGTGTGAGGTGCAGGGGGTGAGAGAGAGAAGTAGGCAGTGTGAGGTGCAGGGAGTGAGAGAGGGAAGCAGGCAGTGTGAGGTGCAGGGAGTGAGAGAGGGAAGTAGGTAGTGTGAGGTGCAGGGAGTGAGAGAGGGAAGTAGGTAGTGTGAGGTGCAGGGAGAGAGAGAGGGAAGCAGGTAGTGTGAGGTGCTGGGAGTGAGAGAGGGAAGCAGGCAGTGTGAGGTGCAGGGAGTGAAAGAGGGAAGCAGGCAGTGTGAGGAGCAGGGAGTGAGAGAGGGAAGCAGGCAGTGTGAGGTGCAGGGAGTGAGAGAGGGAAGCAGGTAGTGTGAGGTGCAGGTAGTGAGAGAGGGAAGTAGGTAGTGTGAGGTGCAGGGAGTGAGAGAGAGAAGCAGGCAGTGTGAGGTGCAGGGAGTGAGAGAGGGAAGTAGGCAGTGTGAGGTGCAGGGAGTGAGAGAGGGAACCAGGCTTTGTGAGGTGCAGGGCGGTGAGCGAGGAAAGTAGGCAGTGTGAGGTGCAGGGAGTGAGAGAGGGAAGCAGGCAGTGTGAAGTGCAGGGGGTGAGAGAGGGAATCAGGCAGTGTGAGGTGCAAGGGGTGAGAGAGGGAAGCAGGCAGTGTGAGGTGCAGGGGGTGAGAGAGAGAACTAGGCAGTGTGAGGTGCAGGGGATGAGAGAGGGAAGTAGGTAGTGTGAGGTGCAGGTAGTGAGAGAGGGAAGCAGGCAGTGTGAGGTGCAGGGGATGAGAGAGGGAATCAGGCAGTGTGAGGTGCAGGGGGTGAGAGTGGGAAGCTGGTAGTGTGAGATGCAGGGGGTGAGAGAGGGAATCAGACAGTGTGAGGTGCAGGGGGTGAGAAAGAGAAATAGGTAGTGTGAGGTGCAGGGAGTGAGAGAGGGAAGTAGGTAGTGTGAGGTGCAGGGAGTGAGAGAGGGAAGTAGGTAGTGTGAGGTGCAGGGAGTGAGAGAGGGAAGTAGGTAGTGTGAGGTGCAGGGAGTGAGAGAGGGAACCCGGCAGTGTGAGGTGAAGGGAGTGAGAGAGGGAAGTAGGCAGTGTGAGGTGCAGGGAGTGAGAGAGGGAACCAGGCTGTGTGAGGTGCAGGGGGTGAGAGAGGGAATCAGGCAGTGTGAGGTGCAAGGGGTGAGAGAGGGAAGCAGGCAGTGTGAGGTGCAGGGGGTGAGAGAGAGAAGTAGGCAGTGTGAGGTACTGGGGTGGGACAGGGAAGTAGGCAGTGTGAAGTGCAGGGAGTGAGAGAGAGAAGCAGGCAGTGTGAGGTGCAGGGGGTTGTTGAGGGAAGCAGGCAGTGTGAGGTGCAGGGGGAGGTTGAGGGAAGCAGGTAGTGTGAGGTGCTGGGGTGAGAGAGGGAAGCAGGTAGTATAAGGTGAGGGGGTGGTTTAGGAAAGTTGACAGTGTGAGGTGCTGGGGGTGGGAGAGGGAAGTAGCTAGTGTGAGGTGCAGGGGGTGAGAGAGGGAAGTAGGTAGTGTGAGGTGCAGGGGGTGAGAGTGGGAATCAGGCAGTGTGAGGTGCAGGGAGTGAAAGAGGGAAGCAGGCAGTGTGAGGTGCAGGGAGTGAGAGAGGGAACCAGGCAGTGTGAGGTGCAATGGGTGAGAGAGGGAAGTAGGTAGTGTGAAGTGCAGGGAGTGAGAGAGGGAAGTAGGTAGTGTGAGGTGCAGGGAGTGAGAGAGGGAAGCAGGCAGTGTGAGTTGCAGGAAGTGAGAGAGGGAAGCAGGTAGTGTGAGGTGCAGGGGGTGAGAGAGGGAAGCAGGTAGTGTGAGGTGCCGGGGTGAGAGAGGGAAGCAGGTAGTGTAAGGTGAGGGGGTGGTTGAGGAAAGTAGACAGTGTGAGGTGCTGGGGGTGGGAGAGGGAAGTAGCTAGTGTGAGGTGCAGGGGGTGAAAGAGGGAAGCAGGCAGTGTGAGGTGCAGGGAGTGAGAGAGGGAAGCAGGCAGTGTGAGGTGCAGGGAGTGAGAGAGGGAAGCAGGCAGTGTGAGGTGCAGGGAGTGAGAGAGGGAAGTAGGTAGTGTGAGGTGCAGGGAGTGAGAGAGGGAAGTAGTTAGTGGGAGGTGCAGGGAGAGAGAGAGGGAAGCAGGTAGTGTGAGGTGCAGGGAGTGAGAGAGCGAAGCAGGCAGTGTGAGGTGCAGGGAGTGAGAGAGGGAAGCAGGCAGTGTGAGGTGCAGGGAGTGAGAGAGGGAAGCAGGCAGTGTGAGGTGCAGGGAGTGAGAGAGGGAAGCAGGCAGTGTGAGGTGCAGGAAGTGAGAGAGGGAAGCAGGTAGTGTGAGGTGCAGGGGGTGAGAGAGGGAAGCAGGTAGTGTGAGGTGCCGGGGTGAGAGAGGGAAGCAGGTAGTGTAAGGTGAGGGGGTGGTTGAGGAAAGTAGACAGTGTGAGGTGCTGGGGGTGGGAGAGGGAAGTAGCTAGTGTGAGGTGCAGGGGGTGAGAGAGGGAAGTAGGTAGTGTGAGGTGCAGGGGGTGAGAGTGGGAAGCAGGCAGTGTGAGGTGCAGGGGGTGAGAGAGGGAATCAGGCAGTGTGAGGTGCAGGGAGTGAGAGAGGGAAGCAGGCAGTGTGAGGTGCGGGGAGTGAGAGAGGGAACCAGGCAGTGTGAGTTGCAGGGGGTGAGAGAGGGAAGTAGGTAGTGTGAGGTGCAGGGAGTGAGAGAGGGAAGCAGGCAGTGTGAGGTGCAGGGAGTGAGAGAGGGAAGTAGGTAGTGTGAGGTGCTGGGAGTGAGAGAGGGAAGCAGGCAGTGTGAGGTGCGGGAAGTGAGAGAGGCAAGCAGGTAGTGTGAGGTGCAGGGGGTGAGAGAGGGAAGCAGGTAGTGTGAGGTGCCGGGGTGAGAGAGGGAAGCAGGTAGTGTAAGGTGAGGGGGTGGTTGAAGAAAGTAGACAGTGTGAGGTGCTGGGGGTGGGAGAGGGAAGTAGCTAGTGTGAGGTGCAGGGGGTGAGAGAGGGAAGTAGGTAGTGTGAGGTGCAGGGCGTGAGAGAGGGAAGCAGGCAGTGTGAGGTGCAGGGGGTGAGAGAGGGAATCAGGTAGTGTGAGGTGCAGGGAGTGAGAGAGGGAAGCAGGCAGTGTGAGGTGCAGGGAGTGAGAGAGGGAACCAGGCAGTGTGAGGTGCAGGGTGTGAGAGACGGAAGTAGGTATTGTGAGGTGCAGGGGGTGGGTGCGTGAAGCCGGTAGTGTGAGGTGCAGGGGGTGAGAGAGGAAATCAGGCAGTGTGAGGTGCAGGGAGTGAGAGAGGGAAGCAGGCAGTGTGAGGTGCAGGGAGTGAGAGAGGGAACCAGGCAGTGTGAGGTGCAGGGGGTGAGAGAGGGAAGTAGGTAGTGTGAGGTGCAGGGAGTGATAGAGGGAAGCAGGCAGTGTGAGGTGCAGGGAGTGAGAGAGGGAAGTAGGTAGTGTAAGGTGCAGGGAGTGAGAGAGGGAAGCAGGCAGTGTGAGTTGCAGGTGGTGAGAGAGGGAAGTAGGTAGTGTGAGGTGCAGGGAGTGAGAGAGGAAACAAGGCATTATGAGGTGCAGGGAGTGAGAGAGGGAAGCAGGCAGTGTGAGGTGCAGGGAGTGAGAGAGGGAAGCAGGCAGTGTGAGGTGCAGGAAGTGAGAGAGGGAAGCAGGTAGTGTGAGGTGCAGGGGGTGAGAGAGGGAAGCAGGTAGTGTGAGGTGAATTGAGTGAGAGAGGGAAGCAGGCAGTGTGAGGTGCAGGGGGGGGGGGTGAGGGAAGCAGGTAGTGTGAGGTGCCAGGGTGAGAGAGGGAAGCAGGTAGTGTAAGGTGAGGTGGTCGTTGAGGAAAGTAGACAGTGTGAGGGGTTGGGGGTGGGAGAGGGAAGTAGCTAGTGTGAGGTGCAGGGGGTGAGAGAGGGAAGTAGGTAGTGTGAGGTGCAGGGCGTGAGAGAGGGAAGCAGGCAGTGTGAGGTGCAGGGGGTGAGAGAGGAAATCAGGCAGTGTGAGGTGCAGGGAGTGAGAGAGGGAAGCAGGCAGTGTGAGGTGCAGGGAGTGAGAGAGGGAACCAGGCAGTGTGAGGTGCAGGGTGTGAGAGAGGGAAGTAGGCAGTGTGAGGTGCAGGGAGTGAGAGAGGAAACCAGGCATTGTGAGGTGCAGGGAGTGAGAGAGGGAATCAGGCAGTGTGAGGTGCAGGGAGTGAGAGAGGGAAGCAGGCAGTGTGAGGTGCAGGAAGTGAGAGAGGGAAGCAGGTAGTGTGAGGTGCAGGGGGTGAGAGAGGGAAGCAGGTACTGTGAGGTGCAGTGAGTGAGTGTGGGAAGCAGGCAGTGTGAGGTGCAGGGGGGGTGAGGGAAGCAGGTAGTGTGAGGTGCCGGGGTGAGAGAGGGAAACAGGTAGTGTAAGGTGAGGGGGTGGTTGAGGAAAGTAGACAGTGTGAGGTGCTGGGGGTGGGAGAGGGAAGTAGCTAGTGTGAGGTGCAGGGGGTGAGAGAGGGAAGTAGGTAGTGTGAGGTGCAGGGCGTGAGAGAGGGAAACAGGCAGTGTGAGGTGCAGGGGGTGAGAGAGGGAATCAGGCAGTGTGAGGTGCAGGGAGTGAGAGAGGGAAGCGGGCAGTGTCAGGTGCAGGGAGTGAGAGAGAGAACCAGGCAGTGTGAGGTGCAGGGTGTCAGAGAGGGAAGTAGGTAGTGTGAGGTGCAGGGACTGAGAGATGGAAGCAGGCAGTGTGAGGTGCAGGGGGTGAGAGAGGGAAGCAGGTAGTGTAAGGTGAGGGGGTGGTTGAGGAAAGTAGACAGTGTGAGGTGCAAGGCGTGAGAGAGGGAAGCAGGAAGTGTGAGGTGCAGGGGGTGAGAGAGTGAAGCAGGCAGTGTGAGGTGCAGGGGGTGAGAGAGAGAAGTAGGCAGTGTGAGGTACTGGGGTGGGAGAGGGAAGTAGGCAGTGTGAGGTGCAGGGAGTGAGAGAGGGAAGCAGGCATTGTGAGGTGCAGGGGGTGGGTGAGGGAAGCAGGCAGTGTGAGGTGCAGGGGATGGGTGAGGGAAGCAGGTAGTGTGAGGTGCCGGGGTGAGAGAGGGAAGCAGGTAGTATAAGGTGAGGGGGTGGTTGAGGAAAATAGACAGTGTGATGTGCTGGGGGTGGGAGAGGGAAGTAGCTAGTGTGAGGTGCAGGGGGTGAGAGAGGGAAGTAGGTAGTGTGAGGTGCAGGGGGTGAGAGTGGGAAGCAGGCAGTGTGAGGTGCAGGGGGTGAGAGAGGGAATCAGGCAGTGTGAGGTGCAGGGAGTGAGAGAGGGAAGCAGGCAGTGTGAGGTGCAGGGAGTGAGAGAGGGAACCAGGCAGTATGAGGTGCAGGGGGTGAGAGAGGGAAGTAGGTAGTATGAGGTGCAGGGAGTGAGAGAGGGAAGCAGGTAGTGTGAGGTGCAGGGAGTGAGAGAGGGAAGCAGGCAGTGTGAGGTGCAGGGGGGGTGAGGAAAGCAGGTAGTGTGAGGTGCCGGGTTGAGAGAGGGAAGCAGGTAGTGTAAGGTGAGGGGTTGGTTGAGGAAAGTAGACAGTGTGAGGTGCTGGGGGTGGGAGAGGGAAGTAGCTAGTGTGAGGTGCAGGGGGTGAGAGAGGGAAGTAGGTAGTGTGAGGTGCAGGGAGTGAGAGAGGGAAGCAGGCAGTGTGAGGTGCAGGGGGTGAGAGAGGAAATCAGGCTGTGTGAGGTGCATGGAGTCAGAGAGGGAAGCAGGCAGTGTGAGGTGCAGGGAGTGAGAGAGGGAACCAGGCAGTGTGAGGTGCAGGGTGTGAGAGAGGGAAGTAGGCAGTGTGAGGTGCAGGGAGTGAGAGAGGAAACCAGGCATTGTGAGGTGCAGGGAGTGAGAGAGGGAAGTAGGCAGTGTGAGGTGCAGGGAGTGAGAGAGGAAACCAGGCATTGTGAGGTGCAGGGAGTGAGAGAGGGAAGCAGGAAGTGTGAAGGGCAGCAGGGGGTGAGAGAGGGAATCAGGCAGTGTGAGGTGCAAGGGTTGAGAGAGGGAAGCAGGCAGTGTGAGGTGCAGGGGGTGAGAGAGAGAAGTAGGCAGTGTGAGGTGCAGGGAGTGAGAGAGGGAAGCAGGCAGTGTGAGGTGCAGGGAGTGAGAGAGGGAAGTAGGTAGTGTGAGGTGCAGGGAGTGAGAGAGGGAAGTAGGTAGTGTGAGGTGCAGGGAGAGAGAGAGGGAAGCAGGTAGTGTGAGGTGCTGGGAGTGAGAGAGGGAAGCAGGCAGTGTGAGGTGCAGGGAGTGAAAGAGGGAAGCAGGCAGTGTGAGGAGCAGGGAGTGAGAGAGGGAAGCAGGCAGTGTGAGGTGCAGGGAGTGAGAGAGGGAAGCAGGTAGTGTGAGGTGCAGGTAGTGAGAGAGGGAAGTAGGTAGTGTGAGGTGCAGGGAGTGAGAGAGAGAAGCAGGCAGTGTGAGGTGCAGGGAGTGAGAGAGGGAAGTAGGCAGTGTGAGGTGCAGGGAGTGAGAGAGGGAACCAGGCTTTGTGAGGTGCAGGGGGTGAGCGATGAAAGTAGGCAGTGTGAGGTGCAGGGAGTGAGAGAGGGAAGCAGGCAGTGTGAAGTGCAGGGGGTGAGAGAGGGAATCAGGCAGTGTGAGGTGCAAGGGGTGAGAGAGGGAAGCAGGCAGTGTGAGGTGCAGGGGGTGAGAGAGAGAACCAGGCAGTGTGAGGTGCAGGGGATGAGAGAGGGAAGTAGGTAGTGTGAGGTGCAGGTAGTGAGAGAGGGAAGCAGGCAGTGTGAGGTGCAGGGGATGAGAGAGGGAATCAGGCAGTGTGAGGTGCAGGGGGTGAGAGTGGGAAGCTGGTAGTGTGAGATGCAGGGGGTGAGAGAGGGAATCAGACAGTGTGAGGTGCAGGGGGTGAGAAAGAGAAATAGGTAGTGTGAGGTGCAGGGAGTGAGAGAGGGAAGTAGGTAGTGTGAGGTGCAGGGAGTGAGAGAGGGAAGTAGGTAGTGTGAGGTGCAGGGAGTGAGAGAGGGAAGTAGGTAGTGTGAGGTGCAGGGAGTGAGAGAGGGAACCCGGCAGTGTGAGGTGAAGGGAGTGAGAGAGGGAAGTAGGCAGTGTGAGGTTCAGGGAGTGAGAGAGGGAACCAGGCTGTGTGAGGTGCAGGGGGTGAGAGAGGGAATCAGGCAGTGTGAGGTGCAAGGGGTGAGAGAGGGAAGCAGGCAGTGTGAGGTGCAGGGGGTGAGAGAGAGAAGTAGGCAGTGTGAGGTACTGGGGTGGGACAGGGAAGTAGGCAGTGTGAAGTGCAGGGAGTGAGAGAGAGAAGCAGGCAGTGTGAGGTGCAGGGGGTGGGTGAGGGAAGCAGGCAGTGTGAGGTGCAGGGGGAGGTTGAGGGAAGCAGGTAGTGTGAGGTGCTGGGGTGAGAGAGGGAAGCAGGTAGTATAAGGTGAGGGGGTGGTTTAGGAAAGTTGACAGTGTGAGGTGCTGGGGGTGGGAGAGGGAAGTAGCTAGTGTGAGGTGCAGGGGGTGAGAGAGGGAAGTAGGTAGTGTGAGGTGCAGGGGGTGAGAGTGGGAATCAGGCAGTGTGAGGTGCAGGGAGTGAAAGAGGGAAGCAGGCAGTGTGAGGTGCAGGGAGTGAGAGAGGGAACCAGGCAGTGTGAGGTGCAATGGGTGAGAGAGGGAAGTAGGTAGTGTGAAGTGCAGGGAGTGAGAGAGGGAAGTAGGTAGTGTGAGGTGCAGGGAGTGAGAGAGGGAAGCAGGCAGTGTGAGGTGCAGGAAGTGAGAGAGGGAAGCAGGTAGTGTGAGGTGCAGGGGGTGAGAGAGGGAAGCAGGTAGTGTGAGGTGCCGGGGTGAGAGAGGGAAGCAGGTAGTGTAAGGTGAGGGGGTGGTTGAGGAAAGTAGACAGTGTGAGGTGCTGGGGGTGGGAGAGGGAAGTAGCTAGTGTGAGGTGCAGGGGGTGAAAGAGGGAAGCAGGCAGTGTGAGGTGCAGGGCGTGAGAGAGGGAAGCAGGCAGTGTGAGGTGCAGGGGGTGAGAGAGGAAATCAGGCAGTGTGAGGTGCAGGGAGTGAGAGAGGGAAGCAGGCAGTGTGAGGTTCAGGGAGTGAGAGAGGGAACCAGGCAGTGTGAGGTGCAGGGTGTGAGAGAGGGAAGTAGGCAGTGTGAGGTGCAGGGAGTGAGAGAGGAAACCAGGCATTGTGAGGTGCAGGGAGTGAGAGAGGGAAACAGGCAGTGTGAGGTGCAGGGAGTGAGAGAGGGAAGCAGGCAGTGTGAGGTGCAGGAAGTGAGAGAGGGAAGCAGGTAGTGTGAGGTGCAGGGGGTGAGAGAGGGAAGCAGGTACTGTGAGGTGCAGTGAGTGAGAGAGGGAAGCAGGCAGTGTGAGGTGCAGGGGGGGGTGAGGGAAGCAGGTAGTGTGAGGTGCCGGGGTGAGAGAGGGAAACAGGTAGTGTAAGGTGAGGGGGTGGTTGAGGAAAGTAGACAGTGTGAGGTGCTGGGGGTGGGAGAGGGAAGTAGCTAGTGTGAGGTGCAGGGGGTGAGAGAGGGAAGTAGGTAGTGTGAGGTGCAGGGCGTGAGAGAGGGAAACAGGCAGTGTGAGGTGCAGGGGGTGAGAGAGGGAATCAGGCAGTGTGAGGTGCAGGGAGTGAGAGAGGGAAGCGGGCAGTGTCAGGTGCAGGGAGTGAGAGAGGGAACCAGGCAGTGTGAGGTGCAGGGTGTCAGAGAGGGAAGTAGGTAGTGTGAGGTGCAGGGACTGAGAGATGGAAGCAGGCAGTGTGAGGTGCAGGGGGTGAGAGAGGGAAGCAGGTAGTGTAAGGTGAGGGGGTGGTTGAGGAAAGTAGACAGTGTGAGGTGCAAGGCGTGAGAGAGGGAAGCAGGAAGTGTGAGGTGCAGGGGGTGAGAGAGGGAAGCAGGCAGTGTGAGGTGCAGGGGGTGAGAGAGAGAAGTAGGCAGTGTGAGGTACTGGGGTGGGAGAGGGAAGTAGGCAGTGTGAGGTGCAGGGAGTGAGAGAGGGAAGCAGGCATTGTGAGGTGCAGGGGGTGGGTGAGGGAAGCAGGCAGTGTGAGGTGCAGGGGATGGGTGAGGGAAGCAGGTAGTGTGAGGTGCCGGGGTGAGAGAGGGAAGCAGGTAGTATAAGGTGAGGGGGTGGTTGAGGAAAGTAGACAGTGTGATGTGCTGGGGGTGGGAGAGGGAAGTAGCTAGTGTGAGGTGCAGGGGGTGAGAGAGGGAAGTAGGTAGTGTGAGGTGCAGGGGGTGAGAGTGGGAAGCAGGCAGTGTGAGGTGCAGGGGGTGAGAGAGGGAATCAGGCAGTGTGAGGTGCAGGGAGTGAGAGAGGGAAGCAGGCAGTGTGAGGTGCAGGGAGTGAGAGAGGGAACCAGGCAGTATTAGGTGCAGGGGGTGAGAGAGGGAAGTAGGTAGTATGAGGTGCAGGGAGTGAGAGAGGGAAGCAGGTAGTGTGAGGTGCAGGGAGTGAGAGAGGGAAGCAGGCAGTGTGAGGTGCAGGGGGGGGTGAGGAAAGCAGGTAGTGTGAGGTGCCGGGTTGAGAGAGGGAAGCAGGTAGTGTAAGGTGAGGGGTTGGTTGAGGAAAGTAGACAGTGTGAGGTGCTGGGGGTGGGAGAGGGAAGTAGCTAGTGTGAGGTGCAGGGGGTGAGAGAGGGAAGTAGGTAGTGTGAGGTGCAGGGAGTGAGAGAGGGAAGCAGGCAGTGTGAGGTGCAGGGGGTGAGAGAGGAAATCAGGCTGTGTGAGGTGCATGGAGTCAGAGAGGGAAGCAGGCAGTGTGAGGTGCAGGGTGTGAGAGAGGGAAGTAGGCAGTGTGAGGTGCAGGGAGTGAGAGAGGAAACCAGGCATTGTGAGGTGCAGGGAGTGAGAGAGGGAAGTAGGCAGTGTGAGGTGCAGGGAGTGAGAGAGGAAACCAGGCATTGTGAGGTGCAGGGAGTTAGAGAGGGAAGCAGGAAGTGTGAAGGGCAGCAGGGGGTGAGAGAGGGAATCAGGCAGTGTGAGGTGCAAGGGTTGAGAGAGGGAAGCAGGCAGTGTGAGGTGCAGGGGGTGAGAGAGAGAAGTAGGCAGTGTGAGGTGCAGGGAGTGAGAGAGGGAAGCAGGCAGTGTGAGGTGCAGGGAGTGAGAGAGGGAAGTAGGTAGTGTGAGGTGCAGGGAGTGAGAGAGGGAAGTAGGTAGTGTGAGGTGCAGGGAGAGAGAGAGGGAAGCAGGTAGTGTGAGGTGCTGGGAGTGAGAGAGGGAAGCAGGCAGTGTGAGGTGCAGGGAGTGAAAGAGGGAAGCAGGCAGTGTGAGGAGCAGGGAGTGAGAGAGGGAAGCAGGCAGTGTGAGGTGCAGGGAGTGAGAGAGGGAAGCAGGTAGTGTGAGGTGCAGGTAGTGAGAGAGGGAAGTAGGTAGTGTGAGGTGCAGGGAGTGAGAGAGAGAAGCAGGCAGTGTGAGGTGCAGGGAGTGAGAGAGGGAAGTAGGCAGTGTGAGGTGCAGGGAGTGAGAGAGGGAACCAGGCTTTGTGAGGTGCAGGGGGTGAGCGAGGAAAGTAGGCAGTGTGAGGTGCAGGGAGTGAGAGAGGGAAGCAGGCAGTGTGAAGTGCAGGGGGTGAGAGAGGGAATCAGGCAGTGTGAGGTGCAAGGGGTGAGAGAGGGAAGCAGGCAGTGTGAGGTGCAGGGGGTGAGAGAGAGAACCAGGCAGTGTGAGGTGCAGGGGATGAGAGAGGGAAGTAGGTAGTGTGAGGTGCAGGTAGTGAGAGAGGGAAGCAGGCAGTGTGAGGTGCAGGGGATGAGAGAGGGAATCAGGCAGTGTGAGGTGCAGGGGGTGAGAGTGGGAAGCTGGTAGTGTGAGATGCAGGGGGTGAGAGAGGGAATCAGACAGTGTGAGGTGCAGGGGGTGAGAAAGAGAAATAGGTAGTGTGAGGTGCAGGGAGTGAGAGAGGGAAGTAGGTAGTGTGAGGTGCAGGGAGTGAGAGAGGGAAGTAGGTAGTGTGAGGTGCAGGGAGTGAGAGAGGGAAGTAGGTAGTGTGAGGTGCAGGGAGTGAGAGAGGGAACCCGGCAGTGTGAGGTGAAGGGAGTGAGAGAGGGAAGTAGGCAGTGTGAGGTGCAGGGAGTGAGAGAGGGAACCAGGCTGTGTGAGGTGCAGTGGGTGAGAGAGGGAATCAGGCAGTGTGAGGTGCAAGGGGTGAGAGAGGGAAGCAGGCAGTGTGAGGTGCAGGGGGTGAGAGAGAGAAGTAGGCAGTGTGAGGTACTGGGGTGGGACAGGGAAGTAGGCAGTGTGAAGTGCAGGGAGTGAGAGAGAGAAGCAGGCAGTGTGAGGTGCAGGGGGTGGGTGAGGGAAGCAGGCAGTGTGAGGTGCAGGGGGAGGTTGAGGGAAGCAGGTAGTGTGAGGTGCTGGGGTGAGAGAGGGAAGCAGGTAGTATAAGGTGAGGGGGTGGTTTAGGAAAGTTGACAGTGTGAGGTGCTGGGGGTGGGAGAGGGAAGTAGCTAGTGTGAGGTGCAGGGGGTGAGAGAGGGAAGTAGGTAGTGTGAGGTGCAGGGGGTGAGAGTGGGAATCAGGCAGTGTGAGGTGCAGGGAAAGAAAGAGGGAAGCAGGCAGTGTGAGGTGCAGGGAGTGAGAGAGGGAAACAGGCAGTGTGAGGTGCAATGGGTGAGAGAGGGAAGTAGGTAGTGTGAAGTGCAGGGAGTGAGAGAGGGAAGTAGGTAGTGTGAGGTGCAGGGAGTGAGAGAGGGAAGCAGGCAGTGTGAGGTGCAGGAAGTGAGAGAGGGAAGCAGGTAGTGTGAGGTGCAGGGGGTGAGAGAGGGAAGCAGGTAGTGTGAGGTGCCGGGGTGAGAGAGGGAAGCAGGTAGTGTAAGGTGAGGGGGTGGTTGAGGAAAGTAGACAGTGTGAGGTGCTGGGGGTGGGAGAGGGAAGTAGCTAGTGTGAGGTGCAGGGGGTGAAAGAGGGAAGCAGGCAGTGTGAGGTGCAGGGAGTGAGAGAGGGAAGAAGGCAGTGTGAGGTGCAGGGAGTGAGAGAGGGAAGCAGGCAGTGTGAGGTGCAGGGAGTGAGAGAGGGAAGTAGGTAGTGTGAGGTGCAGGGAGTGAGAGAGGGAAGTAGTTAGTGGGAGGTGCAGGGAGAGAGAGAGGGAAGCAGGTAGTGTGAGGTGCAGGGAGTGAGAGAGCGAAGCAGGCAGTGTGAGGTGCAGGGAGTGAGAGAGGGAAGCAGGCAGTGTGAGGTGCAGGGAGTGAGAGAGGGAAGCAGGCAGTGTGAGGTGCAGGGAGTGAGAGAGGGAAGCAGGCAGTGTGAGGTGCAGGGAGTGAGAGAGGGAAGTAGGTAGTGTGAGGTGCAGGGAGTGAGAGAGGGAAGTAGTTAGTGGGAGGTGCAGGGAGAGAGAGAGGGAAGCAGGTAGTGTGAGGTGCAGGGAGTGAGAGAGCGAAGCAGGCAGTGTGAGGTGCAGGGAGTGAGAGAGGGAAGCAGGCAGTGTGAGGTGCAGGGAGTGAGAGAGGGAAGCAGGCAGTGTGAGGTGCAGGGAGTGAGAGAGGGAAGCAGGCAGTGTGAGGTGCAGGGAGTGAGAGAGGGAAGTAGGTAGTGTGAGGTGCAGGGGGTGAGAGAGAGAACCAGGCAGTGTGAGGTGCAGGGGATGAGAGAGGGAAGTAGGTAGTGTGAGGTGCAGGTAGTGAGAGAGGGAAGCAGGCAGTGTGAGGTGCAGGGGATGAGAGAGGGAATCAGGCAGTGTGAGGTGCAGGGGGTGAGAGTGGGAAGCTGGTAGTGTGAGATGCAGGGGGTGAGAGAGGGAATCAGACAGTGTGAGGTGCAGGGGGTGAGAAAGAGAAATAGGTAGTGTGAGGTGCAGGGAGTGAGAGAGGGAAGTAGGTAGTGTGAGGTGCAGGGAGTGAGAGAGGGAAGTAGGTAGTGTGAGGTGCAGGGAGTGAGAGAGGGAAGTAGGTAGTGTGAGGTGCAGGGAGTGAGAGAGGGAACCCGGCAGTGTGAGGTGAAGGGAGTGAGAGAGGGAAGTAGGCAGTGTGAGGTGCAGGGAGTGAGAGAGGGAACCAGGCTGTGTGAGGTGCAGGGGGTGAGAGAGGGAATCAGGCAGTGTGAGGTGCAAGGGGTGAGAGAGGGAAGCAGGCAGTGTGAGGTGCAGGGGGTGAGAGAGAGAAGTAGGCAGTGTGAGGTACTGGGGTGGGACAGGGAAGTAGGCAGTGTGAAGTGCAGGGAGTGAGAGAGAGAAGCAGGCAGTGTGAGGTGCAGGGGGTGGGTGAGGGAAGCAGGCAGTGTGAGGTGCAGGGGGAGGTTGAGGGAAGCAGGTAGTGTGAGGTGCTGGGGTGAGAGAGGGAAGCAGGTAGTATAAGGTGAGGGGGTGGTTTAGGAAAGTTGACAGTGTGAGGTGCTGGGGGTGGGAGAGGGAAGTAGCTAGTGTGAGGTGCAGGGGGTGAGAGAGGGAAGTAGGTAGTGTGAGGTGCAGGGGGTGAGAGTGGGAATCAGGCAGTGTGAGGTGCAGGGAGTGAAAGAGGGAAGCAGGCAGTGTGAGGTGCAGGGAGTGAGAGAGGGAACCAGGCAGTGTGAGGTGCAATGGGTGAGAGAGGGAAGTAGGTAGTGTGAAGTGCAGGGAGTGAGAGAGGGAAGTAGGTAGTGTGAGGTGCAGGGAGTGAGAGAGGGAAGCAGGCAGTGTGAGGTGCAGGAAGTGAGAGAGGGAAGCAGGTAGTGTGAGGTGCAGGGGGTGAGAGAGGGAAGCAGGTAGTGTGAGGTGCCGGGGTGAGAGAGGGAAGCAGGTAGTGTAAGGTGAGGGGGTGGTTGAGGAAAGTAGACAGTGTGAGGTGCTGGGGGTGGGAGAGGGAAGTAGCTAGTGTGAGGTGCAGGGGGTGAAAGAGGGAAGCAGGCAGTGTGAGGTGCAGGGAGTGAGAGAGGGAAGCAGGCAGTGTGAGGTGCAGGGAGTGAGAGAGGGAAGCAGGCAGTGTGAGGTGCAGGGAGTGAGAGAGGGAAGTAGGTAGTGTGAGGTGCAGGGAGTGAGAGAGGGAAGTAGTTAGTGGGAGGTGCAGGGAGAGAGAGAGGGAAGCAGGTAGTGTGAGGTGCAGGGAGTGAGAGAGCGAAGCAGGCAGTGTGAGGTGCAGGGAGTGAGAGAGGGAAGCAGGCAGTGTGAGGTGCAGGGAGTGAGAGAGGGAAGCAGGCAGTGTGAGGTGCAGGGAGTGAGAGAGGGAAGCAGGCAGTGTGAGGTGCAGGGAGTGAGAGAGGGAAGTAGGTAGTGTGAGGTGCAGGGAGTGAGAGAGGGAAGTAGTTAGTGGGAGGTGCAGGGAGAGAGAGAGGGAAGCAGGTAGTGTGAGGTGCAGGGAGTGAGAGAGCGAAGCAGGCAGTGTGAGGTGCAGGGAGTGAGAGAGGGAAGCAGGCAGTGTGAGGTGCAGGGAGTGAGAGAGGGAAGCAGGCAGTGTGAGGTGCAGGGAGTGAGAGAGGGAAGCAGGTAGTGTGAGGTGCAGGGAGTGAGAGAGGGAAGTAGGTAGTGTGAGGTGCAGGGAGTGAGAGAGAGAAGCAGGCAGTGTGAGGTGCAGGGAGTGAGAGAGGGAAGTAGGCAGTGTGAGGTGCAGGGAGTGAGAGAGGGAACTAGGCTGTGTGAGGTGCAGGGGGTGAGAGAGGAAAGTAGGCAGTGTGAGGTGCAGGGAGTGAGAGAGGGAATCAGGCAGTGTGAGGTGCAAGGGGTGAGAGAGGGAAGCAGGCAGTGTGAGGTGCAGGGAGTGAGAGAGAGAAGTAGGCAGTGCGAGGTACAGGGGTGGGAGACGGAAGAAGTCAGTGTGAGGTGCAGGGAGTGAGAGAGGGAAGCAGGCAGTGTGAGGTGCAGGGGGTGGGTGAGGGAAGCAGGCAGTGTGAGGTGCAAGGGGTTGGTGAGGGAAGCAGGTAGTGTGAGGTGCCGGGGTGAGAAAGGGAAGCAGGTAGTATAAGGTGAGGGGGTGGTTGAGGAAAGTAGACAGTGTGAGGTGCTGGGGGTGGGAGAGGGAAGTAGCTAGTGTGAGGTGCAGGGGGTGAGAGAGGGAAGTAGGTAGTGTGAGGTGCAGGGGGTGAGAGTGGGAAGCAGGCAGTGTGAGGTGCAGGGGGTGAGAGAGGGAATCAGCCAGTGTGAGGTGCAGGGAGTGAGAGAGGGAAGCAGGCAGTGTGAGGTGCAGGGAGTGAGAGAGGGAACCAGGCAGTGTGAGTTGCAGGGGGTGAGAGAGGGAAGCAGGTAGTGTGAGGTGCCGGGGTGAGAGAGGGAAGCAGGCAGTGTGAGGTGCAGGGAGTGAGAGAGGGAAGTAGGTAGTGTGAGGTGCTGGGAGTGAGAGAGGGAAGCAGGCAGTGTGAGATGCAGGAAGTGAGAGAGGCAAGCAGGTAGTGTGAGGTGCAGGGGGTGAGAGAGGGAAGCAGGTAGTGTGAGGTGCCGGGGTGAGAGAGTGAAGCAGGTAGTGTAAGGTGAGGGGGTGGTTGAGGAAAGTAGACAGTGTGAGGTGCTGGGGGTGGGAGAGGGAAGTAGCTAGTGTGAGGTGCAGGGGGTGAGAGAGGGAAGTAGGTAGTGTGAGGTGCAGGGCGTGAGAGAGGGAAGCAGGCAGTGTGAGGTGCAGGGGGTGAGAGAGGGAATCAGGCAGTGTGAGGTGCAGGGAGTGAGAGAGGGAAGCAGGCAGTGTGAGGTGCAGGGAGTGAGAGAGGGAACCAGGCAGTGTGAGGTGTAGGGTGTGAGAGAGGGAAGTAGGCAGTGTGAGGTGCAGGGAGTGAGAGAGGAAACCAGGCATTGTGAGGTGCAGGGAGTGAGAGAGGGAAGCAGGCAGTGTGAGGTGCAGGGAGTGAGAGAGGGAAACAGGCAGTGTGAGGTGCAGGAAGTGAGAGAGGGAAGCAGGTAGTGTGAGGTGCAGGGGGTGAGAGAGGGAAGCAGGTAGTGTGAGGTGCAGTGAGTGAGAGAGGGAAGCAGGCAGTGTGAGGTGCAGGGGGGGTGAGGGAAGCAGGTAGTGTGAGGTGCCGGGGTGAGAGAGGGAAGCAGGTAGTGTAAGGTGAGGGGGTGGTTGAGGAAAGTAGACAGTGTGAGGTGCTGGGGGTTGGAGAGGGAAGTAGCTAGTGTGAGGTGCAGGGGGTGAGAGAGGGAAGTAGGTAGTGTGAGGTGCAGGGCGTGAGAGAGGGAAGCAGGCAGTGTGAGGTGCAGGGGGTGAGAGAGGGAATCAGGTAGTGTGAGGTGCAGGGAGTGAGAGAGGGAAGCAGGCAGTGTGAGGTGCAGGGAGTGAGAGAGGGAACCAGGCAGTGTGAGGTGCAGGGTGTGAGAGACGGAAGTAGGTATTGTGAGGTGCAGGGGGTGGGTGCGGGAAGCCGGTAGTGTGAGGTGCAGGGGGTGAGAGAGGAAATCAGGCAGTGTGAGGTGCAGGGAGTGAGAGAGGGAAGCAGGCAGTGTGAGGTGCAGGGAGTGAGAGAGGGAACCAGGCAGTGTGAGGTGCAGGGGGTGAGAGAGGGAAGTAGGTAGTGTGAGGTGCAGGGAGTGAGAGAGGGAAGCAGGCAGTGTGAGGTGCAGGGAGTGAGAGAGGGAAGTAGGTAGTGTAAGGTGCAGGGAATGAGAGAGGGAAGCAGGCAGTGTGAGTTGCAGGTGGTGAGAGAGGGAAGTAGGTAGTGTGAGGTGCAGGGAGTGAGAGAGGAAACAAGGCATTATGAGGTGCAGGGAGTGAGAGAGGGAAGCAGGCAGTGTGAGGTGCAGGGAGTGAGAGAGGGAAGCAGGCAGTGTGAGGTGCAGGAAGTGAGAGAGGGAAGCAGGTAGTGTGAGGTGCAGGGGGTGAGAGAGGGAAGCAGGTAGTGTGAGGTGCATTGAGTGAGAGAGGGAAGCAGGCAGTGTGAGGTGCAGGGGGGGGGTGAGGGAAGCAGGTAGTGTGAGGTGCCAGCGTGAGAGAGGGAAGCAGGTAGTGTAAGGTGAGGTGGTCGTTGAGGAAAGTAGACAGTGTGAGGGGTTGGGGGTGGGAGAGGGAAGTAGCTAGTGTGAGGTGCAGGGGGTGAGAGAGGGAAGTAGGTAGTGTGAGGTGCAGGGCGTGAGAGAGGGAAGCAGGCAGTGTGAGGTGCAGGGGGTGAGAGAGGAAATCAGGCAGTGTGAGGTGCAGGGAGTGAGAGAGGGAAGCAGGAAGTGTGAAGTGCAGGGGGTGAGAGAGGGAATCAGGCAGTGTGAGGTGCAAGGGGTGAGAGAGGGAAGCAGGCAGTGTGAGGTGCAGGGGGTGAGAGAGAGAAGTAGGCAGTGCGAGGTACAGGGGTGGGAGACGGAAGAAGTCAGTGTGAGGTGCAGGGAGTGAGAGAGGGAAGCAGGCAGTGTGAGGTGCAGGGGGTGGGTGAGGGAAGCAGGCAGTGTGAGGTGCAAGGGGTTGGTGAGGGAAGCAGGTAGTGTGAGGTGCCGGGGTGAGAAAGGGAAGCAGGTAGTATAAGGTGAGGGGGTGGTTGAGGAAAGTAGACAGTGTGAGGTGCTGGGGGTGGGAGAGGGAAGTAGCTAGTGTGAGGTGCAGGGGGTGAGAGAGGGAAGTAGGTAGTGTGAGGTGCAGGGGGTGAGAGTGGGAAGCAGGCAGTGTGAGGTGCAGGGGGTGAGAGAGGGAATCAGGCAGTGTGAGGTGCAGGGAGTGAGAGAGGGAAGCAGGCAGTGTGAGGTGCAGGGAGTGAGAGAGGGAACCAGGCAGTGTGAGTTGCAGGGGGTGAGAGAGGGAAGTAGGTAGTGTGAGGTGCAGGGAGTGAGAGAGGGAAGCAGGCAGTGTGAGGTGCAGGGAGTGAGAGAGGGAAGTAGGTAGTGTGAGGTGCTGGGAGTGAGAGAGGGAAGCAGGCAGTGTGAGGTGCAGGAAGTGAGAGAGGCAAGCAGGTAGTGTGAGGTGCAGGGGGTGAGAGAGGGAAGCAGGTAGTGTGAGGTGCCGGGGTGAGAGAGTGAAGCAGGTAGTGTAAGGTGAGGGGGTGGTTGAGGAAAGTAGACAGTGTGAGGTGCTGGGGGTGGGAGAGGGAAGTAGCTAGTGTGAGGTGCAGGGGGTGAGAGAGGGAAGTAGGTAGTGTGAGGTGCAGGGCGTGAGAGAGGGAAGCAGGCAGTGTGAGGTGCAGGGGGTGAGAGAGGGAATCAGGCAGTGTGAGGTGCAGGGAGTGAGAGAGGGAAGCAGGCAGTGTGAGGTGCAGGGAGTGAGAGAGGGAACCAGGCAGTGTGAGGTGTAGGGTGTGAGAGAGGGAAGTAGGCAGTGTGAGGTGCAGGGAGTGAGAGAGGAAACCAGGCATTGTGAGGTGCAGGGTGAGAGAGAGGGAAGCAGGCAGTGTGAGGTGCAGGGAGTGAGAGAGGGAAGCAGGCAGTGTGAGGTGCAGGAAGTGAGAGAGGGAAGCAGGTAGTGTGAGGTGCAGGGGGTGAGAGAGGGAAGCAGGTAGTGTGAGGTGCAGTGAGTGAGAGAGGGAAGCAGGCAGTGTGAGGTGCAGGGGGGGTGAGGGAAGCAGGTAGTGTGAGGTGCCGGGGTGAGAGAGGGAAGCAGGTAGTGTAAGGTGAGGGGGTGGTTGAGGAAAGTAGACAGTGTGAGGTGCTGGGGGTTGGAGAGGGAAGTAGCTAGTGTGAGGTGCAGGGGGTGAGAGAGGGAAGTAGGTAGTGTGAGGTGCAGGGCGTGAGAGAGGGAAGCAGGCAGTGTGAGGTGCAGGGGGTGAGAGAGGGAATCAGGTAGTGTGAGGTGCAGGGAGTGAGAGAGGGAAGCAGGCAGTGTGAGGTGCAGGGAGTGAGAGAGGGAACCAGGCAGTGTGAGGTGCAGGGTGTGAGAGACGGAAGTAGGTATTGTGAGGTGCAGGGGGTGGGTGCGGGAAGCCGGTATTGTGAGGTGCAGGGGGTGAGAGAGGAAATCAGGCAGTGTGAGGTGCAGGGAGTGAGAGAGGGAAGCAGGCAGTGTGAGGTGCAGGGAGTGAGAGAGGGAACCAGGCAGTGTGAGGTGCAGGGGGTGAGAGAGGGAAGTAGGTAGTGTGAGGTGCAGGGAGTGAGAGAGGGAAGCAGGCAGTGTGAGGTGCAGGGAGTGAGAGAGGGAAGTAGGTAGTGTAAGGTGCAGGGAGTGAGAGAGGGAAGCAGGCAGTGTGAGTTGCAGGTGGTGAGAGAGGGAAGTAGGTAGTGTGAGGTGCAGGGAGTGAGAGAGGAAACAAGGCATTATGAGGTGCAGGGAGTGAGAGAGGGAAGCAGGCAGTGTGAGGTGCAGGGAGTGAGAGAGGGAAGCAGGCAGTGTGAGGTGCAGGAAGTGAGAGAGGGAAGCAGGTAGTGTGAGGTGCAGGGGGTGAGAGAGGGAAGCAGGTAGTGTGAGGTGCATTGAGTGAGAGAGGGAAGCAGGCAGTGTGAGGTGCAGGGGGGGGTGAGGGAAGCAGGTAGTGTGAGGTGCCAGGGTGAGAGAGGGAAGCAGGTAGTGTAAGGTGAGGTGGTCGTTGAGGAAAGTAGACAGTGTGAGGGGTTGGGGGTGGGAGAGGGAAGTAGATAGTGTGAGGTGCAGGGGGTGAGAGAGGGAAGTAGGTAGTGTGAGGTGCAGGGCGTGAGAGAGGGAAGCAGGCAGTGTGAGGTGCAGGCGGTGAGAGAGGAAATCAGGCAGTGTGAGGTGCAGGGAGTGAGAGAGGGAAGCAGGCAGTGTGAGGTGCAGGGAGTGAGAGAGGGAACCAGGCAGTGTGAGGTGCAGGGTGTGAGAGAGGGAAGTAGGCAGTGTGAGGTGCAGGGAGTGAGAGAGGAAACCAGGCATTGTGAGGTGCAGGGAGTGAGAGAGGGAAACAGGCAGTGTGAGGTGCAGGGAGTGAGAGAGGGAAGCAGGCAGTGTGAGGTGCAGGAAGTGAGAGAGGGAAGCAGGTAGTGTGAGGTGCAGGGGGTGAGAGAGGGAAGCAGGTACTGTGAGGTGCAGTGAGTGAGAGAGGGAAGCAGGCAGTGTGAGGTGCAGGGGGGGGTGAGGGAAGCAGGTAGTGTGAGGTGCCGGGGTGAGAGAGGGAAACAGGTAGTGTAAGGTGAGGGGGTGGTTGAGGAAAGTAGACAGTGTGAGGTGCTGGGGGTGGGAGAGGGAAGTAGCTAGTGTGAGATGCAGGGGGTGAGAGAGGGAAGTAGGTAGTGTGAGGTGCAGGGCGTGAGAGAGGGAAGCAGGCAGTGTGAGGTGCAGGGGGTGAGAGAGGGAATCAGGCAGTGTGAGGTGCAGGGAGTGAGAGAGGGAAGCAGGCAGTGTGAGGTGCAGGGAGTGAGAGAGGGAACCAGGCAGTGTGAGGTGCAGGGTGTCAGAGAGGGAAGTAGGTAGTGTGAGGTGCAGGGACTGAGAGATGGAAGCAGGCAGTGTGAGGTGCAGGGGGTGAGAGAGGGAAGCAGGTAGTGTAAGGTGAGGGGGTGGTTGAGGAAAGTAGACAGTGTGAGGTGCAAGGCGTGAGAGAGGGAAGCAGGAAGTGTGAGGTGCAGGGGGTGAGAGAGGGAAGCAGGCAGTGTGAGGTGCAGGGGGTGAGAGAGAGAAGTAGGCAGTGTGAGGTACTGGGGTGGGAAAGGGAAGTAGGCAGTGTGAGGTGCAGGGAGTGAGAGAGGGAAGCAGGCATTGTGAGGTGCAGGGGGTGGGTGAGGGAAGCAGGCAGTGTGAGGTGCAGGGGATGGGTGAGGGAAGCAGGTAGTGTGAGGTGCCGGGATGAGAGAGGGAAGCAGGTAGTATAAGGTGAGGGGGTGGTTGAGGAAAGTAGACAGTGTGATGTGCTGGGGGTGGGAGAGGGAAGTAGCTAGTGTGAGGTGAAGGGGGTGAGAGAGGGAAGTAGGTAGTGTGAGGTGCAGGGGTGAGAGTGGGAAGCAGGCAGTGTGAGGTGCAGGGAGTGAGAGAGGGAATCAGGCAGTGTGAGGTGCAGGGAGTGAGAGAGGGAAGCAGGCAGTGTGAGGTGCAGAGAGTGAGAGAGGGAACCAGGCAGTATGAGGTGCAGGGGGTGAGAGAGGGAAGTAGGTAGTGTGAGGTGCAGGGAGTGAGAGAGGGAAGCAGGTAGTGTGAGGTGCAGGGAGTGAGAGAGGGAAGCAGGCAGTGTGAGGTGCAGGGGGGGGTGAGGGAAGCAGGTAGTGTGAGGTGCCAGGGTGAGAGAGAGAAGCAGGTAGTGTAACGTGAGGGGTTGGTTGAGGAAGGTAGACAGTGTGAGGTGCTGGGGGTGGGAGAGGGAAGTAGCTAGTGTGAGGGGAAGGGGGTGAGAGAGGGAAGTAGGTAGTGTGAGGTGCAGGGAGTGAGAGAGGGAAGCAGGCAGTGTGAGGTGCAGGGGGTGAGAGAGGAAATCAGGCTGTGTGAGGTGCAGGGAGTCAGAGAGGGAAGCAGGCAGTGTGAGGTGCAGGGAGTGAGAGAGGGAACCAGGCAGTGTGAGGTGCAGGGTGTGAGAGAGGGAAGTAGGCAGTGTGAGGTGCAGGGAGTGAGAGAGGAAACCAGGCATTGTGAGGTGCAGGGAGTGAGAGAGGGAAGCAGGCAGAGTGAGGTGCAGGGAGTGAGAGAGGGAAGCAGGCAGTCTGAGGTGCAGGAAGTGAGAGAGGGAAGCAGGTAGTGTGAGGTGCAGGGGGTGATAGAGGGAAGCAGGTACTGTGAGGTGCAGTGAGTGAGAGAGGGAAGCAGGCAGTGTGAGGTGCAGGGGGGGGGTGAGGGAAGCAGGTAGTTAGAGGTGCCAGGGTGAGAGAGGGAAGCAGGTAGTGTAAGGTGAGGGGGTGGTTGAGGAAAGTAGACAGTGTGAGGTGCTGGGGGTGGGAGAGGGAAGTAGCTAGTGTGAGGTGCAGGGGGTGAGAGAGGGAAGTAGGTAGTGTGAGGTGCAGGGCGTGAGAGAGGGAAGCAGGCAGTGTGAGGTGCAGGGGGTGAGAGAGGGAATCAGGCAGTGTGAGGTGCAGGGAGTGAGAGAGGGAAGCAGGCAGTGTGAGGTGCAGGGAGTGAGAGAGGGAACCAGGCAGTGTGAGGTGCAGGGTGTCAGAGAGGGAAGTAGGTAGTGTGAGGTGCAGGGACTGAGAGATGGAAGCAGGCAGTGTGAGGTGCAGGGGGTGAGAGAGGGAAGCAGGTAGTGTAAGGTGAGGGGGTGGTTGAGGAAAGTAGACAGTGTGAGGTGCAAGGCGTGAGAGAGGGAAGCAGGAAGTGTGAGGTGCAGGGGGTGAGAGAGGGAAGCAGGCAGTGTGAGGTGCAGGGGGTGAGAGAGGGAAGTAGGCAGTGTGAGGTACTGGGGTTGGAGAGGGAAGTAGGCAGTGTGAGGTGCAGGGAGTGAGAGAGGGAAGCAGGCATTGTGAGGTGCAGGGGGTGGGTGAGGGAAGCAGGCAGTGTGAGGTGCAGGGGGTGGGTGAGGGAAGCAGGTAGTGTGAGGTGCCGGGGTGAGAGAGGGAAGCAGGTAGTATAAGGTGAGGGGGTGGTTGAGGAAAGTAGACAGTGTGATGTGCTGGGGTGGGAGAGGGAAGTAGCTAGTGTGAGGTGCAGGGGGTGAGAGTGGGAAGCAGGCAGTGTGAGGTGCAGGGGGTGAGAGAGGGAATCAGGCAGTGTGAGGTGCAGGGAGTGAGAGAGGGAAGCAGGCAGTGTGAGGTGCAGGGAGTGAGAGAGGGAACCAGGCAGTGTGAGGTGCAGGGGGTGAGAGAGGGAAGTAGGTAGTGTGAGGTGCAGGGAGTGAGAGAGGGAAGCAGGCAGTGTGAGGTGCAGGGAGTGAGAGAGGGAAGTAGGTAGTTTGAGGTGCAGGGGGGTTGAAAGAAGCAGGTAGTGTGAGGTGCCGGGGTGAGAGAGGGAAGCAGGTAGTGTAAGGTGAGGGGGTGGTTGAGGAAAGTAGACAGTGTGAGGTGCTGGGGGTGGGAGAGGGAAGTAGCTAGTGTGAGGTGCAGGGGGTGAGAGAGGGAAGCAGGCAGTGTGAGGTGCAGGGGGTGAGAGAGGGAATCAGGCAGTGTGAGGTGCAGGGAGTGAGAGAGGGAAGCAGGCAGTGTGAGGTGCAGGGAGTGAGAGAGGGAACCAGGCAGTGTGAGGTGCAGGGTGTGAGAGAGGGAAGTAGGCAGTGTGAGGTGCAGGGAGTGAGAGAGGAAACCAGGCATTGTGAGGTGCAGGGAGTGAGAGAGGGAAGCAGGCAGTGTGAGGTGCAGGGAGTGAGAGAGGGAAGCAGGCAGTGTGAGGTGCAGGAAGTGAGAGAGGGAAGCAGGTAGTGTGAGGTGCAGGGGGTGAGATAGGGAAGCAGGTAGTGTGAGGTGCAGTGAGTGAGAGAGGGAAGCAGGCAGTGTGAGGTGCAGGGGGGGGGGTGAGGGAAGCAGGTAGTGTGAGGTGCCGGGGTGAGAGAGGGAAGTAGGTAGTGTAAGGTGAGGGGGTGGTTGAGGAAAGTAGACAGTGTGAGGTGCTGGGGTTGGGAGAGGGAAGTAGCTAGTGTGAGGTGCAGGGGGTGAGAGATGGAAGTAGGTAGTGTGAGGTGCAGGGCGTGAGAGAGGGAAGCAGGCAGTGTGAGGTGCAGGGGGTGAGAGAGGGAATCAGGCAGTGTGAGGTGCAGGGAGTGAGAGAGGGAAGCAGGCAGTGTGAGGTGCAGGGAGTGAGAGAGGGAACCAGGCAGTGTGAGGTGCAGGGTGTGAGAGAGGGAAGTAGGTAGTGTGAGGTGCAGGGAGTGAGAGATGGAAGCAGGCAGTGTGAGGTGCAGGGGGTGATAGAGGGAAGCAGGTAGTGTAAGGTGAGGGGGTGGTTGAGGAAAGTAGACAGTGTGAGGTGCAAGGCGTGAGAGAGGGAAGCAGGAAGTGTGAGGTGCAGGGAGTGAGAGAGAGAAGTAGGCAGTGTGAGGTGCAGGGAGTGAGAGAGGGAAGCAGGAAGTGTGAAGTGCAGGGGGTGAGAGAGGGAATCAGGCAGTGTGAGGTGCAAGGGGTGAGAGAGGGAAGCAGGCAGTGTGAGGTGCAGGGGGTGAGAGAGAGAAGTAGGCAGTGTAAGGTACTGGGGTGGGAGAGGGAAGTAGGCAGTGTGAGGAGCAGGGAGTGAGAGAGGGAAGCAGGCAGTGTGAGGTGCAGGGGGTGGGTGAGGGAAGCAGGCAGTGTGAGGTGCAGGGGGTGGGTGAGGGAAGCAGGTAGTGTGAGGTGCCGGGGTGAGAGAGGGAAGCAGGTAGTATAAGGTGAGGGGGTGGTTGAGGAAAGTAGACAGTGTGCTGAGCTGGGGGTGGCAGAGGGAAGTAGCTAGTGTGAGGTGCAGGGGGTGAGAGAGGGAAGTAGGTAGTGTGAGGTGCAGGGGGTGAGAGAGAGAAGTAGGTAGTGTGATGTGCAGGGAGTGAGAGAGGGAAGCAGGCAGTGTGAGGTGAGGGGGTGGTTGAGGAAAGTAGACAGTGTGAGGTGCTGGGGGTGGGAGAGGGAAGTAGCTAGTGTGAGGTGCTGGGGTTGGGAGAGGGAAGTAGCTAGTGTGAGGTGCAGGGGGTGAGAGAGGGAAGTAGGTAGTGTGAGGTGCAGGGGGTGAGAGAGAGAAGTAGGTAGTGTGAGGTGCAGGGAGTGAGAGAGGGAAGCAGGCAGTGTGAGGTGCAGTGAGTGAGAGAGGGAAGTAGGTAGTGTGAGGTGCAGGGAGTGAAAGAGGAAACCAGGCAATGTGAGGTGCAGGGAGTGAGAGAGGGAAGCAGGCAGTGTGAGGTGCAGGGAGTGAGAGAGGGAAGCAGGCAGTGTGAGGTGCAGGAAGTGCGAGAGGGAAGCAGGTAGTGTGAGGTGTAGGGGGTGAGAGAGGGAAGCAGGTAGTGTGAGGTGCAGTGAGTGAGAGAGGGAAGCAGGTAGTGTGAGGTGCAGGGGGGGGGTGAGGGAAGCAGGTAGTGTGAGGTGCAGGGGGTGGGTGAGAGAAGCAGGTAGTGTGAGGTGCCGGGGTGAGATAGGGAAGTAGCGAGTGTGAGGTGCAGGGGGTGAGAGAGGGAAGTAGCGAGTGTGAGATGCAGGAGGTGAGAGAGGGAAACAGGCAGTGTGAGGTGCAGGGAGTGAGAGAGGGAACCAGGCAGTGTGAGGTGCAGGGTGTGAGGGAGGGAAGAAGGTAGTGTGAGGTGCAGGGAGTGAGAGATGGAAGCAGGCAGTGTGAGGTGCAGGGGGTGAGAGAGGGAAGCAGGTAGTGTAAGGTGAGGGGGTGGTTGAGGAAAGTAGACAGTGTGAGGTGCAAGGCGTGAGAGAGGGAAGCAGGAAGTGTGAGGTGCAGGGGGTGAGAGAGAGAAGTAGGCAGTGTGAGGTACTGGGGTGGGAGAGGGAAGTAGGCAGTGTGAGGTGCTGGGGTGGGAGAGGGATGTAGGCAGTGTGAGGTGCAGGTGGTGGTTGAGGGAAGCAGGTAGTGTGAGGTGCCGGGGTGAGAGAGGGAAGCAGGTAGTGTGAGGTGCAGGGGGTGGTTGAGGGAAGCAGGCAGTGTGAGGTGCAGGGGGTGAGAGAGGAAAGTAGGCAGTGTGAGGTGCACGGAGTGAGAGAAGCAGGCAGTGTGAAGTGCAGGGGGTGAGAGAGGGAATCAGGCAGTGTGAGGTGCAAGGGGTGAGAGAGGGAAGGAGGCAGTGTGAGGTGCAGGGGGTGAGAGAGAGAAGTAGGCAGTGTGAGGTACGGGGGTGGGAGAAGGAAGCAGGCAGTGTGAGGTGCAGGGAGTGAGAGAGGGAAGCGGGTAGTGTGAAGTGCAGGGAGTGAGAGAGGGAAGCAGGCAGTGTGAGGTGCTGGGAGTGAAAGAGGGAAGTAGGCAGTGTGAGGTGCAGGGAGAGAGAGAGGGAAGCAGGCAGTGTGAGGTGCAGGGAGTGAGAGAGGGAAGCAGGCAGTGTGAGGTGCAGGGAGTGAGAGAGGGAAGCAGGCAGTGTGAGGTGCAGGGAGTGAGAGAGGGAAGCAGGTACTGTGAGTTGCAGGGAGTGAGAGAGGGAAATAGGTAGTGTGAGGTGCAGGGAGTGAGAGAGGGAAGCAGGCAGTGTGAGGTGCAGGGAGTGAGAGAGGGAAGAAGGCAGTGTGAGGTGCAGGGAGTGAGAGAGGGAACCAGGCTGTGTGAGGTGCAGGGGGTGAGAGAGGAAAGTAGGCAGTGTGAGGTGCACAGAGTGAGAGAAGCAGGCAGTGTGAAGTGCAGGGGGTGAGAGAGGGAATCAGGCAGTGTGAGGTGCAAGGGGTGAGAGAGGGAAGCAGGCAGTGTGAGGTGCAGTGGGTGAGAGAGGGAAGTAGGTAGTGTGAGGTGCAGGGGGTGAGAGAGAGAAGTAGGCAGTGTGAGGTACTGGGGTGGGAGAGGGAAGTAGGCAGTGTGAGGTGCTGAGGTGGGAGAGGGAATTAGGCAGTGTGAGGTGCAGGGGGTGGGTGAGGGATTCAGGCAGTGTGAGGTGCAGGGAGTGAGAGAGGGAAGCAGGCAGTGTGAGGTGCAGGGAGTGAGAGAGGGAACCAGGCAGTGTGAGGTGCAGGAGGTGAGAGAGGGAAGTAGGTAGTGTGAGGTGCAGGGAGTGAGAGAGGGAAGCAGGCAGTGTGAGGTGCAGGGAGTGAGAGAGGGAAGTAGGTAGTTTGAGGTGCAGGGGGGGTGAAAGAAGCAGGTAGTGTGAGGTGCCGGGGTGAGAGAGGGAAGCAGGTAGTGTAAGGTGAGGGGGTGGTTGAGGAAAGTAGACAGTGTGAGGTGCTGGGGGTGGGAGAGGGAAGTAGCTAGTGTGAGGTGCAGGGGGTGAGAGAGGGAAGCAGGCAGTGTGAGGTGCAGGGGGTGAGAGAGGGAATCAGGCAGTGTGAGGTGCAGGGAGTGAGAGAGGGAAGCAGGCAGTGTGAGGTGCAGGGAGTGAGAGAGGGAACCAGGCAGTGTGAGGTGCAGGGTGTGAGAGAGGGAAGTAGGCAGTGTGAGGTGCAGGGAGTGAGAGAGGAAACCAGGCATTGTGAGGTGCAGGGAGTGAGAGAGGGAAGCAGGCAGTGTGAGGTGCAGGGAGTGAGAGAGGGAAGCAGGCAGTGTGAGGTGCAGGAAGTGAGAGAGGGAAGCAGGTAGTGTGAGGTGCAGGGGGTGAGAGAGGGAAGCAGGTAGTGTGAGGTGCAGTGAGTGAGAGAGGGAAGCAGGCAGTGTGAGGTGCAGGGGGGGGGTGAGGGAAGCAGGTAGTGTGAGGTGCCGGGGTGAGAGAGGGAAGTAGGTAGTGTAAGGTGAGGGGGTGGTTGAGGAAAGTAGACAGTGTGAGGTGCTGGGGTTGGGAGAGGGAAGTAGCTAGTGTGAGGTGCAGGGGGTGAGAGAGGGAAGTAGGTAGTGTGAGGTGCAGGGCGTGAGAGAGGGAAGCAGGCAGTGTGAGGTGCAGGGGGTGAGTGAGGGAATCAGGCAGTGTGAGGTGCAGGGAGTGAGAGAGGGAAGCAGGCAGTGTGAGGTGCAGGGAGTGAGAGAGGGAACCAGGCAGTGTGAGGTGCAGGGTGTGAGAGAGGGAAGTAGGTAGTGTGAGGTGCAGGGAGTGAGAGATGGAAGCAGGCAGTGTGAGGTGCAGGGGGTGATAGAGGGAAGCAGGTAGTGTAAGGTGAGGGGGTGGTTGAGGAAAGTAGACAGTGTGAGGTGCAAGGCGTGAGAGAGGGAAGCAGGAAGTGTGAGGTGCAGGGGGTGAGAGAGAGAAGAAGGCAGTGTGAGGTGCAGGGAGTGAGAGAGGGAAGCAGGAAGTGTGAAGTGCAGGGGGTGAGAGAGGGAATCAGGCAGTGTGAGGTGCAAGGGGTGAGAGAGGGAAGCAGGCAGTGTGAGGTGCAGGGGGTGAGAGAGAGAAGTAGGCAGTGTAAGGTACTGGGGTGGGAGAGGGAAGTAGGCAGTGTGAGGAGCAGGGAGTGAGAGAGGGAAGCAGGCAGTGTGAGGTGCAGGGGGTGGGTGAGGGAAGCAGGCAGTGTGAGGTGCAGGGGGTGGGTGAGGGAAGCAGGTAGTGTGAGGTGCCGGGGTGAGAGTGGGAAGCAGGTAGTATAAGGTGAGGGGGTGGTTGAGGAAAGTAGACAGTGTGATGAGCTGGGGGTGGGAGAGGGAAGTAGCTAGTGTGAGGTGCAGGGGGTGAGAGAGGGAAGTAGGTAGTGTGAGGTGCAGGGGGTGAGAGAGAGAAGTAGGTAGTGTGAGGTGCAGGGAGTGAGAGAGGGAAGCAGGCAGTGTGAGGTGAGGGGGTGGTTGAGGAAAGTAGACAGTGTGAGGTGCTGGAGGTGGGAGAGGGAAGTAGCTAGTGTGAGGTGCTGGGGTTGGGAGAGGGAAGTAGCTAGTGTGAGGTGCAGGGGGTGAGAGAGGGAAGTAGGTAGTGTGAGGTGCAGGGGGTGAGAGAGAGAAGTAGGTAGTGTGAGGTGCAGGGAGTGAGAGAGGGAAGCAGGCAGTGTGAGGTGCAGTGAGTGAGAGAGGGAAGTAGGTAGTGTGAGGTGCAGGGAGTGAGAGAGGAAACCAGGCAATGTGAGGTGCAGGGAGTGAGAGAGGGAAGCAGGCAGTGTGAGGTGCAGGGAGAGAGAGAGGGAAGCAGGCAGTGTGAGGTGCAGGAAGTGCGAGAGGGAAGCAGGTAGTGTGAGGTGTAGGGGGTGAGAGAGGGAAGCAGGTAGTGTGAGGTGCAATGAGAGAGAGAGGGAAGCAGGTAGTGTGAGGTGCAGGGGGGGGGGTGAGGGAAGCAGGTAGTGTGAGGTGCAGGGGGTGGGTGAGAGTTGCAGGTAGTGTGAGGTGCCGGGGTGAGATAGGGAAGCAGGTAGTATAAGGTGAGGGGGTGGTTGAGGAAAGTAGACAGTGTGAGGTGCTGGGGGTGGGAGAGGGAATTAGCGAGTGTGAGGTGCAGGGGGTGAGAGAGGGAAGTAGCGAGTGTGAGGTGCAGGGAGTGAGAGAGGGAAACAGGCAGTGTGAGGTGCTGGGAGTGAGAGAGGGAACCAGGCAGTGTGAGGTGCAGGGTGTGAGGGAGGGAAGTAGGTAGTGTGAGGTGCAGGGAGTGAGAGATGGAAGCAGGCAGTGTGAGGTGCAGGGGGTGAGAGAGGGAAGCAGGTAGTGTAAGGTGAGGGGGTGGTTGAGGAAAGTAGACAGTGTGAGGTGCAAGGCGTGAGAGAGGGAAGCAGGAAGTGTGAGGTGCAGGGGGTGAGAGAGAGAAGTAGGCAGTGTGAGGTACTGGGGTGGGAGAGGGAAGTAGGCAGTGTGAGGTGCTGGGGTGGGAGAGGGATGTAGGCAGTGTGAGGTGCAGGTGGTGGTTGAGGGAAGCAGGTAGTGTGAGGTGCCGGGGTGAGAGAGGGAAGCAGGTAGTGTGAGGTGCAGGGGGTGGTTGAGGGAAGCAGGCAGTGTGAGGTGCAGGGGGTGAGAGAGGAAAGTAGGCAGTGTGAGGTGCACGGAGTGAGAGAAGCAGGCAGTGTGAAGTGCAGGGGGTGAGAGAGGGAATCAGGCAGTGTGAGGTGCAAGGGGTGAGAGAGGGAAGCAGGCAGTGTGAGGTGCAAGGGGTGAGAGAGAGAAGTAGGCAGTGTGAGGTACTGGGGTGGGAGAAGGAAGCAGGCAGTGTGAGGTGCAGGGAGTGAGAGAGGGAAGCGGGTAGTGTGAGGTGCAGGGAGTGAGAGAGGGAAGCAGGCAGTGTGAGGTGCAGGGAGTGAAAGAGGGAAGTAGGCAGTGTGAGGTGCAGGGAGAGAGAGAGGGAAGCAGGCAGTGTGAGGTGCAGGGAGTGAGAGAGGGAAGCAGGCAGTGTGAGGTGCAGGGAGTGAGAGAGGGAAGCAGGCAGTGTGAGGTGCAGGGAGTGAGAGAGGGAAGCAGGTACTGTGATTTGCAGGGAGTGAGAGAGGGAAATAGGTAGTGTGAGGTGCAGGGAGTGAGAGAGGGAAGCAGGCAGTGTGAGGTGCAGGGAGTGAGAGAGGGAAGAAGGCAGTGTGAGGTGCAGGGAGTGAGAGAGGGAACCAGGCTGTGTGAGGTGCAGGGGGTGAGAGAGGAAAGTAGGCAGTGTGAGGTGCACAGAGTGAGAGAAGCAGGCAGTGTGAAGTGCAGGGGGTGAGAGAGGGAATCAGGCAGTGTGAGGTGCAAGGGGTGAGAGAGGGAAGCAGGCAGTGTGAGGTGCAGTGGGTGAGAGAGGGAAGTAGGTAGTGTGAGGTGCAGGGAGTGAGAGAGGGAAGCAGGCAGTGTGAGGTGCAGGGGGTGAGAGAGAGAAGTAGGCAGTGTGAGGTACTGGGGTGGGAGAGGGAAGTAGGCAGTGTGAGGTGCAGGGGGTGGGTGAGGGAAGCAGGTAGTGTGAGGTGCCGGGGTGAGAGAGGGAAGCAGGTAGTGTAAGGTGAGGGGGTAGTTGAGGAAAGTAGACAGTGTGAGGTGCTGGGGGTGGGAGAGGGAAGCAGGCAGTGTGAGGTGCAGGGAGTGAGAGAGGGAAGCAGGTAGTGTGAGTTGCAGGGAGTGAGAGAGGGAAGTAGGTAGTGTGAGGTGCAGGGAGTGAGAGAGGGAAGCAGGCAGTGTAAGGTGCAGGGAGTGAGAGAGGGAAGTAGGCAGTGTGAGGTGCAGGGAGTGAGAGAGGGAACCAGGCTGTGTGAGGTGCAGGGGGTGAGAGAGGAAAGTAGGCAGTGTGAGGTGCACGGAGTGAGAGAAGCAGGCAGTGTGAAGTGCAGGGGGTGAGAGAGGGAAGCAGGCAGTGTGAGGTGCAGGGGGTGAGAGAGAGAAGAAGGCAGTGTGAGGTGCAGGGAGTGGGTGAGGGAAGCAGGTAGTGTGAGGTGCCGGGGTGAGAGAGGGAAGCAGGTAGTGTAAGGTGAGGGGGTGGTTGAGGAAAGAAGACAGTGTGAGGGGCTGGGGGTGGGAGAGGGAAATAGCTAGTGTGAGGTGCAGGTGGTGAGAGAGGGAAGTAGGCAGTGTGAGGTGCAGGGGGTGAGAGTGGGAAGCAGGCAGTGTGAGGTGCAGGGGGTGAGAGAGGGAATCAGGCAGTGTGAGGTGCAGGGAGTGAGAGAGGGAACCAGGCAGTGTGAGGTGCAGGGAGTGAGAGAGGGAACTAGGTAGTGTGAGGTGCAGGGGTGAGAGAGGGAAGTAGGCAGTGTGAGGTGCAGGTTGTGAGAGAGGGAAGTAGGTAGTGTGAGGTGCAGGGAGTGAGAGAGGGAAGCAGGCAGTGTGAGGTGCAGGGAGTGAGAGAGGGAAGTAGGCAGTGTGAGGTGCAGGGAGTGAGAGAGGGAACCAGGCTGTGTGAGGTGCAGGGGGCGAGAGAGGAAAGTAGGCAGTGTGAGGTGCACGGAGTGAGAGAGGGAAGCAGGCAGTGTGAAGTGCAGGGGGTGAGAGAGGGAATCAGGCAGTGTGAGGTGCCGGGGTGAGAGAGGGAAGCAGGTAGTGTAAGGTGAGGGGGTGTTTGAGGAAAGTAGACAGTGTGAGGTGCTGGGGGTGGGAGAGGGAAGTAGCTAGTGTGAGGTGCAGGTGGTGAGAGAGGGAAGTAGGTAGTGTGAGGTGCAGGGGGTGAGAGTGGGAAGCAGGCAGTGTGAGGTGCAGGGGGTGAGAGAGGGAATCAGGCAGTGTGAGGTGCAGGGAGTGAGAGAGGGAACCAGGCAGTGTGAGGTGCAGGGAATGAGAGAGGGAACTAGGTAGTGTGAGGTGCAGGGGGTGAGAGAGGGAAGTATGTAGTGTGAGGTGCAGGGAGTGAGAGAGGGAAGCAGGCAGTGTAAGGTGCAGGGGGTGAGAGAGTGAATCAGGCAGTGTGAGGTGCAGGGAGTGAGAGAGGGAACCAGGCATTGTGAGGTGCAGGGAGTGAGAGAGGGAACCAGGCATTGTGAGGTGTAGGAAGTGAGAGAGGGAAGCAGGCAGTGTGAGGTGCAGGGAGTGAGAGAGGGAAGCAGGCAGTGTGAGGTGCAGGTAGTGAGAGAGGGAAGCAGGCAGTGTGAGGTGCAGGGGGTGGGTGAGGGAAGCAGGTAGTGTGAGGTGCCGGGGTGAGAGAGGGAAGCAGGTAGTGTAAGGTGAGGGGGTGGCTGAGGAAAGTAAACAGTGTGAGGTGCTGGGGTTGGGAGAGGGAAGTAGCTAGTGTGATGTGCAGGGGGTGAGAGAGGGAAGTAGGTAGTGTGAGGTGCAGGGGGTGAGAGAGGGAAGCAGGCAGTGTGAGGTGCAGGGGGTGAGAGGGGGAATCAGGCAGTGTGAGGTGCAGGGAGTGAGAGAGGGAAGCAGGCAGTGTGAGGTGCAGGGAGTGAGAGAGGGAACCAGGCAGTGTGAGGTGCAGGGGGTGAGAGAGGGAAGTAGGTAGTGTGAGGTGCAGGGAGTGAGAGAGGGAAGCAGGCAGTGTGAAGTGCAGGGGGTGAGAGAGGGAATCAGGCAGTGTGAGGTGCAGGGGGTGAGAGAGGGAAGCAGGTAGTGTGAGGTGCAGGGGGTGAGAGAGGGAAGCAGGCAGTGTGAAGTGCAGTGAGGGAGAGAGGGAAGCAGGCAGTGTAAGGTGCAGGGAGTGAGAGAGGGAAGTAGGTAGTGTGAGGTGCAGGGAGTGAGAGAAGGAAGCAGGCAGTGTGAGGTGCAGGGAGTGAGAGAGGGAAGTGGGTAGTGTGAGGTGCAGGGAGTGAGAGAGGGAACCAGGCTGTGTGAGGTGCAGGCGGTGAGAGAGGAAAGTAGGCAGTGTGAGGTGCAGGGAGTGAGAGAGGGAAGCAGGCAGTGTGAAGTGCAGGAAGTGAGAGAGGGAATCAGGCAGTGTGAGGTGCAAGGGGTGAGAGAGGCAAGCAGGTAGTGTGAGGTGCAGGGGGTGAGAGAGAGAAGTAGGCAGTGGGAGGTACTGGGGTGGGAGAGGGAAGTAGGCAGTGTGAGGTGCAGGGAGTGAGAGAGGGAAGCAGGCAGTGTGAGGTGCAGGGGGTGGGTGAGGGAAGCAGGCAGTGTGAGGTGCAAGGGGTGGGTGAGGGAAGCAGGTTGTGTGAGGTGCAGGGAGTGAGAGAGGGAAGTAGGTAGTGTTAGGTGCAGGGGGTGAGAGAGGGAATCAGGCAGTGTGAGGTGCAGGGGGTGAGAGAGAGAAGTAGGCAGTGTGAGGTACTGGGGTGGGAGAGGGAAGTAGGCAGTGTGAGGTGCAGGGAGTGAGAGAGGGAAGCAGGCAGTGTGAGGTGCAGGGAGTGAGAGCGGGAAGTAGGTAGTGTGAGGTGCAGGGAGTGAGAGAGGGAAGCAGGCAGTGTGAGGTGCAGGGAGTGAGATATCAAAGTAGGTAGTGTGAGGTGGAGGGAGTGAGAGAGGGAAGCAGGCAGTGTGAGGTGCAGGGGGTGAGAGAGGGAAGTAGGTAGTGTGAGGTGCAGGGAGTGAGAGAGGGAACCAGGCATTGTGAGGTGCAGGGAGTGAGAGAGGGAAGCAGGCAGTGTGAGGTGCAGGGAGTGAGATAGGGAAGCAGGCAGTGTGAGGTGCAGGGAGTGAGAGAGGGAAGCCGGCGGTGTGAGGTGCAGGGGGTGGGTGAGGGAAGCAGGTAGTGTGAGGTGCCGGGGTGAGAGAGGGAAGCAGGTAGTGTAAGGTGAGGGGGTGGTTGAGGAAAGTAGACAGTGTTAGGTGTTGGGGGTGGGAGAGGGAAGTAGGTAGTGTGAGGTGCAGGGGGTGAGAGAATGAAGCAGGCAGTGTGAGGTGCAGGGGGTGAGAGAGGGAATCAGGCAGTGTGAGGTGCATTGAGTGAGAGAGGGATGCAGGCAGTGTGAGGTGCAGGGAGTGAGAGAGGGAACCAGGCAGTGTGAGGTGCAGGGGGTGAGAGAGGGAAGTAGGTAGTGTGAGGTGCAGGGAGTGAGAGAGGGAAGCAGGCAGTGTGAGGTGCAGGGGGTGAGAGAGGGAATCAGGCAGTGTGAGGTGCAGGGGGCGAGAGAGGGAAGCAGGTAGTGTGAGGTGCAGGGGGTGAGAGAGGGAAGCAGGCAGTGTGAGGTGCAGGGAGGGAGAGAGGGAAGCAGGCAGTGTGAGGTGCAGGGAGTGAGAAAGGGAAGTAGGTAGTGTGAGGTGCAGGGGGTGAGAGAGGGAAGTAGGTAGTGTAATTTGCAGGGAGTGAGAGAGGGAAGCAGGCAGTGTGAGGTGCAGGGTGTGAGAGAGGGAAGTAGGTAGTGTGAGGTGCAGGTAGTGAGAGAGGGAAGTAGGTAGTGTGAGGTGCAGGAGGTGAGAGAGGGAAGTAGGTAGTGTGAGGTGCAGGTAGTGAGAGAGGGAAGTAGGCAGTGAGAGGTGCAGGGAGTCAGAGAGGGAAGCAGGCAGTGTGAGGTGCAGGGAGTGAGAGAGGGAACCAGGCAGTGTGAGGTGCAGGGGGTGAGAGAGGGAAGCAGGCAGTGTGAGGTGCAGGGGGTGAGAGAGGGAAGCAGGCAGTGTAAGGTGCAGGGAGTGAGAGAGGGAAGTAGGTAGTGTGAGGTGCAGGGAGTGAGAGAGGGAAGCAGGTAGTGTGAGGTGCAGGGGGTGAGAGAGGGAAGCAGGCAGTGTGAGGTTCAGGGGGTGAGAGAGGTAAGCAGGCAGTGTGAGGTGCAGGGGGTGAGAGAGGGAAGTGGGTAGTGTGAGGTGCAGGGAGTGAGAGAAGGAAGCAGGCAGTGTGAGGTGCAGGGAGTGAGAGAGGGAAGTGGGTAGTGTGAGGTGCAGGGAGTGAGAGAGGGAACCAGGCTGTGTGAGGTGCAGGCGGTGAGAGAGGAAAGTAGGCAGTGTGAGGTGCAGGGAGTGAGAGAGGGAAGCGGGCAGTGTGAAGTGCAGGAAGTGAGAGAGGGAATCAGGCAGTGTGAGGTGCAGGGGGTGAGAGAGGGAAGCAGGCAGTGTGAGGTGCAGGGGGTGAGAGAGAGAAGTAGGCAGTGGGAGGTACTGGGGTGGGAGAGGGAAGTAGGCAGTGTGAGGTGCAGGGAGTGAGAGAGGGAAGCAGGCAGTGTGAGGTGCAGGGGGTGGGTGAGGGAAGCAGGCAGTGTGAGGTGCAAGGGGTGGGTGAGGGAAGCAGGTTGTGTGAGGTGCAGGGAGTGAGAGAGGGAAGTAGGTAGTGTTAGGTGCAGGGGGTGAGAGAGGGAATCAGGCATTGTGAGGTGCAGGGGGTGAGAGAGAGAAGTAGGCAGTGTGAGGTACTGGGGTGGGATAGGGAAGTAGGCAGTGTGAGGTGCAGGGAGTGAGAGAGGGAAGCAGGCAGTGTGAGGTGCAGGGGGTGGGTGAGGGAAGCAGGCAGTGTGAGGTGCAAGGGGTGGGTGAGGGAAGCAGGTAGTGTGCGGTCCAGGGGATGAGAGAGGGAAGTAGGTAGTGTGAGGTGCAGGGAGTGAGAGAGGAAACCAGGCATTGTGAGGTGCAGGGAGTGAGAGAGGGAAGCAGGGAGTGTGAGGTGCAGGGAGTGAGAGCGGGAAGTAGGTAGTGTGAGGTGCAGGGAGTGAGAGAGGGAAGCAGGCAGTGTGAGGTGCAGGGAGTGAGATATCAAAGTAGGTAGTGTGAGGTGCAGGGAGTGAGAGAGGGAAGCAGGCAGTGTGAGGTGCAGGGGGTGAGAGAGGGAAGTAGGTAGTGTGAGGTGCAGGGAGTGATAGAGGGAACCAGGCATTGTGAGGTGCAGGGAGTGAGAGAGGGAAGCTGGCAGTGTGAGGTGCAGGGAGTGAGATAGGGAAGCAGGCAGTGTGAGGTGCAGGGAGTGAGAGAGGGAAGCAGGCGGTGTGAGGTGCAGGAGGTGGGTGAGGGAAGCAGGTTGTGTGAGGTGCCGGGGTGAGAGAGGGAAGCAGGTAGTGTAAGGTGAGGGGGTGGTTGAGGAAAGTAGACAGTGTGAGGTGCTGGGGGTGGGAGAGGGATGTAGCTAGTGTGATGTGCAGAGGGTGAGAGAGGGAAGTAGGTAGTGTGAGGTGCAGGGGGTGAGAGAGGGAAGCAGGCAGTGTGAGGTGCAGGGGGTGAGAGAGGGAATCAGGCAGTGTGAGGTGCATTGAGTGAGAGAGGGAAGCAGGCAGTGTGAGGTGCAGGGAGTGAGAGAGGGAACCAGGCAGTGTGAGGTGCAGGGGGTGAGAGAGGGAAGAAGGTAGTGTGAGGTGCAGGGAGTGAGAGAGGGAAGCAGGCAGTGTGAGGTGCAGGGGGTGAGAGAGGGAATCAGGCAGTGTGAGGTGCAGGGGGCGAGAGAGGGAAGCAGGTAGTGTGAGGTGCAGGGGGTGAGAGAGGGAAGCAGGCAGTGTGAGGTGCAGGGAGGGAGAGAGGGAAGCAGGTAGTGTGAGGTGCAGGTAGTGAGAGAGGGAAGTAGGTAGTGTGAGGTGCAGGGGGTGAGAGAGGGAAGTAGGTAGTGTGAGGTGCAGGGGGTGAGAGAGGGAAGCAGGCAGTGTGAGGTGCAGGGTGTGAGAGAGGGAAGTAGGTAGTGTGAGGTGCAGGTAGTGAGAGAGGGAAGTAGGTAGTGTGAGGTGCAGGGTGTGAGAGAGGGAAGTAGGTAGTGTGAGGTGCAGGTAGTGAGAGAGGGAAGTAGGCAGTGAGAGGTGCAGGGAGTGAGAGAGGGAAGCAGGCAGTGTGAGGTGCAGGGAGTGAGAGAGGGAACCAGGCAGTGTGAGGTGCAGGGGGTAAGAGAGGGAAGTAGGTAGTGTGAGGTGCAGGGAGTGAGAGAGGGAAGAAGGTAGTGTGAGGTGCAGGGAGTGAGAGAGTGAAGCAGGCAGTGTGAGGTGCAGGGGCTGAGAGAGGTAATCAGGCAGTGTGAGGTGCAGGGGGTGAGAGAGGGAAGCAGGTAGTGCGAGGTGCAGGGGGTGAGAGATGGAATCAGACAGTGTGAAGTGCAGGGGGTGAGAAAGAGAAGTAGGTAGTGTGAGGTGCAGGGAGTGAGAGAGGGAAGTAGGTAGTGTGATGTGCAGGGAGTGAGAGAAGGAAGCAGGCAGTGTGAGGTGCAGGGAGTAAGAGAGGGAAGCGGGTAGTGTGAAGTGCAGGGAGTGAGAGAGGGAAGTAGGCAGTGTGAGGTGCAAGGAGTGAGAGAGGGAAGCAGGCAGTGTGAGGTGCAGGGAGTGAGAGAGGGAAGTAGGTAGTGTGAGGTGCAGGGAGTGAGAGAGGGAAGTAGGTAGTGTGAGGTGCAGGGAGAGAGAGAGGGAAGCAGGTAGTGTGCGGTGCAGGGAGTGAGAGAGGGAAGCAGGCAGTGTGAGGTGCAGGGAGTGAGAGAGGGAAGCAGGCAGTGTGAGGTGCAGAGTGAGAGAGGGAAGCAGGCAGTGTGAGGTGCAGGGAGTGAGAGAGGGAAGCAGGTAGTGTGAGTTGCAGGGAGTGAGAGAGCGAAGTAGGTTGTGTGAGGTGCAGGGAGTGAGAGAGGGAAGCAGGCAGTGTGAGGTGCAGGAAGTGAGAGAGGGAAGTAGGCAGTGTGAGGTGCAGGGAGTGAGAGAGGGAACCAGGCTGTGTGAGGTGCAGGGGGTGAGAGAGGAAAGTAGGCAGTGTGAGGTGCACGGAGTGAGAGAGGGAAGCAGGCAGTGTGAAGTGCAGGGGGTGAGAGAGGGAATCAGGCAGTGTGAGGTGCAAGGGGTGAGAGAGGGAAGCAGGCAGTGTGAGGTGCAGGGGGTGAGAGAGGGAAGTAGGTAGTGTGAGGTGCAGGGAGTGAGAGAGGGAAGCAGGCAGTGTGAGGTGCAGGGAGTGAGATATCAAAGTAGGTAGTGTGAGGTGGAGGGAGTGAGAGAGGGAAGCAGGCAGTGTGAGGTGCAGGGGGTGAGAGAGGGAAGTAGGTAGTGTGAGGTGCAGGGAGTGAGAGAGGGAACCAGTCATTGTGAGGTGCAGGGAGTGAGAGAGGGAAGCAGGCAGTGTGAGGTGCAGGGAGTGAGATAGGGAAGCAGGCAGTGTGAGGTGCAGGGAGTGAGAGAGGGAAGCAGGCGGTGTGAGGTGCAGGGGGTGGGTGAGGGAAGCAGGTAGTGTGAGGTGCCGGGGTGAGAGAGGGAAGCAGGTAGTGTAAGGTGAGGGGGTGGTTGAGGAAAGTAGACAGTGTGAGGTGTTGGGGGTGGGAGAGGGAAGTAGCTAGTGTGATGTGCAGGGGGTGAGAGAGGGAAGTAGGTAGTGTGAGGTGCAGGGGGTGAGAGAGGGAAGCAGGCAGTGTGAGGTGCAGGGGGTGAGAGAGGGAATCAGGCAGTGTGAGGTGCATTGAGTGAGAGAGGTAAGCAGGCAGTGTGAGGTGCAGGGAGTGAGAGAGGGAACAAGGCAGTGTGAGGTGCAGGGGGTGAGAGAGGGAAGTAGGTAGTGTGAGGTGCAGGGAGTGAGAGAGGGAAGCAGGCAGTGTGAGGTGCAGGGGGTGAGAGAGGGAATCAGGCAGTGTGAGGTGCAGGGGGTGAGAGAGGGAAGCAGGTAGTGTGAGGTGCAGGGGGTGAGAGAGGGAAGCAGGCAGTGTGAGGTGCAGGGAGGGAGAGAGGGAGGCAGGCAGTGTGAGGTGCAGGGAGTGAGAAAGGGAAGTAGGTAGTGTGAGGTGGAGGGAGTGAGAGAGGGAAGCAGGCAGTGTGAGGTGCAGGGGGTGAGAGAGGGAAGTAGGTAGTGTGAGGTGCAGGGGGTGAGAGAGGGAACCAGGCATTGTGAGGTGCAGGGAGTGAGAGAGGGAAGCAGGCAGTGTGAGGTGCAGGGAGTGAGATAGGGAAGCAGGCAGTGTGAGGTGCAGGGAGTGAGAGAGGGAAGCAGGCGGTGTGAGGTGTAGGGGGTGGGTGAGGGAAGCAGGTAGTGTGAGGTGCCGGGGTGAGAGAGGGAAGCAGGTAGTGTAAGGTGAGGGGGTGGTTGAGGAAAGTAGACAGTGTGAGGTGCTGGGGGTGGGAGAGGGAAGTAGCTAGTGTGATGTGCAGGGGGTGAGAGAGGGAAGTAGGTAGTGTGAGGTGCAGGGGGTGAGAGAGGGAAGCAGGCAGTGTGAGGTGCAGGGGGTGAGAGAGGGAATCAGGCAGTGTGAGGTGCATTGAGTGAGAGAGGGAAGCAGGCAGTGTGAGGTGCAGGGAGTGAGAGAGGGAACCAGGCAGTGTGAGGTGCAGGGGGTGAGAGAGGGAAGTAGGTAGTGTGAGGTGCAGGGAGTGAGAGAGGGAAGCAGGCAGTGTGAGGTGCAGGGGGTGAGAGAGGGAATCAGGCAGTGTGAGGTGCAGGGGGCGAGAGAGGGAAGCAGGTAGTGTGAGGTGCAGGGGGTGAGAGAGGGAAGCAGGCAGTGTGAGGTGCAGGGAGGGAGAGAGGGAAGCAGGCAGTGTGAGGTGCAGGGAGTGAGAAAGGGAAGTAGGTAGTGTGAGGTGCAGGGGGTGAGA
The DNA here is from genome assembly GCA_031769625.1 of Taudactylus pleione. Taxonomy (NCBI): domain Eukaryota; kingdom Metazoa; phylum Chordata; class Amphibia; order Anura; family Myobatrachidae; genus Taudactylus; species Taudactylus pleione. The sequence goes on along the minus strand of JAUIMM010000016.1, from coordinate 2,604,796 downwards.
GAGGGAAGTAGGTAGTGTAATTTGCAGGGAGTGAGAGAGGGAAGCAGGCAGTGTGAGGTGCAGGGTGTGAGAGAGGGAAGTAGGTAGTGTGAGGTGCAGGTAGTGAGAGAGGGAAGTAGGTAGTGTGAGGTGCAGGGGGTGAGAGAGGGAAGTAGGTAGTGTGAGGTGCAGGTAGTGAGAGAGGGAAGTAGGCAGTGAGAGGTGCAGGGAGTTAGAGAGGGAAGCAGGCAGTGTGAGGTGCAGGGAGTGAGAGAGGGAACCAGGCAGTGTGAGGTGCAGGGGGTGAGAGAGGGAAGTAGGTAGTGTGAGGTGCAGGGAGTGAGAGAGGGAAGAAGGTAGTGTGAGGTGCAGGGAGTGAGAGAGTGAAGCAGGCAGTGTGAGGTGCAGGGGCTGAGAGAGGTAATCAGGCAGTGTGAGGTGCAGGGGGTGAGAGAGGGAAGCAGGTAGTGTGAGGTGCAGGGGGTGAGAGATGGAATCAGACAGTGTGAGGTGCAGGGGGTGAGAAAGAGAAGTAGGTAGTGTGAGGTGCAGGGAGTGAGAGAGGGAAGTAGGTAGTGTGAGGTGCAGGGAGTGAGAGAAGGAAGCAGGCAGTGTGAGGTGCAGGGAGTAAGAGAGGGAAGCGGGTAGTGTGAGGTGCAGGGAGTGAGAGAGGGAAGCAGGCAGTGTGAGGTGCAGGGAGGGAGAGAGGGAAGCAGGCAGTGTAAGGTGCAGGGAGTGAGAGAGGGAAGTAGGTAGTGTGAGGTGCAGGGAGTGAGAGAGGGAAGCAGGTAGTGTGAGGTGCAGGGGGTGAGAGAGGGAAGCAGGCAGTGTGAGGTTCAGGGGGTGAGAGAGGGAAGCAGGCAGTGTGAGGTGCAGGGGGTGAGAGAGGGAAGTGGGTAGTGTGAGGTGCAGGGAGTGAGAGAAGGAAGCAGGCAGTGTGAGGTGCAGGGAGTGAGAGAGGGAACTGGGTAGTGTGAGGTGCAGGGAGTGAGAGAGGGAACCAGGCTGTGTGAGGTGCAGGCGGTGAGAGAGGAAAGTAGGCAGTGTGAGGTGCAGGGAGTGAGAGAGGGAAGCAGGCAGTGTGAAGTGCAGGAAGTGAGAGAGGGAATCAGGCAGTGTGAGGTGCAAGGGGTGAGAGAGGGAAGCAGGCAGTGTGAGGTGCAGGGGGTGAGAGAGAGAAGTAGGCAGTGGGAGGTACTGGGGTGGGAGAGGGAAGTAGGCAGTGTGAGGTGCAGGGAGTGAGAGAGGGAAGCAGGCAGTGTGAGGTGCAGGGGGTGGGTGAGGGAAGCAGGCAGTGTGAGGTGCAAGGGGTGGGTGATGGAAGCAGGTTGTGTGAGGTGCAGGGAGTGAGAGAGGGAAGTAGGTAGTGTTAGGTGCAGGGGGTGAGAGAGGGAATCAGGCAGTGTGAGGTGCAGGGGGTGAGAGAGTGAAGTATGCAGTGTGAGGTACTGGGGTGGGAGAGGGAAGTAGGCAGTGTGAGGTGCAGGGAGTGAGAGAGGGAAGCAGGCAGTGTGAAGTGCAGGGGGTGAGAGAGGGAAGCAGGCAGTGTGAGGTGCAGGGAGTGAGAGAGGGAAGCAGGTAGTGTGAGTTGCAGGGAGTGAGAGAGGGAAGTAGGTAGTGTGAGGTTCAGGGAGTGAGAGAGGGAAGCAGGCAGTGTAAGGTGCAGGGAGTGAGAGAGGGAAGTAGGCAGTGTGAGGTGCAGGGAGTGAGAGAGGGAACCAGGCTGTGTGAGGTGCAGGGGGTGAGAGAGGAAAGTAGGCAGTGTGAGGTGCACGGAGTGAGAGAAGCAGGCAGTGTGAAGTGCAGGGGGTGAGAGAGGGAAGCAGGCAGTGTGAGGTGCAGGGGGTGAGAGAGAGAAGTAGGCAGTGTGAGGTGCAGGGGGTGGGTGAGGGAAGCAGGTAGTGTGAAGTGCCGGGGTGAGAGAGGGAAGCAGGTAGTGTAAGGTGAGGGGGTGGTTGAGGAAAGAAGACAGTGTGAGGGGCTGGGGGTGGGAGAGGGAAGTAGCTAGTGTGAGGTGCAGGTGGTGAGAGAGGGAAGTAGGCAGTGTGAGGTGCAGGGGGTGAGAGTGGGAAGCAGGCAGTGTGAGGTGCAGGGGGTGAGAGAGGGAATTAGGCAGTGTGAGGTGCAGGGAGTGAGAGAGGGAACCAGGCAGTGTGAGGTGCAGGGAGTGAGAGAGGGAACTAGGTAATGTGAGGTGCAGGGGTGAGAGAGGGAAGTAGGCAGTGTGAGGTGCAGGTTGTGAGAGAGGGAAGTAGGTAGTGTGAGGTGCATGGAGTGAGAGAGGGAAGCAGGCAGTGTGAGGTGCAGGGAGTGAGAGAGGGAAGTAGGCAGTGTGAGGTGCAGGGAGTGAGAGAGGGAAGCAGGCAGTGTGAAGTGCAGGGGGTGAGAGAGGGAAGCAGGTAGTGTAAGGTGAGGGGGTGTTTGAGGAAAGTAGACAGTGTGAGGTGCTGGGGGTGGGAGAGGGAAGTAGTTAGTGTGAGGTGCAGGTGGTGAGAGAGGGAAGTAGGCAGTGTGAGGTGCAGGGGGTGAGAGTGGGAAGCAGGCAGTGTGAGGTGCAGGGGGTGAGAGAGGGAATTAGGCAGTGTGAGGTGCAGGGAGTGAGAGAGGGAACCAGGCAGTGTGAGGTGCAGGGAGTGAGAGAGGGAAGCAGGCAGTGTGAAGTGCAGGGGGTGAGAGAGGGAATCAGGCAGTGTGAGGTGCAGGGAGTGAGAGAGGGAACCAGGCAGTGTGAGGTGCAGGGAGTGAGAGAGGGAACTAGGTAATGTGAGGTGCAGGGGTGAGAGAGGGAAGTAGGCAGTGTGAGGTGCAGGTTGTGAGAGAGGGAAGTAGGTAGTGTGAGGTGCATGGAGTGAGAGGGGGAATCAGGCAGTGTGAGGTGCAGGGAGTGAGAGAGGGAAGCAGGCAGTGTGAGGTGCAGGGAGTGAGAGAGGGAACCAGGCAGTGTGAGGTGCAGGGGGTGAGAGAGGGAAGTAGGTAGTGTGAGGTGCAGGCAGTGAGAGAGGGAAGCAGGCAGTGTGAAGTGCAGGGGGTGAGAGAGGGAATCAGGCAGTGTGAGGTGCAGGGGGTGAGAGAGGGAAGCAGGTAGTGTGAGGTGCAGGGGGTGAGAGAGGGAAGCAGGCAGTGTGAAGTGCAGGGAGGGAGAGAGGGAAGCAGGCAGTGTAAGGTGCAGGGAGTGAGAGAGGGAAGTAGGTAGTGTGAGGTGCAGGGAGTGAGAGAGGGAAGTAGGTAGTGTGAGGTGCAGGGGGTGAGAGAGGGAAGCAGGCAGTGTGAGGTTCAGGGGGTGAGAGAGGGAAGCAGGCAGTGTGAGGTGCAGGGGGTGAGAGACGGAAGTGGGTAGTGTGAGGTGCAGGGAGTGAGAGAAGGAAGCAGGCAGTGTGAGGTGCAGGGAGTGAGAGAGGGAACCAGGCTGTGTGAGGTGCAGGCGGTGAGAGAGGAAAGTAGGCAGTGTGAGGTGCAGGGAGTGAGAGAGGGAAGCAGGCAGTGTGAAGTGCAGGAAGTGAGAGAGGGAATCAGGCAGTGTGAGGTGCAAGGGGTGAGAGAGGGAAGCAGGTAGTGTGAGGTGCAGGGGGTGAGAGAGAGAAGTAGGCAGTGGGAGGTACTGGGGTGGGAGAGGGAAGTAGGCAGTGTGAGGTGCAGGGAGTGAGAGAGGGAAGCAGGCAGTGTGAGGTGCAGGGGGTGGGTGAGGGAAGCAGGCAGTGTGAGGTGCAAGGGGTGGGTGAGGGAAGCAGGTTGTGTGAGGTGCAGGGAGTGAGAGAGGGAAGTAGGTAGTGTTAAGTGCAGGGGGTGAGAGAGGGAATCAGGCAGTGTGAGGTGCAGGGGGTGAGAGAGAGAAGTAGGCAGTGTGAGGTACTGGGGTGGGAGAGGGAAGTAGGCAGTGTGAGGTGCAGGGAGTGAGAGAGGGAAGCAGGCAGTGTGAGGTGCAGGGAGTGAGAGCGGGAAGTAGGTAGTGTGAGGTGCAGGGAGTGAGAGAGGGAAGCAGGCAGTGTGAGGTGCAGTCAGTGAGATATCAAAGTAGGTAGTGTGAGGTGGAGGGAGTGAGAGAGGGAAGCAGGCAGTGTGAGGTGCAGGGGGTGAGAGAGGGAAGTAGGTAGTGTGAGGTGCAGGGAGTGAGAGAGGGAACCAGGCATTGTGAGGTGCAGGGAGTGAGAGAGGGAAGCAGGCAGTGTGAGGTGCAGGGAGTGAGATAGGGAAGCAGGCAGTGTGAGGTGCAGGGAGTGAGAGAGGGAAGCAGGCGGTGTGAGGTGCAGGGGGTGGGTGAGGGAAGCAGGTAGTGTGAGGTGCCGGGGTGAGAGAGGGAAGCAGGTAGTGTAAGGTGAGGGGTGGTTGAGGAAAGTAGACAGTGTGAGGTGCTGGGGGTGGGAGAGGGAAGTAGCTAGTGTGATGTGCAGGGGGTGAGAGAGGGAAGTAGGTAGTGTGAGGTGCAGGGGGTGAGAGAGGGAAGCAGGCAGTGTGAGGTGCAGGGGGTGAGAGAGGGAATCAGGCAGTGTGAGGTGCATTGAGTGAGAGAGGGAAGCAGGCAGTGTGAGGTGCAGGGAGTGAGAGAGGGAACCAGGCAGTGTGAGGTGCAGGGGGTGAGAGAGGGAAGTAGGTAGTGTGAGGTGCAGGGAGTGAGAGAGGAAAGCAGGCAGTGTGAGGTGCAGGGGGTGAGAGAGGGAATCAGGCAGTGTGAGGTGCAGGGGGCGAGAGAGGGAAGCAGGTAGTGTGAGGTGCAGGGGGTGAGAGAGGGAAGCAGGCAGTGTGAGATGCAGGGAGGGAGAGAGGGAAGCAGGCAGTGTGAGGTGCAAGGAGTGAGAAAGGGAAGTAGGTAGTGTGAGGTGCAGGGGGTGAGAGAGGGAAGTAGGTAGTGTAATTTGCAGGGAGTGAGAGAGGGAAGCAGGCAGTGTGAGGTGCAGGGTGTGAGAGAGGGAAGTAGGTAGTGTGAGGTGCAGGTAGTGAGAGAGGGAAGTAGGTAGTGTGAGGTGCAGGGGGTGAGAGAGGGAAGTAGGTAGTGTGAGGTGCAGGTAGTGAGAGAGGGAAGTAGGCAGTGAGAGGTGCAGGGAGTGAGAGAGGGAAGCAGGCAGTGTGAGGTGCAGGGAGTAAGAGAGGGAACCAGGCAGTGTGAGGTGCAGGGGGTGAGAGAGGGAAGTAGGTAGTGTGAGGTGCAGGGCGTGAGAGAGGGAAGAAGGTAGTGTGAGGTGCAGGGAGTGAGAGAGTGAAGCAGGCAGTGTGAGGTGCAGGGGCTGAGAGAGGTAATCAGGCAGTGTGAGGTGCAGGGGGTGAGAGAGGGAAGCAGGTAGTGTGAGGTGCAGGGGGTGAGAGATGGAATCAGACAGTGTGAGGTGCAGGGGGGGAGAAAGAGAAGTAGGTAGTGTGAGGTGCAGGGAGTGAGAGAGGGAAGTAGGTAGTGTGAGGTGCAGGGAGTGAGAGAAGGAAGCAGGCAGTGTGAGGTGCAGGGAGTAAGAGAGGGAAGCGGGTAGTGTGAGGTGCAGGGAGTGAGAGAGGGAAGCAGGCAGTGTGAGGTGCAGGGAGGGAGAGAGGGAAGCAGGCAGTGTAAGGTGCAGGGAGTGAGAGAGGGAAGTAGGTAGTGTGAGGTGCAGGGAGTGAGAGAGGGAAGCAGGTAGTGTGAGGTGCAGGGGGTGAGAGAGGGAAGCAGGCAGTGTGAGGTTCAGGGGGTGAGAGAGGGAAGCAGGCAGTGTGAGGTGCAGGGGGTGAGAGAGGGAAGTGGGTAGTGTGAGGTGCAGGGAGTGAGAGAAGGAAGCAAGCAGTGTCAGGTGCAGGGAGTGAGAGAGGGAAGTGGGTAGTGTGAGGTGCAGGGAGTGAGAGAGGGAACCAGGCTGTGTGAGGTGCAGGCGGTGAGAGAGGAAAGTAGGCAGTGTGAGGTGCAGGGAGTGAGAGAGGGAAGCAGGCAGTGTGAAGTGCAGGAAGTGAGAGAGGGAATCAGGCAGTGTGAGGTGCAAGGGGTGAGAGAGGGAAGCAGGCAGTGTGAGGTGCAGGGGGTGAGAGAGAGAAGTAGGCAGTGGGAGGTACTGGGGTGGGAGAGGGAAGCAGGTAGTGTGAGGTGCCGGGGTGAGAGAGGGAAGCAGGCAGTGTGAGGTGCAGGGGGTGGGTGAGGGAAGCAGGCAGTGTGAGGTGCAAGGGGTGGGTGAGGGAAGCAGGTTGTGTGAGGTGCAGGGAGTGAGAGAGGGAAGTAGGTAGTGTTAGGTGCAGGGGGTGAGAGAGGGAATCAGGCAGTGTGAGGTGCAGGGGGTGAGAGAGAGAAGTAGGCAGTGTGAGGTACTGGGGTGGGAGAGGGAAGTAGGCAGTGTGAGGTGCAGGGAGTGAGAGAGGGAAGCAGGCAGTGTGAGGTGCAGGGGGTGCGTGAGGGAAGCAGGCAGTGTGAGGTGCAAGGGGTGGGTGAGGGAAGCAGGTAGTGTGCGGTCCAGGGGATGAGAGAGGGAAGTAGGTAGTGTGAGGTGCGGGGAGTGAGAGAGGAAACCAGGCATTGTGAGGTGCAGCGAGTGAGAGAGGGAAGCAGGCAGTGTGAGGTGCAGGGAGTGAGAGCGGGAAGTAGGTAGTGTGAGGTGCAGGGAGTGAGAGAGGGAAGCAGGCAGTGTGAGGTGCAGGGAGTGAGATATCAAAGTAGGTAGTGTGAGGTGCAGGGAGTGAGAGAGGGAAGCAGGCAGTGTGAGGTGCAGGGGGTGAGAGAGGGAAGTAGGTAGTGTGAGGTGCAGGGAGTGAGAGAGGGAACCAGGCATTGTGAGGTGCAGGGAGTGAGAGAGGGAAGCAGGCAGTGTGAGGTGCAGGGAGTGAGATAGGGAAGCAGGCAGTGTGAGGTGCAGGGAGTGAGAGAGGGAAGCAGGCGGTGTGAGGTGCAGGGGGTGGGGGAGGGAAGCAGGTTGTGTGAGGTGCCGGGGTGAGAGAGGGAAGCAGGTAGTGTAAGGTGAGGGGGTGGTTGAGGAAAGTAGACAGTGTGAGGTGCTGGGGGTGGGAGACGGAAGTAGCTAGTGTGATGTGCAGGGGGTGAGAGAGGGAAGTAGGTAGTGTGAGGTGCAGGGGGTGAGAGAGGGAAGCAGGCAGTGTGAGGTGCAGGGGGTGAGAGAGGGAATCAGGCAGTGTGAGGTGCATTGAGTGAGAGAGGGAAGCAGGCAGTGTGAGGTGCAGGGAGTGAGAGAGGGAACCAGGCAGTGTGAGGTGCAGGGGGTGAGAGAGGGAAGTAGGTAGTGTGAGGTGCAGGGAGTGAGAGAGGGAAGCAGGCAGTGTGAGGTGCAGGGGATGAGAGAGGGAATCAGGCAGTGTGAGGTGCAGGGGGCGAGAGAGGGAAGCAGGTAGTGTGAGGTGCAGGGGGTGAGAGAGGGAAGCAGGCAGTGTGAGGTGCAAGGAGGGAGAGAGGGAAGCAGGTAGTGTGAGGTGCAGGTAGTGAGAGAGGGAAGTAGGTAGTGTGAGGTGCAGGGGGTGAGAGAGGGAAGTAGGTAGTGTGAGGTGCAGGGGGTGAGAGAAAAAAGCAGGCAGTGTGAGGTACAGGGTGTGAGAGAGGGAAGTAGGTAGTGTGAGGTGCAGGTAGTGAGAGAGGGAAGTAGGTAGTGTGAGGTGCAGGGGGTGAGAGAGGGAAGTAGGTAGTGTGAGGTGCAGGTAGTGAGAGAGGGAAGTAGGCAGTGAGAGGTGCAGGGAGTGAGAGAGGGAAGCAGGCAGTGTGAGGTGCAGGGAGTGAGAGAGGGAACCAGGCAGTGTGAGGTGCAGGGGGTGAGAGAGGGAAGTAGGTAGTGTGAGGTGCAGGGAGTGAGAGAGGGAAGAAGGTAGTGTGAGGTGCAGGGAGTGAGAGAGTGAAGCAGGCAGTGTGAGGTGCAGGGGCTGAGAGAGGTAATCAGGCAGTGTGAGGTGCAGGGGGTGAGAGAGGGAAGCAGGTAGTGCGAGGTGCAGGGGGTGAGAGATGGAATCAGACAGTGTGAGGTGCAGGGGGTGAGAAAGAGAAGTAGGTAGTGTGAGGTGCAGGGAGTGAGAGAGGGAAGTAGGTAGTGTGATGTGCAGGGAGTGAGAGAAGGAAGCAGGCAGTGTGAGGTGCAGGGAGTAAGAGAGGGAAGCGGGTAGTGTGAGGTGCAGGGAGTGAGAGAGGGAAGCAGGCAGTGTGTGGTGCAGGGAGTGAAAGAGGGAAGTAGGCAGTGTGAGGTGCAAGGAGTGAGAGAGGGAAGCAGGCAGTGTGAGGTGCAGGGAGTGAGAGAGGGAAGTAGGTAGTGTGAGGTGCAGGGAGTGAGAGAGGGAAGTAGGTAGTGTGAGGTGCAGGGAGAGAGAGAGGGAAGCAGGTAGTGTGCGGTGCAGGGAGTGAGAGAGGGAAGCAGGCAGTGTGAGGTGCAGGGAGTGAGAGAGGGAAGCAGGCAGTGTGAGGTGCAGAGAGTGAGAGAGGGAAGCAGGCAGTGTGAGGTGCAGGGAGTGAGAGAGGGAAGCAGGAAGTGTGAGTTGCAGGGAGTGAGAGAGCGAAGTAGGTTGTGTGAGGTGCAGGGAGTGAGAGAGGGAAGCAGGCAGTGTGAGGTGCAGGGAGTGAGAGAGGGAAGTAGGCAGTGTGAGGTGCAGGGAGTGAGAGAGGGAACCAGGCTGTGTGAGGTGCAGGGGGTGAGAGAGGAAAGTAGGCAGTGTGAGGTGCACGGAGTGAGAGAGGGAAGCAGGCAGTGTGAAGTGCAGGGGGTGAGAGAGGGAATCAGGCAGTGTGAGGTGCAAGGGGTGAGAGAGGGAAGCAGGCAGTGTGAGGTGCAGGGGGTGAGAGAGGGAAGTAGGTAGTGTGAGGTGCAGGGAGTGAGAGAGGGAAGCAGGCAGTGTGAGGTGCAGGGAGTGAGATATCAAAGTAGGTAGTGTGAGGTGGAGGGAGTGAGAGAGGGAAGCAGGCAGTGTGAGTTGCAGGGGGTGAGAGAGGGAAGTAGGTAGTGTGAGGTGCAGGGAGTGAGAGAGGGAACCAGGCATTGTGAGGTGCAGGGAGTGAGAGAGGGAAGCAGGCAGTGTGAGGTGCAGGGAGTGAGATAGGGAAGCAGGTAGTGTGAGGTGCAGGGAGTGAGAGAGGGAAGCAGGCGGTGTGAGGTGTAGGGGGTGGGTGAGGGAAGCAGGTAGTGTGAGGTGCCGGGGTGAGAGAGGGAAGCAGGTAGTGTAAGGTGAGGGGTTGGTTGAGGAAAGTAGACAGTGTGAGGTGCTGGGGGTGGGAGAGGGAAATAGCTAGTGTGATGTGCAGGGGGTGAGAGAGGGAAGTAGGTAGTGTGAGGTGCAGGGGGTGAGAGAGGGAAGCAGGCAGTGTGAGGTGCAGGGGGTGAGAGAGGGAATCAGGCAGTGTGAGGTGCATTGAGTGAGAGAGGGAAGCAGGCAGTGTGAGGTGCAGGGAGTGAGAGAGGGAACCAGGCAGTGTGAGGTGCAGGGGGTGAGAGAGGGAAGTAGGTAGTGTGAGGTGCAGGGAGTGAGAGAGGGAAGCAGGCAGTGTGAGGTGCAGGGGGTGAGAGAGGGAATCAGGCAGTGTGAGGTGCAGGGGGCGAGAGAGGGAAGCAGGTAGTGTGAGGTTCAGGGGGTGAGAGAGGGAAGCAGGCAGTGTGAGGTGCAGGGAGGGAGAGAGGGAAGCAGGCAGTGTGAGGTGCAGGGAGTGAGAAAGGGAAGTAGGTAGTATGAGGTGCAGAGGGTGAGAGAGGGAAGTAGGTAGTGTAATTTGCAGGGAGTGAGAGAGGGAAGCAGGCAGTGTGAGGTGCAGGGTGTGAGAGAGGGAAGTAGGTAGTGTGAGGTGCAGGTAGTGAGAGAGGGAAGTAGGTAGTGTGAGGTGCAGGGGTTGAGAGAGGGAAGTAGGTAGTGTGAGGTGCAGGTAGTGAGAGAGGGAAGTAGGCAGTGAGAGGTGCAGGTTGTGAGAGAGGGAAGCAGGCAGTGTGAGGTGCAGGGAGTGAGAGAGGGAACCAGGCAGTGTGAGGTGCAGGGGGTGAGAGAGGGAAGTAGGTAGTGTGAGGTGCAGGGAGTGAGAGAGGGAAGAAGGTAGTGTGAGGTGCAGGGAGTGAGAGAGTGAAGCAGGCAGTGTGAGGTGCAGGGGCTGAGAGAGGTAATCAGGCAGTGTGAGGTGCAGGGGGTGAGAGAGGGAAGCAGGTAGTGTGAGGTGCAGGGGGTGAGAGATGGAATCAGACAGTGTGAGGTGCAGGGGGTGAGAAAGAGAAGCAGGCAGTGTGAGGTGCAGGGGGTGGGTGAGGCAAGCAGGTAGTGTGAGGTGCCGGGGTGAGAGAGGGAAGCAGGTAGTGTAAGGTGAGGGGGTGGTTGAGGAAAGTAGACAGTGTGAGGTGCTGGGGGTGGGAGAGGGAAGTAGCTAGTGTGATGTGCAGGGGGTGAGAGAGGGAAGTAGGTAGTGTGAGGTGCAGGGGGTGAGAGAGGGAACCAGGCAGTGTGAGGTGCAGGGGGTGAGAGAGGGAATCAGGCAGTGTGAGGTGCATTGAGTGAGAGAGGGAAGCAGGCAGTGTGAGGTGCAGGGAGTGAGAGAGGGAACCAGGCAGTGTGAGGTGCAGGGGGTGAGAGATGGAAGTAGGTAGTGTGAGGTGCAGGGAGTGAGAGAGGGAAGCAGGCAGTGTGAGGTGCAGGGGGTGAGAGAGGGAATCAGGCAGTGTGAGGTGCAGGGGGCGAGAGAGGGAAGCAGGTAGTGTGAGGTGCAGGTGGTGAGAGAGGGAAGCAGGCAGTGTGAGGTGCAGGGAGGGAGAGAGGGAAGCAGGCAGTGTGAGGTGCAGGGAGTGAGAAAGGGAAGTAGGTAGTGTGAGGTGCAGGGGGTGAGAAAGGGAAGTAGGTAGTGTAATTTGCAGGGAGTGAGAGAGGGAAACAGGCAGTGTGAGGTGCAGGGTGTGAGAGAGGGAAGTAGGTAGTGTGAGGTGCAGGTAGTGAGAGAGGGAAGTAGGTAGTTTGAGGTGCAGGGGGTCAGAGAGGGAAGTAGGTAGTGTGAGGTGCAGGTAGTGAGAGAGGGAAGTAGGCAGTGAGAGGTGCAGGGAGTGAGAGAGGGAAGCAGGCAGTGTGAGGTGCAGGGAGTGAGAGAGGGAACCAGGCAGTGTGAGGTGCAGGGGGTGAGAGAGGGAAGTAGGTAGTGTGAGGTGCAGGGAGTGAGAGAGGGAAGAAGGTAGTGTGAGGTGCAGGGAGTGAGAGAGTGAAGCAGGCAGTGTGAGGTGCAGGGGCTGAGAGAGGTAATCAGGCAGTGTGAGGTGCAGGGGGTGAGAGAGGGAAGCAGGTAGTGTGAGGTGCAGGGGGTGAGAGATGGAATCAGACAGTGTGAGGTGCAGGGGGTGAGAAAGAGAAGTAGGTAGTGTGAGGTGCAGGGAGTGAGAGAGGGAAGTAGGTAGTGTGAGGTGCAGGGAGTGAGAGAAGGAAGCAGGCAGTGTGAGGTGCAGGGAGTAAGAGAGGGAAGCGGGTAGTGTGAGGTGCAGGGAGTGAGAGAGGGAAGCAGGCAGTGTGAGGTGCAGGGAGGGAGAGAGGGAAGCAGGCAGTGTAAGGTGCAGGGAGTGAGAGAGGGAAGTAGGTAGTGTGAGGTGCAGGGAGTGAGAGAGGGAAGCAGGTAGTGTGAGGTGCAGGGGGTGAGAGAGGGAAGCAGGCAGTGTGAGGTTCAGAGGGTGAGAGAGGGAAGCAGGCAGTGTGAGGTGCAGGGGGTGAGAGAGGGAAGTGGGTAGTGTGAGGTGCAGGGAGTGAGAGAAGGAAGCAGGCAGTGTGAGGTGCAGGGAGTGAGAGAGGGAAGTGGGTAGTGTGAGGTGCAGGGAGTGAGAGAGGGAACCAGGCTGTGTGAGGTGCAGGCGGTGAGAGAGGAAAGTAGGCAGTGTGAGGTGCAGGGAGTGTGAGAGGGAAGCAGGCAGTGTGAAGTGCAGGAAGTGAGAGAGGGAATCAGGCAGTGTGAGGTGCAAGGGGTGAGAGAGGGAAGCAGGCAGTGTGAGGTGCAGGGGGTGAGAGAGAGAAGTAGGCAGTGGGAGGTACTGGGGTGGGAGAGGGAAGTAGGCAGTGTGAGGTGCAGGGAGTGAGAGAGGGAAGCAGGCAGTGTGAGGTGCAGGGGGTGGGTGAGGGAAGCAGGCAGTGTGAGGTGCAAGGGGTGGGTGAGGGAAGCAGGTTGTGTGAGGTGCAGGGAGTGAGAGAGGGAAGTAGGTAGTGTTAGGTGCAGGGGGTGAGAGAGGGAATCAGGCAGTGTGAGGTGCAGGGGGTGAGAGAGAGAAGTAGGCAGTGTGAGGTACTGGGGTGGGAGAGGGAAGTAGGCAGTGTGAGGTGCAGGGAGTGAGAGAGGGAAGCAGGCAGTGTGAGGTGCAGGGGGTGGGTGAGGGAAGCAGGCAGTGTGAGGTGCAAGGGTTGGGTGAGGGAAGCAGGTAGTGTGCGGTCCAGGGGATGAGAGAGGGAAGTAGGTAGTGTGAGGTGCAGGGAGTGAGAGAGGAAACCAGGCATTGTGAGGTGCAGGTAGTGAGAGAGGGAAGCAGGCAGTGTGAGGTGCAGGGAGTGAGAGCGGGAAGTAGGTAGTGTGAGGTGCAGGGAGTGAGAGAGGGAAGCAGGCAGTGTGAGGTGTAGGGAGTGAGATATCAAAGTAGGTAGTGTGAGGTGCAGGGAGTGAGAGAGGGAAGCAGGCAGTGTGAGGTGCAGGGGGTGAGAGAGGGAAGTAGGTAGTGTGAGGTGCAGGGAGTGAGAGAGGGAACCAGGCATTGTGAGGTGCAGGGAGTGAGAGAGGGAAGCAGGCAGTGTGAGGTGCAGGGAGTGAGATAGGGAAGCAGGCAGTGTGAGGTGCAGGGAGTGAGAGAGGGAAGCAGGCGGTGTGAGGTGCAGGGGGTGGGTGAGGGAAGCAGGTTGTGTGAGGTGCCTGGGTGAGAGAGGGAAGCAGGTAGTGTAAGGTGAGGGGGTGGTTGAGGAAAGTAGACAGTGTGAGGTGCTGGGGGTGGGAGAGGGAAGTAGCTAGTGTGATGTGCAGGGGGTGAGAGAGGGAAGTAGGTAGTGTGAGGTGCAGGGGGTGAGAGAGGGAAGCAGGCAGTGTGAGGTGCAGGGGGTGAGAGAGGGAATCAGGCAGTGTGAGGTGCATTGAGTGAGAGAGGGAAGCAGGCAGTGTGAGGTGCAGGGAGTGAGAGAGGGAACCAGGCAGTGTGAGGTGCAGGGGGTGAGAGAGGGAAGTAGGTATTGTGAGGTGCAGGGAGTGAGAGAGGGAAGCAGGCAGTGTGAGGTGCAGGGGGTGAGAGAGGGAATCAGGCAGTGTGAGGTGCAGGGGGCGAGAGAGGGAAGCAGGTAGTGTGAGGTGCAGGGGGTGAGAGAGGGAAGCAGGCAGTGTGAGGTGCATGGAGGGAGAGAGGGAAGCAGGTAGTGTGAGGTGCAGGTAGTGAGAGAGGGAAGTAGGTAGTGTGAGGTGCAGGGGGTGAGAGAGGGAAGTAGGTAGTGTGAGGTGCAGGGGGTGAGAGAGGGAAGCAGGCAGTGTGAGGTGCAGGGTGTGAGAGAGGGAAGTAGGTAGTGTGAGGTGCAGGTAGTGAGAGAGGGAAGTAGGTAGTGTGAGGTGCAGGGGGTGATAGAGGGAAGTAGGTAGTGTGAGGTGCAGGTAGTGAGAGAGGGAAGTAGGCAGTGAGAGGTGCAGGGAGTGAGAGAGGGAAGCAGGCAGTGTGAGGTGCAGGGAGTGAGAGAGGGAACCAGGCAGTGTGAGGTGCAGGGGGTGAGAGAGGGAAGTAGGTAGTGTGAGGTGCAGGGAGTGAGAGAGGGAAGAAGGTAGTGTGAGGTGCAGGGAGTGAGAGAGTGAAGCAGGCAGTGTGAGGTGCAGGGGCTGAGAGAGGTAATCAGGCAGTGTGAGGTGCAGGGGGTGAGAGAGGGAAGCAGGTAGTGCGAGGTGCAGGGGGTGAGAGATGGAATCAGACAGTGTGAGGTGCAGGGGGTGAGAAAGAGAAGTAGGTAGTGTGAGGTGCAGGGAGTGAGAGAGGGAAGTAGGTAGTGTGAGGTGCAGGGAGTGAGAGAAGGAAGCAGGCAGTGTGAGGTGCAGGGAGTAAGAGAGGGAAGCGGGTAGTGTGAGGTGCAGGGAGTGAGAGAGGGAAGCAGGCAGTGTGAGGTGCAGGGAGGGAGAGAGGGAAGCAGGCAGTGTAAGGTGCAGGGAGTGAGAGAGGGAAGTAGGTAGTGTGAGGTGCAGGGAGTGAGAGAGGGAAGCAGGTAGTGTGAGGTGCTAGGGGGTGAGAGAGGGAAGCAGGCAGTGTGAGGTTCAGGGGGTGAGAGAGGGAAGCAGGCAGTGTGAGGTGCAGGGGGTGAGAGAGGGAAGTGGGTAGTGTGAGATGCAGTGAGTGAGAGAAGGAAGCAGGCAGTGTGAGGTGCAGGGAGTGAGAGAGGGAAGTGGGTAGTGTGAGGTGCAGGGAGTGAGAGAGGGAACCAGGCTGTGTGAGGTGCAAGCGGTGAGAGAGGAAAGTAGGCAGTGTGAGGTGCAGGGAGTGAGAGAGGGAAGCAGGCAGTGTGAAGTGCAGGAAGTGAGAAAGGGAATCAGGCAGTGTGAGGTGCAAGGGGTGAGAGAGGGAAGCAGGCAGTGTGAGGTGCAGGGGGTGAGAGAGAGAAGTAGGCAGTGGGAGGTACTGGGGAGGGAGAGGGAAGTAGGCAGTGTGAGGTGCAGGGAGTGAGAGAGGGAAGCAGGCAGTGTGAGGTGCAGGGGGTGGGTGATGGAAGCAGGCAGTGTGAGGTGCAAGGGGTGGGTGAGGGAAGCAGGTTGTGTGAGGTGCAGGGAGTGAGAGAGGGAAGTAGGTAGTGTTAGGTGCAGGGGGTGAGAGAGGGAATCAGGCAGTGTGAGGTGCAGGGGGTGAGAGAGAGAAGTAGGCAGTGTGAGGTCCTGGGGTGGGAGAGGGAAGTAGGCAGTGTGAGGTGCAGGGAGTGAGAGAGGGAAGCAGGCAGTGTGAGGTGCAGGGGGTGGGTGAGGGAAGCAGGTAGTGTGCGGTCCAGGGGATGAGAGAGGGAAGTAGGTAGTGTGAGGTGCAGGGAGTGAGAGAGGAAACCCGGCATTGTGAGGTGCAGGGAGTGAGAGAGGGAAGCAGGCAGTGTGAGGTGCAGGGAGTGAGAGCGGGAAGTAGGTAGTGTGAGGTGCAGGGAGTGAGAGAGGGAAGCAGGCAGTGTGAGGTGCAGGGAGTGAGATATCAAAGTAGGTAGTGTGAGGTGGAGGGAGTGAGAGAGGGAAGCAGGCAGTGTGAGGTGCAGGGGGTGAGAGAGGGAAGTAGGTAGTGTGAGGTGCAGGGAGTGAGAGAGGGAACCAGGCATTGTGAGGTGCAGGGAGTGAGAGAGGGAAGCAGGCAGTGTGAGGTGCAGGGAGTGAGATAGGGAAGCAGGCAGTGTGAGGTGCAGGGAGTGAGAGAGGGAAGCAGGCGGTGTGAGGTGCAGGGGGTGGGTGAGGCAAGCAGGTAGTGTGAGGTGCCGGGGTGAGAGAGGGAAGCAGGTAGTGTAAGGTGAGGGGGTGGTTGAGGAAAGTAGACAGTGTGAGGTGCTGGGGGTGGGAGAGGGAAGTAGCTAGTGTGATGTGCAGGGGGTGAGAGAGGGAAGTAGGTAGTGTGAGGTGCAGGGGGTGAGAGAGGGAATCAGGCAGTGTGAGGTGCAGGGGGTAAGAGAGGGAATCAGGCAGTGTGAGGTGCATTGAGTGAGAGAGGGAAGCAGGCAGTGTGAGGTGCAGGGAGTGAGAGAGGGAACCAGGCAGTGTGAGGTGCAGGGGCTGAGAGAGGGAAGTAGGTAGTGTGAGGTGCAGGGAGTGAGAGAGGGAAGCAGGCAGTGTGAGGTGCAGGGGGTGAGAGAGGGAATCAGGCAGTGTGAGGTGCAGGGGGCGAGAGAGGGAAGCAGGTACTGTGAGGTGCAGGGGGTGAGAGAGGGAAGCAGGCAGTGTGAGGTGCATGGAGGGAGAGAGGGAAGCAGGTAGTGTGAGGTGCAGGTAGTGAGAGAGGGAAGTAGGGAGTGTGAGGTGCAGGGGGTGAGAGAGGGAAGTAGGTAGTGTGAGGTGCAGGGGGTGAGAGAGGGAAGCAGGCAGTGTGAGGTGCAGGGTGTGAGAGAGGGAAGTAGGTAGTGTGAGGTGCAGGTAGTGAGAGAGGGAAGTAGGTAGTGTGAGGTGCAGGGGGTGAGAGAGGGAAGTAGGTAGTGTGAGGTGCAGGTAGTGAGAGAGGGAAGTAGGCAGTGAGAGGTGCAGGGAGTGAGAGAGGGAAGCAGGCAGTGTGAGGTGCAGGGAGTGAGAGAGGGAACCAGGCAGTGTGAGGTGCAGGGGGTGAGAGAGGGAAGTAGGTAGTGTGAGGTGCAGGGAGTGAGAGAGGGAAGAAGGTAGTGTGAGGTGCAGGGAGTGAGAGAGTGAAGCAGGCAGTGTGAGGTGCAGGGGCTGAGAGAGGTAATCAGGCAGTGTGAGGTGCAGGGGGTGAGAGAGGGAAGCAGGTAGTGTGAGGTGCAGGGGGTGAGAGATGGAATCAGACAGTGTGAGGTGCAGGGGGTGAGAAAGAGAAGTAGGTAGTGTGAGGTGCAGGGAGTGAGAGAGGGAAGTAGGTAGTGTGAGGTGCAGGGAGTGAGAGAAGGAAGCAGGCAGTGTGAGGTGCAGGGAGTAAGAGAGGGAAGCGGGTAGTGTGAGGTGCAGGGAGTGAGAGAGGGAAGCAGGCAGTGTGAGGTGCAGGGAGGGAGAGAGGGAAGCAGGCAGTGTAAGGTGCAGGGAGTGAGAGAGGGAAGTAGGTAGTGTGAGGTGCAGGGAGTGAGAGAGGGAAGCAGGTAGTGTGAGGTGCAGGGGGTGAGAGAGGGAAGCAGGCAGTGTGAGGTTCAGGGGGTGAGAGAGGGAAGCAGGCAGTGTGAGGTGCAGGGGGTGAGAGAGGGAAGTGGGTAGTGTGAGATGCAGTGAGTGAGAGAAGGAAGCAGGCAGTGTGAGGTGCAGGGAGTGAGAGAGGGAAGTGGGTAGTGTGAGGTGCAGGGAGTGAGAGAGGGAACCAGGCTGTGTGAGGTGCAAGCGGTGAGAGAGGAAAGTAGGCAGTGTGAGGTGCAGGGAGTGAGAGAGGGAAGCAGGCAGTGTGAAGTGCAGGAAGTGAGAGAGGGAATCAGGCAGTGTGAGGTGCAAGGGGTGAGAGAGGGAAGCAGGCAGTGTGAGGTGCAGGGGGTGAGAGAGAGAAGTAGGCAGTGGGAGGTACTGGGGTGGGAGAGGGAAGTAGGCAGTGTGAGGTGCAGGGAGTGAGAGAGGGAAGCAGGCAGTGTGAGGTGCAGGGGGTGGGTGAGGGAAGCAGGCAGTGTGAGGTGCAAGGGGTGGGTGAGGGAAGCAGGTTGTGTGAGGTGCAGGGAGTGAGAGAGGGAAGTAGGTAGTGTTAGGTGCAGGGGGTGAGAGAGGGAATCAGGCAGTGTGAGGTGCAGGGGGTGAGAGAGAGAAGTAGGCAGTGTGAGGTACTGGGGTGGGAGAGGGAAGTAGGCAGTGTGAGGTGCAGGGAGTGAGAGAGGGAAGCAGGCAGTGTGAGGTGCAGGGGGTGGGTGAGGGAAGCAGGTAGTGTGCGGTCCAGGGGATGAGAGAGGGAAGTAGGTAGTGTGAGGTGCAGGGAGTGAGAGAGGAAACCCGGCATTGTGAGGTGCAGGGAGTGAGAGAGGGAAGCAGGCAGTGTGAGGTGCAGGGAGTGAGAGCGGGAAGTAGGTAGTGTGAGGTGCAGGGAGTGAGAGAGGGAAGCAGGCAGTGTGAGGTGCAGGGAGTGAGATATCAAAGTAGGTAGTGTGAGGTGGAGGGAGTGAGAGAGGGAAGCAGGCAGTGTGAGGTGCAGGGGGTGAGAGAGGGAAGTAGGTAGTGTGAGGTGCAGGGAGTGAGAGAGGGAACCAGGCATTGTGAGGTGCAGGGAGTGAGAGAGGGAAGCAGGCAGTGTGAGGTGCAGGGAGTGAGATAGGGAAGCAGGCAGTGTGAGGTGCAGGGAGTGAGAGAGGGAAGCAGGCGGTGTGAGGTGCAGGGGGTGGGTGAGGCAAGCAGGTAGTGTGAGGTGCCGGGGTGAGAGAGGGAAGCAGGTAGTGTAAGGTGAGGGGGTGGTTGAGGAAAGTAGACAGTGTGAGGTGCTGGGGGTGGGAGAGGGAAGTAGCTAGTGTGATGTGCAGGGGGTGAGAGAGGGAAGTAGGTAGTGTGAGGTGCAGGGGGTGAGAGAGGGAAGCAGGCAGTGTGAGGTGCAGGGGGTAAGAGAGGGAATCAGGCAGTGTGAGGTGCATTGAGTGAGAGAGGGAAGCAGGCAGTGTGAGGTGCAGGGAGTGAGAGAGGGAACCAGGCAGTGTGAGGTGCAGGGGCTGAGAGAGGGAAGTAGGTAGTGTGAGGTGCAGGGAGTGAGAGAGGGAAGCAGGCAGTGTGAGGTGCAGGGGGTGAGAGAGGGAATCAGGCAGTGTGAGGTGCAGGGGGCGAGAGAGGGAAGCAGGTACTGTGAGGTGCAGGGGGTGAGAGAGGGAAGCAGGCAGTGTGAGGTGCATGGAGGGAGAGAGGGAAGCAGGTAGTGTGAGGTGCAGGTAGTGAGAGAGGGAAGTAGGTTATGTGAGGTGCAGGGGGTGAGAGAGGGAAGTAGGTAGTGTGAGGTGCAGGGGGTGAGAGAGGGAAGCAGGCAGTGTGAGGTGCAGGGTGTGAGAGAGGGAAGTAGGTAGTGTGAGGTGCAGGTAGTGAGAGAGGGAAGTAGGTAGTGTGAGGTGCAGGGGGTGAGAGAGGGAAGTAGGTAGTGTGAGGTGCAGGTAGTGAGAGAGGGAAGTAGGCAGTGAGAGGTGCAGGGAGTGAGAGAGGGAAGCAGGCAGTGTGAGGTGCAGGGAGTGAGAGAGGGAACCAGGCAGTGTGAGGTGCAGGGGGTGAGAGAGGGAAGTAGGTAGTGTGAGGTGCAGGGAGTGAGAGAGGGAAGAAGGTAGTGTGAGGTGCAGGGAGTGAGAGAGTGAAGCAGGCAGTGTGAGGTGCAGGGGCTGAGAGAGGTAATCAGGCAGTGTGAGGTGCAGGGGGTGAGAGAGGGAAGCAGGTAGTGCGAGGTGCAGGGGGTGAGAGATGGAATCAGACAGTGTGAGGTGCAGGGGGTGAGAAAGAGAAGTAGGTAGTGTGAGGTGCAGGGAGTGAGAGAGGGAAGTAGGTAGTGTGAGGTGCAGGGAGTGAGAGAAGGAAGCAGGCAGTGTGAGGTGCAGGGAGTAAGAGAGGGAAGCGGGTAGTGTGAGGTGCAGGGAGTGAGAGAGGGAAGCAGGCAGTGTGAGGTGCAGGGAGGGAGAGAGGGAAGCAGGCAGTGTAAGGTGCAGGGAGTGAGAGAGGGAAGTAGGTAGTGTGAGGTGCAGGGAGTGAGAGAGGGAAGCAGGTAGTGTGAGGTGCAGGGGGTGAGAGAGGGAAGCAGGCAGTGTGAGGTTCAGGGGGTGAGAGAGGGAAGCAGGCAGTGTGAGGTGCAGGGGGTGAGAGAGGGAAGTGGGTAGTGTGAGATGCAGTGAGTGAGAGAAGGAAGCAGGCAGTGTGAGGTGCAGGGAGTGAGAGAGGGAAGTGGGTAGTGTGAGGTGCAGGGAGTGAGAGAGGGAACCAGGCTGTGTGAGGTGCAAGCGGTGAGAGAGGAAAGTAGGCAGTGTGAGGTGCAGGGAGTGAGAGAGGGAAGCAGGCAGTGTGAAGTGCAGGAAGTGAGAGAGGGAATCAGGCAGTGTGAGGTGCAAGGGGTGAGAGAGGGAAGCAGGCAGTGTGAGGTGCAGGGGGTGAGAGAGAGAAGTAGGCAGTGGGAGGTACTGGGGTGGGAGAGGGAAGTAGGCAGTGTGAGGTGCAGGGAGTGAGAGAGGGAAGCAGGCAGTGTGAGGTGCAGGGGGTGGGTGAGGGAAGCAGGCAGTGTGAGGTGCAAGGGGTGGGTGAGGGAAGCAGGTTGTGTGAGGTGCAGGGAGTGAGAGAGGGAAGTAGGTAGTGTTAGGTGCAGGGGGTGAGAGAGGGAATCAGGCAGTGTGAGGTGCAGGGGGTGAGAGAGAGAAGTAGGCAGTGTGAGGTACTGGGGTGGGAGAGGGAAGTAGGCAGTGTGAGGTGCAGGGAGTGAGAGAGGGAAGCAGGCAGTGTGAGGTGCAGGGGGTGGGTGAGGGAAGCAGGTAGTGTGCGGTCCAGGGGATGAGAGAGGGACGTAGGTAGTGTGAGGTGCAGGGAGTGAGAGAGGAAACCCGGCATTGTGAGGTGCAGGGAGTGAGAGAGGGAAGCAGGCAGTGTGAGGTGCAGGGAGTGAGAGCGGGAAGTAGGTAGTGTGAGGTGCAGGGAGTGAGAGAGGGAAGCAGGCAGTGTGAGGTGCAGGGAGTGAGATATCAAAGTAGGTAGTGTGAGGTGGAGGGAGTGAGAGAGGGAAGCAGGCAGTGTGAGGTGCAGGGGGTGAGAGAGGGAAGTAGGTAGTGTGAGGTGCAGGGAGTGAGAGAGGGAACCAGGCATTGTGAGGTGCAGGGAGTGAGAGAGGGAAGCAGGCAGTGTGAGGTGCAGGGAGTGAGATAGGGAAGCAGGCAGTGCCAGGTGCAGGGAGTGAGAGAGGGAAGCAGGCGGTGTGAGGTGCAGGGGGTGGGTGAGGCAAGCAGGTAGTGTGAGGTGCCGGGGTGAGAGAGGGAAGCAGGTAGTGTAAGGTGAGGGGGTGGTTGAGGAAAGTAGACAGTGTGAGGTGCAGGGGGTGAGAGAGGGAAGCAGGCAGTGTGAGGTGCATTGAGTGAGAGAGGGAAGCAGGCAGTGTGAGGTGCAGGGAGTGAGAGAGGGAACCAGGCAGTGTGAGGTGCAGGGGCTGAGAGAGGGAAGTAGGTAGTGTGAGGTGCAGGGAGTGAGAGAGGGAAGCAGGCAGTGTGAGGTGCAGGGGGTGAGAGAGGGAATCAGGCAGTGTGAGGTGCAGGGGGCGAGAGAGGGAAGCAGGTAGTGTGAGGTGCAGGGGGTGAGAGAGGGAAGCAGGCAGTGTGAGGTGCAGGGAGGGAGAGAGGGAAGCAGGCAGTGTGAGGTGCAGGGAGTGAGAAAGGGAAGTAGGTAGTGTGAGGTGCAGGGGGTGAGAGAGGGAAGTAGGTAGTGTAATTTGCAGGGAGTGAGAGAGGGAAGCAGGCAGTGTGAGGTGCAGGGTGTGAGAGAGGGAAGTAGGTAGTGTGAGGTGCAGGTAGTGAGAGAGGGAAGTAGGTAGTGTGAGGTGCAGGGGGTCAGAGAGGGAAGTAGGTAGTGTGAGGTGCAGGTAGTGAGAGAGGGAAGTAGGCAGTGAGAGGTGCAGGGAGTGAGAGAGGGAAGCAGGCAGTGTGAGGTGCAGGGAGTGAGAGAGGGAACCAGGCAGTGTGAGGTGCAGGGGGTGAGAGAGGGAAGTAGGTAGTGTGAGGTGCAGGGAGTGAGAGAGGGAAGAAGGTATTGTGAGGTGCAGGGAGTGAGAGAGTGAAGCAGGCAGTGTGAGGTGCAGGGGCTGAGAGAGGTAATCAGGCAGTGTGAGGTGTAGGGGGTGAGAGAGGGAAGCAGGTAGTGTGAGGTGCAGGGGGTGAGAGATGGAATCAGACAGTGTGAGGTGCAGGGGGTGAGAAAGAGAAGTAGGTAGTGTGAGGTGCAGGGAGTGAGAGAGGGAAGTAGGTATTGTGAGGTGCAGGGAGTGAGAGAAGGAAGCAGGCAGTGTGAGGTGCAGGGAGTAAGATAGGGAAGCGGGTAGTGTGAGGTGCAGGGAGTGAGAGAGGGAAGCAGGCAGTGTGAGGTGCAGGGAGGGAGAGAGAGAAGCAGGCAGTGTAAGGTGCAGGGAGTGAGAGAGGGAAGTAGGTAGTGTGAGGTGCAGGGAGTGAGAGAGGGAAGCAGGTAGTGTGAGGTGCAGGGGGTGAGAGAGGGAAGCAGGCAGTGTGAGGTTCAGGGGGTGAGAGAGGGAAGCAGGCAGTGTGAGGTGCAGGGGGTGAGAGAGGGAAGTGGGTAGTGTGAGGTGCAGGGAGTGAGAGAAGGAAGCAGGCAGTGTGAGGTGCAGGGAGTGAGAGAGGGAAGTGGGTAGTGTGAGGTGCAGGGAGTGAGAGAGGGAACCAGGCTGTGTGAGGTGCAGGCGGTGAGAGAGGAAAGTAGGCAGTGTGAGGTGCAGGAGTGAGAGAGGGAAGCAGGCAGTGTGAAGTGCAGGAAGTGAGAGAGGGAATCAGGCAGTGTGAGGTGCAAGGGGTGAGAGAGGGAAGCAGGCAGTGTGAGGTGCAGGGGGTGAGAGAGAGAAGTAGGCAGTGGGAGGTACTGGGGTGGGAGAGGGAAGTAGGCAGTGTGAGGTGCAGGGAGTGAGAGAGGGAAGCAGGCAGTGTGAGGTGCAGGGGGTGGGTGAGGGAAGCAGGCAGTGTGAGGTGCAAGGGGTGGGTGAGGGAAGCAGGTTGTGTGAGGTGCAGGGAGTGAGAGAGGGAAGTAGGTAGTGTTAGGTGCAGGGGGTGAGAGAGGGAATCAGGCAGTGTGAGGTGCAGGGGGTGAGAGAGAGAAGTAGGCAGTGTGAGGTACTGGGGTGGGAGAGGGAAGTAGGCAGTGTGAGGTGCAGGGAGTGAGAGAGGGAAGCAGGCAGTGTGAGGTGCAGGGGGTGGGTGAGGGAAGCAGGCAGTGTGAGGTGCAAGGGTTGGGTGAGGGAAGCAGGTAGTGTGCGGTCCAGGGGATGAGAGAGGGAAGTAGGTAGTGTGAGGTGCAGGGAGTGAGAGAGGAAACCAGGCATTGTGAGGTGCAGGTAGTGAGAGAGGGAAGCAGGCAGTGTGAGGTGCAGGGAGTGAGAGCGGGAAGTAGGTAGTGTGAGGTGCAGGGAGTGAGAGAGGGAAGCAGGCAGTGTGAGGTGCAGGGAGTGAGATATCAAAGTAGGTAGTGTGATGTGCAGGGAGTGAGAGAGGGAAGCAGGCAGTGTGAGGTGCAGGGGGTGAGAGAGGGAAGTAGGTAGTGTGAGGTGCAGGGAGTGAGAGAGGGAACCAGGCATTGTGAGGTGCAGGGAGTGAGAGAGGGAAGCAGGCAGTGTGAGGTGCAGGGAGTGAGATAGGGAAGCAGGCAGTGTGAGGTGCAGGGAGTGAGAGAGGGAAGCAGGCGGTGTGAGGTGCAGGGGGTGGGTGAGGGAAGCAGGTTGTGTGAGGTGCCGGGGTGAGAGAGGGAAGCAGGTAGTGTAAGGTGAGGGGGTGGTTGAGGAAAGTAGACAGTGTGAGGTGCTGGGGGTGGGAGAGGGAAGTAGCTAGTGTGATGTGCAGGGGGTGAGAGAGGGAAGTAGGTAGTGTGAGGTGCAGGGGGTGAGAGAGGGAAGCAGGCAGTGTGAGGTGCAGGGGGTGAGAGAGGGAATCAGGCAGTGTGAGGTGCATTGAGTGAGAGAGGGAAGCAGGCAGTGTGAGGTGCAGGGAGTGAGAGAGGGAACCAGGCAGTGTGAGGTGCAGGGGGTGAGAGAGGGAAGTAGGTAGTGTGAGGTGCAGGGAGTGAGAGAGGGAAGCAGGCAGTGTGAGGTGCAGGGGGTGAGAGAGGGAATCAGGCAGTGTGAGGTGCAGGGGGTGAGAGAGGGAAGCAGGTAGTGTGAGGTGCAGGGGGTGAGAGAGAGAAGCAGGCAGTGTGAGGTGCATGGAGGGAGAGAGGGAAGCAGGTAGTGTGAGGTGCAGGTAGTGAGAGAGGGAAGTAGGTAGTGTGAGGTGCAGGGGGTGAGAGAGGGAAGTAGGTAGTGTGAGGTGCAGGGGGTGAGAGAGGGAAGCAGGCAGTGTGAGGTGCAGGGTGTGAGAGAGGGAAGTAGGTAGTGTGAGGTGCAGGTAGTGAGAGAGGGAAGTAGGTAGTGTGAGGTGCAGGGGGTGAGAGAGGGAAGTAGGTAGTGTGAGGTGCAGGTAGTGAGAGAGGGAAGTAGGCAGTGAGAGGTGCAGGGAGTGAGAGAGGGAAGCAGGCAGTGTGAGGTGCAGGGAGTGAGAGAGGGAACCAGGCAGTGTGAGGTGCAGGGGGTGAGAGAGGGAAGTAGGTAGTGTGAGGTGCAGGGAGTGAGAGAGGGAAGAAGGTAGTGTGAGGTGAAGGGAGTGAGAAAGTGAAGCAGGCAGTGTGAGGTGCAGGGGCTGAGAGAGGTAATCAGGCAGTGTGAGGTGCAGGGGGTGAGAGAGAGAAGTAGGCAGTGTGAGGTACTGGGGTGGGAGAGGGAAGTAGGCAGTGTGAGGTGCAGGGAGTGAGAGAGGGAAGCAGGCAGTGTGAGGTGCAGGGGGTGGGTGAGGGAAGCAGGCAGTGTGAGGTGCAAGGGTTGGGTGAGGGAAGCAGGTAGTGTGCGGTCCAGGGGATGAGAGAGGGAAGTAGGTAGTGTGAGGTGCAGGGAGTGAGAGAGGAAACCAGGCATTGTGAGGTGCAGGTAGTGAGAGAGGGAAGCAGGCAGTGTGAGGTGCAGGGAGTGAGAGCGGGAAGTAGGTAGTGTGAGGTGCAGGGAGTGAGAGAGGGAAGCAGGCAGTGTGAGGTGCAGGGAGTGAGATATCAAAGTAGGTAGTGTGAGGTGCAGGGAGTGAGAGAGGGAAGCAGGCAGTGTGAGGTGCAGGGGGTGAGAGAGGGAAGTAGGTAGTGTGAGGTGCAGGGAGTGAGAGAGGGAACCAGGCATTGTGAGGTGCAGGGAGTGAGAGAGGGAAGCAGGCAGTGTGAGGTGCAGGGAGTGAGATAGGGAAGCAGGCAGTGTGAGGTGCAGGGAGTGAGAGAGGGAAGCAGGCGGTGTGAGGTGCAGGGGGTGGGTGAGGGAAGCAGGTTGTGTGAGGTGCC
This sequence comes from Taudactylus pleione, assembly GCA_031769625.1. Taxonomy (NCBI): domain Eukaryota; kingdom Metazoa; phylum Chordata; class Amphibia; order Anura; family Myobatrachidae; genus Taudactylus; species Taudactylus pleione. The sequence goes on along the minus strand of JAUIMM010000016.1, from coordinate 2,580,300 downwards.
GGGGTGAGAGAGGGAAGCAGGTAGTGTAAGGTGAGGGGGTGGTTGAGGAAAGTAGACAGTGTGAGGTGCTGGGGGTGGGAGAGGGAAGTAGCTAGTGTGATGTGCAGGGGGTGAGAGAGGGAAGTAGGTAGTGTGAGGTGCAGGGGGTGAGAGAGGGAAGCAGGCAGTGTGAGGTGCAGGGGGTGAGAGAGGGAATCAGGCAGTGTGAGGTGCATTGAGTGAGAGAGGGAAGCAGGCAGTGTGAGGTGCAGGGAGTGAGAGAGGGAACCAGGCAGTGTGAGGTGCAGGGGGTGAGAGAGGGAAGTAGGTAGTGTGAGGTGCAGGGAGTGAGAGAGGGAAGCAGGCAGTGTGAGGTGCAGGGGGTGAGAGAGGGAATCAGGCAGTGTGAGGTGCAGGGGGCGAGAGAGGGAAGCAGGTAGTGTGAGGTGCAGGGGGTGAGAGAGGGAAGCAGGCAGTGTGAGGTGCATGGAGGGAGAGAGGGAAGCAGGTAGTGTGAGGTGCAGGTAGTGAGAGAGGGAAGTAGGTAGTGTGAGGTGCAGGGGGTGAGAGAGGGAAGTAGGTAGTGTGAGGTGCAGGGGGTGAGAGAGGGAAGCAGGCAGTGTGAGGTGCAGGGTGTGAGAGAGGGAAGTAGGTAGTGTGAGGTGCAGGTAGTGAGAGAGGGAAGTAGGTAGTGTGAGGTGCAGGGGGTGAGAGAGGGAAGTAGGTAGTGTGAGGTGCAGGTAGTGAGAGAGGGAAGTAGGCAGTGAGAGGTGCAGGGAGTGAGAGAGGGAAGCAGGCAGTGTGAGGTGCAGGGAGTGAGAGAGGGAACCAGGCAGTGTGAGGTGCAGAGGGTGAGAGAGGGAAGTAGGTAGTGTGAGGTGCAGGGAGTGAGAGAGGGAAGAAGGTAGTGTGAGGTGCAGGGAGTGAGAAAGTGAAGCAGGCAGTGTGAGGTGCAGGGGCTGAGAGAGGTAATCAGGCAGTGTGAGGTGCAGGGGGTGAGAGAGGGAAGCAGGTAGTGCGAGGTGCAGGGGGTGAGAGATGGAATCAGACAGTGTGAGGTGCAGGGGGTGAGAAAGAGAAGTAGGTAGTGTGAGGTGCAGGGAGTGAGAGAGGGAAGTAGGTAGCGTGATGTGCAGGGAGTGAGAGAAGGAAGCAGGCAGTGTGAGGTGCAGGGAGTAAGAGAGGGAAGCGGGTAGTGTGAGATGCAGGGAGTGAGAGAGGGAAGCAGGCAGTGTGAGGTGCAGGGAGTGAAAGAGGGAAGTAGGCAGTGTGAGGTGCAAGGAGTGAGAGAGGGAAGCAGGCAGTGTGAGGTGCAGGGAGTGAGAGAGGGAAGTAGGTAGTGTGAGGTGCAGGGAGTGAGAGAGGGAAGTAGGTAGTGTGAGGTGCAGGGAGAGAGAGAGGGAAGCAGGTAGTGTGCGGTGCAGGGAGTGAGAGAGGGAAGCAGGCAGTGTGAGGTGCAGGGAGTGAGAGAGGGAAGCAGGCAGTGTGAGGTGCAGGGAGTGAGAGAGGGAAGCAGGCAGTGTGAGGTGCAGGGAGTGAGAGAGGGAAGCAGGTAGTGTGAGTTGCAGGGAGTGAGAGAGCGAAGTAGGTTGTGTGAGGTGCAGGGAGTGAGAGAGGGAAGCAGGCAGTGTGAGGTGCAGGGAGTGAGAGAGAGAAGTAGGCAGTGTGAGGTGCAGGGAGTGAGAGAGGGAACCAGGCTGTGTGAGGTGCAGGGGGTGAGAGAGGAAAGTAGGCAGTGTGAGGTGCACGGAGTGAGAGAGGGAAGCAGGCAGTGTGAAGTGCAGGGGGTGAGAGAGGGAATCAGGCAGTGTGAGGTGCAAGGGGTGAGAGAGGGAAGTAGGTAGTGTGAGGTGCAGGGGGTGAGAGAGGGAAGTAGGTAGTGTGAGGTGCAGGTAGTGAGAGAGGGAAGTAGGCAGTGAGAGGTGCAGGGAGTGAGAGAGGGAAGCAGGCAGTGTGAGGTGCAGGGAGTGAGAGAGGGAACCAGGCAGTGTGAGGTGCAGAGGGTGAGAGAGGGAAGTAGGTAGTGTGAGGTGCAGGGAGTGAGAGAGGGAAGAAGGTAGTGTGAGGTGCAGGGAGTGAGAAAGTGAAGCAGGCAGTGTGAGGTGCAGGGGCTGAGAGAGGTAATCAGGCAGTGTGAGGTGCAGGGGGTGAGAGAGGGAAGCAGGTAGTGCGAGGTGCAGGGGGTGAGAGATGGAATCAGACAGTGTGAGGTGCAGGGGGTGAGAAAGAGAAGTAGGTAGTGTGAGGTGCAGGGAGTGAGAGAGGGAAGTAGGTAGTGTGATGTGCAGGGAGTGAGAGAAGGAAGCAGGCAGTGTGAGGTGCAGGGAGTAAGAGAGGGAAGCGGGTAGTGTGAGATGCAGGGAGTGAGAGAGGGAAGCAGGCAGTGTGAGGTGCAGGGAGTGAAAGAGGGAAGTAGGCAGTGTGAGGTGAAAGGAGTGAGAGAGGGAAGCAGGCAGTGTGAGGTGCAGGGAGTGAGAGAGGGAAGTAGGTAGTGTGAGGTGCAGGGAGTGAGAGAGGGAAGTAGGTAGTGTGAGGTGCAGGGAGAGAGAGCGGGAAGCAGGTAGTGTGCGGTGCAGGGAGTGAGAGAGGGAAGCAGGCAGTGTGAGGTGCAGGGAGTGAGAGAGGGAAGCAGGCAGTGTGAGGTGCAGGGAGTGAGAGAGGGAAGCAGGCAGTGTGAGGTGCAGGGAGTGAGAGAGGGAAGCAGGTAGTGTGAGTTGCAGGGAGTGAGAGAGCGAAGTAGGTTGTGTGAGGTGCAGGGAGTGAGAGAGGGAAGCAGGCAGTGTGAGGTGCAGGGAGTGAGAGAGGGAAGTAGGCAGTGTGAGGTGCAGGGAGTGAGAGAGGGAACCAGGCTGTGTGAGGTGCAGGGGGTGAGAGAGGAAAGTAGGCAGTGTGAGGTGCACGGAGTGAGAGAGGGAAGCAGGCAGTGTGAAGTGCAGGGGGTGAGAGAGGGAATCAGGCAGTGTGAGGTGCAAGGGGTGAGAGAGGGAAGCAGGCAGTGTGAGGTGCAGGGGGTGAGAGAGGGAAGTAGGTAGTGTGAGGTGCAGGGAGTGAGAGAGGGAAGCAGGCAGTGTGAGGTGCAGGGAGTGAGATATCAAAGTAGGTAGTGTGAGGTGGAGGGAGTGAGAGAGGGAAGCAGGCAGTGTGAGGTGCAGGGGGTGAGAGAGGGAAGTAGGTAGTGTGAGGTGCAGGGAGTGAGAGAGGGAACCAGGCATTGTGAGGTGCAGGGAGTGAGAGAGGGAAGCAGGCAGTGTGAGGTGCAGGGAGTGAGATAGGGAAGCAGGCAGTGTGAGGTGCAGGGAGTGAGAGAGGGAAGCAGGCGGTGTGAGGTGCAGGGGGTGGGTGAGGGAAGCAGGTAGTGTGAGGTGCCGGGGTGAGAGAGGGAAGCAGGTAGTGTAAGGTGAGGGGGTGGTTGAGGAAAGTAGACAGTGTGAGGTGCTGGGGGTGGGAGAGGGAAGTAGCTAGTGTGATGTGCAGGGGGTGAGAGAGGGAAGCAGGTAGTGTGAGGTGCAGGGGGTGAGAGAGGGAAGCAGGCAGTGTGAGGTGCAGGGGGTGAGAGAGGGAATCAGGCAGTGTGAGGTGCATTGAGTGAGAGAGGGAAGCAGGCAGTGTGAGGTGCAGGGAGTGAGAGAGGGAACCAGGCAGTGTGAGGTGCAGGGGGTGAGAGAGGGAAGTAGGTAGTGTGAGGTGCAGGGAGTGAGAGAGGGAAGCAGGCAGTGTGAGGTGCAGGGGGTGAGAGAGGGAATCAGGCAGTGTGAGGTGCAGGGGGCGAGAGAGGGAAGCAGGTAGTGTGAGGTGCAGGGGGTGAGAGAGGGAAGCAGGCAGTGTGAGGTGCAGGGAGGGAGAGAGGAAAGCAGGCAGTGTGAGGTGCAGGGGGTGAGAAAGAGAATGTAGGTAGTGTGAGGTGCAGGGAGTGAGAGAGGGAAGCAGGCAGTGTGAGGTGCAGGGAGTGAGATATCAAAGTAGGTAGTGTGAGGTGGAGGGAGTGAGAGAGGGAAGCAGGCAGTGGGAGGTGCAGGGGGTGAGAGAGGGAAGTAGGTAGTGTGAGGTGCAGGGAGTGAGAGAGGGAACCAGGCATTGTGAGGTGCAGGGAGTGAGAGAGGGAAGCAGGCAGTGTGAGGTGCAGGGAGTGAGATAGGGAAGCAGGCAGTGTGAGGTGCAGGGAGTGAGAGAGGGAAGCAGGCGGTGTGAGGTGTAGGGGGTGGGTGAGGGAAGCAGGTAGTGTGAGGTGCCGGGGTGAGAGAGGGAAGCAGGTAGTGTAAGGTGAGGGGGTGGTTGAGGAAAGTAGACAGTGTGAGGTGCTGGGGGTGGGAGAGGGAAATAGCTAGTGTGATGTGCAGGGGGTGAGAGAGGGAAGCAGGCAGTGTGAGGTGCAGGGGGTGAGAGAGGGAATCAGGCAGTGTGAGGTGCATTGAGTGAGAGAGGGAAGCAGGCAGTGTGAGGTGCAGGGAGTGAGAGAGGGAACCAGGCAGTGTGAGGTGCAGGGGGTGAGAGAGGGAAGTAGGTAGTGTGAGGTGCAGGGAGTGAGAGAGGGAAGCAGGCAGTGTGAGGTGCAGGGGGTGAGAGAGGGAATCAGGCAGTGTGAGGTGCAGGGGGCGAGAGAGGGAAGCAGGTAGTGTGAGGTGCAGGGGGTGAGAGAGGGAAGCAGGCAGTGTGAGGTGCAGGGAGGGAGAGAGGGAAGCAGGCAGTGTGAGGTGCAGGGAGTGAGAAAGGGAAGTAGGTAGTATGAGGTGCAGGGGGTGAGAGAGGGAAGTAGGTTGTGTAATTTGCAGGGAGTGAGAGAGGGAAGCAGGCAGTGTGAGGTGCAGGGTGTGAGAGAGGGAAGTAGGTAGTGTGAGGTGCAGTTAGTGAGAGAGGGAAGTAGGTAGTGTGAGGTGCAGGGGGTGAGAGAGGGAAGTAGGTAGTGTGAGGTGCAGGTAGTGAGAGAGGGAAGTAGGCAGTGAGAGGTGCAGTTTGTGAGAGAGGGAAGCAGGCAGTGTGAGGTGCAGGGAGTGAGAGAGGGAACCAGGCAGTGTGAGGTGCAGGGGGTGAGAGAGGGAAGTAGGTAGTGTGAGGTGCAGGGAGTGAGAGAGGGAAGAAGGTAGTGTGAGGTGCAGGGAGTGAGAGAGGGAAGCAGGCAGTGTGAGGTGCAGGGGCTGAGAGAGGTAATCAGGCAGTGTGAGGTGCAGGGGGTGAGAGAGGGAAGCAGGTAGTGTGAGGTGCAGGGGGTGAGAGATGGAATCAGACAGTGTGAGGTGCAGGGGGTGAGAAAGAGAAGTAGGTAGTGTGAGGTGCAGGGAGTGAGAGAGGGAAGTAGGTAGTGTGAGGTGCAGGGAGTGAGAGAAGGAAGCAGGCAGTGTGAGGTGCAGGGAGTAAGAGAGGGAAGCGGGTAGTGTGAGGTGCAGGGAGTGAGAGAGGGAAGCAGGCAGTGTGAGGTGCAGGGAGGGAGAGAGGGAAGCAGGCAGTGTAAGGTGCAGGGAGTGAGAGAGGGAAGTAGGTAGTGTGAGGTGCAGGGAGTGAGAGAGGGAAGCAGGTAGTGTGAGGTGCAGGGGGTGAGAGAGGGAAGCAGGCAGTGTGAGGTTCAGGGGGTGAGAGAGGGAAGCAGGCAGTGTGAGGTGCAGGGGGTGAGAGAGGGAAGTGGGTAGTGTGAGGTGCAGGGAGTGAGAGAAGGAAGCAGGCAGTGTGAGGTGCAGGGAGTGAGAGAGGGAAGTGGGTAGTGTGAGGTGCAGGGAGTGAGAGAGGGAACCAGGCTGTGTGAGGTGCAGGCGGTGAGAGAGGAAAGTAGGCAGTGTGAGGTGCAGGGAGTGAGAGAGGGAAGCAGGCAGTGTGAAGTGCAGGAAGTGAGAGAGGGAATCAGGCATTGTGAGGTGCAAGGGGTGAGAGAGGGAAGCAGGCAGTGTGAGGTGCAGGGGGTGAGAGAGAGAAGTAGGCAGTGGGAGGTACTGGGGTGGGAGAGGGAAGTAGGCAGTGTGAGGTGCAGGGAGTGAGAGAGGGAAGCAGGCAGTGTGAGGTGCAGGGGCTGGGTGAGGGAAGCAGGCAGTGTGAGGTGCAAGGGGTGGGTGAGGGAAGCAGGTTGTGTGAGGTGCAGGGAGTGAGAGAGTGAAGTAGGTAGTGTTAGGTGCAGGGGGTGAGAGAGGGAATCAGGCAGTGTGAGGTGCAGGGGGAGAGAGAGAGAAGTAGGCAGTGTGAGGTACTGGGGTGGGAGAGGGAAGTAGGCAGTGTGAGGTGCAGGGAGTGAGAGAGGGAAGCAGGCAGTGTGAGGTGCAGGGGGTGAGAGAGGGAAGCAGGCAGTGTGAGGTGCAGGGAAGGAGAGAGGGAAGCAGGCAGTGTGAGGTGCAGGGAGTGAGAAAGGGAAGTAGGTAGTGTGAGGTGCAGGGGGTGAGAGAGGGAAGTAGGTAGTGTGAGGTGCAGGTAGTGAGAGAGGGAAGTAGGTAGTGTGAGGTGCAGGGGGTGAGAGAGGGAAGTAGGTAGTGTGAGGTGCAGGTAGTGAGAGAGGGAAGTAGGCAGTGAGAGGTGCAGGGAGTGAGAGAGGGAAGCAGGCAGTGTGAGGTGCAGGGAGTGAGAGAGGGAACCAGGCAGTGTGAGGTGCAGGGGGTGAGAGAGGGAAGTAGGTAGTGTGAGGTGCAGGGAGTGAGAGAGGGAAGAAGGTAGTGTGAGGTGCAGGGAGTGAGAGAGTGAAGCAGGCAGTGTGAGGTGCAGGGGCTGAGAGAGGTAATCAGGCAGTGTGAGGTGCAGGGGGTGAGAGAGGGAAGCAGGTAGTGTGAGGTGCAGGGGGTGAGAGATGGAATCAGACAGTGTGAGGTGCAGGGGGTGAGAAAGAGATGTAGGTAGTGTGAGGTGCAGGGAGTGAGAGAGGGAAGTAGGTAGTGTGAGGTGCAGGGAGTGAGAGAAGGAAGCAGGCAGTGTGAGGTTCAGGGGGTGAGAGAGGGAAGCAAGCAGTGTGAGGTGCAAGGGGTGAGAGAGGGAAGTGGGTAGTGTGAGGTGCAGGGAGTGAGAGAAGGAAGCAGGCAGTGTGAGGTGCAGGGAGTGAGAGAGGGAAGTGGATAGTGTGAGGTGCAGGGAGTGAGAGAGGGAACCAGGCTGTGTGAGGTGCAGGTGGTGAGAGAGGAAAGTAGGCAGTGTGAGGTGCAGGGAGTGAGAGAGGGAAGCAGGAAGTGTGAAGTGCAGGAAGTGAGAGAGGGAATCAGGCAGTGTGAGGTGCAAGGGGTGAGAGAGGGAAGCAGGCAGTGTGAGGTGCAGTTGGTGAGAGAGAGAAGTAGGCAGTGGGAGGTACTGGGGTGGGAGAGGGAAGTAGGCAGTGTGAGGTGCAGGGAGTGAGAGAGGGAAGCAGGCAGTGTGAGGTGCAGGGGGTGGGTGAGGGAAGCAGGCAGTGTGAGGTGCAAGGGGTGGGTGAGGGATGCAGGTTGTGTGAGGTGCAGGGAGTGAGAGAGGGAAGTAGGTAGTGTTAGGTGCAGGGGGTGAGAGAGGGAATCAGGCAGTGTGAGGTGCAGGGGGTGAGAGAGAGAAGTAGGCAGTGTGAGGTACTGGGGTGGGAGAGGGAAGTAGGCAGTGTGAGGTGCAGGGAGTGAGAGAGGGAAGCAGGCAGTGTGAGGTGCAGGGGGTGGGTGAGGGAAGCAGGCAGTGTGAGGTGCAAGGGGTGGGTGAGGGAAGCAGGTAGTGTGCGGTCCAGGGGATAAGAGAGGGAAGTAGGTAGTGTGAGGTGCAGGGAGTGAGAGAGGAAACCAGGCATTGTGAGGTGCAGGGAGTGAGAGAGGGAAGCAGGCAGTGTGAGGTGCAGGGAGTGAGAGCGGGAAGTAGGTAGTGTGAGGTGCAGGGAGTGAGAGAGGGAAGCAGGCAGTGTGAGGTGCAGGGAGTGAGATATCAAAGTAGGTAGTGTGAGGTGCAGGGAGTGAGAGAGGGAAGCAGGCAGTGTGAGGTGCAGGGGGTGAGAGAGGGAAGTAGGTAGTGTGAGGTGCAGGGAGTGAGAGAGGGAACCAGGCATTGTGAGGTGCAGGGAGTGAGAGAGGGAAGCAGGCAGTGTGAGGTGCAGGGAGTGAGATAGGGAAGCAGGCAGTGTGAGGTGCAGGGAGTGAGAGAGGGAAGCAGGCGGTGTGAGGTGCAGGGGGTGGGTGAGGGAAGCAGGTTGTGTGAGGTGCCGGGGTGAGAGAGGGAAGCAGGTAGTGTAAGGTGAGGGGGTGGTTGAGGAAAGTAGACAGTGTGAGGTGCTGGGGGTGGGAGAGGGAAGTAGCTAGTGTGATGTGCAGGGGGTGAGAGAGGGAAGTAGGTAGTGTGAGGTGCAGGGGGTGAGAGAGGGAAGCAGGCAGTGTGAGGTGCAGGGGTGTGAGAGAGGGAATCAGGCAGTGTGAGGTGCATTGAGTGAGAGAGGGAAGCAGGCAGTGTGAGGTGCAGGGAGTGAGAGAGGGAACCAGGCAGTGTGAGGTGCAGGGGGTGAGAGAGGGAAGTAGGTAGTGTGAGGTGCAGGGAGTGAGAGAGGGAAGCAGGCAGTGTGAGGTGCAGGGGGTGAGAGAGGGAATCAGGCAGTGTGAGGTGCAGGGGGCGAGAGAGGGAAGCAGGTAGTGTGAGGTGCAGGGGGTGAGAGAGGGAAGCAGGCAGTGTGAGGTGCAGGGAGGGAGAGAGGGAAGCAGGCAGTGTGAGGTGCAGGGAGTGAGAAAGGGAAGTAGGTAGTATGAGGTGCAGGGGGTGAGAGAGGGAAGTAGGTAGTGTAATTTGCAGGGAGTGAGAGAGGGAAGCAGGCAGTGTGAGGTGCAGGGTGTGAGAGAGGGAAGTAGGTAGTGTGAGGTGCAGGTAGTGAGAGAGGGAAGTAGGTAGTGTGAGGTGCAGGGGGTGAGAGAGGGAAGTAGGTAGTGTAAGGTGCAGGTAGTGAGAGAGGGAAGTAGGCAGTGAGAGGTGCAGGTTGTGAGAGAGGGAAGCAGGCAGTGTGAGGTGCAGGGAGTGAGAGAGGGAACCAGGCAGTGTGAGGTGCAGGGGGTGAGAGAGGGAAGTAGGTAGTGTGAGGTGCAGGGAGTGAGAGAGGGAAGAAGGTAGTGTGAGGTGCAGGGAGTGAGAGAGTGAAGCAGGCAGTGTGAGGTGCAGGGGCTGAGAGAGGTAATCAGGCAGTGTGAGGTGCAGGGGGTGAGAGAGGGAAGCAGGTAGTGTGAGGTGCAGGGGGTGAGAGATGGAATCAGACAGTGTGAGGTGCAGGGGGTGAGAAAGAGTAGGTAGTGTGAGGTGCAGGGAGTGAGAGAGGGAAGTAGGTAGTGTGAGGTGCAGGGAGTGAGAGAAGGAAGCAGGCAGTGTGAGGTGCAGGGAGTAAGAGAGGGAAGCGGGTAGTGTGAGGTGCAGGGAGTGAGAGAGGGAAGCAGGCAGTGTGAGGTGCAGGGAGGGAGAGAGGGAAGCAGGCAGTGTAAGGTGCAGGGAGTGAGAGAGGGAAGTAGGTAGTGTGAGGTGCAGGGAGTGAGAGAGGGAAGCAGGTAGTGTGAGGTGCAGGGGGTGAGAGAGGGAAGCAGGCAGTGTGAGGTTCAGGGGGTGAGAGAGGGAAGCAGGCAGTGTGAGGTGCAGGGGGTGAGAGAGGGAAGTGGGTAGTGTGAGGTGCAGGGAGTGAGAGAAGGAAGCAGGCAGTGTGAGGTGCAGGGAGTGAGAGAGGGAAGTGGGTAGTGTGAGGTGCAGGGAGTGAGAGAGGGAACCAGGCTGTGTGAGGTGCAGGCGGTGAGAGAGGAAAGTAGGCAGTGTGAGGTGCAGGGAGTGAGAGAGGGAAGCAGGCAGTGTGAAGTGCAGGAAGTGAGAGAGGGAATCAGGCATTGTGAGGTGCAAGGGGTGAGAGAGGGAAGCAGGCAGTGTGAGGTGCAGGGGGTGAGAGAGAGAAGTAGGCAGTGGGAGGTACTGGGGTGGGAGAGGGAAGTAGGCAGTGTGAGGTGCAGGGAGTGAGAGAGGGAAGCAGGCAGTGTGAGGTGCAGGGGCTGGGTGAGGGAAGCAGGCAGTGTGAGGTGCAAGGGGTGGGTGAGGGAAGCAGGTTGTGTGAGGTGCAGGGAGTGAGAGAGGGAAGTAGGTAGTGTTAGGTGCAGGGGGTGAGAGAGGGAATCAGGCAGTGTGAGGTGCAGGGGGTGAGAGAGAGAAGTAGGCAGTGTGAGGTACTGGGGTGGGAGAGGGAAGTAGGCAGTGTGAGGTGCAGGGAGTGAGAGAGGGAAGCAGGCAGTGTGAGGTGCAGGGGGTGAGAGAGGGAAGCAGGCAGTGTGAGGTGCAGGGAAGGAGAGAGGGAAGCAGGCAGTGTGAGGTGCAGGGAGTGAGAAAGGGAAGTAGGTAGTGTGAGGTGCAGGGGGTGAGAGAGGGAAGTAGGTAGTGTGAGGTGCAGGTAGTGAGAGAGGGAAGTAGGTAGTGTGAGGTGCAGGGGGTGAGAGAGGGAAGTAGGTAGTGTGAGGTGCAGGTAGTGAGAGAGGGAAGTAGGCAGTGAGAGGTGCAGGGAGTGAGAGAGGGAAGCAGGCAGTGTGAGGTGCAGGGAGTGAGAGAGGGAACCAGGCAGTGTGAGGTGCAGGGGGTGAGAGAGGGAAGTAGGTAGTGTGAGGTGCAGGGAGTGAGAGAGGGAAGAAGGTAGTGTGAGGTGCAGGGAGTGAGAGAGTGAAGCAGGCAGTGTGAGGTGCAGGGGCTGAGAGAGGTAATCAGGCAGTGTGAGGTGCAGGGGGTGAGAGAGGGAAGCAGGTAGTGTGAGGTGCAGGGGGTGAGAGATGGAATCAGACAGTGTGAGGTGCAGGGGGTGAGAAAGAGAAGTAGGTAGTGTGAGGTGCAGGGAGTGAGAGAGGGAAGTAGGTAGTGTGAGGTGCAGGGAGTGAGAGAAGGAAGCAGGCAGTGTGAGGTTCAGGGGGTGAGATAGGGAAGCAAGCAGTGTGAGGTGCAAGGGGTGAGAGAGGGAAGTGGGTAGTGTGAGGTGCAGGGAGTGAGAGAAGGAAGCAGGCAGTGTGAGGTGCAGGGAGTGAGAGAGGGAAGTGGATAGTGTGAGGTGCAGGGAGTGAGAGAGGGAACCAGGCTGTGTGAGGTGCAGGCGGTGAGAGAGGAAAGTAGGCAGTGTGAGGTGCAAGGAGTGAGAGAGGGAAGCAGGAAGTGTGAAGTGCAGGAAGTGAGAGAGGGAATCAGGCAGTGTGAGGTGCAAGGGGTGAGAGAGGGAAGCAGGCAGTGTGAGGTGCAGTTGGTGAGAGAGAGAAGTAGGCAGTGGGAGGTACTGGGGTGGGAGAGGGAAGTAGGCAGTGTGAGGTGCAGGGAGTGAGAGAGGGAAGCAGGCAGTGTGAGGTGCAGGGGGTGGGTGAGGGAAGCAGGCAGTGTGAGGTGCAAGGGGTGGGTGAGGGATGCAGGTTGTGTGAGGTGCAGGGAGTGAGAGAGGGAAGTAGGTAGTGTTAGGTGCAGGGGGTGAGAGAGGGAATCAGGCAGTGTGAGGTGCAGGGGGTGAGAGAGAGAAGTAGGCAGTGTGAGGTACTGGGGTGGGAGAGGGAAGTAGGCAGTGTGAGGTGCAGGGAGTGAGAGAGGGAAGCAGGCAGTGTGAGGTGCAGGGGGTGGGTGAGGGAAGCAGGCAGTGTGAGGTGCAAGGGGTGGGTGAGGGAAGCAGGTAGTGTGCGGTCCAGGGGATGAGAGAGGGAAGTAGGTAGTGTGAGGTGCAGGGAGTGAGAGAGGAAACCAGGCATTGTGAGGTGCAGGGAGTGAGAGAGGGAAGCAGGCAGTGTGAGGTGCAGGGAGTGAGAGCGGGAAGTAGGTAGTGTGAGGTGCAGGGAGTGAGAGAGGGAAGCAGGCAGTGTGAGGTGCAGGGAGTGAGATATCAAAGTAGGTAGTGTGAGGTGCAGGGAGTGAGAGAGGGAAGCAGGCAGTGTGAGGTGCAGGGGGTGAGAGAGGGAAGTAGGTAGTGTGAGGTGCAGGGAGTGAGAGAGGGAACCAGGCATTGTGAGGTGCAGGGAGTGAGAGAGGGAAGCAGTCAGTGTGAGGTGCAGGGAGTGAGATAGGGAAGCAGGCAGTGTGAGGTGCAGGGAGTGAGAGAGGGAAGCAGGCGGTGTGAGGTGCAGGGGGTGGGTGAGGGAAGCAGGTTGTGTGAGGTGCCGGGGTGAGAGAGGGAAGCAGGTAGTGTAAGGTGAGGGGGTGGTTGAGGAAAGTAGACAGTGTGAGGTGCTGGGGGTGGGAGAGGGAAGTAGCTAGTGTGATGTGCAGGGGGTGAGAGAGGGAAGTAGGTAGTGTGAGGTGCAGGGGGTGAGAGTGGGAAGCAGGCAGTGTGAGGTGCAGGGGGTGAGAGAGGGAATCAGGCAGTGTGAGGTGCATTGAGTGAGAGAGGGAAGCAGGCAGTGTGAGGTGCAGGGAGTGAGAGAGGGAACCAGGCAGTGTGAGGTGCAGGGGGTGAGAGAGGGAAGTAGGTAGTGTGAGGTGCAGGGAGTGAGAGAGGGAAGCAGGCAGTGTGAGGTGCAGGGGGTGAGAGAGGGAAGTAGGTAGTGTGAGGTGCAGGGGGTGAGAGAGGGAAGTAGGTAGTGTGAGGTGCAGGGGGTGAGAGAGGGAAGCAGGCAGTGTGAGGTGCAGGGTGTGAGAGAGGGAAGTAGGTAGTGTGAGGTGCAGGTAGTGAGAGAGGGAAGTAGGTAGTGTGAGGTGCAGGGGGTGAGAGAGGGAAGTAGGTAGTGTGAGGTGCAGGGAGTGAGAGAGGGAAGCAGGTAGTGTAAGGTGAGGGGGTGGTTGAGGAAAGTAGACAGTGTGAGGTGCTGGGGGTGGGAGAGGGAAGTAGCTAGTGTGATGTGCAGGGGGTGAGAGAGGGAAGTAGGTAGTGTGAGGTGCAGGGGGTGAGAGAGGGAAGCAGGCAGTGTGAGGTGCAGGGGGTGAGAGAGGGAATCAGGCAGTGTGAGGTGCATTGAGTGAGAGAGGGAAGCAGGCAGTGTGAGGTGCAGGGAGTGAGAGAGGGAACCAGGCAGTGTGAGGTGCAGGGGGTGAGAGAGGGAAGTAGGTAGTGTGAGGTGCAGGGAGTGAGAGAGGGAAGCAGGCAGTGTGAGGTGCAGGGGGTGAGAGAGGGAAGTAGGTAGTGTGAGGTGCAGGGGGTGAGAGAGGGAAGTAGGTAGTGTGAGGTGCAGGGGGTGAGAGAGGGAAGCAGGCAGTGTGAGGTGCAGGGTGTGAGAGAGGGAAGTAGGTAGTGTGAGGTGCAGGTAGTGAGAGAGGGAAGTAGGTAGTGTGAGGTGCAGGGGGTGAGAGAGGGAAGTAGGTAGTGTAATTTGCAGGGAGTGAGAGAGGGACGCAGGCAGTGTGAGGTGCAGGGTGTGAGAGAGGGAAGTAGGTAGTGTGAGGTGCAGGTAGTGAGAGAGGGAAGTAGGTAGTGTGAGGTGCAGGGAGTGAGAGAGGGAAGCAGGCAGTGTGAGGTGCAGGGGGTGAGAGAGGGAATCAGGCAGTGTGAGGTGCAGGGGGCGAGAGAGGGAAGCAGGTAGTGTGAGGTGCAGGGGGTGAGAGAGGGAAGCAGGCAGTGTGAGTTGCAGGGAGGGAGAGAGGGAAGCAGGTAGTGTGAGGTGCAGGTAGTGAGAGAGGGAAGTAGGTAGTGTGAGGTGCAGGGGGTGAGAGAGGGAAGTAGGTAGTGTGAGGTGCAGGGGGTGAGAGAGGGAAGCAGGCAGTGTGAGGTGCAGGGTGTGAGAGAGGGAAGTAGGTAGTGTGAGGTGCAGGTAGTGAGAGAGGGAAGTAGGTAGTGTGAGGTGCAGGGGGTGAGAGAGGGAAGTAGGTAGTGTGAGGTGCAGGTAGTGAGAGAGGGAAGTAGGCAGTGAGAGGTGCAGGGAGTGAGAGAGGGAAGCAGGCAGTGTGAGGTGCAGGGAGTGAGAGAGGGAACCAGGCAGTGTGAGGTGCAGGGGGTGAGAGAGGGAAGTAGGTAGTGTGAGGTGCAGGGAGTGAGAGAGGGAAGAAGGTAGTGTGAGGTGCAGGGAGTGAGAGAGTGAAGCAGGCAGTGTGAGGTGCAGGGGCTGAGAGAGGTAATCAGGCAGTGTGAGGTGCAGGGGGTGAGAGAGGGAAGCAGGTAGTGCGAGGTGCAGGGGGTGAGAGATGGAATCAGACAGTGTGAGGTGCAGTGGGTGAGAAAGAGAAGTAGGTAGTGTGAGGTGCAGGGAGTGAGAGAGGGAAGTAGGTAGTGTGATGTGCAGGGAGTGAGAGAAGGAAGCAGGCAGTGTGAGGTGCAGGGAGTAAGAGAGGGAAGCGGGTAGTGTGAGGTGCAGGGAGTGAGAGAGGGAAGCAGGCAGTGTGAGGTGCAGGGAGTGAAAGAGGGAAGTAGGCAGTGTGAGGTGCAAGGAGTGAGAGAGGGAAGCAGGCAGTGTGAGGTGCAGGGAGTGAGAGAGGGAAGTAGGTAGTGTGAGGTGCAGGGAGTGAGAGAGGGAAGTAGGTAGTGTGAGGTGCAGGGAGAGAGAGAGGGAAGCAGGTAGTGTGCAGTGCAGGGAGTGAGAGAGGGAAGCAGGCAGTGTGAGGTGCAGGGAGTGAGAGAGGGAAGCAGGCAGTGTGAGGTGCAGGGAGTGAGAGAGGGAAGCAGGCAGTGTGAGGTGCAGGGAGTGAGAGAGGGAAGCAGGTAGTGTGAGTTGCAGGGAGTGAGAGAGCGAAGTAGGTTGTGTGAGGTGCAGGGAGTGAGAGAGGGAAGCAGGCAGTGTGAGGTGCAGGGAGTGAGAGAGGGAAGTAGGCAGTGTGAGGTGCAGGGAGTGAGAGAGGGAACCAGGCTGTGTGAGGTGCAGGGGGTGAGAGAGGAAAGTAGGCAGTGTGAGGTGCATGGAGTGAGAGAGGGAAGCAGGCAGTGTGAAGTGCAGGGGGTGAGAGAGGGAATCAGGCAGTGTGAGGTGCACGGGGTGAGAGAGGGAAGCAGGCAGTGTGAGGTGCAGGGGGTGAGAGAGGGAAGTAGGTAGTGTGAGGTGCAGGGAGTGAGAGAGGGAAGCAGGCAGTGTGAGGTGCAGGGAGTGAGATATCAAAGTAGGTAGTGTGAGGTGGAGGGAGTGAGAGAGGGAAGCAGGCAGTGTGAGGTGCAGGGGGTGAGAGAGGGAAGTAGGTAGTGTGAGGTGCAGGGAGTGAGAGAGGGAACCAGGCATTGTGAGGTGCAGGGAGTGAGAGAGGGAAGCAGGCAGTGTGAGGTGCAGGGAGTGAGATAGGGAAGCAGGCAGTGTGAGGTGCAGGGAGTGAGAGAGGGAAGCAGGCGGTGTGAGGTGCAGGGGGTGGGTGAGGGAAGCAGGTAGTGTGAGGTGCCGGGGTGAGAGAGGGAAGCAGGTAGTGTAAGGTGAGGGGGTGGTTGAGGAAAGTAGACAGTGTGAGGTGCTGCGGGTGGGAGAGGGAAGTAGCTAGTGTGATGTGCAGGGGGTGAGAGAGGGAAGTAGGTAGTGTGAGGTGCAGGGGGTGAGAGAGGGAAGCAGGATGTGTGAGGTGCAGGGGGTGAGAGAGGGAATCAGGCAGTGTGAGGTGCATTGAGTGAGAGAGGGAAGCAGGCAGTGTGAGGTGCAGGGGGTGAGAGAGGGAAGCAGGATGTGTGAGGTGCAGGGGGTGAGAGAGGGAATCAGGCAGTGTGAGGTGCATTGAGTGAGAGAGGGAAGCAGGCAGTGTGAGGTGCAGGGAGTGAGAGAGGGAACCAGGCAGTGTGAGTTGCAGGCGGTGAGAGAGGGAAGTAGGTAGTGTGAGGTGCAGGGAGTGAGAGAGGGAAGCAGGCAGTGTGAGGTGCAGGGGGTGAGAGAGGGAATCAGGCAGTGTGAGGTGCAGGGGGCGAGAGAGGGAAGCAGGTAGTGTGAGGTGCAGGGGGTGAGAGAGGGAAGCAGGCAGTGTGAGGTGCAGGGATCGAGAGAGGGAAGCAGGCAGTGTGAGGTGCAGGGAGTGAGAAAGGGAAGTAGGTAGTGTGAGGTGCAGGGGGTGAGAGAGGGAAGTAGGTAGTGTAATTTGCAGGGAGTGAGAGAGGGAAGCAGGCAGTGTGAGGTGCAGGGTGTGAGAGAGGGAAGTAGGTAGTGTGAGGTGCAGGTAGTGAGAGAGGGAAGTAGGTAGTGTGAGGTGCAGGGAGTGAGAGAGGGAAGCAGGCAGTGTGAGGTGCAGGGGGTGAGAGAGGGAATCAGGCAGTGTGAGATGCAGGGGGCGAGAGAGGGACGCAGGTAGTGTGAGGTGCAGGGGGTGAGAGAGGGAAGCAGGCAGTGTGAGGTGCAGGGAGGGAGAGAGGGAAGCAGGTAGTGTGAGGTGCAGGTAGTGAGAGAGGGAAGTAGGTAGTGTGAGGTGCAGGGGGTGAGAGAGGGAAGTAGGTAGTGTGAGGTGCAGGGGGTGAGAGAGGGAAGCAGGCAGTGTGAGGTGCAGGGTGTGAGAGAGGGAAGTAGGTAGTGTGAGGTGCAGGTAGTGAGAGAGGGAAGTAGGTAGTGTGAGGTGCAGGGGGTGAGAGAGGGAAGTAGGTAGTGTGAGGTGCAGGTAGTGAGAGAGGGAAGTAGGCAGTGAGAGGTGCAGGGAGTGAGAGAGGGAAGCAGGCAGTGTGAGGTGCAGGGAGTGAGAGAGGGAACCAGGCAGTGTGAGGTGCAGGGGGTGAGAGAGGGAAGTAGGTAGTGTGAGGTGCAGGGAGTGAGAGAGGGAAGAAGGTAGTGTGAGGTGCAGGGAGTGAGAGAGTGAAGCAGGCAGTGTGAGGTGCAGGGGCTGAGAGAGGTAATCAGGCAGTGTGAGGTGCAGGGGGTGAGAGAGGGAAGCAGGTAGTGCGAGGTGCAGGGGGTGAGAGATGGAATCAGACAGTGTGAGGTGCAGGGGGTGAGAAAGAGAAGTAGGTAGTGTGAGGTGCAGGGAGTGAGAGAGGGAAGTAGGTAGTGTGATGTGCAGGGAGTGAGAGAAGGAAGCAGGCAGTGTGAGGTGCAGGGAGTAAGAGAGGGAAGCGGGTAGTGTGAGGTGCAGGGAGTGAGAGAGGGAAGCAGGCAGTGTGAGGTGCAGGGAGTGAAAGAGGGAAGTAGGCAGTGTGAGGTGCAAGGAGTGAGAGAGGGAAGCAGGCAGTGTGAGGTGCAGGGAGTGAGAGAGGGAAGTAGGTAGTGTGAGGTGCAGGGAGTGAGAGAGGGAAGTAGGTAGTGTGAGGTGCAGGGAGAGAGAGAGGGAAGCAGGTAGTGTGCGGTGCAGGGAGTGAGAGAGGGAAGCAGGCAGTGTGAGGTGCAGGGAGTGAGAGAGGGAAGCAGGCAGTGTGAGGTGCAGGGAGTGAGAGAGGGAAGCAGGCAGTGTGAGGTGCAGGGAGTGAGAGAGGGAAGCAGGTAGTGTGAGTTGCAGGGAGTGAGAGAGCGAAGTAGGTTGTGTGAGGTGCAGGGAGTGAGAGAGGGAACCAGGCTGTGTGAGGTGCAGGGGGTGAGAGAGGAAAGTAGGCAGTGTGAGGTGCATGGAGTGAGAGAGGGAAGCAGGCAGTGTGAAGTGCAGGGGGTGAGAGAGGGAATCAGGCAGTGTGAGGTGCAAGGGGTGAGAGAGGGAAGCAGGCAGTGTGAGGTGCAGGGGGTGAGAGAGGGAAGTAGGTAGTGTGAGGTGCAGGGAGTGAGAGAGGGAAGCAGGCAGTGTGAGGTGCAGGGAGTGAGATATCAAAGTAGGTAGTGTGAGGTGGAGGGAGTGAGAGAGGGAAGCAGGCAGTGTGAGGTGCAGGGGGTGAGAGAGGGAAGTAGGTAGTGTGAGGTGCAGGGAGTGAGAGAGGGAACCAGGCATTGTGAGGTGCAGGGAGTGAGAGAGGGAAGCAGGCAGTGTGAGGTGAAGGGAGTGAGATAGGGAAGCAGGCAGTGTGAGGTGCAGGGAGTGAGAGAGGGAAGCAGGCGGTGTGAGGTGCAGGGGGTGGGTGAGGGAAGCAGGTAGTGTGAGGTGCCGGGGTGAGAGAGGGAAGCAGGTAGTGTAAGGTGAGGGGGTGGTTGAGGAAAGTAGACAGTGTGAGGTGCTGGGGGTGGGAGAGGGAAGTAGCTAGTGTGATGTGCAGGGGGTGAGAGAGGGAAGTAGGTAGTGTGAGGTGCAGGGGGTGAGAGAGGGAAGCAGGCAGTGTGAGGTGCAGGGGGTGAGAGAGGGAATCAGGCAGTGTGAGTTGTATTGAGTGAGAGAGGGAAGCAGGCAGTGTGAGGTGCAGGGAGTGAGAGAGGGAACCAGGCAGTGTGAGGTGCAGGGGGTGAGAGAGGGAAGTAGGTAGTGTGAGGTGCAGGGAGTGAGAGAGGGAAGCAGGCAGTGTGAGGTGCAGGGGGTGAGAGAGGGAATCAGGCAGTGTGAGGTGCAGGGGGCGAGAGAGGGAAGCAGGTAGTGTGAGGTGCAGGGGGTGAGAGAGGGAAGCAGGCAGTGTGAGGTGCAGGGAGGGAGAGAGGGAAGCAGGCAGTGTGAGGTGCAGGGAGTGAGAAAGGGAAGTAGGTAGTGTGAGGTGCAGGGGGTGAGAGAGGGAAGTAGGTAGTGTAATTTGCAGGGAGTGAGAGAGGGAAGCAGGCAGTGTGAGGTGCAGGGTGTGAGAGAGGGAAGTAGGTAGTGTGAGGTGCAGGTAGTGAGAGAGGGAAGTAGGTAGTGTGAGGTGCAGGGGGTGAGAGAGGGAAGTAGGTAGTGTGAGGTGCAGGTAGTGAGAGAGGGAAGTAGGCAGTGAGAGGTGCAGGGAGTGAGAGAGGGAAGCAGGCAGTGTGAGGTGCAGGGAGTGAGAGAGGGAACCAGGCAGTGTGAGGTGCAGGGGGTGAGAGAGGGAAGTAGGTAGTGTGAGGTGCAGGGAGTGAGAGAGGGAAGAAGGTAGTGTGAGGTGCAGGGAGTGAGAGAGTGAAGCAGGCAGTGTGAGGTGCAGGGGCTGAGAGAGGTAATCAGGCAGTGTGAGGTGCAGGGGGTGAGAGAGGGAAGGAGGTAGTGTGAGGTGCAGGGGGTGAGAGATGGAATCAGACAGTGTGAGGTGCAGGGGGTGAGAAAGAGAAGTCGGTAGTGTGAGGTGCAGGGAGTGAGAGAGGGAAGTAGGTAGTGTGAGGTGCAGGGAGTGAGAGAAGGAAGCAGGCAGTGTGAGGTGCAGGGAGTAAGAGAGGGAAGCGGGTAGTGTGAGGTGCAGGGAGTGAGAGAGGGAAGCAGGCAGTGTGAGGTGCAGGGAGGGAGAGAGGGAAGCAGGCAGTGTAAGGTGCAGGGAGTGAGAGAGGGAAGTAGGTAGTGTGAGGTGCAGGGAGTGAGAGAGGGAAGCAGGTAGTGTGAGGTGCAGGGGGTGAGAGAGGGAAGCAGGCAGTGTGAGGTTCAGGGGGTGAGAGAGGGAAGCAGGCAGTGTGAGGTGCAGGGGGTGAGAGAAGGAAGTGGGTAGTGTGAGGTGCAGGGAGTGAGAGAAGGAAGCAGGCAGTGTGAGGTGCAGGGAGTGAGAGAGGGAAGTGGGTAGTGTGAGGTGCAGGGAGTGAGAGAGGGAACCAGGCTGTGTGAGGTGCAGGCGGTGAGAGAGGAAAGTAGGCAGTGTGAGGTGCAGGGAGTGAGAGAGGGAAGCAGGCAGTTTGAAGTGCAGAAAGTGAGAGAGGGAATCAGGCAGTGTGAGGTGCAAGGGGTGAGAGAGGGAAGCAGGCAGTGTGAGGTGCAGGGGGTGAGAGAGAGGAGTAGGCAGTGGGAGGTACTCTGGTGGGAGAGGGAAGTAGGCAGTGTGAGGTGCAGGGAGTGAGAGAGGGAAGCAGGCAGTGTGAGGTGAAGGGGGTGGGTGAGGGAAGCAGGCAGTGTGAGGTGCAAGGGGTGGGTGAGGGAAGCAAGTTGTGTGAGGTGCAGGGAGTGAGAGAGGGAAGTAGGTAGTGTTAGGTGCAGGGGGTGAGAGAGGGAATCAGGCAGTGTGAGGTGCAGGGGGTGAGAGAGAGAAGTAGGCAGTGTGAGGTACTGGGGTGGGAGAGGGAAGTAGGCAGTGTGAGGTGCAGGGAGTGAGAGAGGGAAGCAGGCAGTGTGAGGTGCAGGGGGTGGGTGAGGGAAGCAGGCAGTGTGAGGTGCAAGGGGTGGGTGAGGGAAGCAGGTAGTGTGCGGTCCAGGGGATGAGAGAGGGAAGTAGGTAGTGTGAGGAGCAGGGAGTGAGAGAGGAAACCAGGCATTGTGAGGTGCAGGGAGTGAGAGAGGGAAGCAGGCAGTGTGAGGTGCAGGGAGTGAGAGCGGGAAGTAGGTAGTGTGAGGTGCAGGGAGTGAGAGAGGGAAGCAGGCAGTGTGAGGTGCAGGGAGTGAGATATCAAAGTAGGTAGTGTGAGGTGCAGGGAGTGAGAGAGGGAAGCAGGCAGTGTGAGGTGCAGGGGGTGAGAGAGGGAAGTAGGTAGTGTGAGGTGCAGGGAGTGAGAGAGGGAACCAGGCATTGTGAGGTGCAGGGAGTGAGAGAGGGAAGCAGGCAGTGTGAGGTGCAGGGAGTGAGAAAGGGAAGCAGGCAGTGTGAGGTGCAGGGAGTGAGAGAGGGAAGCAGGCGGTGAGAGAGGGAAGTAGGTAGTGTGAGGTGCAGGGAGTGAGAGAGGGAACCAGGCATTGTGAGGTGCAGGGAGTGAGAGAGGGAAGCAGGCAGTGTGAGGTGCAGGGAGTGAGAAAGGGAAGCAGGCAGTGTGAGGTGCAGGGAGTGAGAGAGGGAAGCAGGCGGTGTGAGGTGCAGGGGGTGGGTGAGGGAAGCAGGTTGTGTGAGGTGCCGGGGTGAGAGAGGGAAGCAGGTAGTGTAAGGTGAGGGTGTGTTTGAGGAAAGTAGACAGTGTGAGGTGCTGGGGGTGGTAGAGGGAAGTAGCTAGTGTGATGTGCAGGGGGTGAGAGAGGGAAGTAGGTAGTGTGAGGTGCAGGGGGTGAGAGAGGGAAGCAGGCAGTGTGAGGTGCAGGGGGTGAGAGAGGGAATCAGGCAGTGTGAGGTGCATTGAGTGAGAGAGGGAAGCAGGCAGTGTGAGGTGCAGGGAGTGAGAGAGGGAACCAGGCAGTGTGAGGTGCAGGGGGTGAGAGAGGGAAGTAGGTAGTGTGAGGTGCAGGGAGTGAGAGAGGGAAGCAGGCAGTGTGAGGTGCAGGGGGTGAGAGAGGGAATCAGGCAGTGTGAGGTGTAGGGGGCGAGAGAGGGAAGCAGGTAGTGTGAGGTGCAGGGGGTGAGAGAGGGAAGCAGGCAGTGTGAGGTGCAGGGAGGGAGAGAGGGAAGCAGGTAGTGTGAGGTGCAGGTAGTGAGAGAGGGAAGTAGGTAGTGTGAGGTGCAGGGGCTGAGAGAGGGAAGTAGGTAGTGTGAGGTGCAGGGGGTGAGAGAGGGAAGCAGGCAGTGTGAGGTGCAGGGTGTGAGAGAGGGAAGTAGGTAGTGTGAGGTGCAGGTAGTGAGAGAGGGAAGTAGGTAGTGTGAGGTGCAGGGGGTGAGAAAGGGAAGTAGGTAGTGTGAGGTGCAGGTAGTGAGAGAGGGAAGTAGGCAGTGAGAGGTGCAGGGAGTGAGAGAGGGAAGCAGGCAGTGTGAGGTGCAGGGAGTGAGAGAGGGAACCAGGCAGTGTGAGGTGCAGGGGGTGAGAGAGGGAAGTAGGTAGTGTGAGGTGCAGGGAGTGAGAGAGGGAAGAAGGTAGTGTGAGGTGCAGGGAGTGAGAGAGTGAAGCAGGCAGTGTGAGGTGCAGGGGCTGAGAGAGGTAATCAGGCAGTGTGAGGTGCAGGGGGTGAGAGAGGGAAGCAGGTAGTGCGAGGTGCAGGGGGTGAGAGATGGAATCAGACAGTGTGAGGTGCAGGGGGTGAGAAAGAGAAGTAGGTAGTGTGAGGTGCAGGGAGTGAGAGAGGGAAGTAGGTAGTGTGATGTGCAGGGAGTGAGAGAAGGAAGCAGGCAGTGTGAGGTGCAGGGAGTAAGAGAGGGAAGCGGGTAGTGTGAGGTGCAGGGAGTGAGAGAGGGAAGCAGGCAGTGTGAGGTGCAGGGAGTGAAAGAGGGAAGTAGGCAGTGTGAGGTGCAAGGAGTGAGAGAGGGAAGCAGGCAGTGTGAGGTGCAGGGAGTGAGAGAGGGAAGTAGGTAGTGTGAGGTGCAGGGAGTGAGAGAGGGAAGTAGGTAGTGTGAGGTGCAGGGAGAGAGAGAGGGAAGCAGGTAGTGTGCAGTGCAGGGAGTGAGAGAGGGAAGCAGGCAGTGTGAGGTGCAGGGAGTGAGAGAGGGAAGCAGGCAGTGTGAGGTGCAGGGAGTGAGAGAGGGAAGCAGGCAGTGTGAGGTGCAGGGAGTGAGAGAGGGAAGCAGGTAGTGTGAGTTGCAGGGAGTGAGAGAGCGAAGTAGGTTGTGTGAGGTGCACGGAGTGAGAGAGGGAAGCAGGCAGTGTGAGGTGCAGGGAGTGAGAGAGGGAAGTAGGCAGTGTGAGGTGCAGGGAGTGAGAGAGGGAACCAGGCTGTGTGAGGTGCAGGGGGTGAGAGAGGAAAGTAGGCAGTGTGAGGTGCATGGAGTGAGAGAGGGAAGCAGGCAGTGTGAAGTGCAGGGGGTGAGAGAGGGAATCAGGCAGTGTGAGGTGCAAGGGGTGAGAGAGGGAAGCAGGCAGTGTGAGGTGCAGGGGGTGAGAGAGGGAAGTAGGTAGTGTGAGGTGCAGGGAGTGAGAGAGGGAAGCAGGCAGTGTGAGGTGCAGGGAGTGAGATATCAAAGTAGGTAGTGTGAGGTGGAGGGAGTGAGAGAGGGAAGCAGGTAGTGTGAGGTGCAGGGAGTGAGAGAGGGAACCAGGCATTGTGAGGTGCAGGGAGTGAGAGAGGGAAGCAGGCAGTGTGAGGTGCAGGGAGTGAGATAGGGAAGCAGGCAGTGTGAGGTGCAGGGAGTGAGAGAGGGAAGCAGGCAGTGTGAGGTGCAGGGGGTGGGTGAGGGAAGCAGGTAGTGTGAGGTGCCAGGGTGAGAGAGGGAAGCAGGTAGTGTAAGGTGAGGGGGTGGTTGAGGAAAGTAGACAGTGTGAGGTGCTGGGGGTGGGAGAGGGAAGTAGCTAGTGTGATGTGCAGGGGGTGAGAGAGGGAAGTAGGTAGTGTGAGGTGCAGGGGGTGAGAGAGGGAAGCAGGCAGTGTGAGGTGCAGGGGGTGAGAGAGGGAATCAGGCAGTGTGAGGTGCATTGAGTGAGAGAGGGAAGCAGGCAGTGTGAGGTGCAGGGAGTGAGAGAGGGAACCAGGCAGTGTGAGGTGCAGGGGGTGAGAGAGGGAAGTAGGTAGTGTGAGGTGCAGGGAGTGAGAGAGGGAAGCAGGCAGTGTGAGGTGCAGGGGGTGAGAGAGGGAATCAGGCAGTGTGAGGTGCAGGGGGCGAGAGAGGGAAGCAGGTAGTGTGAGGTGCAGGGGGTGAGAGAGGGAAGCAGGCAGTTTGAGGTGCAGGGATCGAGAGAGGGAAGCAGGCAGTGTGAGGTGCAGGGAGTGAGAAAGGGAAGTAGGTAGTGTGAGGTGCAGGTGGTGAGAGAGGGAAGTAGGTAGTGTAATTTGCAGGGAGTGAGAGAGGGAAGCAGGCAGTGTGAGGTGCAGGGTGTGAGAGAGGGAAGTAGGTAGTGTGAGGTGCAGGTAGTGAGAGAGGGAAGTAGGTAGTGTGAGGTGCAGGGAGTGAGAGAGGGAAGCAGGCAGTGTGAGGTGCAGGGGGTGAGAGAGGGAATCAGGCAGTGTGAGGTGCAGGGGGCGAGAGAGGGAAGCAGGTAGTGTGAGGTGCAGGGGGTGAGAGAGGGAAGCAGGCAGTGTGAGGTGCAGGGAGGGAGAGAGGGAAGCAGGTAGTGTGAGGTGCAGGTAGTGAGAGAGGGAAGTAGGTAGTGTGAGGTGCAGGGGGTGAGAGAGGGAAGTAGGTAGTGTGAGGTGCAGGGGGTGAGAGAGGGAAGCAGGCAGTGTGAGGTGCAGGGTGTGAGAGAGGGAAGTAGGTAGTGTGAGGTGCAGGTAGTGAGAGAGGGAAGTAGGTAGTGTGAGGTGCAGGGGGTGAGAGAGGGAAGTAGGTAGTGTGAGGTGCAGGTAGTGAGAGAGGGAAGTAGGCAGTGAGAGGTGCAGGGAGTGAGAGAGGGAAGCAGGCAGTGTGAGGTGCAGGGAGTGAGAGAGGGAACCAGGCAGTGTGAGGTGCAGGGGGTGAGAGAGGGAAGTAGGTAGTGTGAGGTGCAGGGAGTGAGAGAGGGAAGAAGGTAGTGTGAGGTGCAGGGAGTGAGAGAGTGAAGCAGGCAGTGTGAGGTGCAGGGGCTGAGAGAGGTAATCAGGCAGTGTGAGGTGCAGGGGGTGAGAGAGGGAAGCAGGTAGTGCGAGGTGCAGGGGGTGAGAGATGGAATCAAACAGTGTGAGGTGCAGGGGGTGAGAAAGAGAAGTAGGTAGTGTGAGGTGCAGGGAGTGAGAGAGGGAAGTAGGTAGTGTGATGTGCAGGGAGTGAGAGAAGGAAGCAGGCAGTGTGAGGTGCAGGGAGTAAGAGAGGGAAGCGGGTAGTGTGAGGTGCAGGGAGTGAGAGAGGGAAGCAGGCAGTGTGAGGTGCAGGGAGTGAAAGAGGGAAGTAGGCAGTGTGAGGTGCAAGGAGTGAGAGAGGGAAGCAGGCAGTGTGAGGTGCAGGGAGTGAGAGAGGGAAGTAGGTAGTGTGAGGTGCAGGGAGTGAGAGAGGGAAGTAGGTAGTGTGAGGTGCAGGGAGAGAGAGAGGGAAGCAGGTAGTGTGCGGTGCAGGGAGTGAGAGAGGGAAGCAGGCAGTGTGAGGTGCAGGGAGTGAGAGAGGGAAGCAGGCAGTGTGAGGTGCGGGGAGTGAGAGAGGGAAGCAGGCAGTGTGAGGTGCAGGGAGTGAGAGAGGGAAGCAGGTAGTGTGAGTTGCAGGGAGTGAGAGAGCGAAGTAGGTTGTGTGAGGTGCAGGGAGTGAGAGAGGGAACCAGGCTGTGTGAGGTGCAGGGGCTGAGAGAGGAAAGTAGGCAGTGTGAGGTGCATGGAGTGAGAGAGGGAAGCAGGCAGTGTGAAGTGCAGGGGGTGAGAGAGGGAATCAGGCAGTGTGAGGTGCAAGGGGTGAGAGAGGGAAGCAGGCAGTGTGAGGTGCCGGGGGTGAGAGAGGGAAGTAGGTAGTGTGAGGTGCAGGGAGTGAGAGAGGGAAGCAGGCAGTGTGAGGTGCAGGGAGTGAGATATCAAAGTAGGTAGTGTGAGGTGGAGGGAGTGAGAGAGGGAAGCAGGCAGTGTGAGGTGCAGGGGGTGAGAGAGGGAAGTAGGTAGTGTGAGGTGCAGGGAGTGAGAGAGGGAACCAGGCATTGTGAGGTGCAGGGAGTGAGAGAGGGAAGCAGGCAGTGTGAGGTGAAGGGAGTGAGATAGGGAAGCAGGCAGTGTGAGGTGCAGGGAGTGAGAGAGGGAAGCAGGCGGTGTGAGGTGCAGGGGGTGGGTGAGGGAAGCAGGTAGTGTGAGGTGCCGGGGTGAGAGAGGGAAGCAGGTAGTGTAAGGTGAGGGTGTGGTTGAGGAAAGTAGACAGTGTGAGGTGCTGGGGGTGGGAGAGGGAAGTAGCTAGTGTGATGTGCAGGGGGTGAGAGAGGGAAGTAGGTAGTGTGAGGTGCAGGGGGTGAGAGAGGGAAGCAGGCAGTGTGAGGTGCAGGGGGTGAGAGAGGAAATCAGGCAGTGTGAGGTGCATTGAGTGAGAGAGGGAAGCAGGCAGTGTGAGGTGCAGGGAGTGAGAGAGGGAACCAGGCAGTGTGAGGTGCAGGGGGTGAGAGAGGGAAGTAGGTAGTGTGAGGTGCAGGGAGTGAGAGAGGGAAGCAGGCAGTGTGAGGTGCAGGGGGTGAGAGAGGGAATCAGGCAGTGTGAGGTGCAGGTGGCGAGAGAGGGAAGCAGGTAGTGTGAGGTGCAGGGGGTGAGAGAGGGAAGCAGGCAGTGTGAGGTGCAGGGAGGGAGAGAGGGAAGCAGGCAGTGTGAGGTGCAGGGAGTGAGAAAGGGAAGTAGGTAGTGTGAGGTGCAGGGGGTGAGAGAGGGAAGTAGGTAGTGTAATTTGCAGGGAGTGAGAGAGGGAAGCAGGCAGTGTGAGGTGCAGTGTGTGAGAGAGGGAAGTAGGTAGTGTGAGGTGCAGGTAGTGAGAGAGGGAAGTAGGTAGTGTGAGGTGCAGGGGGTGAGAGAGGGAAGTAGGTAGTGTGAGGTGCAGGTAGTGAGAGAGGGAAGTAGGCAGTGAGAGGTGCAGGGAGTGAGAGAGGGAAGCAGGCAGTGTGAGGTGCAGGGAGTGAGAGAGGGAACCAGGCAGTGTGAGGTGCAGGGGGTGAGAGAGGGAAGTAGGTAGTGTGAGGTGCAGGGAGTGAGAGAGGGAAGAAGGTAGTGTGAGGTGCAGGGAATGAGAGAGTGAAGCAGGCAGTGTGAGGTGCAGGGGCTGAGAGAGGTAATCAGGCAGTGTGAGGTGCAGGGGGTGAGAGAGGGAAGGAGGTAGTGTGAGGTGCAGGGGGTGAGAGATGGAATCAGACAGTGTGAGGTGCAGGGGGTGAGAAAGAGAAGTCGGTAGTGTGAGGTGCAGGGAGTGAGAGAGGGAAGTAGGTAGTGTGAGGTGCAGGGAGTGAGAGAAGGAAGCAGGCAGTGTGAGGTGCAGGGAGTAAGAGAGGGAAGCGGGTAGTGTGAGGTGCAGGGAGTGAGAGAGGGAAGCAGGCAGTGTGAGGTGCAGGGAGGGAGAGAGGGAAGCAGGCAGTGTAAGGTGCAGGGAGTGAGAGAGGGAAGTAGGTAGTGTGAGGTGCAGGGAGTGAGAGAGGGAAGCAGGTAGTGTGAGGTGCAGGGGGTGAGAGAGGGAAGCAGGCAGTGTGAGGTTCAGGGGGTGAGAGAGGGAAGCAGGCAGTGTGAGGTGCAGGGGGTGAGAGAAGGAAGTGGGTAGTGTGAGGTGCAGGGAGTGAGAGAAGGAAGCAGGCAGTGTGAGGTGCAGGGAGTGAGAGAGGGAAGTGGGTAGTGTGAGGTGCAGGGAGTGAGAGAGGGAACCAGGCTGTGTGAGGTGCAGGCGGTGAGAGAGGAAAGTAGGCAGTGTGAGGTGCAGGGAGTGAGAGAGGGAAGCAGGCAGTGTGAAGTGCAGAAAGTGAGAGAGGGAATCAGGCAGTGTGAGGTGCAAGGGGTGAGAGAGGGAAGCAGGCAGTGTGAGGTGCAGGGGGTGAGAGAGAGGAGTAGGCAGTGGGAGGTACTCTGGTGGGAGAGGGAAGTAGGCAGTGTGAGGTGCAGGGAGTGAGAGAGGGAAGCAGGCAGTGTGAGGTGCAGGGGGTGGGTGAGGGAAGCAGGCAGTGTGAGGTGCAAGGGGTGGGTGAGGGAAGCAGGTTGTGTGAGGTGCAGGGAGTGAGAGAGGGAAGTAGGTAGTGTTAGGTGCAGGGGGTGAGAGAGGGAATCAGGCAGTGTGAGGTGCAGGGGGTGAGAGAGAGAAGGAGGCAGTGTGAGGTACTGGGGTGGGAGAGGGAAGTAGGCAGTGTGAGGTGCAGGGAGTGAGAGAGGGAAGCAGGCAGTGTGAGGTGCAGGGGGTGGGTGAGGGAAGCAGGCAGTGTGAGGTGCAAGGGGTGGGTGAGGGAAGCAGGTAGTGTGCGGTCCAGGGGATGAGAGAGGGAAGTAGGTAGTGTGAGGTGCAGGGAGTGAGAGAGGAAACCAGGCATTGTGAGGTGCAGGGAGTGAGAGAGGGAAGCAGGTAGTGTGAGGTGCAGGGAGTGAGAGAGGGAAGCAGGCAGTGTGAGGTGCAGGGAGTGAGAGAGGGAAGTAGGCAGTGTGAGGTGCAGGGAGTGAGAGAGGGAAGTAGGCAGTGTGAGGTGCAGGGAGTGAGAGAGGGAAGCAGGTAGTGTGAGGTGCAGGGAGTGAGAGAGGGAAGTAGGTAGTGTGAGGTGCAGGGAGTGAGAGAGGGAAGCAGGCAGTGTGAGGTGCAGGGAGTGAGAGAGGGAAGCAGGCAGTGTGAGGTGCAGCGGGTGAGAGAGGGAATCAGGCAGTGTGAGGTGCAGGGGGTGAGAGAGGGAAGCAGGTAGTGTGAGGTGCAGGGGGTGAGAGATGGAATCAGACAGTGTGAGGTGCAGGGGGTGAGAAAGAGAAGAAGGCAGTGTGAGGTACTTGGGTGGGAGCGGGAAGCAGGCAGTGTGAAGTGCAGGGGGTGAGAGAGAGAAGTAGGCAGTGTGAGGCACTGGGGTGGGAGAGGTAAGTAGGCCGTGTGAGGTGCTGGGGTGGGAGAGGGAAGCAGGCAGAGTGAGGTGCAGGCGGTGGGTGAGGGAAGCAGGTAGTGTGAGGTGCCGGGGTGAGAGAGGGAAGCAGGGAGTGTAAGGGTGGGGGTGGTTGAGGAAAGTAGACAGTGTGAGGTGCTGGGGGTGGGAGAGGGAAGTAGCTAGTGTGAGGTGCAGGGAGTGAGAGAGGGAAGCAGGCAGTGTGAGGTGCAGGGAGTGAGAGAGGGAAGTAGGCAGTGTGAAGTGCAGGGAGTGAGAGAGGGAAGTAGGCAGTGTGAGGTGCAGGGAGTGAGAGAGGGAAGCAGGTAGTGTGAGGTGCAGGGAGTGAGAGAGGGAAGTAGGTAGTGTGAGGTGCAGGGAGTGAGAGAGGGAAGCAGGCAGTGTGAGGTGCAGGGAGAGAGAGAGGGAAGCAGGCAGTGTGAGGTGCAGCGGGTGAGAGAGGGAATCAGGCAGTGTGAGGTGCAGGGGGTGAGAGAGGGAAGCAGGTAGTGTGAGGTGCAGGGGGTGAGAGATGGAATCAGACAGTGTGAGGTGCAGGCGGTGAGAAAGAGAAGAAGGCAGTGTGAGGTACTTGGGTGGGAGCGGGAAGCAGGCAGTGTGAAGTGCAGGGGGTGAGAGAGAGAAGTAGGCAGTGTGAGGCACTGGGGTGGGAGAGGTAAGTAGGCCGTGTGAGGTGCTGGGGTGGGAGAGGGAAGCAGGCAGAGTGAGGTGCAGGGGGTGGGTGAGGGAAGCAGGTAGTGTGAGGTGCCGGGGTGAGAGAGGGAAGCAGGGAGTGTAAGGGTGGGGGTGGTTGAGGAAAGTAGACAGTGTGAGGTGCTGGGGGTGGGAGAGGGAAGTAGCTAGTGTGAGGTGCAGGGAGTGAGAGAGGGAAGCAGGCAGTGTGAGGTGCAAGGAGTGAGAGAGGGAAGCAGGCAGTGTGAGGTGCAGCGGGTGAGAGAGGGAATCAGGCAGTGTGAGGTGCAGGGGGTGAGAGAGGGAAGCAGGTAGTGTGAGGTGCAGGGGGTGAGAGATGGAATCAGACAGTGTAAGGTGCAGGCGGTGAGAAAGAGAAGAAGGCAGTGTGAGGTACTTGGGTGGGAGCGGGAAGCAGGCAGTGTGAAGTGCAGGGGGTGAGAGAGAGAAGTAGGCAGTGTGAGGCACTGGGGTGGGAGAGGTAAGTAGGCCGTGTGAGGTGCTGGGGTGGGAGAGGGAAGCAGGCAGAGTGAGGTGCAGGGGGTGGGTGAGGGAAGCAGGTAGTGTGAGGTGCCGGGGTGAGAGAGGGAAGCAGGGAGTGTAAGGGTGGGGGTGGTTGAGGAAAGTAGACAGTGTGAGGTGCTGGGGGTGGGAGAGGGAAGTAGCTAGTGTGAGGTGCAGGGAGTGAGAGAGGGAAGCAGGCAGTGTGAGGTGCAAGGAGTGAGAGAGTGAAGCAGGTAGTGTGAGTTGCAGGGAGTGAGAGAGGGAAATAGGTAGTGTGAGGTGCAGGGAGTGAGAGAGGGAAGCAGGCAGTGTGAGGTGCAGGGAGTGAGAGAGGGAAGAAGGCAGTGTGAGGTGCAGGGAGTGAGAGAGGGAACCAGGCTGTGTGAGGTGCAGGGGGTGAGAGAGGAAAGTAGGCAGTGTGAGGTGCACGGAGTGAGAGAAGCAGGCAATGTGAGGTGCAGGGAGTGAGAGAGGGAACCAGGCTGTGTGAGGTGCAGGGGGTGAGAGAGGAAAGTAGGCAGTGTGAGGTGCACAGAGTGAGAGAAGCAGGCAGTGTGAAGTGCAGGGGGTGAGAGAGGGAATCAGGCAGTGTGAGGTGCAAGGGGTGAGAGAGGGAAGCAGGCAATGTGAGGTGCAGGGGGTGAGAGAGGGAAGTAGGTAGTGTGAGGTGCAGGGAGTGAGAGAGGGAAGCAGGCAGTGTGAGGTGCAGGGGGTGAGAGAGAGGAGTAGGCAGTGCGAGGTATTGGGGTGGGAGAGGGAAGTAGGCAGTGTGAGGTGCTGAGGTGGGAGAGGGAATTAGGCAGTGTGAGGTGCAGGGGGTGGGTGAGGGAAGCAGGTAGTGTGAGGTGCCGGGGTGAGAGAGGGAAGCAGGTAGTGTAAGGTGAGGGGGTGGTTGAGGAAAGTAGACAGTGTGAGGTGCTGGGGGTGGGAGAGGGAAGCAGGCAGTGTGAGGTGCAGGGAGTGAGAGAGGGAAGCAGGTAGTGTAAGGTGCAGGGAGTGAGAGAGGGAAGTAGGCAGTGTGAGGTGCAGGGAGTGAGAGAGGGAACCAGGCTGTGTGAGGTGCAGGGGGTGAGAGAGGAAAGTAGGCAGTGTGAGGTGCACAGAGTGAGAGAAGCAGGCAGTGTGAAGTGCAGGGGGTGAGAGAGGGAAGCAGGCAGTGTGAGGTGCAGGGGGTGAGAGAGAGAAGTAGGCAGTGTGAGGTACTGGGGTGGGAGAGGGAAGTAGGCAGTGTGAGGTGCTGAGGTGGGAGAGGGAAGTAGGCAGTGTGAGGTGCAGGGGGTGGGTGAGGGAAGCAGGTAGTGTGAGGTGCCGGGGTGAGAGAGGGAAGCAGGTAGTGTAAGGTGAGGGGGTGGTTGAGGAAAGAAGACAGTGTGAGGTGCTGGGGGAGGGAGAGGGAAGTAGCTAGTGTGAGGTGCAGGTGGTGAGAGAGGGAAGTAGGCAGTGTGAGGTGCAGGGGGTGAGAGTGGGAAGCAGGCAGTATGAGGTGCAGGGGGTGAGAGAGGGAATCAGGCAGCGTGAGGTGCAGGGAGTGAGAGAGGGAACCAGGCAGTGTGAGGTGCAGGGAGTGAGAGAGGGAACTAGGTAGTGTGAGGTGCAGGGGTGAGAGAGGGAAGAAGGCAGTGTGAGGTGCAGGTTGTGAGAGAGGGAAGTAGGTAGTGTGAGGTGCAGGGAGTGAGAGAGGGAAGCAGGCAGTGTGAGGTGCAGGGAGTGAGAGAGGGAAGTAGGCAGTGTGAGGTGCAGGGAGTGAGAGAGGGAACCAGGCTGTGTGAGGTGCAGGGGGTGAGAGAGGAAAGTAGGCATTGTGAGGTGCACGGAGTGAGAGAGGGAAGCAGGCAGTGTGAAGTGCAGGGGGTGAGAGAGGGAATCAGGCAGTGTGAGGTGCCGGGGTGAGAGAGGGAAGCAGGTAGTGTAAGGTGAGGGGGTGTTTGAGGAAAGTAGACAGTGTGAGGTGCTGGGGGTGGGAGAGGGAAGTAGCTAGTGTGAGGTGCAGGTGGTGAGAGAGGGAAGTATGTAGTGTGAGGTGCAGGGGGTGAGAGTGGGAAGCAGGCAGTGTGAGGTGCAGGGGGTGAGAGAGGGAATCAGGCAGTGTGAGGTGCAGGTAGTGAGAGAGGGAACCAGGCAGTGTGAGGTGCAGGGAGTGAGAGAGGGAATTAGGTAGTGTGAGGTGCAGGGGGGTGAGAGAGGGAAGTATGTAGTGTGAGGTGCAGGGAGTGAGAGAGCGAAGCAGGCAGTGTAAGGTGCAGGGGGTGAGAGAGTGAATCAGGCAGTGTGAGGTGCAGGGGGTAAGAGAGGGAAGCAGGTAGTTTGAGGTGCAGGGGGTGAGAGAGGGAATCACACAGTGTGAGGTGCAGGGGGTGAGAAAGAGAAGTAGGTAGTGTGAGGTGCAAGGAGTGAAAGAGGGAAGTTGGTAGTGTGAGGTGGAGGGAGTGAGAGAAGGAAGCAGGCAGTGTGAGGTGCAGGGAGTTAGAAAGGGAAGTGGGTAGTTTGAGGTGCAGGGAGTGAGAGAGGGAAGCAGGCAGTGTGAGGTGCAGGGAGTGAGAGAGGGAAGTAGGCAGTGTGAGGTGCAGGGAGTGAGAGAGGGAAGTAGGCAGTGTGAGGTGCAGGGAGTGAGAGAGGGAAGCAGGTAGTGTGAGGTGCAGGGAGTGAGAGAAGGAAGTAGGTAGTGTGAGGTGCAGGGAGTGAGAGAGGGAAGCAGGCAGTGTGAGGTGCAGGGAGTGAGAGAGGGAACCAGGCAGTGTGAGGTGCAGGGAGTGAGAGAGGGAACTAGGTAGTGTGAGGTGCAGGGGTGAGAGAGGGAAGAAGGCAGTGTGAGGTGCAGGTTGTGAGAGAGGGAAGTAGGTAGTGTGAGGTGCAGGGAGTGAGAGAGGGAAGCAGGCAGTGTGAGGTGCAGGGAGTGAGAGAGGGAAGTAGGCAGTGTGAGGTGCAGGGAGTGAGAGAGGGAACCAGGCTGTGTGAGGTGCAGGGGGTGAGAGAGGAAAGTAGGCAGTGTGAGGTGCACGGAGTGAGAGAGGGAAGCAGGCAGTGTGAAGTGCAGGGGGTGAGAGAGGGAATCAGGCAGTGTGAGGTGCCGGGGTGAGAGAGGGAAGCAGGTAGTGTAAGGTGAGGGGGTGTTTGAGGAAAGTAGACAGTGTGAGGTGCTGGGGGTGGGAGAGGGAAGTAGCTAGTGTGAGGTGCAGGTGGTGAGAGAGGGAAGTATGTAGTGTGAGGTGCAGGGGGTGAGAGTGGGAAGCAGGCAGTGTGAGGTGCAGGGGGTGAGAGAGGGAATCAGGCAGTGTGAGGTGCAGGGAGTGAGAGAGGGAACCAGGCAGTGTGAGGTGCAGGGAGTGAGAGAGGGAACTAGGTAGTGTGAGGTGCAGGGGGTGAGAGAGGGAAGTATGTAGTGTGAGGTGCAGGGAGTGAGAGAGGGAAGCAGGCAGTGTAAGGTGCAGGGGGTGAGAGAGTGAATCAGGCAGTGTGAGGTGCAGGGGGTAAGAGAGGGAAGCAGGTAGTTTGAGGTGCAGGGGGTGAGAGAGGGAATCACACAGTGTGAGGTGCAGGGGGTGAGAAAGAGAAGTAGGTAGTGTGAGGTGCAAGGAGTGAAAGAGGGAAGTTGGTAGTGTGAGGTGGAGGGAGTGAGAGAAGGAAGCAGGCAGTGTGAGGTGCAGGGAGTTAGAAAGGGAAGTGGGTAGTGTGAGGTGCAGGGAGTGAGAGAGGGAAGCAGGCAGTGTGAGGTGTAGGGAGTGAGAGAGGGAAGTAGGTAGTGTGAGGTGCAGGGAGTGAGAGAGGGAAGCAGGCAGTGTGAGGTGCGGGGAGTGATAGAGGGAAGTAAGTAGTGTGAGGTGCAGGGAGTGAGAGAGGGAAGTAGGTAGTGTGAGGTGCAGGGAGTGAGAGAGGGAAGCAGGTAGTGTGAGGTGCAGGGAGTGAGAGAGGGAAGCAGGCAGTGTGAGGTGCAGGGAGTGAGAGAGGGAAGTAGGCAGTGTGAGGTGCAGGGAGTGAGAGAGGGAAGTAGGCAGTGTGAGGTGCAGGGAGTGAGAGAGGGAAGCAGGTAGTGTGAGGTGCAGGGAGTGAGAGAAGGAAGTAGGTAGTGTGAGGTGCAGGGAGTGAGAGAGGGAAGCAGGCAGTGTGAGGTGCAGGGAGAGAGAGAAGGAAGCAGGCAGTGTGAGGTGCAGCGGGTGAGAGAGGGAATCAGGCAGTGTGAGGTGCAGGGGGTGAGAGAGGGAAGCAGGTAGTGTGAGGTGCAGGGGGTGAGAGATGGAATCAGACAGTGTGAGGTGCAGGGGGTGAGAAAGAGAAGAAGGCAGTGTGAGGTACTTGGGTGGGAGCGGGAAGCAGGCAGTGTGAAGTGCAGGGGGTGAGAGAGGGAATCAGGCAGTGTTAGGTGCAAGGGGTGAGAGAGGGAAGCATGCAGTGTGAGGTGCTGGGGGTGAGAGAGAGAAGTAGGCAGTGTGAGGCACTGGGGTGGGAGAGGTAAGTAGGCCGTGTGAGGTGCTGGGGTGGGAGAGGGAAGCAGGCAGTGTGAGGTGCAGGGGTTGGGTGAGGGAAGCAGGTAGTGTGAGGTGCCGGGGTGAGAGAGGGAAGCAGGGAGTGTAAGGGTGGGGGTGGTTGAGGAAAGTAGACAGTGTGAGGTGCTGGGGGTGGGAGAGGGAAGTAGCTAGTGTGAGGTGCAGGGAGTGAGAGAGGGAAGCAGGCAGTGTGAGGTGCAGGGAGTGAGAGAGTGAAGCAGGTAGTGTGAGTTGCAGGGAGTGAGAGAGGGAAATAGGTAGTGTGAGGTGCAGGGAGTGAGAGAGGGAAGCAGGCAGTGTGAGGTGCAGGGAGTGAGAGAGGGAAGAAGGCAGTGTGAGGTGCAGGGAGTGAGAGAGGGAAGAAGGCAGTGTGAGGTGCAGGGAGTGAGAGAGGGAACCAGGCTATGTGAGGTGCAGGGGGTGAGAGAGGAAAGTAGGCAGTGTGAGGTGCACGGAGTGAGAGAAGCAGGCAGTGTGAAGTGCAGGGGGTGAGAGAGGGAATCAGGCAGTGTGAGGTGCCGGGGTGAGAGAGGGAAGCAGGTAGTGTAAGGTGAGGGGGTGTTTGAGGAAAGTAGACAGTGTGAGGTGCTGGGGGTGGGAGAGGGAAGTAGCTAGTGTGAGGTGCAGGTGGTGAGAGAGGGAAGTAGGTAGTGTGAGGTGCAGGGGGTGAGAGTGGGAAGCAGGCAGTGTGAGGTGCAGGGGGTGAGAGAGGGAATCAGGCAGTGTGAGGTGCAGGGATTGAGAGAGGGAACCAGGCAGTGTGAGGTGCAGGGAGTGAGAGAGGGAACTAGGTAGTGTGAGGTGCAGGGGGTGAGAGAGGGAAGTATGTAGTGTGAGGTGCAGGGAGTGAGAGAGGGAAGCAGGCAGTGTAAGGTGCAGGGGGTGAGAGAGTGAATCAGGCAGTGTGAGGTGCAGGGGGTGGGTGAGGGAAGCAGGTAGTGTGAGGTGCCGAGGTGAGAGAGGGAAGCAGGGAGTGTAAGGGTGGGGGTGGTTGAGGAAAGTAGACAGTGTGAGGTGCTGGGGGTGGGAGAGGGAAGTAGCTAGTGTGAGGTGCAGGGAGTGAGAGAGGGAAGCAGGCAGTGTGAGGTGCAGGGAGTGAGAGAGTGAAGCAGGTAGTGTGAGTTGCAGGGAGTGAGAGAGGGAAATAGGTAGTGTGAGGTGCAGGGAGTGAGAGAGGGAAGCAGGCAGTGTGAGGTGCAGGGAGTGAGAGAGGGAAGAAGGCAGTGTGAGGTGCAGGGAGTGAGAGAGGGAAGAAGGCAGTGTGAGGTGCAGGGAGTGAGAGAGGGAACCAGGCTGTGTGAGGTGCAGGGGGTGAGAGAGGAAAGTAGGCAGTGTGAGGTGCACGGAGTGAGAGAAGCAGGCAGTGTGAAGTGCAGGGGGTGAGAGAGGGAATCAGGCAGTGTGAGGTGCCGGGGTGAGAGAGGGAAGCAGGTAGTGTAAGGTGAGGGGGTGTTTGAGGAAAGTAGACAGTGTGAGGTGCTGGGGGTGGGAGAGGGAAGTAGCTAGTGTGAGGTGCAGGTGGTGAGAGAGGGAAGTAGGTAGTGTGAGGTGCAGGGGGTGAGAGTGGGAAGCAGGCAGTGTGAGGTGCAGGGGGTGAGAGAGGGAATCAGGCAGTGTGAGGTGCAGGGAGTGAGAGAGGGAACCAGGCAGTGTGAGGTGCAGGGAGTGAGAGAGGGAACTAGGTAGTGTGAGGTGCAGGGGGTGAGAGAGGGAAGTATGTAGTGTGAGGTGCAGGGAGATAGAGAGGGAAGCAGGCAGTGTAAGGTGCAGGGGGTGAGAGAGTGAATCAGGCAGTGTGAGGTGCAGGGGGTAAGAGAGGGAAGCAGTTAGTTTGAGGTGCAGAGGGTGAGAGAGGGAATCACACAGTGTGAGGTGCAGGGGGTGAGAAAGAGAAGTAGGTAGTGTGAGGTGCAAGGAGTTAAAGAGGGAAGTTGGTAGTGTGAGGTGGAGGGAGTGAGAGAAGGAAGCAGGCAGTGTGAGGTGCAGGGAGTGAGAAAGGGAAGTGGGTAGTGTGAGGTGCAGGGAGTGAGAGAGGGAAGCAGGCAGTGTGAGGTGCAGGGAGTGAGAGAGGGAAGTAGGTAGTGTGAGGTGCAGGGAGTGAGAGAGGGAAGCAGGCAGTGTGAGGTGCGGGGAGTGATAGAGGGAAGTAGGTAGTGTGAGGTGCAGGGAGTGAGAGAGGGAAGTAGGTAGTGTGAGGTGCAGGGAGTGAGAGAGGGAAGCAGGTAGTGTGAGGTGCAGGGAGTGAGAGAGGGAAGCAGGCAGTGTGAGGTGCAGGGAGTGAGAGAGGGAAGTAGGCAGTGTGAGGTGCAGGGAGTGAAAGAGGGAAGTAGGCAGTGTGAGGTGCAGGGAGTGAGAGAGGGAAGCAGGTAGTGTGAGGTGCAGGGAGTGAGAGAGGGAAGTAGGTAGTGTGAGGTGCAGGGAGTGAGAGAGGGAAGCAGGCAGTGTGAGGTGCAGGGAGAGAGAGAGGGAAGCAGGCAGTGTGAGGTGCAGCGGGTGAGAGAGGGAATCAGGCAGTGTGAGGTGCAGGGGGTGAGAGAGGGAAGCAGGTAGTGTGAGGTGCAGGGGGTGAGAGATGGAATCAGACAGTGTGAGGTGCAGGGGGTGAGAAAGAGAAGAAGGCAGTGTGAGGTACTTGGGTGGGAGCGGGAAGCAGGCAGTGTGAAGTGCAGGGGGTGAGAGAGGGAATCAGGCAGTGTTAGGTGCAAGGGGTGAGAGAGGGAAGCAGGCAGTGTGAGGTGCTGGGGGTGAGAGAGAGAAGTAGGCAGTGTGAGGCACTGGGGTGGGAGAGGTAAGTAGGCCATGTGAGGTGCTGGGGTGGGAGAGGGAAGCAGGCAGAGTGAGGTGCAGGGGGTGGGTGAGGGAAGCAGGTAGTGTGAGGTGCCGGGGTGAGAGAGGGAAGCAGGGAGTGTAAGGGTGGGGGTGGTTGAGGAAAGTAGACAGTGTGAGGTGCTGGGGGTGGGAGAGGGAAGTAGCTAGTGTGAGGTGCAGGGAGTGAGAGAGGGAAGCAGGCAGTGTGAGGTGCAGGGAGTGAGAGAGTGAAGCAGGTAGTGTGAGTTGCAGGGAGTGAGAGAGGGAAATAGGTAGTGTGAGGTGCAGGGAGTGAGAGAGGGAACCAGGCTGTGTGAGGTGCAGGGGGTGAGAGAGGAAAGTAGGCAGTGTGAGGTGCACGGAGTGAGAGAAGCAGGCAATGTGAGGTGCAGGGAGTGAGAGAGGGAACCAGGCTGTGTGAGGTGCAGGGGGTGAGAGAGGAAAGTAGGCAGTGTGAGGTGCACGGAGTGAGAGAAGCAGGCAGTGTGAAGTGCAGGGGGTGAGAGAGGGAAACAGGCAGTGTGAGGTGCAAGCGGTGAGAGAGGGAAGCAGGCAGTGTGAGGTGCAGGGGGTGAGAGAGGGAAGTAGGTAGTGTGAGGTGCAGGGAGTGAGAGAGGGAAGCAGGCAGTGTGAGGTGCAGGGGGTGAGAGAGAGAAGTAGGCAGTGTGAGGTGCAGGGAGTGAGAGAGGGAAGAAGGCAGTGTGAGGTGCAGGGAGTGAGAGAGGGAACCAGGCTGTGTGAGGTGCAGGGGGTGAGAGAGGAAAGTAGGCAGTGTGAGGTGCACAGAGTGAGAGAAGCAGGCAGTGTGAAGTGCAGGGGGTGAGAGAGGGAATCAGGCAGTGTGAGGTGCCGGGGTGAGAGAGGGAAGCAGGTAGTGTAAGGTGAGGGGGTGTTTGAGGAAAGTAGACAGTGTGAGGTGCTGGGGGTGGGAGAGGGAATGAGCTAGTGTGAGGTGCAGGTGGTGAGAGAGGGAAGTAGGTAGTGTGAGGTGCAGGGGGTGAGAGTGGGAAGCAGGCAGTGTGAGGTGCAGGGGGTGAGAGAGGGAATCAGGCAGTGTAAGGTGCAGGGAGTGAGAGAGGGAACCAGGCAGTGTGAGGTGCAGGGAGTGAGAGAGGGAACTAGGTAGTGTGAGGTGCAGGGGGTGAGAGAGGGAAGTATGTAGTGTGAGATGCAGGGAGTGAGAGAGGGAAGCAGGCAGTGTAAGGTGCAGGGGGTGAGAGAGTGAATCAGGCAGTGTGAGGTGCAGGGGGTAAGAGAGGGAAGCAGTTAGTTTGAGGTGCAGGGGGTGAGAGAGGGAATCACACAGTGTGAGGTGCAGGGGGTGAGAAAGAGAAGTAGGTAGTGTGAGGTGCAAGGAGTTAAAGAGGGAAGTTGGTAGTGTGAGGTGGAGGGAGTGAGAGAAGGAAGCAGGCAGTGTGAGGTGCAGGGAGTGAGAAAGGGAAGTGGGTAGTGTGAGGTGCAGGGAGTGAGAGAGGGAAGCAGGCAGTGTGAGGTGCAGGGAGTGAGAGAGGGAAGTAGGTAGTGTGAGGTGCAGGGAGTGAGAGAGGGAAGCAGGCAGTGTGAGGTGCGGGGAGTGATAGAGGGAAGTAGGTAGTGTGAGGTGCAGGGAGTGAGAGAGGGAAGTAGGTAGTGTGAGGTGCAGGGAGTGAGAGAGGGAAGCAGGTAGTGTGAGGTGCAGGGAGTGAGAGAGGGAAGCAGGCAGTGTGAGGTGCAGGGAGTGAGAGAGGGAAGTAGGCAGTGTGAGGTGCAGGGAGTGAGAGAGGGAAGTAGGCAGTGTGAGGTGCAGGGAGTGAGAGAGGGAAGCAGGTAGTGTGAGGTGCAGGGAGTGAGAGAGGGAAGTAGGTAGTGTGAGGTGCAGGGAGTGAGAGAGGGAAGCAGGCAGTGTGAGGTGCAGGGAGAGAGAGAGGGAAGCAGGCAGTGTGAGGTGCAGCGGGTGAGAGAGGGAATCAGGCAGTGTGAAGTGCAGGGGGTGAGAGAGGGAAGCAGGTAGTGTGAGGTGCAGGGGGTGAGAGATGGAATCAGACAGTGTGAGGTGCAGGGGGTGAGAAAGAGAAGAAGGCAGTGTGAGGTACTTGGGTGGGAGCGGGAAGCAGGCAGTGTGAAGTGCAGGGGGTGAGAGAGAGAAGTAGGCAGTGTGAGGCACTGGGGTGGGAGATGTAAGTAGGCCGTGTGAGGTGCTGGGGTGGGAGAGGGAAGCAGGCAGAGTGAGGTGCAGGGGGTGGGTGAGGGAAGCAGGTAGTGTGAGGTGCCGGGGTGAGAGAGGGAAGCAGGGAGTGTAAGGGTGGGGGTGGTTGAGGAAAGTAGACAGTGTGAGGTGCTGGGGGTGGGAGAGGGAAGTAGCTAGTGTGAGGTGCAGGGAGTGAGAGAGGGAAGCAGGCAGTGTGAGGTGCAGGGAGT
The DNA here is from genome assembly GCA_031769625.1 of Taudactylus pleione. Classification (NCBI taxonomy): domain Eukaryota; kingdom Metazoa; phylum Chordata; class Amphibia; order Anura; family Myobatrachidae; genus Taudactylus; species Taudactylus pleione. The sequence continues at coordinate 2,541,590 of JAUIMM010000016.1, read as the reverse complement.
GAGAGAGGGAAGTAGGCAGTGTGAGGTGCAGGGAGTGAGAGAGGGAAGTAGGCAGTGTGAGGTGCAGGGAGTGAGAGAGGGAAGCAGGTAGTGTGAGGTGCAGGGAGTGAGAGAGGGAAGTAGGTAGTGTGAGGTGCAGGGAGTGAGAGAGGGAAGCAGGCAGTGTGAGGTGCAGGGAGAGAGAGAGGGAAGCAGGCAGTGTGAGGTGCAGCGGGTGAGAGAGGGAATCAGGCAGTGTGAGGTGCAGGGGGTGAGAGAGGGAAGCAGGTAGTGTGAGGTGCAGGGGGTGAGAGATGGAATCAGACAGTGTGAGGTGCAGGGGGTGAGAAAGAGAAGAAGGCAGTGTGAGGTACTTGGGTGGGAGCGGGAAGCAGGCAGTGTGAAGTGCAGGGGGTGAGAGAGAGAAGTAGGCAGTGTGAGGCACTGGGGTGGGAGAGGTAAGTAGGCCGTGTGAGGTTCTGGGGTGGGAGAGGGAAGCAGGCAGAGTGAGGTGCAGGGGGTGGGTGAGGGAAGCAGGTAGTGTGAGGTGCCGGGGTGAGAGAGGGAAGCAGGGAGTGTAAGGGTGGGGGTGGTTGAGGAAAGTAGACAGTGTGAGGTGCTGGGGGTGGGAGAGGGAAGTAGCTAGTGTGAGGTGCAGGGAGTGAGAGAGGGAAGCAGGCAGTGTGAGGTGCAAGGAGTGAGAGAGTGAAGCAGGTAGTGTGAGTTGCAGGGAGTGAGAGAGGGAAATAGGTAGTGTGAGGTGCAGGGAGTGAGAGAGGGAAGCAGGCAGTGTGAGGTGCAGGGAGTGAGAGAGGGAAGAAGGCAGTGTGAGGTGCAGGGAGTGAGAGAGGGAACCAGGCTGTGTGAGGTGCAGGGGGTGAGAGAGGAAAGTAGGCAGTGTGAGGTGCACGGAGTGAGAGAAGCAGGCAATGTGAGGTGCAGGGAGTGAGAGAGGGAACCAGGCTGTGTGAGGTGCAGGGGGTGAGAGAGGAAAGTAGGCAGTGTGAGGTGCACAGAGTGAGAGAAGCAGGCAGTGTGAAGTGCAGGGGGTGAGAGAGGGAATCAGGCAGTGTGAGGTGCAAGGGGTGAGAGAGGGAAGCAGGCAATGTGAGGTGCAGGGGGTGAGAGAGGGAAGTAGGTAGTGTGAGGTGCAGGGAGTGAGAGAGGGAAGCAGGCAGTGTGAGGTGCAGGGGGGTGAGAGAGAGAAGTAGGCAGTGCGAGGTACTGGGGTGGGAGAGGGAAGTAGGCAGTGTGAGGTGCTGAGGTGGGAGAGGGAATTAGGCAGTGTGAGGTGCAGGGGGTGGGTGAGGGAAGCAGGTAGTGTGAGGTGCCGGGGTGAGAGAGGGAAGCAGGTAGTGTAAGGTGAGGGGGTGGTTGAGGAAAGTAGACAGTGTGAGGTGCTGGGGGTGGGAGAGGGAAGCAGGCAGTGTGAGGTGCAGGGAGTGAGAGAGGGAAGCAGGTAGTGTAAGGTGCAGGGAGTGAGAGAGGGAAGTAGGCAGTGTGAGGTGCAGGGAGTGAGAGAGGGAACCAGGCTGTGTGAGGTGCAGGGGGTGAGAGAGGAAAGTAGGCAGTGTGAGGTGCACAGAGTGAGAGAAGCAGGCAGTGTGAAGTGCAGGGGGTGAGAGAGGGAAGCAGGCAGTGTGAGGTGCAGGGGGTGAGAGAGAGAAGTAGGCAGTGTGAGGTACTGGGGTGGGAGAGGGAAGTAGGCAGTGTGAGGTGCTGAGGTGGGAGAGGGAAGTAGGCAGTGTGAGGTGCAGGGGGTGGGTGAGGGAAGCAGGTAGTGTGAGGTGCCGGGGTGAGAGAGGGAAGCAGGTAGTGTAAGGTGAGGGGGTGGTTGAGGAAAGAAGACAGTGTGAGGTGCTGGGGGAGGGAGAGGGAAGTAGCTAGTGTGAGGTGCAGGTGGTGAGAGAGGGAAGTAGGCAGTGTGAGGTGCAGGGGGTGAGAGTGGGAAGCAGGCAGTATGAGGTGCAGGGGGTGAGAGAGGGAATCAGGCAGCGTGAGGTGCAGGGAGTGAGAGAGGGAACCAGGCAGTGTGAGGTGCAGGGAGTGAGAGAGGGAACTAGGTAGTGTGAGGTGCAGGGGTGAGAGAGGGAAGAAGGCAGTGTGAGGTGCAGGTTGTGAGAGAGGGAAGTAGGTAGTGTGAGGTGCAGGGAGTGAGAGAGGGAAGCAGGCAGTGTGAGGTGCAGGGAGTGAGAGAGGGAAGTAGGCAGTGTGAGGTGCAGGGAGTGAGAGAGGGAACCAGGCTGTGTGAGGTGCAGGGGGTGAGAGAGGAAAGTAGGCAGTGTGAGGTGCACGGAGTGAGAGAGGGAAGCAGGCAGTGTGAAGTGCAGGGGGTGAGAGAGGGAATCAGGCAGTGTGAGGTGCCGGGGTGAGAGAGGGAAACAGGTAGTGTAAGGTGAGGGGGTGTTTGAGGAAAGTAGACAATGTGAGGTGCTGGGGGTGGGAGAGGGAAGTAGCTAGTGTGAGGTGCAGGTGGTGAGAGAGGGAAGTATGTAGTGTGAGGTGCAGGGGGTGAGAGTGGGAAGCAGGCAGTGTGAGGTGCAGGGGGTGAGAGAGGGAATCAGGCAGTGTGAGGTGCAGGTAGTGAGAGAGGGAACCAGGCAGTGTGAGGTGCAGGGAGTGAGAGAGGGAATTAGGTAGTGTGAGGTGCAGGGGGTGAGAGAGGGAAGTATGTAGTGTGAGGTGCAGGGAGTGAGAGAGGGAAGCAGGCAGTGTAAGGTGCAGGGGGTGAGAGAGTGAATCAGGCAGTGTGAGGTGCAGGGGGTAAGAGAGGGAAGCAGGTAGTTTGAGGTGCAGGGGGTGAGAGAGGGAATCACACAGTGTGAGGTGCAGGGGGTGAGAAAGAGAAGTAGGTAGTGTGAGGTGCAAGGAGTGAAAGAGGGAAGTTGGTAGTGTGAGGTGGAGGGAGTGAGAGAAGGAAGCAGGCAGTGTGAGGTGCAGGGAGTTAGAAAGGGAAGTGGGTAGTTTGAGGTGCAGGGAGTGAGAGAGGGAAGCAGGCAGTGTGAGGTGCAGGGAGTGAGAGAGGGAAGTAGGTAGTGTGAGGTGCAGGGAGTGAGAGAGGGAAGCAGGCAGTGTGAGGTGCGGGGAGTGATAGAGGGAAGTAGGTAGTGTGAGGTGCAGGGAGTGAGAGAGGGAAGTAGGTAGTGTGAGGTGCAGGGAGTGAGAGAGGGAAGCAGGTAGTGTGAGGTGCAGGGAGTGAGAGAGGGAAGCAGGCAGTGTGAGGTGCAGGGAGTGAGAGAGGGAAGTAGGCAGTGTGAGGTGCAGGGAGTGAGAGAGGGAAGTAGGCAGTGTGAGGTGCAGGGAGTGAGAGAGGGAAGCAGGTAGTGTGAGGTGCAGGGAGTGAGAGAAGGAAGTAGGTAGTGTGAGGTGCAGGGAGTGAGAGAGGGAAGCAGGCAGTGTGAGGTGCAGGGAGTGAGAGAGGGAACCAGGCAGTGTGAGGTGCAGGGAGTGAGAGAGGGAACTAGGTAGTGTGAGGTGCAGGGGTGAGAGAGGGAAGAAGGCAGTGTGAGGTGCAGGTTGTGAGAGAGGGAAGTAGGTAGTGTGAGGTGCAGGGAGTGAGAGAGGGAAGCAGGCAGTGTGAGGTGCAGGGAGTGAGAGAGGGAAGTAGGCAGTGTGAGGTGCAGGGAGTGAGAGAGGGAACCAGGCTGTGTGAGGTGCAGGGGGTGAGAGAGGAAAGTAGGCAGTGTGAGGTGCACGGAGTGAGAGAGGGAAGCAGGCAGTGTGAAGTGCAGGGGGTGAGAGAGGGAATCAGGCAGTGTGAGGTGCCGGGGTGAGAGAGGGAAGCAGGTAGTGTAAGGTGAGGGGGTGTTTGAGGAAAGTAGACAGTGTGAGGTGCTGGGGGTGGGAGAGGGAAGTAGCTAGTGTGAGGTGCAGGTGGTGAGAGAGGGAAGTATGTAGTGTGAGGTGCAGGGGGTGAGAGTGGGAAGCAGGCAGTGTGAGGTGCAGGGGGTGAGAGAGGGAATCAGGCAGTGTGAGGTGCAGGGAGTGAGAGAGGGAACCAGGCAGTGTGAGGTGCAGGGAGTGAGAGAGGGAACTAGGTAGTGTGAGGTGCAGGGGGTGAGAGAGGGAAGTATGTAGTGTGAGGTGCAGGGAGTGAGAGAGGGAAGCAGGCAGTGTAAGGTGCAGGTGGTGAGAGAGTGAATCAGGCAGTGTGAGGTGCAGGGGGTAATAGAGGGAAGCAGGTAGTTTGAGGTGCAGGGGGTGAGAGAGGGAATCACACAGTGTGAGGTGCAGGGGGTGAGAAAGAGAAGTAGGTAGTGTGAGGTGCAAGGAGTGAAAGAGGGAAGTTGGTAGTGTGAGGTGGAGGGAGTGAGAGAAGGAAGCAGGCAGTGTGAGGTGCAGGGAGTTAGAAAGGGAAGTGGGTAGTGTGAGGTGCAGGGAGTGAGAGAGGGAAGCAGGCAGTGTGAGGTGTAGGGAGTGAGAGAGGGAAGTAGGTAGTGTGAGGTGCAGGGAGTGAGAGAGGGAAGCAGGCAGTGTGAGGTGCGGGGAGTGATAGAGGGAAGTAAGTAGTGTGAGGTGCAGGGAGTGAGAGAGGGAAGTAGGTAGTGTGAGGTGCAGGGAGTGAGAGAGGGAAGCAGGTAGTGTGAGGTGCAGGGAGTGAGAGAGGGAAGCAGGCAGTGTGAGGTGCAGGGAGTGAGAGAGGGAAGTAGGCAGTGTGAGGTGCAGGGAGTGAGAGAGGGAAGTAGGCAGTGTGAGGTGCAGGGAGTGAGAGAGGGAAGCAGGTAGTGTGAGGTGCAGGGAGTGAGAGAAGGAAGTAGGTAGTGTGAGGTGCAGGGAGTGAGAGAGGGAAGCAGGCAGTGTGAGGTGCAGGGAGAGAGAGAAGGAAGCAGGCAGTGTGAGGTGCAGCGGGTGAGAGAGGGAATCAGGCAGTGTGAGGTGCAGGGGGTGAGAGAGGGAAGCAGGTAGTGTGAGGTGCAGGGGGTGAGAGAGTGAATCAGGCAGTGTGAGGTGCAGGGGGTAAGAGAGGGAAGCAGGTAGTTTGAGGTGCAGGGGGTGAGAGAGGGAATCACACAGTGTGAGGTGCAGGGGGTGAGAAAGAGAAGTAGGTAGTGTGAGGTGCAAGGAGTGAAAGAGGGAAGTTGGTAGTGTGAGGTGGAGGGAGTGAGAGAAGGAAGCAGGCAGTGCGAGGTGCAGGGAGTTAGAAAGGGAAGTGGGTAGTGTGAGGTGCAGGGAGTGAGAGAGGGAAGCAGGCAGTGTGAGGTGTAGGGAGTGAGAAAGGGAAGTAGGTAGTGTGAGGTGCAGGGAGTGAGAGAGGGAAGCAGGCAGTGTGAGGTGCGGGGAGTGATAGAGGGAAGTAAGTAGTGTGAGGTGCAGGGAGTGAGAGAGGGAAGTAGGTAGTGTGAGGTGCAGGGAGTGAGAGAGGGAAGCAGGTAGTGTGAGGTGCAGGGAGTGAGAGAGGGAAGCAGGCAGTGTGAGGTGCAGGGAGTGAGAGAGGGAAGTAGGCAGTGTGAGGTGCAGGGAGTGAGAGAGGGAAGTAGGCAGTGTGAGGTGCAGGGAGTGAGAGAGGGAAGCAGGTATTGTGAGGTGCAGGGAGTGAGAGAAGGAAGTAGGTAGTGTGAGGTGCAGGGAGTGAGAGAGGGAAGCAGGCAGTGTGAGGTGCAGGGAGAGAGAGAAGGAAGCAGGCAGTGTGAGGTGCAGCGGGTGAGAGAGGGAATCAGGCAGTGTGAGGTGCAGGGGGTGAGAGAGGGAAGCAGGTAGTGTGAGGTGCAGGGGGTGAGAGATGGAATCAGACAGTGTGAGGTGCAGGGGGTGAGAAAGAGAAGAAGGCAGTGTGAGGTACTTGGGTGGGAGCGGGAAGCAGGCAGTGTGAAGTGCAGGGGGTGAGAGAGGGAATCAGGCAGTGTTAGGTGCAAGGGGTGAGAGAGGGAAGCATGCAGTGTGAGGTGCTGGGGGTGAGAGAGAGAAGTAGGCAGTGTGAGGCACTGGGGTGGGAGAGGTAAGTAGGCCGTGTGAGGTGCTTGGGTGGGAGAGGGAAGCAGGCAGTGTGAGGTGCAGGGGGTGGGTGAGGGAAGCAGGTAGTGTGAGGTGCCGGGGTGAGAGAGGGAAGCAGGGAGTGTAAGGGTGGGGGTGGTTGAGGAAAGTAGACAGTGTGAGGTGCTGGGGGTGGGAGAGGGAAGTAGCTAGTGTGAGGTGCAGGGAGTGAGAGAGGGAAGCAGGCAGTGTGAGGTGCAGGGAGTGAGAGAGTGAAGCAGGTAGTGTGAGTTGCAGGGAGTGAGAGAGGGAAATAGGTAGTGTGAGGTGCAGGGAGTGAGAGAGGGAAGCAGGCAGTGTGAGGTGCAGGGAGTGAGAGAGGGAAGAAGGCAGTGTGAGGTGCAGGGAGTGAGAGAGGGAAGAAGGCAGTGTGAGGTGCAGGGAGTGAGAGAGGGAACCAGGCTGTGTGAGGTGCAGGGGGTGAGAGAGGAAAGTAGGCAGTGTGAGGTGCACGGAGTGAGAGAAGCAGGCAGTGTGAAGTGCAGGGGGTGAGAGAGGGAATCAGGCAGTGTGAGGTGCCGGGGTGAGAGAGGGAAGCAGGTAGTGTAAGGTGAGGGGGTGTTTGAGGAAAGTAGACAGTGTGAGGTGCTGGGGGTGGGAGAGGGAAGTAGCTAGTGTGAGGTGCAGGTGGTGAGAGAGGGAAGTAGGTAGTGTGAGGTGCAGGGGGTGAGAGTGGGAAGCAGGCAGTGTGAGGTGCAGGGGGTGAGAGAGGGAATCAGGCAGTGTGAGGTGCAGGGAGTGAGAGAGGGAACCAGGCAGTGTGAGGTGCAGGGAGTGAGAGAGGGAACTAGGTAGTGTGAGGTGCAGGGGGTGAGAGAGGGAAGTATGTAGTGTGAGGTGCAGGGAGTGAGAGAGGGAAGCAGGCAGTGTAAGGTGCAGGGGGTGAGAGAGTGAATCAGGCAGTGTGAGGTGCAGGGGGTGGGTGAGGGAAGCAGGTAGTGTGAGGTGCCGGGGTGAGAGAGGGAAGCAGGGAGTGTAAGGGTGGGGGTGGTTGAGGAAAGTAGACAGTGTGAGGTGCTGGGGGTGGGAGAGGGAAGTAGCTAGTGTGAGGTGCAGGGAGTGAGAGAGGGAAGCAGGCAGTGTGAGGTGCAGGGAGTGAGAGAGTGAAGCAGGTAGTGTGAGTTGCAGGGAGTGAGAGAGGGAAATAGGTAGTGTGAGGTGCAGGGAGTGAGAGAGGGAAGCAGGCAGTGTGAGGTGCAGGGAGTGAGAGAGGGAAGAAGGCAGTGTGAGGTGCAGGGAGTGAGAGAGGGAAGAAGGCAGTGTGAGGTGCAGGGCGTGAGAGAGGGAACCAGGCTGTGTGAGGTGCAGGGGGTGAGAGAGGAAAGTAGGCAGTGTGAGGTGCACGGAGTGAGAGAAGCAGGCAGTGTGAAGTGCAGGGGGTGAGAGAGGGAATCAGGCAGTGTGACGTGCCGGGGTGAGAGAGGGAAGCAGGTAGTGTAAGGTGAGGGGGTGTTTGAGGAAAGTAGACAGTGTGAGGTGCTGGGGGTGGGAGAGGGAAGTAGCTAGTGTGAGGTGCAGGTGGTGAGAGAGGGAAGTAGGTAGTGTGAGGTGCAGGGGGTGAGAGTGGGAAGCAGGCAGTGTGAGGTGCAGGGGGTGAGAGAGGGAATCAGGCAGTGTGAGGTGCAGGGAGTGAGAGAGGGAACCAGGCAGTGTGAGGTGCAGGGAGTGAGAGAGGGAACTAGGTAGTGTGAGGTGCAGGGGGTGAGAGAGGGAAGTATGTAGTGTGAGGTGCAGGGAGTGAGAGAGGGAAGCAGGCAGTGTAAGGTGCAGGGGGTGAGAGAGTGAATCAGGCAGTGTGAGGTGCAGGGGGTAAGAGAGGGAAGCAGTTAGTTTGAGGTGCAGAGGGTGAGAGAGGGAATCACACAGTGTGAGGTGCAGGGGGTGAGAAAGAGAAGTAGGTAGTGTGAGGTGCAAGGAGTTAAAGAGGGAAGTTGGTAGTGTGAGGTGGAGGGAGTGAGAGAAGGAAGCAGGCAGTGTGAGGTGCAGGGAGTGAGAAAGGGAAGTGGGTAGTGTGAGGTGCAGGGAGTGAGAGAGGGAAGCAGGCAGTGTGAGGTGCAGGGAGTGAGAGAGGGAAGTAGGTAGTGTGAGGTGCAGGGAGTGAGAGAGGGAAGCAGGCATTGTGAGGTGCGGGGAGTGATAGAGGGAAGTAGGTAGTGTGAGGTGCAGGGAGTGAGAGAGGGAAGTAGGTAGTGTGAGGTGCAGGGAGTGAGAGAGGGAAGCAGGTAGTGTGAGGTGCAGGGAGTGAGAGAGGGAAGCAGGCAGTGTGAGGTGCAGGGAGTGAGAGAGGGAAGTAGGCAGTGTGAGGTGCAGGGAGTGAGAGAGGGAAGTAGGCAGTGTGAGGTGCAGGGAGTGAGAGAGGGAAGCAGGTAGTGTGAGGTGCAGGGAGTGAGAGAGGGAAGTAGGTAGTGTGAGGTGCAGGGAGTGAGAGAGGGAAGCAGGCAGTGTGAGGTGCAGGGAGAGAGAGAGGGAAGCAGGCAGTGTGAGGTGCAGCGGGTGAGAGAGGGAATCAGGCAGTGTGAGGTGCAGGGGGTGAGAGAGGGAAGCAGGTAGTGTGAGGTGCAGGGGGTGAGAGATGGAATCAGACAGTGTGAGGTGCAGGGGGTGAGAAAGAGAAGAAGGCAGTGTGAGGTACTTGGGTGGGAGCGGGAAGCAGGCAGTGTGAAGTGCAGGGGGTGAGAGAGGGAATCAGGCAGTGTTAGGTGCAAGGGGTGAGAGAGGGAAGCAGGCAGTGTGAGGTGCTGGGGGTGAGAGAGAGAAGTAGGCAGTGTGAGGCACTGGGGTGGGAGAGGTAAGTAGGCCATGTGAGGTGCTGGGGTGGGAGAGGGAAGCAGGCAGAGTGAGGTGCAGGGGGTGGGTGAGGGAAGCAGGTAGTGTGAGGTGCCGGGGTGAGAGAGGGAAGCAGGGAGTGTAAGGGTGGGGGTGGTTGAGGAAAGTAGACAGTGTGAGGTGCTGGGGGTGGGAGAGGGAAGTAGCTAGTGTGAGGTGCAGGGAGTGAGAGAGGGAAGCAGGCAGTGTGAGGTGCAGGGAGTGAGAGAGTGAAGCAGGTAGTGTGAGTTGCAGGGAGTGAGAGAGGGAAATAGGTAGTGTGAGGTGCAGGGAGTGAGAGAGGGAAGCAGGCAGTGTGAGGTGCAGGGAGTGAGAGAGGGAAGAAGGCAGTGTGAGGTGCAGGGAGTGAGAGAGGGAACCAGGCTGTGTGAGGTGCAGGGGGTGAGAGAGGAAAGTAGGCAGTGTGAGGTGCACGGAGTGAGAGAAGCAGGCAATGTGAGGTGCAGGGAGTGAGAGAGGGAACCAGGCTGTGTGAGGTGCAGGGGGTGAGAGAGGAAAGTAGGCAGTGTGAGGTGCACGGAGTGAGAGAAGCAGGCAGTGTGAAGTGCAGGGGGTGAGAGAGGGAATCAGGCAGTGTGAGGTGCAAGCGGTGAGAGAGGGAAGCAGGCAGTGTGAGGTGCAGGGGGTGAGAGAGGGAAGTAGGTAGTGTGAGGTGCAGGGAGTGAGAGAGGGAAGCAGGCAGTGTGAGGTGCAGGGGGTGAGAGAGAGAAGTAGGCAGTGCGAGATACTGGGGTGGGAGAGGGAAGTAGGCAGTGTGAGGTGCTGAGGTGGGAGAGGGAATTAGGCAGTGTGAGGTGCAGGGGGTGGGTGAGGGAAGCAGGTAGTGTGAGGTGCCGGGGTGAGAGAGGGAAGCAGGTAGTGTAAGGTGAGGGGGTGGTTGAGGAAAGTAGACAGTGTGAGGTGCTGGGGGTGGGAGAGGGAAGCAGGCAGTGTGAGGTGCAGGGAGTGAGAGAGGGAAGCAGGTAGTGTAAGGTGCAGGGAGTGAGAGAGGGAAGTAGGCAGTGTTAGGTGCAGGGAGTGAGAGAGGGAACCAGGCTGTGTGAGGTGCAGGGGGTGAGAGAGGAAAGTAGGCAGTGTGAGGTGCACAGAGTGAGAGAAGCAGGCAGTGTGAAGTGCAGGGGTGAGAGAGGGAAGCAGGCAGTGTGAGGTGCAGGGGGTGAGAGAGAGAAGTAGGCAGTGTGAGGTACTGGGGTGGGAGAGGGAAGTAGGCAGTGTGAGGTGCTGAGGTGGGAGAGGGAAGTAGGCAGTGTGAGGTGCAGGGGGTGGGTGAGGAAAGCAGGTAGTGTGAGGTGCCGGGGTGAGAGAGGGAAGCAGGTAGTGTAAGGTGAGGGGGTGGTTGAGGAAAGAAGACAGTGTGAGGTGCTGGGGGTGTGAGAGGGAAGTAGCTGGTGTGAGGTGCAGGTGGTGAGAGAGGGAAGTAGGCAGTGTGAGGTGCAGGGGTGAGAGTGGGAAGCAGGCAGTGTGAGGTGCAGGGGGTGAGAGAGGGAATCAGGCAGCGTATGGTGCAGGGAGTGAGAGAGGGAACCAGGCAGTGTGAGGTGCAGGGAGTGAGAGAGGGAACTAGGTAGTGTGAGGTGCAGGGGTGAGAGAGGGAAGAAGGCAGTGTGAGGTGCAGGTTGTGAGAGAGGGAAGTAGGTAGTGTGAGGTGCAGAGAGTGAGAGAGGGAAGCAGGCAGTGTGAGGTGCAGGGAGTGAGAGAGGGAAGTAGGCAGTGTGAGGTGCAGGGAGTGAGAGAGGGAACCAGGCTGTGTGAGGTGCAGGGGGTGAGAGAGGAAAGTAGGCAGTGTGAGGTGCACGGAGTGAGAGAGGGAAGCAGGCAGTGTGAAGTGCAGGGGGTGAGAGAGGGAATCAGGCAGTGTGAGGTGCCGGGGTGAGAGAGGGAAGCAGGTAGTGTAAGGTGAGGGGGTGTTTGAGGAAAGTAGACAGTGTGAGGTGCTGGGGGTGGGAGAGGGAAGTATCTAGTGTGAGGTGCAGGTGGTGAGAGAGGGAAGTATGTAGTGTGAGGTGCAGGGGGTGAGAGTGGGAAGCAGGCAGTGTGAGGTGCAGGGGGTGAGAGAGGGAATCAGGCAGTGTGAGGTGCAGGGAGTTAGAGAGGGAACCAGGCAGTGTGAGGTGCAGGGAGTGAGAGAGGGAACTAGGTAGTGTGAGGTGCAGGGGGTGAGAGAGGGAAGTATGTAGTGTGAGGTGCAGGGAGTGAGAGAGGGAAGCAGGCAGTGTAAGGTGCAGGGGGTGAGAGAGTGAATCAGGCAGTGTGAGGTGCAGGGGGTAAGAGAGGGAAGCAGGTAGTTTGAGGTGCAGGGGGTGAGAGAGGGAATCACACAGTGTGAGGTGCAGGGGGTAAGAAAGAGAAGTAGGTAGTGTGAGGTGCAAGGAGTGAAAGAGGGAAGTTGGTAGTGTGAGGTATAGGGAGTGAGAGAAGGAAGCAGGCAGTGTGAGGTGCAGGGAGTTAGAAAGGGAAGTGGGTAGTGTGAGGTGCAGGGAGTGAGAGAGGGAAGCAGGCAGTGTGAGGTGCAGGGAGTGAGAGAGGGAAGTAGGTAGTGTGAGGTGCAGGGAGTGAGAGAGGGAAGCAGGCAGTGTGAGGTGCGGGGAGTGATAGAGGGAAGTAGGTAGTGTGAGGTGCAGGGAGTGAGAGAGGGAAGTAGGTAGTGTGAGGTGCAGGGAGTGAGAGAGGGAATCAGGTAGTGTGAGGTGCAGGGAGTGAGAGAGGGAAGCAGGCAGTGTGAGGTGCAGGGAGTGAGAGAGGGAAGTAGGCAGTGTGAGGTGCAGGGAGTGAGAGAGGGAAGTAGGCAGTGTGAGGTGCAGGGAGTGAGAGAGGGAAGCAAGTAGTGTGAGGTGCAGGGAGTGAGAGAAGGAAGTAGGTAGTGTGAGGTGCAGGGAGTGAGAGAGGGAAGCAGGCAGTGTGAGGTGCAGGGAGAGAGAGGGAAGCAGGCAGTGTGAGGTGCAGCAGGTGAGAGAGGGAATCAGGCAGTGTGAGGTGCAGGGGGTGAGAGAGGGAAGCAGGTAGTGTGAGGTGCAGGGGGTGAGAGATGGAATCAGACAGTGTGAGGTGCAGGGGGTAAGAAAGAGAAGAAGGCAGTGTGTGGTACTTGGGTGGGAGCGGGAAGCAGGCAGTGTGAAGTGCAGGGGGTGAGAGAGGGAATCAGGCAGTGTTAGGTGCAAGGGGTGAGAGAGGGAAGCATGCAGTGTGAGGTGCTGGGGGTGAGAGAGAGAAGTAGGCAGTGTGAGGCACTGGGGTGGGAGAGGTAAGTAGGCCGTGTGAGGTGCTGGGGTGGGAGAGGGAAGCAGGCAGTGTGAGGTGCAGGGGGTGGGTGAGGGAAGCAGGTAGTGTGAGGTGCCGGGGTGAGAGAGGGAAGCAGGGAGTGTAAGGGTGGGGGTGGTTGAGGAAAGTAGACAGTGTGAGGTGCTGGGGGTGGGAGAGGGAAGTAGCTAGTGTGAGGTGCAGGGAGTGAGAGAGGGAAGCAGGCAGTGTGAGGTGCAGGGAGTGAGAGAGTGAAGCAGGTAGTGTGAGTTGCAGGGAGTGAGAGAGGGAAATAGGTAGTGTGAGGTGCAGGGAGTGAGACAGGGAAGCAGGCAGTGTGAGGTGCAGGGAGTGAGAGAGGGAAGAAGGCAGTGTGAGGTGCAGGGAGTGAGAGAGTGAACCAGGCTGTGTGAGGTGCAGGGGGTGAGAGAGGAAAGTAAGCAGTGTGAGGTGCACGGAGTGAGAGAAGCAGGCAGTGTGAAGTGCAGGGGGTGAGAGAGGGAATCAGGCAGTGTGAGGTGCAAGGGGTGAGAGAGGGAAGCAGGCAGTGTGAGGTGCAGGGGGTGAGAGAGGGAAGTAGGTAGTGTGAGGTGCAGGGAGTGAGAGAGGGAAGCAGGCAGTGTGAGGTACAGGGAGTGAGAGAGGGAAGAAGGCAGTGTGAGGTGCAGGGAGTGAGAGAGGGAACCAGGCTGTGTGAGGTGCATGGGGTGAGAGAGGAAAGTAGGCAGTGTGAGGTGCACGGAGTGAGAGAAGCAGGCAGTGTGAAGTGCAGGGGGTGAGAGAGGGAATCAGGCAGTGTGAGGTGCAAGGGGTGAGAGAGGGAAGCAGGCAGTGTGAGGTGCAGGGGGTGAGAGAGGGAAGTAGGTAGTGTGAGGTGCAGGGAGTGAGAGAGGGAAGCAGGCAGTGTGAGGTGCAGGGGGCGAGAGAGAGAAGTAGGCAGTGTGAGGTACTGGGGTGGGAGAGGGAAGTAGGCAGTGTGAGGTGCTGAGGTGGGAGATGGAATTAGGCAGTGTGAGGTGCAGGGGGTGGGTGAGGGAAGCAGGTAGTGTGAGGTGCTGGGGTGAGAGAGGGAAGCAGGTAGTGTAAGGTGAGGGGGTGGTTGAGGAAAGTAGACAGTGTGAGGTGCCGGGGGTGGGAGAGGGAAGCAGGCAGTGTGAGGTGCAGGGAGTGAGAGAGGGAAGCAGGTAGTGTGAGTTGCAGGGAGTGAGAGAGGGAAGAAGGTAGTGTGAGGTGCAGGGAGTGAGAGAGGGCAGCAGGCAGTGTAAGGTGCAAGGAGTGAGAGAGGGAAGTAGGCAGTGTGAGGTGCAGGGAGTGAGAGAGGGAACCAGGCTGTGTGTGGTGCAGGGGGTGAGAGAGGAAAGTAGGCAGTGTGAGGTGCACAGAGTGAGAGAAGCAGGCAGTGTGAAGTGCAGGGGGTGAGAGAGGGAAGCAGGCAGTGTGAGGTGCAGGGGGTGAGAGAGAGAAGTAGGCAGTGTGAGGTACTGGGGTGGGAGAGGGAAGTAGGCAGTGTGAGGTGATGAGGTGGGAGAGGGAAGTAGGCAGTGTGAGGTGCAGGGGGTGGGTGAGGGAAGCAGGTAGTGTGAGGTGCCGGGGTGAGAGAGGGAAGCAGGTAGTGTAAGGTGAGGGGGTGGTTGAGGAAAGAAGACAGTGTGAGGTGCTGGGGGTGGGAGAGGGAAGTAGCTAGTGTGAGGTGCAGGTGGTGAGAGAGGGAAGTAGGCAGTGTGAGGTGCAGGGGGTGAGAGTGGGAAGCAGGCAGTGTGAGGTGCAGGGGGTGAGAGAGGGAATCAGGCAGTGTGAGGTGCAGGGAGTGAGAGAGGGAACCAGGCTGTGTGAGGTGCAGGGGGTGAGAGAGGAAAGTAGGCAGTGTGAGGTGCACGGAGTGAGAGAAGCAGGCAATGTGAGGTGCAGGGAGTGAGAGAGGGAACCAGGCTGTGTGAGGTGCAGGGGGTGAGAGAGGAAAGTAGGCAGTGTGAGGTGCACGGAGTGAGAGAAGCAGGCAGTGTGAAGTGCAGGGGGTGAGAGAGGGAATCAGGCAGTGTGAGGTGCAAGCGGTGAGAGAGGGAAGCAGGCAGTGTGAGGTGCAGGGGGTGAGAGAGGGAAGTAGGTAGTGTGAGGTGCAGGGAGTGAGAGAGGGAAGCAGGCAGTGTGAGGTGCAGGGGGTGAGAGAGAGAAGTAGGCAGTGCGAGATACTGGGGTGGGAGAGGGAAGTAGGCAGTGTGAGGTGCTGAGGTGGGAGAGGGAATTAGGCAGTGTGAGGTGCAGGGGGTTGGTGAGGGAAGCAGGTAGTGTGAGGTGCCGGGGTGAGAGAGGGAAGCAGGTAGTGTAAGGTGAGGGGGTGGTTGAGGAAAGTAGACAGTGTGAGGTGCTGGGGGTGGGAGAGGGAAGCAGGCAGTGTGAGGTGCAGGGAGTGAGAGAGGGAAGCAGGTAGTGTAAGGTGCAGGGAGTGAGAGAGGGAAGTAGGCAGTGTTAGGTGCAGGGAGTGAGAGAGGGAACCAGGCTGTGTGAGGTGCAGGGGGTGAGAGAGGAAAGTAGGCAGTGTGAGGTGCACAGAGTGAGAGAAGCAGGCAGTGTGAAGTGCAGGGGTGAGAGAGGGAAGCAGGCAGTGTGAGGTGCAGGGGGTGAGAGAGAGAAGTAGGCAGTGTGAGGTACTGGGGTGGGAGAGGGAAGTAGGCAGTGTGAGGTGCTGAGGTGGGAGAGGGAAGTAGGCAGTGTGAGGTGCAGGGGGTGGGTGAGGAAAGCAGGTAGTGTGAGGTGCCGGGGTGAGAGAGGGAAGCAGGTAGTGTAAGGTGAGGGGGTGGTTGAGGAAAGAAGACAGTGTGAGGTGCTGGGGGTGTGAGAGGGAAGTAGCTGGTGTGAGGTGCAGGTGGTGAGAGAGGGAAGTAGGCAGTGTGAGGTGCAGGGGTGAGAGTGGGAAGCAGGCAGTGTGAGGTGCAGGGGGTGAGAGAGGGAATCAGGCAGCGTATGGTGCAGGGAGTGAGAGAGGGAACCAGGCAGTGTGAGGTGCAGGGAGTGAGAGAGGGAACTAGGTAGTGTGAGGTGCAGGGGTGAGAGAGGGAAGAAGGCAGTGTGAGGTGCAGGTTGTGAGAGAGGGAAGTAGGTAGTGTGAGGTGCAGAGAGTGAGAGAGGGAAGCAGGCAGTGTGAGGTGCAGGGAGTGAGAGAGGGAAGTAGGCAGTGTGAGGTGCAGGGAGTGAGAGAGGGAACCAGGCTGTGTGAGGTGCAGGGGGTGAGAGAGGAAAGTAGGCAGTGTGAGGTGCACGGAGTGAGAGAGGGAAGCAGGCAGTGTGAAGTGCAGGGGGTGAGAGAGGGAATCAGGCAGTGTGAGGTGCCGGGGTGAGAGAGGGAAGCAGGTAGTGTAAGGTGAGGGGGTGTTTGAGGAAAGTAGACAGTGTGAGGTGCTGGGGGTGGGAGAGGGAAGTATCTAGTGTGAGGTGCAGGTGGTGAGAGAGGGAAGTATGTAGTGTGAGGTGCAGGGGGTGAGAGTGGGAAGCAGGCAGTGTGAGGTGCAGGGGGTGAGAGAGGGAATCAGGCAGTGTGAGGTGCAGGGAGTTAGAGAGGGAACCAGGCAGTGTGAGGTGCAGGGAGTGAGAGAGGGAACTAGGTAGTGTGAGGTGCAGGGGGTGAGAGAGGGAAGTATGTAGTGTGAGGTGCAGGGAGTGAGAGAGGGAAGCAGGCAGTGTAAGGTGCAGGGGGTGAGAGAGTGAATCAGGCAGTGTGAGGTGCAGGGGGTAAGAGAGGGAAGCAGGTAGTTTGAGGTGCAGGGGGTGAGAGAGGGAATCACACAGTGTGAGGTGCAGGGGGTAAGAAAGAGAAGTAGGTAGTGTGAGGTGCAAGGAGTGAAAGAGGGAAGTTGGTAGTGTGAGGTATAGGGAGTGAGAGAAGGAAGCAGGCAGTGTGAGGTGCAGGGAGTTAGAAAGGGAAGTGGGTAGTGTGAGGTGCAGGGAGTGAGAGAGGGAAGCAGGCAGTGTGAGGTGCAGGGAGTGAGAGAGGGAAGTAGGTAGTGTGAGGTGCAGGGAGTGAGAGAGGGAAGCAGGCAGTGTGAGGTGCGGGGAGTGATAGAGGGAAGTAGGTAGTGTGAGGTGCAGGGAGTGAGAGAGGGAAGTAGGTAGTGTGAGGTGCAGGGAGTGAGAGAGGGAAGCAGGTAGTGTGAGGTGCAGGGAGTGAGAGAGGGAAGCAGGCAGTGTGAGGTGCAGGGAGTGAGAGAGGGAAGTAGGCAGTGTGAGGTGCAGGGAGTGAGAGAGGGAAGTAGGCAGTGTGAGGTGCAGGGAGTGAGAGAGGGAAGCAAGTAGTGTGAGGTGCAGGGAGTGAGAGAAGGAAGTAGGTAGTGTGAGGTGCAGGGAGTGAGAGAGGGAAGCAGGCAGTGTGAGGTGCAGGGAGAGAGAGGGAAGCAGGCAGTGTGAGGTGCAGCGGGTGAGAGAGGGAATCAGGCAGTGTGAGGTGCAGGGGGTGAGAGAGGGAAGCAGGTAGTGTGAGGTGCAGGGGGTGAGAGATGGAATCAGACAGTGTGAGGTGCAGGGGGTAAGAAAGAGAAGAAGGCAGTGTGTGGTACTTGGGTGGGAGCGGGAAGCAGGCAGTGTGAAGTGCAGGGGGTGAGAGAGGGAATCAGGCAGTGTTAGGTGCAAGGGGTGAGAGAGGGAAGCATGCAGTGTGAGGTGCTGGGGGTGAGAGAGAGAAGTAGGCAGTGTGAGGCACTGGGGTGGGAGAGGTAAGTAGGCCGTGTGAGGTGCTGGGGTGGGAGAGGGAAGCAGGCAGTGTGAGGTGCAGGGGGTGGGTGAGGGAAGCAGGTAGTGTGAGGTGCCGGGGTGAGAGAGGGAAGCAGGGAGTGTAAGGGTGGGGGTGGTTGAGGAAAGTAGACAGTGTGAGGTGCTGGGGGTGGGAGAGGGAAGTAGCTAGTGTGAGGTGCAGGGAGTGAGAGAGGGAAGCAGGCAGTGTGAGGTGCAGGGAGTGAGAGAGTGAAGCAGGTAGTGTGAGTTGCAGGGAGTGAGAGAGGGAAATAGGTAGTGTGAGGTGCAGGGAGTGAGACAGGGAAGCAGGCAGTGTGAGGTGCAGGGAGTGAGAGAGGGAAGAAGGCAGTGTGAGGTGCAGGGAGTGAGAGAGTGAACCAGGCTGTGTGAGGTGCAGGGGGTGAGAGAGGAAAGTAAGCAGTGTGAGGTGCACGGAGTGAGAGAAGCAGGCAGTGTGAAGTGCAGGGGGTGAGAGAGGGAATCAGGCAGTGTGAGGTGCAAGGGGTGAGAGAGGGAAGCAGGCAGTGTGAGGTGCAGGGGGTGAGAGAGGGAAGTAGGTAGTGTGAGGTGCAGGGAGTGAGAGAGGGAAGCAGGCAGTGTGAGGTACAGGGAGTGAGAGAGGGAAGAAGGCAGTGTGAGGTGCAGGGAGTGAGAGAGGGAACCAGGCTGTGTGAGGTGCATGGGGTGAGAGAGGAAAGTAGGCAGTGTGAGGTGCACGGAGTGAGAGAAGCAGGCAGTGTGAAGTGCAGGGGGTGAGAGAGGGAATCAGGCAGTGTGAGGTGCAAGGGGTGAGAGAGGGAAGCAGGCAGTGTGAGGTGCAGGGGGTGAGAGAGGGAAGTAGGTAGTGTGAGGTGCAGGGAGTGAGAGAGGGAAGCAGGCAGTGTGAGGTGCAGGGGGCGAGAGAGAGAAGTAGGCAGTGTGAGGTACTGGGGTGGGAGAGGGAAGTAGGCAGTGTGAGGTGCTGAGGTGGGAGATGGAATTAGGCAGTGTGAGGTGCAGGGGGTGGGTGAGGGAAGCAGGTAGTGTGAGGTGCTGGGGTGAGAGAGGGAAGCAGGTAGTGTAAGGTGAGGGGGTGGTTGAGGAAAGTAGACAGTGTGAGGTGCCGGGGGTGGGAGAGGGAAGCAGGCAGTGTGAGGTGCAGGGAGTGAGAGAGGGAAGCAGGTAGTGTGAGTTGCAGGGAGTGAGAGAGGGAAGAAGGTAGTGTGAGGTGCAGGGAGTGAGAGAGGGCAGCAGGCAGTGTAAGGTGCAAGGAGTGAGAGAGGGAAGTAGGCAGTGTGAGGTGCAGGGAGTGAGAGAGGGAACCAGGCTGTGTGTGGTGCAGGGGGTGAGAGAGGAAAGTAGGCAGTGTGAGGTGCACAGAGTGAGAGAAGCAGGCAGTGTGAAGTGCAGGGGGTGAGAGAGGGAAGCAGGCAGTGTGAGGTGCAGGGGGTGAGAGAGAGAAGTAGGCAGTGTGAGGTACTGGGGTGGGAGAGGGAAGTAGGCAGTGTGAGGTGATGAGGTGGGAGAGGGAAGTAGGCAGTGTGAGGTGCAGGGGGTGGGTGAGGGAAGCAGGTAGTGTGAGGTGCCGGGGTGAGAGAGGGAAGCAGGTAGTGTAAGGTGAGGGGGTGGTTGAGGAAAGAAGACAGTGTGAGGTGCTGGGGGTGGGAGAGGGAAGTAGCTAGTGTGAGGTGCAGGTGGTGAGAGAGGGAAGTAGGCAGTGTGAGGTGCAGGGGGTGAGAGTGGGAAGCAGGCAGTGTGAGGTGCAGGGGGTGAGAGAGGGAATCAGGCAGTGTGAGGTGCAGGGAGTGAGAGAGGGAACCAGGCAGTGTGAGGTGCAGGGAGTGAGAGAGGGAACTAGGTAGTGTGAGGTGCAGGGGTGAGAGAGGGAAGTAAGCAGTGTGAGGTGCAGGTTGTGAGAGAGGGAAGTAGGTAGTGTGAGGTGCAGGGAGTGAGAGAGGGAAGCAGGCAGTGTGAGGTGCAGGGTGTGAGAGAGGGAAGTAGGCAGTGTGAGGTGCAGGGAGTGAGAGAGGGAACCAGGCTGTGTGAGGTGCAGGGGGTGAGAGAGGAAAGTAGGCAGTGTGAGGTGCACGGAGTGAGAGAGGGAAGCAGGCAGTGTGAAGTGCAGGGGGTGAGAGAGGGAATCAGGCAGTGTGAGGTGCCGGGGTGAGAGAGGGAAGCAGGTAGTGTAAGGTGAGGGGGTGTTTGAGGAAAGTAGACAGTGTGAGGTGCTGGGGGTGGGAGAGGGAAGTAGCTAGTGTGAGGTGCAGGTGGTGAGAGAGGGAAGCAGGCAGTGTGAGGTGCAGGGGGTGAGAGAGGGAATCAGGCAGTGTGAGGTGCAGGGAGTGAGAGAGGGAACCAGGCAGTGTGAGGTGCAGGGAGTGAGAGAGGGAACTAGGTAGTGTGAGGTGCAGGGGGTGAGAGAGGGAAGTATGTAGTGTGAGGTGCAGGGAGTGAGAGAGGGAAGCAGGCAGTGTAAGGTGCAGGGGGTGAGAGAGTGAATCAGGCAGTGTGAGGTGCAGGGGGTAAGAGAGGGAAGCAGGTAGTTTGAGGTGCAGGGGGTGAGAGAGGGAATCACACAGTGTGAGGTGCAGGGGGTGAGAAAGAGAAGTAGGTAGTGTGAGGTGCAAGGAGTGAAAGAGGGAAGTTGGTAGTGTGAGGTGGAGGGAGTGAGAGAAGGAAGCAGGCAGTGTGAGGTGCAGGGAGTGAGAAAGGGAAGTGGGTAGTGTGAGGTGCAGGGAGTGAGAGAGGGAAGCAGGCAGTGTGAGGTGCAGGGAGTGAGAGAGGGAAGTAGGTAGTGTGAGGTGCAGGGAGTGAGAGAGGGAAGCAGGCAGTGTGAGGTGCGGGGAGTGAGAGAGGGAAGTAGGTAGTGTGAGGTGCAGGGAGTGAGAGAGGGAAGTAGGTAGTGTGAGGTGCAGGGAGTGAGAGAGGGAAGCAGGTAGTGTGAGGTGCAGGGAGTGAAAGAGGGAAGCAGGCAGTGTGAGGTGCAGGGAGTGAGAGAGGGAAGTAGGCAGTGTGAGGTGCAGGGAGTGAGAGAGGGAAGTAGGCAGTGTGAGGTGCAGGGAGTGAGAGAGGGAAGCAGGTAGTGTGAGGTGTAGGGAGTGAGAGAGCGAAGTAGGTAGTGTGAGGTGCAGGGAGTGAGAGAGGGAAGCAGGCAGTGTGAGGTGCAGGGAGAGAGAGAGGGAAGCAGGCAGTGTGAGGTGCAGGGGGTGAGAGAGGGAAGTAGGTAGTGTGAGGTGCAGGGAGTGAGAGAGGGAAGCAGGCAGTGTGAGGTGCAGGGGGTGAGAGAGAGAAGTAGGCAGTGCGAGATACTGGGGTGGGAGAGGGAAGTAGGCAGTGTGAGGTGCTGAGGTGGGAGAGGGAATTAGGCAGTGTGAGGTGCAGGGGGTGGGTGAGGGAAGCAGGTAGTGTGAGGTGCCGGGGTGAGAGAGGGAAGCAGGTAGTGTAAGGTGAGGAGGTGGTTGAGGAAAGTAGACAGTGTGAGGTGCTGGGGGTGGGAGAGGGAAGCAGGCAGTGTGAGGTGCAGGGAGTGAGAGAGGGAAGCAGGTAGTGTAAGGTGCAGGGAGTGAGAGAGGGAAGTAGGCAGTGTGAGGTGCAGGGAGTGAGAGAGGGAACCAGGCTGTGTGAGGTGCAGGGGGTGAGAGAGGAAAGTAGGCAGTGTGAGGTGCACAGAGTGAGAGAAGCAGGCAGTGTGAAGTGCAGGGGGTGAGAGAGGGAAGCAGGCAGTGTGAGGTGCAGGGGGTGAGAGAGAGAAGTAGGCAGTGTGAGGTACTGGGGTGGGAGAGGGAAGTAGGCAGTGTGAGGTGCTGAGGTGGGAGAGGGAAGTAGGCAGTGTGAGGTGCAGGGGGTGGGTGAGGGAAGCAGGTAGTGTGAGGTGCCGGGGTGAGAGAGGGAAGCAGGTAGTGTAAGGTGAGGGGGTGGTTGAGGAAAGAAGACAGTGTGAGGTGCTGGGGGTGTGAGAGGGAAGTAGCTAGTGTGAGGTGCAGGTGGTGAGAGAGGGAAGTAGGCAGTGTGAGGTGCAGGGGGTGAGAGTGGGAAGCAGGCAGTGTGAGGTGCAGGGGGTGAGAGAGGGAATCAGGCAGCGTGAGGTGCAGGGAGTGAGAGAGGGAACCAGGCAGTGTGAGGTGCAGGGAGTGAGAGAGGGAACTAGGTAGTGTGAGGTGCAGGGGTGAGAGAGGGAAGAAGGCAGTGTGAGGTGCAGGTTGTGAGAGAGAGAAGTAGGTAGTGTGAGGAGCAGGGAGTGAGAGAGGGAAGCAGGCAGTGTGAGGTGCAGGGAGTGAGAGAGGGAAGTAGGCAGTGTGAGGTGCAGGGAGTGAGAGAGGGAACCAGGCTGTGTGAGGTGCAGGGGGTGAGAGAGGAAAGTAGGCAGTGTGAGGTGCACGGAGTGAGAGAGGGAAGCAGGCAGTGTGAAGTGCAGGGGGTGAGAGAGGGAATCAGGCAGTGTGAGGTGCCGGGGTGAGAGAGGGAAGCAGGTAGTGTAAGGTGAGGGGGTGTTTGAGGAAAGTAGACAGTGTGAGGTGCTGGGGGTGGGAGAGGGAAGTAGCTAGTGTGAGGTGCAGGTGGTGAGAGAGGGAAGTATGTAGTGTGAGGTGCAGGGGGTGAGAGTGGGAAGCAGGCAGTGTGAGGTGCAGGGGGTGAGAGAGGGAATCAGGCAGTGTGAGGTGCAGGGAGTGAGAGAGGGAACCAGGCAGTGTGAGGTGCAGGGAGTGAGAGAGGGAACTAGGTAGTGTGAGGTGCAGGGGGTGAGAGAGGGAAGTATGTAGTGTGAGGTGCAGGGAGTGAGAGAGGGAAGCAGGCAGTGTAAGGTGCAGGGGGTGAGAGAGGGAATCACACAGTGTGAGGTGCAGGGGGTGAGAAAGAGAAGTAGGTAGTGTGAGGTGCAAGGAGTGAAAGAGGGAAGTTGGTAGTGTGAGGTGGAGGGAGTGAGAGAAGGAAGCAGGCAGTGTGAGGTGCAGGGAGTTAGAAAGGGAAGTGGGTAGTGTGAGGTGCAGGGAGTGAGAGAGGGAAGCAGGCAGTGTGAGGTGCAGGGAGTGAGAGAGGGAAGTAGGTAGTGTGAGGTGCAGGGAGTGAGAGAGGGAAGCAGGCAGTGTGAGGTGCGGGGAGTGATAGAGGGAAGTAGGTAGTGTGAGGTGCAGGGAGTGAGAGAGGGAAGTAGGTAGTGTGAGGTGCAGGGAGTGAGAGAGGGAAGCAGGTAGTGTGAGGTGCAGGGAGTGAGAGAGGGAAGCAGGCAGTGTGAGGTGCAGGGAGTGAGAGAGGGAAGTAGGCAGTGTGAGGTGCAGGGAGTGAGAGAGGGAAGTAGGCAGTGTGAGGTGCAGGGAGTGAGAGAGGGAAGCAGGTAGTGTGAGGTGCAGGGAGTGAGAGAAGGAAGTAGGTAGTGTGAGGTGCAGGGAGTGAGAGAGGGAAGCAGGCAGTGTGAGGTGCAGGGAGAGAGAGAGGGAAGCAGGCAGTGTGAGGTGCAGCGGGTGAGAGAGGGAATCAGGCAGTGTGAGGTGCAGGGGGTGAGAGAGGGAAGCAGGTAGTGTGAGGTGCAGGGGGTGAGAGATGGAATCAGACAGTGTGAGGTGCAGGGGGTAAGAAAGAGAAGAAGGCAGTGTGAGGTACTTGGGTGGGAGCGGGAAGCAGGCAGTGTGAAGTGCAGGGGGTGAGAGAGGGAATCAGGCAGTGTTAGGTGCAAGGGGTGAGAGAGGGAAGCATGCAGTGTGAGGTGCTGGGGGTGAGAGAGAGAAGTAGGCAGTGTGAGGCACTGGGGTGGGAGAGGTAAGTAGGCCGTGTGAGGTGCTGGGGTGGGAGAGGGAAGCAGGCAGTGTGAGGTGCAGGGGGTGGGTGAGGGAAGCAGGTAGTGTGAGGTGCCGGGGTGAGAGAGGGAAGCAGGGAGTGTAAGGGTGGGGGTGGTTGAGGAAAGTAGACAGTGTGAGGTGCTGGGGGTGGGAGAGGGAAGTAGCTAGTGTGAGGTGCAGGGAGTGAGAGAGGGAAGCAGGCAGTGTGAGGTGCAGGGAGTGAGAGAGTGAAGCAGGTAGTGTGAGTTGCAGGGAGTGAGAGAGGGAAATAGGTAGTGTGAGGTGCAGGGAGTGAGAGAGGGAAGCAGGCAGTGTGAGGTGCAGGGAGTGAGAGAGGGAAGAAGGCAGTGTGAGGTGCAGGGAGTGAGAGAGTGAACCAGGCTGTGTGAGGTGCAGGGGGTGAGAGAGGAAAGTAGGCAGTGTGAGGTGCACGGAGTGAGAGAAGCAGGCAGTGTGAAGTGCAGGGGGTGAGAGAGGGAATCAGGCAGTGTGAGGTGCAAGGGGTGAGAGAGGGAAGCAGGCAGTGTGAGGTGCAGGGGGTGAGAGAGGGAAGTAGGTAGTGTGAGGTGCAGGGAGTGAGAGAGGGAAGCAGGCAGTGTGAGGTACAGGGAGTGAGAGAGGGAAGAAGGCAGTGTGAGGTGCAGGGAGTGAGAGAGGGAACCAGGCTGTGTGAGGTGCAGGGGGTGAGAGAGGAAAGTAGGCAGTGTGAGGTGCACGGAGTGAGAGAAGCAGGCAGTGTGAAGTGCAGGGGGTGAGAGAGGGAATCAGGCAGTGTGAGGTGCAAGGGGTGAGAGAGGGAAGCAGGCAGTGTGAGGTGCAGGGGGTGAGAGAGGGAAGTAGGTAGTGTGAGTTGCAGGGAGTGAGAGAGGGAAGCAGGCAGTGTGAGGTGCAGGGGGCGAGAGAGAGAAGTAGGCAGTGTGAGGTACTGGGGTGGGAGAGGGAAGTAGGCAGTGTGAGGTGCTGAGGTGGGAGAGGGAATTAGGCAGTGTGAGGTGCAGGGGGTGGGTGAGGGAAGCAGGTAGTGTGAGGTGCTGGGGTGAGAGAGGGAAGCAGGTAGTGTAAGGTGAGGGGGTGGTTGAGGAAAGTAGACAGTGTGAGGTGCTGGGGGTGGGAGAGGGAAGCAGGCAGTGTGAGGTGCAGGGAGTGAGAGAGGGAAGCAGGTAATGTGAGTTGCAGGGAGTGAGAGAGGGAAGAAGGTAGTGTGAGGTGCAGGGAGTGAGAGAGGGCAGCAGGCAGTGTAAGGTGCAAGGAGTGAGACAGGGAAGTAGGCAGTGTGAGGTGCAGGGAGTGAGAGAGGGAACCAGGCTGTGTGTGGTGCAGGGGGTGAGAGAGGAAAGTGGGCAGTGTGAGGTGCACAGAGTGAGAGAAGCAGGCAGTGTGAAGTGCAGGGGGTGAGAGAGGGAAGCAGGCAGTGTGAGGTGCAGGGGGTGAGAGAGAGAAGTAGGCAGTGTGAGGTACTGGGGTGGGAGAGGGAAGTAGGCAGTGTGAGGTGCTGAGGTGGGAGAGGGAAGTAGGCAGTGTGAGGTGCAGGGGGTGGGTGAGGGAAGCAGGTAGTGTGAGGTGCCGGGGTGAGAGAGGGAAGCAGGTAGTGTAAGGTGAGGGGGTGGTTGAGGAAAGAAGACAGTGTGAGGTGCTGGGGGTGGGAGAGGGAAGTAGCTAGTGTGAGGTGCAGGTGGTGAGAGAGGGAAGTAGGCAGTGTGAGGTGCAGGGGGTGAGAGTGGGAAGCAGGCAGTGTGAGGTGCAGGGGGTGAGAGAGGGAATCAGGCAGTGTGAGGTGCAGGGAGTGAGAGAGGGAACCAGGCAGTGTGAGGTGCAGGGAGTGAGAGAGGGAACTAGGTAGTGTGAGGTGCAGGGGTGAGAGAGGAAAGTAGGCAGTGTGAGGTGCAGGTTGTGAGAGAGGGAAGTAGGTAGTGTGAGGTGCAGGGAGTGAGAGAGGGAAGCAGGCAGTGTGAGGTGCAGGGTGTGAGAGAGGGAAGTAGGCAGTGTGAGGTGCAGGGAGTGAGAGAGGGAACCAGGCTGTGTGAGGTGCAGGGGGTGAGAGAGGAAAGTAGGCAGTGTGAGGTGCACGGAGTGAGAGAGGGAAGCAGGCAGTGTGAAGTGCAGGGGGTGAGAGAGGGAATCAGGCAGTGTGAGGTGCCGGGGTGAGAGAGGGAAGCAGGTAGTGTAAGGTGAGGGGGTGTTTGAGGAAAGTAGACAGTGTGAGGTGCTGGGGGTGGGAGAGGGAAGTAGCTAGTGTGAGGTGCAGGTGGTGAGAGAGGGAAGCAGGCAGTGTGAGGTGCAGAGGGTGAGAGAGGGAATCAGGCAGTGTGAGGTGCAGGGAGTGAGAGAGGGAACCAGGCAGTGTGAGGTGCAGGGAGTGAGAGAGGGAACTAGGTAGTGTGAGGTGCAGGGGGTGAGAGAGGGAAGTATGTAGTGTGAGGTGCAGGGAGTGAGAGAGGGAAGCAGGCAGTGTAAGGTGCAGGGGGTGAGAGAGTGAATCAGGCAGTGTGAGGTGCAGGGGGTAAGAGAGGGAAGCAGGTAGTTTGAGGTGCAGGGGGTGAGAGAGGGAATCACACAGTGTGAGGTGCAGGGGGTGAGAAAGAGAAGTAGGTAGTGTGAGGTGCAAGGAGTGAAAGAGGGAAGTTGGTAGTGTGAGGTGGAGGGAGTGAGAGAAGGAAGCAGGCAGTGTGAGGTGCAGGGAGTGAGAAAGGGAAGTGGGTAGTGTGAGGTGCAGGGAGTGAGAGAGGGAAGCAGGCAGTGTGAGGTGCAGGGAGTGAGAGAGGGAAGTAGGTAGTGTGAGGTGCAGGGAGTGAGAGAGGGAAGCAGGCAGTGTGAGGTGCGGGGAGTGAGAGAGGGAAGTAGGTAGTGTGAGGTGCAGGGAGTGAGAGAGGGAAGTAGGTAGTGTGAGGTGCAGGGAGTGAGAGAGGGAAGCAGGTAGTGTGAGGTGCAGGGAGTGAAAGAGGGAAGCAGGCAGTGTGAGGTGCAGGGAGTGAGAGAGGGAAGTAGGCAGTGTGAGGTGCAGGGAGTGAGAGAGGGAAGTAGGCAGTGTGAGGTGCAGGGAGTGAGAGAGGGAAGCAGGTAGTGTGAGGTGCAGGGAGTGAGAGAGGGAAGTAGGTAGTGTGAGGTGCAGGGAGTGAGAGAGGGAAGCAGGCAGTGTGAGGTGCAGGGAGAGAGAGAGGGAAGCAGGCAGTGTGAGGTGCAGCGGGTGAGAGAGGGAATCAGGCAGTGTGAGGTGCAGGGGGTGAGAGAGGGAAGCAGGTAGTGTGAGGTGCAGGGGGTGAGAGATGGAATCAGACAGTGTGAGGTGCAGGGGGTTTAGTAAGAGAAGAAGGCAGTGTGAGGTACTTGGGTGGGAGAGGGAAGCAGGCAGTGTGAAGTGCAGGGGGTGAGAGAGGGAATCAGGCAGTGTTAGGTGCAAGGGGTGAGAGAGGGAAGTAGGCAG
Organism: Taudactylus pleione; assembly: GCA_031769625.1. NCBI lineage: Eukaryota > Metazoa > Chordata > Amphibia > Anura > Myobatrachidae > Taudactylus > Taudactylus pleione. The sequence continues at coordinate 2,515,682 of JAUIMM010000016.1, read as the reverse complement.
TGTGAGGCACTGGGGTGGGAGAGGTAAGTTGGCCGTGTGAGGTGCTGGGGTGGGAGAGGGAAGCAGGCAGTGTGAGGTGCAGGGGGTGGGTGAGGGAAGCAGGTAGTGTGAGGTGCCAGGGTGAGAGAGGGAAGCAGGGAGTGTAAGGGTGGGGGTGGTTGAGGAAAGTAGACAGTGTGAGGTGCTGGGGGTGGGAGAGGGAAGAAGCTAGTGTGAGGTGCAGGGAGTGAGAGAGGGAAGCAGGCAGTGTGAGGTGCAGGGAGTGAGAGAGGGAACCAGGCAGTGTGAGTTGCAGGTGGTGAGAGAGGGAATCAGGCAGTGTGAGGTGCAGGGAGTGAGAGAGGGAAGCAGGCAGTGTGAGGTGCAGGGAGTGAGAGAGGGAACCAGGCAGTGTGAGGTGCAGGTGGTGAGAGAGGGAAGTAGGTAGTGTGAGGTGCAGGTAGTGAGAGAGGGAAGTAGGTAGTGTGAGCTGCAGGGAGTGAGTGAGGGAAGCAGGTAGTGTGAGGTGCAGGGTGTGAGAGAGGGAAGCAGGTAGTGTGAGGTGCAGGGAGTGAGAGAGGGAAGCAGGCAGTGTGAGGTGCAGGGGTAAGAGAGGGAAGCAGGTTTTGTAAGGTGAATGGGTGTTTGAGGAAAGTAGACAGTGTGAGGTGCTGGGGGTGGGAGAGGGAAGTAGCTAGTGTGAGGTGCAGGGGGTGAGAGAGCGAAGTAGGTAGTGTGAGGTGCAGGGGGTGAGAGAGGGAATCATGCAGTGTGAGGTGCAGGGAGTGAGAGAGGGAAGCAGGCAGTGTGAGGTGCAGGGGGTGAGAGAGGGAATCAGGCAGTGTGAGGTGCAGGGGGTGAGAGAGGGAAGCAGGTAGTGTGAGGTGCAGGAGGTGAGAGAGGGAATCAGGCAGTGTGAGGTACAGGGGATGAGAGAAAAGCAGGCAGTGTGAGGTGCAGGGGTGGGATTGGGAAGCAGACTGTGAGAGGTGCTGGGGTGGGAGAGGGAAGTTGGTAGTGTGAGGTGCAGGGAGTGAGAGAGGGAAGTAGGTAGTGTGAGGTGCAGGGAGTGAGAGAGGGAAGCCGGCAGTGTGAGGTGCAGGGAATGAGAGAGGGAAGTGGGTAGTTTGAGGTGCAGGGAGTGAGAGAGGGAGGCAGGCAGTGTGAGGTGCAGGGAGTGAGAGAGGGAAGCAGGCAGTGTGAGGTGCAGGGAGTGAGAGAGGGAAGCAGGCAGTGTGAGGTGCAGGAAGTGAGAGAGGGAAGCAGGTAGTGTGAGGTGCAGGGGTTGAGAGAGGGAAGCAGGTAGTGTGAGGTGCAGTGAGTGAGAGAGCGAAGCTGGCAGTGTGAGGTGCAAGGGTTGGTGAGGGAAGCAGGTAGTGTGAGGTGCCGGGGTGAGAGAGGGAAGCAGGTAGTGTAAGGTGAGGGGGTGGTTGAGGAAAGTAGACAGTGTGAGGTGCTGGGGGTGGGAGAGGGAAGTAGCTAGTGTGAGGTGCAGGGGGTGAGAGAGTGAAGTAGGTAGTGTGAGGTGCAGGGCGTGAGAGAGGGATGTAGGCAGTGTGAGGAGCAGGGGGTGAGAGAGGGAATCAGGCAGTGTGAGGTGCAGGGAGTTAGAGAGGGAAGCAAGCAGTGTGAGGTGCAGGGAGTGAGAGAGGGAAGCATGCAGTGTGAGGTGCAGGGAGTGAGAGAGGGAAGTAGGTAGTGTTAGGTGCAGGGGGTGAGAGAGGGAATCAGCCAGTGTGAGGTGCAGGGGGTGTGAGAGAGAAGTAGGCAGTGTGAGGTACTGGGGTGGGAGAGGGAAGTAGGTTGTGTGAGGTGCAAGGAGTGAGAGAGGGAAGAAGGTAGTGTTAGCTGCAGGGGGTGAGAGAGGGAATCAGGCAGTGTGAGGTGCTGGGGGTGTGAGAGAGAAGTAGACAGTGTGAGGTGCTGGGGGTGGGAGAGGGAAGTAGCTAGTGTGAGGTGCAGGGAGTGAGAGTGGGAACCAGGCAGTGTGAGGTGCAAGGGGTTAGATAGGGAAGCAGGTAGTGTGAGGTGCAGGGAGTGAGAGAGGGAAGCAGGCAGTGTGAGGTGCAGGGGGTGGGTGAGGGAAGTAGGTAGTGTGAGGTGCAGGGGGTGAGAGAGGGAATCAGGCAGTGTGAGGTACAGGGGATGAGAGAGAAAAGCAGGCAGTGTGAGGTGCAGGGGTGGGAAAGGGAAGCAAACTGTGTGAGGTGCTGGGGGTGGGAGAGGGAAGAAGGTAGTGTGAGGTGCAGGGAGTGAGAGAGGGTTGTAGGTAGTGTGAGGTGCAGGGAGTGAGAGAGGGAAGCAGGCAGTGTGAGGTGCAGGGGGTGAGAGTGGGAAGTAGGTAGTGTGAGGTGCAGGGAGTGAGAGAGGGAACCAGGCATTGTGAGGTGCAGGGAGTGAGAGAGGGAAGCAGGCAGTGTGAGGTGCAGGGAGTGAGAGAAGGAAGCAGGCAGTGTGAGGTGCAGGGAGTGAGAGAGGAAAGCAGGTAGTGTGAGGTGCAGGGGGTGAGAGAGGGAAGCAGGTAGTGTGAGGTGCAGGGAGTGAGAGAGGGAAGCAGGCAGTGTGAGATGCAGGGAGTGAGAGAGGGAAGTAGGCAGTGTGAGGTGCAGGGAGTGAGAGAGGGAACCAGGCAGTGTGAGTTGCAGGGTGTGAGAGAGGGAAGTAGGCAGTGTGAGGTGCAGGGAGTGAGAGAGGAAACCAGGCATTGTGAGGTGCAGGGAGTGAGAGAGGGAAGCAGGCAGTGTGAGGTGCAGGGAGTGAGAGAGGGAAGCAGGCAGTGTGAGGTGCAGGAAGTGAGAGAGGGAAGCAGGTAGTGTGAGGTGCAGGGGGTGAGAGAGGGAAGCAGGCAGTGTGAGGTGCAGGGGGGGGGTGAGGGAAGCAGGTAGTGTGAGGTGCCAGGGTGAGAGAGGGAAGCAGGTAGTGTAAGGTGAGGGGGTCGTTGAGGAAAGTAGACAGTGTGAGGTGCTGGGGGTGGGAGAGGGAAGTAGCTAGTGTGAGGTGCAGGGGGTGAGAGAGGGAAGTAGGTAGTGTGAGGTGCAGGGCGTGAGAGAGGGAAGCAGGCAGTGTGTGGTGCAGGGGGTGAGAGAAGAAATCAGGCAGTGTTAGGTGCAGGGAGAGAGAGGGAAGCAGGCAGTGTGAGGTGCAGGGAGTGAGAGAGGGAACCAGGCAGTGTGAGGTGCAGGGTGTGAGAGAGGGAAGTAGGCAGTGTGAGGTGCAGGGAGTGAGAGTGGAAACCAGGCATTGTGAGGTGCAGGGAGTGAGAGAGGGAAACAGGCAGTGTGAGGTGCAGGGAGTGAGAGAGGGAAGAAGGCAGTGTGAGGTGCAGGAAGTGAGAGAGGGAAGCAGGTAGTGTGAGGTGCAGGGGGTGAGAGAGGGAAGCAGGTACTGTGAGGTGCAGTGAGTGAGAGAGGGAAGCAGGCAGTGTGAGGTGCAGGGGAGGGTGAGGGAAGCAGGTAGTGTGAGGTGCCGCGGTGAGAGAGGGAAACAGGTAGTGTAAGGTGAGGGGGTGGTTGAGGAAAGTAGACAGTGTGAGGTGCTGGGGGTGGGAGAGGGAAGTAGCTAGTGTGAGGTGCAGGGGGTGAGAGAGGGAAGTAGGTAGTGTGAGGTGCAGGGCGTGAGAGAGGGAAGCAGGCAGTGTGAGGTGCAGGGGGTGAGAGAGGGAATCAGGCAGTGTGAGGTGCAGGGAGTGAGAGAGGGAAGCAGGCAGTGTGAGGTGCAGGGAGTGAGAGAGGGAAGTAGGTAGTGTGAGGTGCAGGGAGTGAGAGAGGGAAGCAGGCAGTGTGAGGTGCGGGGAGTGAGAGAGGGAAGTAGGTAGTGTGAGGTGCAGGGAGTGAGAGAGGGAAGTAGGTAGTGTGAGGTGCAGGGAGTGAGAGAGGGAAGCAGGTAGTGTGAGGTGCAGGGAGTGAAAGAGGGAAGCAGGCAGTGTGAGGTGCAGGGAGTGAGAGAGGGAAGTAGGCAGTGTGAGGTGCAGGGAGTGAGAGAGGGAAGTAGGCAGTGTGAGGTGCAGGGAGTGAGAGAGGGAAGCAGGTAGTGTGAGGTGCAGGGAGTGAGAGAGGGAAGTAGGTAGTGTGAGGTGCAGGGAGTGAGAGAGGGAAGCAGGCAGTGTGAGGTGCAGGGAGAGAGAGAGGGAAGCAGGCAGTGTGAGGTGCAGCGGGTGAGAGAGGGAATCAGGCAGTGTGAGGTGCAGGGGGTGAGAGAGGGAAGCAGGTAGTGTGAGGTGCAGGGGGTGAGAGATGGAATCAGACAGTGTGAGGTGCAGGGGGTTTAGTAAGAGAAGAAGGCAGTGTGAGGTACTTGGGTGGGAGAGGGAAGCAGGCAGTGTGAAGTGCAGGGGGTGAGAGAGGGAATCAGGCAGTGTTAGGTGCAAGGGGTGAGAGAGGGAAGCAGGCAGTGTGAGGCACTGGGGTGGGAGAGGTAAGTTGGCCGTGTGAGGTGCTGGGGTGGGAGTGGGAAGCAGGCAGTGTGAGGTGCAGGGGGTGGGTGAGGGAAGCAGGTAGTGTGAGGTGCCAGGGTGAGAGAGGGAAGCAGGGAGTGTAAGGGTGGGGGTGGTTGAGGAAAGTAGACAGTGTGAGGTGCTGGGGGTGGGAGAGGGAAGAAGCTAGTGTGAGGTGCAGGGAGTGAGAGAGGGAAGCAGGCAGTGTGAGGTGCAGGGAGTGAGAGAGGGAACCAGGCAGTGTGAGTTGCAGGTGGTGAGAGAGGGAATCAGGCAGTGTGAGGTGCAGGGAGTGAGAGAGGGAAGCAGGCAGTGTGAGGTGCAGGGAGTGAGAGAGGGAACCAGGCAGTGTGAGGTGCAGGTGGTGAGAGAGGGAAGTAGGTAGTGTGAGGTGCAGGTAGTGAGAGAGGGAAGTAGGTAGTGTGAGCTGCAGGGAGTGAGTGAGGGAAGCAGGTAGTGTGAGGTGCAGGGTGTGAGAGAGGGAAGCAGGTAGTGTGAGGTGCAGGGAGTGAGAGAGGGAAGCAGGCAGTGTGAGGTGCAGGGGTAAGAGAGGGAAGCAGGTTTTGTAAGGTGAATGGGTGTTTGAGGAAAGTAGACAGTGTGAGGTGCTGGGGGTGGGAGAGGGAAGTAGCTAGTGTGAGGTGCAGGGGGTGAGAGAGCGAAGTAGGTAGTGTGAGGTGCAGGGGGTGAGAGAGGGAATCATGCAGTGTGAGGTGCAGGGAGTGAGAGAGGGAAGCAGGCAGTGTGAGGTGCAGGGGGTGAGAGAGGGAATCAGGCAGTGTGAGGTGCAGGGGGTGAGAGAGGGAAGCAGGTAGTGTGAGGTGCAGGAGGTGAGAGAGGGAATCAGGCAGTGTGAGGTACAGGGGATGAGAGAAAAGCAGGCAGTGTGAGGTGCAGGGGTGGGATTGGGAAGCAGACTGTGAGAGGTGCTGGGGTGGGAGAGGGAAGTTGGTAGTGTGAGGTGCAGGGAGTGAGAGAGGGAAGTAGGTAGTGTGAGGTGCAGGGAGTGAGAGAGGGAAGCCGGCAGTGTGAGGTGCAGGGAATGAGAGAGGGAAGTGGGTAGTTTGAGGTGCAGGGAGTGAGAGAGGGAGGCAGGCAGTGTGAGGTGCAGGGAGTGAGAGAGGGAAGCAGGCAGTGTGAGGTGCAGGGAGTGAGAGAGGGAAGCAGGCAGTGTGAGGTGCAGGAAGTGAGAGAGGGAAGCAGGTAGTGTGAGGTGCAGGGGTTGAGAGAGGGAAGCAGGTAGTGTGAGGTGCAGTGAGTGAGAGAGCGAAGCTGGCAGTGTGAGGTGCAAGGGGGGGTGAGGGAAGCAGGTAGTGTGAGGTGCCGGGGTGAGAGAGGGAAGCAGGTAGTGTAAGGTGAGGGGGTGGTTGAGGAAAGTAGACAGTGTGAGGTGCTGGGGGTGGGAGAGGGAAGTAGATAGTGTGAGGTGCAGGGGGTGAGAGAGTGAAGTAGGTAGTGTGAGGTGCAGGGCGTGAGAGAGGGATGTAGGCAGTGTGAGGAGCAGGGGGTGAGAGAGGGAATCAGGCAGTGTGAGGTGCAGGGAGTTAGAGAGGGAAGCAAGCAGTGTGAGGTGCAGGGAGTGAGAGAGGGAAGCATGCAGTGTGAGGTGCAGGGAGTGAGAGAGGGAAGTAGGTAGTGTTAGGTGCAGGGGGTGAGAGAGGGAATCAGCCAGTGTGAGGTGCAGGGGGTGTGAGAGAGAAGTAGGCAGTGTGAGGTACTGGGGTGGGAGAGGGAAGTAGGTTGTGTGAGGTGCAAGGAGTGAGAGAGGGAAGAAGGTAGTGTTAGCTGCAGGGGGTGAGAGAGGGAATCAGGCAGTGTGAGGTGCTGGGGGTGTGAGAGAGAAGTAGACAGTGTGAGGTGCTGGGGGTGGGAGAGGGAAGTAGCTAGTGTGAGGTGCAGGGAGTGAGAGTGGGAACCAGGCAGTGTGAGGTGCAAGGGGTTAGATAGGGAAGCAGGTAGTGTGAGGTGCAGGGAGTGAGAGAGGGAAGCAGGCAGTGTGAGGTGCAGGGGGTGGGTGAGGGAAGTAGGTAGTGTGAGGTGCAGGGGGTGAGAGAGGGAATCAGGCAGTGTGAGGTACAGGGGATGAGAGAGAAAAGCAGGCAGTGTGAGGTGCAGGGGTGGGAAAGGGAAGCAAACTGTGTGAGGTGCTGGGGGTGGGAGAGGGAAGAAGGTAGTGTGAGGTGCAGGGAGTGAGAGAGGGTTGTAGGTAGTGTGAGGTGCAGGGAGTGAGAGAGGGAAGCAGGCAGTGTGAGGTGCAGGGGGTGAGAGTGGGAAGTAGGTAGTGTGAGGTGCAGGGAGTGAGAGAGGGAACCAGGCATTGTGAGGTGCAGGGAGTGAGAGAGGGAAGCAGGCAGTGTGAGGTGCAGGGAGTGAGAGAAGGAAGCAGGCAGTGTGAGGTGCAGGGAGTGAGAGAGGAAAGCAGGTAGTGTGAGGTGCAGGGGGTGAGAGAGGGAAGCAGGTAGTGTGAGGTGCAGGGAGTGAGAGAGGGAAGCAGGCAGTGTGAGATGCAGGGAGTGAGAGAGGGAAGTAGGCAGTGTGAGGTGCAGGGAGTGAGAGAGGGAACCAGGCAGTGTGAGTTGCAGGGTGTGAGAGAGGGAAGTAGGCAGTGTGAGGTGCAGGGAGTGAGAGAGGAAACCAGGCATTGTGAGGTGCAGGGAGTGAGAGAGGGAAGCAGGCAGTGTGAGGTGCAGGGAGTGAGAGAGGGAAGCAGGCAGTGTGAGGTGCAGGAAGTGAGAGAGGGAAGCAGGTAGTGTGAGGTGCAGGGGGTGAGAGAGGGAAGCAGGCAGTGTGAGGTGCAGGGGGGGGGGTGAGGGAAGCAGGTAGTGTGAGGTGCCAGGGTGAGAGAGGGAAGCAGGTAGTGTAAGGTGAGGGGGTCGTTGAGGAAAGTAGACAGTGTGAGGTGCTGGGGGTGGGAGAGGGAAGTAGCTAGTGTGAGGTGCAGGGGGTGAGAGAGGGAAGTAGGTAGTGTGAGGTGCAGGGCGTGAGAGAGGGAAGCAGGCAGTGTGTGGTGCAGGGGGTGAGAGAAGAAATCAGGCAGTGTTAGGTGCAGGGAGAGAGAGGGAAGCAGACAGTGTGAGGTGCAGGGAGTGAGAGAGGGAACCAGGCAGTGTGAGGTGCAGGGTGTGAGAGAGGGAAGTAGGCAGTGTGAGGTGCAGGGAGTGAGAGTGGAAACCAGGCATTGTGAGGTGCAGGGAGTGAGAGAGGGAAACAGGCAGTGTGAGGTGCAGGGAGTGAGAGAGGGAAGAAGGCAGTGTGAGGTGCAGGAAGTGAGAGAGGGAAGCAGGTAGTGTGAGGTGCAGGGGGTGAGAGAGGGAAGCAGGTACTGTGAGCTGCAGTGAGTGAGAGAGGGAAGCAGGCAGTGTGAGGTGCAGGGGAGGGTGAGGGAAGCAGGTAGTGTGAGGTGCCGCGGTGAGAGAGGGAAACAGGTAGTGTAAGGTGAGGGGGTGGTTGAGGAAAGTAGACAGTGTGAGGTGCTGGGGGTGGGAGAGGGAAGTAGCTAGTGTGAGGTGCAGGGGGTGAGAGAGGGAAGTAGGTAGTGTGAGGTGCAGGGCGTGAGAGAGGGAAGCAGGCAGTGTGAGGTGCAGGGGGTGAGAGAGGGAATCAGGCAGTGTGAGGTGCAGGGAGTGAGAGAGGGAAGCAGGCAGTGTGAGGTGCAGGGAGTGAGAGAGGGAACCAGGCAGTGTGAGGTGCAGGGTGTCAGAGAGGGAAGTAGGTAGTGTGAGGTGCAGGGACTGAGAGATGGAAGCAGGCAGTGTGAGGTGCAGGGGGTGAGAGAGGGAAGCAGGTAATATAAGGTGAGGGGGTGGTTGAGGAAAGTAGACAGTGTGAGGTGCAAGGCGTGAGAGAGGGAAGCAGGAAGTGTGAGGTGCAGGGGGTGAGAGAGGGAAGCAGGCAGTGTGAGGTGCAGGGGGTGAGAGAGAGAAGTAGGCAGTGTGAGGTACTGGGGTGGGAGAGGGAAGTAGGCAGTGTGAGGTGCAGGGAGTGAGAGAGGGAAGCAGGCATTGTGAGGTGCAGGGGGTGGGTGAGGGAAGCAGGCAGTGTGAGGTGCACGGGATGGGTGAGGGAAGCAGGTAGTGTGAGGTGCCGGGGTGAGAGAGGGAAGCAGGTAGTATAAGGTGAGGGGGTGGTTGAGGAAAGTAGACAGTGTGATGTGCTGGGGGTGAGAGAGGGAAGTAGCTAGTGTGAGGTGCAGGGGGTGAGAGAGGGAAGTAGGTAGTGTGAGGTGCAGGGGGTGAGAGTGGGAAGCAGGCAGTGTGAGGTGCAGGGAGTGAGAGAGGGAAGCAGGCAGTGTGAGGTGCAGGGAGTGAGAGAGGGAACCAGGCAGTGTGAGGTGCAGTGTGTGAGAGAGGGAAGTAGGCAGTGTGAGGAGCAGGGAGTGAGAGAGGAAACCAGGCATTGTGAGGTGCAGGGAGTGAGAGAGGGAATCAGGCAGTGTGAGGTGCAGGGGGGGGTGAGGGAAGCAGGTAGTGTGAGGTGCCGGGGTGAGTGAGGGAAGCAGGTAGTGTAAGGTGAGGGGTTGGTTGAGGAAAGTAGACAGTGTGAGGTGCTGGGGGTGGGAGAGGGAAGTAGCTAGTGTGAGGTGCAGGGGGTGAGAGAGGGAAGTAGGTAGTGTGAGGTGCAGGGCGTGAGAGAGGGAAGCAGGCAGTGTGAGGTGCAGGGGGTGAGAGAGGAAATCAGGCAGTGTGAGGTGCAGGGAGTGAGAGAGGGAAGCAGGCAGTGTGAGGTGCAGGGAGTGAGAGAGGGAAGTAGGCAGTGTGAGGTGCAGGGTGTGAGAGAGGAAACCATGCATTGTGAGGTGCAGGGAGTGAGAGAGGGAAGCAGGCAGAGTGAGGTGCAGGGAGTGAGAGAGGGAAGCAGGCAGTGTGAGGTGCAGGAAGTGAGAGAGGGAAGCAGGTAGTGTGAGGTGCAGGGGGTGAGAGAGGGAAGCAGGTACTGTGAGGTGCAGTGAGTGAGAGAGGGAAGCAGGCAGTGTGAGGTGCAGTGGGGGGGTGAGGGAAGCAGGTAGTGTGAGGTGCCGGGGTGAGAGAGGGAAGCAGGTAGTGTAAGGTGAGGGGGTGGTTGAGGAAAGTAGACAGTGTGAGGTGCAGGGGGTGAGAGAGAGAAGTAGGCAGTGTGAGGTACTGGGGTGGGAGAGGGAAGTAGGCAGTGTGAGGTGCTGAGGTGGGAGAGGGAAGTAGGCAGTGTGAGGTGCAGGGGGTGGGTGAGGGAAGCAGGTAGTGTGAGGTGCCGGGGTGAGAGAGGGAAGCAGGTAGTGTAAGGTGAGGGGGTGGTTGAGGAAAGTAGACAGTGTGAGGTGCTGGGGGTGGGAGAGGGAAGTAGCTAGTGTGAGGTGCAGTTGGTGAGAGAGGAAATCAGGCAGTGTGAGGTACAGGGGATGAGAGAGAAAAGCAGGCAGTGTGAGGTGCAGGGGTGGGAAAGGGAAGCAGGCTGTGAGGTGCAGGGAGTGAAAGAGGGAAGTAGGCAGTGTGAGGTGCAGGGAGTGAGAGAGGGAAGCAGGCAGTGTGAGGTGCAGGGAGTGAGAGAGGGAAGCAGGCAGTGTGAGGTGCAGGGAGTGAGAGAGGGAAGCAGGTAGTGTGAGTTGCAGGGAGTGAGACAGGGAAGTAGGTAGTGTGAGGTGCAGGGAGTGAGAGAGGGAAGCAGGCAGTGTGAGGTGCAGGGAGTGAGAGAGGGAACCAGGCTGTGTGAGGTGCAGGGGGTGAGAGAGGAAAGTAGGCAGTGTGAGGTGCACGGAGTGAGAGAAGCAGGCAGTGTGAAGTGCAGGGGGTGAGAGAGGGAATCAGGCAGTGTGAGGTGCAAGGGGTGAGAGAGGGAAGCAGGCAGTGTGAGGTGCAGGGGGTGAGAGAGAGAAGTAGACAGTGTGAGGTACTGGGGTGGGAGAAGGAAGCAGGCAGTGTGAGGTGCAGGGAGTGAGAGAGGGAAGCAGGCAGTGTGAGGTGCAGGGAGTGAAAGAGGGAAGTAGGCAGTGTGAGGTGCAGGGAGTGAGAGAGGGAAGCAGGCAGTGTGAGGTGCAGGGAGTGAGAGAGGGAAGCAGGCAGTGTGAGGTGCAGGGAGTGAGATAGGGAAGCAGGTAGTGTGAGGTGCAGGGAGTGAGAGAGGGAAGCAGGCAGTGTGAGGTGCAGGGGGTGAGAGAGAGAAGTAGGCAGTGTGAGGTACTGAGGTGGGAGAGGGAAGTAGGCAGTGTGAGGTGCTGAGGTGGGAGAGTGAAGTAGGCAGTGTGATGTGCAGGGGGTGGGTGAGGGAAGCAGGTAGTATGAGGTGCCGGGGTGAGAGAGGGAAGCAGGTAGTGCAAGGTGAGGGGGTGGTTGAGGAAAGTAGACAGTGTGAGGTGCTGGGGGTGGGAGAGGGAAGTAGCTAGTGTGAGGTGCAGGTGGTGAGAGAGGGAATCAGGCAGTGTGAGGTACAGGGGATGAGAGAGAAAAGCAGGCAGTGTGAGGTGCATGGGTGGGAAAGGGAAGCAGGCTGTGAGGTGCAGGGAGTGAAAGAGGGAAGTAGGCTTGTGAGGTGCAGGGAGTGAGTGAGGGAAGCAGGCAGTGTGAGGTGCAGGGAGTGAGAGAGGGAAGCAGGCAGTGTGAGGTGCAGGGAGTGAGAGAGGGAAGCAGGTAGTGTGAGTTGCAGGGAGTGAGAAAGGGAAATAGGTAGTGTGAGGTGCAGGTGGTGAGAGAGGGAATCAGGCAGTGTGAGGTACAGGGGATGAGAGAGAAAAGCAGGCAGTGTGAGGTGCAGGGGGTGAGAGAGGGAAGCAGGCAGTGTGAGGTGCAGGGGGTGAGAGAGAGAAGTAGGCAGTGTGAGGTACTGGGGTGGGAGAGGGAAGTAGGCAGTGTGAGGTGCAGGGAGTGAGAGAGGGAAGCAGGCATTGTGAGGTGCAGGGGGTGGGTGAGGGAAGCAGGCAGTGTGAGGTGCAGGGGATGGGTGAGGGAAGCAGGTAGTGTGAGGTGCCGGGGTGAGAGAGGGAAGCAGGTAGTATAAGGTGAGGGGGTGGTTGAGGAAAGTAGACAGTGTAACGTGCTGGGGGTGGGAGAGGGAAGTAGCTAGTGTGAGGTGCAGGGGGTGAGAAAGGGAAGTAAGTAGTGTGAGGTGCAGGGGGTGAGAGTGGGAAGCAGGCAGTGTGAGGTGCAGGGGGTGAGAGAGGGAATCAGGCAGTGTGAGGTGCAGGGAGTGAGAGAGGGAAGCAGGCAGTGTGAGGTGCAGGAAGTGAGAGAGGGAACCAGGCAGTGTGAGGTGCAGGGGGTGAGAGAGGGAAGTAGGTAGTGTGAGGTGCAGGGAGTGAGAGAGGGAAGCAGGTAGTGTGAGGTGCAGGGAGTGAGAGAGGGAAGTAGGTAGTTTGAGGTGCAGGGGGGGTGAAAGAAGCAGGTAGTGTGAGGTGCCAGGGTGAGAGAGGGAAGCAGGTAGTGTAAGGTGAGGGGGTGGTTGAGGAAAGTAGACAGTGTGAGGTGCTGGGGGTGGGAGAGGGAAGTAGCTAGTGTGAGGTGCAGGGGGTGAGAGAGGGAAGCAGGCAGTGTGAGGTGCAGGGGGTGAGAGAGGGAATCAGGCAGTGTGAGGTGCAGGGAGTGAGAGAGGGAAGCAGGCAGTGTGAGGTGCAGGGAGTGAGAGAGGGAACCAGGCAGTGTGAGGTGCAGGGTGTGAGAGAGCGAAGTAGGCAGTGTGAGGAGCAGGGAGTGAGAGAGGAAACCAGGCATTGTGAGGTGCAGGGAGTGAGAGAGGGAAGCAGGCAGTGTGAGGTGCAGGGGGGGGGTGAGGGAAGCAGTTAGTGTGAGGTGCCGGGGTGAGAGAGGGAAGCAGGTAGTGTAAGGTGAGGGGTTGTTTGAGGAAAGAAGATAGTGTGAGGTGCTGGGGGTGGGAGAGGGAAGTAGCTAGTGTGAGGTGCAGGGGGTGAGAGAGGGAAGTAGGTAGTGTGAGGTGCAGGGCGTGAGAGAGGGAAGCAGGCAGTGTGAGGTGCAGGGGGTGAGAGAGGAAATCAGGCAGTGTGAGGTGCAGGGAGTGAGAGAGGGAAGCAGGCAGTGTGAGGTGCAGGGAGTGAGAGAGGGAAGTAGGCAGTGTGAGGTGCAGGGTGTGAGAGAGGAAACCAGGCATTGTGAGGTGCAGGGACTGAGAGAGGGAAGCAGGCAGAGTGAGGTGCAGGGAGTGAGAGAGGGAAGCAGGCAGTGTGAGGTGCAGGAAGTGATAGAGGGAAGCAGGTAGTGTGAGGTGCAGGGGGTGAGAGAGGGAAGCAGGTACTCTGAGGTGCAGTGAGTGAGAGAGGGAAGCAGGCAGTGTGAGGTGCAGTGGGGGGGTGAGGGAAGCAGGTAGTGTGGGGTGCCGGGGTGAGAGAGGGAAGCAGGTAGTGTAAGGTGAGGGGGTGGTTGAGGAATGTAGACAGTGTGAGGTGCAGGGGGTGAGAGAGAGAATTAGGCAGTGTGAGGTACTGGGGTGGGAGAGGGAAGTAGGCAGTGTGAGGTGCTGAGGTGGGAGAGGGAAGTAGGCAGTGTGAGGTGCAGGGGGTGGGTGAGGGAAGCAGGTAGTGTGAGGTGCCGGGGTGAGAGAGGGAAGCAGGTAGTGTAAGGTGAGGGGGTGGTTGAGGAAAGTAGACAGTGTGAGGTGCTGGGGGTGGGAGAGGGAAGTAGCTAGTGTGAGGTCCAGGTGGTGAGAGAGGAAATCAGGCAGTGTGAGGTACAGGGGATGAGAGAGAAAAGCAGGCAGTGTGAGGTGCAGGGGTGGGAAAGGGAAGCAGGCTGTGAGGTGCAGGGAGTGAAAGAGGGAAGTAGGCAGTGTGAGGTGCAGGGAGTGAGAGAGGGAAGCAGGCAGTGTGAGGTGCAGGGAGTGAGAGAGGGAAGCAGGCAGTGTGAGGTGCAGGGAGTGAGAGAGGGAAGCAGGTAGTGTGAGTTGCAGGGAGTGAGACAGGGAAGTAGGTAGTGTGAGGTGCAGGGAGTGAGAGAGGGAAGCAGGCAGTGTGAGGTGCAGGGAGTGAGAGAGGGAACCAGGCTGTGTGAGGTGCAGTGGGTGAGAGAGGAAAGTAGGCAGTGTGAGGTGCACGGAGTGAGAGAAGCAGGCAGTGTGAAGTGCAGGGGGTGAGAGAGGGAATCAGGCAGTGTGAGGTGCAAGGGGTGAGAGAGGGAAGCAGGCAGTGTGAGGTGCAGGGGGTGAGAGAGAGAAGTAGACAGTGTGAGGTACTGGGGTGGGAGAAGGAAGCAGGCAGTGTGAGGTGCAGGGAGTGAAAGAGGGAAGTAGGCAGTGTGAGGTGCAGGGAGTGAGAGAGGGAAGCAGGCAGTGTGAGGTGCAGGGAGTGAGAGAGGGAAGCAGGCAGTGTGAGGTGCAGGGAGTGAGAGAGGGAAGCAGGTAGTGTGAGTTGCAGGGAGTGAGATAGGGAAGCAGGTAGTGTGAGGTGCAGGGAGTGAGAGAGGGAAGCAGGCAGTGTGAGGTGCAGGGGGTGAGAGAGAGAAGTAGGCAGTGTGAGGTACTGAGGTGGGAGAGGGAAGTAGGCAGTGTGAGGTGCTGAGGTGGGAGAGGGAAGTAGGCAGTGTGAGGTGCAGGGGGTGGGTGAGGGAAGCAGGTAGTATGAGGTGCCGGGGTGAGAGAGGGAAGCAGGTAGTGTAAGGTTAGGGGGTGGTTGAGGAAAGTAGACAGTGTGAGGTGCTGGGGGTGGGAGAGGGAAGTAGCTAGTGTGAGGTGCAGGTGGTGAGAGATGGAATCACGCAGTATGAGGTACAGGGGATGAGAGAGAAAAGCAGGCAGTGTGAGGTGCAGGGGTGGGAAAGGGAAGCAGGCTGTGAGGTGCAGGGAGTGAAAGAGGGAAGTAGGCTTGTGAGGTGCAGGGAGTGAGAGAGGGAAACAGGCAGTGTGAGGTGCAGGGAGTGAGAGAGGGAAGCAGGCAGTGTGAGGTGCAGGGAGTGAGAGAGGGAAGCAGGTAGTGTGAGTTGCAGGGAGTGAGAGAGGGAAATAGGTAGTGTGAGGTGCAGGTGGTGAGAGAGGGAATCAGGCAGTGTGAGGTACAGGGGATGAGAGAGAAAAGCAGGCAGTGTGAGGTGCAGGGAGTGAGAGAGGGAAGCAGGTAGTGTGAGTTGCAGGGAGTGAGATAGGGAAGTAGGTAGTGTGAGGTGCAGGGAGTGAGAGAGGGAAGCAGGCAGTGTGAGGTGCAGGGGGTGAGAGAGAGAAGTAGGCAGTGTGAGGTACTGGGGTGGGAGAGGGAAGTAGGCAGTGTGAGGTGCAGGGAGTGAGAGAGGGAAGCAGGCATTGTGAGGTGCAGGGGGTGGGTGAGGGAAGCAGGCAGTGTGAGGTGCAGGGGATGGGTGAGGGAAGCAGGTAGTGTGAGGTGCCGGGGTGAGAGAGGGAAGCAGGTAGTATAAGGTGAGGGGGTGGTTGAGGAAAGTAGACAGTGTGATGTGCTGGGGGTGGGAGAGGGAAGTAGCTAGTGTGAGGTGCAGGGGGAGAGAGAGGGAAGTAGGTAGTGTGAGGTGCAGGGGGTGAGAGTGGGAAGCAGGCAGTGTGAGGTGCAGGGGGTGAGAGAGGGAATCAGGCAGTGTGAGGTGCAGGGAGTGAGAGAGGGTAGCAGGCAGTGTGAGGTGCAGGAAGTGAGAGAGGGAACCAGGCAGTGTGAGGTGCAGGGGGTGAGAGAGGGAAGTAGGTAGTGTGAGGTGCAGGGAGTGAGAGAGGGAAGCAGGTAGTGTGAGGTGCAGGGAGTGAGAGAGGGAAGTAGGTAGTTTGAGGTGCAGGGGGGGTGAAAGAAGCAGGTAGTGTGAGGTGCCGGGGTGAGAGAGGGAAGCAGGTAGTGTAAGGTGAGGGGGTGGTTGAGGAAAGTAGACAGTGTGAGGTGCTGGGGGTGGGAGAGGGAAGTAGCTAGTGTGAGGTGCAGGGGGTGAGAGAGGGAAGCAGGCAGTGTGAGGTGCAGGGGGTGAGAGAGGGAATCAGGCAGTGTGTGGTGCAGGGGGTGAGAGAAGAAATCAGGCAGTGTTAGGTGCAGGGAGTGAGAGAGGGAAGCAGGCAGTGTGAGGTGCAGGGAGTGAGAGAGGGAACCAGGCAGTGTGAGGTGCAGGGTGTGAGAGAGGGAAGTAGGCAGTGTGAGGTGCAGGGAGTGAGAGTGGAAACCAGGCATTGTGAGGTGCAGGGAGTGAGAGAGGGAAACAGGCAGTGTGAGGTGCAGGGAGTGAGAGAGGGAAGAAGGCAGTGTGAGGTGCAGGAAGTGAGAGAGGGAAGCAGGTAGTGTGAGGTGCAGGGGGTGAGAGAGGGAAGCAGGTACTGTGAGGTGCAGTGAGTGAGAGAGGGAAGCAGGCAGTGTGAGGTGCAGGGGAGGGTGAGGGAAGCAGGTAGTGTGAGGTGCAGCGGTGAGAGTGGGAAACAGGTAGTGTAAGGTGAGGGGGTGGTTGAGGAAAGTAGACAGTGTGAGGTGCTGGGGGTGGGAGAGGGAAGTAGCTAGTGTGAGGTGCAGGGGGTGAGAGAGGGAAGTAGGTAGTGTGAGGTGCAGGGCGTGAGAGAGGGAAGTAGGCAGTGTGAGGTGCAGGGGGTGAGAGAGGGAATCAGGCAGTGTGAGGTGCAGGGAGTGAGAGAGGGAAGCAGGCAGTGTGAGGTGCAGGGAGTGAGAGAGGGAACCAGGCAGTGTGAGGTGCAGGGTGTCAGAGAGGGAAGTAGGTAGTGTGAGGTGCAGGGACTGAGAGATGGAAGCAGGCAGTGTGAGGTGCAGGGGGTGAGAGAGGGAAGCAGGTAATATAAGGTGAGGGGGTGGTTGAGGAAAGTAGACAGTGTGAGGTGCAAGGCGTGAGAGAGGGAAGCAGGAAGTGTGAGGTGCAGGGGGTGAGAGAGGGAAGCAGGCAGTGTGAGGTGCAGGGGGTGAGAGAGAGAAGTAGGCAGTGTGAGGTACTGGGGTGGGAGAGGGAAGTAGGCAGTGTGAGGTGCAGGGAGTGAGAGAGGGAAGCAGGCATTGTGAGGTGCAGGGGGTGGGTGAGGGAAGCAGGCAGTGTGAGGTGCACGGGATGGGTGAGGGAAGCAGGTAGTGTGAGGTGCCGGGGTGAGAGAGGGAAGCAGGTAGTATAAGGTGAGGGGGTGGTTGAGGAAAGTAGACAGTGTGATGTGCTGGGGGTGGGAGAGGGAAGTAGCTAGTGTGAGGTGCAGGGGGTGAGAGAGGGAAGTAGGTAGTGTGAGGTGCAGGGGGTGAGAGTGGGAAGCAGGCAGTGTGAGGTGCAGGGGGTGAGAGAGGGAATCAGGCAGTGTGAGGTGCAGGGAGTGAGAGAGGGAAGCAGGTAGTGTGAGGTGCAGGGAGTGAGAGAGGGAAGTAGGTAGTTTGAGGTGCAGGGGGGGTGAAAGAAGCAGGTAGTGTGAGGTGCCGGGGTGAGAGAGGGAAGCAGGTAGTGTAAGGTGAGGGGGTGGTTGAGGAAAGTAGACAGTGTGAGGTGCTGGGGGTGGGAGAGGGAAGTAGCTAGTGTGAGGTGCAGGGGGTGAGAGAGGGAAGCAGGCAGTGTGAGGTGCAGGGGGTGAGAGAGGGAATCAGGCAGTGTGAGGTGCAGGGAGTGAGAGAGGGAAGCAGGCAGTGTGAGGTGCAGGGAGTGAGAGAGGGAACCAGGCAGTGTGAGGTGCAGTGTGTGAGAGAGGGAAGTAGGCAGTGTGAGGAGCAGGGAGTGAGAGAGGAAACCAGGCATTGTGAGGTGCAGGGAGTGAGAGAGGGAAGCAGGCAGTGTGAGGTGCAGGGGGGGGGTGAGGGAAGCAGGTAGTGTGAGGTGCCGGGGTGAGTGAGGGAAGCAGGCAGTGTGAGGTGCAGGGAGTGAGAGAGGGAAGTAGGCAGTGTGAGGTGCAGGGTGTGAGAGAGGAAACCATGCATTGTGAGGTGCAGGGAGTGAGAGAGGGAAGCAGGCAGAGTGAGGTGCAGGGAGTGAGAGAGGGAAGCAGGCAGTGTGAGGTGCAGGAAGTGAGAGAGGGAAGCAGGTAGTGTGAGGTGCAGGGGGTGAGAGAGGGAAGCAGGTACTGTGAGGTGCAGTGAGTGAGAGAGGGAAGCAGGCAGTGTGAGGTGCAGTGGGGGGGTGAGGGAAGCAGGTAGTGTGAGGTGCCGGGGTGAGAGAGGGAAGCAGGTAGTGTAAGGTGAGGGGGTGGTTGAGGAAAGTAGACAGTGTGAGGTGCAGGGGGTGAGAGAGAGAAGTAGGCAGTGTGAGGTACTGGGGTGGGAGAGGGAAGTAGGCAGTGTGAGGTGCTGAGGTGGGAGAGGGAAGTAGGCAGTGTGAGGTGCAGGGGGTGGGTGAGGGAAGCAGGTAGTGTGAGGTGCCGGGGTGAGAGAGGGAAGCAGGTAGTGTAAGGTGAGGGGGTGGTTGAGGAAAGTAGACAGTGTGAGGTGCTGGGGGTGGGAGAGGGAAGTAGCTAGTGTGAGGTGCAGGTGGTGAGAGAGGAAATCAGGCAGTGTGAGGTACAGGGGATGAGAGAGAAAAGCAGGCAGTGTGAGGTGCAGGGGTGGGAAAGGGAAGCAGGCTGTGAGGTGCAGGGAGTGAAAGAGGGAAGTAGGCAGTGTGAGGTGCAGGGAGTGAGAGAGGGAAGCAGGCAGTGTGAGGTGCAGGGAGTGAGAGAGGGAAGCAGGTAGTGTGAGTTGCAGGGAGTGAGACAGGGAAGTAGGTAGTGTGAGGTGCAGGGAGTGAGAGAGGGAAGCAGGCAGTGTGAGGTGCAGGGAGTGAGAGAGGGAACCAGGCTGTGTGAGGTGCAGGGGGTGAGAGAGGAAAGTAGGCAGTGTGAGGTGCACGGAGTGAGAGAAGCAGGCAGTGTGAAGTGCAGGGGGTGAGAGAGGGAATCAGGCAGTGTGAGGTGCAAGGGGTGAGAGAGGGAAGCAGGCAGTGTGAGGTGCAGGGGGTGAGAGAGAGAAGTAGACAGTGTGAGGTACTGGGGTGGGAGAAGGAAGCAGGCAGTGTGAGGTGCAGGGAGTGAGAGAGGGAAGCAGGCAGTGTGAGGTGCAGGGAGTGAAAGAGGGAAGTAGGCAGTGTGAGGTGCAGGGAGTGAGAGAGGGAAGCAGGCAGTGTGAGGTGCAGGGAGTGAGAGAGGGAAGCAGGCAGTGTGAGGTGCAGGGAGTGAGAGAGGGAAGCAGGTAGTGTGAGTTGCAGGGAGTGAGATAGGGAAGCAGGTAGTGTGAGGTGCAGGGAGTGAGAGAGGGAAGCAGGCAGTGTGAGGTGCAGGGGGTGAGAGAGAGAAGTAGGCAGTGTGAGGTACTGAGGTGGGAGAGGGAAGTAGGCAGTGTGAGCTGCTGAGGTGGGAGAGGGAAGTAGGCAGTGTGAGGTGCAGGGGGTGGGTGAGGGAAGCAGGTAGTATGAGGTGCCGGGGTGAGAGAGGGAAGCAGGTAGTGTAAGGTGAGGGGGTGGTTGAGGAAAGTAGACAGTGTGAGGTGCTGGGGATGGGAGAGGGAAGTAGCTAGTGTGAGGTGCAGGTGGTGAGAGAGGGAATCAGGCAGTGTGAGGTACAGGGGATGAGAGAGAAAAGCAGGCAGTGTGAGGTGCAGGGGTGGGAAAGGGAAGCAGGCTGTGAGGTGCAGGGAGTGAAAGAGGGAAGTAGGCTTGTGAGGTGCAGGGAGTGAGTGAGGGAAGCAGGCAGTGTGAGGTGCAGGGAGTGAGAGAGGGAAGCAGGCAGTGTGAGGTGCAGGGAGTGAGAGAGGGAAGCAGGTAGTGTGAGTTGCAGGGAGTGAGAGAGGGAAATAGGTAGTGTGAGGTGCAGGTGGTGAGAGAGGGAATCAGGCAGTGTGAGGTACAGGGGATGAGAGAGAAAAGCAGGCAGTGTGAGGTGCAGGGGGTGAGAGAGGGAAGCAGGCAGTGTG
Organism: Taudactylus pleione; assembly: GCA_031769625.1. Lineage (NCBI taxonomy): Eukaryota > Metazoa > Chordata > Amphibia > Anura > Myobatrachidae > Taudactylus > Taudactylus pleione. Next base: position 2,496,528 of record JAUIMM010000016.1, on the reverse strand, counting down.
AGGTGCAGGGGGTGAGAGAGAGAAGTAGGCAGTGTGAGGTACTGGGGTGGGAGAGGGAAGTAGGCAGTGTGAGGTGCAGGGAGTGAGAGAGGGAAGCAGGCATTGTGAGGTGCAGGGGGTGGGTGAGGGAAGCAGGCAGTGTGAGGTGCAGGGGATGGGTGAGGGAAGCAGGTAGTGTGAGGTGCCGGGGTGAGAGAGGGAAGCAGGTAGTATAAGGTGAGGGGGTGGTTGAGGAAAGTAGACAGTGTAATGTGCTGGGGGTGGGAGAGGGAAGTAGCTAGTGTGAGGTGCAGGGGGTGAGAAAGGGAAGTAAGTAGTGTGAGGTGCAGGGGGTGAGAGTGGGAAGCAGGCAGTGTGAGGTGCAGGGGGTGAGAGAGGGAATCAGGCAGTGTGAGGTGCAGGGAGTGAGAGAGGGAAGCAGGCAGTGTGAGGTGCAGGAAGTGAGAGAGGGAACCAGGCAGTGTGAGGTGCAGGGGGTGAGAGAGGGAAGTAGGTAGTGTGAGGTGCAGGGAGTGAGAGAGGGAAGCAGGTAGTGTGAGGTGCAGGGAGTGAGAGAGGGAAGTAGGTAGTTTGAGGTGCAGGGGGGGTGAAAGAAGCAGGTAGTGTGAGGTGCCAGGGTGAGAGAGGGAAGCAGGTAGTGTAAGGTGAGGGGGTGGTTGAGGAAAGTAGACAGTGTGAGGTGCTGGGGGTGGGAGAGGGAAGTAGCTAGTGTGAGGTGCAGGGGGTGAGAGAGGGAAGCAGGCAGTGTGAGGTGCAGGGGGTGAGAGAGGGAATCAGGCAGTGTGAGGTGCAGGGAGTGAGAGAGGGAAGCAGGCAGTGTGAGGTGCAGGGAGTGAGAGAGGGAACCAGGCAGTGTGAGGTGCAGGGTGTGAGAGAGGGAAGTAGGCAGTGTGAGGAGCAGGGAGTGAGAGAGGAAACCAGGCATTGTGAGGTGCAGGGAGTGAGAGAGGGAAGCAGGCAGTGTGAGGTGCAGGGGGGGGGGTGAGGGAAGCAGTTAGTGTGAGGTGCCGGGGTGAGAGAGGGAAGCAGGTAGTGTAAGGTGAGGGGTTGTTTGAGGAAAGTAGATAGTGTGAGGTGCTGGGGGTGGGAGAGGGAAGTAGCTAGTGTGAGGTGCAGGGGGTGAGAGAGGGAAGTAGGTAGTGTGAGGTGCAGGGCGTGAGAGAGGGAAGCAGGCAGTGTGAGGTGCAGGGGGTGAGAGAGGAAATCAGGCAGTGTGAGGTGCAGGGAGTGAGAGAGGGAAGCAGGCAGTGTGAGGTGCAGGGAGTGAGAGAGGGAAGTAGGCAGTGTGAGGTGCAGGGTGTGAGAGAGGAAACCAGGCATTGTGAGGTGCAGGGACTGAGAGAGGGAAGCAGGCAGAGTGAGGTGCAGGGAGTGAGAGAGGGAAGCAGGCAGTGTGAGGTGCAGGAAGTGAGAGAGGGAAGCAGGTAGTGTGAGGTGCAGGGGGTGAGAGAGGGAAGCAGGTACTCTGAGGTGCAGTGAGTGAGAGAGGGAAGCAGGCAGTGTGAGGTGCAGTGGGGGGGTGAGGGAAGCAGGTAGTGTGGGGTGCCGGGGTGAGAGAGGGAAGCAGGTAGTGTAAGGTGAGGGGGTGGTTGAGGAAAGTAGACAGTGTGAGGTGCAGGGGGTGAGAGAGAGAATTAGGCAGTGTGAGGTACTGGGGTGGGAGAGGGAAGTAGGCAGTGTGAGGTGCTGAGGTGGGAGAGGGAAGTAGGCAGTGTGAGGTGCAGGGGGTGGGTGAGGGAAGCAGGTAGTGTGAGGTGCCGGGGTGAGAGAGGGAAGCAGGTAGTGTAAGGTGAGGGGGTGGTTGAGGAAAGTAGACAGTGTGAGGTGCTGGGGGTGGGAGAGGGAAGTAGCTAGTGTGAGGTCCAGGTGGTGAGAGAGGAAATCAGGCAGTGTGAGGTACAGGGGATGAGAGAGAAAAGCAGGCAGTGTGAGGTGCAGGGGTGGGAAAGGGAAGCAGGCTGTGAGGTGCAGGGAGTGAAAGAGGGAAGTAGGCAGTGTGAGGTGCAGGGAGTGAGAGAGGGAAGCAGGCAGTGTGAGGTGCAGGGAGTGAGAGAGGGAAGCAGGCAGTGTGAGGTGCAGGGAGTGAGAGAGGGAAGCAGGTAGTGTGAGTTGCAGGGAGTGAGACAGGGAAGTAGGTAGTGTGAGGTGCAGGGAGTGAGAGAGGGAAGCAGGCAGTGTGAGGTGCAGGGAGTGAGAGAGGGAACCAGGCTGTGTGAGGTGCAGTGGGTGAGAGAGGAAAGTAGGCAGTGTGAGGTGCACGGAGTGAGAGAAGCAGGCAGTGTGAAGTGCAGGGGGTGAGAGAGGGAATCAGGCAGTGTGAGGTGCAAGGGGTGAGAGAGGGAAGCAGGCAGTGTGAGGTGCAGGGGGTGAGAGAGAGAAGTAGACAGTGTGAGGTACTGTTGTGGGAGAAGGAAGCAGGCAGTGTGAGGTGCAGGGAGTGAAAGAGGGAAGTAGGCAGTGTGAGGTGCAGGGAGTGAGAGAGGGAAGCAGGCAGTGTGAGGTGCAGGGAGTGAGAGAGGGAAGCAGGCAGTGTGAGGTGCAGGGAGTGAGAGAGGGAAGCAGGTAGTGTGAGTTGCAGGGAGTGAGATAGGGAAGCAGGTAGTGTGAGGTGCAGGGAGTGAGAGAGGGAAGCAGGCAGTGTGAGGTGCAGGGGGTGAGAGAGAGAAGTAGGCAGTGTGAGGTACTGAGGTGGGAGAGGGAAGTAGGCAGTGTGAGGTGCTGAGGTGGGAGAGGGAAGTAGGCAGTGTGAGGTGCAGGGGGTGGGTGAGGGAAGCAGGTAGTATGAGGTGCCGGGGTGAGAGAGGGAAGCAGGTAGTGTAAGGTGAGGGGGTGGTTGAGGAAAGTAGACAGTGTGAGGTGCTGGGGGTGGGAGAGGGAAGTAGCTAGTGTGAGGTGCAGGTGGTGAGAGAGGGAATCAGGCAGTGTGAGGTACAGGGGATGAGAGAGAAAAGCAGGCAGTGTGAGGTGCAGGGGTGGGAAAGGGAAGCAGGCTGTGAGGTGCAGGGAGTGAAAGAGGGAAGTAGGCTTGTGAGGTGCAGGGAGTGAGAGAGGGAAGCAGGCAGTGTGAGGTGCAGGGAGTGAGAGAGGGAAGCAGGCAGTGTGAGGTGCAGGGAGTGAGAGAGGGAAGCAGGTAGTGTGAGTTGCAGGGAGTGAGAGAGGGAAATAGGTAGTGTGAGGTGCAGGTGGTGAGAGAGGGATTCAGGCAGTGTGAGGTACAGGGGATGAGAGAGAAAAGCAGGCAGTGTGAGGTGCAGGGAGTGAGAGAGGGAAGCAGGTAGTGTGAGTTGCAGGGAGTGAGATAGGGAAGTAGGTAGTGTGAGGTGCAGGGAGTGAGAGAGGGAAGCAGGCAGTGTGAGGTGCAGGGGGTGAAAGAGAGAAGTAGGCAGTGTGAGGTACTGGGGTGGGAGAGGGAAGTAGGCAGTGTGAGGTGCAGGGAGTGAGAGAGGGAAGCAGGCATTGTGAGGTGCAGGGGGTGGGTGAGGGAAGCAGGCAGTGTGAGGTGCAGGGGATGGGTGAGGGAAGCAGGTAGTGTGAGGTGCCGGGGTGAGAGAGGGAAGCAGGTAGTATAAGGTGAGGGGGTGGTTGAGGAAAGTAGACAGTGTGATGTGCTGGGGGTGGGAGAGGGAAGTAGCTAGTGTGAGGTGCAGGGGGTGAGAGAGGGAAGTAGGTAGTGTGAGGTGCAGGGGGTGAGAGTGGGAAGCAGGCAGTGTTAGGTGCAGGGGGTGAGAGAGGGAATCAGGCAGTGTGAGGTGCAGGGAGTGAGAGAGGGAAGCAGGCAGTGTGAGGTGCAGGAAGTGAGAGAGGGAACCAGGCAGTGTGAGGTGCAGGGGGTGAGAGAGGGAAGTAGGTAGTGTGAGGTGCAGGGAGTGAGAGAGGGAAGCAGGTAGTGTGAGGTGCAGGGAGTGAGAGAGGGAAGTAGGTAGTTTGAGGTGCAGGGGGGGGTGAAAGAAGCAGGTAGTGTGAGGTGCCGGGGTGAGAGAGGGAAGCAGGTAGTGTAAGTTGAGGGGGTGGTTGAGGAAAGTAGACAGTGTGAGGTGCTGGGGGTGGGAGAGGGAAGTAGCTAGTGTGAGGTGCAGGGGGTGAGAGAGGGAAGCAGGCAGTGTGAGGTGCAGGGGGTGAGAGAGGGAATCAGGCAGTGTGAGGTGCAGGGAGTGAGAGAGGGATGCAGGCAGTGTGAGGTGCAGGGAGTGAGAGAGGGAACCAGGCAGTGTGAGGTGCAGGGTGTGAGAGAGGGAAGTAGGCAGTGTGAGGAGCAGGGAGTGAGAGAGGAAACCAGGCATTGTGAGGTGCAGGGAGTGAGAGAGGGAAGCAGGCAGTGTGAGGTGCAGGGGGGGGGGTGAGGGAAGCAGGTAGTGTGAGGTGCCGGGGTGCGAGAGGGAAGCAGGTAGTGTAAGGTGAGGGGTTGGTTGAGGAAAGTAGACAGTGTGAGGTGCTGGGGGTGGGAGAGTGAAGTAGCTAGTGTGAGGTGCAGGGGGTGAGAGAGGGAAGTAGGTAGTGTGAGGTGCAGGGCGTGAGAGAGGGAAGCAGGCAGTGTGAGGTGCAGGGGGTGAGAGAGGAAATCAGGCAGTGTGAGGTGCAGGGAGTGAGAGAGGGAAGCAGGCAGTGTGAGGTGCAGGGAGTGAGAGAGGGAAGTAGGCAGTTTGAGGTGCAGGGTGTGAGAGAGGAAACCAGGCATTGTGAGGTGCAGGGAGTGAGAGAGGGAAGCAGGCAGAGTGAGGTGCAGGGAGTGAGAGAGGGAAGCAGGCAGTGTGAGGTGCAGGAAGTGAGAGAGGGAAGCAGGTAGTGTGAGGTGCAGGGGGTGAGAGAGGGAAGCAGGTACTGTGAGGTGCAGTGAGTGAGAGAGGGAAGCAGGCAGTGTGAGGTGCAGTGGGGGGGTGAGGGAAGCAGGTAGTGTGAGGTGCCGGGGTGAGAGAGGGAAGCAGGTAGTATAAGGTGAGGGGGTGGTTGAGGAAAGTAGACAGTGTGAGGTGCAGGGGGTGAGAGAGAGAAGTAGGCAGTGTGAGGTACTGGGGTGGGAGAGGGAAGTAGGCAGTGTGAGGTGCTGAGGTGGGAGAGGGAAGTAGGCAGTGTGAGGTGCAGGGGGTGGGTGAGGGAAGCAGGTAGTGTGAGGTGCCGGGGTGAGAGAGGGAAGCAGGTAGTGTAAGGTGAGGGGGTGGTTGAGGAAAGTAGACAGTGTGAGGTGCTGGGGGTGGGAGAGGGAAGTAGCTAGTGTGAGGTGCAGGTGGTGAGAGAGGAAATCAGGCAGTGTGAGGTACAGGGGATGAGAGAGAAAAGCAGGCAGTGTGAGGTGCAGGGGTGGGAAAGGGAAGCAGGCTGTGAGGTGCAGGGAGTGAAAGAGGGAAGTAGGCAGTGTGAGGTGCAGGGAGTGAGAGAGGGAAGCAGGCAGTGTGAGGTGCAGGGAGTGAGAGAGGGAAGCAGGCAGTGTGAGGTGCAGGGAGTGAGAGAGGGAAGCAGGTAGTGTGAGTTGCAGGGAGTGAGACAGGGAAGTAGGTAGTGTGAGGTGCAGGGAGTGAGAGAGGGAAGCAGGCAGTGTGAGGTGCAGGGAGTGAGAGAGGGAACCAGGCTGTGTGAGGTGCAGGGGGTGAGAGAGGAAAGTAGGCAGTGTGAGGTGCACGGAGTGAGAGAAGCAGGCAGTGTGAAGTGCAGGGGGTGAGAGAGGGAATCAGGCAGTGTGAGGTGCAAGGGGTGAGAGAGGGAAGCAGGCAGTGTGAGGTGCAGGGGGTGAGAGAGAGAAGTAGACAGTGTGAGGTACTGGGGTGGGAGAAGGAAGCAGGCAGTGTGAGGTGCAGGGAGTGAGAGAGGGAAGCAGGCAGTGTGAGGTGCAGGGAGTGAAAGAGGGAAGTAGGCTTGTGAGGTGCAGGGAGTGAGAGAGGGAAGTAGGCAGTGTGAGGTGCAGGGAGAGAGAGAGGGAAGAAGGCAGTGTGAGGTGCAGGGAGTGAGAGAGGGAACCAGGCTGTGTGAGGTGCAGGGGGTGAGAGAGGAAAGTAGGCAGTGTGAGGTGCACGGAGTGAGAGAAGCAGGCAGTGTGAAGTGCAGGGGGTGAGAGAGGGAATCAGGCAGTGTGAGGTGCAAGGGGTGAGAGAGGGAAGCAGGCAGTGTGAGGTGCAGGGGGTGAGAGAGGGAAGTAGGTAGTGTGAGGTGCAGGGAGTGAGAGAGGGAAGCAGGCAGTGTGAGGTGCAGGGAGTGAGAGAGGGAAGAAGGCAGTGTGAGGTGCAGGGAGTGAGAGAGGGAACCAGGCTGTGTGAGGTGCAGGGGGTGAGAGAGGAAAGTAGGCAGTGTGAGGTGCACGGAGTGAGAGAAGCAGGCAGTGTGAGGTGCAGGGGGTGAGAGAGGGAATCAGGCAGTGTGAGGTGCAAGGGGTGAGAGAGGGAAGCAGGCAGTGTGAGGTGCAGGGGGTGAGAGAGGGAAGTAGGTAGTGTGAGGTGCAGGGAGTGAGAGAGGGAAGCAGGCAGTGTTAGGTGCAGGGGGTGAGAGAGAGAAGTAGGCAGTGTGAGGTACTGGGGTGGGAGAGGGAAGTAGGCAGTGTGAGGTGCTGTGGTGGGAGAGGGAATTAGGCAGTGTGAGGTGCAGGGGGTGGGTGAGGGAAGCAGGTAGTGTGAGGTGCCGGGGTGAGAGAGGGAAGCAGGTAGTGTAAGGTGAGGGGGTGGTGGAGGAAAGTAGACAGTGTGAGGTGCTGGGGGTGGGAGAGGGAAGCAGGCAGTGTGAGGTGCAGGGAGTGCTAGAGGGAAGCAGGTAGTGTGAGTTGCAGGGAGTGAGAGAGGGAAGAAGGTAGTGTGAGGTGCAGGGAGTGAGAGAGGGAAGCAGGCAGTGTAAGGTGCAGGGAGTGAGAGAGGGAAGTAGGCAGTGTGAGGTGCAGGGAGTGAGAGAGGGAACCAGGCTGTGTGAGGTGCAGGGGGTGAGAGAGGAAAGTAGGCAGTGTGAGGTGCACAGAGTGAGAGAAGCAGGCAGTGTGAAGTGCAGGGGGTGAGAGAGGGAAGCAGGCAGTGTGAGGTGCAGGGGGTGAGAGAGAGAAGTAGGCAGTGTGAGGTACTGGGGTGGGAGAGGGAAGTAGGCAGTGTGAGGTGCTGAGGTGGGAGAGGGAAGTAGGCAGTGTGAGGTGCAGGGGGTGGGTGAGGGAAGCAGGTAGTGTAAGGTGAGGGGGTGGTTGAGGAAAGAAGACAGTATGAGGTGCTGGGGGTGGGAGAGGGAAGTAGCTAGTGTGAGGTGCAGGTGGTGAGAGAGGGAAGTAGGCAGTGTGAAGTGCAGGGGGTGAGAGTGGGAAGCAGGCAGTGTGAGGTGCAGGGGGTGAGAGAGGGAATCAGGCAGTGTGAGGTGCAGGGAGTGAGAGAGGGAACCAGGCAGTGTGAGGTGCAGGGAGTGAGAGAGGGAACTAGGTAGTGTGAGGTGCAGGGGTGAGAGAGGGAAGTAGGCAGTGTGAGGTGCAGGTTGTGAGAGAGGGAAGTAGGTAGTGTGAGGTGCAGGGAGTGAGAGAGGGAAGCAGGCAGTGTGAGGTGCAGGGAGTGAGAGAGGAAAGTAGGCAGTGTGAGGTGCAGGGAGTGAGAGAGGGAACCAGGCTGTGTGAGGTGCAGGGGGTGAGAGAGGAAAGTAGGCAGTGTGAGGTGCACGGAGTGAGAGAGGGAAGCAGGCAGTGTGAAGTGCAGGGGGTGAGAGAGGGAATCAGGCAGTGTGAGGTGCCGGGGTGAGAGAGGGAAGCAGGGAGTGTAAGGTGAGGGGGTGTTTGAGGAAAGTAGACAGTGTGAGGTGCTGGGGGTGGGAGAGGGAAGTAGCTAGTGTGAGGTGCAGGGGGTGAGAGTGGGAAGCAGGCAGTGTGAAGTGCAGGGGGTGAGAGAGGGAATCAGGCAGTGTTAGGTGCAAGGGGTGAGAGAGGGAAGCAGGCAGTGTGAGGTGCTGGGGGTGAGAGAGAGAAGTAGGCAGTGTGAGGCACTGGGGTGGGAGAGGTAAGTTGGCCGTGTGAGGTGCTGGGGTGGGAGAGGGAAGCAGGCAGTGTGAGGTGCAGGGGGTGGGTGAGGGAAGCAGGTAGTGTGAGGTGCCGGGGTGAGAGAGGGAAGCAGGGAGTGTAAGGGTGGGGGTGGTTGAGGAAAGTAGACAGTGTGAGGTGCTGGGGGTGGGAGAGGGAAGTAGCTAGTGTGAGGTGCAGGGAGTGAGAGAGGGAAGCAGGCAGTGTGAGGTGCAGGGAGTGAGAGAGGGAACCAGGCAGTGTGAGTTGCAGGTGGTGAGAGAGGGAATCAGGCAGTGTGAGGTGCAGGGAGTGAGAGAGGGAAGCAGGCAGTGTGAGGTGCAGGGAGTGAGAGAGGGAACCAGGCAGTGTGAGGTGCAGGTGGTGAGAGAGGGAAGTAGGTAGTGTGAGGTGCAGGTAGTGAGAGAGGGAAGTAGGTAGTGTGAGCTGCAGGGAGTGAGTGAGGGAAGCAGGTAGTGTGAGGTGCAGGGTGTGAGAGAGGGAAGCAGGTAGTGTGAGGTGCAGGGAGTGAGAGAGGGAAGCCGGCAGTGTGAGGTGCAGGGGTAAGAGAGGGAAGCAGGTTTTGTAAGGTGAAAGGGTGTTTGAGGAAAGTAGACAGTGTGAGGTGCTGGGGTTGGGAGAGGGAAGTAGCTAGTGTGAGGTGCAAGGAGCGAGAGAGGGAAGCAGGCAGTGTGAGGTGCAGGGAGTGAGAGAGGGAACCAGGCAGTGTGAGTTGCAGGTGGTGAGAGAAGGAATCAGGCAGTGTGAGGTGCAGGGAGTGAGAGAGGGAAGCAGGCAGTGTGAGGTGCAGGTGGTGAGAGAGGGAAGTAGGTAGTGTGAGGTGCAGGTAGTGAGAGAGGGACGTAGGTAGTGTGAGCTGCAGGGAGTGAGTGAGGGAAGCAGGTAGTGTGAGGTGCAGGGTGTGAGAGAGGGGATCAGGTAGTGTGAGGTGCAGGGAGTGAGAGAGGGAAGCAGGCAGTGTGAGGTGCAGGGGTAAGAGAGGGAAGCAGGTTTTGTAAGGTGAATGGGTGTTTGAGGAAAGTAGACAGTGTGAGGTGCTGGGGGTTGGAGAGGGAAGTAGCTAGTGTGAGGTGCAGGGGGTGAGAGAGCGAAGTAGGTAGTGTGAGGTGCAGGGGGTGAGAGAGGGAATCAGGCAGTGTGAGGTGCAGGGAGTGAGAGAGGGAAGCAGGCAGTGTGAGGTGCAGGGGGTGAGAGAGGGAATCAGGCAGTGTGAGGTGCAGGGGGTGAGAGAGGGAAGCAGGTAGTGTGAGGTGCAGGAGGTGAGAGAGGGAATCAGGCAGTGTAAGGTACAGGGGATGAGAGAAAAGCAGGCAGTGTGAGGTGCAGGGGTGGGAGTGGGAAGCAGACTGTGAGAGGTGCTGGGGTGGGAGAGGGAAGTTGGTAGTGCGAGGTGCAGGGAGTGAGAGAGGGAAGTAGATAGTGTGAGGTGCAGGGAGTGAGAGAGGGAAGCCGGCAGTGTGAGGTGCAGGGAATGAGAGAGGGAAGTGGGTAGTTTGAGGTGCAGGGAGTGAGAGAGGGAGGCAGGCAGTGTGAGGTGCAGGGAGTAAGAGAGGGAAGTAGGTAGTGTGAGGTGCAGGGAGTGAGAGAGGGAAGCAGGCAGTGTGAGGTGCAGGGAGTGAGAGAGGGAAGTAGGTAGTGTGAGGTGCAGGGAGTGAGAAAGGGAAGCAGGCAGTGTGAGGTGCAGGGGGTGAGAGAGGGAAGTAGGTAGTGTGAGGTGCAGGGAGTGAGAGAGGAAACCAGGCATTGTGAGGTGCAGGGAGTGAGAGAGGGAAGCAGGCAGTGTGAGGTGCAGGGAGTGAGAGAGGGAAGCAGGCAGTGTGAGGTGCAGGGAGTTAGAGAGGGAAGCAGGCAGTGTGAGGTGCAGGGAGTGAGAGAGGGAAGCATGCAGTGTGAGGTACAAGGGGGGGTGAGGGAAGCAGGTAGTGTGAGGTGCCGGGGTGAGAGAGGGAAGCAGGTAGTGTAAGGTGAGGGGGTGGTTGAGGAAAGTAGACAGTGTGAGGTGCTGGGGGTGGGAGAGGGAAGTAGCTAGTGTGAGGTGCAGGGGGTGAGAGAGTGAAGTAGGTAGTGTGAGGTGCAGGGCGTGAGAGAGGGAAGTAGGCAGTGTGAGGAGCAGGGGGTGAGAGAGGGAATCAGGCAGTGTGAGGTGCAGGGAGTTAGAGAGGGAAGCAGGCAGTGTGAGGTGCAGGGAGTGAGAGAGGGAAGCATGCAGTGTGAGGTGCAGGGAGTGAGAGAGGGAAGTAGGTAGTGTTAGGTGCAGGGGGTGAGAGAGGGAATCAGCCAGTGTGAGGTGCAGGGGGTGTGAGAGAGAAGTAGGCAGTGTGAGGTACTGGGGTGGGAGAGGGAAGTAGGTTGTGTGAGGTGCAAGGAGTGAGAGAGGGAAGAAGGTAGTGTTAGCTGCAGGGGGTGAGAGAGGGAATCAGGCAGTGTGAGGTGCTGGGGGTGTGAGAGAGAAGTAGACAGTGTGAGGTGCTGGGGGTGGGAGAGGGAAGTAGCTAGTGTGAGGTGCAGGGAGTGAGAGTGGGAACCAGGCAGTGTGAGGTGCAAGGGGTTAGATAGGGAAGCAGGTAGTGTGAGGTGCAGGGAGTGAGAGAGGGAAGCAGGCAGTGTGAGGTGCAGGGGGTGGGTGAGGGAAGTAGGTAGTGTGAGGTGCAGGGGGTGAGAGAGGGAATCAGGCAGTGTGAGGTACAGGGGATGAGAGAGACAAGCAGGCAGTGTGAGGTGCAGGGGTGGGAAAGGGAAGCAGACTGTGTGAGGTGCTGGGGGTGGGAGAGGGAAGAAGGTAGTGTGAGGTGCAGGGAGTGAGAGAGGGAAGTAGGTAGTGTGAGGTGCAGGGAGTGAGAGAGGGAAGCTGGCAGTGTGAGGTGCAGGGGGTGAGAGTGGGAAGTAGGTAGTGTGAGGTGCAGGGAGTGAGAGAGGGAACCAGGCATTGTGAGGTGCAGGGAGTGAGAGAGGGAAGCAGGCAGTGTGAGGTGCAGGGAGTGAGAGAAGGAAGCAGGCAGTGTGAGGTGCAGGGAGTGAGAGAGGAAAGCAGGTAGTGTGAGGTGCAGGGGGTGAGAGAGGGAAGCAGGTAGTGTGAGGTGCAGGGAGTGAGAGAGGGAAGCAGGCAGTGTGAGGTGCAGGGAGTGAGAGAGGGAAGCAGGCAGTGTGAGGTGCAGGGAGTGAGAGAGGGAACCAGGCAGTGTGAGTTGCAGGGTGTGAGAGAGGGAAGTAGGCAGTGTGAGGTGCAGGGAGTGAGAGAGGAAACCAGGCATTGTGAGGTGCAGGGAGTGAGAGAGGGAAGCAGGCAGTGTGAGGTGCAGGGAGTGAGAGAGGGAAGCAGGCAGTGTGAGGTGCAGGAAGTGAGAGAGGGAAGCAGGTAGTGTGAGGTGCAGGGGGTGAGAGAGGGAAGTAGGTAGTGTGAGGTGCAGTGAGTGAGAGAGGGATGCAGGCAGTGTGAGGTGCAGGGGGGGTGTGGGAAGCAGGTAGTGTGAAGTGCCGGGGTCAGAGAGGGAAGCAGGTAGTGTTAGGTGAGGGGGTGGTTGAGGAAAGTAGACAGTGTGAGGTGCTGGGGGTGGGAGAGGGAAGTAGCTAGTGTGAGGTGCAGGGGGTGAGAGAGGGAAGTAGGTAGTGTGAGGAGCAGGGCGTGAGAGAGGGAAGCAGGCCGTGTGAGGTGCAGGGGGTGAGAGAGGGAATCAGGTAGTGTGAGGTGCAGGGAGTTAGAGAGGGAAGCAGGCAGTGTGAGGTGCAGGGAGTGAGAGAGGGAACCAGGCAGTGTGAGATGCAGGGTGTGAGAGATGGAAGTAGGTAGTGTGAGGTGCAGGGGGTGGGTGCGGGAAGCCGGTAGTGTGAGGTGCAGGGGGTGAGAGAGCAAATCAGGCAGTGTGAGGTGCAGGGAGTGAGAGAGGGAAGCAGGCAGTGTGAGGTGCAGGGAGTGAGAGAGGGAACCAGGCAGTGTGAGGTGCAGGTGGTGAGAGAGGGAAGTAGGTAGTGTGAGGTGCAGGGAGTGAGAGAGGAAACAAGGCATTATGAGATGCAGGGAGTGAGAGAAGGAAGCAGGCAGTGTGAGGTGCAGGAAGTGAGAGAGGGAAGCAGGCAGTGTGAGGTGCAGGAAGTGAGAGAGGGAAGCAGGTAGTGTGAGGTGCAGGGGGTGAGAGAGGGAAGCAGGTAGTGTGAGGTGCATTGAGTGAGAGAGGGAAGCAGGCAGTGTGAGGTGCAGGGGGGGGGTGAGGGAAGCAGGTAGTGTGAGGTGCCAGGGTGAGAGAGGGAAGCAGGTAGTGTAAGTTGAGGGGGTCGTTGAGGAAAGTAGACAGTGTGAGGTGCTGGGGGTGGGAGAGGGAAGTAGCTAGTGTGAGGTGCAGGGGGTGAGAGAGGGAAGTAGGTAGTGTGAGGTGCAGGGCGTGAGAGAGGGAAGCAGGCAGTGTGAGGTGCAGGGGGTGAGAGAGGAAATCAGGCAGTGTTAGGTGCAGGGAGTAGGAGAGGGAAGCAGGCAGTGTGAGGTGCAGGGAGTGAGAGAGGGAACCAGGCAGTGTGAGGTGCAGGGTGTGAGAGAGGGAAGTAGGCAGTGTGAGGTGCAGGGAGTGAGAGAGGAAACCAGGCATTGTGAGGTGCAGGGAGTGAGAGAGGGAAACAGGCAGTGTGAGGTGCAGGGAGTGAGAGAGGGAAGCAGGCAGTGTGAGGTGCAGGAAGTGAGAGAGGGAAGCAGGTAGTGTAAGGTGCAGGGGGTGAGAGAGGGAAGCAGGTACTGTGAGGTGCAGTGAGTGAGAGAGGGAAGCAGGCAGTGTGAGGTGCAGGGGAGGGTGAGGGAAGCAGGTAGTGTGAGGTGCCGCGGTGAGAGAGGGAAACAGGTAGTGTAAGGTGAGGGGGTGGTTGAGGAAAGTAGACAGTGTGAGGTGCTGGGGGTGGGAGAGGGAAATAGCTAGTGTGAGGTGCAGGGGGTGAGAGAGGGAAGTAGGTAGTGTGAGGTGCAGGGCGTGAGAGAGGGAAGCAGGCAGTGTGAGGTGCAGGGGGTGAGAGAGGGAATCAGGCAGTGTGAGGTGCAGGGAGTGAGAGAGGGAAGCAGGCAGTGTGAGGTGCAGGGAGTGAGAGAGGGAGCCAGGCAGTGTGAGGTGCAGGGTGTCAGAGAGGGAAGTAGGTAGTGTGAGGTGCAGGGACTGAGAGATGGAAGCAGGCAGTGTGAGGTGCAGGGGGTGAGAGAGGGAAGCAGGTAGTATAAGGTGAGGGGGTGGTTGAGGAAAGTAGACAGTGTGAGGTGCAAGGTGTGAGAGAGGGAAGCAGGAAGTGTGAGGTGCAGGGGGTGAGAGAGGGAAGCAGGCAGTGTGAGGTGCAGGGGGTGAGAGAGAGAAGTAGGCAGTGTGAGGTACTGGGGTGGGAGAGGGAAGTAGGCAGTGTGAGGTGCAGGGAGTGAGAGAGGGAAGCAGGCATTGTGAGGTGCAGGGGGTGGGTGAGGGAAGCAGGCAGTGTGAGGTGCAGGGGATGGGTGAGGGAAGCAGGTAGTGTGAGGTGCCGGGGTGAGAGAGGGAAGCAGGTAGTATAAGGTGAGGGGGTGGTTGAGGAAAGTAGACAGTGTGATGTGCTGGGGGTGGGAGAGGGAAGTAGCTAGTGTGAGGTGCAGGGGGTGAGAGAGGGAAGTTGGTAGTGTGAGGTGCAGGGGGTGAGAGTGGAAAGCAGGCAGTGTGAGGTGCAGGGGGTGAGAGAGGGAATCAGGCAGTGTGAGGTGCAGGGAGTGAGAGAGGGAAGCAGACAGTGTGAGGTGCAGGAAGTGAGAGAGGGAACCAGGCAGTGTGAGGTGCAGGGGGTGAGAGAGGGAAGTAGGTAGTGTGAGGTGCAGGGAGTGAGAGAGGGAAGCAGGTAGTGTGAGGTGCAGGGAGTGAGAGAGGGAAGTAGGTAGTTTGAGGTGCAGGGGGGGTGAAAGAAGCAGGTAGTGTGAGGTGCCGGGGTGAGAGAGGGAAGCAGGTAGTGTAAGGTGAGGGGGTGGTTGAGGAAAGTAGACAGTGTGAGGTGCTGGGGGTGGGAGAGGGAAGTAGCTAGTGCGAGGTGCAGGGGGTGAGAGAGGGAAGCAGGCAGTGTGAGGTGCAGGGGGTGAGAGAGGGAATCAGGCAGTGTGAGGTGCAGGGAGTGAGAGAGGGAAGCAGGCAGTGTGAGGTGCAGGGAGTGAGAGAGGGAACCAGGCAGTGTGAGGTGCAGGGTGTGAGAGAGGGAAGTAGGCAGTGTGAGGAGCAGGGAGTGAGAGAGGAAACCAGGCATTGTGAGGTGCAGGGAGTGAGAGAGGGAAGCAGGCAGTGTGAGGTGCAGGGGGGGGGTGAGGGAAGCAGGTAGTGTGAGGTGCCGGGGTGAGAGAGGGAAGCAGGTAGTGTAAGGTGAGGGGTTGGTTGAGGAAAGTAGACAGTGTGAGGTGCTGGGGGTGGGAGAGGGAAGTAGCTAGTGTGAGGTGCAGGGGGTGAGAGAGGGAAGTAGGTAGTGTGAGGTGCAGGGCGTGAGTGAGGGAAGCAGGCAGTGTGAGGTGCAGGGGGTGAGAGAGGAAATCAGGCAGTGTGAGGTGCAGGGAGTGAGAGAGGGAAGCAGGCAGTGTGAGGTGCAGGGAGTGAGAGAGGGAAGCAGACAGTGTGAGGTGCAGGAAGTGAGAGAGGGAACCAGGCAGTGTGAGGTGCAGGGGGTGAGAGAGGGAAGTAGGTAGTGTGAGGTGCAGGGAGTGAGAGAGGGAAGCAGGTAGTGTGAGGTGCAGGGAGTGAGAGAGGGAAGTAGGTAGTTTGAGGTGCAGGGGGGGTGAAAGAAGCAGGTAGTGTGAGGTGCCGGGGTGAGAGAGGGAAGCAGGTAGTGTAAGGTGATGGGGTGGTTGAGGAAAGTAGACAGTGTGAGGTGCTGGGGGTGGGAGAGGGAAGTAGCTAGTGTGAGGTGCAGGGGGTGAGAGAGGGAAGCAGGCAGTGTGAGGTGCAGGGGGTGAGAGAGGGAATCAGGCAGTGTGAGGTGCAGGGAGTGAGAGAGGGAAGCAGGCAGTGTGAGGTGCAGGGAGTGAGAGAGGGAACCAGGCAGTGTGAGGTGCAGGGTGTGAGAGAGGGAAGTAGGCAGTGTGAGGAGCAGGGAGTGAGAGAGGAAACCAGGCATTGTGAGGTGCAGGGAGTGAGAGAGGGAAGCAGGCAGTGTGAGGTGCAGGGGGGGGTGAGGGAAGCAGGTAGTGTGAGGTGCCAGGGTGAGAGAGGGAAGCAGGTAGTGTAAGGTGAGGGGTTGGTTGAGGAAAGTAGACAGTGTGAGGTGCTGGGGGTGGGAGAGGGAAGTAGCTAGTGTGAGGTGCAGGGGGTGAGAGAGGGAAGTAGGTAGTGTGAGGTGCAGGGCGTGAGAGAGGGAAGCAGGCAGTGTGAGGTGCAGGGGGTGAGAGAGGAAATCAGGCTGTGTGAGGTGCAGGGAGTGAGAGAGGGAAGCAGGCAGTGTGAGGTGCAGGGAGTGAGAGAGGGAACCAGGCAGTGTGAGGTGCAGGGTGTGAGAGAGGGAAGTAGGCAGTGTGAGGTGCAGGGAGTGAGAGAGGAAACCAGGCATTGTGAGGTGCAGGGAGTGAGAGAGGGAAGCTGGCAGAGTGAGGTGCAGGGAGTGAGAGAGGGAAGCAGGCAGTGTGAGGTGCAGGAAGTGAGAGAGGGAAGCAGGCAGTGTGAGGTGCAGTGGGGGGGTGAGGGAAGCAGGTAGTGTGAGGTGCCGGGGTGAGAGAGGGAAGCAGGTAGTGTAAGGTGAGGGGGTGGTTGAGGAAAGTAGACAGTGTGAGGAGCAGGGGGTGAGAGAGAGAAGTAGGCAGTGTGAGGTACTGGGGTGGGAGAGGGAAGTAGGCAGTGTGAGGTGCTGAGGTGGGAGAGGGAAGTAGGCAGTGTGAGGTGCAGGGGGTGGGTGAGGGAAGCAGGTAGTGTGAGGTGCCGGGGTGAGAGAGGGAAGCAGGTAGTGTAAGGTGAGGGGGTGGTTGAGGAAAGTAGACAGTGTGAGGTGCTGGGGGTGGGAGAGGGAAGTAGCTAGTGTGAGGTGCAGGTGGTGAGAGAGGAAATCAGGCAGTGTGACGTACAGGGGATGAGAGAGAAAAGCAGGCAGTGTGAGGTGCAGGGGTGGGAAAGGGAAGCAGGCTGTGAGGTGCAGGGAGTGAAAGAGGGAAGTAGGCAGTGTGAGGTGCAGGGAGTTAGAGAGGGAAGCAGGCAGTGTGAGGTGCAGGGAGTGAGAGAGGGAAGCAGGCAGTGTGAGGTGCAGGGAGTGAGAGAGGGAAGCAGGTAGTGTGAGTTGCAGGGAGTGAGAGAGGGAAGTAGGTAGTGTGAGGTGCAGGGAGTGAGAGACGGAAGCAGGCAGTGTGAGGTGCAGGGAGTGAGAGAGGGTACCAGGCTGTGTGAGGTGTAGGGGGTGAGAGAGGAAAGTAGGCAGTGTGAGGTGCACGGAGTGAGAGAAGCAGGCAGTGTGAAGTGCAGGGGGTGAGAGAGGGAATCAGGCAGTGTGAGGTGCAAGGGGTGAGAGAGGGAAGCAGGCAGTGTGAGGTGCAGGGGGTGAGAGAGAGAAGTAGACAGTGTGAGGTACTGGGGTGGGAGAAGGAAGCAGGCAGTGTGAGGTGCAGGGAGTGAGAGAGGGAAGCAGGCAGTGTGAGGTACAGGGAGTGAAAGAGGGAAGTAGGCAGTGTGAGGTGCAGGGAGTGAGAGAGGGAAGCAGGCAGTGTGAGGTGCAGGGAGTGAGAGAGGGAAGCAGGCAGTGTGAGGTGCAGGGAGTGAGAGAGGGAAGCAGGTAGTGTGAGTTGCAGGGAGTGAGATAGGGAAGTAGGTAGTGTGAGGTGCAGGGAGTGAGAGAGGGAAGCAGGCAGTGTGAGGTGCAGGGGGTGAGAGAGAGAAGTAGGCAGTGTGAGGTACTGAGGTGGGAGAGGGAAGTAGGCAGTGTGAGGTGCTGAGGTGGGAGAGGGAAGTAGGCAGTGTGAGGTGCAGGGGGTGGGTGAGGGAAGCATTTAGTATGAGGTGCCGGGGTGAGAGAGGGAAGCAGGTAGTGTAAGGTGAGGGGGTGGTTGAGGAAAGTAGACAGTGTGAGGTGCTGGGGGTGGGAGAGGGAAGTAGCTAGTGTGAGGTGCAGGTGGTGAGAGAGGGAATCAGGCAGTGTGAGGTACAGGGGATGAGAGAGAAAAGCAGGCAGTGTGAGGTGCAGGGGTGGGAAAGGGAAGCAGGCTGTGAGGTGCAGGGAGTGAAAGAGGGAAGTAGGCTTGTGAGGTGCAGGGAGTGAGAGAGGGAAGCATGCAGTGTGAGGTGCAGGGAGTGAGAGAGGGAAGCAGGCAGTGT
Organism: Taudactylus pleione; assembly: GCA_031769625.1. NCBI lineage: Eukaryota > Metazoa > Chordata > Amphibia > Anura > Myobatrachidae > Taudactylus > Taudactylus pleione. The sequence continues at coordinate 2,479,317 of JAUIMM010000016.1, read as the reverse complement.
GAGGTGCAGGGAGTGAGAGAGGGAAGTAGGTAGTGTGAGTTGCAGGGAGTGAGAGAGGGAAATAGGTAGTGTGAGGTGCAGGGAGTGAGAGAGGGAAGTAGGCAGTGTGAGGTGCAGGGAGTGAGAGAGGGAAGAAGGCAGTGTGAGGTGCAGGGAGTGAGAGAGGGAACCAGGCTGTGTGAGGTGCAGGGGGTGAGAGAGGAAAGTAGGCACTGTGAGGTGCACGGAGTGAGAGAAGCAGGCAGTGTGAAGTGCAGGGGGTGAGAGAGGGAATCAGGCAGTGTGAGGTGCAAGGGGTGAGAGAGGGAAGCAGGCAGTGTGAGGTGCAGGGGGTGAGAGAGGGAAGTAGGTAGTGTGAGGTGCAGGGAGTGAGAGAGGGAAGCAGGCAGTGTGAGGTGCAGGGAGTGAGAGAGGGAAGAAGGCAGTGTGAGGTGCAGGGAGTGAGAGAGGGAACCAGGCTGTGTGAGGTGCAGGGGGTGAGAGAGGAAAGTAGGCAGTGTGAGGTGCACGGAGTGAGAGAAGCAGGCAGTGTGAAGTGCAGGGGGTGAGAGAGGGAATCAGGCAGTGTGAGGTGCAAGGGGTGAGAGAGGGAAGCAGGCAGTGTGAGGTGCAGGGGGTGAGAGAGGGAAGTAGGTAGTGTGAGGTGCAGGGAGTGAGAGAGGGAAGCAGGCAGTGTGAGGTGCAGGGGGTGAGAGAGAGAAGTAGGCAGTGTGAGGTACTGGGGTGGGAGAGGGAAGTAGGCAGTGTGAGGTGCTGAGGTGGGAGAGGGAATTAGGCAGTGTGAGGTGCAGGGGGTGGGTGAGGGAAGCAGGTAGTGTGAGGTGCCGGGGTGAGAGAGGGAAGCAGGTAGTGAAAGGTGAGGGGGTGGTGGAGGAAAGTAGACAGTGTGAGGTGCTGGGGGTGGGAGAGGGAAGCAGGCAGTGTGAGGTGCAGGGAGTGCTAGAGGGAAGCAGGTAGTGTGAGTTGCAGGGAGTGAGAGAGGGAAGAAGGTAGTGTGAGGTGCAGGGAGTGAGAGAGGGAAGCAGGCAGTGTAAGGTGCAGGGAGTGAGAGAGGGAAGTAGGCAGTGTGAGGTGCAGGGAGTGAGAGAGGGAACCAGGGTGTGTGAGGTGCAGGGGGTGAGAGAGGAAAGTAGGCAGTGTGAGGTGCACAGAGTGAGAGAAGCAGGCAGTGTGAAGTGCAGGGGGTGAGAGAGGGAAGCAGGCAGTGTGAGGTGCAGGGGGTGAGAGAGAGAAGTAGGCAGTGTGAGGTACTGGGGTGGGAGAGGGAAGTAGGCAGTGTGAGGTGCTGAGGTGGGAGAGGGAAGTAGGCAGTGTGAGGTGCAGGGGGTGGGTGAGGGAAGCAGGTAGTGTGAGGTGCCGGGGTGAGAGAGGGAAGCAGGTAGTGTAAGGTGAGGGGGTGGTTGAGGAAAGAAGACAGTGTGAGGTGCTGGGGGTGGGAGAGGGAAGTAGCTAGTGTGAGGTGCAGGAGGTGAGAGAGGGAAGTAGGCAGTGTGAGGTGCAGGGGGTGAGAGTGGGAAGCAGGCAGTGTGAGGTGCAGGGGGTGAGAGAGGGAATCAGGCAGTGTGAGCTGCAGGGAGTGAGAGAGGGAACCAGGCAGTGTGAGGTGCAGGGAGTGAGAGAGGGAACTAGGTTGTGTGAGGTGCAGGGGTGAGAGAGGGAAGTAGGCAGTGTGAGGTGCAGGTTGTGAGAGAGGGAAGTAGGTAGTGTGAGGTGCAGGGAGTGAGAGAGGGAAGCAGGCAGTGTGAGGTGCAGGGAGTGAGAGAGGAAAGTAGGCAGTGTGAGGTGCAGGGAGTGAGAGAGGGAACCAGGCTGTGTGAGGTGCAGGGGGTGAGAGAGGAAAGTAGGCAGTGTGAGGTGCATGGAGTAAGAGAGGGAAGCAGGCAGTGTGAAGTGCAGGGGGTGAGAGAGGGAATCAGGCAGTGTGAGGTGCCGGGGTGAGAGAGAGAAGCAGGTAGTGTAAGGTGAGGGGGTGTTTGAGGAAAGTAGACAGTGTGAGGTGCTGGGGGTGGGAGAGGGAAGTAGCTAGTGTGAGGTGCAGGTGGTGAGAGAGGGAAGTAGGTAGTGTGAGGTGCAGGGGGTGAGAGTGGGAAGCAGGCAGTGTGAGGTGCAGGGGGTGAGAGAGGAAAGTAGGCAGTGTGAGGTGCACAGAGTGAGAGAAGCAGGCAGTGTGAAGTGCAGGGGGTGAGAGAGGGAAGCAGGCAGTGTGAGGTGCAGGGGGTGAGAGAGAGAAGTAGGCAGTGTGAGGTACTGGGGTGGGAGAGGGAAGTAGGCAGTGTGAGGTGCTGAGGTGGGAGAGGGAAGTAGGCAGTGTGAGGTGCAGGGGGTGGGTGAGGGAAGCAGGTAGTGTGAGGTGCCGGGGTGAGAGAGGGAAGCAGGTAGTGTAAGGTGAGGGGGTGGTTGAGGAAAGAAGACAGTGTGAGGTGCTGGGGGTGGGAGAGGGAAGTAGCTAGTGTGAGGTGCAGGAGGTGAGAGAGGGAAGTAGGCAGTGTGAGGTGCAGGGGGTGAGAGTGGGAAGCAGGCAGTGTGAGGTGCAGGGGGTGAGAGAGGGAATCAGGCAGTGTGAGCTGCAGGGAGTGAGAGAGGGAACCAGGCAGTGTGAGGTGCAGGGAGTGAGAGAGGGAACTAGGTTGTGTGAGGTGCAGGGGTGAGAGAGGGAAGTAGGCAGTGTGAGGTGCAGGTTGTGAGAGAGGGAAGTAGGTAGTGTGAGGTGCAGGGAGTGAGAGAGGGAAGCAGGCAGTGTGAGGTGCAGGGAGTGAGAGAGGAAAGTAGGCAGTGTGAGGTGCAGGGAGTGAGAGAGGGAACCAGGCTGTGTGAGGTGCAGGGGGTGAGAGAGGAAAGTAGGCAGTGTGAGGTGCATGGAGTAAGAGAGGGAAGCAGGCAGTGTGAAGTGCAGGGGGTGAGAGAGGGAATCAGGCAGTGTGAGGTGCCGGGGTGAGAGAGAGAAGCAGGTAGTGTAAGGTGAGGGGGTGTTTGAGGAAAGTAGACAGTGTGAGGTGCTGGGGGTGGGAGAGGGAAGTAGCTAGTGTGAGGTGCAGGTGGTGAGAGAGGGAAGTAGGTAGTGTGAGGTGCAGGGGGTGAGAGTGGGAAGCAGGCAGTGTGAGGTGCCGGGGGTGAGAGAGGGAATCAGGCAGTGTGAGGTGCAGGGAGTGAGAGAGGGAACCAGGCAGTGTGAGGTGCAGGGAGTGAGAGAGGGAACTAGGTAGTGTGAGGTGCAGGGGGTGAGAGAGGGAAGTATGTAGTGTGAGGTGCAGGGAGTGAGAGAGGGAAGCAGGCAGTGTAAGGTGCAGGGGGTGAGAGAGTGAATCAGGCAGTGTGAGGTGCAGGGGGTAAGAGAGGGAAGCAGGTAGTTTGAGGTGCAAGGGGTGAGAGAGGGAATCACACAGTGTGAGGTGCAGGGGGTGAGAAAGAGAAGTAGGTAGTGTGAGGTGCAAGGAGTGAAAGAGGGAAGTTGGTAGTGTGAGGTGGAGGGAGTGAGAGAAGGAAGCAGGCAGTGTGAGGTGCAGGGAGTGAGAAATGGAAGTGGGTAGTGTGAGGTGCAGGGAGTGAGAGAGGGAAGCAGGCAGTGTGAGGTGCAGGGAGTGAGAGAGTGAAGTAGGTAGTGTGAGGTGCAGGGAGTGAGAGAGGGAAGCAGGCAGTGTGAGGTGCGGGGAGTGAGAGAGGGAAGTAGGTAGTGTGAGGTGCAGGGAGTGAGAGAGGGAAGTAGGTAGTGTGAGGTGCAGGGAGTGAGAGAGGGAAGCAGGTAGTGTGAGGTGCAGGGAGTGAGAGAGGGAAGCAGGCAGTGTGAGGTGCAGGGAGTGAGAGAGGGAAGTAGGCAGTGTGAGGTGCAGGGAGTGAGAGAGGGAACCAGGCTGTGTGAGGTGCAGGGGGTGAGAGAGGAAAGTAGGCAATGTGAGGTGCACAGAGTAAGAGAAGCAGGCAGTGTGAAGTGCAGGGGGTGAGAGAGGGAAGCAGGCAGTGTGAGGTGCAGGGGGTGAGAGAGAGAAGTAGGCAGTGTGAGGTACTGGGGTGGGAGAGGGAAGTAGGCAGTGTGAGGTGCTGAGGTGGGAGAGGGAAGTAGGCAGTGTGAGGTGCAGGGGGTGGGTGAGGGAAGCAGGTAGTGTGAGGTGCCGGGGTGAGAGAGGGAAGCAGGTAGTGTAAGGTGAGGGGGTGGTTGAGGAAAGAAGACAGTGTGAGGTGCTGGGGGTGGGAGAGGGAAGTAGCTAGTGTGAGGTGCAGGTGGTGAGAGAGGGAAGTAGGCAGTGTGAGGTGCAGGGGGTGAGAGTGGGAAGCAGGCAGTGTGAGGTGCAGGGTGTGAGAGAGGGAATCAGGCAGTGTGAGGTGCAGGGAGTGAGAGAGGGAACCAGGCAGTGTGAGGTGCAGGGAGTGAGAGAGGGAACTAGGTAGTGTGAGGTGCAGGGGTGAGAGAGGGAAGTAGGCAGTGTGAGGTGCAGGTTGTGAGAGAGGGAAGTAGGTAGTGTGAGGTGCAGGGATTGAGAGAGGGAAGCAGGCAGTGTGAGGTGCAGGGAGTGAGAGAGGAAAGTAGGCAGTGTGAGGTGCAGGGAGTGAGAGAGGGAACCAGGCTGTGTGAGGTGCAGGGGGTGAGAGAGGAAAGTAGGCAGTGTGAGGTGCACGGAGTGAGAGAGGGAAGCAGGCAGTGTGAAGTGCAGGGGGTGAGAGAGGGAATCAGGCAGTGTGAGGTGCCAGGGTGAGAGAGGGAAGCAGGTAGTGTAAGGTGAGGGTGTGTTTGAGGAAAGTAGACAGTGTGAGGTGCTGGGGGTGGGAGAGGGAAGTAGATAGTGTGAGGTGCAGGTGGTGAGAGAGGGAAGTAGGTAGTGTGAGGTGCAGGGGGTGAGAGTGGGAAGCAGGCAGTGTGAGGTGCAGGGGGTGAGAGAGGGAATCAGGCAGTGTGAGGTGCAGGTAGTGAGAGAGGGAACCAGGCAGTGTGAGGTGCAGGGAGTGAGAGAGGGAACTAGGTAGTGTGAGGTGCAGGGGGTGAGAGGGGGAAGTATGTAGTGTGAGGTGCAGGGAGTGAGAGAGGGAAGCAGGCAGTGTAAGGTGCAGGGGGTGAGAGAGTGAATCAGGCAGTGTGAGGTGCAGGGGGTAAGAGAGGGAAGCAGGTAGTTTGAGGTGCAGGGGGTGAGAGAGGGAATCACACAGTGTGAGGTGCAGGGGGTGAGAAAGAGAAGTAGGTAGTGTGAGGTGCAAGGAGTGAACGAGGGAAGTTGGTAGTGTGAGGTGGAGGGAGTGAGAGAAGGAAGCAGGCAGTGTGAGGTGCAGGGAGTGAGAAAGGGAAGTGGGTAGTGTGAGGTGCAGGGAGTGAGAGATTGAAGCAGGCAGTGTGAGGTGCAGGGAGTGAGAGAGGGAAGTAGGTAGTGTGAGGTGCAGGGAGTGAGAGAGGGAAGCAGGCAGTGTGAGGTGCGGGGAGTGAGAGAGGGAAGTAGGTAGTGTGAGGTGCAGGGAGTGAGAGAGGGAAGTAGGTAGTGTGAGGTGCAGGGAGTGAGAGAGGGAAGCAGGTAGTGTGAGGTGCAGGGAGTGAGAGAGGGAAGCAGGCAGTGTGAGGTGCAGGGAGTGAGAGAGGGAAGTAGGCTGTGTGAGGTGCAGGGAGTGAGAGAGGGAAGTAGGCAGTGTGAGGTGCAGGGAGTGAGAGAGGGAAGCAGGTAGTGTGAGGTGCAGGGAGTGAGAGAGGGAAGTAGGTAGTGTGAGGTGCAGGGAGTGAGAGAGGGAAGCAGGCAGTGTGAGGTGCAGGGAGAGAGAGAGGGAAGCAGGCAGTGTGAGGTGCAGCGGGTGAGAGAGGGAATCAGGCAGTGTGAGGTGCAGGGGGTGAGAGAGGGAAGCAGGTAGTGTGAGGTGCAGGGGGTGAGAGATGGAATCAGACAGTGTGAGGTGCAGGGGGTGAGAAAGAGAAGAAGGCAGTGTGAGGTACTTGGGTGGGAGCGGGAAGCAGGCAGTGTGAAGTGCAGGGGGTGAGAGAGGGAATCAGGCAGTGTTAGGTGCAAGGGGTGAGAGAGGGAAGCAGGCAGTGTGAGGTGCTGGGGGTGAGAGAGAGAAGTAGGCAGTGTGAGGCACTGGGGTGGGAGAGGTAAGTAGGCCGTGTGAGGTGCTGGGGTGGGAGAGGGAAGCAGGTAGTGTGAGGTGCAGGGGGTGGGTGAGGGAAGCAGGTAGTGTGAGGTGCCGGGGTGAGAGAGGGAAGCAGGGAGTGTAAGGGTGGGGGTGGTTGAGGAAAGTAGACAGTGTGAGATGCTGGGGGTGGGAGAGGGAAGTAGCTAGTGTGAGGTGCAGGGAGTGAGAGAGGGAAGCAGGCAGTGTGAGGTGCAGGGAGTGAGAGAGGGAACCAGGCAGTGTGAGTTGCAGGTGGTGAGAGAGGGAATCAGGCAGTGTGAGGTGCAGGGAGTGAGAGAGGGAAGCAGGCAGTGTGAGGGGCAGGGAGTGAGAGAGGTAACCAGGCAGTGTGAGGTGCAGGTGGTGAGAGAGGGAAGTAGGTAGTGTGAGGTGCAGGTAGTGAGAGAGGGAAGTAGGTAGTGTGAGCTGCAGGGAGTGAGTGAGGGAAGCAGGTAGTGTGAGGTGCAGGGTGTGAGAGAGGGAAGCAGGTAGTGTGAGGTGCAGGGAGTGAGAGAGGGAAGCAGGCAGTGTGAGGTGCAGGGGTAAGAGAGGGAAGCAGGTTTTGTAAGGTGAATGGGTGTTTGAGGAAAGTAGACAGTGTGAGGTGCTGGGGGTGGGAGAGGGAAGTAGCTAGTGTGAGGTGCAGGGGGTGAGAGAGCGAAGTAGGTAGTGTGAGGTGCAGGGGGTGAGAGAGGGAATCAGGTAGTGTGAGGTGCAGGGAGTGAGAGAGGGAAGCAGGCAGTGTGAGGTGCAGGGGGTGAGAGAGGGAATCAGGCAGTGTGAGGTGCAGGGGGTGAGAGAGGGAAGCAGGTAGTGTGAGGTGCAGGAGGTGAGAGAGGGAATCAGGCAGTGTGAGGTACAGGGGATGAGAGAAAAGCAGGCAGTGTGAGGTGCAGGGGTGGGAGTGGGAAGCAGACTGTGAGAGGTGCTGGGGTGGGAGAGGGAAGTAGGTAGTGTGAGGTGCAGGGAGTGAGAGAGGGAAGTAGGTAGTGTGAGGTGCAGGGAGTGAGAGAGGGAAGCCGGCAGTGTGAGGTGCAGGGAATGAGAGAGGGAAGTGGGTAGTGTGAGGTGCAGGGAGTGAGAGAGGGAGGCAGGCAGTGTGAGGTGCAGGGAGTGAGAGAGGGAAGTAGGTAGTGTGAGGTGCAGGGAGTGAGAGAGGGAAGCAGGCAGTGTGAGGTGCAGGGAGTGAGAGAGGGAAGCAGGTAGTGTGAGGTGCAGGGAGTGAGAAAGGGAAGCAGGCAGTGTGAGGTGCAGTGGGTGAGAGAGGGAAGTAGGTAGTGTGAGGTGCAGGGAGTGAGAGAGGAAACCAGGCATTGTGAGGTGCAGGGAGTGAGAGAGGGAAGCAGGCAGTGTGAGGTGCAGGGAGTGAGAGAGGGAAGCAGGCAGTGTGAGGTGCAGGAAGTGAGAGAGGGAAGCAGGTAGTGTGAGGTGCAGGGGTTGAGAGAGGGAAGCAGGTAGTGTGAGGTGCAGTGAGTGAGAGAGCGAAGCAGGCAGTGTGAGGTGCAAGGGGGGGTGAGGGAAGCAGGTAGTGTGAGGTGCCGGGGTGAGAGAGGGAAGCAGGTAGTGTAAGGTGAGGGGGTGGGTGAGGAAAGTAGCTAGTGTGAGGTGCAGGGGGTGAGAGAGTGAAGTAGGTAGTGTGAGGTGCAGGGCGTGAGAGAGGGAAGTAGGCAGTGTGAGGTGCAGGGGGTGAGAGAGGGAATCAGGCACTGTGAGGTGCAGGGTTAGAGAGGGAAGCAGGCAGTGTGAGGTGCAGGGAGTGAGAGAGGGAAGCATGCAGTGTGAGGTGCAGGGAGTGAGAGAGGGAAGTAGGTAGTGTTAGGTGCGGGGGGTGATAGAGGGAATCAGCCAGTGTGAGGTGCAGGGGGTGTGAGAGAGAAGTAGGCAGTGTGAGGTACTGGGGTGGGAGAGGGAAGTAGGTTGTGTGAGGTGCAAGGAGTGAGAGAGGGAAGAAGGTAGTGTTAGCTGCAGGGGGTTAGAGAGGGAATCAGGCAGTGTGAGGTGCTGGGGGTGTGAGAGAGAAGTAGACAGTGTGAGGTGCTGGGGGTGGGAGAGGGAAGTAGCTAGTGTGAGGTGCAGGGAGTGAGAGTGGGAACCAGGCAGTGTGAGGTGCAAGGGGTTAGATAGGGAAGCAGGTAGTGTGAGGTGCAGGGAGTGAGAGAGGGAAGCAGGCAGTGTGAGGTGCAGGGGGTGGGTGAAGGAAGTAGGTAGTGTGAGGTGCAGGGGGTGAGAGAGGGAATCAGGCAGTGTGAGGTACAGGGGATGAGAGAGAAAAGCAGGCAGTGTGAGGTGCAGGGGTGGTAAAGGGAAGCAGACTGTGTGAGGTGCTGGGGGTGGGAGAGGGAAGAAGGTAGTGTGAGGTGCAGGGAGTGAGAGAGGGAAGTAGGTAGTGTGAGGTGCAGGGAGTGAGAGAGGGAAGCAGGCAGTGTGAGGTGCAGGGGGTGAGAGTGGGAAGTAGGTAGTGTGAGGTGCAGGGAGTGAGAGAGGGAACAAGGCATTGTGAGGTGCAGGGAGTGAGAGAGGGAAGCAGGTAGTGTGAGGTGCAGGGGGTGAGAGAGGGAATCAGACAGTGTGAGGTACAGGGGATGAGAGAGAAAAGCAGGCAGTGTGAGGTGCAGGGGTGGGAAAGGGAAGCAGACTGTGTGAGGTGCTGGGGGTGGGAGAGGGAAGAAGGTAGTGTGAGGTGCAGGGAGTGAGAGAGGGAAGTAGGTAGTGTGAGGTGCAGGGAGTGAGAGAGGGAAGCAGGCAGTGTGAGGTGCAGGGGGTGAGAGTGGGAAGTAGGTAGTGTGAGGTGCAGGGAGTGAGAGAGGGAACCAGGCATTGTGAGGTGCAGGGAGTGAGAGAGGGAAGCAGGCAGTGTGAGGTGCAGGGAGTGAGAGAAGGAAGCAGGCAGTGTGAGGTGCAGGGAGTGAGAGAGGAAAGCAGGTAGTGTGAGGTGCAGGGGGTGAGAGAGGGAAGCAGGTAGTGTGAGGTGCAGGGAGTGAGAGAGGGAAGCAGGCAGTGTGAGGTGCAGGGAGTGAGAGAGGGAAGCAGGCAGTGTGAGGTGCAGGGAGTGAGAGAGGGAACCAGGCAGTGTGAGTTGCAGGGTGTGAGAGAGGGAAGTAGGCAGTGTGAGGTGCAGGGAGTGAGAGAGGAAACCAGGCATTGTGAGGTGCAGGGAGTGAGAGAGGGAAGCAGGCAGTGTGAGGTGCAGGGAGTGAGAGAGGGAAGCAGGCAGTGTGAGGTGCAGGAAGTGAGAGAGGGAAGCTGGTAGTGTGAGGTGCAGGGGGTGAGAGAGGGAAGCAGGTAGTGTGAGGTGCAGTGAGTGAGAGAGGGAAGCAGGCAGTGTGAGGTGCAGGGGGGGTGTGGGAAGCAGGTAGTGTGAGGTGCCGGGGTGAGAGAGGGAAGCAGGTAGTGTAAGGTGAGGGGGTGGTTGAGGAAAGTAGACAGTGTGAGGTGCTGGGGGTGGGAGAGGGAAGTAGCTAGTGTGAGGTGCAGGGGGTGAGAGAGGGAAGTAGGTAGTGTGAGGAGCAGGGCGTGAGAGAGGGAAGCAGGCAGTGTGAGGTGCAGGGGGTGAGAGAGGGAATCAGGTAGTGTGAGGTGCAGGGAGTGAGAGAGGGAAGCAGGCAGTGTGAGGTGCAGGGAGTGAGAGAGGGAACCAGGCAGTGTGAGGTGCAGGGTGTGAGAGACGGAAGTAGGTAGTGTGAGGTGCAGGGGGTGGGTGCGGGAAGCCGGTAGTGTGAGGTGCAGCAAGTGAGAGAGGAAACAAGGCATTATGAGATGCAGGGAGTGAGAGAGGGAAGCAGGCAGTGTGAGGTGCAGGGAGTGAGAGAGGGAAGCAGGCAGTGTGAGGTGCAGGAAGTGAGAGAGGGAAGCAGGTAGTGTGAGGTGCAGGGGGTGAGAGAGGGAAGCAGGTAGTGTGAGGTGCATTGAGTGAGAGAGGGAAGCAGGCAGTGTGAGGTGCAGGGGGGGTGAGGGAAGCAGGTAGTGTGAGGTGCCAGGGTGAGAGAGGGAAGCAGGTAGTGTAAGGTGAGGGGGTCGTTGAGGAAAGTAGACAGTGTTAGGTGCTGGGGGTGGGAGAGGGAAGTAGCTAGTGTGAGGTGCAGGGGGTGAGAGAGGGAAGTAGGTAGTGTGAGGTGCAGGGCATGAGAGAGGGAAGCAGGCAGTGTGAGGTGCAGGGGGTGAGAGAGGAAATCAGGCAGTGTTAGGTGCAGGGAGTGAAAGAGGGAAGCAGGCAGTGTGAGGTGCAGGGAGTGAGAGAGGGAACCAGGCAGTGTGAGGTGCAGGGTGTGAGAGAGGGAAGTAGGCAGTGTGAGGTGCAGGGAGTGAGAGAGGAAACCAGGCATTGTGATGTGCAGGGAGTGAGAGAGGGAAACAGGCAGTGTGAGGTGCAGGGAGTGAGAGAGGGAAGCAGGCAGTGTGAGGTGCAGGAAGTGAGAGAGGGAAGCAGGTAGTGTGAGGTGCAGGGGGTGAGAGAGGGAAGCAGGTACTGTGAGGTGCAGTGAGTGAGAGAGGGAAGCAGGCAGTGTGAGGTGCAGGGGAGGGTGAGGGAAGCAGGTAGTGTGAGGTGCCGGGGTGAGAGAGGGAAACAGGTAGTGTAAGGTGAGGGGGTGGTTGAGGAAAGTAGACAGTGTGAGGTGCTGGGGGTGGGAGAGGGAAGTAGCTAGTGTGAGGTGCAGGGTGTGAGAGAGGGAAGTAGGTAGTGTGAGGTGCAGCGAGTGAGAGAGGAAACAAGGCATTATGAGATGCAGGGAGTGAGAGAGGGAAGCAGGCAGTGTGAGGTGCAGGGAGTGAGAGAGGGAAGCAGGCAGTGTGAGGTGCAGGAAGTGAGAGAGGGAAGCAGGTAGTGTGAGGTGCAGGGGGTGAGAGAGTGAAACAGGTAGTGTGAGGTGCATTGAGTGAGAGAGGGAAGCAGGCAGTGTGAGGTGCAGGGGGGGGTGAGGGAAGCAGGTAGTGTGAGGTGCCAGGGTGAGAGAGGGAAGCAGGTAGTGTAAGGTGAGGGGGTCGTTGAGGAAAGTAGACAGTGTGAGGTGCTGGGGGTGGGAGAGGGAAGTAGCTAGTGTGAGGTGCAGGGGGTGAGAGAGGGAAGTAGGTAGTGTGAGGTGCAGGGCATGAGAGAGGGAAGCAGGCAGTGTGAGGTGCAGGGGGTGAGAGAGGAAATCAGGCAGTGTTAGGTGCAGGGAGTGAGAGAGGGAAGCAGGCAGTGTGAGGTGCAGGGAGTGAGAGAGGGAACCAGGCAGTGTGAGGTGCAGGGTGTGAGAGAGGGAAGTAGGCAGTGTGAGGTGCAGGGAGTGAGAGAGGAAACCAGGCATTGTGATGTGCAGGGAGTGAGAGAGGGAAACAGGCAGTGTGAGGTGCAGGGAGTGAGAGAGGGAAGCAGGCAGTGTGAGGTGCAGGAAGTGAGAGAGGGAAGCAGGTAGTGTGAGGTGCAGGGGGTGAGAGAGGGAAGCAGGTACTGTGAGGTGCAGTGAGTGAGAGAGGGAAGCAGGCAGTGTGAGGTGCAGGGGAGGGTGAGGGAAGCAGGTAGTGTGAGGTGCCGGGGTGAGAGAGGGAAACAGGTAGTGTAAGGTGAGGGGGTGGTTGAGGAAAGTAGACAGTGTGAGGTGCTGGGGGTGGGAGAGGGAAGTAGCTAGTGTGAGGTGCAGGGGGTGAGAGAGGGAAGTAGGTAGTGTGAGGTGCAGGGAGTGAGAGAGGGAAGCAGGCAGTGTGAGGTGCAGGGGGTGAGAGAGGGAATCAGGCAGTGTGAGGTGCAGGGAGTGAGAGAGGGAAGCAGGCAGTGTGAGGTGCAGGGAGTGAGAGAGGGAACCAGGCAGTGTGAGGTGCAGGGTGTCAGAGAGGGAAGTAGGTAGTGTGAGGTGCAGGGACTGAGAGATGGAAGCACGCAGTGTGAGGTGCAGGGGGTGAGAGAGGGAAGCAGGTAGTGTAAGGTGAGGGGGTGGTTGAGGAAAGTAGACAGTGTGAGGTGCAAGGCGTGAGAGAGGGAAGCAGGAAGTGTGAGGTGCAGGGGGTGAGAGAGGGAAGCAGGCAGTGTGAGGTGCAGGGGGTGAGAGAGAGAAGTAGGCAGTGTGAGGTACTGGGGTGGGAGAGGGAAGTAGGCAGTGTGAGGTGCAGGGAGTGAGAGAGGGAAGCAGGCATTGTGAGGTGCAGGGGGTGGGTGAGGGAAGCAGGCAGTGTCAGGTGCAGGGGATGGGTGAGGGAAGCAGGTATTGTGAGGTGCCGGGGTGAGAGAGGGAAGCAGGTAGTATAAGGTGAGGGGGTGGTTGAGGAAAGTAGACAGTGTGAGGTGCTGGGGGTGGGAGAGGGAAGTAGCTAGTGTGAGGTGCAGGGGGTGAGAGAGGGAAGCAGGCAGTGTGAGGTGCAGGGGATGAGAGAGGGAATCAGGCAGTGTGAGGTGCAGGGAGTGAGAGAGGGAAGCAGGCAGTGTGAGGTGCAGGGAGTGAGAGAGGGAACCAGGCAGTGTGAGGTGCAGGGTGTGAGAGAGGGAAGTAGGCAGTGTGAGGAGCAGGGAGTGAGAGAGGAAACCAGGCATTGTGAGGTGCAGGGAGTGAGAGAAGGAAGCAGGCAGTGTGAGGTGCAGGGGGGGGTGAGGGAAGCAGGTAGTGTGAGGTGCCGGGGTGAGAGAGGGAAGCAGGTAGTGTAAGGTGAGGGGTTGGTTGAGGAAAGTAGACAGTGTGAGGTGCTGGGGGTGGGAGAGGGAAGTAGCTAGTGTGAGGTGCAGAGAGAGGGAAGTAGGTAGTGTGAGGTGCAGGGCGTGAGAGAGGGAAGCAGGCAGTGTGAGGTGCAGGGGGTGAGAGAGGAAATCAGGCAGTGTGAGGTGCAGGGAGTGAGAGAGGGAAGCAGGCAGTGTGAGGTGCAGGGAGTGAGAGAGGGAACCAGGCAGTGTGAGGTGCAGGGTGTGAGAGAGTGAAGTAGGCAGTGTGAGGTGCAGGGAGTGAGAGAGGAAACCAGGCATTGTGAGGTGCAGGGAGTGAGAGAGGGAAGCAGGCAGAGTGAGGTGCAGGGAGTGAGAGAGGGAAGCAGGCAGTGTGAGGTGCAGGAAGTGAGAGAGGGAAGCAGGTAGTGTGAGGTGCAGGGGGTGAGAGATGGAAGCAGGTACTGTGAGGTGCAGTGAGTGAGAGAGGGAAGCAGGCAGTGTGAGGTGCAGGGGGGGGTGAGGGAAGCAGGTAGTGTGAGGTGCCGGGGTGAGAGAGGGAAGCAGGTAGTGTAAGGTGAGGGGGTGGTTGAGGAAAGTAGACAGTGTGAGGTGCTGGGGGTGGGAGAAGGAAGTAGCTAGTGTGAGGTGCAGGGGGTGAGAGAGGGAAGTAGGTAGTGTGAGGTGCAGGGCGTGAGAGAGGGAAGCAGGCAGTGTGAGGTGCAGTGGGTGAGAGAGGGAATCAGGCAGTGTGAGGTGCAGGGAGTGAGAGAGGGAAGCAGGCAGTGTGAGGTGCAGGGAGTGAGAGAGGGAACCAGGCAGTGTGAGGTGCAGGGTGTCAGAGAGGGAAGTAGGTAGTGTAAGGTGCAGGGACTGAGAGATGGAAGCAGGCAGTGTGAGGTGCAGGGGGTGAGAGAGGGAAGCAGGTAGTGTAAGGTGAGGGGGTGGTTGAGGAAAGTAGACAGTGTGAGGTGCAAGGCGTGAGAGAGGGAAGCAGGAAGTGTGAGGTGCAGGGGGTGAGAGAGGGAAGCAGGCAGTGCGAGGTGCAGGGGGTGAGAGAGAGAAGTAGGCAGTGTGAGGTACTGGGGTGGGAGAGGGAAGTAAGCAGTGTGAGGTGCAGGCAGTGAGAGAGGGAAGCAGGCATTGTGAGGTGCAGGGGGTGGGTGAGGGAAGCAGGCAGTGTGAGGTCCAGGGGGTGTGTGAGGGAAGCAGGCAGTGTGAGGTGCAGGGAGTGAGAGAGGAAAGCAGGTAGTGTGAGGTGCAGGGGGTGAGAGAGGGAAGCAGGTAGTGTGAGGTGCAGGGAGTGAGAGAGGGAAGCAGGCAGTGTGAGGTGCAGGGAGTGAGAGAGGGAAGCAGGCAGTGTGAGGTGCAGGGAGTGAGAGAGGGAACCAGGCAGTGTGAGTTGCAGGGTGTGAGAGAGGGAAGTAGGCAGTGTGAGGTGCAGGGAGTGAGAGAGGAAACCAGGCATTGTGAGGTGCAGGGAGTGAGAGAGGGAAGCAGGCAGTGTGAGGTGCAGGGAGTGAGAGAGGGAAGCAGGCAGTGTGAGGTGCAGGAAGTGAGAGAGGGAAGCAGGTAGTGTGAGGTGCAGGGGTTGAGAGAGGGAAGCAGGTAGTGTGAGGTGCAGTGAGTGAGAGAGCGAAGCAGTCAGTGTGAGGTGCAAGGGGGGGTGAGGGAAGCAGGTAGTGTGAGGTGCCGGGGTGAGAGAGGGAAGCAGGTAGTGTAAGGTGAGGGGGTGGGTGAGGAAAGTAGCTAGTGTGAGGTGCAGGGGGTGAGAGAGTGAAGTAGGTAGTGTGAGGTGCAGGGCGTGAGAGAGGGAAGTAGGCAGTGTGAGGTGCAGGGGGTGAGAGAGGGAATCAGGCAGTGTGAGGTGCAGGGAGTTAGAGAGGGAAGCAGGCAGTGTGAGGTGCAGGGAGTGAGAGAGGGAAGCATGCAGTGTGAGGTGCAGGGAGTGAGAGAGGGAAGTAGGTAGTGTTAGGTGTGGGGGGTGATAGAGGGAATCAGCCAGTGTGAGGTGCAGGGGGTGTGAGAGAGAAGTAGGCAGTGTGAGGTACTGGGGTGGGAGAGGGAAGTAGGTTGTGTGAGGTGCAAGGAGTCTGAGAGGGAAGAAGGTAGTGTTAGCTGCAGGGGGTGAGAGAGGGAATCAGGCAGTGTGAGGTGCTGGGGGTGTGAGAGAGAAGTAGACAGTGTGAGGTGCTGGGGGTGGGAGAGGGAAGTAGCTAGTGTGAGGTGCAGGGAGTGAGAGTGGGAACCAGGCAGTGTGAGGTGCAAGGGGTTAGATAGGGAAGCAGGTAGTTTGAGGTTCAGGGAGTGAGAGAGGGAAGCAGGCAGTGTGAGGTGCAGGGGGTGGGTGAGGGAAGTAGGTAGTGTGAGGTGCAGGGGGTGAGAGAGGGAATCAGGCAGTGTGAGGTACAGGGGATGAGAGAGAAAAGCAGGCAGTGTGAGGTGCAGGGGTGGGAAATGGAAGCAGACTGTGTGAGGTGCTGGGGGTGGGAGAGGGAAGAAGGTAGTGTGAGGTGCAGGGAGTGAGAGAGGGAAGTAGGTAGTGTGAGGTGCAGGGAGTGAGAGAGGGAAGCAGGCAGTGTGAGGTGCAGGGGGTGAGAGTGGGAAGTAGGTAGTGTGAGGTGCAGGGAGTGAGAGAGGGAAGCAGGCATTGTGAGGTGCAGGGAGTGAGAGAGGGAAGCAGGCAGTGTGAGGTGCAGGGGGTGGGTGAGGGAAGCAGGCAGTGTCAGGTGCAGGGGATGGGTGAGGGAAGCAGGTAGTGTGAGGTGCCGGGGTGAGAGAGGGAAGCAGGTAGTATAAGGTGAGGGGGTGGTTGAGGAAAGTAGACAGTGTGAGGTGCTGGGGGTGGGAGAGGGAAGTAGCTAGTGTGAGGTGCAGGGGGTGAGAGAGGGAAGCAGGCAGTGTGAGGTGCAGGGGATGAGAGAGGGAATCAGGCAGTGTGAGGTGCAGGGAGTGAGAGAGGGAAGCAGGCAGTGT
Source organism: Taudactylus pleione (assembly GCA_031769625.1). Classification (NCBI taxonomy): domain Eukaryota; kingdom Metazoa; phylum Chordata; class Amphibia; order Anura; family Myobatrachidae; genus Taudactylus; species Taudactylus pleione. The sequence continues at coordinate 2,463,656 of JAUIMM010000016.1, read as the reverse complement.
GAGGTGCAGGGAGTGAGAGAGGGAACCAGGCAGTGTGAGGTGCAGGGTGTGAGAGAGGGAAGTAGGCAGTGTGAGGAGCAGGGAGTGAGAGAGGAAACCAGGCATTGTGAGGTGCAGGGAGTGAGAGAAGGAAGCAGGCAGTGTGAGGTGCAGGGGGGGGGTGAGGGAAGCAGGTAGTGTGAGGTGCCGGGGTGAGAGAGGGAAGCAGGTAGTGTAAGGTGAGGGGTTGGTTGAGGAAAGTAGACAGTGTGAGGTGCTGGGGGTGGGAGAGGGAAGTAGCTAGTGTGAGGTGCAGAGAGAGGGAAGTAGGTAGTGTGAGGTGCAGGGCGTGAGAGAGGGAAGCAGGCAGTGTGAGGTGCAGGGGGTGAGAGAGGAAATCAGGCAGTGTGAGGTGCAGGGAGTGAGAGAGGGAAGCAGGCAGTGTGAGGTGCAGGGAGTGAGAGAGGGAACCAGGCAGTGTGAGGTGCAGGGTGTGAGAGAGTGAAGTAGGCAGTGTGAGGTGCAGGGAGTGAGAGAGGAAACCAGGCATTGTGAGGTGCAGGGAGTGAGAGAGGGAAGCAGGCAGAGTGAGGTGCAGGGAGTGAGAGAGGGAAGCAGGCAGTGTGAGGTGCAGGAAGTGAGAGAGGGAAGCAGGTAGTGTGAGGTGCAGGGGGTGAGAGATGGAAGCAGGTACTGTGAGGTGCAGTGAGTGAGAGAGGGAAGCAGGCAGTGTGAGGTGCAGGGGGGGGTGAGGGAAGCAGGTAGTGTGAGGTGCCGGGGTGAGAGAGGGAAGCAGGTAGTGTAAGGTGAGGGGGTGGTTGAGGAAAGTAGACAGTGTGAGGTGCTGGGGGTGGGAGAAGGAAGTAGCTAGTGTGAGGTGCAGGGGGTGAGAGAGGGAAGTAGGTAGTGTGAGGTGCAGGGCGTGAGAGAGGGAAGCAGGCAGTGTGAGGTGCAGTGGGTGAGAGAGGGAATCAGGCAGTGTGAGGTGCAGGGAGTGAGAGAGGGAAGCAGGCAGTGTGAGGTGCAGGGAGTGAGAGAGGGAACCAGGCAGTGTGAGGTGCAGGGTGTCAGAGAGGGAAGTAGGTAGTGTAAGGTGCAGGGACTGAGAGATGGAAGCAGGCAGTGTGAGGTGCAGGGGGTGAGAGAGGGAAGCAGGTAGTGTAAGGTGAGGGGGTGGTTGAGGAAAGTAGACAGTGTGAGGTGCAAGGCGTGAGAGAGGGAAGCAGGAAGTGTGAGGTGCAGGGGGTGAGAGAGGGAAGCAGGCAGTGCGAGGTGCAGGGGGTGAGAGAGAGAAGTAGGCAGTGTGAGGTACTGGGGTGGGAGAGGGAAGTAAGCAGTGTGAGGTGCAGGCAGTGAGAGAGGGAAGCAGGCATTGTGAGGTGCAGGGGGTGGGTGAGGGAAGCAGGCAGTGTGAGGTCCAGGGGGTGTGTGAGGGAAGCAGGCAGTGTGAGGTGCAGGGAGTGAGAGAGGAAAGCAGGTAGTGTGAGGTGCAGGGGGTGAGAGAGGGAAGCAGGTAGTGTGAGGTGCAGGGAGTGAGAGAGGGAAGCAGGCAGTGTGAGGTGCAGGGAGTGAGAGAGGGAAGCAGGCAGTGTGAGGTGCAGGGAGTGAGAGAGGGAACCAGGCAGTGTGAGTTGCAGGGTGTGAGAGAGGGAAGTAGGCAGTGTGAGGTGCAGGGAGTGAGAGAGGAAACCAGGCATTGTGAGGTGCAGGGAGTGAGAGAGGGAAGCAGGCAGTGTGAGGTGCAGGGAGTGAGAGAGGGAAGCAGGCAGTGTGAGGTGCAGGAAGTGAGAGAGGGAAGCAGGTAGTGTGAGGTGCAGGGGTTGAGAGAGGGAAGCAGGTAGTGTGAGGTGCAGTGAGTGAGAGAGCGAAGCAGTCAGTGTGAGGTGCAAGGGGGGGTGAGGGAAGCAGGTAGTGTGAGGTGCCGGGGTGAGAGAGGGAAGCAGGTAGTGTAAGGTGAGGGGGTGGGTGAGGAAAGTAGCTAGTGTGAGGTGCAGGGGGTGAGAGAGTGAAGTAGGTAGTGTGAGGTGCAGGGCGTGAGAGAGGGAAGTAGGCAGTGTGAGGTGCAGGGGGTGAGAGAGGGAATCAGGCAGTGTGAGGTGCAGGGAGTTAGAGAGGGAAGCAGGCAGTGTGAGGTGCAGGGAGTGAGAGAGGGAAGCATGCAGTGTGAGGTGCAGGGAGTGAGAGAGGGAAGTAGGTAGTGTTAGGTGTGGGGGGTGATAGAGGGAATCAGCCAGTGTGAGGTGCAGGGGGTGTGAGAGAGAAGTAGGCAGTGTGAGGTACTGGGGTGGGAGAGGGAAGTAGGTTGTGTGAGGTGCAAGGAGTCTGAGAGGGAAGAAGGTAGTGTTAGCTGCAGGGGGTGAGAGAGGGAATCAGGCAGTGTGAGGTGCTGGGGGTGTGAGAGAGAAGTAGACAGTGTGAGGTGCTGGGGGTGGGAGAGGGAAGTAGCTAGTGTGAGGTGCAGGGAGTGAGAGTGGGAACCAGGCAGTGTGAGGTGCAAGGGGTTAGATAGGGAAGCAGGTAGTTTGAGGTTCAGGGAGTGAGAGAGGGAAGCAGGCAGTGTGAGGTGCAGGGGGTGGGTGAGGGAAGTAGGTAGTGTGAGGTGCAGGGGGTGAGAGAGGGAATCAGGCAGTGTGAGGTACAGGGGATGAGAGAGAAAAGCAGGCAGTGTGAGGTGCAGGGGTGGGAAATGGAAGCAGACTGTGTGAGGTGCTGGGGGTGGGAGAGGGAAGAAGGTAGTGTGAGGTGCAGGGAGTGAGAGAGGGAAGTAGGTAGTGTGAGGTGCAGGGAGTGAGAGAGGGAAGCAGGCAGTGTGAGGTGCAGGGGGTGAGAGTGGGAAGTAGGTAGTGTGAGGTGCAGGGAGTGAGAGAGGGAAGCAGGCATTGTGAGGTGCAGGGAGTGAGAGAGGGAAGCAGGCAGTGTGAGGTGCAGGGAGTGAGAGAGGGAAGCAGGCAGTGTGAGGTGCAGGGGAGGGTGAGGGAAGCAGGTAGTGTGAGGTGCCGGGGTGAGAGAGGGAAACAGGTAGTGTAAGGTGAGGGGGTGGTTGAGGAAAGTAGACAGTGTGAGGTGCTGGGGGTGGGAGAGGGAAGTAGCTAGTGTGAGGTGCAGGGGGTGAGAGAGGGAAGTAGGTAGTGTGAGGTGCAGCGAGTGAGAGAGGAAACAAGGCATTATGAGATGCAGGGAGTGAGAGAGGGAAGCAGGCAGTGTGAGGTGCAGGGAGTGAGAGAGGGAAGCAGGCAGTGTGAGGTGCAGGAAGTGAGAGAGGGAAGCAGGCAGTGTGCGGTGCAGGGGGTGAGAGAGGGAAGCAGGTAGTGTGAGGTGCATTGAGTGAGAGAGGGAAGCAGGCAGTGTGAGGTGCAGGGGGGGGGTGAGGGAAGCAGGTAGTGTGAGGTGCCAGGGTGAGAGAGGGAAGCAGGTAGTGTAAGGTGAGGGGGTCATTGAGGAAAGTAGACAGTGTGAGGTGCTGGGGGTGGGAGAGGGAAGTAGCTAGTGTGAGGTGCAGGGGGTGAGAGAGGGAAGTAGGTAGTGTGAGGTGCAGGGCATGAGAGAGGGAAGCAGGCAGTGTGAGGTGCAGGGGGTGAGAGAGGAAATCAGGCAGTGTTAGGTGCAGGGAGTGAGAGAGGGAAGCAGGCAGTGTGAGGTGCAGGGAGTGAGAGAGGGAACCAGGCAGTGTGAGGTGCAGGGTGTGAGAGAGGGAAGTAGGCAGTGTGAGGTGCAGGGAGTGAGAGAGGAAACCAGGCATTGTGATGTGCAGGGAGTGAGAGAGGGAAACAGGCAGTGTGAGGTGCAGGGAGTGAGAGAGGGAAGCAGGCAGTGTGAGGTGCAGGAAGTGAGAGAGGGAAGCAGGTAGTGTGAGGTGCAGGGGGTGAGAGAGGGAAGCAGGTACTGTGAGGTGCAGTGAGTGAGAGAGGGAAGCAGGCAGTGTGAGGTGCAGGGGAGGGTGAGGGAAGCAGGTAGTGTGAGGTGCCGGGGTGAGAGAGGGAAACAGGTAGTGTAAGGTGAGGGGGTGGTTGAGGAAAGTAGACAGTGTGAGGTGCTGGGGGTGGGAGAGGGAAGTAGCTAGTGTGAGGTGCAGGGGGTGAGAGAGGGAAGTAGGTAGTGTGAGGTGCAGGGAGTGAGAGAGGGAAGCAGGCAGTGTGAGGTGCAGGGGGTGAGAGAGGGAATCAGGCAGTGTGAGGTGCAGGGAGTGAGAGAGGGAAGCAGGCAGTGTGAGGTGCAGGGAGTGAGAGAGGGAACCAGGCAGTGTGAGGTGCAGGGTGTCAGAGAGGGAAGTAGGTAGTGTGAGGTGCAGGGACTGAGAGATGGAAGCAGGCAGTGTGAGGTGCAGGGGGTGAGAGAGGGAAGCAGGTAGTGTAAGGTGAGGGGGTGGTTGAGGAAAGTAGACAGTGTGAGGTGCAAGGCGTGAGAGAGGGAAGCAGGAAGTGTGAGGTGCAGGGGGTGAGAGAGGGAAGCAGGCAGTGTGAGGTGCAGGGGGTGAGAGAGAGAAGTAGGCAGTGTGAGGTACTGGGGTGGGAGAGGGAAGTAGGCAGTGTGAGGTGCAGGGAGTGAGAGAGGGAAGCAGGCATTGTGAGGTGCAGGGGGGGGGTGAGGGAAGCAGGCAGTGTGAGGTGCAGGGGATGGGTGAGGGAAGCAGGTAGTGTGAGGTGCCGGGGTGAGAGAGGGAAGCAGGTAGTATAAGGTGAGGGGGTGGTTGAGGAAAGTAGACAGTGTGAGGTGCTGGGGGTGGGAGAGGGAAGTAGCTAGTGTGAGGTGCAGGGGGTGAGAGAGGGAAGCAGGCAGTGTGAGGTGCAGGGGGTGAGAGAGGGAATCAGGCAGTGTGAGGTGCAGGGAGTGAGAGAGGGAAGCAGGCAGTGTGAGGTGCAGGGAGTGAGAGAGGGAACCAGGCAGTGTGAGGTGCAGGGTGTGAGAGAGGGAAGTAGGCAGTGTGAGGAGCAGGGAGTGAGAGAGGAAACCAGGCATTGTGAGATGCAGGGAGTGAGAGAGGGAAGCAGGCAGTGTGAGGTGCAGGTGGGGGTGAGGGAAGCAGGTAGTGTGAGGTGCCGGGGTGAGAGAGGGAAGCAGGTAGTGTAAGGTGAGGGGTTGGTTGAGGAAAGTAGACAGTGTGAGGTGCTGGGGGTGGGAGAGGGAAGTAGCTAGTGTGAGGTGCAGAGAGAGGGAAGTAGGTAGTGTGAGGTGCAGGGCGTGAGAGAGGGAAGCAGGCAGTGTGAGGTGCAGGGGGTGAGAGAGGAAATCAGGCAGTGTGAGGTGCAGGGAGTGAGAGAGGGAAGCAGGCAGTGTGAGGTGCAGGGAGTGAGAGAGGGAACCAGGCAGTGTGAGGTGCAGGGTGTGAGAGAGTGAAGTAGGCAGTGTGAGGTGCAGGGAGTGAGAGAGGAAACCAGGCATTGTGAGGTGCAGGGAGTGAGAGAGGGAAGCAGGCAGAGTGAGGTGCAGGGAGTGAGAGAGGGAAGCAGGCAGTGTGAGGTGCAGGAAGTGAGAGAGGGAAGCAGGTAGTGTGAGGTGCAGGGGGTGAGAGATGGAAGCAGGTACTGTGAGGTGCAGTGAGTGAGAGAGGGAAGCAGGCAGTGTGAGGTGCAGGGGGGGGTGAGGGAAGCAGGTAGTGTGAGGTGCCGGGGTGAGAGAGGGAAGCAGGTAGTGTAAGGTGAGGGGGTGGTTGAGGAAAGTAGACAGTGTGAGGTGCTGGGGGTGGGAGAGGGAAGTAGCTAGTGTGAGGTGCAGGGGGTGAGAGAGGGAAGTAGGTAGTGTGAGGTGCAGGGCGTGAGAGAGGGAAGCAGGCAGTGTGAGGTGCAGTGGGTGAGAGAGGGAATCAGGCAGTGTGAGGTGCAGGGAGTGAGAGAGGGAAGCAGGCAGTGTGAGGTGCAGGGAGTGAGAGAGGGAACCAGGCAGTGTGAGGTGCAGGGTGTCAGAGAGGGAAGTAGGTAGTGTAAGGTGCAGGGACTGAGAGATGGAAGCAGGCAGTGTGAGGTACAGGGGGTGAGAGAGGGAAGCAGGTAGTGTAAGGTGAGGGGGTGGTTGAGGAAAGTAGACAGTGTGAGGTGCAAGGCGTGAGAGAGGGAAGCAGGAAGTGTGAGGTGCAGGGGGTGAGAGAGGGAAGCAGGCAGTGTGAGGTGCAGGGGGTGAGAGAGAGAAGTAGGCAGTGTGAGGTACTGGGGTGGGAGAGGGAAGTAAGCAGTGTGAGGTGCAGGCAGTGAGAGAGGGAAGCAGGCATTGTGAGGTGCAGGGGGTGGGTGAGGGAAGCAGGCAGTGTGAGGTCCAGGGGGTGGGTGAGGGAAGCAGGCAGTGTGAGGTGCAGGGAGTGAGAGAGGAAAGCAGGTAGTGTGAGGTGCAGGGGGTGAGAGAGGGAAGCAGGTAGTGTGAGGTGCAGGGAGTGAGAGAGGGAAGCAGGCAGTGTGAGGTGCAGGGAGTGAGAGAGGGAAGCAGGCAGTGTGAGGTGCAGGGAGTGAGAGAGGGAACCAGGCAGTGTGAGTTGCAGGGTGTGAGAGAGGGAAGTAGGCAGTGTGAGGTGCAGGGAGTGAGAGAGGAAACCAGGCATTGTGAGGTGCAGGGAGTGAGAGAGGGAAGCAGGCAGTGTGAGGTGCAGGGAGTGAGAGAGGGAAGCAGGCAGTGTGAGGTGCAGGAAGTGAGAGAGGGAAGCAGGTAGTGTGAGGTGCAGGGGTTGAGAGAGGGAAGCAGGTAGTGTGAGGTGCAGTGAGTGAGAGAGCGAAGCAGTCAGTGTGAGGTGCAAGGGGGGGTGAGGGAAGCAGGTAGTGTGAGGTGCCGGGGTGAGAGAGGGAAGCAGGTAGTTTAAGGTGACGGGGTGGGTGAGGAAAGTAGCTAGTGTGAGGTGCAGGGGGTGAGAGAGTGAAGTAGGTAGTGTGAGGTGCAGGGCGTGAGAGAGGGAAGTAGGCAGTGTGAGGTGCAGGGGGTGAGAGAGGGAATCAGGCAGTGTGAGGTGCAGGGAGTTAGAGAGGGAAGCAGGCAGTGTGAGGTGCAGGGAGTGAGAGAGGGAAGCATGCAGTGTGAGGTGCAGGGAGTAAGAGAGGGAAGTAGGTAGTGTTAGGTGCGGGGGGTGATAGAGGGAATCAGCCAGTGTGAGGTGCAGGGGGTGTGAGAGAGAAGTAGGCAGTGTGAGGTACTGGGGTGGGAGAGGGAAGTAGGTTGTGTGAGGTGCAAGGAGTCTGAGAGGGAAGAAGGTAGTGTTAGCTGCAGGGGGTGAGAGAGGGAATAAGGCAGTGTGAGGTGCTGGGGGTGTGAGAGAGAAGTAGACAGTGTGAGGTGCTGGGGGTGGGAGAGGGAAGTAGCTAGTGTGAGGTGCAGGGAGTGAGAGTGGGAACAAGGCAGTGTGAGGTGCAAGGGGTTAGATAGGGAAGCAGGTAGTTTGAGGTTCAGGGAGTGAGAGAGGGAAGCAGGCAGTGTGAGGTGCAGGGGGTGGGTGAGTGAAGTAGGTAGTGTGAGGTGCAGTGGGTGAGAGAGGGAATCAGGCAGTGTGAGGTACAGGGGATGAGAGAGAAAAGCAGGCAGTGTGAGGTGCAGGGGTGGGAAATGGAAGCAGACTGTGTGAGGTGCTGGGGGTGGGAGAGGGAAGAAGGTAGTGTGAGGTGCAGGGAGTGAGAGAGGGAAGTAGGTAGTGTGAGGTGCAGGGAGTGAGAGAGGGAAGCAGGCAGTGTGAGGTGCAGGGGGTGAGAGTGGGAAGTAGGTAGTGTGAGGTGCAGGGAGTGAGAGAGGGAACCAGGCATTGTGAGGTGCAGGGAGTGAGAGAGGGAAGCAGGCAGTGTGAGGTGCAGGGAGTGAGAGAAGGAAGCAGGCAGTGTGAGGTGCAGGGAGTGAGAGAGGAAAGCAGGTAGTGTGAGGTGCAGGGGGTGAGAGAGGGAAGCAGGTAGTGTGAGGTGCAGGGAGTGAGAGAGGGAAGCAGGCAGTGTGAGGTGCAGGGAGTGAGAGAGGGAAGCAGGCAGTGTGAGGTGCAGGGAGTGAGAGAGGGAACCAGGCAGTGTGAGTTGCAGGGTGTGAGAGAGGGAAGTAGGCAGTGTGAGGTGCAGGGAGTGAGAGAGGAAACCAGGCATTGTGAGGTGCAGGGAGTGAGAGAGGGAAGCAGGCAGTGTGAGGTGCAGGGAGTGAGAGAGGGAAGCAGGCAGTGTGAGGTGCAGGAAGTGAGAGAGGGAAGCAGGTAGTGTGAGGTGCAGGGGGTGAGAGAGGGAAGCAGGTAGTGTGAGGTGCAGTGAGTGAGAGAGGGAAGCAGGCAGTGTGAGGTGCAGGGGGGTGTGGGAAGCAGGTAGTGTGAGGTGCCGGGGTGAGAGAGGGAAGCAGGTAGTGTAAGGTGAGGGGGTGGTTGAGGAAAGTAGACAGTGTGAGGTGCTGGGGGTGGGAGAGGGAAGTAGCTAGTGTGAGGTGCAGGGGGTGAGAGAGGGAAGTAGGTAGTGTGAGGAGCAGGGCGTGAGAGAGGGAAGCAGGCAGTGTGAGGTGCAGGGGGTGAGAGAGGGAATCAGGTAGTGTGAGGTGCAGGGAGTGAGAGAGGGAAGCAGGCAGTGTGAGGTGCAGGGAGTGAGAGAGGGAACCAGGCAGTGTGAGGTGCAGGGTGTGAGAGACGGAAGTAGGTAGAGTGAGGTGCAGGGGGTGGGTGCGGGAAGCCGGTAGTGTGAGGTGCAGCGAGTGAGAGAGGAAACAAGGCATTATGAGATGCAGGGAGTGAGAGAGGGAAGCAGGCAGTGTGAGGTGCAGGGAGTGAGAGAGGGAAGCAGGCAGTGTGAGGTGCAGGAAGTGAGAGAGGGAAGCAGGTAGTGTGAGGTGCAGGGGGTGAGAGAGGGAAGCAGGTAGTGTGAGGTGCATTGAGTGAGAGAGGGAATCAGGCAGTGTGAGGTACAGGGGATGAGAGAGAAAAGCAGGCAGTGTGAGGTGCAGGGGTGGGAAATGGAAGCAGACTGTGTGAGGTGCAGGGGGTGGGAGAGGGAAGAAGGCAGTGTGAGGTGCAGGGAGTGAGAGAGGGAAGCAGGCAGTGTGAGGTGCAGGGAGTGAGAGAGGGAACCAGGCAGTGTGAGTTGCAGGGTGTGAGAGAGGGAAGTAGGCAGTGTGAGGTGCAGGGAGTGAGAGAGGAAACCAGGCATTGTGAGGTGCAGGGAGTGAGAGAGGGAAGCAGGCAGTGTGAGGTGCAGGGAGTGAGAGAGGGAAGCAGGCAGTGTGAGGTGCAGGAAGTGATAGAGGGAAGCAGGTAGTGTGAGGTGCAGGGGGTGAGAGAGGGAACCAGGCATTGTGAGGTGCAGGGAGTGAGAGAGGGAAGCAGGTAGTGTGAGGTGCAGTGAGTGAGAGAGGGAAGCAGGCAGTGTGAGGTGCAGGGAGTGAGAGAGGGAACCAGGCAGTGTGAGGAGCAGGGTGTGAGAGAGGGAAGTAGGCAGTGTGAGGTGCAGGGAGTGAGAGAGGAAACCAGGCATTGTGATGTGCAGGGAGTGAGAGAGGGAAACAGGCAGTGTGAGGTGCAGGGAGTGAGAGAGAGAAGCAGGCAGTGTGAGGTGCAGGAAGTGAGAGAGGGAAGCAGGTAGTGTGAGGTGCAGGGGGTGAGAGAGGGAAGCAGGTACTGTGAGGTGCAGTGAGTGAGAGAGGGAAGCAGGCAGTGTGAGGTGCAGGGGGGGGGTGAGGGAAGCAGGTAGTGTGAGGTGCCAGGGTGAGAGAGGGAAGCAGGTAGTGTAAGGTGAGGGGGTCGTTGAGGAAAGTAGACAGTGTGAGGTGCTGGGCGTGGGAGAGGGAAGTAGCTAGTGTGAGGTGCAGGGGGTGAGAGAGGGAAGTAGGTAGTGTGAGGTGCAGGGCATGAGAGAGGGAAGCAGGCAGTGTGAGGTGCAGGGGGTGAGAGAGGAAATCAGGCAGTGTTAGGTGCTGGGAGTGAGAGAGGGAAGCAGGCAGTGTGAGGTGCAGGGAGTGAGAGAGGGAACCAGGCAGTGTGAGGAGCAGGGTGTGAGAGAGGGAAGTAGGCAGTGTGAGGTGCAGGGAGTGAGAGAGGAAACCAGGCATTGTGATGTGCAGGGAGTGAGAGAGGGAAACAGGCAGTGTGAGGTGCAGGGAGTGAGAGAGAGAAGCAGGCAGTGTGAGGTGCAGGAAGTGAGAGAGGGAAGCAGGTAGTGTGAGGTGCAGGGGGTGAGAGAGGGAAGCAGGTACTGTGAGGTGCAGTGAGTGAGAGAGGGAAGCAGGCAGTGTGAGGTGCAGGGGAGGGTGAGGGAAGCAGGTAGTGTGAGGTGCCGGGGTGAGAGAGGGAAACAGGTAGTGTAAGGTGAGGGGGTGGTTGAGGAAAGTAGACAGTGTGAGGTGCTGGGAGTGGGAGAGGGAAGTAGCTAGTGTGAGGTGCAGGGGGTGAGAGAGGGAAGTAGGTAGTGTGAGGTGCAGCGAGTTAGAGAGGAAACAAGGCATTATGAGATGCAGGGAGTGAGAGAGGGAAGCAGGCAGTGTGAGGTGCAGGGAGTGAGAGAGGGAAGCAGGCAGTGTGAGGTGCAGGAAGTGAGAGAGGGAAGCAGGTAGTGTGAGGTGCAGGGGGTGAGAGAGGGAAGCAGGTAGTGTGAGGTGCATTGAGTGAGAGAGGGAAGCAGGCAGTGTGAGGTGCAGGGGGGGGTGAGGGAAGCAGGTAGTGTGAGGTGCCAGGGTGAGAGAGGGAAGCAGGTAGTGTAAGGTGAGGGGGTCGTTGAGGAAAGTAGACAGTGTGAGGTGCTGGGGGTGGGAGAGGGAAGTAGCTAGTGTGAGGTGCAGGGGGTGAGAGAGGGAAGTAGGTAGTGTGAGGTGCAGGGCATGAGAGAGGGAAGCAGGCAGTGTGAGGTGCAGGGGGTGAGAGAGGAAATCAGGCAGTGTTAGGTGCAGGGAGTGAGAGAGGGAAGCAGGCAGTGTGAGGTGCAGGGAGTGAGAGAGGGAACCAGGCAGTGTGAGGTGCAGGGTGTGAGAGAGGGAAGTAGGCAGTGTGAGGTGCAGGGAGTGAGAGAGGAAACCAGGCATTGTGATGTGCAGGGAGTGAGAGAGGGAAGTAGGTAGTGTGAGGTGCAGGGAGTGAGAGACGGAAGCAGGCAGTGTGAGGTGCAGGGAGTGAGAGAGGGTACCAGGCTGTGTGAGGTGTAGGGGGTGAGAGAGGAAAGTAGGCAGTGTGAGGTGCACGGAGTGAGAGAAGCAGGCAGTGTGAAGTGCAGGGGGTGAGAGAGGGAATCAGGCAGTGTGAGGTGCAAGGGGTGAGAGAGGGAAGCAGGCAGTGTGAGGTGCAGGGGGTGAGAGAGAGAAGTAGACAGTGTGAGGTACTGGGGTGGGAGAAGGAAGCAGGCAGTGTGAGGTGCAGGGAGTGAGAGAGGGAAGCAGGCAGTGTGAGGTACAGGGAGTGAAAGAGGGAAGTAGGCAGTGTGAGGTGCAGGGAGTGAGAGAGGGAAGCAGGCAGTGTGAGGTGAAGGGAGTGAGAGAGGGAAGCAGGCAGTGTGAGGTGCAGGGAGTGAGCGAGGGAAGCAGGTAGTGTGAGTTGCAGGGAGTGAGATAGGGAAGTAGGTAGTGTGAGGTGCAGGGAGTGAGAGAGGGAAGCAGGCAGTGTGAGGTGCAGGGGGTGAGAGAGAGAAGTAGGCAGTGTGAGGTACTGAGGTGGGAGAGGGAAGTAGGCAGTGTGAGGTGCTGAGGTGGGAGAGGGAAGTAGGCAGTGTGAGGTGCAGGGGGTGGGTGAGGGAAGCATTTAGTATGAGGTGCCGGGGTGAGAGAGGGAAGCAGGTAGTGTAAGGTGAGGGGGTGGTTGAGGAAAGTAGACAGTGTGAGGTGCTGGGGGTGGGAGAGGGAAGTAGCTAGTGTGAGGTGCAGGTGGTGAGAGAGGGAATCAGGCAGTGTGAGGTACAGGGGATGAGAGAGAAAAGCAGGCAGTGTGAGGTGCAGGGGTGGGAAAGGGAAGCAGTCTGTGAGGTGCAGGGAGTGAAAGAGGGAAGTAGGCTTGTGAGGTGCAGGGAGTGAGAGAGGGAAGCATGCAGTGTGAGGTGCAGGGAGTGAGAGAGGGAAGCAGGCAGTGTGAGGTGCAGGGAGTGAGAGAGGGAAGCAGGTAGTGTGAGTTGCAGGGAGTGAGAGAGGGAAATAGGTAGTGTGAGGTGCAGGGAGTGAGAGAGGGAAGTAGGCAGTGTGAGGTGCAGGGAGTGAGAGAGGGAAGAAGGCAGTGTGAGGTGCAGGGAGTGAGAGAGGGAACCAGGCTGTGTGAGGTGCAGGGGGTGAGAGAGGAAAGTAGGCACTGTGAGGTGCACGGAGTGAGAGAAGCAGGCAGTGTGAAGTGCAGGGGGTGAGAGAGGGAATCAGGCAGTGTGAGGTGCAAGGGGTGAGAGAGGGAAGCAGGCAGTGTGAGGTGCAGGGGGTGAGAGAGGGAAGTATTTAGTGTGAGGTGCAGGGAGTGAGAGAGGGAAGCAGGCAGTGTGAGGTGCAGGGAGTGAGAGAGGGAAGAAGGCAGTGTGAGGTGCAGGGAGTGAGAGAGGGAACCAGGCTGTGTGAGGTGCAGGGGGTGAGAGAGGAAAGTAGGCAGTGTGAGGTGCACGGAGTGAGAGAAGCAGGCAGTGTGAAGTGCAGGGGGTGAGAGAGGGAATCAGGCAGTGTGAGGTGCAAGGGGTGAGAGAGGGAAGCAGGCAGTGTGAGGTGCAGGGGGTGAGAGAGGGAAGTAGGTAGTGTGAGGTGCAGGGAGTGAGAGAGGGAAGCAGGCAGTGTGAGGTGCAGGGGGTGAGAGAGAGAAGTAGGCAGTGTGAGGTACTGGGGTGGGAGAGGGAAGTAGGCAGTGTGAGGTGCTGAGGTGGGAGAGGGAATTAGACAGTGTGAGGTGCAGGGGGTGGGTGAGGGAAGCAGGTAGTGTGAGGTGCCGGGGTGAGAGAGGGAAGCAGGTAGTGAAAGGTGAGGGGGTGGTGGAGGAAAGTAGACAGTGTGAGGTGCTGGGGGTGGGAGAGGGAAGCAGGCAGTGTGAGGTGCAGGGAGTGCTAGAGGGAAGCAGGTAGTGTGAGTTGCAGGGAGTGAGAGAGGGAAGAAGGTAGTGTGAGGTGCAGGGAGTGAGAGAGGGAAGCAGGCAGTGTAAGGTGCAGGGAGTGAGAGAGGGAAGTAGGCAGTGTGAGGTGCAGGGAGTGAGAGAGGGAACCAGGGTGTGTGAGGTGCAGGGGGTGAGAGAGGAAAGTAGGCAGTGTGAGGTGCACAGAGTGAGAGAAGCAGGCAGTGTGAAGTGCAGGGGGTGAGAGAGGGAAGCAGGCAGTGTGAGGTGCAGGGGGTGAGAGAGAGAAGTAGGCAGTGTGAGGTACTGGGGTGGGAGAGGGAAGTAGGCAGTGTGAGGTGCTGAGGTGGGAGAGGGAAGTAGGCAGTGTGAGGTGCAGGGGGTGGGTGAGGGAAGCAGGTAGTGTGAGGTGCCGGGGTGAGAGAGGGAAGCAGGTAGTGTAAGGTGAGGGGGTGGTTGAGGAAAGAAGACAGTGTGAGGTGCTGGGGGTGGGAGAGGGAAGTAGCTAGTGTGAGGTGCAGGAGGTGAGAGAGGGAAGTAGGCAGTGTGAGGTGCAGGGGGTGAGAGTGGGAAGCAGGCAGTGTGAGGTGCAGGGGGTGAGAGAGGGAATCAGGCAGTGTGAGCTGCAGGGAGTGAGAGAGGGAACCAGGCAGTGTGAGGTGCAGGGAGTGAGAGAGGGAACTAGGTTGTGTGAGGTGCAGGGGTGAGAGAGGGAAGTAGGCAGTGTGAGGTGCAGGTTGTGAGAGAGGGAAGTAGGTAGTGTGAGGTGCAGGGAGTGAGAGAGGGAAGCAGGCAGTGTGAGGTGCAGGGGGGAGTGAGAGAGGAAAGTAGGCAGTGTGAGGTGCAGGGAGTGAGAGAGGGAACCAGGCTGTGTGAGGTGCAGGGGGTGAGAGAGGAAAGTAGGCAGTGTGAGGTGCACGGAGTAAGAGAGGGAAGCAGGCAGTGTGAAGTGCAGGGGGTGAGAGAGGGAATCAGGCAGTGTGAGGTGCCGGGGTGAGAGAGAGAAGCAGGTAGTGTAAGGTGAGGGGGTGTTTGAGGAAAGTAGACAGTGTGAGGTGCTGGGGGTGGGAGAGGGAAGTAGCTAGTGTGAGGTGCAGGTGGTGAGAGAGGGAAGTAGGTAGTGTGAGGTGCAGGGGGTGAGAGTGGGAAGCAGGCAGTGTGAGGTGCCGGGGGTGAGAGAGGGAATCAGGCAGTGTGAGGTGCAGGGAGTGAGAGAGGGAACCAGGCAGTGCGAGGTGCAGGGAGTGAGAGAGGGAACTAGGTAGTGTGAGGTGCAGGGGGTGAGAGAGGGAAGTATGTAGTGTGAGGTGCAGGGAGTGAGAGAGGGAAGCAGGCAGTGTAAGGTGCAGGGGGTGAGAGAGTGAATCAGGCAGTGTGAGGTGCAGGGGGTAAGAGAGGGAAGCAGGTAGTTTGAGGTGCAAGGGGTGAGAGAGGGAATCACACAGTGTGAGGTGCAGGGGGTGAGAAAGAGAAGTAGGTAGTGTGAGGTGCAAGGAGTGAAAGAGGGAAGTTGGTAGTGTGAGGTGGAGGGAGTGAGAGAAGGAAGCAGGCAGTGTGAGGTGCAGGGAGTGAGAAATGGAAGTGGGTAGTGTGAGGTGCAGGGAGTGAGAGAGGGAAGCAGGCAGTGTGAGGTGCAGGGAGTGAGAGAGGGAAGTAGGTAGTGTGAGGTGCAGGGAGTGAGAGAGGGAAGCAGGCAGTGTGAGGTGCGGGGAGTGAGAGAGGGAAGTAGGTAGTGTGAGGTGCAGGGAGTGAGAGAGGGAAGTAGGTAGTGTGAGGTGCAGGGAGTGAGAGAGGGAAGCAGGTAGTGTGAGGTGCAGGGAGTGAGAGAGGGAAGCAGGCAGTGTGAGGTGCAGGGAGTGAGAGAGGGAAGTAGGCAGTGTGAGATGCAGGGAGTGAGAGAGGGAACCAGGCTGTGTGAGGTGCAGGGGGTGAGAGAGGAAAGTAGGCAATGTGAGGTGCACAGAGTGAGAGAAGCAGGCAGTGTGAAGTGCAGGGGGTGAGAGAGGGAAGCAGGCAGTGTGAGGTGCAGGGGGTGAGAGAGAGAAGTAGGCAGTGTGAGGTACTGGGGTGGGAGAGGGAAGTAGGCAGTGTGAGGTGCTGAGGTGGGAGAGGGAAGTAGGCAGTGTGAGGTGCAGGGGGTGGGTGAGGGAAGCAGGTAGTGTGAGGTGCCAGGGTGAGAGAGGGAAGCAGGTAGTGTAAGGTGAGGGGGTGGTTGAGGAAAGAAGACAGTGTGAGGTGCTGGGGGTGGGAGAGGGAAGTAGCTAGTGTGAGGTGCAGGTGGTGAGAGAGGGAAGTAGGCAGTGTGAGGTGCAGGGGGTGAGAGTGGGAAGCAGGCAGTGTGAGGTGCAGGGTGTGAGAGAGGGAATCAGGCAGTGTGAGGTGCAGGGAGTGAGAGAGGGAACCAGGCAGTGTGAGGTGCAGGGAGTGAGAGAGGGAACTAGGTAGTGTGAGGTGCAGGGGTGAGAGAGGGAAGTAGGCAGTGTGAGGTGCAGGTTGTGAGAGAGGGAAGTAGGTAGTGTGAGGTGCAGGGAGTGAGAGAGGGAAGCAGGCAGTGTGAGGTGCAGGGAGTGAGAGAGGAAAGTAGGCAGTGTGAGGTGCAGGGAGTGAGAGAGGGAACCAGGCTGTGTGAGGTGCAGGGGGTGAGAGAGGAAAGTAGGCAGTGTGAGGTGCACGGAGTGAGAGAGGGAAGCAGGCAGTGTGAAGTGCAGGGGGTGAGATAGGGAATCAGGCAGTGTGAGGTGCCAGGGTGAGAGAGGGAAGCAGGTAGTGTAAGGTGAGGGTGTGTTTGAGGAAAGTAGACAGTGTGAGGTGCTGGGGGTGGGAGAGGGAAGTAGATAGTGTGAGGTGCAGGTGGTGAGAGAGGGAAGTAGGTAGTGTGAGGTGCAGGGGGTGAGAGTGGGAAGCAGGCAGTGTGAGGTGCAGGGGGTGTGAGAGGGAACTAGGTAGTGTGAGGTGCAGGGGGTGAGAGGGGGAAGTATGTAGTGTGAGGTGCAGGGAGTGAGAGAGGGAAGCAGGCAGTGTAAGGTGCAGGGGGTGAGAGAGTGAATCAGGCAGTGTGAGGTGCAGGGGGTAAGAGAGGGAAGCAGGTAGTTTGAGGTGCAGGGGGTGAGAGAGGGAATCACACAGTGTGAGGTGCAGGGGGTGAGAAAGAGAAGTAGGTAGTGTGAGGTGCAAGGAGTGAACGAGGGAAGTTGGTAGTGTGAGGTGGAGGGAGTGAGAGAAGGAAGCAGGCAGTGTGAGGTGCAGGGAGTGAGAAAGGGAAGTGGGTAGTGTGAGGTGCAGGGAGTGAGAGAGGGAAGCAGGCAGTGTGAGGTGCAGGGAGTGAGAGAGGGAAGTAGGTAGTGTGAGGTGCAGGGAGTGAGAGAGGGAAGCAGGCAGTGTGAGGTGCGGGGAGTGAGAGAGGGAAGTAGGTAGTGTGAGGTGCAGGGAGTGAGAGAGGGAAGTAGGTAGTGTGAGGTGCAGGGAGTGAGAGAGGGAAGCAGGTAGTGTGAGGTGCAGGGAGTGAGAGAGGGAAGCAGGCAGTGTGAGGTGCAGGGAGTGAGAGAGGGAAGTAGGCAGTGTGAGGTGCAGGGAGTGAGAGAGGGAAGTAGGCAGTGTGAGGTGCAGGGAGTGAGAGAGGGAAGCAGGTAGTGTGAGGTGCAGGGAGTGAGAGAGGGAAGTAGGTAGTGTGAGGTGCAGGGAGTGAGAGAGGGAAGCAGGCAGTGTGAGGTGCAGGGAGAGAGAGAGGGAAGCAGGCAGTGTGAGGTGCAGCGGGTGAGAGAGGGAATCAGGCAGTGTGAGGTGCAGGGGGTGAGAGAGGGAAGCAGGTAGTGTGAGGTGCAGGGGGTGAGAGATGGAATCAGACAGTGTGAGGTGCAGGGGGTGAGAAAGAGAAGAAGGCAGTGTGAGGTACTTGGGTGGGAGCGGGAAGCAGGCAGTGTGAAGTGCAGGGGGTGAGAGAGGGAATCAGGCAGTGTGAGGTGCCGGGGTGAGAGAGAGAAGCAGGTAGTGTAAGGTGAGGGGGTGTTTGAGGAAAGTAGACAGTGTGAGGTGCTGGGGGTGGGAGAGGGAAGTAGCTAGTGTGAGGTGCAGGTGGTGAGAGAGGGAAGTAGGTAGTGTGAGGTGCAGGGGGTGAGAGTGGGAAGCAGGCAGTGTGAGGTGCCGGGGGTGAGAGAGGGAATCAGGCAGTGTGAGGTGCAGGGAGTGAGAGAGGGAACCAGGCAGTGCGAGGTGCAGGGAGTGAGAGAGGGAACTAGGTAGTGTGAGGTGCAGGGGGTGAGAGAGGGAAGTATGTAGTGTGAGGTGCAGGGAGTGAGAGAGGGAAGCAGGCAGTGTAAGGTGCAGGGGGTGAGAGAGTGAATCAGGCAGTGTGAGGTGCAGGGGGTAAGAGAGGGAAGCAGGTAGTTTGAGGTGCAAGGGGTGAGAGAGGGAATCACACAGTGTGAGGTGCAAGGGGTGAGAAAGAGAAGTAGGTAGTGTGAGGTGCAAGGAGTGAAAGAGGGAAGTTGGTAGTGTGAGGTGGAGGGAGTGAGAGAAGGAAGCAGGCAGTGTGAGGTGCAGGGAGTGAGAAATGGAAGTGGGTAGTGTGAGGTGCAGGGAGTGAGAGAGGGAAGCAGGCAGTGTGAGGTGCAGGGAGTGAGAGAGGGAAGTAGGTAGTGTGAGGTGCAGGGAGTGAGAGAGGGAAGCAGGCAGTGTGAGGTGCGGGGAGTGAGAGAGGGAAGTAGGTAGTGTGAGGTGCAGGGAGTGAGAGAGGGAAGTAGGTAGTGTGAGGTGCAGGGAGTGAGAGAGGGAAGCAGGTAGTGTGAGGTGCAGGGAGTGAGAGAGGGAAGCAGGCAGTGTGAGGTGCAGGGAGTGAGAGAGGGAAGTAGGCAGTGTGAGGTGCAGGGAGTGAGAGAGGGAACCAGGCTGTGTGAGGTGCAGGGGGTGAGAGAGGAAAGTAGGCAATGTGAGGTGCACAGAGTGAGAGAAGCAGGCAGTGTGAAGTGCAGGGGGTGAGAGAGGGAAGCAGGCAGTGTGAGGTGCAGGGGGTGAGAGAGAGAAGTAGGCAGTGTGAGGTACTGGGGTGGGAGAGGGAAGTAGGCAGTGTGAGGTGCTGAGGTGGGAGAGGGAAGTAGGCAGTGTGAGGTGCAGGGGGTGGGTGAGGGAAGCAGGTAGTGTGAGGTGCCGGGGTGAGAGAGGGAAGCAGGTAGTGTAAGGTGAGGGGGTGGTTGAGGAAAGAAGACAGTGTGAGGTGCTGGGGGTGGGAGAGGGAAGTAGCTAGTGTGAGGTGCAGGTGGTGAGAGAGGGAAGTAGGCAGTGTGAGGTGCAGGGGGTGAGAGTGGGAAGCAGGCAGTGTGAGGTGCAGGGTGTGAGAGAGGGAATCAGGCAGTGTGAGGTGCAGGGAGTGAGAGAGGGAACCAGGCAGTGTGAGGTGCAGGGAGTGAGAGAGGGAACTAGGTAGTGTGAGGTGCAGGGGTGAGAGAGGGAAGTAGGCAGTGTGAGGTGCAGGTTGTGAGAGAGGGAAGTAGGTAGTGTGAGGTGCAGGGAGTGAGAGAGGGAAGCAGGCAGTGTGAGGTGCAGGGAGTGAGAGAGGAAAGTAGGCAGTGTGAGGTGCAGGGAGTGAGAGAGGGAACCAGGCTGTGTGAGGTGCAGGGGGTGAGAGAGGAAAGTAGGCAGTGTGAGGTGCACGGAGTGAGAGAGGGAAGCAGGCAGTGTGAAGTGCAGGGGGTGAGATAGGGAATCAGGCAGTGTGAGGTGCCAGGGTGAGAGAGGGAAGCAGGTAGTGTAAGGTGAGGGTGTGTTTGAGGAAAGTAGACAGTGTGAGGTGCTGGGGGTGGGAGAGGGAAGTAGATAGTGTGAGGTGCAGGTGGTGAGAGAGGGAAGTAGGTAGTGTGAGGTGCAGGGGGTGAGAGTGGGAAGCAGGCAGTGTGAGGTGCAGGGGGTGTGAGAGGGAACTAGGTAGTGTGAGGTGCAGGGGGTGAGAGGGGGAAGTATGTAGTGTGAGGTGCAGGGAGTGAGAGAGGGAAGCAGGCAGTGTAAGGTGCAGGGGGTGAGAGAGTGAATCAGGCAGTGTGAGGTGCAGGGGGTAAGAGAGGGAAGCAGGTAGTTTGAGGTGCAGGGGGTGAGAGAGGGAATCACACAGTGTGAGGTGCAGGGGGTGAGAAAGAGAAGTAGGTAGTGTGAGGTGCAAGGAGTGAACGAGGGAAGTTGGTAGTGTGAGGTGGAGGGAGTGAGAGAAGGAAGCAGGCAGTGTGAGGTGCAGGGAGTGAGAAAGGGAAGTGGGTAGTGTGAGGTGCAGGGAGTGAGAGAGGGAAGCAGGCAGTGTGAGGTGCAGGGAGTGAGAGAGGGAAGTAGGTAGTGTGAGGTGCAGGGAGTGAGAGAGGGAAGCAGGCAGTGTGAGGTGCGGGGAGTGAGAGAGGGAAGTAGGTAGTGTGAGGTGCAGGGAGTGAGAGAGGGAAGTAGGTAGTGTGAGGTGCAGGGAGTGAGAGAGGGAAGCAGGTAGTGTGAGGTGCAGGGAGTGAGAGAGGGAAGCAGGCAGTGTGAGGTGCAGGGAGTGAGAGAGGGAAGTAGGCAGTGTGAGGTGCAGGGAGTGAGAGAGGGAAGTAGGCAGTGTGAGGTGCAGGGAGTGAGAGAGGGAAGCAGGTAGTGTGAGGTGCAGGGAGTGAGAGAGGGAAGTAGGTAGTGTGAGGTGCAGGGAGTGAGAGAGGGAAGCAGGCAGTGTGAGGTGCAGGGAGAGAGAGAGGGAAGCAGGCAGTGTGAGGTGCAGCGGGTGAGAGAGGGAATCAGGCAGTGTGAGGTGCAGGGGGTGAGAGAGGGAAGCAGGTAGTGTGAGGTGCAGGGGGTGAGAGATGGAATCAGACAGTGTGAGGTGCAGGGGGTGAGAAAGAGAAGAAGGCAGTGTGAGGTACTTGGGTGGGAGCGGGAAGCAGGCAGTGTGAAGTGCAGGGGGTGAGAGAGGGAATCAGGCAGTGTTAGGTGCAAGGGGTGAGAGAGGGAAGCAGGCAGTGTGAGGTGCTGGGGGTGAGAGAGAGAAGTAGGCAGTGTGAGGCACTGGGGTGGGAGAGGTAAGTAGGCCGTGTGAGGTGCTGGGGTGGGAGAGGGAAGCAGGTAGTGTGAGGTGCAGGGGGTGGGTGAGGGAAGCAGGTAGTGTGAGGTGCCGGGGTGAGAGAGGGAAGCAGGGAGTGTAAGGGTGGGGGTGGTTGAGGAAAGTAGACAGTGTGAGGTGCTGGGGGTGGGAGAGGGAAGTAGCTAGTGTGAGGTGCAGGGAATGAGAGAGGGAAGCAGGCAGTGTGAGGTGCAGGGAGTGAGAGAGGGAACCAGGCAGTGTGAGTTGCAGGTGGTGAGAGAGGGAATCAGGCAGTGTGAGGTGCAGGGAGTGAGAGAGGGAAGCAGGCAGTGTGAGGGGCAGGGAGTGAGAGAGGTAACCAGGCAGTGTGAGGTGCAGGTGGTGAGAGAGGGAAGTAGGTAGTGTGAGGTGCAGGTAGTGAGAGAGGGAAGTAGGTAGTGTGAGCTGCAGGGAGTGAGTGAGGGAAGCAGGTAGTGTGAGGTGCAGGGTGTGAGAGAGGGAAGCAGGTAGTGTGAGGTGCAGGGAGTGAGAGAGGGAAGCAGGCAGTGTGAGGTGCAGGGGTAAGAGAGGGAAGCAGGTTTTGTAAGGTGAATGGGTGTTTGAGGAAAGTAGACAGTGTGAGGTGCTGGGGGTGGGAGAGGGAAGTAGCTAGTGTGAGGTGCAGGGGGTGAGAGAGCGAAGTAGGTAGTGTGAGGTGCAGGGGGTGAGAGAGGGAATCAGGTAGTGTGAGGTGCAGGGAGTGAGAGAGGGAAGCAGGCAGTGTGAGGTGCAGGGGGTGAGAGAGGGAATCAGGCAGTGTGAGGTGCAGGGGGTGAGAGAGGGAAGCAGGTAGTGTGAGGTGCAGGAGGTGAGAGAGGGAATCAGGCAGTGTGAGGTACAGGGGATGAGAGAAAAGCAGGCAGTGTGAGGTGCAGGGGTGGGAGTGGGAAGCAGACTGTGAGAGGTGCTGGGGTGGGAGAGGGAAGTAGGTAGTGTGAGGTGCAGGGAGTGAGAGAGGGAAGTAGGTAGTGTGAGGTGCAGGGAGTGAGAGAGGGAAGCCGGCAGTGTGAAGTGCAGGGAATGAGAGAGGGAAGTGGGTAGTGTGAGGTGCAGGGAGTGAGAGAGGGAGGCAGGCAGTGTGAGGTGCAGGGAGTGAGAGAGGGAAGTAGGTAGTGTGAGGTGCAGGGAGTGAGAGAGGGAAGCAGGCAGTGTGAGGTGCAGGGAGTGAGAGAGGGAAGTAGGTAGTGTGAGGTGCAGGGAGTGAGAAAGGGAAGCAGGCAGTGTGAGGTGCAGTGGGTGAGAGAGGGAAGTAGGTAGTGTGAGGTGCAGGGAGTGAGAGAGGAAACCAGGCATTGTGAGGTGCAGGGAGTGAGAGAGGGAAGCAGGCAGTGTGAGGTGCAGGGAGTGAGAGAGGGAAGCAGGCAGTGTGAGGTGCAGGAAGTGAGAGAGGGAAGCAGGTAGTGTGAGGTGCAGGGGTTGAGAGAGGGAAGCAGGTAGTGTGAGGTGCAGTGAGTGAGAGAGCGAAGCAGTCAGTGTGAGGTGCAAGGGGGGGTGAGGGAAGCAGGTAGTGTGAGGTGCCGGGGTGAGAGAGGGAAGCAGGTAGTGTAAGGTGAGGGGGTGGGTGAGGAAAGTAGCTAGTGTGAGGTGCAGGGGGTGAGAGAGTGAAGTAGGTAGTGTGAGGTGCAGGGCGTGAGAGAGGGAAGTAGGCAGTGTGAGGTGCAGGGGGTGAGAGAGGGAATCAGGCAGTGTGAGGTGCAGGGTTAGAGAGGGAAGCAGGCAGTGTGAGGTGCAGGGAGTGAGAGAGGGAAGCATGCAGTGTGAGGTGCAGGGAGTGAGAGAGGGAAGTAGGTAGTGTTAGGTGCGGGGGGTGATAGAGGGAATCAGCCAGTGTGAGGTGCAGGGGGTGTGAGAGAGAAGTAGGCAGTGTGAGGTACTGGGGTGGGAGAGGGAAGTAGGTTGTGTGAGGTGCAAGGAGTGAGAGAGGGAAGAAGGTAGTGTTAGCTGCAGGGGGTGAGAGAGGGAATCAGGCAGTGTGAGGTGCTGGGGGTGTGAGAGAGAAGTAGACAGTGTGAGGTGCTGGGGGTGGGAGAGGGAAGTAGCTAGTGTGAGGTGCAGGGAGTGAGAGTGGGAACCAGGCAGTGTGAGGTGCAAGGGGTTAGATAGGGAAGCAGGTAGTGTGAGGTGCAGGGAGTGAGAGAGGGGAAGCAGGCAGTGTGAGGTGCAGGGGGTGGGTGAGGGAAGTAGGTAGTGTGAGGTGCAGGGGGTGAGAGAGGGAATCAGGCAGTGTGAGGTACAGGGGATGAGAGAGAAAAGCAGGCAGTGTGAGGTGCAGGGGTGGGAAAGGGAAGCAGACTGTGTGAGGTGCTGGGGGTTGGAGAGGGAAGAAGGTAGTGTGAGGTGCAGGGAGTGAGAGAGGGAAGTAGGTAGTGTGAGGTGCAGGGAGTGAGAGAGGGAAGCAGGCAGTGTGAGGTGCAGGGGGTGAGAGTGGGAAGTAGGTAGTGTGAGGTGCAGGGAGTGAGAGAGGGAACCAGGCATTGTGAGGTGCAGGGAGTGAGAGAGGGAAGCAGGCAGTGTGAGGTGCAGGGAGTGAGAGAAGGAAGCAGGCAGTGTGAGGTGCAGGGAGTGAGAGAGGAAAGCAGGTAGTGTGAGGTGCAGGGGGTGAGAGAGGGAAGCAGGTAGTGTGAGGTGCAGGGAGTGAGAGAGGGAAGCAGGCAGTGTGAGGTGCAGGGAGTGAGAGAGGGAAGCAGGCAGTGTGAGGTGCAGGGAGTGAGAGAGGGAACCAGGCAGTGTGAGTTGCAGGGTGTGAGAGAGGGAAGTAGGCAGTGTGAGGTGCAGGGAGTGAGAGAGGAAACCAGGCATTGTGAGGTGCAGGGAGTGAGAGAGGTAAGCAGGCAGTGTGAGGTGCAGGGAGTGAGAGAGGGAAGCAGGCAGTGTGAGGTGCAGGAAGTGAGAGAGGGAAGCAGGTAGTGTGAGGTGCAGGGGTTGAGAGAGGGAAGCAGGTAGTGTGAGGTGCAGTGAGTGAGAGAGCGAAGCAGTAAGTGTGAGGTGCAAGGGGGGGTGAGGGAAGCAGGTAGTGTGAGGTGCCGGGGTGAGAGAGGGAAGCAGGTAGTGTAAGGTGAGGGGGTGGGTGAGGAAAGTAGCTAGTGTGAGGTGCAGGGGGTGAGAGAGTGAAGTAGGTAGTGTGAGGTGCAGGGCGTGAGAGAGTGAAGTAGGCAGTGTGAGGTGCAAGGGGTGAGAGAGGGAATCAGGCAGTGTGAGGTGCAGGGAGTTAGAAAGGGAAGCAGGCAGTGTGAGGTGCAGGGAGTGAGAGAGGGAAGCATGCAGTGTGAGGTGCAGGGAGTGAGAGAGGGAAGTAGGTAGTGTTAGGTGCGGGGGGTGATAGAGGGAATCAGCTAGTGTGAGGTGCAGGGGGTGTGAGAGAGAAGTAGGCAGTGTGAGGTACTGGGGTGGGAGAGGGAAGTAGGTTGTGTGAGGTGCAAGGAGTCTGAGAGGGAAGAAGGTAGTGTTAGCTGCAGGGGGTGAGAGAGGGAATCAGGCAGTGTGAGGTGCTGGGGGTGTGAGAGAGAAGTAGACAGTGTGAGGTGCTGGGGGTGGGAGAGGGAAGTAGCTAGTGTGAGGTGCAGGGAGTGAGAGTGGGAACAAGGCAGTGTGAGGTGCAAGGGGTTAGATAGGGAAGCAGGTAGTGTGAGGTGCAGGGAGTGAGAGAGGGAAGCAGGCAGTGTGAGGTGCAGGGGGTGGGTGAGGGAAGTAGGTAGTGTGAGGTGCAGGGGGTGAGAGAGGGAATCAGGCAGTGTGAGGTACAGGGGATGAGAGAGAAAAGCAGGCAGTGTGAGGTGCAGGTGTGGGAAAGGGAAGCAGACTGTGTGAGGTGCTGGGGGTGGGAGAGGGAAGAAGGTAGTGTGAGGTGCAGGGAGTGAGAGAGGGAAGTAGGTAGTGTGAGGTGCAGGGAGTGAGAGAGGGAAGCAGGCAGTGTGTGGTGCAGGGGGTGAGAGTGGGAAGTAGGTAGTGTGAGGTGCAGGGAGTGAGAGAGGGAAACAGGCATTGTGAGGTGCAGGGAGTGAGAGAGGGAAGCAGGCAGTGTGAGGTGCAGGGAGTGAGAGAAGGAAGCAGGCAGTGTGAGGTGCAGGGAGTGAGAGAGGAAAGCAGGTAGTGTGAGGTGCAGGGGGTGAGAGAGGGAAGCAGGTAGTGTGAGGTGCAGGGAGTGAGAGAGGGAAGCAGGCAGTGTGAGGTGCAGGGAGTGAGAGAGGGAAGCAGGCAGTGTGAGGTGCAGGGAGTGAGAGAGGGAACCAGGCAGTGTGAGTTGCAGGGTGTGAGAGAGGGAAGTAGGCAGTGTGAGGTGCAGGGAGTGAGAGAGGAAACCAGGCATTGTGAGGTGCAGGGAGTGAGAGAGGGAAGCAGGCAGTGTGAGGTGCAGGGAGTGAGAGAGGGAAGCAGGCAGTGTGAGGTGCAGGAAGTGAGAGAGGGAAGCAGGTAGTGTGAGGTGCAGTGAGTGAGAGAGGGAAGCAGGCAGTGTGAGGTGCAGGGGGGGTGTGGGAAGCAGGTAGTGTGAGGTGCCGGGGTG
This sequence comes from Taudactylus pleione, assembly GCA_031769625.1. Lineage (NCBI taxonomy): Eukaryota > Metazoa > Chordata > Amphibia > Anura > Myobatrachidae > Taudactylus > Taudactylus pleione. The sequence goes on along the minus strand of JAUIMM010000016.1, from coordinate 2,439,200 downwards.
AGAGAGGGAAGCAGGTAGTGTAAGGTGAGGGGGTGGTTGAGGAAAGTAGACAGTGTGAGGTGCTGGGGGTGGGAGAGGGAAGTAGCTAGTGTGAGGTGCAGGGGGTGAGAGAGGGAAGTAGGTAGTGTGAGGAGCAGGGCGTGAGAGAGGGAAGCAGGCAGTGTGAGGTGCAGGGGGTGAGAGAGGGAATCAGGCAGTGTGAGGTGCAGGGAGTGAGAGAGGGAAGCAGGCAGTGTGAGGTGCAGGGAGTGAGAGAGGGAACCAGGCAGTGTGAGGTGCAGGGTGTGAGAGACGGAAGTAGGTAGTGTGAGGTGCAGGGGGTGGGTGCGGGAAGCCGGTAGTGTGAGGTGCAGCGAGTGAGAGAGGAAACAAGGCATTATGAGATGCAGGGAGTGAGAGAGGGAAGCAGGCAGTGTGAGGTGCAGGGAGTGAGAGAGGGAAGCAGGCAGTGTGAGGTGCAGGAAGTGAGAGAGGGAAGCAGGTAGTGTGAGGTGCAGGGGGTGAGAGAGGGAAGCAGGTAGTGTGAGGTGCATTGAGTGAGAGAGGGAAGCAGGCAGTGTGAGGTGCAGGGGGGGGTGAGGGAAGCAGGTAGTGTGAGGTGCCAGGGTGAGAGAGGGAAGCAGGTAGTGTAAGGTGAGGGGGTCGTTGAGGAAAGTAGACAGTGTGAGGTGCTGGGGGTGGGAGAGGGAAGTAGCTAGTGTGAGGTGCAGGGGGTGAGAGAGGGAAGTAGGTAGTGTGAGGTGCAGGGCATGAGAGAGGGAAGCAGGCAGTGTGAGGTGCAGGGGGTGAGAGAGGAAATCAGGCAGTGTTAGGTGCAGGGAGTGAGAGAGGGAAGCAGGCAGTGTGAGGTGCAGGGAGTGAGAGAGGGAACCAGGCAGTGTGAGATGCAGGGTGTGAGAGAGGGAAGTAGGCAGTGTGAGGTGCAGGGAGTGAGAGAGGAAACCAGGCATTGTGATGTGCAGGGAGTGAGAGAGGGAAACAGGCAGTGTGAGGTGCAGGGAGTGAGAGAGGGAAGCAGGCAGTGTGAGGTGCAGGAAGTGAGAGAGGGAAGCAGGTAGTGTGAGGTGCAGGGGGTGAGAGAGGGAAGCAGGTACTGTGAGGTGCAGTGAGTGAGAGAGGGAAGCAGGCAGTGTGAGGTGAAGGGGAGGGTGAGGGAAGCAGGTAGTGTGAGGTGCCGGGGTGAGAGAGGAAACAGGTAGTGTAAGGTGAGGGGGTGGTTGAGGAAAGTAGACAGTGTGAGGTGCTGGGGGTGGGAGAGGGAAGTAGCTAGTGGGAGGTGCAGGGGGTGAGAGAGGGAAGTAGGTAGTGTGAGGTGCAGGGAGTGAGAGAGGGAAGCAGGCAGTGTGAGGTGCAGGGGGTGAGAGAGGGAATCAGGCAGTGTGAGGTGCAGGGAGTGAGAGAGGGAAGCAGGCAGTGTGAGGTGCAGGGAGTGAGAGAGGGAACCAGGCAGTGTGAGGTGCAGGGTGTCAGAGAGGGAAGTAGGTAGTGTGAGGTGCAGGGACTGAGAGATGGAAGCAGGCAGTGTGAGGTGCAGGGGGTGAGAGAGGGAAGCAGGTAGTGTAAGGTGAGGGGGTGGTTGAGGAAAGTAGACAGTGTGAGGTGCAAGGCGTGAGAGAGGGAAGCAGGAAGTGTGAGGTGCAGGGGGTGAGAGAGGGAAGCAGGCAGTGTGAGGTGCAGGGGGTGAGAGAGAGAAGTAGGCAGTGTGAGGTACTGGGGTGGGAGAGGGAAGTAGGCAGTGTGAGGTGCAGGGAGTGAGAGAGGGAAGCAGGCATTGTGAGGTGCAGGGGGTGGGTGAGGGAAGTAGCTAGTGTGAGGTGCAGGTGGTGAGAGAGGGAAGTAGGTAGTGTGAGGTGCAGGGGGTGAGAGTGGGAAGCAGGCAGTGTGAGGTGCAGGGGGTGAGAGAGGGAATCAGGCAGTGTGAGGTGCAGGGAGTGAGAGAGGGAACCAGGCAGTGTGAGGTGCAGGGAGTGAGAGAGGGAACTAGGTAGTGTGAGGTGCAGGGGGTGAGAGAGGGAAGTATGTAGTGTGAGGTGCAGGGAGTGAGAGAGGGAAGCAGGCAGTGTAAGGTGCAGGGGGTGAGAGAGTGAATCAGGCAGTGTGAGGTGCAGGGGGTAAGAGAGGGAAGCAGGTAGTTTGAGGTGCAGGGGGTGAGAGAGGGAATCACACAGTGTGAGGTGCAGGGGGTGAGAAAGAGAAGTAGGTAGTGTGAGGTGCAAGAAGTGAAAGAGGGAAGTTGGTAGTGTGAGGTGGAGGGAGTGAGAGAAGGAAGCAGGCAGTGTGAGGTGCAGGGAGTGAGAAAGGGAAGTGGGTAGTGTGAGGTGCAGGGAGTGAGAGAGGGAAGCAGGCAGTGTGAGGTGCAGGGAGTGAGAGAGGGAAGTAGGTAGTGTGAGGTGCAGGGAGTGAGAGAGGGAAGCAGGCAGTGTGAGGTGCGGGGAGTGAGAGAGGGAAGTAGGTAGTGTGAGGTGCAGGGAGTGAGAGAGGGAAGTAGGTAGTGTGAGGTGCAGGGAGTGAGAGAGGGAAGCAGGTAGTGTGAGGTGCAGGGAGTGAGAGAGGGAAGCAGGCAGTGTGAGGTGCAGGGAGTGAGAGAGGGAAGTAGGCAGTGTGAGGTGCAGGGAGTGAGAGAGGGAAGTAGGCAGTGTGAGATGCAGGGAGTGAGAGAGGGAAGCAGGTAGTGTGAGGTGCAGGGAGTGAGAGAGGGAAGTAGGTAGTGTGAGGTGCAGGGAGTGAGAGAGGGAAGCAGGCAGTGTGAGGTGCAGGGAGAGAGAGAGGGAAGCAGGCAGTGTGAGGTGCAGTGGGTGAGAGAGGGAATCAGGCAGTGTGAGGTGCAGGGGGTGAGAGAGGGAAGCAGGTAGTGTGAGGTGCAGGGGGTGAGAGATGGAATCAGACAGTGTGAGGTGCAGGGGGTGAGAAAGAGAAGAAGGCAGTGTGAGGTACTTGGGTGGGAGTGGGAAGCAGGCAGTGTGAAGTGCAGGGGGTGAGAGAGGGAATCAGGCAGTGTTAGGTGCAAGGGGTGAGAGAGGGAAGCAGGCAGTGTGAGGTGCTGGGGGTGAGAGAGAGAAGTAGGCAGTGTGAGCCACTGGGGTGGGAGAGGTAAGTAGGCCGTGTGAGGTGCTGGGGTGGGAGAGGGAAGCAGGTAGTGTGAGGTGCAGGGGGTGGGTGAGGGAAGCAGGTAGTGTGAGGTGCCGGGGTGAGAGAGGGAAGCAGGGAGTGTAAGGGTGGGGGTGGTTGAGGAAAGTAGACAGTGTGAGGTGCTGGGGGTGGGAGATGGAAGTAGCTAGTGTGAGGTGCAGGGAGTGAGAGAGGGAAGCAGGCAGTGTGAGGTGCAGGGAGTGAGAGAGGGAACCAGGCAGTGTGAGTTGCAGGTGGTGAGAGAGGGAATCAGGCAGTGTGAGGTGCAGGGAGTGAGAGAGGGAAGCAGGCAGTGTGAGGGGCAGGGAGTGAGAGAGGTAACCAGGCAGTGTGAGGTGCAGGTGGTGAGAGAGGGAAGTAGGTAGTGTGAGGTGCAGGTAGTGAGAGAGGGAAGTAGGTAGTGTGAGCTGCAGGGAGTGAGTGAGGGAAGCAGGTAGTGTGAGGTGCAGGGTGTGAGAGAGGGAAGCAGGTAGTGTGAGGTGCAGGGAGTGAGAGAGGGAAGCAGGCAGTGTGAGGTGCAGGGGTAAGAGAGGGAAGCAGGTTTTGTAAGGTGAATGGGTGTTTGAGGAAAGTAGACAGTGTGAGGTGCTGGGGGTGGGAGAGGGAAGTAGCTAGTGTGAGGTGCAGGGGGTGAGAGAGCGAAGTAGGTAGTGTGAGGTGCAGGGGGTGAGAGAGGGAATCAGGTAGTGTGAGGTGCAGGGAGTGAGAGAGGGAAGCAGGCAGTGTGAGGTGCAGGGGGTGAGAGAGGTAATCAGGCAGTGTGAGGTGCAGGGGGTGAGAGAGGGAAGCAGGTAGTGTGAGGTGCAGGAGGTGAGAGAGGGAATCAGGCAGTGTGAGGTACAGGGGATGAGAGAAAAGCAGGCAGTGTGAGGTGCAGGGGTGGGAGAGGGAAGCAGACTGTGAGAGGTGCTGGGGTGGGAGAGGGAAGTAGGTAGTGTGAGGTGCAGGGAGTGAGAGAGGGAAGTAGGTAGTGTGAGGTGCAGGGAGTGAGAGAGGGAAGCCGGCAGTGTGAGGTGCAGGGAATGAGAGAGGGAAGTGGGTAGTGTGAGGTGCAGGGAGTGAGAGAGGGAGGCAGGCAGTGTGAGGTGCAGGGAGTGAGAGAGGGAAGTAGGTAGTGTGAGGTGCAGGGAGTGAGAGAGGGAAGCAGGCAGTGTGAGGTGCAGGGAGTGAGAGAGGGAAGTAGGTAGTGTGAGGTGCAGGGAGAGAGAAAGGGAAGCAGGCAGTGTGAGGTGCAGTGGGTGAGAGAGGGAAGTAGGTAGTGTGAGGTGCAGGGAGTGAGAGAGGAAACCAGGCATTGTGAGGTGTAGGGAGTGAGAGAGGGAAGCAGGCAGTGTGAGGTGCAGGGAGTGAGAGAGGGAAGCAGGCAGTGTGAGGTGCAGGAAGTGAGAGAGGGAAGCATGTAGTGTGAGGTGCAGGGGTTGAGAGAGGGAAGCAGGTAGTGTGAGGTGCAGTGAGTGAGAGAGCGAAGCAGGAAGTGTGAGGTGCAAGGGGGGGTGAGGGAAGCAGGTAGTGTGAGGTGCCGGGGTGAGAGAGGGAAGCAGGTAGTGTAAGGTGAGGGGGTGGGTGAGGAAAGTAGCTAGTGTGAGGTGCAGGGGGTGAGAGAGTGAAGTAGGTAGTGTGAGGTGCAGGGCGTGAGAGAGGGAAGTAGGCAGTGTGAGGTGCAGGGGGTGAGAGAGGGAATCAGGCAGTGTGAGGTGCAGGGAGTTAGAGAGGGAAGCAGGCAGTGTGAGGTGCAGGGAGTGAGAGAGGGAAGCATGCAGTGTGAGGTGCAGGGAGTGAGAGAGGGAAGTAGGTAGTGTTAGGTGCGGGGGGTGATAGAGGGAATCAGCCAGTGTGAGGTGCAGGGGGTGTGAGAGAGAAGTAGGCAGTGTGAGGTACTGGGGTGGGAGAGGGAAGTAGGTTGTGTGAGGTGCAAGGAGTGAGAGAGGGAAGAAGGTAGTGTTAGCTGCAGGGGGTGAGAGAGGGAATCAGGCAGTGTGAGGTGCTGGGGGTGTGAGAGAGAAGTAGACAGTGTGAGGTGCTGGGGGTGGGAGAGGGAAGTAGCTAGTGTGAGGTGCAGGGAGTGAGAGTGGGAACCAGGCAGTGTGAGGTGCAAGGGGTTAGATAGGGAAGAAGGTAGTGTGAGGTGCAGGGAGTGAGAGAGGGAAGCAGGCAGTGTGAGGTGCAGGGGGTGGGTGAGGGAAGTAGGTAGTGTGAGGTGCAGGGGGTGAGAGAGGGAATCAGGCAGTGTGAGGTACAGGGGATGAGAGAGAAAAGCAGGCAGTGTGAGGTGCAGGGGTGGGAAAGGGAAGCAGACTGTGTGAGGTGCTGGGGGTGGGAGAGGGAAGAAGGTAGTGTGAGGTGCAGGGAGTGAGAGAGGGAAGTAGGTAGTGTGAGGTGCAGGGAGTGAGAGAGGGAAGCAGGCAGTGTGAGGTGCAGGGGGTGAGAGTGGGAAGTAGGTAGTGTGAAGTGCAGGGAGTGAGAGAGGGAACAAGGCATTGTGAGGTGCAGGGAGTGAGAGAGGGAAGCAGGTAGTGTGAGGTGCAGGGGGTGAGAGAGGGAAGCAGGTAGTGTGAGGTGCAGGGAGTGAGAGAGGGAAGCAGGCAGTGTGAGGTGCAGGGAGTGAGAGAGGGAAGCAGGCAGTGTGAGGTGCAGGGAGTGAGAGAGGGAACCAGGCAGTGTGAGTTGCAGGGTGTGAGAGAGGGAAGTAGGCAGTGTGAGGTGCAGGGAGTGAGAGAGGAAACCAGGCATTGTGAGGTGCAGGGAGTGAGAGAGGGAAGCAGGCAGTGTAAGGTGCAGGGAGTGAGAGAGGGAAGCAGGCAGTGTGAGGTGCAGGAAGTGAGAGAGGGAAGCAGGTAGTGTGAGGTGCAGGGGTTGAGAGAGGGAAGCAGGTAGTGTGAGGTGCAGTGAGTGAGAGAGCGAAGCAGTCAGTGTGAGGTGCAATGGGGGGTGAGGGAAGCAGGTAGTGTGAGGTGCCGGGGTGAGAGAGGGAAGCAGGTAGTGTAAGGTGAGGGGGTGGGTGAGGAAAGTAGCTAGTGTGAGGTGCAGGGGGTGAGAGAGTGAAGTAGGTAGTGTGAGGTGCAGGGCGTGAGAGAGGGAAGTAGGCAGTGTGAGGTGCAGGGGGTGAGAGAGGGAATCATGCAGTGTGAGGTGCAGGGAGTTAGAGAGGGAAGCAGGCAGTGTGAGGTGCAGGGAGTGAGAGAGGGAAGCATGCAGTGTGAGGTGCAGGGAGTGAGAGAGGGAAGTAGGTAGTGTTAGGTGCGGGGGGTGATAGAGGGAATCAGCTAGTGTGAGGTGCAGGGGGTGTGAGAGAGAAGTAGGCAGTGTGAGGTACTGGGGTGGGAGAGGGAAGTAGGTTGTGTGAGGTGCAAGGAGTCTGAGAGGGAAGAAGGTAGTGTTAGCTGCAGGGGGTGAGAGAGGGAATCAGGCAGTGTGAGGTGCTGGGGGTGTGAGAGAGAAGTAGACAGTGTGAGGTGCTGGGGGTGGGAGAGGGAAGTAGCTAGTGTGAGGTGCAGGGAGTGAGAGTGGGAACAAGGCAGTGTGAGGTGCAAGGGGTTAGATAGGGAAGCAGGTAGTGTGAGGTGCAGGGAGTGAGAGAGGGAAGCAGGCAGTGTGAGGTGCAGGGGGTGGGTGAGGGAAGTAGGTAGTGTGAGGTGCAGGGGGTGAGAGAGGGAATCAGGCAGTGTGAGGTACAGGGGATGAGAGAGAAAAGCAGGCAGTGTGAGGTGCAGGGGTGGGAAAGGGAAGCAGACTGTGTGAGGTGCTGGGGGTGGGAGAGGGAAGAAGGTAGTGTGAGGTGCAGGGAGTGAGAGAGGGAAGTAGGTAGTGTGAGGTGCAGGGAGTGAGAGAGGGAAGCAGGCAGTGTGAGGTGCAGGGGGTGAGAGTGGGAAGTAGGTAGTGTGAGGTGCAGGGAGTGAGAGAGGGAACCAGGCATTGTGAGGTGCAGGGAGTGAGAGAGGGAAGCAGGCAGTGTGAGGTGCAGGGAGTGAGAGAAGGAAGCAGGCAGTGTGAGGTGCAGGGAGTGAGAGAGGAAAGCAGGTAGTGTGAGGTGCAGGGGGTGAGAGAGGGAAGCAGGTAGTGTGAGGTGCAGGGAGTGAGAGAGGGAAGCAGGCAGTGTGAGGTGCAGGGAGTGAGAGAGGGAAGCAGGCAGTGTGAGGTGCAGGGAGTGAGAGAGGGAACCAGGCAGTGTGAGTTGCAGGGTGTGAGAGAGGGAAGTAGGCAGTGTGAGGTGCAGGGAGTGAGAGAGGAAACCAGGCATTGTGAGGTGCAGGGAGTGAGAGAGGGAAGCAGGCAGTGTGAGGTGCAGGGAGTGAGAGAGGGAAGCAGGCAGTGTGAGGTGCAGGAAGTGAGAGAGGGAAGCTGGTAGTGTGAGGTGCAGGGGGTGAGAGAGGGAAGCAGGTAGTGTGAGGTGCAGTGAGTGAGAGAGGGAAGCAGGCAGTGTGAGGTGCAGGGGGGGTGTGGGAAGCAGGTAGTGTGAGGTGCCGGGGTGAGAGAGGGAAGCAGGTAGTGTAAGGTGAGGGGGTGGTTGAGGAAAGTAGACAGTGTGAGGTGCTGGGGGTGGGAGAGGGAAGTAGCTAGTGTGAGGTGCAGGGGGTGAGAGAGGGAAGTAGGTAGTGTGAGGAGCAGGGCGTGAGAGAGGGAAGCAGGCAGTGTGAGGTGCAGGGGGTGAGAGAGGGAATCAGGTAGTGTGAGGTGCAGGGAGTGAGAGAGGGAAGCAGGCAGTGTGAGGTGCAGGGAGTGAGAGAGGGAACCAGGCAGTGTGAGGTGCAGGGTGTGAGAGACGGAAGTAGGTAGTGTGAGGTGCAGGGGGTGGGTGCGGGAAGCCGGTAGTGTGAGGTGCAGCAAGTGAGAGAGGAAACAAGGCATTATGAGATGCAGGGAGTGAGAGAGGGAAGCAGGCAGTGTGAGGTGCAGGGAGTGAGAGAGGGAAGCAGGCAGTGTGAGGTGCAGGAAGTGAGAGAGGGAAGCAGGTAGTGTGAGGTGCAGGGGGTGAGAGAGGGAAGCAGGTACTGTGAGGTGCAGTGAGTGAGAGAGGGAAGCAGGCAGTGTGAGGTGCAGGGGAGGGTGAGGGAAGCAGGTAGTGTGAGGTGCCAGGGTGAGAGAGGGAAGCAGGTAGTGTAAGGTGAGGGGGTCGTTGAGGAAAGTAGACAGTGTGAGGTGCTGGGGGTGGGAGAGGGAAGTAGCTAGTGTGAGGTGCAGGGGGTGAGAGAGGGAAGTAGGTAGTGTGAGGTGCAGGGCATGAGAGAGGGAAGCAGGCAGTGTGAGGTGCAGGGGGTGAGAGAGGAAATCAGGCAGTGTTAGGTGCAGGGAGTGAGAGAGGGAAGCAGGCAGTGTGAGGTGCAGGGAGTGAGAGAGGGAAGCAGGCAGTGTGAGGTGCAGGAAGTGAGAGAGGGAAGCAGGTAGTGTGAGGTGCAGGGGGTGAGAGAGTGAAACAGGTAGTGTGAGGTGCATTGAGTGAGAGAGGGAAGCAGGCAGTGTGAGGTGCAGGGGGGGGTGAGGGAAGCAGGTAGTGTGAGGTGAGGGGGTGGTTGAGGAAAGTAGACAGTGTGAGGTGCTGGGGGTGGGAGAGGGAAGTAGCTAGTGTGAGGTGCAGGGTGTGAGAGAGGGAAGTAGGTAGTGTGAGGTGCAGCGAGTGAGAGAGGAAACAAGGCATTATGAGATGCAGGGAGTGAGAGAGGGAAGCAGGCAGTGTGAGGTGCAGGGAGTGAGAGAGGGAAGCAGGCAGTGTGAGGTGCAGGAAGTGAGAGAGGGAAGCAGGTAGTGTGAGGTGCAGGGGGTGAGAGAGTGAAACAGGTAGTGTGAGGTGCATTGAGTGAGAGAGGGAAGCAGGCAGTGTGAGGTGCAGGGGGGGGTGAGGGAAGCAGGTAGTGTGAGGTGCCAGGGTGAGAGAGGGAAGCAGGTAGTGTAAGGTGAGGGGGTCGTTGAGGAAAGTAGACAGTGTGAGGTGCTGGGGGTGGGAGAGGGAAGTAGCTAGTGTGAGGTGCAGGGGGTGAGAGAGGGAAGTAGGTAGTGTGAGGTGCAGGGCATGAGAGAGGGAAGCAGGCAGTGTGAGGTGCAGGGGGTGAGAGAGGAAATCAGGCAGTGTTAGGTGCAGGGAGTGAGAGAGGGAAGCAGGCAGTGTGAGGTGCAGGGAGTGAGAGAGGGAACCAGGCAGTGTGAGGTGCAGGGTGTGAGAGAGGGAAGTAGGCAGTGTGAGGTGCAGGGAGTGAGAGAGGAAACCAGGCATTGTGATGTGCAGGGAGTGAGAGAGGGAAACAGGCAGTGTGAGGTGCAGGGAGTGAGAGAGGGAAGCAGGCAGTGTGAGGTGCAGGAAGTGAGAGAGGGAAGCAGGTAGTGTGAGGTGCAGGGGGTGAGAGAGGGAAGCAGGTACTGTGAGGTGCAGTGAGTGAGAGAGGGAAGCAGGGAGTGTGAGGTGCAGGGGAGGGTGAGGGAAGCAGGTAGTGTGAGGTGCCGGGGTGAGAGAGGGAAACAGGTAGTGTAAGGTGAGGGGGTGGTTGAGGAAAGTAGACAGTGTGAGGTGCTGGGGGTGGGAGAGGGAAGTAGCTAGTGTGAGGTGCAGGGGGTGAGAGAGGGAAGTAGGTAGTGTGAGGTGCAGGGAGTGAGAGAGGGAAGCAGGCAGTGTGAGGTGCAGGGGGTGAGAGAGGGAATCAGGCAGTGTGAGGTGCAGGGAGTGAGAGAGGGAAGCAGGCAGTGTGAGGTGCAGGGAGTGAGAGAGGGAACCAGGCAGTGTGAGGTGCAGGGTGTCAGAGAGGGAAGTAGGTAGTGTGAGGTGCAGGGACTGAGAGATGGAAGCACGCAGTGTGAGGTGCAGGGGGTGAGAGAGGGAAGCAGGTAGTGTAAGGTGAGGGGGTGGTTGAGGAAAGTAGACAGTGTGAGGTGCAAGGCGTGAGAGAGGGAAGCAGGAAGTGTGAGGTGCAGGGGGTGAGAGAGGGAAGCAGGCAGTGTGAGGTGCAGGGGGTGAGAGAGAGAAGTAGGCAGTGTGAGGTACTGGGGTGGGAGAGGGAAGTAGGCAGTGTGAGGTGCAGGGAGTGAGAGAGGGAAGCAGGCATTGTGAGGTGCAGGGGGTGGGTGAGGGAAGCAGGCAGTGTCAGGTGCAGGGGATGGGTGAGGGAAGCAGGTAGTGTGAGGTGCCGGGGTGAGAGAGGGAAGCAGGTAGTATAAGGTGAGGGGGTGGTTGAGGAAAGTAGACAGTGTGAGGTGCTGGGGGTGGGAGAGGGAAGTAGCTAGTGTGAGGTGCAGGGGGTGAGAGCGGGAAGCAGGCAGTGTGAGGTGCAGGGGGTGAGAGAGGGAATCAGGCAGTGTGAGGTGCAGGGAGTGAGAGAGGGAAGCAGGCAGTGTGAGGTGCAGGGAGTGAGAGAGGGAACCAGGCAGTGTGAGGTGCAGGGTGTGAGAGAGGGAAGTAGGCAGTGTGAGGAGCAGGGAGTGAGAGAGGAAACCAGGCATTGTGAGGTGCAGGGAGTGAGAGAAGGAAGCAGGCAGTGTGAGGTGCAGGGGGGGGGTGAGGGAAGCAGGTAGTGTGAGGTGCCGGGGTGAGAGAGGGAAGCAGGTAGTGTAAGGTGAGGGGTTGGTTGAGGAAAGTAGACAGTGTGAGGTGCTGGGGGTGGGAGAGGGAAGTAGCTAGTGTGAGGTGCAGAGAGAGGGAAGTAGGTAGTGTGAGGTGCAGGGCGTGAGAGAGGGAAGCAGGCAGTGTGAGGTGCAGGGGGTGAGAGAGGAAATCAGGCAGTGTGAGGTGCAGGGAGTGAGAGAGGGAAGCAGGCAGTGTGAGGTGCAGGGAGTGAGAGAGGGAACCAGGCAGTGTGAGGTGCAGGGTGTGAGAGAGTGAAGTAGGCAGTGTGAGGTGCAGGGAGTGAGAGAGGAAACCAGGCATTGTGAGGTGCAGGGAGTGAGAGAGGGAAGCAGGCAGAGTGAGGTGCAGGGAGTGAGAGAGGGAAGCAGGCAGTGTGAGGTGCAGGAAGTGAGAGAGGGAAGCAGGTAGTGTGAGGTGCAGGGGGTGAGAGATGGAAGCAGGTACTGTGAGGTGCAGTGAGTGAGAGAGGGAAGCAGGCAGTGTGAGGTGCAGGGGGGGGTGAGGGAAGCAGGTAGTGTGAGGTGCCGGGGTGAGAGAGGGAAGCAGGTAGTGTAAGGTGAGGGGGTGGTTGAGGAAAGTAGACAGTGTGAGGTGCTGGGGGTGGGAGAAGGAAGTAGCTAGTGTGAGGTGCAGGGGGTGAGAGAGGGAAGTAGGTAGTGTGAGGTGCAGGGCGTGAGAGAGGGAAGCAGGCAGTGTGAGGTGCAGTGGGTGAGAGAGGGAATCAGGCAGTGTGAGGTGCAGGGAGTGAGAGAGGGAAGCAGGCAGTGTGAGGTGCAGGGAGTGAGAGAGGGAACCAGGCAGTGTGAGGTGCAGGGTGTCAGAGAGGGAAGTAGGTAGTGTAAGGTGCAGGGACTGAGAGATGGAAGCAGGCAGTGTGAGGTGCAGGGGGTGAGAGAGGGAAGCAGGTAGTGTAAGGTGAGGGGGTGGTTGAGGAAAGTAGACAGTGTGAGGTGCAAGGCGTGAGAGAGGGAAGCAGGAAGTGTGAGGTGCAGGGGGTGAGAGAGGGAAGCAGGCAGTGTGAGGTGCAGGGGGTGAGAGAGAGAAGTAGGCAGTGTGAGGTACTGGGGTGGGAGAGGGAAGTAAGCAGTGTGAGGTGCAGGCAGTGAGAGAGGGAAGCAGGCATTGTGAGGTGCAGGGGGTGGGTGAGGGAAGCAGGCAGTGTGAGGTCCAGGGGGTGGGTGAGGGAAGCAGGCAGTGTGAGGTGCAGGGAGTGATAGAGGAAAGCAGGTAGTGTGAGGTGCAGGGGGTGAGAGAGGGAAGCAGGTAGTGTGAGGTGCAGGGAGTGAGAGAGGGAAGCAGGCAGTGTGAGGTGCAGGGAGTGAGAGAGGGAAGCAGGCAGTGTGAGGTGCAGGGAGTGAGAGAGGGAACCAGGCAGTGTGAGTTGCAGGGTGTGAGAGAGGGAAGTAGGCAGTGTGAGGTGCAGGGAGTGAGAGAGGAAACCAGGCATTGTGAGGTGCAGGGAGTGAGAGAGGGAAGCAGGCAGTGTGAGGTGCAGGGAGTGAGAGAGGGAAGCAGGCAGTGTGAGGTGCAGGAAGTGAGAGAGGGAAGCAGGTAGTGTGAGGTGCAGGGGTTGAGAGAGGGAAGCAGGTAGTGTGAGGTGCAGTGAGTGAGAGAGCGAAGCAGTCAGTGTGAGGTGCAAGGGGGGGTGAGGGAAGCAGGTAGTGTGAGGTGCCGGGGTGAGAGAGGGAAGCAGGTAGTGTAAGGTGAGGGGGTGGGTGAGGAAAGTAGCTAGTGTGAGGTGCAGGGGGTGAGAGAGTGAAGTAGGTAGTGTGAGGTGCAGGGCATGAGAGAGGGAAGTAGGCAGTGTGAGGTGCAGGGGGTGAGAGAGGGAATCAGGCAGTGTGAGGTGCAGGGAGTTAGAGAGGGAAGCAGGCAGTGTGAGGTGCAGGGAGTGAGAGAGGGAAGCATGCAGTGTGAGGTGCAGGGAGTGAGAGAGGGAAGTAGGTAGTGTTAGGTGTGGGGGGTGATAGAGGGAATCAGCCAGTGTGAGGTGCAGGGGGTGTGAGAGAGAAGTAGGCAGTGTGAGGTACTGGGGTGGGAGAGGGAAGTAGGTTGTGTGAGGTGCAAGAAGTCTGAGAGGGAAGAAGGTAGTGTTAGCTGCAGGGGGTGAGAGAGGGAATCAGGCAGTGTGAGGTGCTGGGGGTGTGAGAGAGAAGTAGACAGTGTGAGGTGCTGGGGGTGGGAGAGGGAAGTAGCTAGTGTGAGGTGCAGGGAGTGAGAGTGGGAACCAGGCAGTGTGAGGTGCAAGGGGTTAGATAGGGAAGCAGGTAGTTTGAGGTTCAGGGAGTGAGAGAGGGAAGCAGGCAGTGTGAGGTGCAGGGGGTGGGTGAGGGAAGTAGGTAGTGTGAGGTGCAGGGGGTGAGAGAGGGAATCAGGCAGTGTGAGGTACAGGGGATGAGAGAGAAAAGCAGGCAGTGTGAGGTGCAGGGGTGGGAAATGGAAGCAGACTGTGTGAGGTGCTGGGGGTGGGAGAGGGAAGAAGGTAGTGTGAGGTGCAGGGAGTGAGAGAGGGAAGTAGGTAGTGTGAGGTGCAGGGAGTGAGAGAGGGAAGCAGGCAGTGTGAGGTGCAGGGGGTGAGAGTGGGAAGTAGGTAGTGTGAGGTGCAGGGAGTGAGAGAGGGAACCAGGCATTGTGAGGTGCAGGGAGTGAGAGAGGGAAGCAGGCAGTGTGAGGTGCAGGGAGTGAGAGAGGGAAGCAGGCAGTGTGAGGTGCAGGGGAGGGTGAGGGAAGCAGGTAGTGTGAGGTGCCGGGGTGAGAGAGGGAAACAGGTAGTGTAAGGTGAGGGGGTGGTTGAGGAAAGTAGACAGTGTGAGGTGCTGGGGGTGGGAGAGGGAAGTAGCTAGTGTGAGGTGCAGGGGGTGAGAGAGGGAAGTAGGTAGTGTGAGGTGCAGCGAGTGAGAGAGGAAACAAGGCATTATGAGATGCAGGGAGTGAGAGAGGGAAGCAGGCAGTGTGAGGTGCAGGGAGTGAGAGAGGGAAGCAGGCAGTGTGAGGTGCAGGAAGTGAGAGAGGGAAGCAGGCAGTGTGCGGTGCAGGGGGTGAGAGAGGGAAGCAGGTAGTGTGAGGTGCATTGAGTGAGAGAGGGAAGCAGGCAGTGTGAGGTGCAGGGGGGGGGTGAGGGAAGCAGGTAGTGTGAGGTACCAGGGTGAGAGAGGAAAGCAGGTAGTGTAAGGTGAGGGGGTCGTTGAGGAAAGTAGACAGTGTGAGGTGCTGGGGGTGGGAGAGGGAAGTAGCTAGTGTGAGGTGCAGGGGGTGAGAGAGGGAAGTAGGTAGTGTGAGGTGCAGGGCATGAGAGAGGGAAGCAGGCAGTGTGAGGTGCAGGGGGTGAGAGAGGAAATCAGGCAGTGTTAGGTGCAGGGAGTGAGAGAGGGAAGCAGGCAGTGTGAGGTGCAGGGAGTGAGAGAGGGAACCAGGCAGTGTGAGGTGCAGGGTGTGAGAGAGGGAAGTAGGCAGTGTGAGGTGCAGGGAGTGAGAGAGGAAACCAGGCATTGTGATGTGCAGGGAGTGAGAGAGGGAAGCAGGTAGTGTGAGGTGCAGGGGGTGAGAGAGGGAAGCAGGTACTGTGAGGTGCAGTGAGTGAGAGAGGGAAGCAGGCAGTGTGAGGTGCAGGGGAGGGTGAGGGAAGCAGGTAGTGTGAGGTGCCGGGGTGAGAGAGGGAAACAGGTAGTGTAAGGTGAGGGGGTGGTTGAGGAAAGTAGACAGTGTGAGGTGCTGGGGGTGGGAGAGGGAAGTAGCTAGTGTGAGGTGCAGGGGGTGAGAGAGGGAAGTAGGTAGTGTGAGGTGCAGGGAGTGAGAGAGGGAAGCAGGCAGTGTGAGGTGCAGGGGGTGAGAGAGGGAATCAGGCAGTGTGAGGTGCAGGGAGTGAGAGAGGGAAGCAGGCAGTGTGAGGTGCAGGGAGTGAGAGAGGGAACCAGGCAGTGTGAGGTGCAGGGTGTCAGAGAGGGAAGTAGGTAGTGTGAGGTGCAGGGACTGAGAGATGGAAGCAGGCAGTGTGAGGTGCAGGGGGTGAGAGAGGGAAGCAGGTAGTGTAAGGTGAGGGGGTGGTTGAGGAAAGTAGACAGTGTGAGGTGCAAGGCGTGAGAGAGGGAAGCAGGAAGTGTGAGGTGCAGGGGGTGAGAGAGGGAAGCAGGCAGTGTGAGGTGCAGGGGGTGAGAGAGAGAAGTAGGCAGTGTGAGGTACTGGGGTGGGAGAGGGAAGTAGGCAGTGTGAGGTGCAGGGAGTGAGAGAGGGAAGCAGGCATTGTGAGGTGCAGGGGGTGGGTGAGGGAAGCAGGCAGTGTGAGGTGCAGGGGATGGGTGAGGGAAGCAGGTAGTGTGAGGTGCCGGGGTGAGAGAGGGAAGCAGGTAGTATAAGGTGAGGGGGTGGTTGAGGAAAGTAGACAGTGTGAGGTGCTGGGGGTGGGAGAGGGAAGTAGCTAGTGTGAGGTGCAGGGGGTGAGAGAGGGAAGCAGGCAGTGTGAGGTGCAGGGGGTGAGAGAGGGAATCAGGCAGTGTGAGGTGCAGGGAGTGAGAGAGGGAAGCAGGCAGTGTGAGGTGCAGGGAGTGAGAGAGGGAACCAGGCAGTGTGAGGTGCAGGGTGTGAGAGAGGGAAGTAGGCAGTGTGAGGAGCAGGGAGTGAGAGAGGAAACCAGGCATTGTGAGGTGCAGGGAGTGAGAGAGGGAAGCAGGCAGTGTGAGGTGCAGGCGGGGGTGAGGGAAGCAGGTAGTGTGAGGTGCCGGGGTGAGAGAGGGAAGCAGGTAGTGTAAGGTGAGGGGTTGGTTGAGGAAAGTAGACAGTGTGAGGTGCTGGGGGTGGGAGAGGGAAGTAGCTAGTGTGAGGTGCAGAGAGAGGGAAGTAGGTAGTGTGAGGTGCAGGGCGTGAGAGAGGGAAGCAGGCAGTGTGAGGTGCAGGGGGTGAGAGAGGAAATCAGGCAGTGTGAGGTGCAGGGAGTGAGAGAGGGAAGCAGGCAGTGTGAGGTGCAGGGAGTGAGAGAGGGAACCAGGCAGTGTGAGGTGCAGGGTGTGAGAGAGTGAAGTAGGCAGTGTGAGGTGCAGGGAGTGAGAGAGGAAACCAGGCATTGTGAGGTGCAGGGAGTGAGAGAGGGAAGCAGGCAGAGTGAGGTGCAGGGAGTGAGAGAGGGAAGCAGGCAGTGTGAGGTGCAGGAAGTGAGAGAGGGAAGCAGGTAGTGTGAGGTGCAGGGGGTGAGAGATGGAAGCAGGTACTGTGAGGTGCAGTGAGTGAGAGAGGGAAGCAGGCAGTGTGAGGTGCAGGGGGGGGTGAGGGAAGCAGGTAGTGTGAGGTGCCGAGGTGAGAGAGGGAAGCAGGTAGTGTAAGGTGAGGGGGTGGTTGAGGAAAGTAGACAGTGTGAGGTGCTGGGGGTGGGAGAGGGAAGTAGCTAGTGTGAGGTGCAGGGGGTGAGAGAGGGAAGTAGGTAGTGTGAGGTGCAGGGCGTGAGAGAGGGAAGCAGGCAGTGTGAGGTGCAGTGGGTGAGAGAGGGAATCAGGCAGTGTGAGGTGCAGGGAGTGAGAGAGGGAAGCAGGCAGTGTGAGGTGCAGGGAGTGAGAGAGGGAACCAGGCAGTGTGAGGTGCAGGGTGTCAGAGAGGGAAGTAGGTAGTGTAAGGTGCAGGGACTGAGAGATGGAAGCAGGCAGTGTGAGGTGCAGGGGGTGAGAGAGGGAAGCAGGTAGTGTAAGGTGAGGGGGTGGTTGAGGAAAGTAGACAGTGTGAGGTGCAAGGCGTGAGAGAGGGAAGCAGGAAGTGTGAGGTGCAGGGGGTGAGAGAGGGAAGCAGGCAGTGTGAGGTGCAGGGGGTGAGAGAGAGAAGTAGGCAGTGTGAGGTACTGGGGTGGGAGAGGGAAGTAGGCAGTGTGAGGTGCAGGGAGTGAGAGAGGGAAGCAGGCATTGTGAGGTGCAGGGGGTGGGTGAGGGAAGCAGGCAGTGTGAGGTGCAGGGGATGGGTGAGGGAAGCAGGTAGTGTGAGGTGCCGGGGTGAGAGAGGGAAGCAGGTAGTATAAGGTGAGGGGGTGGTTGAGGAAAGTAGACAGTGTGAGGTGCTGGGGGTGGGAGAGGGAAGTAGCTAGTGTGAGGTGCAGGGGGTGAGAGAGGGAAGCAGGCAGTGTGAGGTGCAGGGGGTGAGAGAGGGAATCAGGCAGTGTGAGGTGCAGGGAGTGAGAGAGGGAAGCAGGCAGTGTGAGGTGCAGGGAGTGAGAGAGGGAACCAGGCAGTGTGAGGTGCAGGGTGTGAGAGAGGGAAGTAGGCAGTGTGAGGAGCAGGGAGTGAGAGAGGAAACCAGGCATTGTGAGGTGCAGGGAGTGAGAGAGGGAAGCAGGCAGTGTGAGGTGCAGGCGGGGGTGAGGGAAGCAGGTAGTGTGAGGTGCCGGGGTGAGAGAGGGAAGCAGGTAGTGTAAGGTGAGGGGTTGGTTGAGGAAAGTAGACAGTGTGAGGTGCTGGGGGTGGGAGAGGGAAGTAGCTAGTGTGAGGTGCAGAGAGAGGGAAGTAGGTAGTGTGAGGTGCAGGGCGTGAGAGAGGGAAGCAGGCAGTGTGAGGTGCAGGGGGTGAGAGAGGAAATCAGGCAGTGTGAGGTGCAGGGAGTGAGAGAGGGAAGCAGGCAGTGTGAGGTGCAGGGAGTGAGAGAGGGAACCAGGCAGTGTGAGGTGCAGGGTGTGAGAGAGTGAAGTAGGCAGTGTGAGGTGCAGGGAGTGAGAGAGGAAACCAGGCATTGTGAGGTGCAGGGAGTGAGAGAGGGAAGCAGGCAGAGTGAGGTGCAGGGAGTGAGAGAGGGAAGCAGGCAGTGTGAGGTGCAGGAAGTGAGAGAGGGAAGCAGGTAGTGTGAGGTGCAGGGGGTGAGAGATGGAAGCAGGTACTGTGAGGTGCAGTGAGTGAGAGAGGGAAGCAGG
Organism: Taudactylus pleione; assembly: GCA_031769625.1. NCBI lineage: Eukaryota > Metazoa > Chordata > Amphibia > Anura > Myobatrachidae > Taudactylus > Taudactylus pleione. The sequence continues at coordinate 2,421,651 of JAUIMM010000016.1, read as the reverse complement.
CAGTGTGAGGTGCAGGGGGGGGTGAGGGAAGCAGGTAGTGTGAGGTGCCGAGGTGAGAGAGGGAAGCAGGTAGTGTAAGGTGAGGGGGTGGTTGAGGAAAGTAGACAGTGTGAGGTGCTGGGGGTGGGAGAGGGAAGTAGCTAGTGTGAGGTGCAGGGGGTGAGAGAGGGAAGTAGGTAGTGTGAGGTGCAGGGCGTGAGAGAGGGAAGCAGGCAGTGTGAGGTGCAGTGGGTGAGAGAGGGAATCAGGCAGTGTGAGGTGCAGGGAGTGAGAGAGGGAAGCAGGCAGTGTGAGGTGCAGGGAGTGAGAGAGGGAACCAGGCAGTGTGAGGTGCAGGGTGTCAGAGAGGGAAGTAGGTAGTGTAAGGTGCAGGGACTGAGAGATGGAAGCAGGCAGTGTGAGGTGCAGGGGGTGAGAGAGGGAAGCAGGTAGTGTAAGGTGAGGGGGTGGTTGAGGAAAGTAGACAGTGTGAGGTGCAAGGCGTGAGAGAGGGAAGCAGGAAGTGTGAGGTGCAGGGGGTGAGAGAGGGAAGCAGGCAGTGTGAGGTGCAGGGGGTGAGAGAGAGAAGTAGGCAGTGTGAGGTACTGGGGTGGGAGAGGGAAGTAAGCAGTGTGAGGTGCAGGCAGTGAGAGAGGGAAGCAGGCATTGTGAGGTGCAGGGGGTGGGTGAGGGAAGCAGGCAGTGTGAGGTCCAGGGGGTGGGTGAGGGAAGCAGGCAGTGTGAGGTGCAGGGAGTGAGAGAGGAAAGCAGGTAGTGTGAGGTGCAGGGGGTGAGAGAGGGAAGCAGGTAGTGTGAGGTGCAGGGAGTGAGAGAGGGAAGCAGGCAGTGTGAGGTGCAGGGAGTGAGAGAGGGAAGCAGGCAGTGTGAGGTGCAGGGAGTGAGAGAGGGAACCAGGCAGTGTGAGTTGCAGGGTGTGAGAGAGGGAAGTAGGCAGTGTGAGGTGCAGGGAGTGAGAGAGGAAACCAGGCATTGTGAGGTGCAGGGAGTGAGAGAGGGAAGCAGGCAGTGTGAGGTGCAGGGAGTGAGAGAGGGAAGCAGGCAGTGTGAGGTGCAGGAAGTGAGAGAGGGAAGCAGGTAGTGTGAGGTGCAGGGGTTGAGAGAGGGAAGCAGGTAGTGTGAGGTGCAGTGAGTGAGAGAGCGAAGCAGTCAGTGTGAGGTGCAAGGGGGGGTGAGGGAAGCAGGTAGTGTGAGGTGCCGGGGTGAGAGAGGGAAGCAGGTAGTTTAAGGTGACGGGGTGGGTGAGGAAAGTAGCTAGTGTGAGGTGCAGGGGGTGAGAGAGTGAAGTAGGTAGTGTGAGGTGCAGGGCGTGAGAGAGGGAAGTAGGCAGTGTGAGGTGCAGGGGGTGAGAGAGGGAATCAGGCAGTGTGAGGTGCAGGGAGTTAGAGAGGGAAGCAGGCAGTGTGAGGTGCAGGGAGTGAGAGAGGGAAGCATGCAGTGTGAGGTGCAGGGAGTGAGAGAGGGAAGTAGGTAGTGTTAGGTGCGGGGGGTGATAGAGGGAATCAGCCAGTGTGAGGTGCAGGGGGTGTGAGAGAGAAGTAGGCAGTGTGAGGTACTGGGGTGGGAGAGGGAAGTAGGTTGTGTGAGGTGCAAGGAGTCTGAGAGGGAAGAAGGTAGTGTTAGCTGCAGGGGGTGAGAGAGGGAATAAGGCAGTGTGAGGTGCTGGGGGTGTGAGAGAGAAGTAGACAGTGTGAGGTGCTGGGGGTGGGAGAGGGAAGTAGCTAGTGTGAGGTGCAGGGAGTGAGAGTGGGAACCAGGCAGTGTGAGGTGCAAGGGGTTAGATAGGGAAGCAGGTAGTTTGAGGTTCAGGGAGTGAGAGAGGGAAGCAGGCAGTGTGAGGTGCAGGGGGTGGGTGAGTGAAGTAGGTAGTGTGAGGTGCAGTGGGTGAGAGAGGGAATCAGGCAGTGTGAGGTACAGGGGATGAGAGAGAAAAGCAGGCAGTGTGAGGTGCAGGGGTGGGAAATGGAAGCAGACTGTGTGAGGTGCTGGGGGTGGGAGAGGGAAGAAGGTAGTGTGAGGTGCAGGGAGTGAGAGAGGGAAGTAGGTAGTGTGAGGTGCAGGGAGTGAGAGAGGGAAGCAGGCAGTGTGAAGTGCAGGGGGTGAGAGTGGGAAGTAGGTAGTGTGAGGTGCAGGGAGTGAGAGAGGGAACCAGGCATTGTGAGGTGCAGGGAGTGAGAGAGGGAAGCAGGCAGTGTGAGGTGCAGGGAGTGAGAGAAGGAAGCAGGCAGTGTGAGGTGCAGGGAGTGAGAGAGGAAAGCAGGTAGTGTGAGGTGCAGGGGGTGAGAGAGGGAAGCAGGTAGTGTGAGGTGCAGGGAGTGAGAGAGGGAAGCAGGCAGTGTGAGGTGCAGGGAGTGAGAGAGGGAAGCAGGCAGTGTGAGGTGCAGGGAGTGAGAGAGGGAACCAGGCAGTGTGAGTTGCAGGGTGTGAGAGAGGGAAGTAGGCAGTGTGAGGTGCAGGGAGTGACAGAGGAAACCAGGAATTGTGAGGTGCAGGGAGTGAGAGAGGGAAGCAGGCAGTGTGAGGTGCAGGGAGTGAGAGAGGGAAGCAGGCAGTGTGAGGTGCAGGAAGTGAGAGAGGGAAGCAGGTAGTGTGAGGTGCAGGGGGTGAGAGAGGGAAGCAGGTAGTGTGAGGTGCAGTGAGTGAGAGAGGGAAGCAGGCAGTGTGAGGTGCAGGGGGGTGTGGTAAGCAGGTAGTGTGAGGTGCCGGGGTGAGAGAGGGAAGCAGGTAGTGTAAGGTGAGGGGGTGGTTGAGGAAAGTAGACAGTGTGAGGTGCTGGGGGTGGGAGAGGGAAGTAGCTAGTGTGAGGTGCAGGGGGTGAGAGAGGGAAGTAGGTAGTGTGAGGAGCAGGGCGTGAGAGAGGGAAGCAGGCAGTGTGAGGTGCAGGGGGTGAGAGAGGGAATCAGGTAGTGTGAGGTGCAGGGAGTGAGAGAGGGAAGCAGGCAGTGTGAGGTGCAGGGAGTGAGAGAGGGAACCAGGCAGTGTGAGGTGCAGGGTGTGAGAGACGGAAGTAGGTAGAGTGAGGTGCAGGGGGTGGGTGCGGGAAGCCGGTAGTGTGAGGTGCAGCGAGTGAGAGAGGAAACAAGGCATTATGAGATGCAGGGAGTGAGAGAGGGAAGCAGGCAGTGTGAGGTGCAGGGAGTGAGAGAGGGAAGCAGGCAGTGTGAGGTGCAGGAAGTGAGAGAGGGAAGCAGGTAGTGTGAGGTGCAGGGGGTGAGAGAGGGAAGCAGGTAGTGTGAGGTGCATTGAGTGAGAGAGGGAATCAGGCAGTGTGAGGTACAGGGGATGAGAGAGAAAAGCAGGCAGTGTGAGGTGCAGGGGTGGGAAATGGAAGCAGACTGTGTGAGGTGCAGGGGGTGGGAGAGGGAAGAAGGCAGTGTGAGGTGCAGGGAGTGAGAGAGGGAAGCAGGCAGTGTGAGGTGCAGGGAGTGAGAGAGGGAACCAGGCAGTGTGAGTTGCAGGGTGTGAGAGAGGGAAGTAGGCAGTGTGAGGTGCAGGGAGTGAGAGAGGAAACCAGGCATTGTGAGGTGCAGGGAGTGAGAGAGGGAAGCAGGCAGTGTGAGGTGCAGGGAGTGAGAGAGGGAAGCAGGCAGTGTGAGGTGCAGGAAGTGAGAGAGGGAAGCAGGTAGTGTGAGGTGCAGGGGGTGAGAGAGGGAACCAGGCATTGTGAGGTGCAGGGAGTGAGAGAGGGAAGCAGGTAGTGTGAGGTGCAGTGAGTGAGAGAGGGAAGCAGGCAGTGTGAGGTGCAGGGAGTGAGAGAGGGAACCAGGCAGTGTGAGGAGCAGGGTGTGAGAGAGGGAAGTAGGCAGTGTGAGGTGCAGGGAGTGAGAGAGGAAACCAGGCATTGTGATGTGCAGGGAGTGAGAGAGGGAAACAGGCAGTGTGAGGTGCAGGGAGTGAGAGAGAGAAGCAGGCAGTGTGAGGTGCAGGAAGTGAGAGAGGGAAGCAGGTAGTGTGAGGTGCAGGGGGTGAGAGAGGGAAGCAGGTACTGTGAGGTGCAGTGAGTGAGAGAGGGAAGCAGGCAGTGTGAGGTGCAGGGGGGGGGTGAGGGAAGCAGGTAGTGTGAGGTGCCAGGGTGAGAGAGGGAAGCAGGTAGTGTAAGGTGAGGGGGTCGTTGAGGAAAGTAGACAGTGTGAGGTGCTGGGCGTGGGAGAGGGAAGTAGCTAGTGTGAGGTGCAGGGGGTGAGAGAGGGAAGTAGGTAGTGTGAGGTGCAGGGCATGAGAGAGGGAAGCAGGCAGTGTGAGGTGCAGGGGGTGAGAGAGGAAATCAGGCAGTGTTAGGTGCTGGGAGTGAGAGAGGGAAGCAGGCAGTGTGAGGTGCAGGGAGTGAGAGAGGGAACCAGGCAGTGTGAGGAGCAGGGTGTGAGAGAGGGAAGTAGGCAGTGTGAGGTGCAGGGAGTGAGAGAGGAAACCAGGCATTGTGATGTGCAGGGAGTGAGAGAGGGAAACAGGCAGTGTGAGGTGCAGGGAGTGAGAGAGAGAAGCAGGCAGTGAGAGGTGCAGGAAGTGAGAGAGGGAAGCAGGTAGTGTGAGGTGCAGGGGGTGAGAGAGGGAAGCAGGTACTGTGAGGTGCAGTGAGTGAGAGAGGGAAGCAGGCAGTGTGAGGTGCAGGGGAGGGTGAGGGAAGCAGGTAGTGTGAGGTGCCGGGGTGAGAGAGGGAAACAGGTAGTGTAAGGTGAGGGGGTGGTTGAGGAAAGAAGACAGTGTGAGGTGCTGGGAGTGGGAGAGGGAAGTAGCTAGTGTGAGGTGCAGGGGGTGAGAGAGGGAAGTAGGTAGTGTGAGGTGCAGCGAGTGAGAGAGGAAACAAGGCATTATGAGATGCAGGGAGTGAGAGAGGGAAGCAGGCAGTGTGAGGTGCAGGGAGTGAGAGAGGGAAGCAGGCAGTGTGAGGTGCAGGAAGTGAGAGAGGGAAGCAGGTAGTGTGAGGTGCAGGGGGTGAGAGAGGGAAGCAGGTAGTGTGAGGTGCATTGAGTGAGAGAGGGAAGCAGGCAGTGTGAGGTGCAGGGGGGGGGTGAGGGAAGCAGGTAGTGTGAGGTGCCAGGGTGAGAGAGGGAAGCAGGTAGTGTAAGGTGAGGGGGTCGTTGAGGAAAGTAGACAGTGTGAGGTGCTGGGGGTGGGAGAGGGAAGTAGCTAGTGTGAGGTGCAGGGGGTGAGAGAGGGAAGTAGGTAGTGTGAGGTGCAGGGCATGAGAGAGGGAAGCAGGCAGTGTGAGGTGCAGGGGGTGAGAGAGGAAATCAGGCAGTGTTAGGTGCAGGGAGTGAGAGAGGGAAGCAGGCAGTGTGAGGTGCAGGGAGTGAGAGAGGGAACCAGGCAGTGTGAGGTGCAGGGTGTGAGAGAGGGAAGTAGGCAGTGTGAGGTGCAGGGAGTGAGAGAGGAAACCAGGCATTGTGATGTGCAGGGAGTGAGAGAGGGAAACAGGCAGTGTGAGGTGCAGGGAGTGAGAGAGGGAAGCAGGCAGTGTGAGGTGCAGGAAGTGAGAGAGGGAAGCAGGTAGTGTGAGGTGCAGGGGGTGAGAGAGGGAAGCAGGTACTGTGAGGTGCAGTGAGTGAGAGAGGGAAGCAGGCAGTGTGAGGTGCAGGGGAGGGTGAGGGAAGCAGGTAGTGTGAGGTGCCGGGGTGAGAGTGGGAAACAGGTAGTGTAAGGTGAGGGGGTGGTTGAGGAAAGTAGACAGTGTGAGGTGCTGGGGGTGGGAGAGGGAAGTAGCTAGTGTGAGGTGCAGGGGGTGAGAGAGGGAAGTAGGTAGTGTGAGGTGCAGGGAGTGAGAGAGGGAAGCAGGCAGTGTGAGGTGCAGGGGGTGAGAGAGGGAATCAGGCAGTGTGAGGTGCAGGGAGTGAGAGAGGAAAGCAGGCAGTGTGAGGTGCAGGGAGTGAGAGAGGGAACCAGGCAGTGTGAGGTGCAGGGTGTCAGAGAGGGAAGTAGGTAGTGTGAGGTGCAGGGACTGAGAGATGGAAGCAGGCAGTGTGAGGTGCAGGGGGTGAGAGAGGGAAGCAGGTAGTGTAAGGTGAGGGGGTGGTTGAGGAAAGTAGACAGTGTGAGGTGCAAGGCGTGAGAGAGGGAAGCAGGAAGTGTGAGGTGCAGGGGGTGAGAGAGGGAAGCAGGCAGTGTGAGGTGCAGGGGGTGAGAGAGAGAAGTAGGCAGTGTGAGGTACTGGGGTGGGAGAGGGAAGTAGGCAGTGTGAGGTGCAGGGAGTGAGAGAGGGAAGCAGGCATTGTGAGGTGCAGGGGGTGGGTGAGGGAAGCAGGCAGTGTGAGGTGCAGGGGATGGGTGAGGGAAGCAGGTAGTGTGAGGTGCCGGGGTGAGAGAGGGAAGCAGGTAGTATAAGGTGAGGGGGTGGTTGAGGAAAGTAGACAGTGTGATGTGCTGGGGGTGGGAGAGGGAAGTAGCTAGTGTGAGGTGCAGGGGGTGAGAGAGGGTAGTAGGTAGTGTGAGGTGCAGGGGGTGAGAGTGGGAAGCAGGCAGTGTGAGGTGCAGGGGGTGAGAGAGGGAAACAGGCAGTGTGAGGTGCAGGGAGTGAGAGAGGGAAGCAGGCAGTGAGAGGTGCAGGGGGGGTGAAAGAAGCAGGTAGTGTGAGGTGCCGGGGTGAGAGAGGGAAGCAGGTAGTGTAAGGTGAGGGGGTGGTTGAGGAAAGTAGACAGTGTGAGGTGCTGGGGGTGGGAGAGGGAAGTAGCTAGTGTGAGGTGCAGGGGGTGAGAGAGGGAAGCAGGCAGTGTGAGGTGCAGGGGGTGAGAGAGGGAATCAGGCAGTGTGAGGTGCAGAGAGTGAGAGAGGGAAGCAGGCAGTGTGAGGTGCAGGGAGTGAGAGAGGGAACCAGGCAGTGTGAGGTGCAGGGTGTGAGAGAGGGAAGTAGTCAGTGTGAGGAGCAGGGAGTGAGAGAGGAAACCAGGCATTGTGAGGTGCAGGGAGTGAGAGAGGGAAGCAGGCAGTGTGAGGTGCAGGGGGGGGTGAGGGAAGCAGGTAGTGTGAGGTGCCGGGGTGAGAGAGGGAAGCAGGTAGTGTAAGGTGAGGGGTTGGTTGAGGAAAGTAGACAGTGTGAGGTGCTGGGGGTGGGAGAGGGAAGTAGCTAGTGTGAGGTGCAGAGAGAGGGAAGTAGGTAGTGTGAGGTGCAGGGCGTGAGAGAGGGAAGCAGGCAGTGTGAGGTGCAGGGGGTGAGAGAGGAAATCAGGCAGTGTGAGGTGCAGGGAGTGAGAGAGGGAAGCAGGCAGTGTGAGGTGCAGGGAGTGAGAGAGGGAACCAGGCAGTGTGAGGTGCAGGGTGTGAGAGAGTGAAGTAGGCAGTGTGAGGTGCAGGGAGTGAGAGAGGAAACCAGGCATTGTGAGGTGCAGGGAGTGAGAGAGGGAAGCAGGCAGAGTGAGGTGCAGGGAGTGAGAGAGGGAAGCAGGCAGTGTGAGGTGCAGGAAGTGAGAGAGGGAAGCAGGTAGTGTGAGGTGCAGGGGGTGAGAGATGGAAGCAGGTACTGTGAGGTGCAGTGAGTGAGAGAGGGAAGCAGGCAGTGTGAGGTGCAGGGGGGGGGTGAGGGAAGCAGGTAGTGTAAGGTGAGGGGGTGGTTGAGGAAAGTAGACAGTGTGAGGTGCTGGGGGTGGGAGAGGGAAGTAGCTAGTGTGAGGTGCAGGGGGTGAGAGAGGGAAGTAGGTAGTGTGAGGTGCAGGGCGTGAGAGAGGGAAGCAGGCAGTGTGAGGTGCAGTGGGTGAGAGAGGGAATCAGGCAGTGTGAGGTGCAGGGAGTGAGAGAGGGAAGCAGGCAGTGTGAGGTGCAGGGAGTGAGAGAGGGAACCAGGCAGTGTGAGGTGCAGGGTGTCAGAGAGGGAAGTAGGTAGTGTAAGGTGCAGGGACTGAGAGATGGAAGCAGGCAGTGTGAGGTGCAGGGGGTGAGAGAGGGAAGCAGGTAGTGTAAGGTGAGGGGGTGGTTGAGGAAAGTAGACAGTGTGAGGTGCAAGGCATGAGAGAGGGAAGCAGGAATTGTGAGGTGCAGGGGGTGAGAGAGGGAAGCAGGCAGTGTGAGGTGCAGGGGGTGAGAGAGAGAAGTAGGCAGTGTGAGGTACTGGGGTGGGAGAGGGAAGTAAGCAGTGTGAGGTGCAGGCAGTGAGAGAGGGAAGCAGGCATTGTGAGGTGCAGGGGGTGGGTGAGGGAAGCAGGCAGTGTGAGGTCCAGGGGGTGGGTGAGGGAAGCAGGTAGTGTGAGGTGCCGGGGTGAGAGAGGGAAGCAGGTAGTATAAGGTGAGGGGGTGGTTGAGGAAAGTCGACAGTGTGATGTGCTGGGGTGGGAGAGGGAAGTAGCTAGTGTGAGGTGCAGGGGTGAGAGAGGGAAGTAGGTAGTGTGAGGTGCAGGGAGTGAGAGAGGGAAGCAGGCAGTGTGAGGTGCAGGGAGTGAGAGAAGGAAGCAGGCAGTGTGAGGTGCAGGGAGTGAGAGAGGAAAACAGGTAGTGTGAGGTGCAGGGGGTGAGAGAGGGAAGCAGGTAGTGTGAGGTACAGGGAGTGAGAGAGGGAAGCAGGCAGTGTGAGGTGCAGGGAGTGAGAGAGGGAAGCAGGCAGTGTGAGGTGCAGGGAGTGAGAGAGGGAACCAGGCAGTGTGAGGTGCAGGGAGTGAGAGAGGGAACCAGGCAGTGTGAGTTGCAGGGTGTGAGAGAGGGAAGTAGGCAGTGTGAGGTGCAGGGAGTGAGAGAGGAAACCAGGCATTGTGAGGTGCAGGGAGTGAGAGAGGGAAGCAGGCAGTGTGAGGTGCAGGGAGTGAGAGAGGGAAGCAGGCAGTGTGAGGTGCAGGAAGTGAGAGAGGGAAGCAGGTAGTGTGAGGTGCAGGGGGTGAGAGAGGGAAGCAGGTAGTGTGAGGTGCAGTGAGTGAGAGAGGGAAGCAGGCAGTGTGAGGTGCAGGGGGGGTGTGGGAAGCAGGTAGTGTGAGGTGCCGGGGTGAGAGAGGGAAGCAGGTAGTGTAAGGTGAGGGGGTGGTTGAGGAAAGTAGACAGTGTGAGGTGCTGGGGGTGGGAGAGGGAAGTAGCTAGTGTGAGGTGCAGGGGGTGAGAGAGGGAAGTAGGTAGTGTGAGGAGCAGGGCGTGAGAGAGGGAAGCAGGCAGTGTGAGGTGCAGGGGGTGTGAGAGGGAATCAGGTAGTGTGAGGTGCAGGGAGTGAGAGAGGGAAGCAGGCAGTGTGAGGTGCAGGAAGTGAGAGAGGGAACCAGGCAGTGTGAGGTGCAGGGTGTGAGAGACGGAAGTAGGTAGTGTGAGGTGCAGGGGGTGGGTGCGGGAAGCCGGTAGTGTGAGGTGCAGGGGGTGATAGAGGAAATCAGGCAGTGTGAGGTGCAGGGAGTGAGAGAGGGAAGCAGGCAGTGTGAGGTGCAGGGAGTGAGAGAGGGAACCAGGCAGTGTGAGGTGCAGGTGGTGAGAGAGGGAAGTAGGTAGTGTGAGGTGCAGGTAGTGAGTGAGGAAACAAGGCATTATGAGATGCAGGGAGTGAGAGAGGGAAGCAGGCAGTGTGAGGTGCAGGGAGTGAGAGAGGGAAGCAGGCAGTGTGAGGTGCAGGAAGTGAGAGAGGGAAGCAGGTAGTGTGAGGTGCAGGGGGTGAGAGAGGGAAGCAGGTAGTGTGAGGTGTATTGAGTGAGAGAGGGAAGCAGGCAGTGTGAGGTGCAGGGGGGGGGGTGAGGGAAGCAGGTAGTGTGAGGTGCCAGGGTGAGAGAGGGAAGCAGGTAGTGTAAGGTGAGGGGGTCGTTGAGGAAAGTAGACAGTGTGAGGTGCTGGGGGTGGGAGAGGGAAGTAGCTAGTGTGAGGTGCAGGGGGTGAGAGAGGGAAGTAGGTAGTGTGAGGTGCAGGGCGTGAGAGAGGGAAGCAGGCAGTGTGAGGTGCAGGGGGTGAGAGAGGAAATCAGGCAGTGTTAGGTGCAGGGAGTGAGAGAGGGAAGCAGGCAGTGTGAGGTGCAGGGAGTGAGAGAGGGAACCAGGCAGTGTGAGGTGCAGGGTGTGAGAGAGGGAAGTAGGCAGTGTGAGGTGCAGGGAGTGAGAGAGGAAACCAGGCATTGTGAGGTGCAGGGAGTGAGAGAGGGAAACAGGCAGTGTGAGGTGCAGGGAGTGAGAGAGGGATGCAGGCAGTGTGAGGTGCAGGAAGTGAGAGAGGGAAGCAGGTAGTGTGAGGTTCAGGGGGTGAGAGAGGGAAGCAGGTACTGTGAGGTGCAGTGAGTGAGAGAGGGAAGCAGGCAGTGTGAGGTGCCGGGGTGAGAGAGGGAAACAGGTAGTGTAAGGTGAGGGGGTGGTTGAGGAAAGTAGACAGTGTGAGGTGCTGGGGGTGGGAGAGGGAAGTAGCTAGTGTGAGGTGCAGGGGGTGAGAGAGGGAAGTATGTAGTGTGAGGTGTCCGGGGCATGAGAGAGGGAAGCAGGCAGTGTGAGGTGCAGGGGGTGAGAGAGGGAATCAGGCAGTGTGAGGTGCAGGGAGTGAGAGAGGGAAGCAGGCAGTGTGAGGTGCAGGGAGTGAGAGAGGGAACCAGGCAGTGTGAGGTGCAGGGTGTCAGAGAGGGAAGTAGGTAGTGTGAGGTGCAGGGACTGAGAGATGGAAGCAGGCAGTGTGAGGTGCAGGGGGTGAGAGAGGGAAGCAGGTAGTGTAAGTTGAGGGGGTGGTTGAGGAAAGTAGACAGTGTGAGGTGCAAGGCGTGAGAGAGGGAAGCAGGAAGTGTGAGGTGCAGGGGGTGAGAGAGGGAAGCAGGCAGTGTGAGGTGCAGGGGGTGAGAGAGAGAAGTAGGCAGTGTGAGGTACTGGGGTGGGAGAGGGAAGTAGGCAGTGTGAGGTGCAGGGAGTGAGAGAGGGAAGCAGGCATTGTGAGGTGCAGGGGTTGGGTGAGGGAAGCAGGCAGTGTGAGGTGCAGGGGATGGGTGAGGGAAGCAGGTAGTGTGAGGTGCCGGGGTGAGAGAGGGAAGCAGGTAGTATAAGGTGAGGGGGTGGTTGAGGAAAGTAGACAGTGTGATGTGCTGGGGGTGGGAGAGGGAAGTAGCTAGTGTGAGGTGCAGGGGGTGAGAGAGGGTAGTAGGTAGTGTGAGGTGCAGGGGGTGAGAGTGGGAAGCAGGCAGTGTGAGGTGCAGGGGGTGAGAGAGGGAAACAGGCAGTGTGAGGTGCAGGGAGTGAGAGAGGGAAGCAGGCAGTGTGAGGTGCAGGGAGTGAGAGAGGGAACCAGGCAGTGTGAGGTGCAGGGGGTGAGAGAGGGAAGTAGGTAGTGTGAGGTGCAGGGAGTGAGAGGGGGAAGCAGGTAGTGTGAGATGCAGGGAGTGAGAGAGGGAAGTAGGTAGTTTGAGGTGCAGGGGGGGTGAAAGAAGCAGGTAGTGTGAGGTGCCGGGGTAAGAGAGGGAAGCAGGTAGTGTAAGGTGAGGGGGTGGTTGAGGAAAGTAGACAGTGTGAGGTGCTGGGGGTGGGAGAGGGAAGTAGCTAGTGTGAGGTGCAGGGGGTGAGAGAGGGAAGCAGGCAGTGTGAGGTGCAGGGGGTGAGAGAGGGAATCAGGCAGTGTGAGGTGCAGGGAGTGAGAGAGGGAAGCAGGCAGTGTGAGGTGCAGGGAGTGAGAGAGGGAACCAGGCAGTGTGAGGTGCAGGGTGTGAGAGAGGGAAGTAGGCAGTGTGAGGAGCAGGGAGTGAGAGAGGAAACCAGGCATTGTGAGGTGCAGGGAGTGAGAGAGGGAAGCAGGCAGTGTGAGGTGCAGGGGGGGGTGAGGGAAGCAGGTAGTGTGAGGTGCCGGGGTGAGAGAGGGAAGCAGGTAGTGTAAGGTGAGGGGTTGGTTGAGGAAAGTAGACAGTGTGAGGTGCTGGGGGTGGGAGAGGGAAGTAGCTAGTGTGAGGTGCAGGGGGTGAGAGAGGGAAGTAGGTAGTGTGAGGTGCAGGGCGTGAGAGAGGGAAGCAGGCAGTGTGAGGTGCAGGGGGTGAGAGAGGAAATCAGGCAGTGTGAGGTGCAGGGAGTGAGAGAGGGAAGCAGGTAGTGTGAGGTGCAGGGAGTGAGAGAGGGAACCAGGCAGTGTGAGGTGCAGGAAGTGAGAGAGGGAAGCAGGTAGTGTGAGGTGCAGGGGGTGAGAGAGGGAAGCAGGTACTGTGAGGTGCAGTGAGTGAGAGAGGGAAGCAAGCAGTGTGAGGTGCAGGGGAGGGTGAGGGAAGCAGGTAGTGTGAGGTGCCGGGGTGAGAGAGGGAAACAGGTAGTGTAAGGTGAGGGGGTGGTTGAGGAAAGTAGACAGTGTGAGGTGCTGGGGGTGGGAGAGGGAAGTAGCTAGTGTGAGGTGCAGGGGGTGAGAGAGGGAAGTAGGTAGTGTGAGGTGCAGGGAGTGAGAGAGGGAAGCAGGCAGTGTGAGGTGCAGGGGGTGAGAGAGGGAATCAGGCAGTGTGAGGTGCAGGGAGTGAGAGAGGGAAGCAGGCAGTGTGAGGTGCAGGGAGTGAGATAGGGAACCAGGCAGTGTGAGGTGCAGGGTGTCAGAGAGGGAAGTAGGTAGTGTGAGGTGCAGGGACTGAGAGATGGAAGCAGGCAGTGTGAGGTGCAGGGGGTGAGAGAGGGAAGCAGGTAGTGTAAGGTGAGGGGGTGGTTGAGGAAAGTAGACAGTGTGAGGTGCAAGGCATGAGAGAGGGAAGCAGGAAGTGTGAGGTGCAGGGGGTGAGAGAGGGAAGCAGGCAGTGTGAGGTGCAGGGGGTGAGAGAGAGAAGTAGGCAGTGTGAGGTACTGGGGTGGGAGAGGGAAGTAGGCAGTGTGAGGTGCAGGGAGTGAGAGAGGGAAGCAGGCATTGTGAGGTGCAGGGGGTGGGTGAGGGAAGCAGGCAGTGTGAGGTGCAGGGGATGGGTGAGGGAAGCAGGTAGTGTGAGGTGCCGGGGTGAGAGAGGGAAGCAGGTAGTATAAGGTGAGGGGGTGGTTGAGGAAAGTAGACAGTGTGATGTGCTGGGGGTGGGAGAGGGAAGTAGCTAGTGTGAGGTGCAGGGGGTGAGAGAGGGTAGTAGGTAGTGTGAGGTGCAGGGGGTGAGAGTGGGAAGCAGGCAGTGTGAGGTGCAGGGGGTGAGAGAGGGAAACAGGCAGTGTGAGGTGCAGGGAGTGAGAGAGGGAAGCAGGCAGTGAGAGGTGCAGGGGGGGTGAAAGAAGCAGGTAGTGTGAGGTGCCGGGGTGAGAGAGGGAAGCAGGTAGTGTAAGGTGAGGGGGTGGTTGAGGAAAGTAGACAGTGTGAGGTGCTGGGGGTGGGAGAGAGAAGTAGCTAGTGTGAGGTGCAGGGGGTGAGAGAGGGAAGCAGGCAGTGTGAGGTGCAGGGGGTGAGAGAGGGAATCAGGCAGTGTGAGGTGCAGGGAGTGAGAGAGGGAAGCAGGCAGTGTGAGGTGCAGGGAGTGAGAGAGGGAACCAGGCAGTGTGAGGTGCAGGGTGTGAGAGAGGGAAGTAGGCAGTGTGAGGAGCAGGGAGTGAGAGAGGAAACCAGGCATTGTGAGGTGCAGGGAGTGAGAGAGGGAAGCAGGCAGTGTGAGGTGCAGGGGGGGGGTGAGGGAAGCAGGTAGTGTGAGGTGCCGGGGAGAGAGAGGGAAGCAGGTAGTGTAAGGTGAGGGGTTGGTTGAGGAAAGTAGACAGTGTGAGGTGCTGGGGGTGGGAGAGGGAAGTAGCTAGTGTGAGGTGCAGAGAGAGGGAAGTAGGTAGTGTGAGGTGCAGGGCGTGAGAGAGGGAAGCAGGCAGTGTGAGGTGCAGGGGGTGAGAGAGGAAATCAGGCAGTGTGAGGTGCAGGGAGTGAGAGAGGGAAGCAGGCAGTGTGAGGTGCAGGGAGTGAGAGAGGGACCCAGGCAGTGTGAGGTGCAGGGTGTGAGAGAGTGAAGTAGGCAGTGTGAGGTGCAGGGAGTGAGAGAGGAAACCAGGCATTGTGAGGTGCAGGGAGTGAGAGAGGGAAGCAGGCAGAGTGAGGTGCAGGGAGTGAGTGAGGGAAGCAGGCAGTGTGAGGTGCAGGAAGTGAGAGAGGGAAGCAGGTAGTGTGAGGTGCAGGGGGTGAGAGATGGAAGCAGGTACTGTGAGGTGCAGTGAGTGAGAGAGGGAAGCAGGCAGTGTGAGGTGCAGGGGGGGGGTGAGGGAAGCAGGTAGTGTGAGGTGCCGGGGTGAGAGAGGGAAGCAGGTAGTGTAAGGTGAGGGGGTGGTTGAGGAAAGTAGACAGTGTGAGGTGCTGGGGGTGGGAGAGGGAAGTAGCTAGTGTGAGGTGCAGGGGGTGAGAGAGGGAAGTAGGTAGTGTGAGGTGCAGGGCGTGAGAGAGGGAAGCAGGCAGTGTGAGGTGCAGTGGGTGAGAGAGGGAATCAGGCAGTGTGAGGTGCAGGGAGTGAGAGAGGGAAGCAGGCAGTGTGAGGTGCAGGGAGTGAGAGAGGGAACCAGGCAGTGTGAGGTGCAGGGTGTCAGAGAGGGAAGTAGGTAGTGTAAGGTGCAGGGACTGAGAGATGGAAGCAGGCAGTGTGAGGTGCAGGGGGTGAGAGAGGGAAGCAGGTAGTGTAAGGTGAGGGGGTGGTTGAGGAAAGTAGACAGTGTGAGGTGCAAGGCGTGAGAGAGGGAAGCAGGAAGTGTGAGGTGCAGGGGGTGAGAGAGGGAAGCAGGCAGTGTGAGATGCAGGGGGTGAGAGAGAGAAGTAGGCAGTGTGAGGTACTGGGGTGGGAGAGGGAAGTAAGCAGTGTGAGGTGCAGGCAGTGAGAGAGGGAAGCAGGCATTGTGAGGTGCAGGGGGTGGGTGAGGGAAGCTGGCAGTGTGAGGTCCAGGGGGTGGGTGAGGGAAGCAGGTAGTGTGAGGTGCCGGGGTGAGAGAGGGAAGCAGGTAGTATAAGGTGAGGGGGTGGTTGAGGAAAGTCGACAGTGTGATGTGCTGGGGTGGGAGAGGGAAGTAGCTAGTGTGAGGTGCAGGGGTGAGAGAGGGAAGTAGGTAGTGTGAGGTGCAGGGAGTGAGAGAGGGAAGCAGGCAGTGTGAGGTGCAGGGAGTGAGAGAAGGAAGCAGGCAGTGTGAGGTGCAGGGAGTGAGAGAGGAAAGCAGGTAGTGTGAGGTGCAGGTTGTGAGAGAGGGAAGCAGGTAGTGTGAGGTGCAGGGAGTGAGAGAGGGAAGCAGGCAGTGTGAGGTGCAGGGAGTGAGAGAGGGAAGCAGGCAGTGTGAGGTGCAGGGAGTGAGAGAGGGAACCAGGCAGTGTGAGTTGCAGGGTGTGAGAGAGGGAAGTAGGCAGTGTGAGGTGCAGGGAGTGAGAGAGGAAACCAGGCATTGTGAGGTGCAGGGAGTGAGAGAGGGAAGCAGGCAGTGTGAGGTGCAGGGAGTGAGAGAGGGAAGCAGGCAGTGTGAGGTGCAGGAAGTGAGAGAGGGAAGCAGGTAGTGTGAGGTGCAGGGGGTGAGAGAGGGAAGCAGGTAGTGTGAGGTGCAGTGAGTGAGAGAGGGAAGCAGGCAGTGTGAGGTGCAGGGGGGGTGTGGGAAGCAGGTAGTGTGAGGTGCCGGGGTGAGAGAGGGAAGCAGGTAGTGTAAGGTGAGGGGGTGGTTGAGGAAAGTAGACAGTGTGAGGTGCTGGGGGTGGGAGAGGGAAGTAGCTAGTGTGAGGTGCAGGGGGTGAGAGAGGGAAGTAGGTAGTGTGAGGAGCAGGGCGTGAGAGAGGGAAGCAGGCAGTGTGAGGTGCAGGGGGTGAGAGAGGGAATCAGGTAGTGTGAGGTGCAGGGAGTGAGAGAGGGAAGCAGGCAGTGTGAGGTGCAGGGAGTGAGAGAGGGAACCAGGCAGTGTGAGGTGCAGGGTGTGAGAGACGGAAGTAGGTAGTGTGAGGTGCAGGGGGTGGGTGCGGGAAGCCGGTAGTGTGAGGTGCAGGGGGTGAGAGAGGAAATCAGGCAGTGTGAGGTGCAGGGAGTGAGAGAGTGAAGCAGGCAGTGTGAGGTGCAGGGAGTGAGAGAGGGAACCAGGCAGTGTGAGGTGCAGGTGGTGAGAGAGGGAAGTAGGTAGTGTGAGGTGCAGGGAGTGAGAGAGGAAACAAGGCATTATGAGATGCAGGGAGTGAGAGAGGGAAGCAGGCAGTGTGAGGTGCAGGGAGTGAGAGAGGGAAGCAGGCAGTGTGAGGTGCAGGAAGTGAGAGAGGGAAGCAGGTAGTGTGAGGTGCAGGGGGTGAGAGAGGGAAGCAGGTAGTGTGAGGTGCATTGAGTGAGAGAGGGAAGCAGGCAGTGTGAGGTGCAGGGGGGGGTGAGGGAAGCAGGTAGTGTGAGGTGCCAGGGTGAGAGAGGGAAGCAGGTAGTGTAAGGTGAGGGGGTCGTTGAGGAAAGTAGACAGTGTGAGGTGCTGGGGGTGGGAGAGGGAAGTAGCTAGTGTGAGGTGCAGGGGGTGAGAGAGGGAAGTAGGTAGTGTGAGGTGCAGGGCGTGAGAGAGGGAAGCAGGCAGTGTGAGGTGCAGGGGGTGAGAGAGGAAATCAGGCAGTGTTAGGTGCAGGGAGTGAGAGAGGGAAGCAGGCAGTGTGAGGTGCAGGGAGTGAGAGAGAGAACCAGGCAGTGTGAGGTGCAGGGTGTGAGAGAGGGAAGTAGGCAGTGTGAGGTGCAGGGAGTGAGAGAGGAAACCAGGCATTGTGAGGTGCAGGGAGTGAGAGAGGGAAACAGGCAGTGTGAGGTGCAGGGAGTGAGAGAGGGATGCAGGCAGTGTGAGGTGCAGGAAGTGAGAGAGGGAAGCAGGTAGTGTGAGGTGCAGGGGGTGAGAGAGGGAAGCAGGTACTGTGAGGTGCAGTGAGTGAGAGACGGAAGCAGGCAGTGTGAGGTGCCGGGGTGAGAGAGGGAAACAGGTAGTGTAAGGTGAGGGGGTGGTTGAGGAAAGTAGACAGTGTGAGGTGCTTGGGGTGGGAGAGGGAAGTAGCTAGTGTGAGGTGCAGGGGGTGAGAGAGGGAAGTATGTAGTGTGAGGTGTCCGGGGCATGAGAGAGGGAAGCAGGCAGTGTGAGGTGCAGGGGGTGAGAGAGGGAATAAGGCAGTGTGAGGTGCAGGGAGTGAGAGAGGGAAGCAGGCAGTGTGAGGTGCAGGGAGTGAGAGAGGGAACCAGGCAGTGTGAGGTGCAGGGTGTCAGAGAGGGAAGTAGGTAGTGTGAGGTGCAGGGACTGAGAGTTGGAAGCAGGCAGTGTGAGGTGCAGGGGGTGAGAGAGGGAAGCAGGTAGTGTAAGGTGAGGGGGTGGTTGAGGAAAGTAGACAGTGTGAGGTGCAAGGCGTGAGAGAGGGAAGCAGGAAGTGTGAGGTGCAGGGGGTGAGAGAGGGAAGCAGGCAGTGTGAGGTGCAGGGGGTGAGAGAGAGAAGTAGGCAGTGTGAGGTACTGGGGTGGGAGAGGGAAGTAGGCAGTGTGAGGTGCAGGGAGTGAGAGAGGGAAGCAGGCATTGTGAGGTGCAGGGGGTGGGTGAGGGAAGCAGGCAGTGTGAGGTGCAGGGGATGGGTGAGGGAAGCAGGTAGTGTGAGGTGCCGGGGTGAGAGAGGGAAGCAGGTAGTATAAGGTGAGGGGGTGGTTGAGGAAAGTAGACAGTGTGATGTGCTGGGGGTGGGAGAGGGAAGTAGCTAGTGTGAGGTGCAGGGGGTGAGAGAGGGTAGTAGGTAGTGTGAGGTGCAGGGGGTGAGAGTGGGAAGCAGGCAGTGTGAGGTGCAGGGGGTGAGAGAGGGAAACAGGCAGTGTGAGGTGCAGGGAGTGAGAGAGGGAAGCAGGCAGTGTGAGGTGCAGGGAGTGAGAGAGGGAACCAGGCAGTGTGAGGTGCAGGGGGTGAGAGAGGGAAGTAGGTAGTGTGAGGTGCAGGGAGTGAGAGGGGGAAGCAGGTAGTGTGAGGTGCAGGGAGTGAGAGAGGGAAGTAGGTAGTTTGAGGTGCAGGGGGGGTGAAAGAAGCAGGTAGTGTGAGGTGCCGGGGTGAGAGAGGGAAGCAGGTAGTGTAAGGTGAGGGGGTGGTTGAGGAAAGTAGACAGTGTGAGGTGCTGGGGGTGGGAGAGGGAAGTAGCTAGTGTGAGGTGCAGGGGGTGAGAGAGGGAAGCAGGCAGTGTGAGGTGCAGGGGGTGAGAGAGGGAATCAGGCAGTGTGAGGTGCAGGGAGTGAGAGAGGGAAGCAGGCAGTGTGAGGTGCAGGGAGTGAGAGAGGGAACCAGGCAGTGTGAGGTGCAGGGTGTGAGAGAGGGAAGTAGGCAGTGTGAGGAGCAGGGAGTGAGAGAGGAAACCAGGCATTGTGAGGTGCAGGGAGTGAGAGAGGGAAGCAGGCAGTGTGAGGTGCAGGGGGGGGTGAGGGAAGCAGGTAGTGTGAGGTGCCGGGGTGAGAGAGGGAAGCAGGTAGTGTAAGGTGAGGGGTTGGTTGAGGAAAGTAGACAGTTTGAGGTGCTGGGGGTGGGAGAGGGAAGTAGCTAGTGTGAGGTGCAGGGGGTGAGAGAGGGAAGTAGGTAGTGTGAGGTGCAGGGCGTGAGAGAGGGAAGCAGGCAGTGTGAGGTGCAGGGGGTGAGAGAGGAAATCAGGCAGTGTGAGGTGCAGGGAGTGAGAGAGGGAAGCAGGCAGTGTGAGGTGCAGGGAGTGAGAGAGGGAACCAGGCAGTGTGAGGTGCAGGGTGTGAGAGAGTGAAGTAGGCAGTGTGAGGTGCAGGGAGTGAGAGAGGAAACCAGGCATTGTGAGGTGCAGGGAGTGAGAGAGGGAAGCAGGCAGAGTGAGGTGCAGGGAGTGAGAGAGGGAAGCAGGCAGTGTGAGGTGCAGGAAGTGAGAGAGGGAAGCAGGTAGTGTGAGGTGCAGGGGGTGAGAGATGGAAGCAGGTACTGTGAGGTGCAGTGAGTGAGAGAGGGAAGCAGGCAGTGTGAGGTGCAGGGGGGGGGTGAGGGAAGCAGGTAGTGTGAGGTGCCGGGGTGAGAGAGGGAAGCAGGTAGTGGAAGGTGAGGGGGTGGTTGAGGAAAGTAGACAGTGTGAGGTGCTGGGGGTGGGAGAGGGAAGTAGCTAGTGTGAGGTGCAGGGGGTGAGAGAGGGAAGTAGGTAGTGTGAGGTGCAGGGCTTGAGAGAGGGAAGCAGGCAGTGTGAGGTGCAGTGGGTGAGAGAGGGAATCAGGCAGTGTGAGGTGCAGGGAGTGAGAGAGGGAAGCAGGCAGTGTGAGGTGCAGGGAGTGAGAGAGGGAACCAGGCAGTGTGAGGTGCAGGGTGTCAGAGAGGGAAGTAGGTAGTGTGAGGTGCAGGGACTGAGAGATGGAAGCAGGCAGTGTGAGGTGCAGGGGGTGAGAGAGGGAAGCAGGTAGTGTAAGGTGAGGGGGTGGTTGAGGAAAGTAGACAGTGTGAGGTGCAAGGCGTGAGAGAGGGAAGCAGGAAGTGTGAGGTGCAGGGGGTGAGAGAGGGAAGCAGGCAGTGTGAGGTGCAGGGGGTGAGAGAGAGAAGTAGGCAGTGTGAGGTACTGGGGTGGGAGAGGGAAGTAGGCAGTGTGAGGTGCAGGCAGTGAGAGAGGGAAGCAGGCATTGTGAGGTGCAGGGGGTGGGTGAGGGAAGCTGGCAGTGTGAGGTGCAGGGGGTGGGTGAGGGAAGCAGGTAGTGTGAGGTGCCGGGGTGAGAGAGGGAAGCAGGTAGTATAAGGTGAGGGGGTTGTTGAGGAAAGTAGACAGTGTGATGTGCTGGGGTGGGAGAGGGAAGTAGCTAGTGTGAGGTGCAGGGGTGAGAGAGGGAAGTAGGTAGTGTGAGGTGCAGGGGGTGAGAGTGGGAAGCAGGCAGTGTGAGGTGCAGGGGGTGAGAGAGGGAATCAGGCAGTGTGAGGTGCAGGGAGTGAGAGAGGGAAGCAGGCAGTGTGAGGTGCAGGGAGTGAGAGAGGGAACCAGGCAGTGTGAGGTGCAGGGGGTGAGAGAGGGAAGTAGGTAGTGTGAGGTGCAGGGAGTGAGAGAGGGAAGCAGGCAGTGTGAGGTGCAGGGAGTGAGAGAGGGAAGTAGGTAGTTTGAGGTGCAGGGGGGGTGAAAGAAGCAGGTAGTGTGAGGTGCCGGGGTGAGAGAGGGAAGCAGGTAGTGTAAGGTGAGGGGGTGGTTGAGGAAAGTAGACAGTGTGAGGTGCTGGGGGTGGGAGAGGGAAGTAGCTAGTGTGAGGTGCAGGGGGTGAGAGAGGGAAGCAGGCAGTGTGAGGTGAAGGGGGTGAGAGAGGGAATCAGGCAGTGTGAGGTGCAGGGAGTGAGAGAGGGAAGCAGGCAGTGTGAGGTGCAGGGAGTGAGAGAGGGAACCAGGCAGTGTGAGGTGCAGGGTGTGAGAGAGGGAAGCAGGCAGTGTGAGGTGCAGGGAGTGAGAGAGGGAAGCAGGCAGTGTGAGGTGCAGGAAGTGAGAGAGGGAAGCAGGTAGTGTGAGGTGCAGGGGGTGAGAGAGGGAAGCAGGTAGTGTGAGGTGCAGTGAGTGAGAGAGGGAAGCAGGCAGTGTGAGGTGCAGAGGGGGGTGAGGGAAGCAGGTAGTGTGAGGTGCAGGGGTGAGAGAGGGAAGTAGGTAGTGTAAAGTGAGGGGGTGGTTGAGGAAAGTAGACAGTGTGAGGTGCTGGGGGTGGGAGAGGGAAGTAGCTAGTGTGAGGTGCAGGGGGTGAGAGAGGGAAGTAGGTAGTGTGAGGTGCAGGGCGTGAGAGAGGGAAGCAGGCAGTGTGAGGTGCAGGGGGTGAGAGAGGGAATCAGGCAGTGTGAGGTGCAGGGAGTGAGAGAGGGAAGCAGGCAGTGTGAGGTGCAGGGAGTGAGAGAGGGAACTAGGTAGTGTGAGGTGCAGGGGGTGAGAGAGGAAACCAGGCATTGTGAGGTGCAGGGAGTGAGAGAGGGAAGCAGGCAGTGTGAGGTGCAGGGAGTGAGAGAGGGAAGCAGGCAGTGTGAGGTGCAGGAAGTGAGAGAGGGAAGCAGGTAGTGTGAGGTGCAGGGGGTGAGAGAGGGAAGCAGGTAGTGTGAGGTGCAGGAAGTGAGAGAGGGAAGCAGGTAGTGTGAGGTGCAGGGGGTGAGAGAGGGAAGCAGGTAGTGTGAGGTGCAGGGAGTGAGAGAGGGAACCAGGCAGTGTGAGGTGCAGGGAGTGAGAGAGGGAAGTAGGCAGTGTGAGGTGCAGGGAGTGAGAGAGGAAACCAGGCATTGTGAGGTGCAGGGAGTGAGAGAGGGAAGCAGGAAGTGTGAGGTGCAGGGAGTGAGAGAGGGAAGCAGGCAGTGTGAGGTGCAGGAAGTGAGAGAGGGAAGCAGGTAGTGTGAGGTGCAGGGGGTGAGAGAGGGAAGCAGGTAGTGTGAGGTACAGTGAGTGAGAGAGGGAAGCAGGCAGTGTGAGGTGCAGGGGGGGGGTGAGGGAAGCAGGTAGTGTGAGGTGCCGGGGTGAGAGAGGGAAGTAGGTAGTGGAAGGTGAGGGGGTGGTTGAGGAAAGTAGACAGTGTGAGGTGCTGGGGGTGGGAGAGGGAAGTAGGTAGTGTGAGGTGCAGGGCATGAGAGAGGGAAGCAGGCAGTGTGAGGTGCAGGGAGTGAGAGAGGGAATCAGGCAGTGTGAGGTGCAGGGAGTGAGAGAGCGAAGCAGGCAGTGTGAGGTGCAGGGAGTGAGAGAGGGAAGCAGGCAGTGTGAGGTGCAGGGTGTGAGAGAGGGAAGTAGGTAGTGTGAGGTGCAGTGACTGAGAGATGGAAGCAGGCAGTGTGAGGTGCAGGGGGTGATAGAGGGAAGCAGGTAGTGCAAGGTGAGGGGGTGGTTGAGGAAAGTAGACAGTGTGAGGTGGAAGGCATGAGAGAGGGAAGCAGGAAGTGTGAGGTGCAGGGGGTGAGAGAGAGAAGTAGGCAGTGTGATGTGCAGGGAGTGAGAGAGGGAAGCAGGAAGTGTGAAGTGCAGGGGGTGAGAGAGGGAATCAGGCAGTGTGAGGTGCAAGGGGTGAGACAGGGAAGCAGGCAGTGTGAGGTGCAGGGGGTGAGAGAGAGAAGTAGGCAGTGTGAGGTACTGGGGTGGGAGAGGGAAGTAGGCAGTGTGAGGTGCAGGGAGTGAGAGAGGGAAGCAGGCAGTGTGAGGTGCAGGGGGTGGGTTAGGGCAGCAGGCAGTGTGAGGTGCAGGGGGTGGGTGAGGGAAGCAGGTTGTGTGAGGTGCCGGGGTGAGAGAGGGAAGCAGGTAGTATAAGGTGAGGGGGTGGTTGAGGAAAGTAGACAGTGTGATGAGCTGGGGGTGGGAGAGGGAAGTAGGTAGTGTGAGGTGCAGGGTGTGAGAGAGAGAAGTTGGTAGTGTGAGGTGCAGGGAGTGAGAGAGGGAAGCAGGCAGTGTGAGGTGCAGGGAGTGAGAGAGGGAAGTAGGTAGTGTGAGATGCAGGGAGTGAGAGAGGAAACCAGGCATTGTGAGGTGCAGGGAGTGAGAGAGGGAAGCAGGCAGTGTGAGGTGCTGGGAGTGAGAGAGGGAAGCAGGCAGTGTGAGGTGCAGGAAGTGAGAGAGGGAAGCAGGTAGTGTAAGGTGTAGGGGGTGAGAGAGGGAAGCAGGTAGTGTGAAGTGCAGTGAGTGAGAGAGGGAAGCAGGTAGTGTGAGGTGCAGGGGTGGTGGTGAGGGAAGCAGGTAGTGTGAGGTGCCGGGGTGAGAGAGGGAAGCAGGTAGTGTAAGGTGAGGGGGTGGTTGAGGAAAGTAGACAGTGTGAGGTGCTGGGGGTGGGAGAGGGAAGAAGCGAGTGTGAGGTGCAGGGGGTGAGAGAGGGAAGTAGGTAGTGTGAGGTGCAGGGCGTGAGAGAGGGAAGCAGGCAGTGTGAGGTGCAGGGGGTGAGAGAGGGAATCAGGCAGTGTGAGGTGCAGGGAGTGAGAGAGGGAACCAGGCAGTGTGATGTGCAGGGTGTGAGAGAGGGAAGTAGGTAGTGTGAGGTGCAGGGAGTGAGAGAGGAAACCTGGCATTGTGAGGTGCAGGGAGTGAGAGAGGGAAGCAGGCAGTGTGAGGTGTAGGAAGTGAGAGAGGGAAGCAGGTAGTGTGAGGTGCAGGGGGTGAGAGTGAGAAGCAGGTAGTGTGAGGTGCAGTGAGTGAGAGAGTGAAGCAGGCAGTGTGAGGTGCAGGCGGGGTGAGGGAAGCAGGTAGTGTGAGGTGCCGGGGTGAGAGAGGGAAGCAGGTAATGTAAGGCGAGGGGGTGGTTGAGGAAAGTAGACAGTGTGAGGTGCTGGGGGTGAGAGAGGGAAGTAGGTAGTGTGAGGTGCAGGGCGTGAGAGAGGGAAGCAGGCAGTGTGAGGTGCAGGGGGTGAGAGAGGGAATCAGGCAGTGTGAGGTGCAGGGAGTTAGAGAGGGAAGCAGGCAGTGTGAGGTGCAGGGAGTGAGAGAGGGAACCAGGCAGTGTGAGGTGCAGCGTGTGAGAGAGGGAAGTAGGTAGTGTGAGGTGCAGGGACTGAGAGATGGAAGCAGGCAGTGTGAGTTGCAGGGGGTGAGAGAGGGAAGAAGGTAGTCTAAGGTGAGGGGGTGGTTGAGGAAAGTAGACAGTGTGAGGTGCAAGGCGTGAGAGAGGGAAGCAGGAAGTGTGAGGTGCAGGGGGTGAGAGAGAGAAGTAGGCAGTGTGAGGTACTGGGGTGGGAGAGGGAAGTAGGCAGTGTGAGGTGCTGGGGTGGGAGAGGGAAGTAGGCAGTGTGAGGTGCAGGGGGTGGGTGAGGGAAGCAGGTAGTGTGAGGTGTCGGGGTGAGAGAGGGAAGCAGGTATTGTAATGTGAGGGGGTGGTTGAGGAAAGTAGTCAGTGTGAGGTGCAATGGGTGAGAGAGCGAAGTAGGTAGTGTGAGGTTTAGGGGGTGAGAGAGGGAATCAGGCAGTGTGAGGTGCAGGGAGTGAGAGAGGGAAGCAGGCAGTGGGAGGTGCAGGGAGTGAGAGAGGGAACCAGGCAGTGTGAGGTGCAGGGTGTGAGAGAGGGAAGAAGGTAGTGTGAGGTGCAGGGAGTGAGAGATGGAAGCAGGCAGTGTGAGGTGCAGGGGGTGAGAGAGGGAAGCAGTTAGTGTGAGGTCCAGGGGGTGAGAGAGGGAATCAGACAGGGTGAGGTGCAGGGGGTGAGAAAGAGAAGTAGGAAGTGTGAGGTACAGGGGTGGGAAAGGGAAGTAGGTAGTGTGAGGTGAAGGGAGTGAGAGAGGGAAGTAGGTAGTGTGAGGTGCAGGGAGTGAGAGAAGGAAGCAGGCAGTGTGAGGTGCAGGGAGTGAGAGAGGGAAGCGGGTAGTGTGAGGTGCAGGGAGTGAGAGAGGGAAGCAGGCAGTGTGAGATGCAGGGAGTGAGAGAGGGAAGTAGGTAGTGTGAGGTGCAGGGAGTGAGAGAGGGAAGCAGGCAGTGTGAGGTGCAGGGAGTGAGAGAGGGAAGTAGGTAGTGTGAGGTGCAGGGAGTGAGAGAGGGAAGTAGGTAGTGTGAGGTGCAGGGAGTGAGAGAGGGAAGCAGGCAGTGTGAGGTGCAGGGACTGAGAGAGGGAAGTAGGTAGTGTGAGGTGCAGGGAGTGAGAGAGGGAAGTAGGTAGTGTGAGGAGCAGGGAGAGGGAGAAGGAAGCAGGTAGTGTGAGGTGCAGGGAGTGAGAGAGGGAAGCAGGCAGTGTGAGGTGCAGGGAGTGAGAGAGGGAAGCAGGAAGTGTGAGGTGCAGGGAGTGAGAGAGGGAAGCAGGCAGTGTGAGGTGCAGGGAGTGAGAGAGGGAAGCAGGTAGTGTGAGGTGCAGGGAGTGAGAGAGGGAAGCAGGCAGTGTGAGGTGCAGGGAGTGAGAGAGATAAGTAGGCAGTGTGAGGTGCAGGGAGTGAGAGAGGGAACCAGGCTGTGTGAGGTGCAGGGGGTGAGAGAGGAAAGTAGGCAGTGTGAGGAGCAGGGAGTGAGAGAGGGAAGCAGGCAGTGTGAAGTGCAGGGGGTGAGAGAGGGAATCAGGCAGTGTGAGGTGCAAGGGGTGAGAGAGGGAAGCAGGCAGTGTGAGGTGCAGGGGGTGAGAGAGAAGTAGGCAGTGGGAGGTACTGGGGTGGGAGAGGGAAGTAGGCAGTGTGAGGTGCACGGAGTGAGAGAGGGAAGCAGGCAGTGTGAGGTGCAGGGGGTGGGTGAGGGAAGCAGGCAGTGTGATGTGCAGGGGGTGGGTGAGGGAAGCAGGTAGTGTGAGGTGCAGTGAGTGAGAGAGGAAACCAAGCATTGTGAGGTGCAGGGAGTGAGAGAGGGAAGCAGGCAGTGTGAGGTGCAGGGAGTGAGAGATGGAAGCAGGCAGTGTGAGGTGCAGGAAGTGAGAGAGGGAAGCAGGTAGTGTGAGGTGCAGGGGAGTGAGAGAGGGAAGCAGGTAGTGTGAGGTGCAGTGAGTGAGAGAGGGAAGCAGGCAGTGTTAGGTGCAGGGGGAGGTGAGGGAAGCAGGTAGTGTGATGTGCCGGGGTGAGAGAGGGAAGCAGGTAGTGTAAGGTGAGGGGGAGGTTGTGGAAAGTAGACAGTGTGAGGTGCTGGGGGTGGGAGAGGGAAGTAGCTAGTGTGAGGTGCAGGGGGTGAGAGAGGGAAGTAGGTAGTGTGAGGTGCAGGGCGTGAGAGAGGGAAGCAGGCAGTGTGAGGTGCAGGGGGTGAGAGAGGGAATCAGGCAGTGTGAGGTGCAGGGAGTGAGAGAGGGAAGCAGGCAGTGTGAGTTGCAGGGAGTGAGAGAGGGAACCAGGCAGTGTGAGGTGCAGGGTGTGAGGGAGGGAAGTAGGTAGTGTGAGGTGCAGGGAGTGAGAGATGGAAGCTGGCAGTGTGAGGTGCAGGGGGTGAGAGAGGGAAGCAGGTAGTGTAAGGTGAGGGGGTGGTTGAGGAAAGTAGACAGTGTGAGGTGCAAGGCGTGAGAGAGGGAAGCAGGAAGTGTGAGGTGCAGGGGGTGAGAGAGAGAAGTAGGCAGTGTGAGGTGCAGGGAGTGAGAGAGGGAAGCAGCCAGTTTGAGGTGCAGGGATTGAGAGAGGGAACCAGGCAGTGTGAGGTGCAGGGGGTGAGAGAGGGAAGTAGATAGTGTGAGTTGCAGGGAGTGAGAGAGTGAAGCAGGCAGTGTGAGGTGCAGGGGCTGAGAGAGGTAATCAGGCAGTGTGAGGTGCCGGGGTGAGAGAGGGAAGCAGGTAGTGTAAGGTGAGGGGGTGGTTGAGGAAAGTAGACAGTGTGAGGTGCTGGGGGTGGGAGAGGGAAGTAGCGAGTGTGAGGTGCAGGGGGTGAGAGAGGGAAGTAGGTAGTGTGAGGTGCAGGGCGTGAGAGAGGGAAGCAGGCAGTGTGAGGTGCAGGGGGTGAGAGAGGGAATCAGGTAGTGTGAGGTGCAGGGAGTGAGAGAGGGAAGCAGGCAGTGTGAGGTGCAGGGAGTGAGAGAGGGAACCAGGCAGTGTGATGTGCAGGGTGTGAGAGAGGGAAGTAGGTAGTGTGAGGTGCAGGGAGTGAGAGAGGAAACCAGGCATTGTGAGGTGCAGGGAGTGAGAGAGGGAAGCAGGCAGTGTGAGGTGCAGGGGGTGAGAGAGAGAAGTAGGCAGTGTGAGGTGCAGGGAGTGAGAGAGGGAAGCAGCCAGTTTGAGGCGCAGGGATTGAGAGAGGGAACCAGGCAGTGTGAGGTGCAGGGGGTGAGAGAGGGAAGTAGATAGTGTGAGTTGCAAGGAGTGAGAGAGTGAAGCAGGCAGTGTGAGGTGCAGGGGCTGAGAGAGGTAATCAGGCAGTGTGAGGTGCAGGGGATGAGAGAGGGAAGCAGATAGTGTGAGGTGCAGGGGGTGAGAGAGGGAATCAGACAGTGTGAGGTGCAGGGGGTGAGAAAGAGAAGTAGGTAGTGTGAGGTGCAGGGAGTGAGAGAGGGAAGCGGGTAGTGTGAGGTGCAGGGAGTGAGAGAGGGAAGTAGGCAGTGTGAGGTGCAGGGAATGAGAGAGGGAAGCAGGCAGTGTGAGGTGCAGGGAGTGAGAGAGGGAAGCAGGCAGTGTGAGGTGCAGGGAGTGAGAGAGGGAAGCAGGTAGTGTGAGGTGCAGGGAGTGAGAGAGGGAAGTAGGTAGTGTGAGGTGCAGGGAGTGAGAGAGGGAAGCAGGCAGTGTGAGGTGCAGGGAGTGAGAGAGGGAAGTAGGCAGTGTGAGGTGCAGGGAGTGAGAGAGGGAACCAGGCTGTGTGAGGTGCAGGGAGTGAGAGAGGGAAGAAGGCAGTGTGAGGTGCAGGGAGTGAGAGAGGGAACCAGGCAGTGTGAGGTGCAGGGTGTGAGGGAGGGAAGTAGGTAGTGTGAGGTGCAGGGAGTGAGAGATGGAAGCAGGCAGTGTGAGGTGCAAGGCGTGAGAGAGAGAAGCAGGTAGTGTAAGGTGAGGGGGTGGTTGAGGAAAGTAGACAGTGTGAGGTGCAAGGCGTGAGAGAGGGAAGCAGGAAGTGTGAGGTGCAGGGGGTGAGAGAGAGAAGTAGGAAGTGTGAGGTACTGGGGTGGGAGAGGGAAGTAGGAAGTGTGAGGTGCTGGGGTGGGAGAGGGATGTAGGCAGTGTTAGGTGCAGGTGGTGGTTGAGGGAAGCAGGTAGTGTGAGGTGCCGGGGTGAGAGAGGGAAGCAGGTAGTGTAATGTGAGGGGGTGGTTGAAGAAAGTAGACAGTGTGAGGTGCTGGGGGTGAGAAAGAGAAGTAGGAAGTGTGAGGTACTGGGGTGGGAAAGGGAAGAAGGTAGTGTGAGGTGAAGGGAGTGAGAGAGGGAAGTAGCTAGTGTGAGGTGCAGGGGTTGAGAGATGGAATCAGGCAGTGTGAGGTACAGGGGATGAGAGAGAAAAGCAGGCAGTGTGAGGTGCAGGGGTGGGAAAGGGAAGCAGGCTGTGAGGTGCTGGGGGTGGGAGTGGAAAGTAGGTAGTGTGAGGTGTAGGGAGTGAGAGAGGGAAGTAGGTAGTGTGAGGTGCAGGGAGTGAGAGAAGGAAGCAGGCAGTGTGAGGTGCAGGGAGTGAGAGAGGGAAGTGGGTAGTGTGAGGTGCAGGGAGTGAGAGAAGGAAGCAGGCAGTGTGAGGTGCAGGGAGTGAGAGAGGGAAGCGGGTAGTGTGAGGTGCAGGGAGTGAGAGAGGGAAGTAGGCAGTGTGAGGTGCAGGGAGTGAGAGAGTGAAGCAGGCAGTGTGAGGTGCAGGGGCTGAGAGAGGTAATCAGGCAGTGTGAGGTGTAGGGGGTGAGAGAGGGAAGCAGGTAGTGTGAGGTGCAGGGGGTGAGAGAGGGAATCTGACAGTGTGAGGTGCAGGGGGTGAGAAAGAGAAGTAGGTAGTGTGAGGTGCAGGGAGTGAGAGAGGGAAGTAGGTAGTATGAGGTGCAGGGAGTGAGAGAAGGAAGCAGGCAGTGTGAGGTGCAGGGAGTAAGAGAGGGAAGCGGGTAGTGTGAGGTGCAGGGAGTGAGAGAGGGAAGCACGCAGTGTGAGGTGCAGGGAGTGAAAGAGGGAAGTAGGCAGTGTGAGGTGCAGGTGGTGAGAGAGGAAATCAGGCAGTGTGAGGTACAGGGGATGAGAGAGGGAATCTGACAGTGTGAGGTGCAGGGAGTGAGAGAGGGAAGCAGGCAGTGTGAGGTGCAGGGAGTGAGAGAGGGAAGCAGGCAGTGTGAGGTGCAGGGAGTGAGAGAGGGAAGCAGGTAGTGTGAGTTGCAGGGAGTGAGAGAGGGAAGTAGGTAGTGTGAGGTGCAGGGAGTGAGAGAGGGAAGCAGGCAGTGTGAGGTGCAGGGAGTGAGAGAGGGAACCAGGCTGTGTGAGGTGCAGGGGGTGAGAGAGGAAAGTAGGCAGTGTGAGGTGCATGAAGTGAGAGAAGCAGGCAGTGTGAAGTGCAGGGGGTGAGAGAGGGAATCAGGCAGTGTGAGGTGCAAGGGGTGAGAGAGGGAAGCAGGCAGTGTGAGGTGCAGGGGGTGAGAGAGAGAAGTAGGCAGTGTGAGGTACTGGGGTGGGAGAAGGAAGCAGGCAGTGTGAGGTGCAGGGAGTGAGAGAGGGAAGCGGGTAGTGTGAGGTGCAGGGAGTGAGAGAGGGAAGCAGGCAGTGTGAGGTGCAGGTAGTGAAAGAGGGAAGTAGGCAGTGTGAGGTGCAGGGAGTGAGAGAGGGAAGCAGGCAGTGTGAGGTGCAGTGAGTGAGAGAGGGAAGCAGGCAGTGTGAGGTGCAGGGAGTGAGAGAGGGAAGCAGGTAGTGTGAGTTGCAGGGAGTGAGATAGGGAAGTAGGTAGTGTGAGGTGCAGGGAGTGAGAGAGGGAAGCACGCAGTGTGAGGTGCAGGGAGTGAAAGAGGGAAGTAGGCAGTGTGAGGTGCAGGTGGTGAGAGAGGAAATCAGGCAGTGTGAGGTACAGGGGATGAGAGAGGGAATCTGACAGTGTGAGGTGCAGGGAGTGAGAGAGGGAAGCAGGCAGTGTGAGGTGCAGGGAGTGAGAGAGGGAAGCAGGCAGTGTGAGGTGCAGGGAGTGAGAGAGGGAAGCAGGTAGTGTGAGTTGCAGGGAGTGAGAGAGGGAAGTAGGTAGTGTGAGGTGCAGGGAGTGAGAGAGGGAAGCAGGCAGTGTGAGGTGCAGGGAGTGAGAGAGGGAACCAGGCTGTGTGAGGTGCAGGGGGTGAGAGAGGAAAGTAGGCAGTGTGAGGTGCATGAAGTGAGAGAAGCAGGCAGTGTGAAGTGCAGGGGGTGAGAGAGGGAATCAGGCAGTGTGAGGTGCAAGGGGTGAGAGAGGGAAGCAGGCAGTGTGAGGTGCAGGGGGTGAGAGAGAGAAGTAGGCAGTGTGAGGTACTGGGGTGGGAGAAGGAAGCAGGCAGTGTGAGGTGCAGGGAGTGAGAGAGGGAAGCGGGTAGTGTGAGGTGCAGGGAGTGAGAGAGGGAAGCAGGCAGTGTGAGGTGCAGGTAGTGAAAGAGGGAAGTAGGCAGTGTGAGGTGCAGGGAGTGAGAGAGGGAAGCAGGCAGTGTGAGGTGCAGTGAGTGAGAGAGGGAAGCAGGCAGTGTGAGGTGCAGGGAGTGAGAGAGGGAAGCAGGTAGTGTGAGTTGCAGGGAGTGAGATAGGGAAGTAGGTAGTGTGAGGTGCAGGGAGTGAGAGAGGGAAGCAGGCAGTGTGAGGTGCAGGGGGTGAGAGAGAGAAGTAGGCAGTGTGAGGTACTGAGGTGGGAGAGGGAAGTAGGCAGTGTGAGGTGCTGAGGTGGGAGAGGGAAGTAGGCAGTGTGAGGTGCAGGGGGTGGGTGAGGGAAGCAGGTAGTATGAGGTGCCGGGGTGAGAGAGGGAAGCAGGTAGTGTAAGGTGAGGGGGTGTTTGAGGAAAGTAGACAGTGTGAGGTGCTGGGGGTGGGAGAGGGAAGTAGCTAGTGTGAGGTGCAGGTGGTGAGAGAGGGAATCAGGCAGTGTGAGGTACAGGGGATGAGAGAGAAAAGCAGGCAGTGTGAGGTGCAGGGGTGGGAAAGGGAAGCAGGCTGTGAGGTGCAGGGAGTGAAAGAGGGAAGTAGGCTTGTGAGGTGCAGAGAGTGAGAGAGGGAAGCAGGCAGTGTGAGGTGCAGGGAGTGAGAGAGGGAAGCAGGCAGTGTGAGGTGCAGGGAGTGAGAGAGGGAAGCAGGTAGTGTGAGTTGCAGGTAGTGAGAGAGGGAAATAGGTAGTGTGAGGTGCAGGGAGTGAGAGAGGGAAGCAGGCAGTGTGAGGTGCAGGGAGTGAGAGAGGGAAGAAGGCAGTGTGAGGTGCAGGGAGTGAGAGAGGGAACCAGGCTGTGTGAGGTGCAGGGGGTGAGAGAGGAAAGTAGGCAGTGTGAGGTGCACGGAGTGAGAGAAGCAGGCAGTGTGAAGTGCAGGGGGTGAGAGAGGGAATCAGGCAGTGTGAGGTGCAAGGGGTGAGAGAGGGAAGCAGGCAGTGTGAGGTGCAGGGGGTGAGAGAGGGAAGTAGGTAGTGTGAGGTGCAGGGAGTGAGAGAGGGAAGCAGGCAGTGTGAGGTGCAGGGGGTGAGAGAGAGAAGTAGGCAGTGTGAGGTACTGGGGTGGGAGAGGGAAGTAGGCAGTGTGAGGTGCTGAGGTGGGAGAGGGAATTAGGCAGTGTGAGGTGCAGGGGGTGGGTGAGGGAAGCAGGTAGTGTGAGGTGCCGGGGTGAGAGAGGGAAGCAGGTAGTGTAAGGTGAGGGGGGTGGTTGAGGAAAGTAGACAGTGTGAGGTGCTGGGGGTGGGAGAGGGAAGCAGGCAGTGTGAGGTGCAGGGAGTGAGAGAGGGAAGCAGGCAGTGTAAGGAGCAGGGAGTGAGAGAGGGAAGTAGGCAGTGTGAGGTGCAGGGAGTGAGAGAGGGAACCAGGCTGTGTGAGGTGCAGGGGGTGAGAGAGGAAAGTAGGCAGTGTGAGGTGCACGGAGTGAGAGAAGCAGGCAGTGTGAAGTGCAGGGGGTGAGAGAGGGAATCAGGCAGTGTGAGGTGCAAGGGGTGAGAGAGGGAAGCAGGCAGTGTGAGGTGCAGGGGGTGAGAGAGAGAAGTAGGCAGTGTGAGGTACTGGGGTGGGAGAGGGAAGTAGGCAGTGTGAGGTGCTGAGGTGGGAGAGGGAAGTAGGCAGTGTGAGGTGCAGGGGGTGGGTGAGGGAAGCAGGTAGTGTGAGGTGCCGGGGTGAGAGAGGGAAGCAGGTAGTGTAAGGTGAGGGGGTGGTTGAGGAAAGAAGACAGTGTGAGGTGCTGGGGTGGGAGAGGGAAGTAGCTAGTGTGAGGTGCAGGTGGTGAGAGAGGGAAGTAGGCAGTGTGAGGTGCAGGGGGTGAGAGTGGGAAGCAGGCAGTGTGAGGTGCAGGGGGTGAGAGAGGGAATCAGGCAGTGTGAGGTGCAGGGAGTGAGAGAGGGAACCAGGCAGTGTGAGGTGCAGGGAGAGAGAGAGGGAACTAGGTAGTGTGAGGTGCAGGGGTGAGAGAGGGAAGTAGGCAGTGTGAGGTGCAGGTTGTGAGAAAGGGAAGTAGGTAGTGTGAGGTGCAGGGAGTGAGAGAGGGAAGCAGGCAGTGTGAGGTGCAGGGAGTGAGAGAGGGAAGTAGGCAGTGTGAGGTGCAGGGAGTGAGAGAGGGAACCAGGCTGTGTGAGGTGCAGGGGGTG
This sequence comes from Taudactylus pleione, assembly GCA_031769625.1. Classification (NCBI taxonomy): domain Eukaryota; kingdom Metazoa; phylum Chordata; class Amphibia; order Anura; family Myobatrachidae; genus Taudactylus; species Taudactylus pleione. Next base: position 2,389,893 of record JAUIMM010000016.1, on the reverse strand, counting down.
AGAGAGGAAAGTAGGCAGTGTGAGGTGCACGGAGTAAGAGAGGGAAGCAGGCAGTGTGAAGTGCAGGGGGTGAGAGAGGGAATCAGGCAGTGTGAGGTGCCGGTGTGAGTGAGGGAAGCAGGTAGTGTAAGGTGAGGGGGTGTTTGAGGAAAGTAGACAGTGTGAGGTGCTGGGGGTGGGAGAGGGAAGTAGCTAGTGTGAGGTGCAGGTGGTGAGAGAGGGAAGTATGTAGTGTGAGGTGCAGGGAGTGAGAGAGGGAAGCAGGCAGTGTAAGGTGCAGGGGGTGAGAGAGTGAATCAGGCAGTGTGAGGTGCAGGGGGTAAGAGAGGGAAGCAGGTAGTTTGAGGTGCAGGGGGTGAGAGAGGGAATCACACAGTGTGAGGTGCAGGGGGTGAGAAAGAGAAGTAGGTAGTGTGAGGTGCAAGGAGTGAAAGAGGGAAGTTGGTAGTGTGAGGTGGAGGGAGTGAGAGAAGGAAGCAGGCAGTGTGAGGTGCAGGGAGTGAGAAAGGGAAGTGGGTAGTGTGAGGTGCAGGGAGTGAGAGAGGGAAGCAGGCAGTGTGAGGTGCAGGGAGTGAGAAAGAGAAGTAGGTAGTGTGAGGTGCAAGGAGTGAAAGAGGGAAGTTGGTAGTGTGAGGTGGAGGGAGTGAGAGAAGGAAGCAGGCAGTGTGAGGTGCAGGGAGTGAGAAAGGGAAGTGGGTAGTGTGAGGTGCAGGGAGTGAGAGAGGGAAGCAGGCAGTGTGAGGTGCAGGGAGTGAGAGAGGGAAGTAGGTAGTGTGAGGTGCAGGGAGTGAGAGAGGGAAGCAGGCAGTGTGAGGTGCGGGGAGTGAGAGAGGGAAGTAGGTAGTGTGAGGTGCAGGGAGTGAGAGAGGGAAGTAGGTAGTGTGAGGTGGAGGGAGTGAGAGAGGGAAGCAGGTAGTGTGAGGTGCAGGGAGTGAGAGAGGGAAGCAGGCACTGTGAGGTGCAGGGAGTGAGAGAGGGAAGTAGGCAGTGTGAGGTGCAGGGAGTGAGAGAGGGAAGTAGGTAGTGTGAGGTGCAGGGAGTGAGAGAGGGAAGTAGGTAGTGTGAGGTGCAGGGAGTGAGAGAGGGAAGCAGGTAGTGTGAGGTGCAGGGGGTGAGAGAGGGAAGTATGTAGTGTGAGGTGCAGGGAGTGAGAGATGGAAGCAGGCAGTGTAAGGTGCAGGGGGTGAGAGAGTGAATCAGGCAGTGTGAGGTGCAGGGGGTAAGAGAGGGAAGCAGGTAGTTTGAGGTGCAGGGGGTGAGAGAGGGAATCACACAGTGTGAGGTGCAGGGGGTGAGAAAGAGAAGTAGGTAGTGTGAGGTGCAAGGAGTGAAAGAGGGAAGTTGGTAGTGTGAGGTGGAGGGAGTGAGAGAAGGAAGCAGGCAGTGTGAGGTGCAGGGAGTGAGAAAGGGAAGTGGGTAGTGTGAGGTGCAGGGAGTGAGAGAGGGAAGCAGGCAGTGTGAGGTGCAGGGAGTGAGAGAGGGAAGTAGGTAGTGTGAGGTGCAGGGAGTGAGAGAGGGAAGCAGGCAGTGTGAGGTGCGGGGAGTGAGAGAGGGAAGTAGGTAGTGTGAGGTGCAGGGAGTGAGAGAGGGAAGTAGGTAGTGTGAGGTGCAGGGAGTGAGAGAGGGAAGCAGGTAGTGTGAGGTGCAGGGAGTGAGAGAGGGAAGCAGGCAGTGTGAGGTGCAGGGAGTGAGAGAGGGAAGGAGGCAGTGTGAGGTGCAGGGAGTGAGAGAGGGAAGTAGGCAGTGTGAGGTGCAGGGAGTGAGAGAGGGAAGCAGGTAGTGTGAGGTGCAGGGAGTGAGAGAGGGAAGTAGGTAGTGTGAGGTGTAGGGAGTGAGAGAGGGAAGCAGGCAGTGTGAGGTGCAGGGAGAGAGAGAGGGAAGCAGGCAGTGTGAGGTGCAGCGGGTGAGAGAGGGAATCAGGCAGTGTGAGGTGCAGGGGGTGAGAGAGGGAAGCAGGTAGTGTGAGGTGCAGGGGGTGAGAGAGGGAATCAGACAGTGTGAGGTGCAGGGGGTAAGAGAGGGAAGCAGGTAGTTTGAGGTGCAGGGGGTGAGAGAGGGAATCACACAGTGTGAGGTGCAGGGGGTGAGAAAGAGAAGTAGGTAGTGTGAGGTGCAAGGAGTGAAAGAGGGAAGTTGGTAGTGTGAGGTGGAGGGAGTGAGAGAAGGAAGCAGGCAGTGTGAGGTGCAGGGAGTGAGAAAGGGAAGTGGGTAGTGTGAGGTGCAGGGAGTGAGAGAGGGAAGCAGGCAGTGTGAGGTGCAGGGAGTGAGAGAGGGAAGTAGGTAGTGTGAGGTGCAGGGAGTGAGAGAGGGAAGCAGGCAGTGTGAGGTGCGGGGAGTGAGAGAGGGAAGTAGGTAGTGTGAGGTGCAGGGAGTGAGAGAGGGAAGTAGGTAGTGTGAGGTGCAGGGAGTGAGAGAGGGAAGCAGGTAGTGTGAGGTGCAGGGAGTGAGAGAGGGAAGCAGGCAGTGTGAGGTGCAGGGAGTGAGAGAGGGAAGGAGGCAGTGTGAGGTGCAGGGAGTGAGAGAGGGAAGTAGGCAGTGTGAGGTGCAGGGAGTGAGAGAGGGAAGCAGGTAGTGTGAGGTGCAGGGAGTGAGAGAGGGAAGTAGGTAGTGTGAGGTGTAGGGAGTGAGAGAGGGAAGCAGGCAGTGTGAGGTGCAGGGAGAGAGAGAGGGAAGCAGGCAGTGTGAGGTGCAGCGGGTGAGAGAGGGAATCAGGCAGTGTGAGGTGCAGGGGGTGAGAGAGGGAAGCAGGTAGTGTGAGGTGCAGGGGGTGAGAGAGGGAATCAGACAGTGTGAGGTGCAGGGGGTGAGAAAGAGAAGAAGGCAGTGTGAGGTACTTGGGTGGGAGAGGGAAGCAGGCAGTGTGAAGTGCAGGGGGTGAGAGAGGGAATCAGGCAGTGTTAGGTGCAAGGGGTGAGAGAGGGAAGCAGGCAGTTTGAGGTGCTGGGGGTGAGAGAGAGAAGTAGGCAGTGTGAGGCACTGGGGTGGGAGAGGTAAGTAGGCCGTGTGAGGTGCTGGGGTGGGAGACGGAAGCAGGCAGTGTGAGGTGCAGGGGGTGGGTGAGGGAAGCAGGTAGTGTGAGGTGCCGGGGTGAGAGAGGGAAGCAGGGAGTGTAAGGGTGGGGGTGGTTGAGGAAAGTAGACAGTGTGAGGTGCAGGGGTGGGAGTGGGAACCAGACTGTGAGAGGTGCTTGGGTGGGAGAGGGAAGTAGGTAGTGTGAGGTGCAGGGAGTGAGAGAGGGAAGTAGGTAGTGTGAGGTGCAGGGAGTGAGAGAGGGAAGCAGGCAGTGTGAGGTGCAGGGAATGAGAGAGGGAAGTGGGTAGTGTGAGGTGCAGGGAGTGAGAGAGGGAGGCAGGCAGTGTGAGGTGCAGGGAGTGAGAGAGGGAAGCAGGTAGTGTAAGGTGAGGGGGTGGTTGAGGAAAGAAGACAGTGTGAGGTGCTGGGGTGGGAGAGGGAAGTAGCTAGTGTGAGGTGCAGGTGGTGAGAGAGGGAAGTAGGCAGTGTGAGGTGCAGGGGGTGAGAGTGGGAAGCAGGCAGTGTGAGGTGCAGGGGGTGAGAGAGGGAATCAGGCAGTGTGAGGTGCAGGGAGTGAGAGAGGGAACCAGGCAGTGTGAGGTGCAGGGAGAGAGAGAGGGAACTAGGTAGTGTGAGGTGCAGGGGTGAGAGAGGGAAGTAGGCAGTGTGAGGTGCAGGTTGTGAGAAAGGGAAGTAGGTAGTGTGAGGTGCAGGGAGTGAGAGAGGGAAGCAGGCAGTGTGAGGTGCAGGGAGTGAGAGAGGGAAGTAGGCAGTGTGAGGTGCAGGGAGTGAGAGAGGGAACCAGGCTGTGTGAGGTGCAGGGGGTGAGAGAGGAAAGTAGGCAGTGTGAGGTGCACGGAGTAAGAGAGGGAAGCAGGCAGTGTGAAGTGCAGGGGGTGAGAGAGGGAATCAGGCAGTGTGAGGTGCCGGTGTGAGTGAGGGAAGCAGGTAGTGTAAGGTGAGGGGGTGTTTGAGGAAAGTAGACAGTGTGAGGTGCTGGGGGTGGGAGAGGGAAGTAGCTAGTGTGAGGTGCAGGTGGTGAGAGAGGGAAGTAGGTAGTGTGAGGTGCAGGGGGTGGGAGTGGGAAGCAGGCAGTGTGAGGTGCAGGGGGTGAGAGAGGGAATCAGGCAGTGTGAGGTGCAGGGAGTGAGAGAGGGAACCAGGCAGTGTGAGGTGCAGGGAGTGAGAGAGGGAACTAGGTAGTGTGAGGTGCAGGGGGTGAGAGAGGGAAGTATGTAGTGTGAGGTGCAGGGAGTGAGAGAGGGAAGCAGGCAGTGTAAGGTGCAGGGGTGAGAGAGTGAATCAGGCAGTGTGAGGTGCAGGGGGTAAGAGAGGGAAGCAGGTAGTTTGAGGTGCAGGGGGTGAGAGAGGGAATCACACAGTGTGAGGTGCAGGGGGTGAGAAAGAGAAGTAGGTAGTGTGAGGTGCAAGGAGTGAAAGAGGGAAGTTGGTAGTGTGAGGTGGAGGGAGTGAGAGAAGGAAGCAGGCAGTGTGAGGTGCAGGGAGTGAGAAAGGGAAGTGGGTAGTGTGAGGTGCAGGGAGTGAGAGAGGGAAGCAGGCAGTGTGAGGTGCAGGGAGTGAGAGAGGGAAGTAGGTAGTGTGGGGTGCAGGGAGTGAGAGAGGGAAGCAGGCAGTGTGAGGTGCGGGGAGTGAGAGAGGGAAGTAGGTAGTGTGAGGTGCAGGGAGTGAGAGAGGGAAGTAGGTAGTGTGAGGTGCAGGGAGTGAGAGAGGGAAGCAGGTAGTGTGAGGTGCAGGGAGTGAGAGAGGGAAGCAGGCAGTGTGAGGTGCAGGGAGTGAGAGAGGGAAGTAGGCAGTGTGAGGTGCAGGGAGTGAGAGAGGGAAGTAGGTAGTGTGAGGTGCAGGGAGTGAGAGAGGGAAGTAGGTAGTGTGAGGTGCAGGGAGTGAGAGAGGGAAGCAGGTAGTGTGAGGTGCAGGGGGTGAGAGAGGGAAGTATGTAGTGTGAGGTGCAGGGAGTGAGAGAGTGAAGCAGGCAGTGTAAGGTGCAGGGGGTGAGAGAGTGAATCAGGCAGTGTGAGGTGCAGGGGGTAAGAGAGGGAAGCAGGTAGTTTGAGGTGCAGGGGGTGAGAGAGGAAATCACACAGTGTGAGGTGCAGGGGGTGAGAAAGAGAAGTAGGTAGTGTGAGGTGCAAGGAGTGAAAGAGGGAAGTTGGGAGTGTGAGGTGGAGGGAGTGAGAGAAGGAAGCAGGCAGTGTGAGGTGCAGGGAGTGAGAAAGGGAAGTGGGTAGTGTGAGGTGCAGGGAGTGAGAGAGGGAAGCAGGCAGTGTGAGGTGCAGGGAGTGAGAGAGGGAAGTAGGTAGTGTGAGGAGCAGGGAGTGAGAGAGGGAAGCAGGCAGTGTGAGGTGCGGGGAGTGAGAGAGGGAAGTAGGTAGTGTGAGGTGCAGGGAGTGAGAGAGGGAAGTAGGTAGTGTGAGGTGCAGGGAGTGAGAGAGGGAAGCAGGTAGTGTGAGGTGCAGGGAGTGAGAGAGGGAAGCAGGCAGTGTGAGGTGCAGGGAGTGAGAGAGGGAAGTAGGCAGTGTGAGGTGCAGGGAGTGAGAGAGGGAAGTAGGCAGTGTGAGGTGCAGGGAGTGAGAGAGGGAAGCAGGTAGTGTGAGGTGCAGGGAGTGAGAGAGGGAAGTAGGTAGTGTGAGGTGTAGGGAGTGAGAGAGGGAAGCAGGCAGTGTGAGGTGCAGGGAGAGAGAGAGAGGGAAGCAGGCAGTGTGAGGTGCAGCGGGTGAGAGAGGGAATCAGGCAGTGTGAGGTGCAGGGAGTGAGAGAGGGAAGTAGGCAGTGTGAGGTGCAGGGAGTGAGAGAGGGAAGTAGGCAGTGTGAGGTGCAGGGAGTGAGAGAGGGAAGCAGGTAGTGTGAGGTGCAGGGAGTGAGAGAGGGAAGTAGGTAGTGTGAGGTGTAGGGAGTGAGAGAGGGAAGCAGGCAGTGTGAGGTGCAGGGAGAGAGAGAGGGAAGCAGGCAGTGTGAGGTGCAGCGGGTGAGAGAGGGAATCAGGCAGTGTGAGGTGCAGGGGGTGAGAGAGGGAAGCAGGTAGTGTGAGGTGCAGGGGGTGAGAGAGGGAATCAGACAGTGTGAGGTGCAGGGGGTGAGAAAGAGAAGAAGGCAGTGTGAGGTACTTGGGTGGGAGAGGGAAGCAGGCAGTGTGAAGTGCAGGGGGTGAGAGCGGGAATCAGGCAGTGTTAGGTGCAAGGGGTGAGAGAGGGAAGCAGGCAGTTTGAGGTGCTGGGGGTGAGAGAGAGAAGTAGGCAGTGTGAGGCACTGGGGTGGGAGAGGTAAGTAGGCCGTGTGAGGTGCTGGGGTGGGAGACGGAAGCAGGCAGTGTGAGGTGCAGGGGGTGGGTGAGGGAAGCATGTAGTGTGAGGTGCCGGGGTGAGAGAGGGAAGCAGGGAGTGTAAGGGTGGGGGTGGTTGAGGAAAGTAGACAGTGTGAGGTGCAGGGGTGGGAGTGGGAACCAGACTGTGAGAGGTGCTTGGGTGGGAGAGGGAAGTAGGTAGTGTGAGGTGCAGGGAGTGAGAGAGGGAAGTAGGTAGTGTGAGGTGCAGGGAGTGAGAGAGGGAAGCAGGCAGTGTGAGGTGCAGGGAATGAGAGAGGGAAGTGGGTAGTGTGAGGTGCAGGGAGTGAGAGAGGGAGGCAGGCAGTGTGAGGTGCAGGGAGTGAGAGAGGGAAGCAGGTAGTGTAAGGTGAGGGGGTGGTTGAGGAAAGAAGACAGTGTGAGGTGCTGGGGTGGGAGAGGGAAGTAGCTAGTGTGAGGTGCAGGTGGTGAGAGAGGGAAGTAGGCAGTGTGAGGTGCAGGGGGTGAGAGTGGGAAGCAGGCAGTGTGAGGTGCAGGGGGTGAGAGAGGGAATCAGGCAGTGTGAGGTGCAGGGAGTGAGAGAGGGAACCAGGCAGTGTGAGGTGCAGGGAGAGAGAGAGGGAACTAGGTAGTGTGAGGTGCAGGGGTGAGAGAGGGAAGTAGGCAGTGTGAGGTGCAGGTTGTGAGAAAGGGAAGTAGGTAGTGTGAGGTGCAGGGAGTGAGAGAGGGAAGCAGGCAGTGTGAGGTGCAGGGAGTGAGAGAGGGAAGTAGGCAGTGTGAGGTGCAGGGAGTGAGAGAGGGAACCAGGCTGTGTGAGGTGCAGGGGGTGAGAGAGGAAAGTAGGCAGTGTGAGGTGCACGGAGTAAGAGAGGGAAGCAGGCAGTGTGAAGTGCAGGGGGTGAGAGAGGGAATCAGGCAGTGTGAGGTGCCGGTGTGAGTGAGGGAAGCAGGTAGTGTAAGGTGAGGGGGTGTTTGAGGAAAGTAGACAGTGTGAGGTGCTGGGGGTGGGAGAGGGAAGTAGCTAGTGTGAGGTGCAGGTGGTGAGAGAGGGAAGTAGGTAGTGTGAGGTGCAGGGGGTGGGAGTGGGAAGCAGGCAGTGTGAGGTGCAGGGGGTGAGAGAGGGAATCAGGCAGTGTGAGGTGCAGGGAGTGAGAGAGGGAACCAGGCAGTGTGAGGTGCAGGGAGTGAGAGAGGGAACTAGGTAGTGTGAGGTGCAGGGGGTGAGAGAGGGAAGTATGTAGTGTGAGGTGCAGGGAGTGAGAGAGGGAAGCAGGCAGTGTAAGGTGCAGGGGGTGAGAGAGTGAATCAGGCAGTGTGAGGTGCAGGGGGTAAGAGAGGGAAGCAGGTAGTTTGAGGTGCAGGGGGTGAGAGAGGGAATCACACAGTGTGAGGTGCAGGGGGTGAGAAAGAGAAGTAGGTAGTGTGAGGTGCAAGGAGTGAAAGAGGGAAGTTGGTAGTGTGAGGTGGAGGGAGTGAGAGAAGAAAGCAGGCAGTGTGAGGTGCAGGGAGTGAGAAAGGGAAGTGGGTAGTGTGAGGTGCAGGGAGTGAGAGAGGGAAGCAGGCAGTGTGAGGTGCAGGGAGTGAGAGAGGGAAGTAGGTAGTGTGGGGTGCAGGGAGTGAGAGAGGGAAGCAGGCAGTGTGAGGTGCGGGGAGTGAGAGAGGGAAGTAGGTAGTGTGAGGTGCAGGGAGTGAGAGAGGGAAGTAGGTAGTGTGAGGTGCAGGGAGTGAGAGAGGGAAGCAGGTAGTGTGAGGTGCAGGGAGTGAGAGAGGGAAGCAGGCAGTGTGAGGTGCAGGGAGTGAGAGAGGGAAGTAGGCAGTGTGAGGTGCAGGGAGTGAGAGAGGGAAGTAGGTAGTGTGAGGTGCAGGGAGTGAGAGAGGGAAGTAGGTAGTGTGAGGTGCAGGGAGTGAGAGAGGGAAGCAGGTAGTGTGAGGTGCAGGGGGTGAGAGAGGGAAGTATGTAGTGTGAGGTGCAGGGAGTGAGAGAGGGAAGCAGGCAGTGTAAGGTGCAGGGGCTGAGAGAGTGAATCACACAGTGTGAGGTGCAGGGGGTAAGAGAGGGAAGCAGGTAGCTTGAGGTGCAGGGGGTGAGAGAGGGAATCACACAGTGTGAGGTGCAGGGGGTGAGAAAGAGAAGTAGGTAGTGTGAGGTGCAAGGAGTGAAAGAGGGAAGTTGGTAGTGTGAGGTGGAGGGAGTGAGAGAAGGAAGCAGGCAGTGTGAGGTGCAGGGAGTGAGAAAGGGAAGTGGGTAGTGTGAGGTGCAGGGAGTGAGAGAGGGAAGCAGGCAGTGTGAGGTGCAGGGAGTGAGAGAGGGAAGTAGGTAGTGTGAGGTGCAGGGAGTGAGAGAGGGAAGCAGGCAGTGTGAGGTGCGGGGAGTGAGAGAGGGAAGTAGGTAGTGTGAGGTGCAGGGAGTGAGAGAGGGAAGTAGGTAGTGTGAGGTGCAGGGAGTGAGAGAGGGAAGCAGGTAGTGTGAGGTGCAGGGAGTGAGAGAGGGAAGCAGGCAGTGTGAGGTGCAGGGTGTGAGAGAGGGAAGCAGGTAGTGTGAGGTGCAGGGGGTGAGAGAGGGAATCAGACAGTGTGAGGTGCAGGGGGTGAGAAAGAGAAGAAGGCAGTGTGAGGTACTTGGGTGGGAGAGGGAAGCAGGCAGTGTGAAGTGCAGGGGGTGAGAGAGGGAATCAGGCAGTGTTAGGTGCAAGGGGTGAGAGAGGGAAGCAGGCAGTTTGAGGTGCTGGGGGTGAGAGAGAGAAGTAGGCAGTGTGAGGCACTGGGGTGGGAGAGGTAAGTAGGCCGTGTGAGGTGCTGGGGTGGGAGACGGAAGCAGGCAGTGTGAGGTGCAGGGGGTGGGTGAGGGAAGCAGGTAGTGTGAGGTGCCGGGGTGAGAGAGGGAAGCAGGGAGTGTAAGGGTGGGGGTGGTTGAGGAAAGTAGACAGTGTGAGGTGCAGGGGTGGGAGTGGGAACCAGACTGTGAGAGGTGCTTGGGTGGGAGAGGGAAGTAGGTAGTGTGAGGTGCAGGGAGTGAGAGAGGGAAGTAGGTAGTGTGAGGTGCAGGGAGTGAGAGAGGGAAGCAGGCAGTGTGAGGTGCAGGGAATGAGAGAGGGAAGTGGTAGTGTGAGGTGCAGGGAGTGAGAGAGGGAGGCAGGCAGTGTGAGGTGCAGGGAGTGAGAGAGGGAAGCAGGTAGTGTGAGGTGCAGGGAGTGAGAGAGGGAAGCAGGCAGTGTGAGGTGCAGGGAGTGAGAGAGGGAAGTAGGTAGTGTGAGGTGCAGGGAGTGAGAAAGGGAAGCAGGCAGTGTGAGGTGCAGGGGGAGAGAGAGGGAAGTAGGTAGTGTGAGGTGCAGGGAGTGAGAGAGGAAACCAGGTATTGTGAGGTGCAGGGAGTGAGAGAGGGAAGAAGGCAGTGTGAGGTGCAGGGAGTGAGAGAGGGAAGCAGGCAGTGTGAGGTGCAGGAAGTGAGAGAGGGAAGCAGGTAGTGTGAGTTGCAGGGGTTGAGAGAGGGAAGCAGGTAGTGTGAGGTGCAGTGAGTGAGAGAGCGAAGCAGGCAGTGTGAGGTGCAAGGGGGGGTGAGGGAAGCAGGTAGTGTGAGGTGCCGGGGTGAGAGAGGAAAGCAGGTAGTGTAAGGTGAAGGGGTGGTTTAGGAAAGTAGACAGTGTGAGGTGCTGGGGGTGGGAGAGGGAAGTAGCTAGTGTGAGGTGCAGGGGGTGAGAGAGTGAAGTAGGTTGTGTGAGGTGCAAGGCATGAGAGAGGGAAGTAGGCAGTGTGAGGTGCAGGGAGTGAGAGAGGGAAGCAGGCAGTGTGAGGTGCAGGGAATGAGAGAGGGAAGTGGGTAGTGTGAGGTGCAGGGAGTGAGAGAGGGAGGCAGGCAGTGTGAGGTGCAGGGAGTGAGAGAGGGAAGCAGGTAGTGTTAGGTGCAGGGAGTGAGAGAGGGAAGCAGGCAGTGTGAGGTGCAGGGAGTGAGAGAGGGAAGTAGGTAGTGTGAGGTGCAGGGAGTGAGAAAGGGTAGCAGGCAGTGTGAGGTGCAGGGGGAGAGAGAGGGAAGTAGGTAGTGTGAGGTGCAGGGAGTGAGAGAGGAAACCAGGTATTGTGAGGTGCAGGGAGTGAGAGAGGGAAGAAGGCAGTGTGAGGTGCAGGGAGTGAGAGAGGGAAGCAGGCAGTGTGAGGTGCAGGAAGTGAGAGAGGGAAGCAGGTAGTGTGAGTTGCAGGGGTTGAGAGAGGGAAGCAGGTAGTGTGAGGTGCAGTGAGTGAGAGAGCGAAGCAGGCAGTGTGAGGTGCAAGGGGGGGTGAGGGAAGCAGGTAGTGTGAGGTGCCGGGGTGAGAGAGGAAAGCAGGTAGTGTAAGGTGAAGGGGTGGTTTAGGAAAGTAGACAGTGTGAGGTGCTGGGGGTGGGAGAGGGAAGTAGCTAGTGTGAGGTGCAGGGGGTGAGAGAGTGAAGTAGGTTGTGTGAGGTGCAAGGCATGAGAGAGGGAAGTAGGCAGTGTGAGGTGCAGGGGGTGAGAGAGGGAATCAGGCAGTGTGAGGTGCAGGGAGTTAGAGAGGGAAGCAGGCAGTGTGAGGTGCTGGGAGTGAGAGAGGGAAGCATGCAGTGTGAGGTGCAGGGAGTGAGAGAGGGAAGTAGGTAGTGTTAGGTGCGGGGGGTGAGAGAGGGAATCAGCCAGTGTGAGGTGTAGGGGGTGTGAGAGAGAAGTAGGCAGTGTGAGGTACTGGGGTGGGAGAGGGAAGTAGCTAGTGTGAGGTGCAGGGAGTGAGAGTGGGAACCAGGCAGTGTGAGGTGCAAGGGGTTAGATAGGGAAGCAGGTAGTGTGAGGTGCAGGGAGTGAGAGAGGGAAGCAGGCAGTGTGAGGTGCAGGGGGTGGGTGAGGGAAGTAGGTAGTGTGAGGTGCAGGGGGTGAGAGAGGGAATCAGGCAGTGTGAGGTACAGGGGATGAGAGAGAAAAGCAGGCAGTGTGAGGTGCAGGGGTGGGAAAGGGAAGCAGACTGTGTGAGGTGCTGGGGGTGGGAGAGGGAAGAAGGTAGTGTGAGGTGCAGGGAGTGAGAGAGGGAAGTAGGTAGTGTGAGGTGCAGGGAGTGAGAGAGGGAAGCAGGCAGTGTGAGGTGCAGGGGGTGAGAGAGGGAAGTAGGTAGTGTGAGGTGCAGGGAGTGAGAGAGGGAACCTGGCATTGTGAGGTGCAGGGAGTGAGAGAGGGAAGCAGGCAGTGTGAGGTGCAGGGAGTGAGAGAGGGAAGCAGGCAGTGTGAGGTGCAGGGAGTGAGAGAGGAAAGCAGGTAGTGTGAGGTGCAGGGGGTGAGAGAGGGAAGCAGGTAGTGTGAGGTGCAGGGAGGGAGAGAGGGAAGCAGGCAGTGTGAGGTGCAGGGGGTGGGTGAGGGAAGCAGGTAGTGTGAGGTGCCGGGGTGAGAGAGGGAAGCAGGTAATGTAAGGTGAGGGGGTGGTTGAGGAAAGTAGACAGTGTGAAGTGCTGGGGGTGGTAGAGGGAAGTAGCTAGTATGAGGTGCAGAGGGTGAGAGAGGGAAGGAGGTAGTATGAGGGGCAGGGAGTGAGAGAGGGAAGCCGGCATTGTGAGGTGCAGGTGGTGAGAGAGGGAAACAGGCAGTGTGAGGTGCAGGTTGGTGAGAGAGGGAAGCAGGCAGTGTGAGGTGCAGGGGGTGAGAGAGGTAATCAGGCCGTGTGAGGTGCAGGGGGTGAGAGAGAGAAGTAGGCAGTGTGAGGTACTGGGGTGGGAGAGGGAAGTAGGTAGTGTGAGGTGCAGGGAGTGAGAGAGGGAAGCAGGTAGTGTGAGGTGCAGGGGGTGAGAGAGGGATGCAGGCAGTGTGAGGTGCAGGGGGTGGGTGAGGGAAGCAGGTAGTGTGAGGTGATGGGCTGAGAGAGGGAAGCAGGTAGTGTAAGGTGAGGGGGTAGTTGAGGAAAGTAGACAGTGTGAGGTGCTGGGGGTGGGAGAGGGAAGTAGCTAGTGTGAGGTGCAGGGGGTGAGAGAGTGAAGTAGGTTGTGTGAGGTGCAGGGCGTGAGAGAGGGAAGTAGGCAGTGTGAGGTGCAGGGGGTGAGAGAGGGAATCAGGCATTGTGAGGTACAGGGAGTTAGAGAGGGAAGCAAGCAGTGTGAGGTGCAGGGAGTGAGAGAGGGAAGCATGCAGTGTGAGGTGCAGGGAGTGAGAGAGGGAAGTAGGTAGTGTTAGGTGCGGGGGGTGAGAGAGGGAATCAGCCAGTGTGAGGTGCAGGGGGTGTGAGAGAGAAGTAGGCAGTGTGAGGTACTGGGGTGGGAGAGGGAAGTAGGTTGTGTGAGGTGCAAGGAGTGAGAGAGGGAAGAAGGTAGTGTTAGCTGCAGGGGGTGAGAGAGGGAATCAGGCAGCGTGAGGTGCTGGGGGTGTGAGAGAGAAGTAGACAGTGTGAGGTGCTGGGGGTGGGAGAGGGAAGTAGCTAGTGTGAGGTGCAGGGAGTTAGAGTGGGAACCAGGCAGAGTGAGGTGCAAGGGGTTAGATAGGGAAGCAGGTAGTGTGAGGTGCAGGGAGTGAGAGAGGGAAGCAGGCAGTGTGAGGTGCAGGGGGTGGGTGAGGGAAGTAGGTAGTGTGAGGTGCAGGGGGTGAGAGAGGGAATCAGGCAGTGTGAGGTACAGGGGATGAGAGAGAAAAGCAGGCAGTGTGAGGTGCAGGGGTGGGAAAGGGAAGCAGACTGTGTGAGGTGCTGGGGGTGGGAGAGGGAAGAAGGTAGTGTGAGGTGCAGGGAGTGAGAAAGGGAAGTAGGTAGTGTGAGGTGCAGGGAGTGAGAGAGGGAAGCAGGCAGTGTGAGGTGCAGGGGGTGAGAGAGGGATGTAGGTAGTGTGAGGTGCAGGGAGTGAGAGAGGGAACCTGGCATTGTGAGGTGCAGGGAGTGAGAGAGGGAAGCAGGCAGTGTGAGGTGCAGGGAGTGAGAGAGGAAAGCAGGTAGTGTGAGGTGCAGGGGATGAGAGAGGGAAGCAGGTAGTGTGAGGTGCAGGGAGTGAGAGAGGGAAGCAGGCAGTGTGAGGCGCAGGGGGTGGGTGAGGGAAGCAGGTAGTGTGAGGTGCCGGGGTGAGAGAGGGAACCAGGTAATGTAAGGTGAGGGGGTGGTTGAGGAAAGTAGACAGTGTGAAGTGCTGGGGGTGGTAGAGGGAAGTAGCTAGTATGAGGTGCAGAGGGTGAGAGAGGGAAGGAGGTAGTGTGAGGTGCAGGGAGTGAGAGAGGGAAGCCGGCATTGTGAGGTGCAGGTGGTGAGAGAGGGAAACAGGCAGTGTGAGGTGCAGGGGGTGAGAGAGCGAAGCAGGCAGTGTGAGGTGCAGGGGGTGAGAGAGGGAATCAGGCAGTGTGAGGTGCAGGGGGTGAGAGAGAGAAGTAGGCAGTGTGAGGTACTGGGGTGGGAGAGGGAAGTAGGTAGTGTGAGGTGCAGGGAGTGAGAGAGGGAAGCAGGTAGTGTGAGGTGCAGGGGGTGAGAAAGGGAAGCAGGCAGTGTGAGGTGCAGGGGGTGGGTGAGGGAAGCAGGTAGTGTGAGGTGATGGGGTGAGAGAGGGAAGCAGGTAATGTAAGGTGAGGGGGTGGTTGAGGAAAGTAGACAGTGTGTGGTGCTGGGGTTGGGAGAGGGAAGTAGCTAGTGTGAGGTGCAGGGAGTAAGAGAGGGAAGCAGGTAGTGTGAGGTGGAGGGGGTGAGAGAGGGAATCAGGTAATGTGAGGTGCAGGGAGTGAGAGAGGGAAGCAGGCAGTGTGAGGTGCAGGGTGTGGGTGATGGAAGCAGGTAGTGTGAGGTGCCGGGGTGAGAGAGGGAAGCAGGTAGTGTAAGGTGAGGGGGTGGTGGAGGAAAGTAGACAGTGTGAGGTGCTGGGGGTGGGAGAGGGAAGTAGCTAGTGTGAGGTGCAGAGGGTGAGAGAGGGAAGTAGGTAGTGTGAGGTGCAGGGGTTGAGAGAGGGAAGCAGGCAGTGTGAGTTGCAGGGGGTGAGAGAGGGAATCAGGCAGTGTGAGGTGCAGGGAGTGAGAGAGGGAAGCAGGCAGTGTGAGGTGCAGGGAGTGAGAGAGGGAACCAGTCAGTGTGAGGTGCAAGGGGGGAGAATGGGAAGTAGGTAGTGTGAGGTGTAGGGAGTGAGAGAGGGAAGCAGGCAGTGTGAGGTGCAGGGGGTGATTGCGGGAATCAGGCAGTGTGAGGTGCAGGGGGTGAGAGAGGGAATCAGACAGTGTGAGGTGCAGGGAGTGAGAGAGGGAATCAGGCAGTGTGAGGTGCAGGGAGTGAGAGAGAGAAGTAGGCAGTGTGAGGTACTGGGGTGGGAGATTGAAGTAGGTAGTGTGAGGTGCAGGGAGTGAGAGAGGGAAGTAGGTAGTGTGAGGTGCAGGGGGTGAGAGAGGGAATCAGGTAGTGTGAGGTGCAGGGTGTGAGAGAGAGAAGTAGGTAGTGTGAGGTACTGGGGTGGGAGAGGGATGTAGGTAGTGTGAGGTGCAGGGAGTGAGAGAGGGAAGCAGGTAGTGTGAGGTGCAGGGGGTGAGAGAGGGAAGCAGGCAGTGTGGGGTGCAGGGGGTGGGTGAGGGAAGCAGGTAGTGTGAGGTGCCGGGGTGAGAGAGGGAAGCAGGTAGTGTAAGGTGAGGGGGTGGTTGAGGAAATAGACAGTGTGAGGTGCAGGGGGTGAGAGAGGGAAGTAGGCAGTGTGAGGTGTAGGGGGTGAGAGAGGGAATCAGGCAGTGTGAGGTGCAGGGGGTGAGAGAGGGAAGCAGGTAGTGTGAGGTGCAGGGGGTGAGAGAGGGAATCAGGCAGTGTGAGGTACAGGGGATGAGAGAGAAAAGCAGGCAGTGTGAGGTGCAGGGGTGGGAAAGGAAACAGACTGTGTGAGGTGCTGGGCGTGAGAGAGGGAAGTAGGTAATGTGAGGTGCAGGGAGTGAGAGAGGGAAGTAGGTAGTGTGAGGTGCAGGGAGTGAGAGAGGGAAGCAGGCAGTGTGAGGTGCAGGGAGTTAGAGAGGGAAGTAGGTAGTGTGAGGTGCAGGGAGTGAGAGAGGGAAGCAGGCAGTGTGAAGTGCAGGGAGTGAGAGAGTGAAGCAGGCAGTGTGAGGTGCAGGGGGTGAGAGAGGGAAGCAGGCAGTGTGAGGTGCAGGGGGTGAGAGAGGGAAGTAGGTAGTGTGAGGTGCAGGGGGTGAGATAGGGAAGTAGGTAGTGTGAGGTGGAGGGAGTGAGAGAGGGAAGCAGGCAGTGTGAGGTGCAGGGAGTGTAAGGTGAGGGGGTGGCGGAGGAAAGTAGACAGTGTGAGGTGCTGGGGTGGGAGAGGGAAGTAGCTAGTGTGAGGTGCAGGGGGTGAGAGAGGGAAGTAGGTAGTGTGAGGTGCAGGGTGTGAGAGAGGGAAGCAGGCAGTGTGAGGTGCAGGGGGTGAGAGAGGGAATCAGGCAGTGTGAGGTGCAGGGGGTGAGAGAGGGAATCAGGCAGTGTGAGGTGCAGGGAGTGAGAGAGGGAATCAGGCAGTGTGAGGTGCAGGGGGTGAGAGAGAGATGTAGGCAGTGTGAGGTACTGGGGTGGGAAAGGGAAGTAGGTAGTGTGAGGTGCAGGGAGTGAGAGAGGGAAGTAGGTAGTGTGAGGTGCAGGGGGTGAGAGAGGGAATCAGGCAGTGTGAGGTGCAGGGTGTGAGAGAGAGAAGTAGGTAGTGTGAGGTACTGGGATGGGAGAGGGAAGTAGGTTGTTTGAGGTGCAGGGAGTGAGAGAGGGAAGCAGGTAGTGTGAGGTGCAGGGGGTGAGAAAGGGAAGCAGGTAGTGTGAGTTGCCGGGGTGAGAGAGGGAAGCAGGTAGTGTAAGGTGAGGGGGTGGTTGAGGAAATAGACAGTGTGAGGTGCAGGGGGTGAGAGAGGGAAGCAGGCAGTGTGAGGTGCAGGGGGTGAGAGAGGGAATCAGGCAGTGTGAGGTGCAGGGGGTGAGAGAGGGAAGCAGGTAGTGTGAGGTGCAGGGGGTGAGAGAGGGAATCAGGCAGTGTGAGGTACAGGGGATGAGAGAGAAAAGCAGGCAGTGTGAGGTGCAGGGGTGGGAAAGGAAACAGACTGTGTGAGGTGCTGGGCGTGAGAGAGGGAAGTAGGTAATGTGAGGTGCAGGGAGTGGGAGAGGGAAGTAGGTAGTGTGAGGTGCAGGGAGTGAGAGAGGGAAGCAGGCAGTGTGAGGTGGAGGGAGTGAGAGAGGGAAGCAGGCAGTGTGAGGTGCAGGGGGTGAGAGAGGGAAGCAGGCAGTGTGAGGTGCAGGGGGTGAGAGAGGGAAGTAGGTAGTGTGAGGTGCAGGGGGTGAGAGAGGGAAGTAGGTAGTGTGAGGTGCAGGGAGTGAGAGAGGGAAGCAGGCAGTGTGAGGTGCAGGGAGTGTAAGGTGAGGGGGTGGCGGAGGAAAGTAGACAGTGTGAGTTGCTGGGGTGGGAGAGGGAAGTAGCTAGTGTGAGGTGCAGGGGGTGAGAGAGGGAAGTAGGTAGTGTGAGGTGCAGGGTGTGAGAGAAGGTATCAGGCAGTGTGAGGTGCAGGGGATGAGAGAGAAAAGCAGGCAGTGTGATTTGCAGGGGTGGGAAAGGGAAGCAGACTGTGTGAGGTGCTGGGGGTGGGAGAGGGAAGTAGGCAGTGTAAATTGCAGGGGTTAAGAGGGAAACAGAGGCTGAATCTCAGTATAAAAATCCCTAAAGCTTGGGGAGAGGGGGGGGGGGGTAATTAACTAAAATGTTCATATCCTCACTTCAAAATTCCCACTTCGAGCACTAACCAGAGGTATATTTCCTTGGACAAGGTGGCATATGCATAGTCTTTTATTGGATCTACTAAATCACAGTCCAACTTCTCTATATCGTGTCATCAGATTTACAAATATCAAAAGGAAATCCCTTGGAATGTTGCAGGTAGTAAAGCTAAAAAACATGGCATTTCCCTCTCAATATAAGAATGAATTAGCTCCCCACGGACCCTGGATCTCATCTAACTAAATAATTAATATTAAAAATATATCAATTAATCAATTATTAGCTCTTTTGAACGTTCTTTAAGTTATCTTCCAGCAACCCAGGAATTAGTGGAATGCTATGCATTCTCAAAGAACTCAGTACAATTTTAGGAATTCAATTTACCATCTAAGGGCCTCATTTACTAACGAGTTTAATCACCAAAACGAGTGATTCATTTTACTGTGTATGATAAATGATGCTCCAGCCAATCAGCTCCCAACTGTCATCTGTTAGAAAAATGACAGTTGGGAGCTGATTGGCTGGAGCACCATTTATCATACACAGTAAAATGAATCACTAGTTTTGGTGATAAAACTCGTTAGTAAATGGGGGCCTTAATGTTATGATCAACAAGTATTGTCAAATCTAATTTTCTTCTTGTCCATATAAAGCCATGGCAACAAGTGGTCAGATATTAGCTTAGTATGCCATTACCATACAGCCACAGGGCTGGGAAATAAGTTTCCTCCTAGCCTATAATGATAGATTTAACAAAGAGATGTCACTCAGAGCAAAACACAGTGATTTTAAGCAATTTTCAAAAGAAGATATGAACCTTCAATTCACATTTTTTCATATTTCATGACTTTGGATATTGGGTTGTCAATTTAAATTCAAATACATAAGCTGCATACACACACAACGATTTTTTATACGATTATTGTTAAACGATATCGTTTAACGATAATCGTTTTAAAAAAATCGTTCACTTTCTGAGTCAAATGATGAACGATTATCGTTCATGCGCGTTCACGTTTGTAGTTTGTAGTTCAGTCAGACTTGTCAACTGAACGATTTTCATTAAGGGAATATGCAAAAATCGTTTGTAGTTCATAAAAATCGTTCATTACACTTTAAAAAATCTGACAGATAATCCGACAGAAAATCGTTCATAAAAATCGTTCATAAAATCGTTGGTAACAAAATCGTTGTGTGTGTATGCAGCTATAAGTGTATGAATTGCGACTGATATAGTAATCATGTGTACTCTGGAATAAAGTTTAATAATGCCATAAAAATGTTTACATTTTTTTTTATATGAATATGTGCAGGTGGTTATGTGAGGGGTTATGTATGTGTTAGGTATCAGTGGAAAGTTATTGGAAGGTTTAGACTATTTTTTGACCAACACATATTTATGCCTCAACATTAGCATACACTGCCTTTTTATTACTTGTACAGGGGGAAATGTATATACCATTGGGATAAAATGGCATTTTGGCAGATATAGGCACTTGATCAAACTGAAAGACTGTCCATTATTTTGACTCTTTTTGGTTTATGACTTAGGGCCTGAGTCAGACCCACTCGCGAGCGGCTGTCCGCTCGCAAGTGGGTCGATGTTCTGCACTGAGCATGCGCATGACGGAGGGAGCTCCGTCGTGCGCATGCGCCAGACGCGATGAGCGAAGGAAAGTCCTTCGCTCATTGTGTCTGATCAAAGGGGGCGTG
The DNA here is from genome assembly GCA_031769625.1 of Taudactylus pleione. NCBI lineage: Eukaryota > Metazoa > Chordata > Amphibia > Anura > Myobatrachidae > Taudactylus > Taudactylus pleione. The sequence continues at coordinate 2,371,210 of JAUIMM010000016.1, read as the reverse complement.
CTGTCGATGTTGATTGACAGCATGCCCCCTTTGGTAGGCGTGCCGGGGGCGTGCCTCCCTGACGGGGGCGTTCCCATGGGAACGCCTCCCGTCAGAAGCCGGCCCACTGACATCACTAGTGATGTCAGTGGGAGTGATTTTGGCTCTGATAGAGCCAAAATCACTCCGGAGCTTGCGGTTGAAAACCTCAACCGCAGGCTCCGGCTCGCAGTTTCGATGGTCACGATGGTCACGACCATCGCGGCCATCAAACTGCACGCTCATATAGCCTGTGGGTGGTGACCCACAGCTATACGAGCGTCCAGGAGGACGCTCCATTTTCATGGAGGGCGGCCCTCATTCAGAGCGTGCGCTCTGCTCAGAGCGTACGGCTCTGAATGAGGGCCTTAATCTGCACTTTTTATTATTAAAACTCATGCCCTGTACCTTGTTAAATCTAAATTATTATATGTTTTGTTCTTGTTACTCTAACAACCTATAACCTTTTACGAAAATAATCATTGCTTTTCCATGTTATGAACTGTGTTAACCATTTAATGCTGGTGTGTTAACTGTTGTGTAACAAAGAGCATAGTGTGTATCAGTGGGTACATTTGTGTAAATAAGTGATTAGGAGTGCCCATTGTCAGTATGTGGTGGCACAAAATGGTGTGTATGGGTCTAAAAGAACTGTTTTGGGGTTGATTCAACCAATCTGTAACCTGTGTGAAAGGTTGAGTGCTGAGTCCTGTGTAACCCCTTACAGGAAAAAGCATTTCACAGATACAGTGAGTGTCAATAGCTGTTCATTGGTGGAAAAAAGATAGAAAATGGGGATTTTTCATTTACTGTAAGCTTCTGTGTCTCTGTTGAGCTGACTAAGGAGTTTACCCAATCATTACAACTGTCATGGAGTATTTCAACAAAATGAAGGATAATTACTCTTGTACATGTTTTAATTGCATAATGAATACATTATGGAAGGTCACAGTGGCCTGGATGGGATGCAGGAGGCGAGCTGCCATCTGGAGGTGATCTGGAGCCACACTGCAACGTACCCCAGAACTGTCACTTGGCCAACGTTGATGTAGTTGCTCCTCCTCTGCCCCCAGATGGCCGGCGACTGCCAAACTGCTCGGAGGAGAGAAGAGGTGGGGAAGAGGAAAGGGGTAGGCATGGGCAACAGCAGTGCTGCTTTATCTATTGACAGAGTGGCCCCACTGGGGCCCTCCAACAAGCCCAGGCCTGGGTAAACAGTACTCACCAACCCCCCATCACTACTGTATGAAGTGGTGGCAACAGCAGCAGTAGGGTGAAGTTTATGGCAGCGGGACTGTGTCTATGTGCCAGCTGGAAAAGTTTCTGACCACCTCCTCTGTGTTCCAGTTCAGGGGAGATACTGACAGCAGTGCTGCATGGCGTATGAGAAAGGTGGACCCAACTGAAAAGTGTTTTTACCAGTCTTCATAAACAATTTCAGATGCAGCCCATCATACCTGTACTTGATAAGTGGGATTTAGACAGTGTAGAGATTACCACTGCTGCAACAGATTTAGGGGCCCATTTATCAATGAGTTTTATCATATGCAACAAGTTTTAAAACTCATTGTGTATGATGATGGTGCTCCAGTCAATCAGCTCCTAACTTTCACCGGTTTGAAAATGACAGTTGGGAGCTGATTGGCTTGAGCACCATTTATCATATGCAATGTGTTTTAAAACTCGTTGCGTATGATAAAACTCATTGATAAATGGGCCCCTCAATAAGAGTAGAGTCAGATATTTGTATTACTTCACCACAACTAGTAGGGTACTGAATACCAAGGCTGTATAGTAGTGAAGGAGATACCTGAAAATGTACTTTAATAAGGCAATCACTGTGAGGTGACAGTTGGTTGGCAAAGATTTCTCTCTAGTATAATTGCTATAAAGGGATACAAGTTGACGACTATAATGAAAGTGTTCCAAAGTGTAATCTTCAGTTGAAACACACCACAGTGAGTTAACAAGATGGACTTGCAACAAATAAGAGAAACAATTATATCTGCACCATCAAAGTAACAACAATACTAATACAGCAAGGATATTAAGTAACTATAGCCTAGACTGCAGTCTAAAGCTGGGTACACATTAGACGATGTGTACCCAGCATGATCTCATCAGCGATGGGACCCGGCAGGGGGTGCTGGCATCGGCAAATGTATACACACTTGCTGATGCCGGCAGCGTCAGTGTGGGGGGTAGCAAGGGCCATGCTGCATTCGGCAGCATGGCATCGCTAGCCACATTCTCAGATTTTTCTGCATGTACAAAAGATCTGAGGTTGCGACAGATGACCCGTGGAAGCGCTTGTTGGAATCGGCATCGTGCATACACACTGGACAATATGAACGATTTGTCGTTCCAATGCGTCGGAATCAGCCAAATCGCTCAAGCTATAGTCTAGTGTGTAGGGGCCTTTAGAATCATAATTCCTCTGGAAAGACATTTCTATAGTGGCTATATGTCAGTTGGGAGCAATAGTGAATTGCTCTGGTAAATAAGTATCCAATGCTGCAACTGTCTGGCTCCCAATGATGAATAGGACTCTTATTTGCATACAATTGCAAGTATATGTGTGAGCTATCCACCACTTACAATGTTCATCTACTAATAGCAGGGGCATATTAAGAGAGGAAGAGACCAGTGTGCAGTCTCTGTCCGGGGCCCCGTCCTCTCTCTCCGACGGCTGGCAGCGAGTGTAGTGCCGCCTGCATCAGTAGACTCCGGGCACTAGTCTGTGTTCAGAGTCTACTGTGCATGGGCAGGTCATTGTGAAAATGGCACGGCCGCCATTTCCCGGCGATTTGTACAGGGCTGCAATACCCAACACGGGACTTCGGAGAGGTAAGTATTAGAAAATATGGGTGCAGGGTGTGTAGTGTGGGCCCCCCTGGAACCATGACCCATGTCCATGTGCACCACACACCCTGCACCCATTAAAAATATGCCCCTGCTTAATAGGATGATGCTTACTCTAATCAGTAAGAGAACCAACATCTGGGGAAATATAAAAGAAAAATAATAAGAAAGTTAATATATTTCATGGGAAAACAAGATTTATTAATTTATTCTCTATATCCATGAGTATCTCTATTTTCATTTTAGAAGACCATTGAATATATATATATACAGTATATACTAGTAAATAAATGGACCCGGCACCTGCTGAGTCACCTCAGTGGCTCCGCCCCCACAACCGCTGCTCTACTCACATCCCGTTATACTTGCACCCCTGTTCCCGGTCCTCTTCTCTCCCAGCGCACGCGTTCACATCAAACCTAATGACCTAATTTATATCAGGCTCCAATTTTATATTAGATATTCTGTATACTGTACATATAATAAATATATAATTTTAGCATCACTATAGTTTACCTGACAAAGGGACCTTACAGCCTTTAAATACATTTCAATATATAAAGCCAATATAAATAAGTCATGTTTAATCCTTCCACTGCTGAGTGTTTTCTCACCCCTCTGCTGATTAAATTTGTTGGCACTTGTCACATTACATCATTAATATCACTCATGAAATTATAGCTTGTTTTTTTCAGAAGACTCATTGCAGCATATTTAACCAAAGTGGCCAAAAAAAAATGTATATATTTTTTATTGAGATGTCTATAAAGTGAACCAAATGCAAACATGATTCTTTTTTAAATTATTTTTATAAACAGCACAAAGACATACATTGTGGTTCCTGTTTTAACATTAACCCACCTTTTCAAAATAGCAAACAGCAGGCTTCTGCTTGTAGATTTGCACCAAAACAAAATTGTACTTGAAAAGGATCATGTCAAATGCTCCCAAAATGTGGGCCTCAAGGTATCCAACAGTTCAGGTTTTAGAGATATCCATGGTTAAGTACAGGTGGTTAAATCAAAATGAATGCTGTACTAATTAAGTCATCTGTAGTCAAACAACGATATCCCTAAAACATCCCTAAAACATTGACTGTTAAGCTGGCCATACACTAGACCAACTTTCATCCAACCAGCCAACTAGTTGATTGGTTGGAATGAAAATCTGGTAATGTATGGGAGTAACTGATGATCAGCAATTTGCTCCTAAATGCCAGAAAACTGATGAAAATGGTCGTCAGACAAGTTTGTTAAATGTTTGATTTAAACAATTTGTTCAAACAACAGTTTTTAGTCCATTTTCCGGTGTTTGGGAGTAAAGTGCTGATTGTCATTTTTTTTCATCCCTTACCAGATTTTCATTCCAGCCAATCAACTAGTTGGCTGGTTGGATGTAAGTTGGTCTAGTGTGTGGCCAGCTTTAGGGTGCCTTGAGGACTGAGGGCCTGATTCAGACCCGGACGCTATTTGCGGATGCTCGTTCTTAAAAAGGGGCCGGATATTTAAATTGAGCGCTTGCTCTTTGCGTTGTGTTGACGCCTCTATGTCTGAGCGAGCGAATGAAAAATGCGCTCGCTATTTTGTAAAGATGCCCCTTTGCCATTCGCAACACACGTCATCTCCGGTATTTATTAGATTAATCGGGAACATCGAAAGGCATCAGAATTGCTCGCAGTGGTTGTGGTAGGATTTTCCTACCGCAATCACTGCGAGAAGTTCAGGCTAACAGATAACCAAGTGACGTGGTTGATGACGCTCCTTTACTAATTATGCACTCCCATTAAATGCCGTTTTGACCGTTAGGCACGCCTGCGTTCGGATCTCCACTCCCCCGTTTTCAAGCACCTTCCCCTGTTACCACCCACAAACGGTACATTCTGTCAATCAAATTAGCAGCCCCTCGTTGTTTTTACGAGCGCACGATTTCTGACCGCAGTGACTGGTTTGCACATGCGCACTGCGAACCATACGCATGTGCAGTTGTGCGAACATCGCTCAGAGCGAACGAGCGGCCGCTAACGAACGGCTCTGAATCAAGCCCTGAGTTTGGAAACCTCTGGATTATGTGTTTTTATTATTTTTTTTTATATTTTGTTTTTCTCTTTATTATGTGTAGGAATAATATGGTAGACCAACAAGAAATACCATTTTCTAAATTAGACAATCCACATTATGGGCTCTATTTATTAACATTATTTTTACTAAAATAATGTGAAAAAGGGTGTTTTCACACCCTTTTCACATTATTTTAGTATCACCTAAAGTTACTAAAAGGCAATTGGAGTAGAATTTGTAAAATTCTACTCCAAGCCCTAATTATCACTTATTTTTAGTAAGCAGATCGCACTTCTCATAATTTTAATGGGAAATGTGAATCTTGCCAAAGTTACTAAAAATAAATTGTGAAAAAATACTGGGGAAAGCCCTGTGATAATAACGCCACCTGGATGTGGCGTTATCCAGGGTTTCCCTCGGTTACCGGACTCCTGCTCTGCTCTAACGAGGAGAGCAGAGCCCGGAGCCGGCCCCAGTGATCAGCTGTGTGGTCTAAACAGACCACATGCTGATACACTGTAAAAGAAAGAAAAAGAAATAGTAAAAAAAAAAAAACTTACCAGAGTCCAGGGCCAGTGATCGTTGCTCCGATGATGTCCTCCCTCCGGTCAGCTGGTCTCCCATCGTGCACTGGGGCCCATTCATCACCTGACTGGGTCCCAGTGCAGGATGGGATGTCAACTGACAGGAGCCACGGAGGACATCACCAGTGCTCCGATCACTGGAGGTATGTGTAATTAAGGGAGGGGGGGTGGCGGGGGGTTTGTTATTGTGGGGGGTGGGGCTTAGCAGCGGGGGCGGGGCTTAGTGGCGGCTGGTCGGCGCATGCTTGGGCAGTTGTCACGGTATTTTTTGCAAAAATACCGTGATAAGGCTGCGGAGGGGATTCGCAGGGACAGAGCTTTATTGCAAGCTCTGGCCTTGCAAGGGATTTTAGCAAATTCCTGTGATATTGCCTGAATTCGCAATGCGAATTCAGTAGGTAATATCATACTACAATCTGCATTCAATACGCGGATTGTAGTAAATAGAGCCCTAAAGGAGGAACCCCTTTTGTATTTGACACAAGCTGGGGGAGATTGGGCTTTAGATCCCACCCATCTGTGAATGTTTTTATTTTTTTTTGTACTGTGATCACCAGACAATAACTACTAAAGGGGGCACATTGTTTGAAAGAGAAGACTCTCCTATATCTGTGCGGGCCTGTACGGGGTAGTGTGCCCTTCCCTGTCTATGGAAAACTGCATTTTTCTGTAGTGTAGGGCGATATCATCTGGTTATCACATGTGATCAGGGCCATAACTAGGGTAGTGCGACCAGTGCCATGGCACAGGGAAACGCAGGGCAGGGAGTGCTGTTTGGGCCTGTCAATTTTTTTGTTTATTATCATTCTTACTTGTAGCTTCCTCTGCTTTTATTCCCAGCATCTCCTGGCTTCCCCAATCTCTTCCCTGACCCTTCCCCATGAAGCCATGGCCATTTTTCAGGTACACTATCTTATGTCCCTATTTAAAAAATGGATGGGGGCACCAAAAAGTCTAGTTACAGCTCTGCATGTGATCACCAGGAAAAAACTGCTAAAGGGGCACATAATTAGAAAGTAGGACTCCCCTTTTTCATATGTGAGTGCCTCCATTTTTACAGGTGTAATTTTGGGTGTGTATACGCATAATGTCTATTTTAAGTATAGCAGACTAATATTGTCTGGTGATCATAGGTGACTGCCAGACAATAGCTACTAGTGGGCTACAAAATTTGAACTAAATGACCTCCCTCTTTCAAATATGGGTGCCCATATAGTTGCAGGTGTCATTATGGGGAATATCGCATGCAGTGTCCTCCCCCATATCAATGCATTCTTTGTAGCATGGGCTAACATTACTAGTGATCACCAGACAATAAGAACATAGGCCTCTCTATTTCTAAATAGGGTGCCCCTTAATTATTAACAGCCAGATTGGAGGAGATCTTCCCCATGCCTGGACTACATTTTTTAGTTGTTAAGTTGTGGTGATACAAGATTCTCTATTGTTATAGCAACAAAATGTTAAAAGTTTGAGTCATTTCAGGAAGAAATCATAAAAAAGAAACAGCAGACACTGTATGGAATGTATATTGAAGACAATATCTGCAAAATAAATGATTCACCATGACATTGCAAAATCACCAGGAAATGCAATAGCATGTAAATGTAATGTCAGAGCAATGGCAATCCAAGAAAATATTAACGATTGCCATACAGCAGCTATACTCAGGGGCAAACAGATTTTTAAAGAGGGTTTTCTAGTAAATACGAGGGTAAGTCAAAAATTATCCACACTCTGGCTGTAGAATTTATTTTAATCAGCTTTCAGAAAAGACAAATGTAATACCCCGCTATGCAAGGGATTACTTATGATCAGGAGTATCTTGCTAAAGTTTATGCAAATGTCATTACACAGACAGACCACTGACTACAGTTCCCAGCAGCCTCTGCAGCTGCTCAAGAAGTCAGGAGGACATCACATGGTATGAGAAGTGACCGTTTGAAGCAAGTGGCAGTTGGTGCAGGAGAGGTGTGAGGGAGGAGGTGTGTGTGTGTGTGCGTGTGTGTGTGTGTGCGTGTGTGCACCGGTGTCAGGCAGGTGAGACACAGAGAGAACGTGTTACATGCAGTAAGAGACAGCAGCAGAAGTAAATATAAAGCACAGAGAACAGACAGGCGCATTGACCAGAGTAGCTGAGACTCGCAGAGCTGTGCAGTAACGTACTCACTGGATGTAAATCAGCAGTAATCAGGCCTAATACTTACCTACACACTAGGAGGCCTTGTTTACATGAGGGACTGTTTACGCTACAGGAAAAAGTTTTGCAAAAAGAATCCAATGACCGGCCGCAGCATAAAGAAGACAATATGTGCACCACCCCAAGGCCGGCACCGAACTGATTACACTCACAAATATACAGATGTATGAGTTTACTAACGAGACTCTTGAAAAGAACTATATTTTATTTATGATTTCGACACTAACTTATGATAGTTACAGGTATTTATGGAGTTGAATACTGTATAGCTGTAGCATCATTTACATATTCATTGAATTCTTAGGCATCTAATGTGTTTTAACTAACAATTATTTTTAATATATATATAATTATTGAACATAGTGTTAAGAAAGGGTTCTTACATATTTACATTCCTTCAATATCGGTCTTGTGGCTGTGCTACACCTATGAGTTAATAATAAGTTTATTAAAAGGAAACCTGGCAGAACTTTTTAGGTTTCAATTAGCAGACAAACAATGGCCAGGAATCGATTAATAAAGAAACATAATTTAATATTCAAGTGTCCCCAATTTCTGTGAGGCCTTACTGTCTGTATATTGTTGGTGAGGTCTCTGCCTCTCTGCCTGGGGTGTGTCAGGAACTTCGGGTCAAGAGAAATGAAGAGAACATCAAGATTCTTCAAGCAAGTTTCTGTGCCCAGCACCCAGCTTATTACCATATTTCCTGTGTGTTACACAAATACATTGTTTTTTAACATAATCTCCCTGCTTTCCATACATTTTGTCCATTTGTCAACAAGCTTTTGTATTCCCTCATTAAAAAATGTCGGATGTCATCTTGATGTAATCAAAAAATCAAATTGTATTGTTTACATCAATATGACATCCGACATTTTACCTTGACAAAGGGGCGTCTGAACCCTGAAACGTCGGATGTCATATTGATGTAATCAATACAAATTTTCAACATTGAAATTACACCGAGTGCAGCTGCTTTTTTGTATAGAAGTGGTTCACATTTTGCCAGAAGGCACCGGTGGACATTATTGTGATTGTGGGAGTGCCGGACTGTTGGCTATATATATATATATATATATATATATATATATATATATATATATAAATATATATATATATATATATATATTAGGGGTGTGCACCCGGCCACTTTTCGTGTTTTGGTTTTGGATCTGGATCTTTCTTCGTGTTTTGGATCTGGATTGGTTTTGCCAAAACCACCCTTCCGGGTTTTGTGTTTTGAATCTGTATTTTTTTGAAAAAAGCATAAAAACAGCTAAAATCACAGAATGTGTTGGTTTTTCTGCTCCTATGCTATTATTAACCTCAATAACCTTAATTTCCACTCATTTCCAGTCTATTCTGAACACCTCACACCTCACAATAGTATTTTTATGTCCAAAAGGTTGCACCGAGGTAGCTGGATGACTACGCTAAGTGACACGAGTGTGCGGCACAAACATGTGGCCCATCTAGGAGTGACACTGCAGTGGCACACAGGATTGCAGTTTGAAAAACTAGACAAAAATAAATAGAAAGAAAACTAATTGGCGCAATAACTGCTGCACAACAAAACTCCAAAGGATTCCTTATAAACCTTTAACCAATTGACAATAAAAACAGCAGCGTCTGGCGCTGCTGGTCTGCAGTGTGCTTCTGGCTGTGCAGCTGTGCTCGGCCCGGGTCCACCACCTCACGCTGAAGGATGACATACGACAGAAGGTGCATCTCAACACATTTGGGTTCTTCACAAATGGCTCAATGAATGTGACCATTAAAGCTTTATCTGTTAAGGACCACGAAGACCTCTCTCAAGTGGGAAAATTAATGGAAAGAAAAAGGTATATTGAAGGACAAAGGAAATAAAGAAGAAAAAATATTAATTTATGGACTCTGAAAGAAAATTTGTAATGAGAAAATAAGAGACCATTACTCCATCTATCTCTTGTTTGAACTATTAACAGCGCCTATTCAGAACTCTTTTTTTATTGTAAGTTTGAAAAACTAGGCCTCAAACAGTACATAATGCAAAGAAAAAAAAGAGGTGCAAGATGAAATTGTCCTTGGGCCCTCCCATCCACCCTTATATTGTATAAACAGAACATGCACACTTTAACAAACCAATCATTTCAGCGCCAGGGTCTGCCACATGACTGTGGCTGAAATGATTGGTTCGTTTGGGCCCCCACAAAACAAGCTGGCAATTAATCTGGCCCTGCACAAACTGGCTCTACGGAGGCAAGATGTCGTCCTCATCCTCCTCATCCACCGATTCCTCACCCTCTTCAGTGTTGTGTACATCCTCATCCTCACAGAGTATTAATTCGTCCCCGCTGGAATCCACCACCACAGGTCCCTCTGTACGTTCTGGAGGCTGGTCTCCCTGGAAGAGTTGATAATTCATTTTTATGAACATCATCTTCTCCACATTTTGTGGAAGCAACCTCCTACGCCTTTCGCTGACAAGGTTCCCGGCTGCACTAAACACTCTTTCGTACACACTGAAGGGGGGGCAACTCAGGTAAAATAGAGCCAGTTTGTACAGGGGCCTCCAAATTGCCTCTTTTTCCTGCCAGTACAGGTATGGACTGTCTGACATGCCTACTGGGATGCTGTCACCGATGTAATCCTTTAACAGACAGGCGCACGCTTGTCGCTGCTGCTTTGAGGATGCAGGTGCGGCTACAGCCCACACATTTCTCAAAGACAGAAAAAAAAAGATTTATTTTTTATTTTTTGTGGAGCGCACTTTGGGGGTTACACCACCCTTTAACAGACAGATTCACGCTTGGCGCTGCTGCTTTGAAAATGCAGGTGCGGCTACAGCCCACACAATTCACAAAGACAAGAAAAAAAAATAATTTTTTATTTTTTTTGGAGTGCACTTTGGGGGTTACAGCACCCTTTAATGGACAAGCCAGCCGGCCCTTTACTTATGACACAGGTGCACGCTTGGCGCTGCTCCTTTGTTGATGCACATGCAGCCACAGTGCACACAATTCACAAACACAGAAAATATTTTATTATTTTGTTTGGAGTGCACTTTGGGGGTTACACCACCCTTAACAGATGAGCCAGCCGGCCCTTTACTTATGACACAGGTGCACGCTTGGCGCTACTTTGTTGATGCATGTGCGGCCACAGTGCAAACAATTCACAAACACAGAAAAAAAAAATATTATTTGGAGTGCACTTTGGGGATTACAGCACCCTTTAAAGGATGAGCCAGCCGGCCCTTTACTCATGACACAGGCGCACACTTGGTGCTAGTTTGTTGATGCACGTGCGGCTACTGCGCACACAATTCACAAACACAGAAAATATTTAATTTTTTTTTGCACTTGGGGGGAGCACCCCTGATGGACAGAGCACCCCCTGGACAACACTACAGCACCCCTTTAGGACTGGGACACTGCACAGGACTTTGGAGTGGACACAGCCCCTATAGACAACTGACTGCACAACACAGCCCAGCCAGCCCCTATGGACTTTGGAGGAGTGGACACAACCCCTATGGACAACAGCAGCACAGCACAGCACAACACAGCCAGCCCCTATGGACTTTGGAGGAGTGGACACAGCACAGCCCCTATGGACAACAGCAGCACAGCACAACACAGCCAGCCCCTATGGACTTTGGAGGAGTGGACACAGCCCCTATGGACAACAGCAGAACAGCACAACACAGCCAGCCCCTATGGACTTTGGAGGAGTGGACACAGCCCCTATGGACAACAGCAGCACAGCGCAGCACAGCACAGCACAACACTACACTGCACTACACTACACAGCCCAGCCAGCCCTAACTCCCACCCTCCCTCTTCACTGTCCACAGCCGAATGAGAAAATGACGCCGACGCGGGTACCTTATATAGAATCCAAAACCCGCGAGACCCGGAAGGCGGGATGATGACGTTTTGCCTCGATTTCAGAACCGAGTCAGACGGCAAAAGTCGAGCCTGACTCGGATCGGCCTCGGATCGGGGGGGCTCGGGGGGGTTCGGATTTCAGAAATCCGAACCCGCTCACCCCTTATATATATATATATATATATATATATATATGGGAGAATTCAGTTTTTTTTAGATTCAGCATTAATATAATGGCATGACTGTGCCCTTATAATATACACACACACATATACAGTATGTTGCACATACGTCACACTCACACCTACCTACCTGCAGGTTGTAGATAGGAGTGGAACCAGGTACCATATCAATAAGCCTTGTGGGTCGATAGGGAGGGGGCAGAGCCAAATTATGTGATTCTAAAGGAATTGCATCATATTGGCTCCGCCTCCTCTCCTTTGAATCGCGGCAAAATGCCATGATAGGGCGGGTCTTATTGACAAGGTGCTCGCTGTCCCCTCTGTCAGGAGGGGTTTCCGGGTATTCAGAAACCTCCCCTGGGTGCACTACTGATACTCCTGTGCAGTCTCCATGAAACATTTGGAACGATAATAATGGGTATATTTACTAAAATGCGATTTTTTAATGTGGAGCTATTGCCCATAGCAACCAATCAGATACTAGCAAACTGATTGGTTGCTATGGGGAACAACTCCACTTCTAAAAACCTGCATTTTAGTAAATATACTCCTTAATGTCACTGAAGCAGAACCACATTCAGGATTCACCTTGGAGCTTTCAAATGATATTTAAATGATGACTACACTGTACAGAATGTGCTGTATTTTGCGGTAATGTAGGAATGAGAACCCTACACTTAATCCATCCTGGGAAATACTGCTAACACATAATTACTACATAAAATAAACACCAAAAATCAACAGTGATTTAATTACAAACAAGAAACTTACATTATGCAGTGAAAACTCTAAAAGGACTATAGCAGGGGTAGCCAATATTTTTCTTTTTGGGTGTCATATGTGTCACCCCCATTACAAAATGTAACCTTCACCACTTACTTGTTGTAACATTATTTTGCGTCTTAAGTGTTGTCCTTCATGGCTGAAATATTGGATTTATTATTTTGGAGACTGGTCGCTGCTGTTGTGTTTGAGTGCCGGACATTACTGTATATATGTGGCAATAGTGAGCCATGGATATTGTGTGGAGCTGGAGGGATCCGCCCACACAGGGTAGAAGAGGTAAGTTTAATCACACCTAATGGCTGCCTTATGTATAGAGCTCAGATGAGGCTAATGAGACCAGACAGGCTGCCAATGGAGACAGTCCAAGTGAGACTGTGGCAGCTATAGATCCCAGTGCCTGGAAGCCAGTGGGGGTCAGGAGGCCAGTGTTCAGACTTGCAAGTGGCAAGGAGGGCCACCAATCTCTGACTGTGGTTGAGTGAAGTTGTAGCAGCCAAGCCAAGCCCGGAGGCCAGTGTCCAGACCTGCAAGCCAGGCAGAGATGACCACTAAAGAGACTGTGTGACTTTGTGGAAGTTAGACCAGGAGGCCACATTTATACCTCTGAGAGACAGGACTAAAGACTGAGACTATATGACATTTTCAGACTAGCTGTCCATTATAGTCAGATTCAGGTAATGAGATAGCGCACTGCTTGTGGGCTAGATTGTTTTTGTTACTTTGTTTCTTTTTGCTGACTGTAAAGCTCCATTTTGTTTTATTTAAACTTAAACAAGCTGTTTGTGGACCCTTATTATGCACCTAGACACTGCAGCACTGACCCTCTGCTGAGCTCAATTACCCCACATTATCACTATATATATAATATATATATATATATATATATATTATAAGGGCATAGTCATGCCCTTATATTAAAGCTGTATGTAAAAAACTGCAATTCTCCCATAGAGAATTCCAGAAGGGGGGGGTATGGTGTTTAAAGGGCTACACCTGAAAAGCTATTGGAGGCTCTGAGCTGAAATTTGGCCTGGTCAGGTAGAACTGTCGCTCGGTGCTGCATGCCAAATTACAGGGCAAAAACATTCAAAATTAAAACTTGGGAGTAATCTAAAGTTCCAACTGTCACATTTTTCTGACATTCTCAATTAGGACCACTTTTCTTCTGTAGTCTACATTTTTTTTGGGGGGAAGGCATAACTCAGGGTAGGGGGTGAATTTAGACTTGGAGTTAGTTTTATTAGGTAGCTATTGTGCCAGGGTACGTGCTTTTGGGGTGCAGGTAAATTTTTTAAACTATTACCTTAAGAATGCACCATTGAATAGATAGGACTTTTGAACTTGTTGCGCAGCCGCAGTATGAGCCTCCAGCAGGTGTAATCACTGTGGCTTCACTTGGGTGCACAAAGATGGCCATCGTTTGCGGGCTTTAGCAGTGGTGGGCTCGGGGGGAAGGAAGCTGGCGTCAGCTGTAGCAGGACCCGTGGGAAAATGCGCGGGGGTAGCGGGAGTTAGCTGCAGCCAGGACCCCGGGACGGCAGCGGGCCTTAGCAGCGGCGGTGTGGGCGGCCAGCGGTGGGGCACGCGTTAGGACCTGGTAGCAGAACACAGATGCAGGCTCGGATCTGGAAGATCCATGATACCTGCTTCTGTGTTTTAAACAAAAAAAAATGGCATGGCCCCGCCCCCCCAAAAACAACCAGCATCGGGCTTTGGAGACCCAGTAATAGTTGTGCTAAATACAGGGTACAAATGACGTAGAGGTTCCCCATATTAAGCAGAACCAGCTTTTCAGAACTAGTCCTGGTTGCCAAAATACGGGGTACAAATGATGTAAGGGTCCCCCGTATTCAGTACAACCAGCACTGGGCTCAGAGTCGGTCCTGGTTTTGGAAATACAGGGGGAAAAATGCATAGGGCCCTCCTGTATTTACCAGAACCAACACCGGACTCTTTCTAGCAGGGGGTGATGCCACAGCCAGGGTAGCCCTTTCACGGGGCCCCCCAGCTGAAGCATCACCCCTAACCACTTGTCAGCCCAGACTGGGGATCCCTGGGGAGCTGGGGACTCCCAAATAAAGGAGTCCCCCTCTTCAGGGCACCCCAGTCTGATAGCCCGGGACTATCCCCAGCACCCCTGGGCGGTGGGTGCAGAGTTGAATATGTAAAGTGTGGTACATATGAAAGAATTCAAATATTCACTTTTGCTGTTGAACTACAATTCCCAGCAAGCCTGCCCGGCATGTTGGTACTTGAGAACCACAAGTATCAGCATTTGGGGCTTTACGGGCTTGCTGGTACCTGTAGTTCCACAGCAAAAGCAATATTAAAAAATCACACAACACACACACACCGTAGAAAAGTACACGTGTGTGTGCATGTATGTTTTAATAAAATTTTACTTTTCTACGGTGTGTGTGTTGTTTGGTTTTTTAATATTGCTTTTGCTGTGGAACTACATGTACCAGCAGCCCCATAATGCCCCACCTGCTGGTACTTGTGGTTCTCCAAGTACCAGCATGCGGGGGAGGCTTGCTGGGAACTGTAGTTCCATAGCAAAAGTCAATATTCAAAGTTTACTTGCACCACACTGTACATAATCAACCTGGCACCCACTGCCCATGGGTGCCAGGGATAGCCCCAGGCTACCAGCCTAGGCCTGGGGTGCCCTGGAGAGGGGGACCGATTTTTTTGGGGGGTCCCCAACTCCCCTGGGATCCCCGGCCTGGGCTGACTAGTGGCCAGGGGTGATGCTTTGGCTGGAGGGCCCGGTAAAAGGGCTCCCCTGACTGTGGCATCACCCTTCCGCTAGATAGGGTCAAGTTCTGGTTCTCATAAATACGGGGGGACCCTACACATTTTTTCCCCTGTATTTCCAGAACAAGGGCCATCTCAGAGCCCAGTGCTGGTTGTGCTGGACCCCTACATCATTTGTCCCCCCCGTATTTTGGCAACCAGGGCTGGTTCTGACTATCCTGGTGCTGGTTGTGCTAAAGTACAGGGGACCCCTATGTCATTTTTCCCCTGTATTTAAACACAACCAGGACTGGCTGTTAAAAGTCTGGTGCTTGTTGTGTTTTTGGGGGGGCATCTATTTTTATTTTACACATTCAATTTTTAACATAGATGCATAGATGGATCTCACTGTTGCGTTCGTGCATCTGTGACTTATTGATTTGATTTTCTCATGTGCATACGCACTACCAGTGAGCCCTGTCACCCACTGATGCCCCCTTTGCACTGCACCGCTGCTATTGCTTTGCACCACCGCTGCTGCCGCTACCCCGCATGCCTACAGCCGTCTCGCACTCTGCACCTCCCAAACCACCTCCTGGTGCTGTCCCCTCTTGCACCTGCGCTAGTGTACCATGTTGTTGCCCTTCTCCCCTGCAGGTGGCCTGGTTTGCTCATCCAAACCCTGATAGTTAACACATTTTTAAAAAGCTATGAAATTCCATAGACTAAAAACATTACGGTTTCACATGTCTCATTAAGGCTGCTTAGACATGATCTGAAAATTCACAAAACCTATTAAATTTCTGCCACTCAAACTCCAAAAAGCAATGAAATTATGATAATTAAGGCTGACTCCTTAACGGAGGTGTTCCTTGCGTAATACAGATATGGTATGCCATGACACCATGTGGTTAACTGCAGATTCAGCACTCTCACAGAGTGAGATTGCTGTCACTCACAAAATGGTAGAGCTGCTAATTCACAGAATTGTGTGCTCATTGGAATACACACATGCAGTCTATGCAACTGAGGTCTGAGCAGTTATGTAACTCCCACATCCCACTCAGTGCCCACAATCTTCCCATTCAGTCACCACAAAAATGTCACTGAGTTCCAACATCCTTCTCACTCAATACATCCATCTCATTCATTATACACATTCAGCTAAAAAGGGTCTGGAACTGGTTTTAAATATAGGGTGAACCTCACGCAATTTTTTATAACCCTATATTTAATACCAGGTCTGGCCCTGCTGCCTGGTGCTGGTTCTTAAATTATGGTGGAACTCTATTCATTTTGTTCCCCATAATTTTAGGAACCAGAACTGGCTGGCAAGTCTGGAGCTGGTTATGCTTGGTCAACCAATTCCCGACCAGGGAAACAGCATGGTAAATTGAACAGCTCCAGGAGCTCCCTCTCAGGGCTATTCAGCATTGCGCTGAAGAGAATCGCCCCCAATGCCATTGCCCTATAAGTACAGAAAACAATTTGTTTTTAAAGTCATACTTTTCATCAATGCCTATAATGATCTTGAGAACATCTATCACTTTTGTAGTACCATTCATTAAGACAACTTTACAAACTTCTTCTACAACAGATTTGTGTTTCTGTTAATAAACTTGTACAGATCTGTTAAAAGGGTTACATCATTTATGTCTGTGCTCTGGCCCCTATGTATCAAAACTAGGAGAGAGATAAAATTGTAACAAATAAATTAGCAACCAATCAGCACCTAACTATCATTTTTAAACACAGCCTGCAAAATGTAAATTGGAAGCTGATTGGTTAGTACTTTATCTCCCACAATTTTATCTCTCTCCCAGCTTTGATACATAGGCCCCTAAAATCTTCACATTTTTCTAGACTGATTTTCATCTGTTCTTCAAAAATTTCTGTCACATATATGACATTAAACAGTTTGAGCCAAAATCTTGGATTTAAACAATTATGTATTTTTTGTTTGAATTTTTTTTTTTCTAAAATTTGCAATTAGTAAAAGAATTTCATTCCATGAAATACACGTCTACTGTATAGCTTACTTTTGGTTTTTGATGTTTTATAAATTCAAGTACATTGACTGGTTTGTTTTTCATAAGACACATGAAGCTTAAATATTCATCTTTATCTTCAACACTGAAATATGATAAAGAACTTTCATGATTTTTGTAGTAATTCTTTTGAACATTGGACATGTGTGCAATAATAGATTCACAACACAAAGAGCATATAATTTGCTCACCTTGTTGCAAGAAATATATTTGTTTTTCCATTATTGCTGAATGTATTTTTTTTCTGTAAATTGTGCCAAATAAAAAAACATGATACAAACAATATGCAATGATACTATATGTTGGTTAGATGGGTAGAGAGTAGATGTATATTTTTATTTGACCAATCTCCTTAGAGTATTACAGTAACAAACCGTGTTCACCGTCTGATCTGTGTTGACTCAAAAGTACTGCTGGCTTTATTAGTTGTTTAGTATAAGAGATGTGTGCAGACCCCTGTGTTTTGGTTATTGGTTCTAAATCTTCGTCATGTTTTGGTTTTAGCAAAACCAACCTTAAAGTGTTTTGGTTCGGTTTCAGATTTCTTAAAAAAATTATTAAAACAGCTAAAAACATGTAACTTGGCCCTGATTTTGTTCCTATAGTAGTATTAACATCAATAACATTAATTTCCAATCATTTCCAGTCAATCTTGACCACCCCAAAGTGATCCAAGCCAGGACTACAGTAGGTTCGATTCAGAACCCCAAAGTCCAAGTGTGTTGGTGTCACAAGCTGCATCTTGTCTGACAATAGTGCTCTGGGCAGTTCTCTCAGGCCCGTTGCTAAGAGACCGGAACACAGGGCTGTTACTCCGTGAGATCCTCCTAGCTGGCTGTTCCATCATCTCCATCCTGTCCTGATTGGATCCCTCTCCTTTTTTACCTCTGCTGAGTCTCTACTCAGATGCCATCCATAGCATACATTACGTGGCTTCCGCAGAGGCGTCACTAGGGTTAGTGTCACCCAGTGCTGTAACTCCCAGTGACCCCCCAAAAAATCAGAACCAAGGTATACGAAGCTCCACTCTCTCTCTCCCCTTAGCAGCCCAGCACTCATACTGCAGTGCTCCTCCCAGAATGCCCTGCATTCTTGGACCTTGGTAGAGAAGAGAGGATGGTCCGACAGACTGGACCAAAATACTACCACCCCCAGTTAGGCCGCACCTCTCCCCCAGAGCTGCCATCATGAATCATGGGGCCCAGTACCAGTCGATCATGCAAGGCCCCACCCCTTGACCCAATCAAGCACCCTTCCCAAGGCCTGGTGGGTGCAAAGGTGTAGCGTGGAGTGCTGTGTGATTTAATAAAAGAGAATTGTGCTTACCTGCCATCCTTAGGTTCAATTATGTGGCACCGAATGTGGTTGTGTTCATCCATGCCTCTTCTGATCAGGGCCAGATTTACCGCTAGGCAACCTAGGCAGCCGCCTAGGGCTCCCCGGTAATCCGATCCCGGACAGATCCTGCAGTGTAGAGTTTTGAGTTGGGGGCAAGTCTTCCTGGGCCCAATGCCACATATCAAATCCCGTGATCCGCAACCAACCATCCCAGTAGTAGCAGCCGCACAGTCCCCAGTCCCCGTCGGCGCCGCAGAGCAGTGCTGAGTTGCCGGGCCGACGGTGGACCAATCAAATACCAAGTTGCAGCCTGCGACTCCAAGTGACTGGGTGACGCGCAGGCTGCATGGAATAAGAGGGCGTGACTTGGGAAGAACGGGCGGTCGCCAGACACACAGCCGCAAATGGAAGAGAGGTGGGTGGAAGCTGTAACATACCGGCCGCGATGCAGCTGAGGGTGGCTGTGGCTGAGCCAGTGTGCCAGCATCACAAAAGTAAGAGACAGTGTTAAACAGTTTTTTTCTTTTTCACCAATTAAGATGTAATTAATTAAAGGACAGGGGTCCTATAGCTGTGTGTGTATATATATATATATATATATATATATATATAAAATATATATGTGAGTGTGTCTGAATATATATATAAATATATATATATATATATATATATACAGTCAGGTGCATAAATATTGGGACATTGACAGAATTTTCATATTTTGGCCTCTATTCACCGCCACAATGGCTTTGAAATGAAACAAACAAGATGTGCTTAAACTGCAGACTTTCAGATTTCATTTGAGGGTAATTACATCCAAATCAGGTGAACGGTGTAGGAATTACAACTGTTTCTACATGTGCCTCCCACTATTTAAGCCAAAAGTAATGGGACTATCAACTCAAAAGCTATTTCATGGACAGGTGAGGGCTATTCCCTCGTTATTTCATTATCAATTAAGCAGGTAAAAGGTCTGGAGTTTATTCTAGGTGTGACATTTGCATTTGGAATCAATTGCTGTCGACTCTCAATATGAGACCCAAAGAGCTGTCACTATCAGTGAAACAAGCCATCTTTAGGCTGAAAAATCAAAACAAACCCATCAGAGAGATAGCAAAAACATTAGGTGTGGCCAAATCAACTGTTTGGAACATTCTTAAAAAGAAAGAATGCACCGGAGAGCTCAGCAACACCAAAAGACCCGGAAGACCATGGAAAACAACTGTGGTGGATGACAGAAGAATTATTTCCCTTGTGAAGAAAAACCCCTTCACAACAGTTGGCCAAATCAAGAACACTCTCTAGGAGTTAGATGTATATGTGTCAAAGTCAACAATCAAGAGAAGACTTCACAAGAGTGAATATAGAGGGTTCACCACAAGATGTAAACCATTGGTGAGCCACAGAAACAGGAAGACCAGATTAGAGTTTGCCAAACAACATCTAAAAAAGCCATTACAGTTCTGGAACAGCATCCTATGGACAGATGAGACAAAGATCAACTTGTACCAGAGTGATGGGAAGAGAAGAGTATGGAGAAGGAAAGGAACTGCTCATGATCCAAAACATACCACCTCATCAGTGAAGCATGGTGGTGGTAGTGTCATGGTGTGGGCATGTATGGCTGCCAATGGAACTGGTTCCCTTGTATTTATTGATGATGTGACTGCTGACAAAAGCAGCAGAATGAATTCTGAAGTGTTTCGGGCAATATTATATGCTCATATTTAGTCAAATGCTTCAGAACTCATTGGACGGCGCTTCACAGTGCAGATGGACAATAAACCCGAAGCATACTGCAAAAGCAACCAAAGAGTTTTTTAAGGCTAAAAAGTGGAATGTTATGCAATGGCCAAGTCAATCCCCTGACCTGAATTCGCTTGAGCATGCATTTCACTTGATGAAGACAAAACTTAAGGGAAAATGCCCCAAGAAGATGCAGGAACTGAAGACATTTGCAGTAGAGGCCTGGCAGAACATCACCAGGGATGAAACCCAGCGTCTGGTGATGTCTATGCATTCCAGACTACAGACTGTAATTACCTGCAAAGGATTTGCAACAAAGTATTAAAAAGTGAAATTTAGATTTAGGATTGTTTAGTTTGTCCCATTACTTTTGACTCCTTAAAAAGTGAGAGGCACATATAGAAACCGCTGTAATTCCTACACCGTTCACCTGATTTGGATGTAATTACCCTCAAATGAAATCTGAAAGCCTGCAGTAAAAGCACATCTTGTTTGTTTCATTTCAAAGCCATTTTGGTGGTGAATAGAGGACAAAATATGAAAATTCTGTCAATGTCCCAATATTTATGGACCTGACTGTATATATATATATATATATATATATACCAGGGGTGAGCGGGTTCGGATTTCTGAAATCCGATCCCCCCCGAGCCCCCCTGATCCGAGGCCGATCCGAGTCATGCTCGACTTTTCCCGCCTGACTCGGATCTGAAATCGAGGCAAAACGTCATCATCCCGCCTTCCGGGTCTCGCGGGTTTTGGATCCTATATAAGGTACCCGCGTCGGCGCCATTTTCTCACTCGGCTGTGGACAGTGAAGAGGGAGGGTGGGAGTTAGGGCTGGCTGGGCTGTGTAGTGTAGTGTAGTAAAACAAAAAGAAATGTTCCTATGCGTTCCAAATGGGAAAAACTTTTACAGAATGTTCGCAGTATTCATAAAAAGGGAATCCAAAGCAATGAAGCACTTATAATGTCACTGTGCAAACAATCCACTGATATATATAGATGGCCAAAATGTCCAACTGTAAAAACATGTAAATCCAAATCCTCAAAAAATAATCAGTCACCGTAGATCTTTTTACTCCAGTAATTTTCGTGTATATTCCTTAAAGGTGGTTTCTCTTTAATGTGGTGACATGTAAGATAAAAAAGAGAATTGCCACCATAGCATAAAATCTTTTTAAATTTTATTAGAATATACAAAGTAGACAAATGGAAGCGTACCTTTTATGACCTTTTGAGAAAGGTACACGTTTAACACATATAGGGGTATTATTGTGCTCCCCTATAGAGCATTACCTTTCCTGGTCAGCATGCGCTTCCCAATATAAAATCACCAACGCGTTTCAACCGCAGTATAGGTCTTTGTCAAGGTGTACATTAAACTGGAGTGACTGAGTATTTATAAGATAAGAAAGCCGCCTTATGTGTTAATAGATATTATCTAATTTACCTTAACAGCATGGAGCTGTCTGTAATCCTGTAGGTGCTGATCGGCGGTAATCCCCACTACTTTGAGCGTTCCACGCGGCTTGCACCGTAATGCGGAAGCACCCTACTATGTCACGTGATGCGTTCCACGTGTGTTACCTTCTGCGTCACGTGATGCGACTATGCGTTCCACACGCTGAGGAATGCCTTAGCCCTGCTTTTCAGCATCACATGGTGTTGCTATGCGCTACATGTATATAGCGGCAATATACAGTCACTATGCTGCTGGTAAATTGATAGATTGAGAGCAGCAATGCGTTCTAGGTTCAGTCCATGTCCCTATGTGCAGCATGTAATAATCTGTGGAGTGTATTCTGGTCTTTACTACTAGATTATTGCTGCACATGAGAAGGATTTATATGAATAATATTATAAAAAAACATATGGTGATAATTATAAAAACCTTATGGTGATACATATATAAATCAAACAATAAAATAGTAGAGATGTGACAATATGACTCTAAAAACATACAAGAGAATTAGGTAAAACAGGACAATATTTGGGTAAAAAAATAAGTAAAATGAATTAAATCCCTGTGAGCATCATCTAGTGGTGTATAGGATATGTTGAGATCAATATGCAATGGGAACACTGTCATTAAAATCTACAACTACCTACTTTTGCATATATCCACTGGGAAGATATTTTCTTAAACCAATAAAAATAATAATAATAACAATACATATCAACGCCGAATGGTAAAAACCTTAAAAATTTTACCGTATTATGTACAAATCATGCTAAAAGCGGATATGATAACATAAAATCATATATAGCCATAAAAGAAACCCGTATAATTGTTAAAAACACACTTTTGAAGGAAACTGCATGATAGTATTCATAGGAACCACTTGAGCTCAAAATCTATATTTAGCCCATGGGGTTCTAATGTTTTTACATCATAAATATATTTCATTTCTGCCTTTGCTAAGAATGTTTCTATTCCCTTAGTCCGCCAGTTACCTTCTACTTTTTTGATACCTGTAATTAACCTTATTTCATTGACTGAGTTGTTGTGCTTTTCATGAAAGTGATTAGAGAGGGCATGATTAGTTACTCCTCTCCTTATATTGCGCAAATGCTCACCCCATCTTTCTTTCAGTTTCCTTGAGGTTTTGCCTATATATTGTAACCACAGCTGCATTCTATCAAATAAATACAATTTTTACTGTTACAGGTCATAAATTCTTGTATGTTAAAATTTTTTAAATTAGATTTAGATTCAAAAGTTTCGATCTTCGGGTTTTGTTTGGTGTGTGTAATGCAGGCTATGCAAGAACCACATCTGTGGAAGCCCTTTGTTTTGATCCTTCCAGTTCTTTTTTCCGGTATGGCACTTTTTACTAGCCTATTTTTAATATTAGGAGCCCGTCTATATGTGAAAAACAGTTTCTTGGGTATCACATCCTTTAATATGGGGTCTTGTAGGAGAAGAAACCAATTTTTCTTAATTATATTCTCCATAGTTTTATATTGGTCATGAAACGTGGTTGTGAAAGTTATAGGTCTTTTTTCTTCATTATTTTTTTCTTTATAAGTCAGGAGTTCATTTTGTGGTATACCCTCCATCTCCTTTATAACTTTCTCTATATTTTCATTATCATATCCTTTGTTTACAAATTTACTCAGCAACATATTTGTTTCCTCAAGGAAATTTTTATCATCCGTGCAATTCCTCCGAATATGTTGAAGTTGGCTTTTCGGGATATTCCTTAACCATTTGGGGTGATGATGACTTTTTATATTTATATATGAGTTGCTGTCTGTGGGTTTATTGTAATTTTTTGTCTCTATTCCCTTATCTGTACAGTAAATGACTAAATCCAGAAAATTTACCTCTTTTTTGCTAATGTTAAACGTGAGATGAATGTTAAAATCATTATTATTTAGGGTTTCACAAAATTTCTTTAGATCACATTCATCACCTCTCCAAATAAAAAATATGTCATCTATGTATCTGATCCACACAATGATGTTATCTATAGATGAATTATTTTCCCAAATATTCAAATCCTCCCATAATGCCATGAATAAGTTCGCATACGATGGTGCCACGTGACTCCCCATCGCGGTTCCCTTCTTCTGTATGTAATATTGTCCATCAAACCAAAAAAAAATATTATTAAGAATAAATTCCAATGAGTCTTTAATAAAATCAATATTGTCTTCACTAAAATTATTAGGATTTTTTCTCATTGCGTGTTCTACAGCTTTGATGCCTAATTCATGATCAATAATAGTGTACAGTGCTGTGACATCCGCCGTGATTAAAAAGCACTGTTGGGATATGGGAGTTTGCTTAAGAATTCTAATAGTGTCTATAGTATCTTTTATGTACGATTTTACCTTTAAAACTTCAGGTTGTAGTTTAAAATCGATAAATGTGCAAGATTAGAGGTTATAGAGTCCGTGCCCGCTATGATGGGCCTTCCTGGGGGGTTTATGGGGTCTTTATGTTCTTTTTGGCAGTATGTATATTACTGGCAGAACAGGATGTTCTTTAATTAAGTAATCTTTTCTTGTTTATTTAGAATCCCTTTTTCTCATATCGAGAAACCAAATTAATAAAACTCTTCTCAATACGTTCTGTCGGGTTTCCCCTCAGTATCACATGGTGTTGCTATGTGCTACATGTATATAGCGGCAATATACAGTTACTATGCTGCTGGTAAATTGATAGATTGAGAGCAGCAATGCATTCTAGGTTCAATCCATGTCCCTATGTGCAGCATGTAATAATCTGTGGAGTGTATTCTGGTCTTTACTACTAGATTATTGCTGCACATGAGAAGGATTTATATGAATAATATTATAAAAAAACATATGGTGAATCAGGCCCATAGACAGAACTGCAGACATAGGGGGTGAGATTACTGCACTACTTATTGTGCTGCATTTGTAGCATTCTTTGTGGGCTGTGTGCCTATGCGGTTCACACAAGTCCCTTCTGGCCAGTGAGAAAGCAGAGAGAGGCAGAGAGGAGAAACATCCCCTATTGAATGTTGGATTGAATTTGGATTTAGGTTTGAACTGGTTAGTTGTATTCACATTATTCGAGTGTTAAGGTTTTTACCATTCGGCGTTGATATGTATTGTTATTATTATAATTTTTATTGGTTTAAGAAAATATCTTCCAGTGGATATATGCAAAAGTAGGTAGTTGTAGATTTTAATGACAGTGTTCCCATTGCATATTGATCTCAACATATCCTATACACCACTAGATGATGCTCACAGGGATTTAATTCATTTACTTATTTTTTTACCAAATATTGTCCTGTTTTACCTAATTCTCTTGTATGTTTTTAGAGTCATATTGTCACATCTCTAGTATTTTATTGTTTGATTTATATATGTATCACCATAAGGTTTTTATAATTATCACCATATGACCATATGTTTTTTTATAATATTATTCATATAAATCCTTCTCATGTGCAGCAATAATCTAGTAGTAAAGACCAGAATACACTCCACAGATTATTACATGCTGCACATAGGGACATGGATTGAACCTAGAATGCATTGCTGCTCTCAATCTATCAATTTACCAGCAGCATAGTAACTGTATATTGCCGCTATATACATGTAGCACATAGCAACACCATGTGATACTGAGGGGAAACCCGACAGAACGTATTGAGAAGAGTTTTATTAATTTGGTTTCTCGATATGAGGAAAAAGGGATTCTAAATAAACAAGAAAAAGATTACTTAATTAAAGAACATCCTGTTCTGCCAGTAATATACATACTGCCAAAAGTACATAAAGACCCCATAAACCCCTCAGGAAGGCCCATCATAGCGGACACGGACTCTATAACCTCTAATCTTGCACATTTTATCGATTTTAAACTACAACCTGAAGTTTTAAAGGTAAAATCATACATAAAAGATACTATAGACACTATTAGAATTCTTAAGCAAACTCCCATACCCCAACAGTGCTTTTTAATCACGGCGGATGTCACAGCACTGTACACTATTATTGATCATGAATTAGGCATCAAAGCTGTAGAACACGCAATGAGAAAAAATCCTAATAATTTTAGTGAAGACAATATTGATTTTATTAAAGACTCATTGGAATTTATTCTTAATAATAACTTTTTTTGGTTTGATGGACAATATTACATACAGAAGAAGGGAACCGCGATGGGGAGTCGCGTGGTACCATCGTATGCGAACTTATTCATGGCATTATGGGAGGATTTGAATATTTGGGAAAATAATTCATCTATAGATAACATCATTGTGTGGATCAGATACATAGATTACATATTTTTTATTTGGAGAGGTGATGAATGTGATCTAAAGAAATTTTGTGAAACCCTAAATAATAATGATTTTAACATTCATCTCACGTTTAACATTAGCAAAAAAGAGGTAAATTTTCTGGATTTAGTCATTTACTGTACAGATAAGGGAATAGAGACAAAAAATTACAATAAACCCACAGACAGCAACTCATATATAAATATAAAAAGTCACCATCACCCCAAATGGTTAAGGAATATCCCGAAAAGCCAAATTCAACGTATTCGGAGGAATTGCACGGATGATAAAAATTTCCTTGAGGAAACAAATATGTTGCTGAGTAAATTTGTAAACAAAGGATATGATAATGAAAATATAGAGAAAGTTATAAAGGAGATGGAGGGTATACCACAAAATGATCTCCTGACTTATAAAGAAAACAATGATGAAGAAAAAAGACCTATAACTTTCACAACCATGTTTCATGACCAATATAAAACTATGGAGAATATAATTAAGAAAAATTGGTTTCTTCTCCTACAAGACCCCATATTAAAGGATGTGATACCCAAGAAACCGTTTTTCACATATAGACGGGCTCCTAATATTAAAAATAGGCTAGTAAAAAGTGCCATACCGGAAAAAAGAACTGGAAGGATCAAAACAAAGGGCTTCCACAGATGTGGTTCTTGCATAGCCTGCATTACACACACCAAACAAAACCCGAAGATCGAAACTTTTGAATCTAAATCTAATTTAAAAAATTTTAACATACAAGAATTTATGACCTGTAACAGTAAAAATTGTATTTATTTGATAGAATGCAGCTGTGGTTACAATATATAGGCAAAACCTCAAGGAAACTGAAAGAAAGATGGGGTGAGCATTTGCGCAATATAAGGAGAGGAGTAACTAATCATGCCCTCTCTAATCACTTTCATGAAAAGCACAACAACTCAGTCAATGAAATAAGGTTAATTACAGGTATCAAAAAAGTAGAAGGTAACTGGCGGACTAAGGGAATAGAAACATTCTTAGCAAAGGCAGAAATGAAATATATTTATGATGTAAAAATATTAGAACCCCATGGGCTAAATATAGATTTTGAGCTCAAGTGGTTCCTATGAATACTATCATGCAGTTTCCTTCAAAAGTGTGTTTTTAACAATTATACGGGTTTCTTTTATGGCTATATATGATTTTATGTTATCATATCCGCTTTTAGCATGATTTGTACATAATACGGTAACATTTTTAAGGTTTTTACCATTCGGCGTTGATATGTATTGTTATTATTATTATTTTTATTGGTTTAAGAAAATATCTTCCCAGTGGATATGTGCAAAAGTAGGTAGTTTTAGATTTTAATGACAGTGTTCCCATTGCATATTGATCTCAACATATCCTATACACCACTAGATGATGCTCACATGGATTTAATTAAGTTTACTTATTTTTTTACCCAAATATTGTCCTGTTTTACCTAATTCTCTTGTATGTTTTTAGAGTCATATTGTCACAACTCTAGTATTTTATTGTTTGATTTATATATGTATCACCATAAGGTTTTTATAATTATCACCATATGTTTTTTTATAATATTATTCATATAAATCCTTCTCATATGCAGCAATAATCTAGTAGTAAAGACCAGAATACACTCCACAGATTATTACATGCTGCACATAGGGACATGGATTGAACCTAGAACGCATTGCTGCTCTCAATCTATCAATTTACCAGCAGCATAGTAACTGTATATTGCCGCTATATACATGTAGCGCATAGCAACACCATGTGATGCTGAAAAGCAGGGCTAAGGCATTCCTCAGCGTGTGGAACGCATAGTCGCATCACGTGACGCGGAAGGTAACATACGTGGAACGCATCACGTGACATAG
Source organism: Taudactylus pleione (assembly GCA_031769625.1). NCBI lineage: Eukaryota > Metazoa > Chordata > Amphibia > Anura > Myobatrachidae > Taudactylus > Taudactylus pleione. Next base: position 2,343,136 of record JAUIMM010000016.1, on the reverse strand, counting down.
TAGGGCGCTTCCGCATTACGGTGCAAGCCGCGTGGAACGCTCAAAGTAGTGGGGATTACCGCCGATCAGCACCTACAGGATTACAGACAGCTCCATGCTGTTAAGGTAAATTAGATAATATCTATTAACACATAAGGCGGGCTTTCTTATCTTATAAATACTCAGTCACTCCAGTTTAATGTATACCTTGACAAAGACCTATACTGCGGTTGAAACGCATTGGTGATTTTATATTGGGAAGTGCACGCTGACCAGGAAAGGTAACGCTCTATAGGGGAGCACAATAATACCCCTATATGTGTTAAACGTGTACCTTTCTCAAAAGGTCATAAAAGGTACGCTTCCATTTGTCTACTTTGTATATTCTAATAAAATTTAAAAAGATTTTATGCTATGGTGGCAATTCTCTTTTTTATCTTACATGTCACCACATTAAAGAGAAACCACCTTTAAGGAATATACACGAAAATTACTGGAGTAAAAAGATCTACGGTGACTGATTATTTTTTGAGGATTTGGATTTACATGTTTTTACAGTTGGACATTTTGGCCATCTATATATATCAGTGGATTGTTTGCACAGTGACATTATAAGTGCTTCATTGCTTTGGATTCCCTTTTTATGAATACTGCGAACATTCTGTAAAAGTTTTTCCCATTTGGAGCGTATAGGAACATTTCTTTTTGTTTTACTATTGTTGGAGTGATTTGTGATAATCACCAGAGTTCCAGTGCTGCACCATTTAATTTGGATCGCGTTTGTTTGAATCCCTCTTTTTTAGTGTAGTGTAGTGTTGTAGTGTAGTGTAGTGTAGTGCAGTGTAGTGCTGTGCTGTACTGCTGTTGTCCATAGGGGCTGTGTCCACTACTTCAAAGTCCATAGGGACTGGCTGGACTGTGTTGTGCAGTCAGTTGTCCATAGGGGCTGTGTCCACTCCAAAGTCCTGTGCAGTGTCCCAGTCCTAAAGGGGTGCTGTAGTGTTGTCCAGGGGGTGCTCTGTCCGTCAGGGGTGCTCCCCCCAAGTGCAAAAAAAATTAATATTTTTTCTGTGCTTGTGAATTGTGTGCACTGTGGCTGCACGTGCATCAACAAAGGAGCAGCGCCAAGCGTGCGCCTGTGTCCCATAAGTAAAGGCCGGCTGGCTTGTCAGTTAAAGGGTGCTGTAACCCCCAAAGGGCACTCCAAACAAAATAAAAATATATATTTTTTTGTGTTTGTGAATTGTGTGCGCTGTAGCCGCACGTGCATCAACAAAGTAGTGGCAAGCGTGCGCCTGTGTCCCATAAATAAAGGGCCGGCTGGATTGACCGCTAAAGGGTGCTGTAACCCCCAAAGGGCACTCCAAGCAAAATAAAAAAAAATATTTTTTTGTGTTTGTGAATTGTGTGCGCAGTAGCCAAACGTGCATCAACAAAGTAGTGCCAAGCGTGCGCCTGTGTCCCATAAATAAAGGGCCGGCTGGATTGACCGCTAAAGGGTGCTGTAACCCCCAAAGGGCACTCCAAACAAAATAAAAAATTTTTTTCTGTGTTTGTGAATTGTGTGCACTGTGGCTGCACGTGCATCAACAAAGGAGCAGCGCCAAGCGTGCGCCTGTGTCCCATTAGTAAAGGGCCGGCTGGCTTGTCCATTAAATGGTGCTGTAACCCCCAAAGTACACTCCAAACAAAAAAAAATATTTTCTGTGTTTGTGAATTGTGTGCACTGTAGCCGCACGTGCATCAACAAAGGAGCAGCGCCAAGTGTGCGCCTGTGTCCCATAAGTAGAGGGCCGGCTGGCTTGTCCGTTAAAGGGTGCTGTAACCCCAAAGTACACTCCAAACAAAAAAAATAATATTTTCTGTGTTTGTGAATTGTGTGTACTGTGGCTGCACGTGCATCAACAAAGGAGCAGCGCGAAGCGTGCGCCAGTGTCCCATAAGTAAAGGGCCGGCTGGCTTGTCCGTTAAAGGGTGCTATAACCCCAAAAGTACACTCCAAACAAAATAAAAAAATATTTTCTGTGTTTGTGAATTGTGTGCACTGTAGCCGCACGTGCATCAACAAAGGAGCACCGCCAAGCGTGCGCCTGTGTCCCATAAGTAAAGAGCCGGCTGGCTCATTTCTTAAAGGGTGGTGTAACCCACAAAGTGCACTACTCTCCAGCAAAAATAAAAAAATATTTTCTGTGTTTGTGTGCGCTTTAGCCGCACGTATATATCAATATAACATAAATGGAGGACCAAACTTTCTCCGATAAAAATAAAATAGGAAAAGATCAAGAACCACTTCCTCCTAGTGCTGTTGCTGTTGCTGCTGGGAGTTGTTCATCATCCCAGAGAGGAAGTAAGAACACCACTACTTTTACTAAACAATTGACCCTCCAACAGTCCCTAGCGAGGAGGATGAAGTACGACAGCAGTCATCCTGAAGCAAAACGTATAACTGAGACCTTGACTGCTATGTTGGTGATAGACGTGCGTCCGGTATCCGCCATTAGTGCAGTGGGATTTAGACAATTGATGGAGGTAGTGTGTCCCCGGTTCCAAATCCCATCTAGATTCCACCTGCATCCTCAAAACAGCAGCGACAAGCGTGCGTCTGTCTGTTAAAGGGTGATGTAACCCTCAAAGTGCGCTCCACAAACAATAAAAAATTCTTCTTTTTTTTCTGTCTTTGTGAAATGTGTGGGCTGTAGCCGCACCTGCATCCTTAAAGCAGCAGCGACAAGCGTGCATCTGTCTGTTAAAGGGTGGTGTAACCCTCAAAGTGGACTCCACAAACAATAAAAAAATTCTTCTTTTTTTTTCTGTCTTTGTGAATTGTGTGGGCTGTAGCCGCACTTGCATCCTCAATGCAGCAGCGACAAGCGTGCGTCTGTCTGTTAAAGGGTGGTGTAACCCTCAAAGTGCTCCAAAAAATAAAAATCTATTTTTTTTATGTGTTTGCGACTTGTGTGCGATGTAGCCGCACGTGCTTCAACACAGAAGCAGTGCCAAGCGTGCGCCTGTGTCATAAGTCAAGGGCCGGTTTGGACATCTGGTCCGGACTGAAGGACATGCCAACAATTTCTGACAAGTCTATTGTCACTGCATATGATACTGTCCTCAAAGCAGCAGCGACAAGCGTGCGTCTGTCTGTTAAAGGGTGGTGTAACCCTCAAAGTGCGCTCCACAAACAATAAAAAAATTCTTCTTTTTTTTCTGTCTTTGTGAAATGTGTGGGCTGTAGCAGCACCTGCATCCTTAAAGCAGCAGCGACAAGCATGCGTCTGTCTGTTAAAGGGTGGTGTAACCCTCAAAGTGCGCTCCACAAACAATAAAAAAATTCTTCTTTTTTTTCTGTCTTTGTGAATTGTGTGGGCTGTAGCCGCACCTGCATCCTCAAAGCAGCAGCGACAAGCGTGCGTTTGTCTGTTAAAGGATTACATCGGTGACAGCATCCAAGTAGGCATGTCAGACAGTCCGTACATGTACTGGCAGGATAAAGAGGCAATTTGGAGGCCCCTGTACAAACTGGCTCTATTTTACCTGAGTTGCCCCCCCTCCAGTGTGCACTCCGAAAGAGTGTTTAGTGCAGCCGGGAACCTTGTCAGCAAAAGGCGTAGGAGGTTGCTTCCACAAAATGTGGAGAAGATGATGTTCATAAAAATGAATTATCAACTTTTCCAGGGAGACCAGCCTCCAGAATGTACAGAGGGACCTGTGGTGGTGGATTCCAGCGGGGACGAATTAATACTCTGTGAGGATGAGGATGTACACAACACTGAACAGGGTGAGGAATCGGTGAATGAGGAGGATGAGGACGACATCTTGCCTCCGTAGAGCCAGTTTGTGCAGGGACAGATTAATTGCCAGCTTGTTTTGTGGGGGCCCAAACGAACCAATCATTTCAGCCACAGTCGTGTGGCAGACCCTGGAGCTGCAATGATTGGTTTGTTAAAGTGTGCATGTCCTGTTTATACAACATAAGGGTGGGTGGGAGGGCCCAAGGACAATTCCATCTTGCACCTCTTTTTTTTCTTTGCATTATGTACTGTTCTGGGCCTAGTTTTTCAAACTGCCATCCTGTCTGCCACTGCAGTGTCACTCCTAGATGGGCCACGTGTTTGTGCCGCCCACTCGTGTCGCTTAGCATAGTCATCCATCTACCTCGGTGCAACCTTTTGGACATAAAAACACTATTGTGAGGTGTGAGGTGTTCAGAATAAACTGGAAATGAGTGGAAATTAAGGTTTTTGAGGTTAATAATAGCATAGGATTAGAAAAATCAACACATTCTGTGATTTTAGTTGTTTTAATGCTTTTTTTAAAAAAAAATACAGATCCAAAACACAAAACCCAGAACCGAAAACACCGAAGGATGGTTTTGGCAAAACCAATCCAGATCTAAAACACGAAGAAAGATCCAGATCCAAAACCAAAACACAAAACACGAAAAGTGGCCGGTGCACACCCCTAATATATACACACACATATATCTACGCACCCACACATATATATATATATTTATTTATATATATATATGTGTATATATATATGTGTGTGTATGTATATATATATATATAAAATATACATATATATGTGTGTGTGTATGTTTGTGTCTCTCTCTATATATATCTATATATATATATATGTGTATATACTGTATATATATATATGAACGTATGTGTGTGTGTAATCATATAAATATATGAATACACACACATATGTTCATATATATACACACATACATACATATATATATATATATATATATTTATTTACATACATATATGTGTGTGTACAAATATATATATATATTTATTAAACTCCAGATTGCGCGGCACACTCCTTCCCATATAATCACAGGCTGCCGCGGTGCACGCTGTAGTATTCATATACATAAACTCCAAAGTGCAGCACTCAGGCTGCATACATTGATATGTATGCAGCCTGACGAAGGGCATTAAAGCCTGAAACGTTGTTTCAGTAAAGCTGTGAGTAGTCGTTTTTTTTATCAAAGTGCTGCTCTTTGGAGTTTATGTGTGTATATATATATATATATATATATATATATATATATATTATATGCAGGTGAAAATAATGGCGACTCTCTGAGTCTTAAGAAAAACAATACTTGTATTATTCATTCATCTAGCCAACGTTTCAAGGCCGTGGTGCACCAGGGTGCTGTACAGCAGCATGAATTAGGAATGAAAGTATAGTGCTATGGATTGTTTGAGAGAGGGGGCCCCTAAACCGGTATCTTGCCTAGGGCCCCATGAGGTCTAAATTCGGCTCTGCTTCTGTTCAGCAGCCATGGTTCTGTGTACAACATTCAGAAGATGAGGATGGAAACACATAAAGAGGGGAAAAGTGGAAGACAACTTGGAGTCTGGTGTAATAATAAAGTGAATGGTGGGAGCAGGTAGGAGAAGAAGAAGGTTGGTGAACAGATGGGATAGTGATAAAGATGGGATAATGTGAAAAGAGGAAGAAAAAAGGCACAGGGGCAGAAACACACATGTGTAGTGGAGGAGGGGCAGAGGCACTCATGAGGTGGTAAAGAAGGGCATAGGCACACATAGGAAATGGAGGCACCCATGGGGAGTGGAAGGGGTAGAGGCACTCATGGAGGAGTGGGCAGAATCAGCCATGTGGGGGGGGGGGGAGGGAAACAGAGGCACACATACTAAGCTACTGTACATAATATAGAGACAAAGGGCCTGATCCAGCAGTGCTACCTCCGTTGCAGTGCTGGTACTGAAAATGCAGCAGGGGTGTCGTACGCCTCCTGTTGCATATGCATTATTGCAAGGATCGCAATTGCAAAGCTGCCTGCGTGCAGCTTTGCAATTGCGATCCTTGCTGAATCAGGCCCATAGACAGAACTGCAGACATAGGGGGTGAGATTACTGCACTACTTATTGTGCTGCATTTGTAGCATTCTTTGTGGGCTGTGTGCCTATGCGGTTCACACAAGTCCCCTTCTGGCCAGTGAGAAAGCAGAGAGAGGCAGAGAGGAGGAAAAGTAGTGGAGAAGTGAACTCCCAAGCCAGAGGCTAGGTGAACAGGGAAGATACAAGGGCCTGATTCAGAGCCGGACGCAATTAGCGCTCGCTCGTCCAGAAAATAGGGGTGGCTATTCAAATGAACCGTTCGCTCTTTGCGGTCTGTTCACGCCTCTAGGTCTGAACGAGCGAACAAAACTTGCTGTCGTTTTTTTGAAAAATACGCCTCCTGGCCGCTCGCATCCTACGTCATGTCCGCTATTTATTAGATTAATCGAGTACATCGACCAGCGTATGAACTGCTCGCTATTCTTGTGGTTGGTTTTTGCTACCACAATCTTGCGAGCAGTTCTGGCTATAAAATAACCCAGTGATGTGGTCATTGACGCTCCTGTATTAATTATGCACACCCTTAAAACGCCCGTTTTGACCTTTAAGCATGCCTGCGTTCAGATCTCCACTCCCCGCTTTCAAGCACCTTCCCCTGTTACCACCCACATACGCCTCCTCCTGTCACTCAAAATAGCAGGCATTCGCTGTTTAGCAAACAAACGAATTTCGGCCGCACTGACTGGTTCGCGCATGCGTATAACGATCCGTACGCATGCGCAGTTGGGCAAACATCGCTCGGAGCGAACGAGCGGCCGCTTACGAGTGGCTCTGAATCAGGCCCTAAGATCTCTAAGGCAGCACACTGAGATCACTCCTGGTCCCGGGGGAACCCTAAATGAGGGTAGACCAGTGTATGTGATGAGCGGTGGAGGTGTGTGCCCGCAGCAATGCTCTCTCCTGGCTCCCAGCCTGCACTCTCACCTGTGATAGCAGTGCAGGCGTCACCCACTACTTCCCAGTTCTCATCAGAGTTTCTGGCAGCCCCAATGCTGGCTCCCTCTTGTGAGGGAGAGAGATTGGCAATGGTGACCAGAGGGGAGGAGCGCTATGCAGGCCTGAGTGACAGACCATTCCCCAGCTGCCCTGGTCCTCTAGTCACAGACTGTGTCTAACAGGGGGACTGCAGCAAACCAATGATGGCGGCCCCCCGCCTCCGCTGCGGACTGGTGGGTGCAGGCAGGACTGTGGATGCGGCAACGTGTGCGGGGGGGTGCGCACAGGAGTGAGGTGGGGGTGGGCTGCGGGAATGAGTGGGAGGCTTTTAGTGTCACCCCCTTGGAAGGTGACACCTGGTGTGGCCCGCACCACCCGCACCCTCCTTGTGACACCACTGGGCTTCTGGTTCCATGTGTGGTATCATCCTTGTGGTGTGTTCCAGTCTCTCCTGTCTAGCGTGTATCCTGACAGTCATTATCATTTTGTGCCATCTGAGGGGACTATATATCTATTCCTTATGACAAGCCTCACTGCAATGTTCAAGTGGACAATTTGTTTCCAAAATTTACAGCTGTCTCGGTCGCACTGCTGCGTCTGACTGGACTCTTTGATATCAATTTTACAGATGTCTCAGCTGCACTGCTGCGTCTGACTGGACTATTTTGTTATCAACCTTACAGCTGTCTCAACTTGCATTGCTGCGTCTGAGTGGACTCTTTGCTTCCAACTTTGCTACTGTTTCAGTCGCACTGCTGCATCTGAGTTATTACATCACGGCTGTCTCATATGCATCCCAACTATGTACATATCAGCCCTTAAGGCTGCAACTTTGCCACAAGGCCACAGCCAAGCCAAGTACATATCAGCCCTCAAAGCTGCAACTTGGCCACAAGGCCACATCCCAGCCAAGTACATATCAGCCCTCAAGGCTGCAACTTGGCCACAAGGCCACATCCCAGCCAAGTACATATCAGCCCTCAAGGCTGGAACTTGGCCACAAGGCCACATCCCAGCCAAGTACATATCAGCCCTCAAGGCTGCAACTTGGTCACAAGGCCACATCCCAGTCAAGTACATATCAGCCCTCAAGGCTGCAACTTGGCAACAAGGCCATATTCCAGTCAAGTAAACTCCAGTCCTCAAAGCTTCTTTATCAATTGACTCCTCAACAATCGATTCCTCAAAGCTTCTTTATCAATTGACTCATCAAAGCTTTCTTATCAATAGACTCCTCAAAGCTTCTTTATCAATCAATTCACACCTCTTACTACGAGCTTTTTATTCCTGATACACTATTCCTACTGTGAATCCTCCCAGAGATTCATAACAGTTGGGTTTTCAGCAAAACCAAACGACTCACCTCTAATAAGAAAGCACTTGCTGGCAGCTCTTGTGTCATCTTACTGTAATTCAAACTGACTTTAGATGCTATTATGAAGGGACAGATGGGTTGCCTGGACGCAGAAGCAAGTCACCACTGGATTGTATGAGACCAAACAATTCAGCATGAAAAATACAATATACAGTATTTAACATGACTTGTAGCGCTCAGAGGTAAGATGCATGTGGACGCTTCTGTAGTGAGGTTTGTGTATGCCAAGAACAGTAAGCGAATGCACATGCTCCATGCAGAGTTATGGCATTCTGCCACTTGTGCCTGCCTCCAATGGCCTACACCTGGATGGGCAGGACAGAGTGAAATGGGGGCATTTCTTGTACAATTTATTCTTTCTCCTGCATGATAGTTCACAGAGGATAGCTGTAGGCAACCACTGTGGGGGGTGAGGTGAATTGCATCATTATGGCCCCACACCCTGCAGTGTAATGTCAAAAATCACACAGAGGGGGAGGGCTATGATGGCACAATTTGCTGGGAAATTCATCCTGCCCCCCATCCTGCCCATTTCACTATAAAGTAAGTGGGATATGGGAGAGTGAACCGCTCCACTGGAAGTCTGTGGGACTCCCCAAAACTTTCTGAATGTAACCGGATAGCATTTTTATTATTATTAGCACTTATATATAACAACGCCAACATTTTTCACAGCAAGAAAAATAGCAAAAGATATAGACAGAATAAATACAATGATTAACACATTTATTGGACAGTGGATACTATGAATAGTGAATAGTGAACAAGGTGATGTAGCAATTATATATTAATTCAACTCTAGATCAACTAAAATCCAACATAACATGAAAATAAATCATCATGTACTCCAACAAGATCATATTTTGAGATCAATATTAGAAGATAGACCAAGGTGCAGGGTCTGACTGGCTGTCAGGGGTACAGGGAATATCCCTGGTGGGTCCCACTCCCTGACGGCCCCACCTTTTCTTCTAATGTCAGGTTTAAGACAGTGCACTTAAATTATACATTGTTACTCTATTACAGAGTCGGTTACCTGGTAGAGCAGGAACATGGTTGAACAGACCATGCACTATAATATTCATGTTGTCTGGAGGCTGTGTCTTCTATAATGGTTGGCCAAGCCTCTGTGGTCTCTGGTGGCTAGCCACAGCCTTTAAACATGGGCCCCTAACACTGACTTCCCCTGATTAGCCCTTTATGCCCCAATTTGACACTGCCATGTTGTATTTTTAAGAAAAAAACTAAAATAAATTCCATCTTAGTACCTATAAATTTAAAGTAAATAATGTTGTTATTGTAGGCCAGTGTTCCCCATCCTCTGTCCTCAAGGCACACTAACAGTCCAGATTTTAGTGATATCCATGCTAGAGCACAGATGGTTAAATAAAAAAACTGCGGTACTAATTACAGTGCTCAAGTATGGATATCCTTAAAACCTGGACTGTTAGTGTGCCTTGAGGACCGTGGTTGGGAACCCCTGCTGTAGACACATATAACTGGGCACCATAAAGACCATTGAGCCAGGGCCATAACAAGTTATATGCGACTTGTGCTATTATCCAGGGTGAAGGGGCAAGAGGGCATCATGGCCACTGCCCTGATGATATTCTTTTGCAGCTGTCACCCTGTTACCTTGAAAGGCATAAAAAAAGTAATATAATAAATGACAAATGCATAGCATTTCAAGGCACTTTGAAGACAAACACAATGATGATCCTTCTAGTGTGTGTGTGGTGGAACATGTTCCAATGACAATATAGGGAGCACAAGTTGTGCTCTCATGAAACCTTCTGGATATTCAGAATGCATATACTATGGTATACAATTTAAACTAGAGATGAACCAAATTTGGGGTTTTCCAAGGAGAATGGCTTGACCCATCAAATTCGGTTCCCAAAACGGGGCAAAGCAGAATTTCCCAGAAATCTCAGATCTTGCATGTTTTGGATTGCATATAAGTGCCTCCCTCATCATTTCAGGTGGCATTTCACACAGGAGAATGCATGAAGTTGTGGGTTGTGGGCTGCAAAGGTCCCACACCCAGTGCGGCACCTCCTGACAATGCGCATGCATAAGGGGTTGTGGCCTCATGTCTGTGAGGCCACACCCCCTGAGTTGCTGCACTGCAGTTTGACCAGCGCGCAAGGAGCTGCTCGGTAGCACCCAGCTTTTCCAGCTTCGGGGGGGGGGGTGAAATGGATGCTAGCCGCTTGGTGACACCATCTGAGAGGGTCACTCAAATAGCAAAGCAGCTCTGCTACTTATTTATTTTATTTATTTATTAACAGTTTCTTATATAGTGCAGCATATTCCGTTGCGCTTTTCAATTTGAAACAACATTATTAGAACAAGACTGGGTTGTAAGAAACAGACATAATGGTAAGAGGACCTTTTTCGCAAGCTTACAATCTATATTGGGTGTCACCTGCTCAGGTAGTGTCACCTGAGGAGGTCTGCACCCCCTGTGTGATGCCACTGGTAAGCTGTAGCTGTATTGCAATAATTGCAATTAAGAGAGATTTGTAGGTGGTTGGAGTGGATGGATAGGGTGTAAAATAAGCAGGCATCTTTAATCTGTGTGTCTGTGAGGGTCAGACACTAATGCAGAAAAAGGGGAAAATGCAGATGCACACTCTAAGCACCAAGAATACTGATAATCAAAATATATATAATAAACCCTAACAATTGACATGGTTTTATAATAAGGTTCTTAATACATGTTTTGCCAAAAATGTTTGCCCACCTACCATGTCACTGTGAACCTCATCAGGTGGGTCTCTAACATACCTAATACTGACACATTATATAAATTTATCTAGGACTTGCCTGTAATAGTGCCCATTACATGTGTGTATTGTAATGCACAGGACCCATACTAATTAAAATCATTGGGGCAGAAGTGCTAGCCCAGGAGAAGGGGTTTTACCTTCACGTGTACCTTAAATACACAGCTACATAGGAAAAAGGGGGGCTGGGTTGCATATCCTAATTTAAACATAATAAGAGGTGCTACCACGCTGAGACCTGTATTTCTAATGATGCTCCTCAGGATTTGTCATTTCTGATAATGCAAGTAACATTGTATGAGCATTATAACTTGGTGAATTTCAACATGTACCGTGTTTTGTGCACACAATAAACTTGTTCAGAATTTCAAATCCATGCAACACATGCTGACTGTGGCTTGTAAACTTTCTGCCCATTTTCGGCATTGAGCAACCGCATGTAGAACATTGCAGAAGCTGCAAGAACAGTTCAATTTGCCATGCCACCAACTTAAGCAAAAGGTAATAACCAGGTGAAATTCCACCCTTTATATGTTTCAGCGACTGGAGGAACAGCAACAAGCCATCATTATGTACACATCAAGCCATGAAATAGGGGCAGGGGGGACATGCTACCACCTTACTGCAGCACACTGGCGAATACTCACGGTTTATGCAAGCTACTGAAACCATTTGAAATTGTAACTTGTGAAGTGAGTTCAGGCACTGTCATCCTGAGTCATGTCATACCCTTAATTAAACTACTGGAAATGTAGCTAAAGAATCTGAAGAAGGAAATAAAACATAGTGATTCTGCTAAGTATGTTGGACAGTGGGGATGAGCTAATATTGTGTGATGATATTATCAACAGTAATGATAAGGATGATGACAGCTTGATCTTTGGGGATGATAAACACTATTAGTTTTAAGACCATTGGTAGTTTGGTTTAACCAAACCACCAAAATGTTTTCTTTTGAGGGTGCCCAAAAACACCAAGCACTTCAGCCACAAAAGTTGCAGTCCCTTTTAGTGAAGTGCTTGGTTTGCTAAACTATGCATATCCATTTGATATATAACATACAGTAAGAGTGGGTGGGAGGGCCAAATGACATTCCATTGTGCCTCACTTTTTATTACCTTGCTGTATTAATCTAAAGACTACTATCCTGTTTCTCAATCTCCATTTACCTGTACTGGCCTTGGGGTTGTGATTTGCTGTTTGGAGTAAGCTTGATGGTGATGTAGTTTTCTACCTGTCATGGTCTGGGAAATTGGAAGGGGTGGACCCAAGCTGGGTTGAGTGACAGAGATACCTGGACCAGAAGGGACTTTGAATTTAGATGGTTTAATGTAATTCTTTAACATACAGATGAAAGAGGACTAACTGAGTGATGGTAAATAAAGTCCTTGGTGCAGAGATGCACAACTGCAGATACTTAAAACAAACACAAAAGTCTCTGAGGTTCAGGGGGTACTGTGGATTATTGCAAGGTTAAATACTGTAGAACTTGTAGATGAGTTGAATACTGAGTTGAATACTGTAGCAGAGTAGAATATATCTCCTGGATGGAGTATGCAGGATTGGGGAAGCACTTTGAATAGAACTCCGGGATGGAGTGTGCTGGATTTTTGTGAGCACTTGGAATAGAACTCCGGGATGGAGTGTGCTGGATTGGGCAGGAGTACTCCCAGCTGGAGTACACAGGAACAGAGTCACAGGTGAACTGGAACTGGAAACAGCAGTGCTCAGAAGCATAGGTCTGGCTGGAGCAAGAGCACTATTGTACTGGCAATGAGACAGAGTCAGGGAAGGGCTTTTATACCCCTGGCTGGATGGTGATTGGCTGGAGTCACTGGAGAGCGCTGCTGACTGGATGGGGTTGGATCACCTGACCTGATCCAAGATGGCCTAACCCATGATTCGGATGTCTGGCATGCAGAAGCACAGGAAGTGCATCGAGAGGCAGCAGGAACAGCTAGGCAACAGCGAGGATGCAAGGAACCACCTTCTGGCATAGACCTCACTCTGGATTCCCCTGAAAGCAGCGGCTGGCGACCCTGCAAGCTGCGATGACACCAGCGCATGGGAAGATGCAGGGGTCTCTAACGGAGGTCTCTAGCATGGTTTATGACACTACCAGATTTTACTCTGGCAGTAGTCACCTCTACTGGCCTAAGACCTGTGAATTGCTGTTTGGATTCAGTTTGGATTTATAAAGTTACATTTGGAAGCTTAGGCCCTCATTCAGAGCCATACGCTCTGAGCAGAGCGCACGCTCTGAATGAGGGACGTCCTCCATAACTATGGAGCATCCTCCTGGACGCTCGTATAGCTGTGGGTCACCACCCACAGCCTATACGAGCATGCAGTTTGGCGGCCGCGATTGTCGTGACCATCGCGACCATCGAAACTGCGAGCCGGAGTCTGCGGTTGAGGTTTTCAACCGCAAGGCCCGGAGTGATTTTGGCTCTATCAGAGCCAAAATCACTCCCACTGACATCACTAGTTATGTCAGTGGGCCGGCTTCTGACGGTAGGCGTTCCCTTAGGAATGCCCTTGTCAGGGAGGCACGCCCCCGGTTTTTACTTTTAGTTCTTTATTAATGAAAACATTCTATAAGGTTTTATAGTGTATTAAACTGCTATCCTGTCTGCCACTGCTGCACCACTATGTTTCATAGAAGTGCTATATTCTGCCATGTGTTTGTGCCATTGCTCTGGCCCTTAGTTTAGCCAGTATATCAGTAAGTTTGATTGACAAGGCAACCAAACAGAGAAACAGAAGACTATTTGCTTGGGGCACAACTTGAAATGATAATTTAGTTAAAAACTTTAATTACCCTTAAAATAAATGCATACATCACGGATAGATCTTTATTGATCAATTATACCAATAAGCACAATAAGACAAAAAATATTTTTTGTTGATATGAAGTGAAAAGAAAAGGGTCAAATTAAAATATATTCGATTAACCCTACTGTTTAAATAATATGGTGAAAATGTGAGAAACCCCTGTTCATGTAAATACATCCATCACAGTCTCAATATGAAAAAGCTGACATTACCGCCAGCACAAGAAGATAAAAGATTCCAGTTTAATACATAATTTAAACAGAGAGATAGTACCAGCAGCCTAACAGTATTATTTGTATTCTCTACCCAGTGTAGTGAAATATTGCAATATGTTAGGTGATTGTAGAAAGTTACCATATTTAGGCAGTTAGAAGATTATGTAGAACACTAAACATCTAAGACAGCAAAGGAATGCAGTTAAGATAGCAACGTTGTAATGCTTCAGTGGATATATCACATTATAACTACTAATATTAGAACCCACAAAATTGTGCCAAACAAATAATATGCATCATCTATTAAATTTAGCGTGTTATTGAGGCATAGCTGTATTAATATTACATATTTTACAAAAAATATTAGAAATATTACAATATTGCAGCTGCAGTAACCATGAACCATTTTCTGTCAATTTATTGGGTGCACATTGTCTTTATGGGCTGGCCGACAGCTTCTATCTGCACCAGTCATGGTCAGGATGAAGTGCAAGCTAGAAGTGCAGCCCTGTATTCTATGAAGTAACTGGCCCATCTGCTATTTGGCAGAACTACAAGCTGGCCAGTCTGTTCCAGTATAAAGGGGCGATTCAGTTGTTAGCACCTGCGGCTGCAGTTGCTGGGCACCCGATAGAGCAATCCAATTGTTGCTCTGTACAGGTGCGTACAGACGCAGGAGCATACATTTCAGCTCGCAGCCCATGTGGCTGCAAATAGAAATGTGTGATAAATCGGCACTTTGGGTGCCCAAACGGATGCAGATCTGAGGATGGGACGGATGGCGCCGAGGGAGCGCACATAGTGTGTACACACTGGACAATTTGTCGCTCTGATCCATCAGAAAATGACAAATTGTGTAAAAAATCATCTAGTGTGTACCCAGCTTAGGGCATATAGTGAGTGGCAGATCTGCTAATGGCTCTACTGAAGGACCTGTTTGTGGCACAGATTACTTTTAAACATTTTTCATAGGGCCACACAAAGTTTAGTTCTGGGTTATTTAGGTATTGTTGTATAACAAAAAGTTTTTTATTTTTTACATTTTAGTCTTCTTAGCATGAAAATGAGTACAATGGTTCCCATTGATGGGAACGAATTCAGCTTGCATGAAATAAAGACCCTTTACATTGAATTATGAGCTTGTACAGTATGTGGTTCCCCAACACTGGGCTTGGGGCTGGTACTCAGCCACACGTCACTCCTGGCACCAGAGGTGGTGGGTGGTGTCATTATTGTCATGAAAGGTAGCTAGGCTACCCTAAGTTGTTTTGAGGAAGGACACAAATGGCCAGTGCTCTATTACATGAGGCGTTAAGCTGGTCGGAGTTAGAGATGGCAGGTATTCTGACTAGCAAAAGCAGTACAGACAGGTACGCCTGTAGAGTATATTTAATATTGGAGTAAGCCACAGAGATAAACACAACAGGATTGAACTTTAGACCTTATCATTTAATTGGCATTATTATATACAGTATAATGCTTCCTGAAACTGAAAAATGTTCTCATACAACACACAGATGCGAGGGGGCAGTAAGTGTCGTGCAGATGCCTCTGTGTGTTTCATGAGAAAATGTCCCTGTTTCTGGAAGCATTGTGCTGTATATAATTAAGGTAAACTGATAATGTCTAATAAACTGCTATCACCTTCTCAGAAAGAAGATTTAAAGAAAAAATAAAAAACATCAGAATTCTTCTTGTATTTTAAATACTGTGCAATGGCAGGCACATAATTAATTACTGGGATTTCCAAATAATACTTTCATGGTCTTGTTGTCACATTTTCTTTTCTACTCACACATTAAATGTTTCATTAGTAACCATGGAGCTAATTGTTAAAATTAAAAAGATTTTGAAATGGTATTAGACCTTTATTCTTGTGACTCTATTTTCAGTTCACCAGGTGCTTTTGCCCGATTATAGCAATAAGCATAACTCACATCATTTGTTTTTAGCATTAGCAATGTAACTTTATATTGCAACAACTCATAGAAAATACAATACACGAGAAGCCCCTCCCACAGCTGCATGATTTATAAGACTGTCTTTGTCTGCTTAAGAATAGGTGTGCGATAACTTGATCATGTATATGTAAAGAGTCCTCCTGTGGATGACAAAGTAAGTATATTATTCTGTCTAATTTTTGTTCATGTTTCCGTGTTTATTAATGCATATATTTAATTTTTGCAATTTGTTGTTTACATTTTTCATGTTTTTACACTCTGTAAACATAAGAAATATAAATGATGGCTCACTGCAGTAACCTGCTACTTTATACTGCCACAGACTTTTTCATAGAAAAATATATATATATTTTTTATAAATAGACAAATGATCAGGAATGATGTTGATATTTCTTACCTACAGTAGTTACATGTTTCAATATAAGGGGGAATTCAGTTAAGTGCGGGGTTTATCCTGCAGCGAATTGAACGCGCTGCCCGATTCAGTTAGCTAAGCCCCAGAGGATGGACTTTTCCTCACAGCCTCAGGAGCTGCGGGAAAACTTCTGCATCAAAATGCAGACTCTACATTTAATGCACAGCACTTTGCACAGAATCTATGGGTTAGTGAGCAAAAACCCAGGTTTCACCGTGTGGGGGGGGGCAAATAATTGACTAACTCTGGACGTGAAATCCAGTGCTTTTCCCAGCATTACAAATTCTGTACTTAATTGAATTCCGCCCTATGTCTGACACTAGCAGTGTTTCATAACTCCAGTCCTCGGGGAACACTATGCTATGCTGGAGCACAGGTGTATTCTTTACTGACTGACACATTTTAAAAGATCCACAGGTTGACTAATTATTTCACATGCAATTCTAAGGAGGAGATCTGGAAAACATGTAATGTCAGAGTTCCCTGTGGCCTGGAGTTGGGAAACACTGATTCATAGAGTATGTCCCTATACAAAATGTTGTGATTAATAATAATAATAATAATAATAATAATAATACAGTTTGAGTCTCCCATATCCAAATATTCCGAAATACGGATTATTCCGAAATACAGAATATTTTTAGCATGACTGACAAAGTGAAACCTTTGCTTTCTGATGGTTTAACTTTGTTTAAAGCACAAATTATTAAAAATATAGTATACAATAACCTTCAGGCTGTGTGTATAAGGTATATATGAAACATAAATGAATTTCATGTATGTACACAAACTTTTTTTGATGCACAAAATTATTAAAAATATAGTATAAAATTACCTTCAGGTTATGGGTATAAGGTGTATATAAAACATAAATTAATTCTGTGTTTAGATTTGGGTTCCATTCCGAAGATATTTCATTATTTTATGCAAATATTCCAAATAACGGAATATTCCGATATCCAAAATACCCCTGGTCCCAAGCATTTTGGATATGGGAGACCCCAACCTGTAATAATAATAATAATAATAATAATAATAATAATAATAATAGACAGCTGGTCCTTTGAGTTCTTTCTCACAGCAGAATACTCATATGAGTCATGAGGTTATATTATAAAATCTGTAGTTTGGGAATGTTTATGATTACACAATATGGTTACGTACTGTCAGAGGTTCTCAAACACAGTCCTCAAGGCAGTTCAGGCTTTAGAGATAGCCATGGTTGAGCACTGGTGGTTAACCAAATTGACTGAGGTGCTAGTTAAGGGCTTAATGTATCAAGAGTGGAGAAGTGGACCAATGCAGAAGTTGCCCATAGCAACCAATCAGTAGCTACCTATCATTTTATAGAATGTACTTGTTAAATTCTTCCTGAAAGCTAATTGATTGCTATGGGAAACTTCTCCACTCTAATCACTGCTTGATACATCAAGCCCTAAGTCACCTGTGGTCAAGCATGGATATCCTTAAAACCTGGACTGTTAGGGTGCCTTGAGGACCTAGTTTGGGTACCTCTGCACTAAAGTCAGAATACAATTAACAACATCAATGCGGTAAGGAAAACTTGTGATGTCGGCTCTACCAATATGTACAGTATGCAGTCAGGCATCATAGCAATGTCCGGCAGCACTTCCTGCAATTGAATCGCCCCTCTTACCGCTTAAGTTAAAAGCTAAAATATTCACTGACTTAAAGCAGTCAGTCAGCAGTTTCCTTTGATCTATATGCTGCAAGAAAGACAGTGAAAGCAAATGTCTGATTGGTTGCTAAATGCTTTTGTAATTTACTTGTTTTACTTTATATTTTGAATTGTACTTGGATATTCATGCAGATATTGTTTTTACTTCGGACTGATATATCACATTTTACAGTACTGATTTTCATGACAATTCATAATTATAACTTGCTATTTTGGTACCATTTAAATCTTTATTATAGTAATTTTAAAGGGAATTTATAATCTAACTGCACATAAATTAGATGTTTATTTTCATGGTGGGGTAGGAAACATAGTACAAACAAAATCTGCTGCATAGTTGTATTTCTCAGACATTGGATATCCCTTTATTGTTCCATAAGAAGAACATTACTTGATTGTAGTGTCCTGGTTTGCTTGTTCAGAGTTATAGGAGCATCATCATAGATCATAGTCTATTATGTAAAGATCAAAAGGAAGGTGTTGTCTGATGATGTGGGTGTTAAATTAAGAATTTGAGTTATGTGAAGACATAATGATAAAAACTATACACTGTAACAGGTTACCTAACCATTATGGAAAGTTCAGAGTATACTATACAGATACCAATTTTGTGCATTGTGATCTTGTATTCACTAGACTATACTCAGTTTCTGATTTGCTTAACACTCCTTTCCCTCAATTTAATCACAACCTTATCACATGCAAACTTTCTTTCATTAATTCATGTTATTGAACTTTACTAAACCTCCTCAAACTCACAGTAATTGTAACTCAATTAATTTTCAACAACTTACCATCTCTATGCAACAAC
The DNA here is from genome assembly GCA_031769625.1 of Taudactylus pleione. Taxonomy (NCBI): domain Eukaryota; kingdom Metazoa; phylum Chordata; class Amphibia; order Anura; family Myobatrachidae; genus Taudactylus; species Taudactylus pleione. The sequence continues at coordinate 2,324,239 of JAUIMM010000016.1, read as the reverse complement.
TTCTCTCATCAATTTCTACATTCACTTCTCCTAATACTTCTGTACTGCATCTTTCACACACCACAGAATTAGTAATTGATGAGGTGGCTCCAGCTACTTGTCACACCCCACATAGACTTAGATATCAGTCATGGTATTCTAAAGTAACAAGACATCTACAAAACTTCTCTTGTAAAGAATGGCATAATTTCTTATCTCTCATCTCTGTATAAGCTTCTAACTCCAAGAGCCTTTTGAATACATTTAAATCTCTTCTCGCCCCACCCTCACTTGTAGAAGCCCACTGGCTTCTACAAGTACCCAATATATTGCTTACTGCTTCAAGGACATGATTGATAATATCAAACATGAAAAATTATGCTCTTCCTCAGCCAGCTACCTGCTCAATTTTTTCCCTGAACCCTTTGACTCTTTCTCTTTATGGGATCCCACAAGTGAAGATGAAGTATTAACTCTTTTTCTCATCTCTATACTATACCCTCACAAATTAGCCAAGCTCTGTCTCCTGTGCTCATCCCAACTTTAACTGAAATATGTAATCTCTATCTCTACTGGCATATATCAATCATTATTAAATCATGCCGTGAGGACTTCTATTCTGATTAAAACCAAATTCTGACCCCATTTCTCTCTCTCTCAAATTATCATCCCATCAATCAGCTCCCTTGTCCCTCCAAGCTGTGTGAGAGACTTGCCTACATTCACCTCACACACTTTCTTAACTCATACAATTTAGACCCACTTCAGTCCAGCTTTTGTGTCCAACACTCCACACAGACTGCATTGACTAAGGTGGTAAATGAAATGATCACTGCTAAGACTAAAGGCTATTACTCACTACTAATTCTTCTGGATCTTTCTGCTGCATTTAACACTGTCAATCACTCTATTCTCATACAAATTCTACAATCCCTATATCTTAAGGACATTGGGCCTCATTCAGAGGCGGTCGGAGGATGCAAGTGGTCGCTCAGAAACTGGGCAGCCACTTGCATCCTGACCGCCCGCCACTGTTTCGGTCGTTAGGCTGTGGGTTAACACCCACAGCGCTAACGACCGCTCGGGTGATGGTCACGATGGTCAGAGACCATCGCGACCATCGGGGCTTACGACGAGACCCCAGGGTAGGGTCTCCCTTGTCGTAAGCCCCGGAGAGCTTCTGGCTCTGTCTGAGCTGGAAGCTCTCCACTGACATCACTAGTGATGTCAGTGGGGCCTCCCCCAAATGGTAGGCGTTCCCATGGGAACGCCTCCATTTGGGCTGCCACCCCCCCGGCCCGTCTTCCAAACGGGGCGAGCTGTCAATCAACATCGACAGCTTGCCCCCTTTGGATCGAGACCCGCTATGACCAGCGCTGTCGGTCGTAGCAGGTCACACGCATGCGCACGCCGGCACCGGCGCCGTCGTGCGCATGTGCTGTGGGGGACCATCAACCCGGTCCGAGCGCATCGGCGCTAACGACCGGGTCTGAATGACCCCCATTGTCCTATCCTGGTTGTCATCCTACTTACCAAACACTCTTTCAGTGTTCATCTCACTGGATCCACCTCATCTTCACTTTCTATATCAGTTGGAGTACCACAAGGTTGAGTCCTAGGTGATCTGTTCTCTGTATATACCACCTTCCTTGGAAAAAGAATCAGCTCTTTCGGATTTCAGTATCATCTTTGTGGATGATACCCAAATGTACTTATCCTCTCCAGATCTCTCACCATCCGCATTACTGAATGTCTTACAATTATGTTATCTTGGATGTCATCTCACCACCTCAATCTTTCAAAAGCAGAGTTAATAAAATATTTCCACAGGTCAATAGTAGTTACTGACATGACCTGTCTATTTCTGTTGACAACACATACAATAAACCCTACCTCTCAATCTCGCTGCCTGGGTGTCATCATTGATTCTGAAAGTGTCCACAACATTCGTTCTTTATCCACATAATGCTACATACACCTAAGAACAGATCCATTATATGCCAATATCTCACAAAATACACTGCAAATACTCTATTTCATACACTCATTATCTTTTTCTTAGCATTGTGCTGCTGCACTACAGGCACATCTCATTTCCCAGTCATCTTTTTCTCTTTTAACCAAACTTGGGAAGAGGCGTGGCCATGCTGAGCCTGCTAGGACATCCATAGACCACGGCAATGCCTCCTCCCAGCTTTAGTTAATGCAAAGATAGAGCTGGCTGGGAGAGCACATGTGCCTGCAGCAGCACACTGCCAAGGAGAAGCCATCCACGGGGATTGGGAGGTGAGCGGCAGGGGGGATTGGGCATGAAAATTTTGCTATGGGGCTCCCCTACGTCTAGTTGTGCCCCAGCTAACATACCATAAATTGTTTGAGCGTAGCGAACTCTAAACCAGTGATTCACAAATAATACACTATATTAGTCTGAAGAGAGGTGGCAACTGCCTATATAAGCTTTCTAACTATTTTCCCTGTTTCAGCTACCAAAAATATAAGTGTATGTATATATATATATATATATATATATATATATATTACTGTGCAAAAGTATTAGGCAATTGTGGAAAACATGATTGCTTTCAAAAATAGAAGTGTTAATAATTTATTTTTAGCAATTAACAAAAGTGATTGAACAGAAGAGAAATCTAAATCAAATCAATATTTGGTGTGACCACACTTTGCCTTCAAAACAGCATCAATTCTTCTAGGTTCACTTGAAATCCTTCTGTCTCTTCATGTAATTCCAGACAGACTCGATGACGTTGAGATCAGGGCTCTGTGGGGGCCATGTCATCACTTCTAGGACTCCTGTTCTTGTTTACGCTGAAGATAATTCTTAATGACAACTTGCAAGGTACCTAGTATTCATTGTAGCACCCTGCACCTGTCACAACCACTGCAGTTCCTCTTTCCTGCCTGGGGTGCCACTCCCTGCTCTGGTGCTCCTAGCACACTAAGCTGATGCAACAAACTGCTGAGATACAGACCATAGTATACTAGAAGCACCAGAACAGAGAGCGACACCCCAGGCAGGAAAGAGGAACTGCACGGGTTGTGACAAGTGAAGGGTGCTACAATGAACACCTTCACCATGCTTCACTGTTGCCTGCAGACACTCATTATTGTACCACTCTCCAGCCCTTCGGCAAACAAATTGCCTTCTGTTACAGCCAAATATCTAAAACTTGGACTCATCAGTCCAAAGTTCCTGCTGCCATTTTTCCACACTTCAGTTCCTATGTTCTCAGGCATAGTTGAGTCACTTTGCCTTCTTTCCACATTGAAGTTATGAATTTTTGGCCGCAATTCTTCCAAGAAGATGACTTGTGGTCAGACTTCTCCGAAAAGTTGATGGGTGTACCTGGGTCCCACTGTTTTCTGCCAGTTCTGAGCTGATGGCCGATTTGGAAGGGAAGTAAGCATGATGTGTCTTTCATCTGATGCACTAAGTTTGCTTGGCTGACCACTGCATCTACAGTCCTCAACATTGTCTGTTTTTTTGTGCTTCTTCAAAAGAGCTTGAATAGCACATCTTGAAAACCCAGACTGTATTGAAATCTTTGCCTGGGAGAGACCTTGCTGATGCAATATAACCACCCTGTGTCTTGTTGCTGTGCTCAGTCTTGCCATGGTGTATGACCTGTGACATGAAACTGTCTTCCACAACCTCACCTTTGTAGCTGTTTGGCTGTTCCTCACCCAGTTTTAAGCCTCCTACAGAGCTGTTTCTGTTTCAGATAATGCCTGTGTTTCAACCTACACAAAATGATTATTATCACCTTGTTTAGTATGATTGGTTAATCATACACCTGACTATAATTCTACAAAATCCCTAACTTTGTGCAAGTGTACCCAGAAGAATTGATGTTGTATTGAAGGCAATGGGTGGTTACACCAAATATTGATTTGATTTGATTTAGATTTCTCCTCTGTTCATTTACTTTGCATTTCAATTGCTAAAAATAAACTATTAACAATTCTATTTTTGAAAGCATTCTTATGCTTCATAATTTTTTTCACACCTGCCTAAAATTTTTGCACAGTATTGTAGATATATATATAGGGGTGTGCACCGGCCACTTTTCGTGTTTTGGTTTTGGATCTGGATCTTTCTTAATGTTTTGGATCTGGATTGGTTTTGCCAAATCCACCCTTTCGTGTTTTGGGTTCATTTTGGATCTGTATTTTTTTGGAAGAAAAGCATAAAAACAGCTAAAATCACAGAATTTGGCTTTTTTTTTGTTCCTATGCTATTATTAACCTCAATAACATTAATTTCCACTCATTTCCAGTCTATTCTGAACACCTCACACCTCACAATATTATTTTTAGGCCAAAAGGTTGCACCGAGGTAGCTGGATTACTATGCTAAGCGACACAAGTGGGCTGTACAAACACGTGGTTCATCTAGGAGTGGCACTGCAGTGGCAGACAGGATGGCAGTTGAAAACTAGGCCCCAAAGAGTACATACAGTAAAGAAAAAAAAGAGGTGCAAGATGGAATTGTCCTTTAACAAACCAATCATTTCAGCGCCAGGGTCTGCCACACAACTGTGGCTGAAATGATTGATTCATTTGGGACCCCACAAAGCAAGCTGGTAACTAATTTCTCCCTGCACAAGCTGGCTCTACAGAGGCAAGATGTCATCCTCATCCCTTGCAGCCAACGCGCACACAAACACAGAAAAATAAACACTTTTTAAATGTTTTAATTTTTTGGGGCACTTTGGGGGTTACACCACCCTTCAACAGACCAGCCGGCCCTTGACTTATGACACAGGCGCACGCTTGGAGCTGTTACTTTGTTGATGCACGTTCGGCTAACGCGCACACAAACACAGAGAAAAAAAATATTTTTTTGCACTTGGGGGGAGCACCCCTGATGGACAGAGCACCCCCTGGACAACACTACAGCACCCCTTTAGGACTACAGTGGCACAGGAGCCACTGAAGCCCCCCTCTTCTGTCTGCACACATCTCCTATGGACAACACAGCCTTTATGGGACAACACAGCCCAGCCAGCCTCTATGGACAACAGCAGCACCAGCACAGCAACCCCCACCCTCCCTCTATGGACAACACAGCCTTTATGGGACAACAGCACTGCACAACACAGCCCAGCCAGCCCCTATGGACTTTGGACACAGCCCCTATGGACAACAGCAGCACCAACAAAGCAACCCCCACCCTCCCTCTTCACTGTCCACAGCCGGAGTGAAAAATGGCGCCGACGCAGGGACCTTTTATAGAATCCAAAACCTGCGAGAATCCGAGGATGATGTTTTGCCTCGTTCCGGGAACCGAGCCTGGCTGGAAAACCCGAGCCGGACTCGGTTCCCAGCTCGGATCGGGGGGGCTCGGAGGGGTTCGGATTTCTAAAATCCGAACTTGTTCATGCCTAATATATATTATAAAATAACAGTTTTCAAGTGTACAATGAATTCCCAGAAATTCGATTTATCCTCATACTTAATCTGCTAATGAAGTTGAAGCTTTGAATAATGCTCTAATATAACACTTTCTGTTATCAATTTTCTATCTAGAATAGGAGAGTATTGGATGTGACTATGTCCTCTCTGACGTGATCAAGATAGATTTTGTTTATTCTTTTACAAATTGTACTGTGACAGTTTTCTGTCTTGTATGAAGAAAGACTGGTGCAAAGTAAAATGGTGCAGCAGTTTCGCCTTTTAAATGAGCCTTTCACATTAATGTTGAAATTAACTAATACCCCTCACCCCCTTCTTAGGGACTTTTCAGGATCCCTAATACTCAGATAGATGACTGACAACCATATCTGGTGCTGCAAGTGCAGTGTTATTAATAAATGCTGGTTGATGTTCTATATTTTTTGGCTATACTAGCAAAGTGTACACATTCACTTTACAGCCACATAATTAAAGGGTGGAACAAGCTTCATTTAAGTGAAACCTGCCTTTTACCTGTAGCAGATAGAAAGTATTTAGAAAATAAAAAAAAACCATAACATTGTAACCCCCCTTCAACCTCTAAAGGGACCCTAGGTTACTAACTCCCTTTTGGTCTAATGTACCCACCTCCCGCTAAGTGGTGTACATCCGCTGAACAGTGCCTCCTCCCTAAGTATAAGTAAGTAGTAATGGGCCTACTTAGGAAAAACCATATTAAGCAATTTAGGCTTGCATGGGTAAGCCTAACCAGAAGTCTAAAGGCCGGTACACACTAGACGATATGTCGTCCGATCCGGCCAGATGTCGGCCACATAGTCTAGTGTGTACATTCAATGTCATTGATGATGCCCGCCCTCGTGGATTGTTAGCGACATTGCCCATCAGACCTGCATGTAGGTCCGACGGGTGACATTGTCAGCGAGGGCCATGCTCCTGAATGCAGCACGGCCCACTCTGCCGCGATGTCGCTTCCGACATCGGCAAGTGTGTATGCACTTGCCAATGCCGGAACCCCCGCTGTGTCCCATCGCACGATAGGTCGGCTGGGTACACATCGTTAAATGTGTACCCAGCTTAAGTCATAAACTTCTAGTAGTTATGTGAATTATTATTTCCTGGTATTTTCCCAACCACTTCCCTAAAGTAGACTCATGCTCAAATTATATCACAGTACAGTATATATAGAATGTTACTTAAGTTCACAAACTGTCACTTGCAAATATTAATATTTTACCTTCACACACACAGAATACATAAATGCATTACAATATGGGGTAAATTTTAGAAGTTTTTAGAAGTGGAGATGTTGCCCATAGCAAACCAATCAGATTCTACTTAACATTTAATTATCACCTACTAGAAGATAATTGCTAGAATCTGAATGGTTGCTATGGGCAACATCTTCACTTCTAAAAACCCACACTTGAGTATATTTACCCCTGAGAGTGGTTGTATTTAACAGAACAAAGTAATAGTCACGGTATATGAAGTTTGTAACTCCTGCTGTTGCAGATTAGTGAATGCAAAAGGCAAGTCCTTGATTTACATTAATACTTACAGACTTACATTACTACATTAATACTTACATTAATAGTAGGTAAATATAATTAATTCCTTTAAACTGTTGCCAAGGGTTGTAGTTCCTGGAGAATCCTGGAAGTTAAATAGTTTTGGGCACTCTCACGTTCAGGTTGGGTACGTGTTGCTGGCAGTCGGGATCCCTGCGGTCAGAATCCCGGCGTCGGGATCCCGACAGGGTTAACATACCGACACTTGTTGGTCGGTATGCTATACCTCCCACTCTCCCTACCCTAACCCTCCTCTTTTTTTATCATGAACTACAATACAATACATGACATACGTATTTTACCTCATGAATTGTGATTTCATATATATATTTTACCTCATGTGTGTGTGTGTGTATATATATATATATATATATATATATTTATTAATATAGTATGGTCTTTAACCCTTTACCAGGGTTACATGATTTATGGGCAATACCACCCTTGCACCAAATTGCATAAATATCACCATATAGTTTTTTTTCATCATACAGAAAATCAGTCAATGGGAATAGATCTCCAGAAACCTCACTGGCATATGTCCTGATACACCAGACAGGAAGGACAGCTTTATTCAAAATGAATTGTGATGTTATTTATTTCTCCTAATTAAATGAACCGGAAAGGGCAATGTTATTGAATATTATACAACAAAGTGTTTCCATATTATATGTCAGAAATGTTACTGAGAATAATGTTTCTGTGACAGATGGATCTTCGAGTTCGGAGCATCGTGGTCACAGCATTGGTCGCACTCTTCCCTCTGCACGTTGCTGCTTATGCCAATGGAAAGGTAGAGGCAGCCTGCTCTGACATGGTGCCTCGGCATCCATACTCAACCCAAAACACCACTGCTCCTTACTCTATAACCATGTCAAAGACCACTTACCTGGATGGAGAGAAAATCACAGGTAAACACACTGTTAATTGATTCACTGAAAATCGTACTGATTTTTATATATGTTATAAGTTTAAGTCAACCTCTTTCTTGTTACATACCTTTGTCATGTTCCGAGTACTTAGTTTTCACTAGGGGCTTATTTATCAAGGCAAACGAGCCTGTTCTACATGCGGAAACAGTAGTTTCTGCATGTTTTATGCAATGGACTCATTCATCATTGCTGTCCTAATGTGGCCTACATCCATTCATCAAGGTAGAATGTAGAAACTGACACTTTCTTCAGCCATCTTTTGTTAGCTCACTGAGCCCCACTTTTACCAACTGGAAGGATGTCCACCTTGCAAAGAGGGATAGATTTTAATCCCCTTGATGTGCTTGTGTGTGGCCTCATTTCAAGCATGTGCAGTAACACTGCCGGGAGGCTACCATTTAGAAGCAATAGTAGTAGTGGTAGGCAGCTGTCACAGCACCGGAGCAATGCTAAAATGCTCCGATACACTAGTGTTTGCCGCCACGAGTTAGTTCCTAATTTCCTTGTGGCCACTGCTATTTATAATGAATGGGACCCTAAATTTCTTCCAATTACTCCTTAGTGGTTTTAAACCTTTATCAAGCATCTCCAAATATGTTTTAAACAATACAATAAATCCCCTCTTTCTAGCATATTTACCACCAGTGCCCCTATTGTTTAACAATCACCATCACTTTACAACTTATCAACCTAGATGTGCCAGGAAGATCTCCAGCACTACATTTTGCCATCAAAACTAGAGTATTTTTATATTGTCAATATTGCTTTTTCCTCTGTCTAACCCATCTAACTGAAGTACTGTACTCATTGTGTTTAACATTTCCAGTATCAAGTGTATTGTTCTTCTTTCCCAAGCTCGTTCCTCAAGCAGCACTAACAGTGCATGTTTTCCAGGTCTTCTCACAGAATTACAAGTGAAATAATTTGCATCCACCCATGGATCTTTTAAAATGTGTCAGCCAGTAATGAATACACATGTACTCCAACTAGGTAAAATGTATACCGTGCAATGTTAGTGCTGCCTGAGAAATGAATTTGGGAAACACTGCTATAGAAGATCAGTTTACTTTATAGAGCATAAGGACATGTGTGAACTAAATATGTAACTCCCTCCTATATATGTATATACATACACAGCGGGTAAAATAAGTATTGAAAACATCAAAATTTTTCTAAGTAAATACATTTGTAATGGGGCTATTGTAATGAAGTTTCACCAAATTTCAGCAACAACCCATGCAATCCACACATGCAAAGAAATCAAACCATAGATGTCCATGAATTAAGTTATGTGTAATAATGTGAAATGACACAGGGATAAAGTATTGAACACATGAAGAAAAGGAGGTGCAAACAAGCATGGAAAGCCAAGACACAAGCTGAAATATATCAGTAATTAGAAAGCAATCCTGCCCCATATCAGTGAAAATTAATATAAGCTGATTCAGTCCCAACTGATGGCCTATAAAAAGGTGTCTCATTATCAAGGTGTCACACAAGAAACATCTCATGATGGGTAAAAGCAAAGAGCTCTCTCAAGACCTTTGCAACCTCATTGTTGCAAAACATACTGGTGGCATTTGTTACAGAAGGATTTTTAAGCTTCTGAATGTTCCAGTGAACACTGTTGGGGCCATAATCTGGAAGTGGAAAGTACATAATTTCACCATAAACCGGCCACGACCAGGTGCTCCTCACAAGATTTCTGACAGAGGAGTGAAAATAATTATCAGAAGAGTTGTTCAAGAGCCAAGGACTATTTGTGGAGAGCTTCAAAAAGATCTGGAATTAGCAGGTATAATTGTTTCAAAGAAAACAATAAGTAATGCACTCAACCAGGATGGACTCTATGCACGCTCACCATGCAAGACTCCATTGCTGAAGAAAAAGCATGTTGAAGCTCGTTTAAAGTTTGCTGTTCAACATTTGGACAAGCCTGTGAAATACTGAGAGAATATAGTCTGGTCAGATGATACCAAAATTGAACTCTTTGGATGCCATAATACATGCCATGTTTGGAGAAGAAATGGCACTGCACATCACCCCAAAGCACCATACCAACAGTGAAGTTTGGAGGTGAGAACATAATGCTGTGGGGCTGTTTTTCAGCATATGGTATTGGCATACTTCATTTGATTGAAGGAAGGATGAATGGAAAAATGTACAGAGACATTCTTAATAAAAATCTGCTGCTATCTACAAGGATGCTGAAGATGAAACGGGGATGGACATTTCAGCAAGACAATGGTCCCAAACACACAGTCAAGGACACTCTCAATTGGTTTCAGAGAAAAAAAATAAAGCTGCTAGAATGGCCCAGCCAAGCACCTGACTTGAATCCAATTAAAAATCTATGGAAAAAACTAAAGATCAGAGTTCATAGAAGAGGCCCACGGAACCTTTAAGATTTGAAGACTGTTTGTGTGGAAGAATGGGCCAAAATCATACCTGAGCAATGCATGCGACTAGTTTCTCCATACAGGAGGCGTCTTGAAGCTGTCATTACTAACAAAGGCCTTTGAACTAAGTATTAAATAAATTTCGTTAAGCGTGTTCAATACTTTTTCCCTGTGTCATTTCACATTATTACACATAACTTAATTTATGGACATCTATGGTTTGATTTCTTTGCATGTGTGGATTGCATGGGTTGTTGCTGAAATTTGGTGAAAATTAGCTCCATTACAAATACAGGTTGAGTCTCCCATATACAAATATTCCGAAATACGGAATATTCCGAAATACGGAATATTTTCAGCATGACTGAGATAGTGACACCTTTGCTTTTTGATGGTTCAATGTACACAAACTTTGTTTAAGGTACAAAATCATTAAAAATAAAGTATAAAATTACCTATAGGCTTTGTGTATAATGTGTATATGAAACATAAATTAATTTCATGTATGTACACAAACTTTGTTTGAACCACAAAATATTGTATAAAATTACTTTCAGGCTGTGTGTATAAGGTGTATATGAATCATAAATGCATTCTGTGGTTAGATTTGGGCCCTATTTTTAAAACATGTCATTATGGTATGCGATTATTCCAAAATACGGAATATTCCAATATCCAAAATACCCCTGGTCCCAAACATTTTCGATATGGGAGACTCAACCTTTATATTAACTGAGAAGAATGTTGACGTGTCCAATACTTATTTTACCTGCTTTATGTATATATAATATATATATATATATATATATATATATATATAGTAAAAAAGAAAGGACAAGCGCCCAATAGTGTGTTATCTCATGACACAATTGGATAAAATAGAGAACAATTGGCTATTGCCCGTACCCTAAGTACGCTTGTTATATAAGCGTATAATGCAGAATCTCATCTTCCAAACACAATTCAGAGTGATGAAGTGGCCTTGGGGAACCCTCAGACTCCAGAAAGCCCCACGTGTACCCTTGGACGGCATCCTTATGAGTGAATGGTGTCCACAACGTGATGTAATTAACATCCAGTTTTATTCATATAAATGTGAAGCACAAATATTACATACGGTTTAAAATTAAAAAACAAATATGTCGCTTATCTGAAAAGGGTGGTAGCTGGTATTGCAGGGGGGACCCATAGGCAATTTTAACTGTTTGCGAAGACGCAAAAGGACAAATTAAGTCTTACTGGTGCACTCTTAGGGAGTAAAAGAAGAATAGTCGAAAAAAAAATAGAAAAATATTTTTACACAATAATACTTAACCTTTAATATAATTGATATAATAAAATAATCCTCAAAGCGTATTACAGATACGCTTCTTACTGTCCGGGATCACCAACAGTGATAAATCATTAAAATATGTAATTAATTATAAAGGTATGGTGAAAATATTAATCTCTCAAAGTCCCCTTATGTAATCACATAAACAAATATTGTCAGAGAACCCGAGTAGATACACCACCTTTGTATGATGCAAAAAATGTATTCCCTCATAAAGTTTAATTCGTTAATTATGAGAATGATTCCAATACATCAAGGTCTGAGCAGCTGTGATTTCATCAATTAGAACACATATAATTTTATAATAGCCATTAGTTGGTAATTACCACTAATGTCCCCAGTCATATACGTTTGGACCAGGTATATACATTTTTACACTATCACATTGCTATTAAATCTGAAACAAAACAGTTTCCCTGAGATGACAAAACAAAACAAGGCATACAGTTAAACTGAGCTCAAATTAATATAATCAATAATGCACACCCTAACTAGCTTGCACTATAAAGACATCATATTCTAATATCAGTTTATGTCAATTCTGTAGTTCATTGATCACAGTAAACATTGATTTGATAATATCTCACATTCAACATTATTATCAGGTGAATTAAGAGCATAGCAAATAATTTATACCTGTTTGATAAAACATTAACATGTGATCACAGTCTGGTATAAGTGATATCTACTAACCATTTACATAGATACCCTTAAAGAAAGTTCAATGTACCCCAGAAATAGTAGAAAGGCCTAAGGATAAGCTGTGTTATACACCTTCTGCTTTCCCTTGTCTTAAAAATATCAGACAAGGGATGAGAGAGGGGCAAATCAGATCCTCCGGGAAACAACAGCTTAAACACTTCTACTGTCCCTGCTCCTGACTGTGTCTCTCTTCTGTTGCTATTAAAGCATTGCAGAGGTAGAGTGTCAGTCTGGCTTGGATGAGAGAGAGCTAGAGCAATAGAAGAAGGAAAGATACCTTATATGATAGCGGATACAAATTCGGCCGCCCAGATAGTGTCAGTTGGATTAATCAGTTGGCCCGTTTTCATGTGGCTGCAGAAATCAGCTGCTCGCGGTGTATCATCTAGGACTGTCTGCGTGTAAACAGCCCATGGGTAGAACGCGCGTTTCGCCTCTACAGGCTTGGTCACCTGATCGCCGTGATGTGCGCCATAGGCACACAGCAGGCAAGTAGTGGTAGTTATAGCAGAGGGGCATCAATTACCTACACATTTCACCAATATAGGCTTCCTCAGGGGTGAGGGATGTGTTCACAGAGACTCCTTATATACTAGTAATGGGCCTCAAGTCAGGCCAGCCCGGTTTTGGCGCAAAAATTACGTTGCTTCCGGTTTCTTGACTCCAAAATTATGTCACTTCCGGTTTTAGTGGCAAAATTACGTAACTTCCGGTTCGCAGCATCTGAAAACCGGAAGGGACCATTATACGGAGACTACAGGCTCCTAACAGTGCTTCTACATGAGGGCATAGTGCCCAATGTTCACTAGAGCTAAAACTGCTCTGGTGTTACTACAGGGCTACTGCCATTATATTCATATATGTCTCCTTTACAATCAGCGCCATTTTGTTGGTTAGATAAGGGGACTATACATACTATGAATGTTTATACATAAATATACTGTATAAGGGGATATTACTTTAAATCCACATAGAGACTATCTGCAGCAGAAATCTATATTCTATTAATGTCCATTCATGGAAATCAACAAGAAGATGCTAATCTAATATACAATTAGATCAGGGCTAATAAAACCACACATTTTTTTATAAAATGGTGCACCCGAATACGCACTAGAATAACACGGTGTACACAAGAAATATGAAGGGTTAACACAACATAAAATTCCTAACTCATGTACTGAGGACAATGTAAGTGAAATCATAATAACAATAGCGTGACCACAAAATTATGCAGGATATTAAGATAATCTGGGATATTAAAATAATCCAATATAATTAAAAATACATAATATATAACTGTAATTATAAAACCATATAAAATAAGTTTAAAACTCATGTGGTAAATAAAATAGGTGGAATCAGAGCCGTAAGTAGAGTTTTTGGTGCCCTGTACCAGAAAGAGCATTGGTGTCCCCCTCATTTTTCAAAGGGAAATAATGCACCCAAAAAAGGGGCATGTCCTCATGGGGAAGGGCCAGGGAAAAGATAGGAGAGGCCAGGAGATGCTGGGGATGAAATAAGGGGAAGCTACAAGTGAGAATGATAATAAACAGAAATTTGACAGGCCCAAACACCTCCCCCTGTCCTGTGGTGCCCTGTGCGAAGGCACGGGCCGCACTACCCTGGTTACGGCCCTGGGTGGAATGATATAACCAGATACAAGTGCATCATAAACTTGGAGGAAGGATATAAAAGAGGTTCAGAGAATGGGTTTATAAATATGGTGCTATTTCATAGCTCTCATTGTGTCCACAGGGGGATATCGTATTCAGTTAATAAATCCAGTATATTTCTCGTTGCGACAGGCGTTTTAGCAGGTCTAAAACTCTAGGTCCTAAACTCACTTGTTCAATAGCCTTGTATGTGAAACTGTCTGTTGAGGAATTATGGTAGGTGCAAAATTGTCTTGAAAGTGGATGACTCTCCACTTTATTCTTTATGTTCCGTAAATGTTCTTGGATCCTTAATTTTAATTGTCTTTTCGTTTTCCTGATGTATTTCATCTTGCAGCCACACTCTATAATATATATGACTGAGGTAGTGTTACAGTTTTCAAACTGTTTAAGTTTATGTTCCTCGGTGTCATTAAAATTATGATAATACCTACTGTTTGGATGAACACATTTACAAACATTGCAATGTCCGCACTTGTAAGAGCCCACACACCTTATAAATGATTCCTTCTTTTTGGGGCTATCTTTCTTCCTCAATCTACTTGGTGCTAGGATGTCCTTAAGGTTTTTGGATTTATTGAATACTACATCTGGTTTTGTGGGTAGTAAGTCTCCCAGAGCCGGATCCATTTTCGGGATGTTCCAAAACAAACATTGGAACATCCCGAAAATGGATCCGGTTCAGGGAGACTTACTACCCACAAAACCAGATGTAGTATTCAATAAATCCCAAAACTTTAAGGACATCCTAGCACCGAGTAGATTGAGGAAGAAAGATAGCCCAAAAAAGAAGGAATCATTTATAAAGTGTGTGGGCTCTTACAAGTGCGGACATTGCAATGTTTGTAAATTTGTTCATCCAAACAGAAGGTGCTATCATTTTAATGACACCAAGGAATATAAACTTAAACAGTTTACAAACTGTAACACTACCTCAGTCATATACTGTATATTATAGAGTGTGGCTGCAAGATGAAATACATCGGGAAAACGAAAAGACAATTAAAATTAAGGATCCAAGAACATTTACGGAACATAAAGAATAAAGTGGAGAGTCATCCACCTTCAAGACAATTTTGCACCCACCATAATTCCTCAAGACAGTTTCACATACAAGGCTATTGAACCAGTGAGTTTGGGACCTAGAGGTGGGGACCTGCTAAAACGCCTGTCGCAACGAGAAATGTTCTGGATTTATTAACTGAATACGATATCCCCCTTTGGACACAATGAGAGCTATGAAATAGTACCATATTTATAATCCCATTATCTGAATCTCTTTTATCCCCTTCCTCCAGGCTTATGATGCACTTTTATCTGGTTATATCATTCCACCTATTTTTTTTACCACATGAGTTTTAAACTTATGTTATATGGTTTTATAATTACAGTTATATATATATATATATATATATATATATATTATGTATTTTTAATTATATTGGATTATTTTAATATCACAAATTATTTTAATATCCTGCATAATTTTGTGATCACGCTATTGTTATTATGATTTCACTTACATTGTCCCCAATACTTGAGTTAAGTATTTTATAGTGTGTTAACCCTTTGTATTTATTGTGTACACCATGTTATTATAGTGCATATCCGGGTGCGCTATTTTATAAAAAAATGTGTGGTTTTATTAGCCCTGATCTAATTGTATATTAGATAGGCATCTTCTTGTTGATTTCCATGAATGGACTTTAATAGAATATAGATTTCTGCTGCAGATAGTCACTATGTGGATTTAAAGTAATATCCCCTTAGATATTTACGTATAAACATTCATAGTGTGTATAGTCCCCTTATCTAACCAACAAAATGGCACCAATTGTAAAGGAGACATATATGAATATAATGGCAGTAGCCCTGTAGTAAAACCAGAGCAATTTTAGCTCTAGTGAACACTGGGCACTATGCCCTCATTTAGAAGCACTGTTAGGAGCCTGTAGTCTCCATATAATGGTCACTTCCGGTTTTCAGATGCCACGAAGCGGAAGTGATGTCATTTTGCCTCTAAACCGGAAGTGACATCATTTTGGCGCAAAAAAACAGAAACAACGTCATTTTTGCGCCAAAACTGCACTGGATGGGCTTGAGGTCCATTACTAGTATATAAGAAGTCTCTATGAACACATCCCTCACCCCTGAGGAAGCCTATATTGGTCAAACATGTAGGGCATTGATGCCAGTCTGCAACAACTACCACTACTTACCTGCTGTGTACTTATGGGTCCCCCCTGCAAGACCAGCCACCACCCCGATATGCAACCTTTTTTTTTTTTCATTTTAAACCGTATGTAATATTTGTGTTTCAGATTTATATGAATAAAACTGAATGCTAATTACATCACATTGTGGACACCATTCACTCAAAAGGTTGCTGTCCAAGATTACACGTGGGGCATTCTGGAGTCTGAGGGTTCCCTGAGGCGCTTCATCACTCTGAACTATGTTTGGATGATGGGATTCTGTATTATACGCTTATATTATTTTATCCAATTGTATCACGAGATACCACAATATTGGGTGCTTGTCCTTTCTTTTTTACTTTATCCCTAGATTATACTGCCTAACCTAACGGTGACTAGGACTGAGCTGACACTTCTGATAAGAAGGATTCTAGTGTAAAATACAAAACCGGAATTAGGATCAAGCGCCACAGTTCTATCTTCTATCAATTTCTATATATATCATCCGTATTCCCACAAGTGTGGGAGGAAGCACTCACCAATTTGGTTTAAACAACCAACATTTGTTTAGAATAATGAATATATGTAATTCGCCTCAAATAGCATTACTAATAATCTGCCACCAAAAGCATCTTTAATAATCTGTCTAATTAAGAATCAACATTTCAGTTCTACATGAGAACCTTTCTCAAGGCAGGAGTGATACGTAATACATGCTTGACAAAGATAATGCAATACATCTGAGGATAGAAATGAAATAATAATCATGACAGAGTCTGACAGGCTCCACTGATCTGTCTAATAAAAACATCTTGCATAGAAAACAGAGAAATACATACTGTATAATACTGAAAAATAACACAAAAACAGCTTGACTATATGTGATGCATGATGTATACAAAGCGAGAGAATGTAGACTGATATAAAAAAAATAAAAAAATCAGCGCCCTACCAACCATATAAGTTGTGGACATAAATAGACAGAAAGTAACTAGCAAAAGTATCAAGCATTAAAGGCCAGGTTTAAAGTGTGCACAACTAGCAAGGCACCTTGAGTCTATGGACAGCGTGGGTCTATACAGATACACAAGGGATAACATGATCAAGCTTTATGCTTCAGTGGCTGCAGCTAAATAACTGATTAGTCAGAATGATCAAATCTTACCTGATTAGCAAATACCAAGGTACTGGAAGAAGACTCCATGCTAGCTGCGCCGGGCAGAAGTGGATGTGTGACGTTTGTCATAAGAAAACAAGCACACACCCATGCTACTTTAAATAGCGGCTGGAAGGAAACAGCCGCGCAATCACCACTGATTATACCCCATCTGTGGAGGACATCCTGACACATTCAGGTGCCACCACCATGGAGACCAAACGTGGGCGTGTTAGTCAAACAAAAACATAAGCAAAGAGGTGTCAATAATGCACCTTCGTTATAGTGGAGCCTGGGCAGGAAAAGGGAGATCATGTATCTTAGAACTGGGATGGCAATCTAATGTATGGGGTGGAGTCTAAGTACTTCACATACTCAAATAATATTCAGTATCTATAACAGTGTGATACTAAAGAAACACATCTTAAACAGTGGTGGAATGTAGACATTAAACAAACAAAAAAGAACATGTCAATAGCATCATATACAATTAACAATGCAAATAGGTATATACTGTGTAGACTCCAATCACCAAAATAGGACAATCATAGAATAAGGAAAAATACAATAAGAGAATGACCTATGATAAAGTGAAATTACAGAAGTGATTATGAATAGAATAAATTCAAGATAAAAAAAAAAAAAAAAAAAAAATGAAATTATGTGGAAAAATAATATATAAAAAATATATATACACACACACACATATATATATATATATATATATATATATACACATACATATATACAGATGTGTCCACATACACATCTGTGTGAAAATTGTGCCATGGCCTGCCATTCATGGCATCAGATAACCAGCCCCGCCAAGATACTGTTGGGACATGTGTAAGGAGTCTGAGATATAAGTGCAGTGCCATCACTACAGCAGGTGGCATTTTTAGAAAAGTATACTGCGGCTTCATAAGTAGAAAGCTGGAGAGGAAGATCCTGTATAGTAAGCTGCCTCCCATTGCAGTGACAGACAGGCTTACAAAATGCCCTGCATACTTTGGCTACATATATAGTAAAAGGTCCTACAGAATAGAAAATAGTGCTTGGAAATATGGCTCTAAATTTCATATACTAGAGCCATAAATAACATTCTTAGATAAACGACATACAGTAGAAAATAGCACTTGGAAATATAGCACCATATTTCATATGCTGAAAAAAACTGTTGCTATATTTCTAGCTGGAACTAGAACAGAAGCTGTCAGTTTCAGTTCATTTTCACTATGTAAGAAGTGAAACACTTCAGTATTTGCCTGTAGGTGTTATAGTGTAGGTGCACATCACACCAGAAAATTAGGGTTTAAATCTCAGTGTAAACATTTTTTTTTTCTCCAAAAATAATAATTTATGATTCAATAATATAATATTATCAATAATATAATTTTAAGAACAATAAAACTTTTTAGAATAAAATCATATTTCATCTAGAGGGTATAAACAGCGTGTACAGTATGTGAGGATCAGAGTCAGTGAGGATGGCATGTGTGTAGCAATTTCTTAGTGATATACTGTACAAATTTCCCCATGAAAATATGGCTCCATATTTCATATACTGAGCCATAAAAACACATTTGAGATAAACAACATATAAAATAATGATTGGAAATATGGCTCCATATTTCATATTGTAGTGCTAGATATACAGTATAATTCAAAAACTGACCATCAGTAATTTACAGTATGTTAATGTCCTTCTCCAGGTTAACTCTTTGCTTTTCTCAACACAGAGGGGGAGGGGGGAGGAATTCATTTGTAAAGGCTGCACATTTTCCACAGACAGACAACAAAGCATATATTCATTAGCCCCCCCCTGTGTTTGTTACTACTCATTAATGTTGCCCTTTGTGTATTGCGACACTTTTGTACATTTGGTCCCTCCGTTCCTCCAAAAATAGCACCTGTTTTCCATGGTTACATTGTACATTCATTGACCAGTAATGTTGCTAGCTGCACAATGTTTTGCTTTCCACTTTGTTATTACAGTAGATTATACACACCAATCACCATTGAACTCTCTCTGGCAGCTGAAGTGAACGATGTGCAGGAAAAACTGCACGATGTTCACCCAATCTATGGTGCACGATCTAATGATTTGCATAATCATTAGATCGAGTGGGATATAACATAGATGAATGTAGCATGGACAAGGGAGATCGGTGCTACATGCATCTGTGTCATTGACACAGAAGCACAGACGGGATCAGTGAGACCCCTCTGTACTGCTATGTATTTCAATGACACAGATGCACGCACGGACCAGGACATCCATGCTTCTTGCATCTGTGTCATTGACACAGAGTACAGACGGGATCAGAGAGATCCATCTGTGCTGCTGTGGTTAAAAAAAAACCTATGAAAAAAAAGAAATAGAAAATGGCGTGCCCCCCCTCCACAAAAGAGCCCTGGGCTTTTAGTGACCCAGTGCTGGTTTTGCTTAAATAAAGGGGACAAATGACATAGAGGGGACCTCTTGTTGTGCCCAGTGCACAACAAGCATTGGGCTAGTCAGAACCAGCCCTGGTTGCCAAAATACGGGTGACAAACGACATAGGGGCAGTCAGCAACCAGCATTGGGCACTGATCTGCTCCTGGTTCTGGAAATACAGGGGGAAAAACTTAGTAGGGTCCCCCTGTATTATTCAGAACCAGCACCTGAATTTTTCTAGCGAGGGGGCTAATGCCACAGCCAGGGGAGCCTTTTCACTGGGCCCCCAGTTGAAGCATTAACCCTGACTGCTATTCAGCCCTGGGGAGCTAGGGACCCCCTTAATCAGAGCAGGCTCTTGGGGTGTTGGACCAGTATGGTCAAACAGGGGCACCGACCCGTAGTGGGTGGACCCCTCCCAATATCCCACTTTTAGTTGGACAGCACTGATCCGCTGTTCAACCCGTGGGCCAAAGTGTCCCACGGGTGCTCTGGTCGGGAGGTTGGGCACCCCCACTGCTGCAGCTGTTTGGCGGTGCTGGACCCCAGAGTAGCTGAATGGATGCTGTGTGCATACGGGTAGCATCCATTCGGTGCCAGGAGAGTGCTGGGGGAAGCCACTGCTGACACCGCCAGCAACCCCGCTGCTGACATCACTGGCTCCCCCTTGCTGCCAACACCACCAGCATCCTGCATTGAGAACACCCCTGCACTAAGGACACCACTGGCACCCCTGCTCTGCCGACACCACCAGTAACCTGCACTGAGGACACTGCCAGCACTCCCACACTGCCATTCCGTGTACTGAGGACACCATCAGCAACCCCCACACTGCTGACACAGCCGGCAAACCTGCACTAAAGACATCGCTGGCACACCTGCATTGCCAACACCGCCAGTACCCTTCACTGAGGACACTGCCAGCACCACAGCACTGCCATCCCATGTACTGAGGACTCCTTCAGAAACCCCCAAACTGCTGACACAGCCAGCAAACCTGCACTAAAGACACCACTAGCACCCCTGCACTGCCAACACCACTGGTACTCTTCACTGAGGTCACTGCCAGCACTGCAGCACTGCCATCCCATGTACTGAGGACACCATCAGCAACCCCCACACTGTCGATACAGCCAGCAAGCCTGCACTGAAGACACCACTGGCACCAATGCTCTGCTGACACCGCCGGTGTCCTGCACTTAGGACACTGCCAGCACCGCAGCACTGCCATTCCATGTACCGAGGACACCGTCAGCAACCCACACTGCTGACACAGCCAGCAAACCTGCATGAAGACACCACCGCACTGCCAGCATCACCAGTACCCTTCACTGAGGACACTGCCAGCACTGCAGCACTGCCATTCCATATACTGAGGACACCATCAGCAACCCCTGCACTGCAGACACAGCCAGTAAACCTGCACTGAAGACACCACTGGCACCCCCGCACTGCCGACACCGCCGGTAACCTTCACTGAGGACACTGCCAGCACTGCAGCACTGCCATCCCATGTAATGAGGACACCATCAGCAACCCCCACACTGCTGATACAGCCAGCAAGCCTGCACTGAAGACACCACTGGCACTGCTGACACCGCTGGTACCCTTCACTGAGGACACAACCAGCACCGCCATCCAATGTACTGAGGATACCGTCAGCAACCCTCACACTACTGACACAGCCAGCAAACCAGCACTAAAGACACCACTGGCACCCCCGCACTGCCTCCACTGCCAGTACCCTTTGCTGAGGACAATGCCAGCACCGCAGCACTGCCATCCCATGTACTGAGGAAACCATCAGCAACCCCTGCACTGCTGACACAGCCTGAAAACCTGCACTGAAGACACCACTGGCACCAACGCTCTGCTGACACCGCCGGTATCCTGCACTTAGAACACTGCCAGCACCGCAGCACTGCCATTCCATGTACTGAGGACACAGTCAGCAACCCCTGCAGTAGCGACACAGACAGCAAACCTGCGCTAAAAACACTGCTGGTACCCCTGCTCTCTGACACCACCGGTACCCTGCACTGAGGACACTGCTAACACTGCAGCACTGCCATCACATGTACTGTACCATCAGCAGCCCCGCTCTGCCAACACTGCTGTCACAGTAAGTGCACTATTGGTGTACCCAACCCACACTGTATAACACACTGTAGTGCCACCTAGTGTGTCGCTTAGCTTAGTCAGCCAGCTAGCTGGATGCAACCTTTTGGCCTTAACTAGATGACAAAAATAATATTGTGCGGTGGTCAAAATTGATTGGAAATGACTGGAAATAAATGTTATTGAAGTTAATAATACTATAAAAACAAAAACAGGCCCATTTTATGTGAATTTTGGCTGTTTTTATGATATTTTAAGAAAAAACAAAACCGAAAAACAAAAAACCAAGGAAAAGAAATCCAAAACCAGATTCAGATCCAAAACCAGGGGAGATCCAGATCCAAAATCAAAACCAAAACACAAGGGTTGGTGCACATCTCTACTTGTAGTATGCTGCCTAAGAAGTACCAGGTCTTTACAGATCTAATAAAGTAGTTTTGCATTTTTTTAAATCCTCTGAGTGCTGCTGTTTTTTTGAACTGCTGGACTGTACATACTGTAAGCCTCTATAAAATAAACATAAAATAAGTATGATTTCAGAAGTCTATTAGTGTATTATTTGTTTAAGTACCTACAGGTACAATAGTTTTAGATCACAGCGTTCTCATGCACCCCTGTACAAGCTCATTTATATTAACCTGTGTCAGCTGCCTTTTTGGTAGTATGATAGAAGCTGTTTGGTGACTGCCTTGCCTTGAAAAGCCATAAGTTAGTTGGCAGGTGAGCTTTAAACCAGTTAACATGTTTTCAGTTTAAACTCTGTGATAGCAGCTACCAGGTTTCTATAAGTATGACGGATAGTGTAGGACCTGCAGAGAAATGGGGTCCCATGATGTGGGCTGCAGGCTTAAATGCATTGATCAATCCATGAACCAAACCCCCATTATTTATGCATTATTGTGAGTGATTTAAAAATGGTGAGTGCTGAGTTTTCTGTTTTTATTTATTTAAGCAATGCCACTTTGCACCCCAGGCCTGTAAATGGTGAATGCAGGTTTGCACCCCAAATCTGGGAGAGGCGAGTGCAGTGGATTTTTGACTATATATATATATATGTATATATATATACATACAGTATATATATATATATATATATATATATATTATATGCATGATTTTTTTTAATACAAAATACAATGTCTGATCACTGTGACCAGCAGTGATCAGGACATGGGGGATGGACAGGGGTGGTTGTAGCTGGAAGCAGGGGCCAGGGACAGAACACTGGCAGCTGTGCATGGAACTAGTACTGGAGAGGAGCAGCAGCTGCACTGGGATGGAAGGGGTGGTAGCGGCCAGGGACAGAGTGTGGCTGCTGCTATCAAGTCAGAGAAGCAGCAGCTGCGCTGTCCCCGGCCGCTCCCACTGCTTCCTTCCCGGCGTGGCATACAAGCACTATAGAGAAGCAGCAGCCACACTCTGTCCCTGGCCGCACCCACTGCTGCTTCTCTACAGTACTTGTATACCACACTGGGAAGGAAGGGGTGGGAGCGGCCGGGGACAGCACAGTAGCCATTCTGGGATGGAAGGGGTGGGAGTGGCTGGGGAGAGCGCAGCAGCTGCTCCAGAATGGAAGGGGTGATAGCGGCCAGGGACAAAGCGCGGCTGCTGCTATCAAGTCAGAGAAGCAGCAGTTGTGCTGTCCCCGGCTGCTCCCACTGCTTCCTTCCCGGTGTGGCATACAAGTACTATAGAGAATCAGCAGCCAGGCTCTGTCCCTGGCCGCACCCATCCTGGAGTGGCTGCTGCTTCTCTACAGTACTTGTATACCACGCTGGGAAGAAAGGGGTGGGAGTGGCGGGGGACATAGTGCAGCAGCCGCTCCAGGATGGAAGGGGTGTGAGCGGCCGGGGACAGCACAGTAGCCACTCTGGGATGGAAGGGGTGAGAGCGGCCGGGGAGAGCGCAGCAGCTGCTCTGGGATGGAAGGGGTGGGAGCAGCTGGGGACATAGTGCAGCAGTCACCCCGGGAAGGAAGAGGTGGGAGTGGCCTTGGACAGAGCTGGTGGAGGTGGTGGTCAGGCCAGCTGTCAGGTACAGGAAGCTGCAGCGAGAGGGGGTTCACGCCGGCAGCAGCTGCTGCTTCCTTCTATTGAAAACAGGTTGCCAGGAGGAGGTCCCGCTGGGTGCCCGATCACTGTGGCCAGCAATGATTGGGACACACTGGCGGGGAATCTGAGGAAGCAGAAGGTCCCTCTGACATAGGCGGCTGTGGGAATATTAGCTTCCCGCAGCTGCCTAGTGGGCACTTCTGACTGGTCGTATCAAATACGACCATGTCAGGGAAAGCTCAGCCTGGTGTGGTTGTATCTGATATGACCGTGCCAGGCAAGTGGTTAAAAATAGAAACATCAGTTAACATTGATGTTCCAGAATCAATGTTTAGGTCTAAACAGTCTTTGTAGTCAATGTTAAAAACATTGGTACTTAATTTCCAATGATTTATTTTGATATCCTATATCTAGTGCACACACTCCAAGCAGCTATCCTCCTCTTATCCCCATAATTGGCTCTGTGTGCTCCCCTCCCCTACCGACAGCAAAGTGACAGCAGCAGCTCTCCTCCTCCCTCCCCCCTCTCTGATCATAGCTGCAGTGGCTCTGTGTGCCTTCTCCCCTACCCAAAACATAGCAACAGCCTTTCTACACACACTCCACTTCCCTGCAGCCCACCACCAACCCTTGGTTTCACCTTGCTCACAAGTATATCATATTCCTGCTTGCTGAACATCTTATAGAATTCTAGTTTTCAGCTAGAAATATAGCAACAGTTTTTTTCAGCATGTGAAATATAGAGCCATATTTCCAAGCGCTATTTTCTATGTTGTTAATCTAAAATGTGATTTTATGGCCCCAGTATATGAAATACAGTATGGTGCCATGTTTTGAAGTGGTTATTTCTACAGTATGTCTCTATGAAATACACACACACACACACACGCACACACACACACACACACCATCCTCAATGACTCTGATCCCCACATACTGATGTTCACACCCTCTAGAGAAAATATTATTTTATTCTAAAAGGTTTTACTATTAAAATTATATTACTGATAATATTATATTATTGAATTATATACATTTATTTTTTGAGCCAAAAAAATATTACACAGAGACTCAAACCCTACAATAACTGCTTGTCTGTTGTGATGTGCAGTGACTTTAGCACTAAGCCACAATACCAGTGGATGGGAAGTACAGAATCTGTCTTTTCAGGAACTGATGACAGTTTTCTAGTGACAGATTTTTTGGTGTTAGTACAGTGTTTCAGCAGCTAGTACAGTGATTTAGCTGCAAATACATAGCGCACCTTTAAAAAACTAAACACTCCTCAACACCCCTCGTTTGCCCTCTATTAAAATCCAAAGCAGACCACTACTGTATATTTGCTACATAGGTAGAACACTATAAAGTGCCACATTACATGATACACTGGCCACCCAGTGGTGAAAGTATGAATTGCACCTTTGCTGCACCGCAGACAGCATGGCACAGCTACATATGAGAATTGATGTCATGTCAAATTGAGAGCCATGACACAATTTTCAGAAAGGTGTATGTGGACACATCTGTACATACAAAAAATGATTCACCCATGTGGAATACCTATAATATCACAGAAATGAAAGATAAATGTTCAAAGGGTTATACTCATTAAGTCCACGTGGTGATACTGTATCCAGGGTGTGTATCCAGAAGCTTTCATGCTTCTTAAGAGCCAGCACTCTATCACCTTCCATCGGTGGTACCAAATCAATGAGTTTACATTTGAGAGTAGCCAACTGTTGGCCCATTTTTAAGAAATGTCTAGCAACAGGCTTGTCAGTAGAACCAGAAGCCAGGGCTGATTGAATCATCGCTCGGTGATTGGCCATTCTATCCCAAAATTTCTGAGAGGTGAAGCCAACATAGTAAAGTACACAAGGGCAAGCAAGAATATATATGAGATGGTCCAACGTGCAATGTAATTTATATTTTATATTAATGTTCTTGCCAGTATGAGGATGTGGGAAAGAAGGTCCAACTAACATAGATGATATAGGTAATACAACTTCTACAAGAATAGCTCCCAGGTCTCTTGGTCATTATATCAAGGTGGTCTTGCATTCACCAGGGTAAAAGGTGGGCCTCATTAACAGTTGCTATAAGTTAGGGCCCCTTCTATAAGCCGTCATTGGAACATCAAAGTTCTTGAAGGGTAGACTCTGGTCAGTTGCAACTATAGGCCAGTGTTTTCTGAGTGTTGCTGGAGTTCTTTTCATAAATGGTGGTGTATATAAGATGTGATTTTTTGCTCCTTGTGTGTGACATTTCATTGTCTTCACTTCTCAATATATTATAGGCCTTGTTTAAACATTGCTTTAAGGTGGCAATTTGAAATCCTCTATTTATAAATCCATTAGTCATTTAATCTAATTGTCCTTTCCTTGTTGTATTGTCTGAGTTAATTCTCATCACATGCAAATATTGTGAAACTGGCAAATTATTTTTCAGAGCTGGTGGATGATGAATTGTCGGGAGCAAAGCCATGTTTCTATTGGTTGTCTTTTGAAATAATGAGGTAGCCAAGATACCGTTCTTGTTTTCGATTGTTATGTCCAGGAAATTGATGGGGTGTAGATCCACTTGATGGGTAAACCTGATGGGACTTTTCAAAAGATTAAATTTAATCACCATATCATTAAATGTCTCAGGACTACCTCGCCATTCCATAAACATGTTGTCGATAAAATGACAGAATATTATTTTATTACCAAACCCAGGGAAGATATAGTTTTCTTCATAACCAGTCATGAAGAGATTGGTATATGAAGGTGCCAAATTGGAGCCCATCGCTATTCCAGTGACTAGAATGTAATACCCATCTTGGTAGCAAAAATGGTTGTTATGCAAGACAAGTCTAGCCAACTCTACAATGAATTCAGATGGTGTGCAATCTTGAGGTTGGTTAATCAGCAGTGCATCTCTAAGGGTGTCAAGGCCCTCTTCTGGGATCACCATGTACAATGAAGTGACATCCAAGGTTGCTAGGATGGTCTCTTCATCCAATTGGCCAATCAGCCTTATTTGTTGTAACAGGTATGTTACTTGTGTCACGGAAGAAGCTTCTGCTTTTAAGGACCAGAGGCTGCAACTTACTATCAACAAAAATGGCTAATGGTTGTAGTGAGGAACTGTGAGCAGAGATTATTGGTCTTCCGGGAGGTCATGATAGAGATTTGTGTACCTTGGGAAGGGTGTAAAGGATCGGGCAGTGTGGTGACAAAACTGTTAAGTAGCCAAATTCAACTTCATTTAGACAATGGAGGGCGTCTTGTAGTAAATTTTATATAAAATAAACTTTGCTAGATGAGGTTGTCATCTTAGATAAAAATGAAATATGCTATCAAACTTAATACACTAATATTAACCTTTGTACTTGTCTCTAGGAGTAAAAAAATGGTTCAAATTTAAAATTGTATGTACACCATTTTTTTCAATATCAGATATGCATTTCTGTATTGTGCCAGCATTTTTGTGTATCATTGACATTTGGGTAGATGCAGCCAAGCAGTACAGTAAGGATGCAAACAAAAGGATGTAACAGATATAATGGCACTTTGAATATAAATAAAATGTACTCCCCTGTTAATGTGAACCAATCTCTTCCATAATGATTTTGAAATAAACATGTAAAAGAGAAAAAAAAATACAATTGTGTGATCCTGTTTTAGAAGTACACATAAAGTCTCATAAATGGATCCTCCTTTATATTGGTCAAATAATCTGCTAAATATGTGGAGAAACAATTTATTGGGATGCCCCCACACATCTAACTCACAGCCATGAGCTTGTAATCAGGAATATAGTAGTATCTTTATTTTAATGTAGCACACCACTTTAGTTAATAATTCGGGGTTGCCCACTGTATATCACGCTCACAGATTTTCCCTGGGTAGTAGGCACATCAAATGATCTTGAATGACAGCATCCAAACACCTTATTTTCATGGACTTAGTTTGAAGTTTTATTGATTCCAAAACAAAGGTTATAAATAGTAAAAGCCTTTTATTACAACAAGCATCAAGTTCCAGATAAAAGTGAAAGGTATATACCTGAAGGGTGGAAGTAGTTTCAATATTGGATAAATATATGTTAGGGATTCCAAAAGAGTCCAGGTATACAGCGTCCTTCTGTCCCACCAGGCAGTAATTCAACAGTGCAGCTAGTTGTCCCCACCAACATGTTTCGACCCTTCAATGGGTCTTTTTAAAGCTGTAGGGGATGACTGGCATGAAAATCCTTATAAACCCCACTAATTGGCAATGATAAACAATCAACCAATAGCTGCTTTTCACTATACCCCTTAACCTGTATAATAGAAAACACATACATTGTCCTACATATACAGGGGCATATTCAATTAAATAGCTATTTCTCCGCGTCATTAGACCGGGACTCCAGCGCGAGAACACACTGATTCCACGAGAACTGCGGAATCAGTGTGTATTAACCTCTCGCGCAAGGCCAAATACGGCGGCCTCACGGTGATCTATTTTCTAATAGAGCTATAGTGCCATCCATGATCAACGCTTCCTATAGACACTACTGTATATAATGATCAAAATGAGTGTGTCCACATGCAGGATGGAGGACTTATACATGACACGCTGGCCGTTTCCTCCTTTGGTGCAGACTGACTGACCGCGACCCCGCTGAATGACCAGGGTGATATAGTACGGCATGACTGAGGGAACTTCCCCACTAGCTGAGCCCACTATTCCGGGGTAAATCAGCTGACTACAGCGCCGGCATCCAGCACTTCAGCTGACTGATTCACAAGACCGGGGGCCGTGAGTATACCCAGCCATTAGGGCTATGTGCCCACCAAGCTCCTGACACACTCATTTTGATCATTATGTCTCAATGTAGGAGTATTTCTTATGAATATTTTCGCCATATTTGATTAACATTGAAGAGTCAATTGTGGACTCTTTGTCACCTTGTACATAATTACACATAGAAATAGTGTTCATCTTTATAACACTATTCACATATTTTAAGAGCATACTAATTAAACTAATATTTTAATATTATCATTATCTCTCAATATAAAATTATTTTTTATTAAAAGTGCCCCACAAAGGAGTTAGCTTTTTTTCTTGTGCTTACAAGAATTTTCTGTATAACATATAGAAAGTTCATATGTTATGCTAATAAAAGATAAAAAATGGGCAAAGATATAGAAACTATGTTATATAATCCTCCTTTATGTTTTAATTTCTAATATATATTTCATTCTTTTAAAAACAGTTAAAAATACACTATTAGCTTAAAGGCATTAATTCCATAAAACAATATTGTTAAAAATACATAAATTAAAAGAGAATTATTCCAATAAAAGAGAATTACTTCAATAAAACATCTTAAAGGAACCACTTAAGTCCGAAATCATTACTTAATCCATTTGGCATTAAAGTGTTGAACATACTGTATATATAAATTTCCTTTCTGTCTTAGCAATAAGGCTCTTCAAATCATTAAATCTTTCACTACCTTTAACATGTTTGATGCCAATAAAAGCTTTGTTTTCTTCTATTGAACATTTATATTCCTTTTTGCAGTGGGCTGAGAGGGAGTGTGTCTCCAGGCCATGTTTCTTTCATCTCTTGCTTGTTCATGAAAAACATCTGTATCATACTGGGAATTGCCCCTTTTTTTTTAAACAAACAGTTTGTGTTGACACAATATTTCCCTTTACCTATTGGGAACTGCTTCTTGCAAACAGCTGAATACTTTGTATCCTCTTTTGCAACAGATATTTTCTATACCTATTTAGAATTTATTTTTGCAATACACATTGCTTGTGCTAACATAGAAAGTGCCTATACTAAACCTTGTTCAATGACAATTATTGTCGCTGCACTAATACTGGATTAACAATGAATCACTGCTGTTTCAATTATTGCTGGAGAATGTGGGTTCTATTGTAATAAAAGTTCAACTTACTATGAAACTATAAAGCCTTATCATACCAATGAATTATCTGGCAGTGTATAAATATATTTTTTGGTGTATAAGGGAGCAGATAAGCAAATTATTGAAAATATTGTAACTGTGGTAAATGAAAGGAGTGCAAGGGGCTTGCATAAAATAATACTTGCTTTTTTAATTGAGAATACCAACCAGTGCTATTTTTTATGTGTTTTTTTATGCATTTAATTAGTTAAAAGTTTAATATTTATTTATATCTATTTATTAAACATATTTTTTTCTTAATTATTGCTGTTTTTCTTTATATTTACTTTTGTAACTGTGGACCATATTGAGTGAAAATAAGTGCCTATTCTATCATTACTTGTTCCAACTGGGTTTATATGCCACACGGTGCTCTCCTCCTATAGACCCATGAAAATGTTTGCATAACTTGGAGCACATCTGGTGCCCATGGCCGTGCCCATCTTCTGAAGATAAAAAGAATATTTGAATAAAAAATAATGCTGTTATAAAATAAAGTGATGCTAGATAAAATAAAATCTTGCAATTCACTACTTAATTCTGTTGTTAATAAGCTATCCCAAACTGCGTTCAGTCCTAATGTATGTTCTATGTTCGTATAAAGTGAACTTATGTCCACACTCACTAGCCAAAAGTTTTCTTTCCATGTTAAATTATTTATCATATTTAGAAAGTCTCTCATGACAGTAAGGATGTACTCCTGTAATTGTGACATAATTAGACTATTACTCATCCCCAGGTATGTATGGTGGTGCAGTAATACACACTGATGTTGATGATTTTGAGCAGCTATCTATCCACTTCTGACTGGCTATTGACCCCCTCCCAGTATTTAAGAAAGCCTTAATTAGATAGCCAAAGTTTAAAAAAAAATAGTTGATTTGCAAATTTTGAGTTGAGATGGCAATAATATTATTTCTTTCTACATCCCTATGTAATGAAGTTCTGTACTAGCAGTTTCTGATTTGAGGATAAGCCCACCAGTTATAAGATAGTATCCAGGATAAGTAATTATGAAACATATGGCTATATTTTACCACTCCTATTTACTATCTATCTAACATTTTGTCCTGGCTCTCCTTGCTGCAAATGAAGGTATGTGAAAGTCTTAGCATGTCACTTAATCCAACAGGGATTTTTCCAGACAAGTTTCCTTTGCAATCTGTAATAAACAAAGTTCAATATTCCACAGACAGGGAACTAGTTTACGTATACTGTAACTTTGGAGAATTGCTCATGTTAATGCTCCAAACATGCAAACTATTATCATAATCTCTGTTTTTTGTTATTAACAGTCACACTTAAAAATACATCAGCCGACTACCCAATTGAAGGTTTCATGATTCAAGCTCGAGAAGAGAACAGTAGTACCCCACTGGGCTCATTCCAGATAAGTGGCTCCACAGTACAGACCCTAACCTGCACTACTGCTGCGGTGAGTTTTTTAACTTATACCATTAACATTCCATTGTATTTATAAATATGAAATGACCGCTTAGGGCTTGATTTAAAGTTGAACATAAAGATTTGCTTTTTTCGTACATATAACAATGCTTCTGCACATGTGCAGTTTGAATTGCAGTCTTAAAATATGTGTCATATAGAGTCATTAATGTGCCAGGAGCCAAGTACACCAATAATTATTATCAACTTATGTCTGGTGTATAAATGTGTCCAAAACAATGATACAACCGTCATCATCATGAGTAACTTCTTTCCCAGTCAAAACTGTATGAATGACTCAGGAAAGAAGTTGATATTA
Organism: Taudactylus pleione; assembly: GCA_031769625.1. Lineage (NCBI taxonomy): Eukaryota > Metazoa > Chordata > Amphibia > Anura > Myobatrachidae > Taudactylus > Taudactylus pleione. Next base: position 2,292,546 of record JAUIMM010000016.1, on the reverse strand, counting down.
TTTGGACTATATGAAGAAAAAAATATAAATATTAAAGTTGAGTGGGTCTGGTTCATAGTTAATCTGAGCAGGATCCATGTGAGGCTTGAGTTTTCCCGCCTGACTTTGATTCCAACATCTGGAAAAACATCATCAATCCCATGTCAGATTCTCACGGGTTTTGATTTGCATATAAGTCCCTCCCCACGGAGATCAGCACCATTTCCTGCTGAGTCTTCATGGTGGGAGGGTGGGCTGTCAGGTTGTTTGTGCTGTGCTGTCCATACAGGAGTGTGCTGTCCATCCAGGGGTAGACTGTCCATCCAGGGGTGTGCTGTGCTGTCCATCCAGGAGTGTGCTGTCCATCCACTGTGTTGTCCATCCAGGGGTGTGCTGTCCATACAGGGGTGTGCTGTGCTGTCCATCCAGGGGTGTGTAGTCCATCCATGGGCTGTGCTGTCCATCCAGGAGCTGTATAAAAAAGTCAAGAACATTTTAAAACATCTTTTTTAAATAATACATAAAAAAAGACTTAAAAAGAAAATATTTTTTGTGCTGTACCCCAGTGTATCCATATCAGCACTGTGACGCTGCAGGCCATACCTCCCCAGTGAATCCATATAAGCACTGTGACGCTACAGGCAGTACCCCAGTGTATCCATATAAGCAATGTGATGCTGCAGGCTATACCTCAGTGTATCCATGTAAGCACTGTGACACTACAGGCCGTACCCCAGTGTATGCTTCTGTACTCCAGTGTATCCATATAAGCACTGTGATGCTGCAGGTCGCACCCCAGTGTATCCATATAAGCACTGCGATGCTGCAGGCCATACCCCAGTGTATGCTTCTGTACCCCAGTGTATCCATATAAGCACTGTGACACTGCAGGCCATACCCCAGTGTGTTCATATAAGCACTGTGCATTTGTGCCGCTGCTCTGACACATTTTTTTTTCATACTGTAATTATTTAAACTAAAATCACAAATACGTATATTTGCAAAATATTCTTATGCCATTTTTCAACTTTGATCTATAGATACCAATCTGATGGGCTTGGATTTCTTTGATCATAACAGCCGTGTTTGGTCAGATGCAACTCAAGCAACAAATGGAAAGGCTATTTTGTGATGGTGTCTGGAGATGTTCTTACTCATCCCCTCCCAGCCTTCCCATACATAATTCCAGGAGCACAATAATAAGAGTTGTTTAGTACTAGACTTTAAATCCCTCTGCCCCCTTCCTGTTCAGAGCTTCTGTTTTGTGTGCTGCCACATTAATAGTTTATCCACCCATTCAAGAATCAAAATGGGCAGGTGAATTACTGGCATTACTCCCGTCATTGGGAGTGCCCCAGGATAATTCCATCTTGCACCTCTTTTCTTTGCATTATGCACTATTTTTGGCTTTGAGGACTGCCTTTTTGTGTAGATGACAAACATTATTGTTATAGTTTATTAAACTGCCATCCTGTCTGCCACTGCAGTACCATTCTCTTTCCTAGATGTGCAATTTTGGTAATTTAACTGCCACAGCCACTGAAATCTTCTACATGCAGTTGCTGAATGCCAAAAATATCCAACAAATGTTATGGCCACAGACAGCATCTCTTGCATGCCCCTTTAATTTTTTTAAACAAATGCGGAACCACTAAAGAGCTCAACTGGGGCAAGGACTGATGTGAATGATTAAAATATTTTTTGTAAATTCCTCCCCTCCTCCCTCATAAATTTGCTTTGGAATCCAAAACTTACATTAAATTTTCTATGAATCAACCCTTCCTTTCCCTTCCTTCAACTACATATATACTCCAACTCCCTCCGGCCTCTTGATTAATAAAAACATTTTTTTTTCTAATGTTCCATGTTGGAAGTTCAACAGCCACAGCCATTGAAATCTTTGACATGTGGTTGCTGAATGCCGAAAATGTCAAGAAATGTTTATGGCCACAGACAGCATCTCCTGCATGTCCCTTTATTTTAAAAAATATTCTGAACCAGCAAAATAAGGGGCACATATTCACCCATGCTCTCACCTCCTTCTCCCTCCTACCTCATAAATTTGCTTCGGATAAAAAAATTTAATAAAATTTACTACGAATCAACCCTTCCTGTCCCTGCCTTCAACTACATACATACTCCATCTCTCTCTGGCCTCTTGTTTAATGAAAACGTATGTTTCCTGATGTGCCATGTTGGAAGTTGAACTGCTATGTGTTTGTGCTGTGCATGGCTGCCACTTAGCAGGGCCAGCTCCAGACATGCTCCGTGCGTGCGGCTGCACAAGGGCACCGGGGTCAGGTTGCTGAAGATCCCTGCCTCCACCCAATCACTGCTGTTAGTATTTGAAGCACAGGGGGAGGGCACAGTGAGGGAAGGGGCAGAGGGGAAGCATGAGATGATGCTGGGTGCCGAGACACCTAGCACCGGACCTGCCACTTAGTTTAGTCAGCCAGATAGCTTGGTGCAATTTTTTGGCCTAAACTGGATGAAGACAATATTGTGAGCTGTGAGGTGGTCAAAATTGACTGGAAATGAGTGTAAATGTTATTGAGGTTAATAATACTATAGGAACAAAAAAAGCCCAAATTATATGATTTTAGCAGTTTTTATAAATTTTTGAAAAACAAAAACAAAATACAGATCCAAAACCAAAACACGTGAGGGTGGTTTTGCACAACTAAAACCGAAACACGATTGTTAATCCAGATCCAAACCCAAAACTCAAACAGGGGGGTCGGCTCACATCTCTAATAAATATATTTTATCATTGACATAGACCCTTGAAACAGTAACCATCCACAGTGCTATACAACCTGGGTTGGCTGCCAGTATAGTAGAGGAATAACAAATAATAAAGTGATAGCCAGCACTAGGCTACACGGGCTGGTCTGGTCACACTATAACCAGGAAACCCATGGCATAGAGTCCCCCTGTTAATATGAGAACAAGGCCCAGCCTGCTCAGTACAAGACTTAATCTATATGGTAGGGTGCATAAAAACCGACAGCACCATGCTGAAATGCTATGCGGCATTTTACAACACTCTTGGGCTCTGAGTATCATGGTATTGGTAATAACAATTAAGACTCATAAGTGCTAATTTTGCTACACTAATGACCCAGTATAGTGGGATTGAGGTCACTAACCTATTATACTTAAATATACTTACTTATAATACTATTATATTATAAGTAGATAATAGAAACAAAATGTTATTTCAATAAAGACTGTGATAATTTTACCTTCAAAATTAAAATGTTCTTCCACAATGTAGTCCAACAAGAATTGTTTTCCACAATATACTGTAGTCAAGAAAAAATAAAACAAAACCTCTAATACACAGCAATAATTTCTGCCTAAAACCACCCAGTCCAATAACATTGTCTTCAATTGACTGGGAACATCAATAAAGGCTGCAACAATCATCAGTGGATGATTCTAAGAGGCACTTTAACTATGATGCCAAAATGCCTTGCATTTGCTTGCCTGTGCATTCTCTTACTATTCTTAGGCTTACAATACTATCCCTTTAAACCTGGACACTGAGCAACTTCAAGCCTGGATTACACCTGGGTTTCATGAGCCACAGAACCTGTGTAATCCATGAGTGTCCCAGTTTAAAAGGAGGATTTAGTAAACCTAACTATACTGCGCACATGAATGTCCCAATCTGCTATCCAGTCTGGGTTCACTAATGCAAGAAGCACGTAAGTGTAAATTCGGTTACATGCTACATTGCAGTGTTTCCCAAACTTCAGTTTTTATGGATATCCGTACTTGAACACACATTGTTAAATCAAACTGACTGATGTATTACTTTACAGATGGGCCCAGCTAGTTGTTGCTCATAGCGCGCCATTCAGGCCTTTGTGTCACACCATGGAACGTTACGTGATGTCTGTACTTTGGGGTACTGTGGTATTCTCCAACTAAAGATACGCTACGGCATGTAATATAATGATTAACTGCTGGGTGGCGAGTGCTCCACTGATGTAGATTGTACTGAATACCATACTGTTAAATTGGATGGATATCACATTCACGCAGTGTATTTGCATATTGCATGTTCGCAAAACATATCTTTTTAATATCATATAAGCTCTTAGAACGGGACACAAATCAGTACACATACTATAACTGTACAGTAGTGTAATTGCCATGTTCTTAAGATGGTATAACCGATACCATACATTAATGAGAAGCACACACAGCTTTCAATAAGATGGGATGAATTATTCTCTAATGGTGGGATACTGTGTATAAATGTACTAGTATAATATTTTGAAAGCAAGACACATTTATTATTAAAAACAGCAGTGGGTGGGTGAAGTGCACAAAGATGAGCCCACTATTGACATTGTACACATTGCCTTCTGTAATTTGCAGATGTCACATCACATACATGACAGGTGCAGTTCTTGATATGGCTGGCGTGCGGGCTAGAGGTTAGGTGATCACCTTGCCACAGTGCTTGTCCAGGGTTCGAGACCTGGAAAAGAACATTGTTTTTCTTTTTTAAATCTTCACTACAGGATTAAAAAGAAATCACTTGGTGGTATGTGAGTTCTGTCAATTATACAGATATCTGTGTTGACCACTGTGTTGACCAAAAAGACGCAGTCCCAGCATTGCATAAAGACCAAGCTATTGAAGTTCAGTATTGTTATCCAACCCTTACTGAACTCAATACATTATACACAACTTCCCACCACCTGGCATTTCTATGCTACTTTATGTCAACAGTACTGCTGATGCTCTGTGTGCACAAGAAAGCTATGTGTGGCGCTGTATATGCCATGTGGCGCCCTGCTAGTCATGCTATGCTGTGGCTTATGGAGGCTCATAGTACTGCGCATGCCCAGTGGGTCGGGAGTCATGCACAGTGCATCCCAGACTTAGACATTATAGTGATTTTGTGTCTTTAGAAACTAGTAGTGGGCTCTGAGTGAAAGTGGGGTCTAACAAACTGACTATATGTTTTAATCCGCACACTTGCCACACTGTCAGCATGTTGGCGCTGTGGTGGCTGCGAACTTCGGGGGTTGCTTTTGGGATCTCTGTCGCATGCCCAGTGGAACCGCTCCATATGCCATTTAGCTCCCTGCTAGTCACGCTAGGTTGTGGTGCATGCCCAGTTGAGCTGGTCGGGAGTCACACACAGTGCATCAAGTCCCTTCCCCCAAAACAACAAGAGCCTTTCATTACCACAATAAAGGACGAGTCAGCTCAAGGTTTGCCCTTGTGTCCTGAAAAGATGAGGAATGGTGGCCATTGCCATGGACACCATCCCCCATCTGCTAGTACAACTAATGAATGTGTCAGTCGCGCACACTTGCGGCACTGTCAGCACATCGGTGATGGCATATTTTTGAAATTTGTAGTGTTGTCTTAACAGTGGTGCATAAAACCATCACTGAACTAGAAGTCAACCCAGAAATACGTGTCTCTATATTACAAACTGACTGTGTATTTTAAGGTGCACACTTGCGGCACTGTCCTAGACAGATACTGTAGTGAATACATGTCTTAGAAACTAATAGTGGGGTCTGAGTCACAGACAGGTCCCTAGATCACAAACTCACTGTGCATTTTAAAATGCACACTTGTGGCACCGCTTTGAAGAGTGGGCATCCCAGGTTTGAGACCTGGAATGGGATTATTATTATTTTTTTTAATAGTGCCAAATATAGGGCCTGATTCAGACCCGTACGCTAGCAAGCATACGCTTGTTGCTGGCGACGTTTGCTAATGTACGCATGCATATGCATCGCAGTGCGTGAACTAGTCCGAGCAATCGGGAAGCAGTCACTCGCCAAGCAAAGACAGCCCAGTGGAATGAGTGACAGGAGAGGCCATTTGTGGGTGGTAACAGGGGCAGGCCAGCAGTAACGGGGGAGTGGAGGTGCGAACACAGGCGTGCCTGAGTGTTTCAATGCCGTTTCAGAGGCATCCATAATTAATAGGCAGTGTCATAGTACACGTCACCTGACTGGTTTTTACACTGAACTGTTCGCAGTGCTTGCGGTAGGGTAAAGGCAACCACAAGTGCAGCAAATGCTCCCGATGGTACCTGATGTACCGATGGTTGTATACACTTCCTGGAGATGACATGCACATCTGAGCGTCTTAAGACAGGCTGGTGGGCATCTGCATACACAAAGCGATTCCACACCAGGACATAGTGGGTGTGCTTATGCCCTGCCGTGCTATCGCCTGCTTTGCTGGGTGTTTTCCGAATTTGCATATGCTGGGAGTGAGCGTACATATCCAGCGAACAGGTCCGAATCAGGCCCATTGTCTTGCTGTGGAACTATAGGTCCCAGCAAGCTTCCCCCTAATGTTGGTACTTGGAGAACCACAAGTACCAGCATGCAGGGCATTACGGGCCCACTGGTACCTGTAGTTCCACAGCAAAAAAATATTAAAATAAACACAAGACACACACTCCATATAAAGTTAAAGTTTATTAAAACATACATGAACACACGGAATGGATATGAAGTATCACAACGCCGGTAGCCAGTAGGGAGAAAGTAAGTACCCTATCCCTATCCCTCTCCCCCCTCTAACCCTTCCTCAGTGGTGTCTAACAGTAACATCCCCCTCTATTGTCTAACCCTAACCCCCCCAGAGGTGCCTAAACCTACTGTAACCCTAAATCTCCCCCCTCCCACGGCTAACGCTAAGGGCACCCCGGACTTACCTCATTCGAGCTGACATTTGGCGTTCATGGTTTTTTTCAGTATTTTGACGCCTATCTTAAGTCCCGTGCTGGGCTTCTGCAGTCAACATATAGATCGGCGGCATCTCGTCCACCAGTCTATTGACTGCATCCCATGTCACATGTACTCAAGCATGGATATTCTTGACACCAGGACTGTTTGGATGCTTCTAGGTGTGAATTTGGGAAACATGCTCTAGTGCATGTGCACTTTGTCAAAGCAAATTTTGGGTCTGATTCAGAAATGGATGATATCACAGCCTCGGTTTCACATATTCACAGCGGTGATAATATGCAAATGCTTGTTTCAGCCTCCTTATCATGTACAAGCATACACAATAATGTGGAAGCCCTGAGACAACCACTTTCAATGCCCGTGGATGAAGTAATACACCCTGGTGGTACTAAAAAAAACACATTTTTCACATCATCACATTATACATTAACACTTGCACCTGCCTATGAGGTGTGCAGTGTCTCTTTTCTGAACTCTGGATAAACATGGCCTCTGTGGCTGTGGCTGTGCATCTGAGAACACAGTCAATTGCACTGACACGTCCACAACAATCCTATAATGCCCTAAAAAATTTATTTTTTTGTGTTCACTTCAGGCTACCTCCCAGTCACCACTTTTGCCTCGCTGTTCCTAATGCCAGCGCTTCCATACACACCAGCATACAATCAGTGGTACACATGTTCCATAGGGGTTTTCAGATTTTTTTGCGTAGTAGCAAATAATCGCTAAACAACATCAACATCGACATTGTGTTCAGTGAGCTTCCACCTCTAAATCGGGCCCTTTATATGGTCAACATGGTCTTACATTCAACATGAAACTAGTCCCTCAAAGTACAAGTAAGCATGCAAAATATAAAGTTTGTCCATAGTTTAGTTTAAACAGTAATGATAAAAAAATTCTCCCACAGCAATCCAAAAAGTTATTCTACCCACAATACATTTCCCACAAAGTATCTCTCAGTTATGTCTTGGGCCGGGAACAATGCTCTATGCCACCCTGATGTGCATGGAGAACGAAATCTAGCCTAACTGGTCCTATCCCACAGATAGTTACTGTAGCACAAATTGCTGAAAAATGTAATGCTGAATATGATGGAAAGTTGTCAGAACACATAGTGCATCATTGCTTGCTGAGTGTGGGGCTGCGTAGGTGCAGACCGGTCAGAGTGCCCATGCTGACCCCTGTCCACCATCCAAAGTGCCTACAATGGGCAAGTGAGCATCAAAACTGAGCCATGAAGCAATGTAAGAAGGTGGCTTGGTCTGATGAATCATACTTTCTATTACGTCATGTGGACGGCCCGGTCATGTGGATGTTACTTTGACACATACCACCTACTTAAACATTGTTGCAGATCAAGTACACCCTTCATGGAAATGGTATTCCTTGATGGGAGTGGCCTTTTTCAACTTGATAATGCGCCCTGCCATACTGCAAAACTTGTTCAGGAAAGGTTTGAGGAACATCACAAAGCATTCAAGGTGTTGACTTGGCCTCCAAATTCCCCACATCTAAATCTGATTGAGCATATGTAGGATGTGCTGGAAAATAGTTGAGCCATGAAGGCCCCTCATAAATTGACTGGACTTAAAAGATCTACTGCTAACATCATGGTGCCAGATACCACAGGGCACCTTTGAAGGAGTTCATGCTTTAATGATTCAGAGCTGTTTTTGCAGAACAAGGGGTCCTACACAAAATTAGGCTGATGGTTTTAATGTTATGGCTGATCTGTGTATAGCTTCACAAGAAACACAAATAACATCCTGCCCAGGACAAGAATTTTATTCAATTTATACACCAGCAATTTAGTACATTCTAATAATTAGTTACCAAATTTTGTATATAGCTGGAGGTGCTCCCTGGAATCGAATATCAAGTACTCAGAGAAAAACCCTCCATTGGCCTCGGCCAATGTGCAGCAAGTGATTCCTTTGTGGGGCCCTCTTTTATAATAAATTAATTGATATCAGAAAATATACATAATTACAATATAATTTATAATCGGTTCCCTCTTTAAAGGTATTGGGGACTATTTTGACTCTGAGTGTGAAAATATGACAGAGTCACCCATCAATAAACATCCATAAATACCATATAGTTGATATCAGAATATGAACATAATTAAAACATAACTTTTAATCGGATTCTTCGTTAAAAGAAATTGGGAATTATTATGACTCTGATTATGAAAAAATGATAGAGTCACTCATCAATAAGCACACATAAATATCATATCCATCAATAAGCACACATAAATATATTAGACATTCTGTAATTGTGTATGAAATAATTACCTTGTGGTGATCATATTTAATCATTAACAATATATCCCCTAATGGATAAAATAGGCAGGTTTAACAGTTAGTATATTCACTCCCACAATAGTATAAATCATATGGTTAGAATCACTTTCATAACATTCCAGTTATTTTAAGGTGTAACATTTTAGATAAAGAAACTGATAGTCAATGTAATTTTTGTTATTTTGCAGAGCGCAGTGAGTCACACGTCTGACATCGCAAAAAGTGTTGTAGAGGTGACCTGGGTAGCGCCAAGAACCAACATCTCAAACATCCAGCTCAGGTGATGGAGTGAAATGGACATATGGAAATCTTGTATCTGAAAATTAATTTTATTTGTAGTGTGGTTGTACAATTAAACATCTGTGCTGTAATAAGGGTTAGTTTGAGGTTATCAGTGTCCCAGCATAAATGTATATTATGCTTTGCTGCAAGTTTCACAGCTGAAAATTGTATCCTGAAAATATTGGTGGATGGCCTGTAACACAAACATCTCTCAGACCTTACTATGGAACTTCAGCAGACTTTAAAATGAACAAAGGAAAAGAGTCACTGGTTTCTTTCATATAATCATTTTACTTACTTCTTTATAGAGCCACAGTCGTGAGTAATCTGTCTATTTACTGGACAAATGTTGTTGGTCAAAAGCTCATATATGCTGGCTCCGGAGGATCCAAGATGTTGGTAAGCAAATCTTAAAATGTTTCTGTTTTACGTGTAATGTTTTTGCATTTGCCTATCAGACGTACTGTATAAGAATGAAATTAAATTACTGGAAAATTTCATCTGTAAAAGAGGATGTGGATGATTTACAGTATATGCATGTTACTTACAAATGTATCCAAAAACATATCTCTAGACCAGAGGTTCTCAAACTCGGTCCTCAGGACCCCACACAGGTCACGTTTTGCAGGTAACCTAGCAGGTGCACAGGTGTATTCATTACTCACTGACACATTTTAAAAAATCCACAGGTGGAGCTAATTATTTCACCTGCGATTCTGTGAGGAGACCTGGAAAACATGCACTGTTTGGGGTCCTGAGGACTGAGTTTGAGAACCTGTGCTCTAGACAATCAAACAAAAAATGTTTTTCAGGTACTATATAATTATATATATATAGCGAGAAATGCAGGGACAGGACTTAGCTTATCAACGTGCCACAGGAATGCGATACGGTTGCTGCTTATGCCTACTCCTCCAAGTGTATTTGTCTCGTGTTCTATTAAAACAGTGCACCCAGGCAGGGAAGAAATCAAATCGTAATTATTGCGAACTAAGGCTTCTGCTTCTTTGCGTCATTTTGCTGACAAGGTGCCCACCAGCGGAACTTTTGTAGGACCAAGCAAACTAGAGTGGCCCCTAGAAACCTGAGGGTGGCAGTTTCCTGCACATCCATGACAACATCTGTATTGAGTATAACATCTCTGCCAAAATTTTGTTTTTCCATAACTGGACAAAGTGTTGCAGATTTCTTTCTTCTGACATTAATTGCACAGAGGTTCTCTCTCCAAAGAGGACTAGGCCTGCTATTCCACTCTCCTCCCTTTTCCAAGGTAGGGCCTTGGAGACTTTACTTTATCGTTGTCTCTGTGGTTCCTTTAAAAGCTCAACAAATCCTGGGAAATTGCGTCCCAATATGATAGGATATGGGAGCTTAGGAACAACAACGGCGACCACCTCATAAGTGCACCCCTTTATGGTGAGGCTCACTCGCATTCAGGAAATGTTTTCTGTAGATCCATGAATGCAGAGTACTTCAACTAACCCTGACAGCTTTTCCACTGGCATAGGCAGGACAGCCTCTGAGATCAGGGTTAGCTCACTCCGTGAGTCTATAATAGCTGGGAGTTCTCGGCCATTCAGTAAAACAGTTTCCTAAAATTTTTTTAAATTGAGTATTCTTTTATTGATTTTCATAAACAACATATACATAAACATAAAATAAAACACATAACATAAATAAAACAACAAATTTACCATTAAGCAGAAAAATCAGCACAAATTGCAAAGGCTTGGTACCCTTCTACACAAACTTATCCTCAATACATATTGATATAATTGTAATGGAACATTTATACCCAAAACTCTTACATATAGCAGTACTATAGCACATTGTAAATCACCCCAGTACCTCTATTCAGGGTAACTTAAGGATCATAAAGAAACTACATGTATATAGCCACAATATATCTCCATCCCCAAATCCTTCACATTATTTACTAGTCAGACTATATTACCATCAGACCTATCCTCTTATACTTTAGCATACCTGGATTTTAGCCACCTCTGCCATATAAGATTGAATTTAAATTCATCCTTGCGGCAGTATATAGCTATCGTTGATGGGACACCGTTATATTTACAAGGTACACCCATTCCCAAAATTCAGGACCTGTGGTAGCCATCCACTTACGCGCTATGCTTACCTTAGCCAGGGAGCACAAATTAATAACATACTGTCTGGTATATTAATCACTGGTATCCTCGTTCAATATACCTAATATGCAAACTACCGGTGTAAGAACAGACCGAGAAATACCAGTAACGGCAATCACACGAATCACCTGATTCCAAAAAACCTGTACCTGTGGGCATGTCTAGGAAAGATTCCTGGACCGCACACCCTGAATATATATAATGGGAGATGCTACCTGTTGAGACTTCTTGCAGGCACAGGAACAGACAAATCACAGGTGCACAACTCCAAATTACTGATTATATATAAATACATTATGCAATAAAATTTTATTGCATAATGTATTTATATATAATCAGTAATTTGGAGTCCCAGAGCCTTTCCACCTGGAAAAGATTTAATGGCCATATCAATCTCTTCTGCTGTGAGGGGAGCATCCAAATATTCAATATCTTCCGCTGACAAAGAAGGAAGGACCTCTAACTTAGGACACTAACTCGGCTTGGCTACTGGACAATCTCGAGGGATATACAGACTGAAAACAAGATAAGAATACTTCCACTATTTCAGGGGTAGTAGACATCACAGAACCGCTATCATTACTTAGTTCTGCTACTATATTAGTGCGGTGGTCTGTATTTACCAAGCGAGCTAAACAGCTCCCCGTCCTATAAGGCATAAGTACAGTATTGTGAATGTGAAGCATATAATAGTCTACAATTGGCTTTATCCTGTAAGTATGATGTCCAAGCAGCCTGGAAGGACAGCCAGAGAACCCTAGTAGCCTCAAGATCCTCCTCCTTCCTTCTATAGAATAATTTAATTTCATATATTCACTTTATCAATGTGCCTCTTAAATAAGCTTTAAAGGCATCCCATGTTATAGCTACTGTAGCTGAGCCCTTGTTATCAGAGACATAGTTGAACCACAGCGCCTCCAATTCAGATCCCGCCCCCATCTGTTGTAACCAGTATGGGTTTAACTTCCAAAAGGATTGGCCTCGAGGCAAACAATATCAACTACCATACTAAGTGGGGAATGGTCGGATATACCCCTGGTTTCATAAGCTATATGCAAGATCCTGGGTAGCAGGTCATGTGAGGCCAGAGCCAGATCAATCCTCAAGAAGGAGTGGTAGGTGTGTGAAAAACAGGAAACTGACGAACATTTGGATGCTTGGTTCTCCACACATCAATCCAACCCAGTCCAGCCACAAAATTAGAAAATCCACTCCCACCTGGCAACTGTGATCCAGCCACTTCCCGCCATTTATACAGAGCTAAATCCATAACATTATTAAAATCCCCTAGACAAATAACTGGAGTGGCAGGGGAGTGCACTATAAACTCTACAGCCTTTCGTAACACCTCATAAGAGAAAGGAGGAGGAATATATATACGATTAAAAGAAATATAGGAGTTGCATTGATCTTCACATTCTAAATATACATAGCGTCTGCTCGGGTCAGTGGATACTGCAGTCAAGACAAAAGGGACTGTTTTTTTAATCAATACTGACACCCCCCTAGAAGCCATCGTGTGGGAGGCATGATATCCCCAACCCACCCACGGCCTCCTAAGAGAAAATAATTTACTTCCCACCAAATGTGTCTCTGTAAGACATACAACATCTGGGTCATATCGTCTCAGGTGCCAAAGTACCAAAGATCGCTTAATTTTATCGTTTCCCTCTAACATTCCAAGTAAAGAATTTGGTCATAATAACACTTGATTATTAATATCAACTGCAGTAACACACCCAAAATATACTCCCCTATACCAAAGACATGAGGCAACCAATGCTCTACAGCTTACATACAAAAATAGCCCACACCCTGCCCTCCCTGTACACTACCCCGAACTTTTGGCATACCCAAAACCTACTGGCCTACCAGGCCGCCATAAACAATTAAGTACACTAACTAACTAACCCCTATTATATAGGAGAGGCAATGAATAATAATAGCCACACAAGCATGGTGGCACTCAGCTAAATGGAGCCAAACAGCTTTGACTCAATATATATATATATATATTTATAAATAGAAGTAGAATGGGCACTCAACAGTTAGTAAAAAATGCTTTTAATTACTAACACGTCACTTAAACATGGTCGACGTTTCGGTCACATACGGACCTTTACAAGACTACTGAACCATCGCAAAGCTACCAAGGTGGCAGCTTTGCGATGGACAGTAGTCTTGAGAAAGGTCCGTATGTGACTGAAATGTCGACCATGTTTAAGTGACGTGTGAGTAATTAAAAGCCATTTTTACTAACTGGTGAGTGCACATTCTATTTCTATTTGTACTCTGGATGGTATTGTCTTTAATGGAGCACCCCAAAGGTGTCACTCTGGAACGTGGATGCAGCACATTGGATTGATTATATAAATATATATATATATATATATATATATATATATATATATATAGACACAAAACCTCCTGTATCCACTTGCTTTGCACATTTTTCAAATATCAAAAATATCAGTATAAAATGTTAAACCTAAACAGCAAATTTTAACCAATAGAGCCTACTCTATATATTTATACACAGCCACCTCAGCATTTTGCCTGTGCAACGATTGAAGCAAAAAAGGGCTAACCAGATATATATGAGCAGACTAACATTTCAACATTAAATATATTTACGTGTCGGATCTGATGAAACACAGTAGAGACCCCAAAAAGTATAACAATCAGTCCGCAGACATTTGTCTGTGCCCAGGTGCACGCAAGTCCAGCCAGGCAGCAGCCTCACGTGGTGTTGCAAAAAATTTTATTGCCCCATCCACCTCGACCTGCAGCCTAGAAGGAAAGAGTATAGCATAGGCCAGTTTCAACTCCCTCAAACACTGTTTAATTGGCAAGAACTGAGCCCTATCCTTCTGTACATTCATAGCAAAGTCTGGAAACGTAGATATATCTGGACTCCATTCCTTGACAATAGTCCTTTAGTACGGACCAGACGGAGAACTGCATATCTATCCTGATAGTGCAGGAACTTAGGAATAAACGTCCGTGGTGGAGTTCCTGGCGGTAAAGGTCTGCTAGGGATTCGATGTGCTTGCTCCACAGCAAATTGGGGCATAAAAGAGTCCTGACCATATGTATCGATTAGCCAGGCCTCTAAGAATGTTTCAGGGGTAGAGCCTTCTTCCTTCTCTTTTAAGCCCAAAAAACACATACTATTGCATCTCGGGCAGCCCTCCATATCCGATATTTTATTCTGCATGATAGATATCTGAGCGACCAATGACTACACTTGAGTCATCGGCCTCCCCCACTCATTCTCTGACTTTTTGAAGATCTTGCCTTAGCAATGATACATCAGACTGCACTTTCCCAATCTTATCGGATAGTGTAGTTTCACAGCCCTTAACAGCTTCCATTAACTGTTGCAGTGTGACCTCAGGGACTGTAGCTGCATCTGATGGGCTTGTAGGGGCAGATGAAACAGATAATGATGGATCAGAAGCCTTACCCCCTACAGTTGGCTGTGGTGTAGAAGAACGCGAGTAGCACTCTAATTTTGCTGCAGTTGTAGCCTGACTTGTCTTTCCCATAGTGAAAATGACTATAGGTATCAAAGTGGGTGGCACCAACCAATTGAAAAAGCATAAGCAAAAAAAAACACCAAAAAATGTGGATATACTGCAGGGCAGCTGAAACCTAACAATATGTGAGGCACAGGAATCAGCACATTCCAGTCTTATGCATACAACAGGGTCCTCCAGGGCAGAAAGCTTCAAGCCGCCCTCTTAGCTCCAGCAAGCAGCTACCAGGTTAGATAGTGCCTGTATAATAGTTTAAAGCAGGCACAGGGTATACCACAGTATATGCTTATATAGCAAAGTCTCCCATATTGGCAGTGTCAAGCCACGTTCTGGCAAGCCCCAGCAGGCATTCAACAGGCTGAATTATGTGACTACAGGGCCATGTGATGGAGGTGAGAAGCAGCACAGTATATTATATGCAGCTATACAGAGCACGGACTTCTAGGAGTATGGGCAGCTGCAATATGCAGGCTACCAAACCTCAGCAAGCAGTTTTCAGGCTCCCGACCACACCCCTCCAGTCAGCAAAAGCCGCCTGAGACCTCCGGTGTGGTCACGTGACGCAGGTGATCAGACAGCCTCAGGATATTACCGGCGGGTCCCGATCACCACGGGTCTGGGAACGCCGCCACACGCTACCTCCAGGTGCCCCTTAGGCTCACACAGCCCTGCCGCTACTCATCTGTCCGGCTCTGGATAACAGGATAGAAGGTATGGAGAATAAGCAGGAAAGCCCAGGAACCAGCGTCCTATCTCAGTGCCACCATGGCCACGCCCACACTAGCAACCCCACACTCCAAAGACTCTTTTTTTCTGGGACAGTCCCATCTTATATAACCTGGTTCTCTGCACTCATAGCAAATTACCTTGGCATCTCCAGCCGTGTTTACTTGAGGAGGGGTGACAGTTGGGGTCACAGGCCAATGGGGTGCCATCTTAACAGATTGCTCATTCCCTGGTTTCTTTTCTGACATTTCTGTCATATTTCCTGCGGTCTCATACCGGTCCAACACTGTACTTAATTCCTCTAGATTTTGAGGATCAGCATGTATGACCCAGCGCTGCATATTCCATCCTAGGGTTCTTTCTTATACACTTGTCAACAACCACCATCTTTACAATCTGAGCGGAAGCGCGGTCTTCTGGCTGGAGACAACTCTGCCCCTGTCTGGCGAGTTCTGCAACCTGTGTCTGAATAGGGACCACTGGTAGTAGGGCCCATTCATGTTAGCGCTGCACTTTCCCAGAAGGGTGAGACTTGACCTAGCTAGAATGGCACTTTTGACTAGATCATATTTCTCTGCATCAGCAGAGGACAAATCAGCAAAGGCTTTCTGAGCCTCACCAGTGAGATAGGGGGCAAGTCTATCAGCCCAAGTATTTGCTGGCCACTTTAAGTGCTGTGCGACCCTTTCAAATATTAACAAATATGTCTCTAGGTCATCTGAGGCAGATATTTTCTTCAGAAGCCCTGTAGTATTTGCTGTGCCCATTGATTGGGTCACTAATTGTAACATTTGCTCCTCTGTTTTTTGATGGGAGGCTAGCAAATTTACTATAGTATGAAAAACTTCCTCCATTTTTATAGTGGGAGGTGTATGTACAAGTATAGGTGCTTTTAGATAACAAGCCAGTGTATACAAATAAATATATTTCTTTCTTTCAGCAAAGCAAGTTTAACACAGAAAAAGAAAGAACTTCTTTTTTTATCTTCAGCAATGCATGGGTTAAACAGAACACATACGCAGTATGTGTGCTTTGCTCTTCTCAGTCAACAGGTTAAGTTAATTACACAGCTTGAACGCTAGCTGGTGAACACACTAATCAACATTTTAATGTGTCTTAGTGCCTTAGTAAAAAAAAAAGAAAGTCACTTTTTTTTTTAGTAGAAACACAAACAACTTTTCTTTCAGTGCACAGTAAGTTACACAATGTCCTTTCTATAACTGCAGTTTTTCTGGTTCGCCAACCATACTCACGTATACCAAATGTTTTGCCTTGTCAGTTCCTTTGCTACGCCGTAGGTGTCACCACATATAACACGGAGTATAGAAATGAAGACTCCAGACAGGCAGGTACTTGTTAAAGCAGTGGCTTTTAATGGCAGCAAACACTGCACCTTAGCATACGTGAGCAAAGGCCTGGATGCACACAGGCACATAACAGAAAATAAGCAAATACATGTAAAAGTAAATGTCCCACCACTCCTTGTGCTTAACAGTCAACAGTTACGATATCTGTGGACCTTCCAGGTCCTACCACCCTAATGCTAACCACCAGCCCCTGGCCTATCGCCTGGCCAGCTCGTCTGGCATGAGAAGCAAGGAGCATCAGGCATGTGAGAGTTTTAAATCCTTCCTGTGCTCCAGTGGTTATTCCAGTTGGGTCTGTGGAAAACCTGGAATTCCACACCACCATTGCTAACGCAGAACATACAGGTTTCCCTCCAGCCTCCCCTGGAGTGAGCTGATCCCATGAATGTGGGCAATTCAGGAGAGAGACAACCCCCCTCATCACACTATATATATATATATATATATATATATATATAATTTTATATATATATATATATATATATATATATATATAATGTTGTGAGTGAGAGAGAAAGAGCGAGCGCCTAATAGTGTAGTAACTTACCAATCACTGTAGCACACTAAGAATAAATTATGCGTACCGTAATGACGCTATTGGAAAGCATATCAGCAGAGATCTTTATTACTTCGTACCGACGATGGCCCAGGATGGGAACTCTCTGACCTCTGATTCAATTAATGTCAGCATACAACCTCAAAAAGTACAAGAAGTTTCCATAGTGCAGTATTTTTATAAACTAAAGTATTTATTTTGCACATAAGCAGGCTGGATAACAACGTGCATAAAAACCGAAATGAGGTTTCTTAGCCTATCCACGATGATTTAGTTACCAGGTCCGTGATTCTACACCAGTAGTCACTTTTCTGGAATAAACTCTTTACAGGATGGAGAGGAGGATACACCCAATGTGTTTCGCCGTTTAATGGCTTCCTCAGGGGTGTGACTGAACCAATTAGAGATTGTGTGGTTTGTCGGTACTGCAATCAAGTTAGACCTTTTAAGAATGCGGTTGGTGCCTATACTCTAATTAACTTTGTGACATATACTGTATATATATATATATATATATTCATACATTTTCCACTGAAGGAAGGAAGCACTCGCCACTTAAATTGGTTAGTCAATTTTATTCATGATTGAACATCACACTTGTATTGGTAAATATACCAAAAAATATGGTATTAAGATCTGGTCGACGTTTCGGTTCCAGTATGAACCTTTATCAAGACCTCATACAATGGTAGTAATGAACCAACGAAATACAATAATACAATATGATCTGTGAAAGAAAGAAAACACAGTGACATGTCTATCAGGCTCCTATATATATTATTTTATATAAAATGGACAAATAAAAGCATCACCCCTGAAAAACCACTATCACCTAATGTAACATCCAAAAAATTGATTGTTCTGCCATCCATCTTATATGTAAACTTAATGGGATTGTCTAGTGTATTCAACTTGGTTACCATCTGCACAAAAAATTCAATGGTGCCCTGCCAGATGAAAAAAAATATCATCTGTGAAGCAACAATAAAACTTAGGAGCTCATTCATAGCCGCTCGCAAGCGGCCGCTCGTTTGTTCGCAGCCGATGATAAGTGACCGTGCATGCGTACGCTTCATTCTGCGTGTGTGCAAACTACTCAGAGCAAATGGTATCTGCTTGCTCACCCAGCAAAGATAGCCCAGTGTAATGAGTGACAGGAGAGGCCATTTGTGGGTGGTAACAGGGGCAGGACTCTAATAATGGGGGAGTGGAGGTGCAAACGCAGGCGTGCCTGAGTGTCTCAATGCCATTTCAGAGGTGTGCATAATTAACAGACAGCATTACAGTACACATCACATGCCTGTTTTTTACACTGAAGTACTCGTAGTGCTTGCGCTAGGGTACGGCAACCACAAGCGCTGCAATCGCTTCCGCTTGTCCTTGATGTACCAATGCTTTAATACACTTCCTGGAGATGACGTGCGCTAGTGGATGTTTCTACATAAGCTAAAGGGCATCTAAATAGACAAATTGATCTCTCACCAAAACAAAGTGGGCGTGCTTATGTCTTTCCGAACGAGCGCCTGCCATGCCATCACTTAGCCAAATTTGCATATGCTGGGTGCGAGCGATCACATCTAGCAAGTGGGTCTGAATCAGGTCCTTAATCTTATCACCATAGATGGATAGAATGTGCTCCCTCTCATATTTGGACATGTACAGATTGCCATACGACGGAGCTAAATTTGAGCCCATAGCCGTTCCGGATATCTGTAGATAGTATAGAGCAAATTCACATCCATGGTGGCTAAAATTACATTCTCTAAGACTCCAGTGTCTCTAATTGACTGCAAAAAAATGTCCAGTGCCGCGGGGATGAGTGGAATTACCACACACCAATGGTTGTTCACTATCTATAAAGATAGCTAAAGGCTGTAACACCGATCCCTCAGCAGAAATGATCGGTCTGCCTGGTGGTTTCACCAATGATTTATGAACCTTTGGCAGTGTATATATAATTGGACACTGTGGTTTGTCCACCGTTAGAAACTTAAATTCATTATCACCGATCCACCTCTGTGAGTGGGCATGACTCAGGACAACATCCACTTGGGCTTTGATTTCATCAACTGGTCTGGTAGCTATATTCATATATACATTTCTGTCACTTAACTGTGACATGATTTCCACATCATAATCTGCCCAATCTTGTACTACAATAGCCCCTCCCTTATCAGCGGATCAGATTACTAGATCAGAATTTTCTCTAAGGGACCGCAATGCCTTTTTCTCATTTCCTGTCAAAGTGTTATATGGCTTCGGTGCAATTTGGAAATGACCTCATTACTGACCAGTCTAAGATTTTTTTCAAACTCGCAATGTTGGATGGGGGGTCAAACATTGATGGTCTTTTGAACTTCTTGGTCTCCAATGTAGTATCTTTATCCGAGAACTTGTACATGTCTAAGGAGCGCTTAAAATCACTATGTCTGTATGTGGGAACAAATGATAGACCTTTGGCCAATAACCCCAATTCTGTTTCTCCAAGTGGAGAACTGGACAGGTTAAAACCGAGTTTAAATCCTCGTCTTCATCTTCTTGTGACCACCCCGCCTTGGATGTGGTCTCTTGGTCTCCCTTCGTCTGTGTCTGTGGGAATTTGTTCCTGATCCATGCCTCAATCTAAAAAATGACTGCTAGATTTTTGCATATCATTATTAGCATCAGTGTCAGATGTAGAAAATGAGGACCCAGACTCTATCGGAAACTGTGGAATCCGTTTACATCGAGATGGTCTAGCCATCTGCCTAGATCTTGATTGGGTATTGTCCCCCAACAGCCATCAGTAAACTGTATGATTTTTGAAAATCTGATGTGACAACACTAAGTTTCTTTCTTTTAAAGGAAGTGAGATCTCTTTTATACGCATCAACCTGTGTCTGCATTCTCTCTAGCCAATTGGTGCCCTTATCTTCCCTCAACGAGGGTAATGTAGTTATATTTGTCTGCTCAATTTAAATTTTTACTTTCTGTAATTCTACATATTGTTTAGCTTTTCTTTATTAGAAACTATTCATCTGTGAGTTATTCACATTATGAGATTCACTTTATGTTTTCCATAAGGCTTAGGATTTATTTTATGCATGTTTATAATGTAGTTTAGTCTATGCATATTTGGTGCTGTTTGTGGCTAATCAGGCTCCTATGTATTGTATGTTTGAGTCTTATGGTAACAGACACCAGCTTGCATGTCAGGCTGGAACGTGGAAGTAAGTATGATCATCTCCGTGCACTTCCGGTTTCACGGCTCTTAAGCTGGAGTAAGGCCAACCAGCGTTCATGCAGCGTGAGCCACCGGTCGGATTCTTATACAGAACTCACGGTGGATGACACGCTGTTACAACATATCACTTATGCGCTGTATCTGGCACTCGAGGTAGGCATTGTCCAGGCACACAGCGGTGTGATGTGGCACCCTGCATGGCAGTGACCTTTAGTATATATTTGCAGGTTTGTTTGGACCTTGAGTGTTTATTTCTATGATGAGGCTACTGATGCCTATTCCAGCACAATTTGGAGGTATTATTTTCCACATGTGGTTGTTATTTGATGTCATAGTGTGAGGGGTTGCACTATATGACATTTAGTGCATATAATCACCCATATGTGGCACGATGCATTCATTTGATACATTAGGTGATAGTGGATTTTAAGGGGTGATGCTTTTATTTGTCCATTTTATATAAAATAATATATATAGGAGCCTGATAGACATGTCACTGTGTTTTCTTTCTTTCACAGATCATATTGTATTATTGTATTTCGTTGGTTCATTACTACCATTGTATGAGGTCTTGATAAAGGTTCATACTGGAACCAAAACGTCGACCAGATCTTAATACCATATTTTTTGGTATATTCACCAATACAAGTGTGATGTTCAATCATGAATGAAATTGGCTAACCAATTTAAGTGGCGAGTGCTTCCTTCCTTCAGTGGAAAATGTATGACTATTTAGGGACTGTTTAGGTCTTTGGAAGCACCCCAAAGACGTCTTATTGTGGATGAGAGTGCAGGACATTTATATATATAATATACTGTTAAAGTGAATAACACATGAAGAAACAAAGCTAAATAACAGGGATTGACAATTTACTGTCATATCAAAAATCTATTTAATGTTCTTTCCCACAACAAGACACATTAGTGAGAGTTATAGCAGAAGTGCCGTTACTTGTTGGAGCTTGTATGATGATTTAACAGTGCACCTGAGCAAATTATTCAGTATTGAGTGTCGGCAGATTGTGTATCTAATATAAATTAAAGTGTATTGTTTTATTGAAATATACAATAAGATTAATGTAATATTTAGCTGTGTTCATCCATTTATGAAAAATCAGCTGTTTCTATAATTAGCTTAAATATGTATTACTTGTAGCAGAGAGTTATTTTCAACTTCAGTATTGAAAGTATTTTTATCCTTTAAAATCACTAACATCATAACAGTGGATAAAAAGTCCCACATTTAGTTGGGCCCAAATTTACTTTAGTTAGTGTTACTACATATTTCAAATCACCGGAAAAAAGATCAAGAAACAGTTAATGAGTGTTAATTTTATTTTAAACCTCATATCATCTATATATATATAAAATCAAAGGTCCTGACTCACTGACTGACTGTATCACTGACTCATCAACGCTAAGCCCGCACCGCTGGACCTACAAACATGAAAATCAGGGAGAATATGCCTTCCTTGATGTAAAGTAGGTAGCAAAGTCAAGGGCAGAGAGCGAGGAGGGGAGACGAGGAGGGGGTGGGCGAAGGAGGGAGTTGAAAGTGGTGAATAGACGCTGGGGATTAGAGGACTGAGAGGAGATGAGGATCTTGAAATATGACTGTTTAGAGAGGGAGAGAGCGGCACTATAGGATGAGAGCATAAATTTGAAATGGAGAAAATCTGCTTAGAGTGTGATCGTCTCCACTGTTGCTCGGCGGTTAGAGAACACTTTTGCAGGTTTCTGGTGCATTTGGAATGCCAGGGTTGAGGTGTAGATCTGCAAGTGTGAGTAGTGATTGACGGAGCAAAAGAGTGCAGAGCAGATGTAAGGTAGGCGTTGTATAGGGATGTGGCTTGTTCAGGGCAGGAGAGAGAGAGTATAGGGGAGAGAAGTGAGTCAAGCAGGGAAGAAAAGAAAACTGTCGATAGCGTCAATGTTACGCTTAGTGATGGTGGCTTTTGGAGGTAGAGGAGGGGAAGGAGAGAGGGACAGGTTAAAAGATAGAAGGTAACGTGGAGAGGCCAGTAAAAATACTGAAGGAGCGCCAATAGAGGGTGCTCAACTATGTAGGAAAGAGCAGCTGTATAAAAAGAGGATAGTAAGTCCTCCACAGACAGGAAAAAACAAAGCAAAAAGTAACAGCGCTCCAATGTAAAATTAGAAATACAATTTAATTAGTGCATGAGCTGATAATAAGCCTATAAAAACACATTGATAACATATAAATGGTTAAAATAACAAACACTTCACTCCTTTACCAACTTGGGTTGGTGCCAATCATATTGGAAATATATTGAGAAAGTCCATATATATTGGAAATGGACTAGTAGTTAGAGATAGTCCAACCGAATAATTACCCAGTCCATTTGTCAGTAGAAACTCTCCAAGAGTTTCTCCCACATACGCAAATCACCATGCCAGCCAAGCACTGGACCTGTGCCCTGGGGACCTCAAATTTGCGAAGTGCACACCTTGCTGATTGGACCCTACATATATTTGGACACTGCATCAATTCTTTGGTCCTTATCTACCTGGGCTTGGGGTACCCCACCAGAATCAACACGTGCCAACATTGTAGAATGGTTCTCACCCATCTGCTGACAAATGGACTGGGTAATTATTCGGTTGGCCTGTCTCTAACTACTAGTCCATTTCCAATATATATGGACTTTTTTCAATATATTTCCAATATGATTGGGACCAACCCAAGTTGGTAAAGGAGTGAAGTGTTTGTTATTTTAACCATTTATATGTTATCAATGTGTTTTTATAGGCTTATTATCAGCTCATGCACTAATTAAATTGTATTTCTAATTTTACATTGGAGCGCTGTTACTTTTTGTTTTGTTTTTTCCTAAAAGATAGAAGGTGATGGTCAGAAAGTGGGAATGGGGAATTGGAGTGATCAGAAATATCACATCGGTGAGTGAAGACCAGATCAAGCAAATGGCCACTTACATGGGAGGGTGAGGAGGTCCATTGGGAGAGACCAAGTGAAGATGTGAGGGTGAGGAGTTTGGAAGCAGATGATTCTCTGGGGACATCAATTGGAATATTGAAGTCACCTAGGATAATGGTGGGAAGGTCTGAAGAGAGAAAGTGAGGGAGCCAGGAAGCAAAGTTGTCAAGGAACTTGGAGGGAGGGCCAGGGGGACGGTAAATGACAGCTACTCGGAGGTGTACTGGGTGGAAGACCATGGTGACCCCCAGGTCATGGGGTGTGGGAAAAGGTGAGGCCCCCAGAGGAGAGAGCTGCAGGAGAAGTGGTGTCAGAGGGTAAAATCCAGGTTTCAGTAAATGCTAGGAGATTCAGGGAGTTGGAGATAAAAAGGTCATGGGTTGGGACCAGTTTATTACAGACTGACCTGGCATTCCAGAGGGCACAGGATAGAGGGACAAAGTTTGCTGGAGAGATTTCAATGAGATTATCAGGGTTGCTGTAGCGTGGAGGTGAGATTAATTTGGGGGACCGAGATGAATAGAGTGTAGCGATGGTGCGGTCTCTAGTGCTAGAAGGGGAGCCAGTAGAAGGTGGGCAGGAATGGAGATTAATGATATGTGGATGGATGTGAGGTGAAGTGACATGGAGAGGGGGGTGGGAGGAGGGATTAGTAGTGAGGTAGTAGGACCCCGGTGGACTATAAGAGAATGAAAGTGGAGTAATGGGAGAAGATGTGGAGGAAGGTAAACAGAGGAGAGGAGATAAGGTGAAGAGGAAGTGGAGGAGACAAGGGGGATAGGATAAAGGTGGAATCAAGGGGCAGAACAAAAGATTAGGTAGACACTGAGTGAAGGTGGGCATTGAAGAAAACATGGCAATGGTAAGGATAATGTAAAAAGGGGAAGAAAAAGTTGAAAGTAGGAATGAAGAAAGAATGTAAGAGAGTGCAGATTTCCAGAAATGCAAGTGTGGGAAAAATGTGTCTGTAAAACAAAAGTTTATTATTGAGTATAATAAAAGTGGAGATTTGGTGGGAGCAGAAATTAAATAATAAAATAGACAGTGGTTGGAGCTTGATGATCTAAGACTTAGAAAACGAGCTAAGGTAAAAGTACATTATTATAGAGGTAAACTGACATTAAAATAGATAAGTATGCATTAGAATTATATGTAAAGCACAGAGCCAGCACAAATAGTAGCAAAGGAGGCACCAGGTTTATGTAGCCACCAAACAGGGAGTTCAGTAATGAAGGTCCTGGTTATGTAGTCCACAGGATCTTGTAGTATGGAGAATGTGAACTCACAATTGTTCATCCCACTTTGTCCAATTAATGTTTGGGTTGTTGTTTGTTTGTAGATCGGTGGGTTTCCTTCTGTTTTACTTCTGTTTAACATTGATATAACACCAATAATCGATTTAAAATGTAATTGGCACTTTTAAATAGGGCACTAATGAGATAGGGCACTCCAGCCATAGGCTATCCAGCCTACTAATGAACCTTTGAACCTTACATAGGAGACCTGGCATGTGAAACCACTGATTGCTAACTACCCCCAAAACACTCCCACTAATATTGCTAGGAATAAATTACCTTAAACAAACAAAGAGCACATCCCATTAAGCTAACATCTGGGTCTATATATCTAGAAGCTAACAAAGAAAAAAAAACACAAAAAACTATATTCAAAACCATCAATTACAGATAGTATGCAGTGATAAACTACTTAAGTTAACATTACTTCTAAGTTAATTGTTCAGAGCTGCAGTCATTTACCTAATACAGCTGAGGCTGGGACATACAAATACAATGCAGCAAGAATATTCTGGGAGCTGTAGCCATGCAGCGTGAATACCATGCCAGTTGGTGTAAAGTATCTTGCATTATTTCTCACTATTATAAAACAAGATTGTACTTATTACACTAGTAACCATTTTCTTACCCATCTCCTTTACCCCTTTATTAAATTATAGATTCCTTATTACATATATAATGTTAGAGGGTGCGCTCAGCAATATTTAATAAACATCATATCTACTACAAAGAAGGGAAAATAAATAGTCTTACCATGGTGCACTAAGGAAAAAATTACAGACATTAAAATTAATATTTAATTAATTTCATTAAATTGATCAAATGGAGAATAAATGCTTTTCATAAAAGGCAAAATATTAAAATAAAAAGATTCAAGATTAATGTGAAAAGTAAAGTAAACAGTGTTATTAAAATTGAGGTAAATGTCTGTTTATATTATTCAAAAAGTCATATAATTGTCTAGATTGGTTCATTACATGATAGTATGGATTCTACTGTACTAAAGATATGGGTATTTATTGTTAATCCAATGACTGAATAAAAGCCCATTACAGTATATTAGAGAACTGAAAGAGGGAACTTCCAGTTAGAGCTGATCAGGTTTTCTTATGAAGGTAAATTACAGTAAGCGAGTGTTTGCACAACTGCTAATACATGCAGACCAGACACACATATGCCTGTGAAAGTCATATTATTGGGGGTTATTGGCTGTGGGATTTCTTTGTCACTTGGTATACATATATTTATATTTTGTGAACATGTTTAAGCTAATCTGTTATTTTTTACTGTGTACAAGAGGCAAGGAGATGTATTACTGAGAGCTTTGTAATTTGCTTGATGCTTAATATTGAATGTGTTTGTTGCACATAAAAGCAATAGTTCAAAACATGGTCACAAAAGGTAAATGCAACTAAAAAAAAACCATTGGTCGTTTGCATGAATATCGGCATAGCAGGAGACTGAATCAGGTCCACGACCTCTGAACAAATTTACACAAATCTTTTGTAACCTATACAATTTTTGTTAACCTCTAGCAGTTTACCGCTTACCTTTGTACATTTACAATTTCAGGTTACTCCAATTGGTTAAATTTCAATAAAACTGGAAAAATTAAACTGTTCTAAAACTCTTGTATTAGCTGTAGTGTGATCATCTGAACACACTTCTCTGATTGCCTAGCTGCCTATGGGGGGTTGCCTAAGTGTGTCAGTACCTTTTTTGAAGAGGGGTTAAAAGAATCACTATAATTTTTGTTGTTTAAGAAAAAGCTTAAACAAGTGGTCCTTCCCTTTCCCTCTCCCTTTCCCCTTCCATATTTACCTGGCAGTTATTGGATCTTAAAGTTTTTTAATCAAATTTCTGCAAATGGTCTTCCATGGCAGAAGAAAATACTTATAGTGAGAAACAGCATTAAGCAAAGTGATATGAACCATCTTACAAATACACTGAAACCATAAAGAGAGTTGCCTGACCTCATGAATCTGAGAGTTTTGGACAGCCAAAAAAAGAACAGGATTTAGGTTATAGTCCATACACCCAATAAAGGGAGCGGTATCTCTAGAGGCATAAGAAGAGTTGCTATAGGAAAACCCTGCTCACTGTAAGCATGATGCCCATTCAATATACAATTCTGACATGTAATGCCTCAGGCACACATCTAATACATGGTGTACACTTTAGGTCACAGGTATGTATTTGCAGTTCAGACACTCGCCCAATGATACAAGTCATGTCCATTTGGAGAGTGGCACTGCTCTCTGGCTGCCAATCACTGGAATTCCTGTTTGCATGAGCATCAGAATGTTTGTTGTCTTAATAATATCAGGATGACTTGTAAGCTTACTTTTTTGTCCTTCAGATAAAACTGCCCATCTAAGTGCTTTAGTGACAATAGAAGAGTTTCCACAGGAGCCTGAACCAGGGCTAATGTCTGGTTGGATGGATTCTAAATTAGGGCTACTTGTATCTGAATTTGAGGAAAAATAGGAAAATTCTGTAGCTTCCATATGTGCATGTAGAAAACTCTAAGACAAAGCATTGACTTTCATATTTTTTAATCCAATCTTGACGGTAATCACAAATTTAAATCTAGAAAGTATTGCGCTCACCATGCCTGTCTAGGACTTTACCTTTTTGACTCAGTATACTGTAATTTATTATATATAATAATTGGACGATACTTATCCAAACAGTTCCTGAATTTCTGGAAGGCCTACGTTACTTCAAGTTCACAATTGTCCACATACAGAAAAAGACACAGGGGTGTAAATTATTGCTATCCTGGTCTGTTTGTTTTTCCAATTTAGCATACAACTGTTTCTCTCTCAGCTTTTGAAGAACCATCTTGATGTCCTAGCAATGCTCAGAGCAGGACCAGGAGATTATGAGGATTTTGTTTAAATAAACCTCCACAGACAAGCCCTTGGTACCTCATTAATAAGATCCAAGAAAACTGCTGGGGCTAACAAAGGCCAAATGGCATTACAAGATATTCATAATGTCCAGTGTGTGTATTCAATTCTGTTTTCCACTCATCAGTTTCCTTAATCCTAACAATATTCTAATCTCTATGGAAATCAGATTTAGAAAAAAAAAAAACTTTAATTGGTTGAACAGTTCGGATACCAGGATGTAGTAGGTATTTATTTTAAATTTGTTTAAAACCTCTATAATCTATGAAGTGTAAAAATTAATCCAAATCTCCTATGAGAGAGTAAAATATTGGTTGCGTACTCTGGCTAAACATTAAATAATACCCCAGTCTTAACAATAGCAATACAGGATGGTAAATAGAGACAACTAGTCATACAAACACTGCGGTACAGGACTAACTCCCCAATAGACAAGGTACTGCCAGGAATATGCTTCAACAACAAGGTTATACTTACCAACCCCAGGATATCCTCCTGTCGGGCTAAACAGCCACCGGAATTTCAATTCCATTTCCCTTAAATAGTACTAGAAGAGTGTAATGAGTAGGACTGATACCTAAAATATTACCCACTGCTCCACTGCCTACAAGGGCATAGAGATAAAGGACACACCAGATATATAACATAGAATTTACCCATTTCATTGTGCAAAAGCCCAGTGCTACACATGATTGGTCCTGGTTCTCTATGAGGTCATATAATTAAAATAATATATAGCAGTAAATACTATGACAGTGACTCAGTAATACTTTTCATGGTAATGTGTCTGATTGCCCTTAAGTCATTAAATTTGTCCTTGGTTTGTCTTTCAGGCCTCTGTGTCTATAATGTGTACAGCCGTACTGGTCAGTGTCCTGATTTCTTCCCGACTCTGAAGCTGGTTCCATTAAGAAGATTTGAGTCTCATCACCAATCTGTATGACCTTACAATAAAAGAACAAATAGTAGAACATAACCAAGAACATACATTTAATGCATAAAAATCCAAACTCTTAAAAAGACACTGCTGTAAATGGGGCAATGGAATTATAGGGAGTGATGGAAGATGCATTACCCACTTATACTAATGCTTGGTGCAAATCCCATATGCTTATGTTGCTTTTGTACATTTGGAACTATTATTTTTTACCAATTTTCCTATAGTGATGGGCAACTATACAATCATTCTGATCATTGGAACTGTAAGCTGTATAATAAAAGCTACACAAATTTTTCAGTCCTTGGTAAAAATTGTAATTGTGAGTTATGATTTTATTATTACAGTAAGTATCTCATATTTTCAAAATAATACTGCATGGTAAAATTCCAAGTCTTACAAATAATACTCAGAGTAATGAGAAAATGTTCCATAAACTGAACACCACCCCACACTCTTCATTACACTGGAATACATTCCACTTGATTGAGAGCACTAAAGAACTGGTTGGGATATGCAGGGCTGGTGCAAGGTTTCTTGGCACCCTAGGCATAGCTTCCGTCTAGCCCCCCCACACCACCCTCAGTAAAGCTGCCAGCTACAGAATGAATCTATTGAGAGTCTGTAGCGGCTAAATAATTATGTTAATAAATAAACAAAAAAATCAGGAGTGGGGATGATTGTCTGGAGGGTATAAATAGTAATTACTGGTGGGGGTAGGTGAAGAGCATCTCAAAAACATTCAAAAATACATGGAGGGGGTACATAGAGACATGGAGGGGGCACAGACAGACATAGAGGGAGCACAGACATGGAGGAGGTACAGAGACATAGAGGGGCACAGACTGATGTGGAGGGAGAACATAGAGACATGGAGGGGACATACAGAGACATGGAGGGGACACATAGAGACATGAAGGAGGCACATAGAGACATGGAGGAGGCACAGATAGACATGGATGAGGCACAGATAGACCTGGAGGAGGCACAGATAGACATGGAGGGGGCACAGAGACAAGTAGGGGGCACAGAGAGACATTGGGGAGCACAGACAGGCATGGAGGAGGCACATGGAGGGGTACAGACAGGCATGGTGGAGGCACAGAGACATGGAGGGGCACAGACAAGCATGAAGGAGGCACAAATAGACATGGAAGGGGCACATAGAGACACGAAGGGGGGACAGACATGGAGGGGTAGCACAGACAGGCATGGAAGAGGCACATGAACATGGAGGGGTACAGACAGGCATGGTGGAGGCACAGAGCACATAGAGACATGGAGGGGAACATAGAGACATGGAGGGGGCACAGACAGGTTTGGAGGAGGCACATAGAGATATGGAAGGGGCACATAGAGACATGGAGGAGGCACAGATAGACATGGAGGAGGCACAGATAGACCTGGAGGAGGCACAGATAGACATGGAAGGGGCACAGATAGACATGGAGGGGGCACAGAGAAACATGGGGAGCACAGACAGGCATGGAGGCACAAGGAGGGGAACAGACAGACATGGTGGAGGCACAGAGACATGGAGGGGCACAGACAGACATGGAGGAGGCACAAATAGACATGGAGGGGGCACATAGAGACATGGCGGTGGGACAGACATGGAGGGGGGACAGAAACATGGGAGAGCACAGACAGGCATGGAGGAGGCACATGGACATGTAGAGGTACAAACAGGCATGGTGGAGGCACAGAGACATGGAGGGGCACAGACTGGCATGGAGGGGCACGGACAGGCACAGAGGGAGCACAGACAGGCATGGAGGTGGCACATAGAGATATGGAGGAGGCACATACAGACATATCCCCCTCCTCCTGATGTTATTGTTTAGTGACCCCCTTCCCATCTGTTCAATATCATGCTACTCAGCCCCCATCAGTAAGTATCAGACACGCCCTCCTTGTTAGTAACATTTAGTAACAAACATATTTTGCTATAGTCCCCCATCACCGGCATGTTTCTTAATGTGCACCGACCCCCCTCACCTCTCTTACCGGTTGCATGTTTACACCTTTCATTACACATCCCCCTCTTTCCATATATGCCACCCCTTTAGTTCCCCTACAGTTCTGCACGTTCTTCCTCGGCTCCATCACAGCTCCTCAGAAACAGGCATCGGCGGTCAGGTAAAGGAAGGAGGGCCTCTCTGAGTCACAGCAGGGGTAGCAGTACTGGTGCATGAAGACAAAATAATTTGAAACTGAACTCAGTGTAGCAGAGCCAGGAGGGGTCCGCAGCTTTGCTAAGTCTCCTCTCTTAGTTTCACCAATAGGGAGCAGAGAGGCATACACAGGGGAGGGGCCATGTGCGTGCATTTTCAAGTGGGAAGTTGGTAAGAGAAAATGGTACCAGCTGGGGGAGGTGCATCTGGCAGCCCTGTGGAGCAAGCCTGTCTGCCAGCTGTTCCCCAACTGTAGCAGCGGTGAGCGGCTGGGTGCAATGTCCACATAAGTGCTGGGAGCTGCTAATCCCTCATCCCCGACTCGGAGATGGCAGGGGTGCTGAGAAAAAAATGCAGGTCTCATTTTCTTGTTAGGGAGACGCAGTGAGTGCCGCCCTTAAGGTGCCGACGGCCTTAGGCAGCTGTGCAAAAATTGCCTAATGGTAGCGCTGGCCCTGGGGATATGGGCCTAATTATTCTTAAACCTCTGCATGTGCAGCACATTGGGAGATGGGGTTTTCACATTTTTACATTACAACTGCAAAATGACTGCAGGGATCCTGTGACATAATGTAAACCAAACCACCTAATTTCTCCGTAATGTTTACAGAATCCAGTTTGGGCAACATGTGCACAAATGACAGGCCAGGAACCAATCAGTATTTCTGCCCCTAACTTTGAACACAAATACTGGTGGAGGTCCAGTCCATGTCTGCCATGTGTGTGGCATGGTCACCTGTGGTTACCGGTTCTCCATCAATTCTCTCTTAAAATATGGCTTGGTTTAACCTTTTTTATAGCTTACATATACAGTTTGTTGTGTTACTTCTGTCTAGCTGTTTACACATCAGTTGGAGTGTGCTTAGAAATACACTTTTCCTTCATAGTGCAACATTTGGCTGGTTCTAAAAATTAAATACCATTGACCCTAGTCCTTAGTTCAGGAGCAGCCCTGTAAAAATTAAAAAAATTAAAAACCTGTATTTCCCCTTCCCAAATACTCAAATAACCCCAGCATAGTAAACTCCAGTCCTAGACTGGTCTGCTCAGGGCATATTGGATATTGGGAAATATAACATGCACCCCTCCCAGAGCATACAGCTTTCTGCCCGCTTAGATGTTTGGCTTACAATTTTGAACATGTATCTCTCCCAGACGTGACCAGTTGGAGCTCTTAATTTAATTAAAATATAGTTTAATAACTGAAATCACTTTTAAATAAACATAAGCATGATGGAGAAAATCTAATTGCAATTGCATTGTTTTTAAAATAAAGCAATGAGTTCTGTATTTTGTGCATTGCAAAATACACAGTAACTTTGAATTGAAAAGTCTGCCTAAGTATAAGGGTTGTTTTTGTAAGGTAGGTAATCTAAGTAAATTGTCTATGCAATTGTAAATGGAATAATCTACTATATAAAAGCGAAAACGTGTCCTTCTATACAAATCCACAGTTATCAAGCCAAGATCGTGAAATTTTACATACAAGTGTATTAAAACATGGCCGATGCAACGAAAAAAATGTGAAATTGAAATTAATTACTGTTCATTTTTAATTAATTAAAAAACACATTTTTGCTGTACGCTCATTGTGGGGCCTCACGGCATATGGGTAGGGCCTCGGAGCCTGTGTTTTGTATTGTCATGTTTTGTCATGATCTTAATGTTTATTATCGAAGAGAGCTTTAGCAGGCTTTCCCAGCATTCTCAGCTCTCTGACTATACCAAATTATGCAACAACATTGACTTCTTTCTTCAAACTGTGTCAAAATGATGACTTTGCAAGGACCCTGCTGTACTGTGAGCTGCCAAAATATTACACATGGAATGATTCTCGAAAAGTTTTTATGCGCAGAAAACAGGGAGCCGCTGTAGATGGTTATCCTGGTATCAGAGCAACAGAAGCTCTTGGCCGTGTTTACACTGTACAACCGACAAATTTTGAATGCTTCTATCTCCGAAGTTTTCTTTACACCATTACAGGTCCTACTTCCTTCGAAGACCTTAGGACTGTTGATGGGGAAGTTTGTCACACTTTTCGTGAGGCCTGCCTAGGGAGAGTTTTTTTGGTAGGATGATGTATAAACAAACATTCTTAAAACCCCAGGCAATGCCGGGTACTCCAGCTAATAATAATAATAATTATTGGGATTAGTTGGAAAGTACTTTCCCTGTACTAATCTATAGATTACTTGAGGTTCCCCAAGCCAACCCTTGGTGGATTACGAGAACTACTCTAATGCTGGGTACACTCTAGAGAATGTGTGTACCCAGTGACGGCAGATGTGACTGGATGATATATCGTGTGGTTCGTACACACTGGTTATATCTGGTGTACGACCGCCCAATACATTGTTCTACCGCTGCATCCATAAACATGGTGTTGGCTGCCGGATTTTCGGATCTGAAGATGCGATGAATAATGTGTGGGAGCCCGCAATAGTGCTTACACACAGGTCGATGGGTATGCAGTCGGGAAGCTGGCAGACCTAATCCCAACAGCTGGCTTCCTGACTGCTTAATCCCGGTGAGGGTTAAATGATAAGCGTCTGTCATTTTACCGATGCCGGGAGACCGGCGCCCGACATCCCGATCGAAGTGATGCCAGGCGCCGAGTGCAGATAGCTACGGGGGGGAGGGTTAGGTTAGGGGCTCCCAGGGAGGATTTAGGGTTAGGCGCCCCCCCTGGGAGTTTAGGGTTAGGCTAGGGGAGGGAGGCTTAGGGTTAGGCACCCCCAGGGGGGATTTAGGGTTAGACACCCCCCCTGGGGAACTTAGGTTTAGGCAGCGAGGAAGGAGGGGTTAGGTTTAGGCACTTAGACGTGGGATTAGGGTTAGGCACTGGGGGGGAAGGTTAAGGTTAGGCACCCCTAAGGGAGTATTAGGGGGTAGAATAGGTTAGTGAATACTTATTTTTAGCACGATCAGGATTTTCATCCTTGTTGGGCTTCCGCTGTCGGGATTTGAACCGCCGGCCTTGGGTCCAGTGGTAAATCATATCGATTCTGGTCGATGTAGATGATTTGTCGCTCTGATTCATTCCAAAACAACAAATCATCCAATATACCTTCTAGTGTGTGCACAGCTTAAGGCTTGGGTGGAAGCACTGTTACAGAGAGAAAATGAAGTTCAGATTGAATACATTGAAAATTGGTGTATACTTACTAATTTCACAAGATATCCAAGATTATAGAAGTCGTATCGGTGTAAGGTATGCTAAATGATGACTGGTCCCCATGTGCAGCGCTGATAAGACATCTATTGATTTACTTTCATAATGAGATTGGAATATTCAATCAGTATCTGGCAGCTACTGTACAAACTTTTATACACCTACACAGCCCAAGTCTTATAACTGTTAGGAATCAGAGGGTTAGTGAGGCAGATTTAGGCTGAGCACAGTCTTAAGAGGTGAAGCTCTTTGGCAGATAATGACCTGAAGGTCATAACCACGGTGCGGCTTTTGAGCCGTATAGCAACCTTGAGGGTTGAACTCTTGACTAGTTGTGGCCTGTGAGCTGAAAGCAAGATGCAGCCTCTGGGCTGTGTGGCAGCCTTAAGGGATGGTATATCTTGGCTGGTTGTGGCCTGTGGACCAAGAGCTAGATGCAGCCTTGAGGGCTGGTATGTCTTGGCTGGTTGCATCCTGTGGGCCGAGAGCAAGATGCAGCCTTTGGGCTGTGTGGCAGCCTTGATTGCTGGTATGTCTTGGCTGGTTGACACTGGCATTGGGGTGCCAGTTTGCGCACTGATGATGCTGAGGTTGCCGGGTTGACACAGCCATTGATGTACTGAATTGTGCACTTGGGATGCTGAGGTGTTACCAGTGCCGCCAAGTTGACACAAGCCACTGGACCTGGATTGCACACTCAGGACTGTGAGTGCACTCTGTGCTGCCGGAATATCACAAGCGGCTGGGAACAGAGATGCACAACGTGCCTCCTAGATGACACAAGCGGCAAACAGCAGATATTATGGGGACCGTGCCACCTGGATGGAACAAATGGTAGACAAGAAATAAGGCAAACAGGAGACTGGAACTTCACTGAACAAACAGGAGACTGGTCACAACCAGAAACATATGAAAATGCTATCACCGGCATTGGAGCAGTGTCCACAGCAGCAGAATATGGACACAGGAGCCAATCCGGATCAGTCCCAGAATGACGGACAGTAGGTAGGCGTTCGCCTCGCACTGCATTAGCAGTGCAGTGGCTTGTGACAGTACTCCCCCCGCCTCTTGACGAGGGGTTAAGGAACCTCTAGACCTTGGTTTGTCAGGAAAGTTTAAAAAAATATATTTCATCAGGGTAGGAGCATGCAGCGATCTTTCAGGAATCCAGGAGTGCACTTCCAGTCCATACCCTTTCCAGTGCACAAGAAACTGGAGACAGCCTCTGGAAATTCTGGAGCCCAAGATTCTTTCCACGATAAATTCCTGGTGTCCCTGGACAATATCTGAGCATATAACTGTAGAGCAGCCACAAGATATAGCAGGCCACCAACACCTCCACACATGTTGCTGTATTGTGGAAGTGAATAATATACATATAAATAATACACATAAAACAGCTCCACAGACCACTGGTTATTCCTCTGGCTTATGTCCCAGAAAAATACACTTCAAGGTTCCAAGTGTATTTTAATCTATACCCTTTTTATTGGGTCAAGGACCAATTGTATAGCAGTACTTTTCTGTCTGAGGAAGCCGCTGAGGTATACCACAAGGCAGAAAAATGCGTTACAGACTTCAGCTCCACATTATCATCCTCTGTTGGATCAGCTTTACTGTGTATAATCTTAAAAACAACTAAAAACAACTCTCAGTGAATATCATCATCTTGGCAATAATAAGACTTTTGCCAATTATTTCTGCATACAAAATGGATGAATGACAGCTGATATTATGCCAACCTGGCTGGACACTATATCCCATTAAGGGTGATGGGAGGATCCCTATCTCTCCAAGAGAAATTTTTGAACTATTAAATGGACAGAAAATATATGAGATCGTGTAGTTACACATATCTATGATCAAGCCTCTCTCAACCATCAAGGACAAAAAGTACTGCTATACAATTGGTCCTTGACCCAATAAAAAGGGTATAGATTAAAATACACTTGGAACCTTGAAGTGCTATTTTTCTGGGACATAAGCCAGAGGAATGACCAGTGGTCTGTGTAGCTGTTTTATGTGTATTATTATTACTTTGAGACTGCAAGCCCTATGATATCTATCTGCCCAGACCTTGGAATGACCAGATGCCTGAAGAAGAGACTGATGAACTCTCTTCCAGAGACCGACGAAGAAGAAGGAGTTGTGGTTGATGAAGTCTCAAAGGAATTGCTCCTAGGATGAATCCCGAAATTGTAGAAAAATGGATATACTGAGGAAGTGGAATGGCAGGAGTTGTTGTAGGTGAATTCAGCAAATGGCAAAGTGATACCCAGTTGTTCTGACATATGGCAATGAAGCAACGGAGATACTGCTCCCGAGATTGATTGGCCTGCTCCGTCTGCCCATTGGACTGCGGGTGATACCCCGATGACAGGCTGACATTGATCATTGATGCCTAGATTAGCACATAAGCTCCTCCAGAATCGAGCAACAAATTGAGTACCACGGTCAGAAACGATGTCTAAGGGAAGCCCATGCAGTCTAAAAACATGCAGTTCTTTGGCTGGGGGTAATTTGCAGAGAGGAACAAAATGTGCCATCTTGGAGAATATGTCAACAATGGTCCAGATGACAGTACAGCGGGAAGAAGACGGAAGATCCACCACAAAGTCCATTGCAATATGTGTTCTTGGTTTGAGAGGACCTGGTGATGGACACAACAGGCCAGCAGGAGAGGTACGGAGAGTCTTGTTTCTAGAACAGACATCACAAGCTGCCACAAACTCATGAATGTCTTGAGACAGGGACTGCCACCAGAAGGAGCGGGAAAAAAGTTCAAGAGTCTTGGTGATGCCTGGATGACCCACAGCCTTGGATGAGTGGAAATCCTGAAAAACTGCCTTACGAGATCTTTCAGGAACAAAAATTAAGCATTTCCGGAGGAGCTTCAGACTGACACTGTCTAAGAGAGTCTGCCAAGGTTTTTGTCAAGACCAAATGAATCCAAGGTGACGGGATGATGGTTTCCTCCCAATCAGTAGGACAATGGTCAACTGAAAAACTATGAGGAAGGGCATCTGTCTTACATTCTTAGATCCGGGCCGAAAAGAGATGGTAAAATTGAAGCGGTGAAGAACAGGGCCTATCGCGCTTGTTTGGCAATCAATCTTTTGGCAGACTCAATATAAGCCAGATTTTTATGATCCGTCAACACAGACATTACATGGTTAGCCCCCTCTAACCAATGTTGCCAATTCTCAAATGCCCACTTGATGGCCTCAGTTGCTCTCAGTTGCCCACATCGTAATTTCTCTCCACTGACTGAAATTTCTGAGAGAAAAAGGCGCAAGGATGCAATTTATTGTCTTCCAAATCCCTCTGGGAAAGAATGGCCCCTACTCCAACCTCAGAAGCGTCTACTTCTGCCACAAAAGGAAGGTCAGGATTGGGATGTCGGAGGACAGGAGCAGACACAAACGCCGTCTTGAAATGATTGAACGCATGTACAGCTTTGGGAGGCCAATTACAGACATCCGCCCCTTTCTTGGTCAAGTCCACAATAGGAGAGACAATTGTGGAGAAGGACTTGATGAATTGGTGGTAATAATTAGAAAATCCAAGAAACTGCTGAATGGCCTTTAGGCATGTGGGTTGTTTCCAATCTAGGACAGCCTTCACCTTACATGGATTCATGGAGAATCCCCAAGAGGAAATTATGTAACCCAAGAAGATGATCTCTTCCACCTCAAATTCGCACTTCTCCAACTTGGCGTACAAATTATTATCCAGGAGTCTTTGCAGTACCAGTCTTACATGTTGTTGATGTTGTTCCATGGACTTTGAAAAGATGAGAATGTTGTCCAAGTAAACAACAGTGAAGACCCCAAGGAAATCCCTCAAGATCTCAATAAAGTCCTGGAAGATGGCTGGAGCATTGGACAGACCAAACGGCATAACTAAATACTCAAAATCCCGCGAGTGGGTGTTGAAAGCTGTCTTCCATTCATCTCCTTGGTGGATGCAGATAAGGTTGTAGGCTCTGCGCAAGTCAATCTTAGAAAAGATAGATGCATCCCATAATTGGTCGAATAGGACAGATATCAATGGCAAAGGATAGACATTCTTCATGGTAATTTTATTTAGTCCTTGAAAGTCGATGCAGAGTCGGAAACATCCATCTTTTTTCTGGACAAAAATGAAACCAGCACCTACCGGGGACTTGGATGGCTGAATTAATCCTTTCTCTAGAGCATGCTGGATATATTCCTGCATTGTCTTACTTTCAGGGACTGACAAGGCATATAGCCTACCTGTCATGGTTAGCTGAGTGGACTCCCCTACTGAGGGGATGAAAGCTGGGTTCCCGGGCTGAGGAAGGAACCTGAGGTGTGGGGCCTGTATGTACGATCTCCTCATCCACGAATACCAGATGTTGGCGAGACTTGACCAAAGGTGCGGAGTATAACCAGCTGAGAGGTGTTCACCAGTGACCTCTCCAAGCAGGATATGGGTTTAGCTGCACCCAGCTGGCAGGTTGCAATCCTTTGATCAGTTGTCTGGTACCCATGGGAATAGAGACATTACTACCGTGGCGCTAGAGAGCTACTTCTGTGGAAAAAGACTGTACAAGAGAGAGACTGTATCTAATACACAGGAGACGTATTTTGGATGCACAATTGCGCCGAGAGGTGGCACTTGAAGTAATACCCATGGAGGGTGGTTCGATGCAAAGTTGCCCCAAGGGCCGCTGGTAATATACTCCGGAGTGAGGTCCAGACGCACAATTGCATACCAAGGTGGCAGTGGCTCAGTACACAGGAAAGGTGTATATGATGCATTTTTACACACGGAAGTGGCAATGAGTTGCACACAGGCTCTGTTGCACCTGGAGTTTGGTAATTGTCAGCACACAGGCAAGATGTTGTTATGCACTGTTGCTCAAGGAGTTGGTATCTAATAGCACACAGGCAAGATGTTATGATGCACTGTTGCTCGAGAAGTTGATATTTATCAGCACACAGGCAAGATGTTACTGTATGATGCACTGTTGCTTGAGGAGTTGGTATTTATCGGCACACAGGCAAGATGTTATGACTCACTGCTGCACAAGGATTGGGGCTTTTAGACACAAGGAGATCATGAGAAGGGAACCTGGAATGAGGTAGCACTAGTAACACTGGTAGCGACAACATAGCACAGGCAACTTCCTTCCATCCGGAGACAGGCTTTATACCCTAGGTGGACAGCATCAGCTGACCACTACCATGCTACCATTGGGTAAAGGGCAGTCAGGTGATGTGAACTGTCATGCCCGCGTCCATGATGGTGACCACAGTGACCAAGGTACGGCGTGGTACATGACTGTCCACATGACACCAGGGATAATGCTCTGTGCGTCACCCACCTCTGCATTTGGCATTTGACTATTCGAGGAATCAGGGGAAGCTGGCACCACTGTGAGTAACGGCTGATCCTAGGCAGCAACCTGAAACTACCTTTGGGAAGTCTGGCATCAGGTAACATATCGATGGCACAATCGAAGGACCAATGAGGTGGTAGAACATCGGCTTTCTTTTTAGAAAAAACCTCCACCAGATCACAATACGGAGCGGGAAGCAATGGAGTTTCTGCTGAAATGACTGCTGCAAGATGAACTAGATGAGACAAACAATAAACAAAACAGGAGGAATTCTACAGTAGAATCGCCCCAGTCAGCCACTGGATAACTGGGTTATGCTTCTTAAGCCACAGCAAACCCAGTACAACAGGGGCCAATGGACACTGGCGGAGAAGAAATGAAAGTTCTTCTTGATGAAGAGCAACAAAAGTTAACTGTATAGGTGGAATCTGGAAAGAAATGGGAACTGAGAAAAGATTCCTACCATCCAGACCAACGACTGCATCTGGGCTGTCCAAAAGTTCAGGAGAAAGTCCCAAGGTCTCAAAGAATGCCTGGACCATAACGTTCTCTGCGGCCCTACTGTCAATAAAGGTAGAGACTAAGACCTGGTCAAATGAAGACTTGAGTATGGTGGGGAAAAGGACTGAATTTCTTGGAGAGATGGATGCAAGGCCTAAATGCAACTCTCCACAACCATCTAGACCTTGCCTTCTCCCGACTTGATAGGAAAAATATGGGCCATATGTCCTTTACCTCCTCAATACATTCACATTCCCAGTGTACGCCTCCCCCTTTTTTTTTTGGCAGGAAAACAGAAAGCCCCCAGTTGCATTGGTTCCTCCTGTTTGACAGGCGAACAAGGAGCTTGAGATGGCAGTTTCTTATCCAACCTGTGTTCCCAGAGACATCAGACAATTTGGATAGTCAAGCTCATAAGGTCATCCTGTGTGTGTGTGGAGGGATGTTGAACCAGGATGTCCTTGATCTGATCCGATAGCCCCAATCAGAACTGACTCCACAGAGCAAGATCGTTCCATCCAGAGTCAACGGCCCACTTCCAGAGCTCAGTACAATAATCCTCCACTGCCCTGAACTCCTGTTTAAGAGTCACCATGTAGTAAACCCAGGGCCATGAAAAAGGAATCCACAGTCTGAAGAGCAGTTGAAGTGGAGGGAAGACCGAATCCCAAGTCTGTGGGTCTCCTTGCAGGAGGGAAATCACAGTCCCGACTCACTGGGCCTCAGAACCTGAGGACAGAGGCCTGAGCCTGAAGTAAAGTTTACAACTTTCTCGGAAATTTACAAAGTCCTTGCGACTTCCCAAAAAACGGTCAGGCATGTTCAGTTTGGGCTCAAGTACCATTGGATGAGCAGGTGCAGCCCATGTCTCCTCAACCTTGATGTAAAGTTCATGCACTTTCTAAGTTAGCACCTGAATCTGGGCTGCCAGAATTTGTGCAGGATTCTGTCCGAGTTCTATGACTAAACCTCTATAGTCTTTTTGGCTGGTGGTAATGTTAGGAATCAGAGGGTTAGTCAGGCAGATTTAGGCTGAGGTGACGCTCTTTGGCAGATAATCACCTGTAGGTTGTAACCATGGTGCGGCTTTTGAGCCATGTAGCAACTTTGAGAGCTGAACTCTTGGCTAGTAGTGGCCTGTGAGCCTTTGGGCTGTGTGGCAGCCTTAAGGGCTAGTATGTCTTGGCTGGTTGTGGCCTGTGGACCGAGAGCTGGTGGCAGCCTTTGAAGGCTAGTATGTCTTGGTTGATTGTGTCCTGTGGGTCAAGAGCAAGATTCAGCCTTTAGGCTGTGTGGCAGCCTTGTGGGCTGGTATGTCTTGGCTGGTTGACACTGGCATTGGTGCACCGGATTGTGCACTGATGACGCTGAGGTGCGGTCTATGTTGCCGGGTTGACACAGGTGTTGATATACTGAATTGTGCTCTTGGGACGCTGAGGTGTGACCAATGTTGCTAGGTTGATACTGGCGTGGGTACGCTGGATTACTCAGTTTTGACGCTGAGAAGTGGCCAATGTCATCGGGTTGACACTGGCATTGGTACGCTGGATTGCGCACTTCAGACGCTGAGGTGCGGTCAATGTCGCCAGGTTGACACTGACGATGGTATGCTGGATTGTGCACTTCAGATGCTAAGGTGCGACCAGTGCTGCCAAATTGACACAAGCCGCTGGACGCTGGATTGTGGACTCAGGACTGTGAGTGCACTCTGTGCCGCCAGGATGACACAAGCGGCTGGGAGCAGAGATGCACACCGTGCCACCTAGATGATACAAGCGGCAAACAGCAAGTGTTGTCCAGCCACCTGGATGGAACAAATGTCAGACAAAAAATAAGGCAAACAGGAGACTGGAACTCGACTGAACAAATAGGAGACTGGCCACAATTGGAAACGTGTGAAAATGCTATCACAGCAGCAGGATAAGGACACAGGAGCCAATCTGGATCAGTCCCAAAATGAGGGACTGGAGGTAGGCGGAGTATCAACAAATGCTGGCTCAGCATTCACCTCGCACAGCATTAGCAGTGTGACAGCTTGTGACAATAACTAAAAAAAATAACATTTACTTCTCCAGTCTATACAGTAGGTATGTTAACAACGCATAAAGGTAATTCCCTTGTAGGTGCAAATGAAATATGTCAAATTCAAACCTTTTTATGTGTATTGTTCTTTTGAAAGGGGATGTTGTTGTGTTTCCAAAATTATTAAGTCTATAATCTAAACAAATATGACACTTTACCTGCGAACCAAGCTGACAGTGGAAATGAAGATCCTTCACACTCCCAGTAATACGACCTTGACGGGTAAAAAGCGATGGCCTTCTGTTAATAATATGATATCCCTAGTGTTACCCCCTTGCAATTTAGTACGGTATACATATCAGGAGCCTTTGGTATGGTCCACTACACTTTAGCTGTAGAAAATACTTTCTTTGATGCACTTTGATATGTAAACCCTGTTCCCAGGTTCATAGAGTGATGCAGATGATCATTTTTCATTGCTGGATTAAGGATCTATGGGTGAAAATACTTGATACATTATGATTAGTACCATCCAATACTCTATAACGAGTGCATGTTAGCTGCAGGTCACGAATAGACAAGGAATCTGGCGAAGATGATGGTAATCTCGTTCATTGCTTGATGTTATTATTAAGGATGTGCACCAACCCACATGGTTTGGTTTTGGATTTGCATCTCCTTTGTGTTTTGGATTTGAATTTGGTTTTGGCAAAACTGCCTTTGCATGTTTTGGTTTTGGATCTGTATTTTTTTCTAAAAAATCATAAAAATAGCTAAAATCACATAATTTGTGCCTGTTTTTGTTCCTACAGTATTATTAACCTCAATAGCATTAGTTTCCACTCTTTTTCAGTCAATTTTGACCACCTCATAGCTCACAATATTGATTTAATCAAGTTTAGGCCAAAAGGTTGCATCCAACTAGCTGGCTGACTAAGCTAAGCGACAGCAGTGGGCAGCTTGAACATGTGGCAGTTCAGCTTCCAACATGGCACAGAGTACTGCAGTGGTAGACAGGATGGTAGTTTTTAATTAATGTATTTTAATATTTTGATTCTTAAAAAAAATTATGAGGAAAGATTAATGTAGGAACAAGTTATTCAGTTCATGAAAGACATCTTTGATCTGGAGGAGGTTTTTTTTATACAACTAATAGAAATGCGGTGGCCTTGCTTGTGAATGTGCTGCTAGTACACACTGTAAACAGACATTCACTTTGTGCTCAGGGAGGTTTTTAGGGATAATGGGACCAATACTTGCTGTGAACATGAAACCCCTGGCAACGAGCGTAAATCCAGAGCATGAGACCCTTGGCAATGAGCATGAGACCCCTGGAAAGGAGCATGAAACACCTGACAATGAGCATGAAACCCCTGGCAATGAGCATGAAACTCAGAGCATGAGACCCCTGTCAACGAGCATGAGACTCCTGGCAATGAGCATAAAACCCCTGACAATGAGCGGGTAATTTAAAATGAATTAGAAGCCTTACTGTGGGCCATAAAATGGTGTCAGGGGCAAATATGTAAGTGGTACTTTGGCAATAGGCATTACAGTGTGTGGCATAATGTGTAATGGGCATAATTGTGTGTGGAATAATGTAAGTCACTATACCAGGGATGTCTGACTAGTGCACTGCCTTATGGAGGAGAAAGGACAAAATCCAGGTACGGGAAGGTAGAGGGCGCAAAATTACTGCCTTGCACCGGGTGACAGATATCCTAGTTTCGGCCCTGCATATGTGGTCTATACTATAAGCACAAGCTAACACATTTACTGAACTGCGCTTACAAGGAATTGTTATATATTGTAACAATTAATGCAATTAATGCAATATGATGGCACCTGTCTGAATAACTATAACAAGAACAAGGCTTCTATTAAAAATACACAATTTATTACATTAGATACTGTACATGAATCTCACTGACATGACAAACAACTTTAAAAGATTTTGCCCAAAAACTGGTTCTGTATAGCCCAGTAAAAATTGCTGGTCAAGAATTGATGTTATCTGTGTATATTGTTACCGCTAGGATATAAATGAGACTGACCAATGTCCACAGTCATTTGTATTAATCTTAGTAGATATGTATCTCCACTAGATACTTGTGCAGTTTAAATACTTGCACAGCCCAGATGGTACTGTGGGATGGGTATGCAGTCAGGAAGCCGGCGGACCTAATGCCGACAGCCGGCTTCCCGACTGCTTAATCCCGGCGAGGGTTAAATGACAGGTGTCTAAATCTAGACGTCTGTCATTTTACCGACGCCGGGAGAAGTGATGCCGTGTGCCGAGCGCGGACAACCGCGTGGGGGGGGTTTTAGGGTTAGGCACACCCCCGGGTGACTTAGGTTTAGGCGGCGGGGAAGTGGGGGCTAGGTTTAGG
Source organism: Taudactylus pleione (assembly GCA_031769625.1). Classification (NCBI taxonomy): domain Eukaryota; kingdom Metazoa; phylum Chordata; class Amphibia; order Anura; family Myobatrachidae; genus Taudactylus; species Taudactylus pleione. The sequence goes on along the minus strand of JAUIMM010000016.1, from coordinate 2,247,948 downwards.
CACTTAGAGGGGGGATTACGGATATGCACTGGGGGGAAAGGTTAGGGTTAGGCTCCCCTAAGGGAGGGTTAGCGTTAGAGGGTAGAATAAGTTAATGAATACTTACCTGGGGATGATCGGGATTTTCATCCTTGTCGGGCTGCCACTGTCGGGATTTGAACTGCCGGCCAGGGGTCAGGCGGTAAATCATACCGATTCTGAGGGATGAACTAGCTGCTTCAAAGGGGGAATTTTTCAATTAACTTTAGTTAATATATAACACCTTATTTGAAGCACAAGGAGATTGGATACTAAGTAACTAGTATCCAGTAACCATCTATTTGTGGTCTATACTATACCTGATCCTGGCCTTTTTTGTATTTTTTTTTTACTACCATTATGAAAAACTGACTTATACTGTTGGTGAAAATTAAATTGTTAAAGTGGCTGTATTTATCTAGCCGCAGAGGGACTTTGACACGCAGACCATTCCGGCTTGCATTCCAGATGATGTCAAACATGCACTTCCGGCTTTCCTCCCCCCTTAGTGCCTAACCCTATCCCCCCCAAAGTGGTGCCTAACCCTCCCCCCTAGGGGTGCTTAACTCTAACATCCCGCCAAAAAAACTTAATTCTAACCCCGCTATGTAACCTAAGCCTAACCCTCCCCACCTGCAGATAACACTAAGGATGCCCTGGACTTACCTCATTCGGGCAGTCATCCTACTGTGTTCCAGCATCTTATTAAGATAGGCGTCAGTATTTCGACGCCTATCTTAACTTCCTTGTCGGGATACAGCTGTCGGGATTTAGACCGGCGGCCACTTGTGACTATTATATCATTTAAACATATTGTGTTTTTGAAGTTAAATACTCCATTGTATATGGTTTTCTATGTGCTGGATATGTAGATGTAGGAGACCTGTTGCATTAGATAGATAGGTAATGTGCATTCCAGGATTTTCGTGCATATTGAGATCTCAGTTAAGAGGAATTTAACATACCACCTGCTAGGGATTATGTAATTAATAGCAGGATATATAAGGGAACTTGTTAAATACTCCATTGTATATGGTTTTCTATGTGCTGGATATGTAGATGTAGGAGACCTGTTGCATTAGATAGATAGGTAATGTGCATTCCAGGATTTTCGTGCATATTGAGATCTCAGTTAAGAGGAATTTAACATACCACCTGCTAGGGATTATGTAATTAATAGCAGGATATATAAGGGAACTTGTTGCCATTTGACTCCACACCTTGATAAAGAGCTGCTCTGAAACGCGGAAATGTGGTGGCTGATGTCCCTGCTTTGACTGTTCTACTTTATTGTACAACCTGAGGATCCCGTTTGCCTTTTTCTCTGTCCCGGGTGCGGGAAAAGTTCATATACTGGATCCTTATCCAACCAAACTGGGTAATTGATATAGGTCAAAAGTCATCTTTGAATACTATATACATGTTTTTTTTATGATATATGTTTTTACTGTATGTGTGAATTTGTGGTGCATATGTGTAAGCACCTTAATACATTTTATGTTAGTGAACTATCAATGTGCCTGTTTATCTCCTCTTTTTTGAAGTACACATTATAGGGTTCCAGTAAATAGATCTACATTAAAAAGATTGACAATGTCAATGACAATAGATGTTAGACAGGCAATAGGTCAACAGGGGCAAAAGGTTGATACACAAAAGGTCGACATGGATGAAAGTCGATAGGTACAAAAGGTACCAACAATGATTGACACAAAAATGGTTGACATATTTTTTTCAGCATTAGGGTTGGGCACTTACTGGAGAGCTATGGTTAGGCTCTAGGAGGGACAGTTAGGGTTAGGCACTTGAACTCGATGGTTAGGGTTAGGCACCAGGAAGAAGAGTTAGGGTTAGGCACCAGGAAGAAGGGTTAGGGTTAGGCACAAAGGGGAGGATTAGGGTGTGGGGGAAGATTAGGGTTAGAAAAAACAAAAAATATGTGTCAATCATTTTTGTGTTTACAATTTTTGTGTTGACCTTTTGACCCTGTAGACCTTTTGTACCTGTCAACTTTCAACCATGTTGGCCTTTAACTGTGTCCATGTCAGCCTATTGTCTGTTTAACATCTGTTGTCTATCTAGATATTGTCTATCGTTTTCTTGTAGATCTTTTATACCAAACCCCACATTATACTAGAATCTACTACATTGGTGTTTGAAGAAAATAAGCCATTGCTTGGTATCATGAAAGACTCAGAGGGAGTATTTCCATATCTTTTTCCATCACACCACCTGGAGAGCTATAGGTACACTATGGCTACACAACCCCATGGATGGATAGAACCTTGGAACTTCCACTTCCAAGGTTTATATTTCTAATGCTATCCAGCACCAGAGGGGAGTTGAAAGGGACACCAGAATGATACTAGTATTTTGTCCCACCCCACATCTGGTATCTTAGGCAATGGTTAGCATTGTACAAAGTGGAAAGAATACTCTGCGCTCTTGGTATAAGTTCAGCAGCTCAGTTAAAAAAATTGTAAGATAATCTTTTAAGCAAACGAGCACTATTAGATGTGTTTAAATATGTGCAGTGATATTATGTTTTCCACAGTATTCAATTAGCCGCGAAAAGCCGATTTCAACTTTTTGCTAGTTGGAAACTTAACTCCGTATTCAATTCCAAATGCTTTTCGCGTACGCAGAAAGTCTATGCAATATAATAGGCAAAAAAGATTTACCTCTGAATAGCAGGAGAAAAGAAGTGCATTTTTTTATTTTGGGATGCAAAGGTGGGGAAACCACTCAGAACACTTGGGACAGCCCCCCAAAGGACAACTGCGTCAAAAAATCCCTAAGAAAAAAGTGAGGAACTCCCCAAAAAAGTACTTTGAATTTGGGGCCAAAAAGTACAAAGTGGGGGTACATGCATAAAAACAAGCAAACTAGAGCTTTTGGGGGTCTGCAAGTATGGGTGAGGTGTTTTTTTGATTGCAGGTGCTTGCTACAGATGTGTTTTTTAAGTTTTTAAAACTCCACTTTAGCGATTTTAAAATATGCTAGCTCCCATTTTCAAGTACCCCAAATTTGACAGGACTACTTATTTTCAGCAAAAACTACTGCTTAATGCCATTCTTCACCACTTGTGTAAAGATGCTAATTAGACGCTATTGACACAACTTAAGTACCCCAAATAGCTTTATAAGGGCTATTCAGGCACATCTAGATTGGTCTCCAAAGTTAGTGCATGGGGGTGTCAGGATGATTTCCCCAATTCTGACAGCCCTTTCCACTCGTTTCAAATTTGCCGGTTCACGTTTTCGCGTCTTTTGGAATTGAATACGGCGAATAGCGGGGGCACACACGGAAAGTTTTCGCAGCCACAACAAATGCTGTTGGCAAAAAGTGTGGCATGCAAAACTTTTCTGCTGATGCAAAAAATTCCCCAAAACATATATATATATATATATATATATATATACAGTCAGGTGCATAAATATTGGGACATTGACAGAATTTTCATCTTTTGGCCTCTATTCACCACCACAATGGCTTTGAAATGAAACAAACAAGATGTGCTTTAACTGCAGACTTTCAGATTTAATTTGAGGGTAATTACATTTAAATCAGGTGAACGGTGTAGGAATTACAATGGTTTCTATATGTGCCTCCCACTTTTTAAGGGGCCAAAAGTAATGGGACAAACTAAACAATCCTAAATCTAACTTTCACTTTTTAATATTTTGTTGCAAATCCTTTGCAGGCAATTACAGCCTGAAGTCTGGAACACATAGACATGACCAGATGCTGGGTTTCATCCCTGGTGATGCTCTGCCAGGCCTCTACTGCAAATGTCTTCAGTTCCTGCTTGTTCTTGGGGCATTTTCCTTTCAGTTTTGTCTTCAGCAAGTGTCCTCCTCCTTACTGTCTCACAGCCCTCTTCTCAAGCACTTGTATGACAGCCTTCACCTTCCAGCTGTATTGTGTATGGAGAATTGTTTTGCTAATTGTTACTTGTGCTCTGTTTATATTTTGGTTACTGTAATGTAAAGTTAGTTTCTGTGCACCCTGTACTGTATGTACGGCCTTGCGGACCACTTGTGGTGCCCTATAAATAAAATTTAATAATAATAATAATCATCAGACAGAAACAAAATATATTTTATAGGGATTCTGAAGAACATAAAATCATAAATGATAAGATGAATGAGAAAAGACAGATATCAAAAATAACAAATAGATTCAACAAAAATGATTTCAACAAAAACAAAACTCAAGTGAATAACCAATACAGAAAACAAACAATTCAGATAAATAAAGAACCCCTCATGAAAGAAAAATCCAAAACACAGAAAGCACTAAGGAAATACCTATCCTATAATAACAAATATTTCACATATAAAAAAGATAACCCATATAAACTTGAGAAAGACTCATTCAGACAAGGAATTGAAGCAGCAAGAAAAAAAGAGGGGGGAAATTTCCGCTCATTAATTGAGAAAGTAGAAGTAACAATACCAAACAGAAAGCCAGAAATCCAGAAACAAAGAACATATGAGAATGAGGATAACATAGAAGAGGATTTTTTAGAGTTCATATGAGGAATAGGGAAATCCACGGACCAGACACCAAGGAAAAGATCAACCACTCCAAAAGAAAAAGACGAACTAGAGGAGGAACAAGAAGTAAGAAAAAAGAAAATGAATTAATACCCAACACTCAAATGAAACAAAGCATATTCAATCTCAGCAAGAAAACACTAAATAAAGAACATAAAAATGTACTGAACAAGAGACTTAAGTTTGCCCCACATTCTAAAATGAACAAATTCAACCTATTTGTTGACAGTCAGAAATTTATCAGAAAATTATGCTTGAAGAAATTTTTTACAAGAGACCCTGTAACAAGAAATGCAATTGGACCATCACTGTATTATCAACATACCCCTTGCAAACCAAATTCTACATTCTATCCACACATATTAAAGGTCCACACATTGATTCCTTTCAAAAACTATTAGAAAAATAAATTGAAAGCCTCCCAGATAAGATGAAACTAAAGTACAATCTCACAACATCAGAAAAGAAAGCTTGACAAGAATTAAAAGAAGATAACACAATTGTAATAAAACCAGCTGGCAAGGGAGGAGGTCTGGTGATCACGGATAATGAAAAAAACATGGAATTGGAAAGACGTTTGTCAAATACCACCACATATAAGAAACTAGATGGCTACCCCACAAAAAAACACCAAGAGGAATTAACATCACAGTTGGAACTAGGTCTAGAACTCGAAATTGTGATAAAAAAAACATTTGACTACCTCACTGATTACCCCAAAATACCGGTCTTCTACCATTTACCGAAGCTGCACAAAAATAAAAGCAATCCACCAGGTTGACCATAGTATTGGGGTTAGGATCTTTGACCTCTAAACTATCCAACTATATAGACTATTTCCTGCAAAAAATAGTATAGTACACCAACAAAATAGCTATCTAAAGGACACCATTTAACTTCTGCAATTCCTAGAACAACTACAGTTCAAAGAAGGCTACACTCTTTGCTGTACCAGTGAATCACTATACACATTTATTGATAATGGAATTGGATGCAACCATATGAGACACTATCTAGTTCAAAGTACAGATATCCACACACAACAGATTAACTTCATCATTAGCAGTATTGAATTCATACTACAGCATAACTATTTCTGGTATAATGGAAACTACTATCAACAACTCAAGGGTACAGTGATGGGCATTATATTTGCACCATGCTACGCAAACTTATTTGTAGCAAAATGGGAAGATGACCACATTTGAAATGACAGTGTATAAAAGAACCGTCTAGTGTGTTGGAAACACTATATTGATGATGTCCTCTTCATTTGGAATGGACCAGAAGAAAAACTAATCAAATTCATCAACTACATCAATACAAACTAAATAGGCCTAGAATTCACTACACAACACTGTAAGGAGAAGATCACATTCTTAGAACTGGAAATTTACATGAAAGATAAACTACAAACAAGAACTCACATAAAATAAGTTGATGGAAACAACATCCTTGGAACAACCAGCAATCACCATAAGAAATGGATTAAAAACATACCAGGAGGCCAAATAAAAAGAATTTTTAGGCATTGCACAAACAAGGAAGAATTTTTGAAACAAATTGAAGAACTGAAACAAAAATTTTGGAGAAAGGATATAGAGACGAAGCCTTACAAAAGGAAATCATGAAAAAAATGAATCTAGACAGAAAAGACGCTATACAATATAGATGGAAAATCAAAGTAAACCCAGAACTGGCATTGATAACATGGTACAATAGCAATTACAGAATTATAGAATATATGTATCAAAGGCACTGACACATACTACATCTAGATGAAGATTTGACAACTATAATTTCAGAAAGACCAAAGATCATCTACACTAAAGCAAAAAATCTTAAACAGGAACTAACAAAGAGTTACATACCATTGGAAGAAAATAAGGAATCAAGAAATAAAGGATTCTTCCATTGTATAACATGTTAAGGATGCAAGAATCATGGTCACAACTTAACAAAGAAAATAAAAGAGTACCAGTCAAATCAAAATCTGAAGAAGTTCAGGATCAAAGAACAAATACTTTGTGAAACAGAGGGGGTAGTTTATTTATTAGAATGCCCTTGCAGGCAACAATATGTGGGACAAACTAAAATAAAACTAAAAGTCAGAATAGCCGAACACATATGTAATATAAGAAAAGGACTAACTACATAATTGTATAGCCTTTTATAGCACTTTCTAGAAAAACATAACAAGAATCCAAATGGCATGAAATTTACAGGAATCCAAAAGGTGACTCCTCACTGGAGAGGAAGAGACATTTTAATGTCTCTAAAAAAATGTGAAACCAATGGATCCATACCTTGGGATCTTTAACCCCTAAAGGACTAAATATTGACCAAAATTTTTTTCTGGATTAAACTCCACTCTCCGGTTGTTCTTTTATAGTACATCCCCCCTTTTAATGGAATCACTGTCCCCCATTTGTGGAATTTAATTTTTATGATATTTAGTCCTTATAAACTCCCCCTGTTACATATTTTCATATTTTTATATGTATATATTTTATATATATATATATATATATATATATATATATATATAAAGAAAAATGCCCGGCACTCTGGGATAATGGTTATCTTGCTACGGTGCCCTCCCAGGGTAATAATGCCCAACACACGAATACAGGAATGAGCAGCACTCAGCAGACTGGTGATAAGAAATATTAAAAGTCCTTTAATCCAACGATGTTTCGGGGTTAACCCCCCATCTTCAGGGACAGACAGTACAAACATAAAGTGCACATGACAACATATATATACCAGAAAAAATAACATCAATAATTTAATCAGTGTACTCACCTGGACAACGCCGACAGACAGCGAAACCGCTCCAAGCGCCAGGACACATCACAGCACTGTCGCGATGATGTCATTGGGCGGCGGCACTCCAGGGAGCAACCAATGGCCGACGTGGATGCGTAGTCAAGACAACACGTCTGAGAGAGCAGGTGGATTCATATGCTAAACACGTTGGCACCTAAAGGGTTAAATGAGTCCCTTGGACTCCAATGTTTTTTGTAACCTCCTATTTGTAATTTTTCATAATGGCAGTGGCTAGTTTATGATTCAAGCCCTTATTGTTATGTGTTTGTTAACATATGGTCAGAAATGTTTTAAAATGTAGCATCTAGATCAATTGTTCATTGATCTAGTGGTGTTATTGATTTATGTTTTGCTTTGTTTGACAGCAGACGTGTTGTCTTGACTATGCATCCACGTCGGCCATTGGTTGCTCCCTGGAGTGGCGCCGCCCAATGACGTCATCGCGACAATGCTGTGATGTGTCCCGGCGCATGGAGCGGTTTCACTGTCGGTCGGCGTTGCCCAGGTGAGTACACTGATTAGATTATTGATGTTATTTTTTCTGGTATATATATATGTTGTCATGTGCACTTTATGTTTGCACTGTCTGTCCCTGAAGATGGGGGGTTAACCCCGAAACGTTGTTGGATTAAAGGACTTTTAATATTTCTTATCACCAGTCTGCTGAGTGCCGCTCATTCCTGTATTCGTATATATATATATATATATATATATATATGCACCAAAGGTCTGGCATATATAGTGCTAATCTAGACCTGATCTCCACATTCTGGAAAAACAACATATCCTCAATGTAGAACATATATGATTTGGCATATGCTGGGGCCACTGACGAGCCCATAGCACAGCATTTCAATTGTTGATAGAATACACCATTAAATACAAAGTAACTCTTTGTAAGTATAAGTTCCAAAAGTTATAGATGAATATCAATATGCGACAAATCGATCACACTGCTTGTGGCTTATCTTATGTAAGCAAAACCCAAAGGAAATTAAAAGAGAGGATGGTGGTACACCTATTCTCCATTAAGGCAGCATTATTGAACAAGAACAGTTATCAGCCTGTCGCCCGACATTTATTGAATGTAATCACTCCTTGACATCACTCCGATATAGGATGATAGACCATGTTCCCCTTTGCCACGGGGCAGGGACAGGGGTAAAATATTACTTAACCAAAAGGCAGAGTGGATTTATAGGCTAGATGTAATATCACCATGAAGGCTGAATGAGAATATATCACTAGTGTACTTTCTATGAAATAATTGCATGACTTAATCGTTTCTGTATAGATATGGCGATCAGTAATAGTCCTCCGATTTGTATGTGAGTTTGAGTAACCATGTTGGATACACCATAGGTCCCTGTGGGTTCTTAGAGTGGGTGTCCGCCTCATACTTTGGAGGTGAATTGTTGAGGCTTAGGATATAACTTTATGTCTGCGCACAGGTGTTGATATTCTTATTACACTGCCAAAAATTGAGGTTTGCCATGTCAGTAGTTATGTTTAGAAGATCATGCCAGATATTCTATTTAGATTCCTATAATATTGTGATAGTAGTTGTATATGAAATAAACAGAGCCCATATGAAATAAAGAGAGCTTAGAATAAATACATCTTTTTATGGCTTAGATAATGTCCACCACTATTCATTTGCATTTTTATGCTTATCTTTTAACTATCTTATGCACTTTACCTTTATAAGATAATGAATATTTGTAAATGCCCATACGATTGAAGAAATATAGGGGCTTATAAGGGTTATATCATAGCGTGTATCACTATTTAAGATTAGTGTAATAGCCAGTTAGTAATGTTAACATATTATCTCGACAATGTATTCATTTGATGCCAATTTATTTGTGGTTGCTAGGTGATGGGTTTTTAGTGGTGTCACGTGGTGTGTGTAGGGTTAAGCTCCCCTCTAGGCACTCATCTAATTGCAGAGCTGGTATTTGTTTAACCCTGCTGTTCTGTTGGGGTCTATTTGACAAAATTAATTTTGGTGTCAGTTCATTATTTATGTAACTAGGATTTCCATATCTTTTGACCTTCATTTTTTATGGCAAATATTTTTCTTAATATGTTCATTTTTACTAGAAATGAGCGGTGTAATCACTGTCAGTCACTCAGTGTGTGTGTCCACTCGGGGTCTTGGCCTGAAGGCTGCTGGTGTGTTGTCCATAAATGGGCTTAGGCTGCAGTATATAAAGGGGGACTTCTTCAGTGGGTGCTGCAGCTGCTGTGTCACTTGTCCTGTCAATTAACTGTGAGTGCTGCTGTGTTGTTGTCCCATCCATCAGGCTAGGGTTGCAGTCCATAAAGGGGTGCTGTGTTGTCCAGGCGGTGCTCTGTCAATTAGAGGTGCTCTGCCCCAGTGTAAAAAAAATCAAAGTACTATTTTTCTTTCTTTTTTTGTGTGTGTGTGGTTGAAACTTAGCTGCACTATTATTGTTCTGTGACAATGCCGCAGTTTATCATCCATGTATTTGTGACTCTGCAGGTGGTCTGTCTGCACTCAGCAGGGGTGCTTTGTTGTCTACTAAAAAAGGGTGCTGTCTGAGTTGTTCATCAAGGGGCTGCTGCCTCGTTCAGGCCCAATACACAAAAAATAAAAAGAAAGATAAAGTGAAAATAAATTTAATACAATAATTAGCTGTGTATATTGGTCAAATACATACATATTTACATGGTACATGCAGTGTGTAAAGCAGGCTAAGGTAACCTAAAGCACACCACCTGTTGTTTGCTCAGCAAACATCACAGATGCTGGGAGTTCTAGTTCAGCCGGAGAACTATAGGCTGCTTTCCTCTGATGTAAACAGCAAGTCTTGGTCCAATTATCCCTAACAACCTCCCTGAATACAAAGTAAATGTCTGTGTACATTACAGTGTGTTCTAGCAGCACCTCCACAAGCAAGGCCACATAATTTCTATTAGTTAGAAGAAAAAAGACCAAGACTAATTTTATAAATTAGTTGACCATAATGATTCTACTGGTTATGACGTACATTCAATAGAGACATGAAATAACACACAAGTAACACATATGATCAATTGAAACAGTTAATGAGACCTAAACAAAAACTTGGTGGTGAAAAATGAATAAATGATATGCATAAAAAATAGTCCTTTTTAAAAACATATAATCCCAGAAAAGGAAAAGGTGTGTTATTTCATGTCTCTATTGAATGTACGTCATAACCAGTAGAATCATTATGGTCAACTAATTCATAAAATTTTGATATATCCCAATTGAGTTGATTAAGAGTTTATTTCCCATCAGTCACACCAGTGTTTTCATTAGCGCTCCTTGGTCTTTTTTCTTCTAATCACATATTCAGGATTAGCTTATCCTTCTGGGTGAGCTGCTTTTGATTACACCTAATATATATATATCTGGAGCACCCATATCTGTGTATTTCTATTAGATGTCTAAAAATTCAAAAATCTCCTCCAGATCAACTATGTCGTTTAGGAACTGAAGAACTCGATCCTAGATAGACTTCCCTGATAATTTTGTTAAGAATCAAAACATTAAAATAAATAAATTAAAAACGAATCAATCCTTCCGTCCTTTCCCTGTCTTCAGTCCATAAACATATTCCAACTCTGTTGGTCCTCTGACCTAGTTAAGGAAAGCATTCTTGGTTTTTAAACTTCCTAGAGGTCGTATAGTTTATTAAACTGCCATCCTGTCTACCACTGCAATGCCACTCTGTGCCATGTTGGAAGCTGAACTGCCACATGTTAGTGCCACCTACTGCTGTCATTTAGCTTAGTCAGCCAGCTAGCTGGATGCAACCTTTTGGCCCTAAACTAGATGAAATCAATATTGTGAGCTGTGAGTTGACTGAAAATGACTGGAAATAAATGTTATTGAAGTTAATAATACTGTAGGAACAAAACAGGGCCCAAGTTATGTTATTTTATTTGTTTTTATGATTTTTTTAATAAAAAATACAGATCCAAAACCAAAACCAAAACATGCAAGGGGCAGTTTTGGCAAAACCAATTCCAGATCCAAAACATGAGGAGATACAGATCCAAAACCAAAACACGGGGGTCTGCGCACAATCCCTAATTTTTACAAGTTGTGACTAGTAAGTACTAATGTACTGTTTGGGTCCATATGACCCGACATGAATATTATACCAGTGAGTGACCATATATTTTTCAAAACACATTATTTCAACAATAAAAATTCAAGAAATTATGAATACAATGTTAGTTTATTGTTTTACATTCTAAGTATGTCAGTATTTCACATATTCATAGTTATAAAAGTTCACATGGTGAGCTGGACAATTTCGCTGAACTTAAAGTTTCTGCAAGTCTGTTCCATACCTCACAACTGTCCCGCTTTCAGCAGGATAGTCACAATTTTCTAGGACTGTCCCACTGCCCCACCCATGGACTGGAGTGTTCTGTGGGGGGAGGGGGGGAAGTTGGAGGGGACACTGTCATTGCTATATAGAAGAGTAGAGCAGCAGATGAATAAATGCCATGCGCATGCGCACGACATCCATTCACAGTGCAGGGAGAGCCTGCAGGCAGCCCAGCACCTCTGAGAGTGCTGGACATGCCCCTACAGTAATGCAATTGGAGGTGCCTCAAATCAACACCCCTTTGTTTGCCACGCGAGCAGTCATGAGAAAAGAAGAGTCATGTAAAATTATGAAGAATATCCATTCAACAACCAGGAACTTCAATGGGGACAGTTGGAGCTGTCAAACATGCCAGATTTACAGTAAATTTTGATGGGTGTGATATGTATTACCGCCGGCCGGCAACGGCTGCCCCATCCCGATCGTACTAAAGGTAAGTATTTACTATTCTAACCTAACCCCCCTAATCATAACCCTCCTTAGGGGTGCCTAACCCTAAGTCCCCCCCGGGAGCCCTAAACCTAACCCTCCACCCCCGCGGCTGTCCGCTGCGGCGCCCGGTATCCACTCGATCGGGATGCCGGGCGCCGGTCTCCAGACGTCGGGCAAATGACAGGCATCTAGATTTAGACGCCTGTCATTCGTCCCTAATCGGGATAAAACAGTCTGGAAGTCGGCGGTCGGCATTTAGACCGCCGGGTTCCAGACTACATCCCATTTTGACCATCAAAAAATTATAATAAAATAAACATTTCATGTACCAATTGCAAAAAACATATTTGTAAATCCCATGTTACATGTTACTGCCCAGTTTGTAAAAACAACTAAATACCTATATTAAACAATTTTTCCAAAATTTTTGTATTTTGTTTTTAATTTGGTTTTGATTTTTGAAAGAATAATATCTTTATTTAACCCAATACAATTTTAGAGAATAGTCCTATTATTTAATAATAATGAAAAGCGTAATTTTATGATACGGGTCATATTGACCCGAACAGTACATCCGTATAGCAGACACGAACAGAACAGTTGGGTTAAAACACTGCCTCTACACTGGGGATGTAGTTAATATCCCTACGATTGGGATGCCAGCTGCTGAAATCCCGGCACCGGAATCCCGATCACTGAGAAAACAGCGGCGGCGGAATCCTGTTAAGGCTGGGGATGCCGACATTGAAAACCCAGCAGCCAACATCGCAATCATAAGGAGATCGAGGCAAGGTAAGTATCAGCCATGGGGGGAAGGCAGATTAGTTTTAGGCACCCCAGGGGAACTTAGTGTAAGGCTTTGGGATGTGGGAGTTTAGGGTTATTCTCTAGAAAGGGGGAATTAGGTTTAGGCACCACCTGGGGGAGGTTAGGGTTAGGCACAAAGGGGGGAGGGTTAAGCACTAAGGGGGCAGGGTTAGGATTAGGCACTTACCGGTAGGGTTATGGTTAGGGTGTGGGGTAGGGAGGGTTAGTATGAGGGTACAAAAAAGGAAGGTTAGGAAGCAAATAGGAGAGGGGAACACTACTTACTATTCCCCTGTTGGGATTCAAACCATCAGGATGCCGCTGTCAGTGTACTGACAGCCGGCATCCCCTCTGTCGGTATTTCATACGGATTCCCCTGCACTGAACTTGTTTACCACTGTGCCTAATTGTCATGGGATATTTACAGTGTTTTGCATATGAAAAATAAACAGGTTTTGAAATGGTATTGGGACCACATACTGTACCTCTGCATTCTTATCCCCAGGTGTTTTTTAAATACTATGTATAGCTCCTCCCAAAGCAGTGTGATTTATAAAACATCCTTTCCACGCCTAACAATAGTTGAAGAATAACTTCATCCTGTACAGGTGTATTCAGTCTGACTGTGTGCTTGTGGATTACAAGGTAAGGACCCTATGCAGCTTTGTGCTTATTTGCTAGATTCGTTAATTCATCAATTTACTTTTTTTATAACATTTTGAATAATTTAGCAAAATGTTGCATACTTGCCAACTCTCCCTAATTGTTAGGGAGACTCCCTGAAATAGTAGCAATTTCCCTGACTCCCTGAAAAGTCTAGCAATCTCCCTGATTGCACCTTAACCACATTTTGAAGCTGTTATATATATATATATATGTAAAGGATTCAACTCAAGTTCTGCATATGGTTGATGCTCTTAAATGGGAATATTCTTTTAAATGGGAAGTATAGATGTTTAATAATTTTTATTGATTTTTCTTAATTATGTGCTGAAATATTACTACTACACTTTCTTAAAGAAACAGTACCTGCAGATCTTCAGAACTGCGAAGGGGACGGTTTGTGCACACAGTTTTGTAAATCTGTATATGGGTATATGGGAAAACAACCTTGTTTATAAAAATAATTATCCATATCTTGACAGTATAGTTGCATTCAAGTGCTATATAGATGATATATTGATTGTATAGCAGGGAACGAAGGAGGAATTTTTTAGATTAATGGATTATTTTAATAAGAATAAATTAAGTTTAATTATTACAGAAAATTATTAAGATCAAAAAATGTAATTCCTAGATTTAGTGCTTGATGACAAACAAAGTCATGGTGAATAAAAAGAAATTATGACATCAACTTGTTTTAAACCAGTAGATAGTAATAACTATTTAGATTTTAAAATTTGTCATGATATCAAGTGGAAAATGAAAATTAATCTTCCTTTCTCACAACTAGTCAGGTTGAGATGGAATTGTAACACTTTGGAGAAGTTTGACGAACAGTCGAATATATATATATATAAATATCAAGCTTTCTTGAGAATGATTATCCATTGTCTCTTATTAACTCTGCAGTTGAAAGAGCAAGATGTCTTAAGAGGGTTGTAGCTGCTATATATGTCATTCAGTGCCCTTTTGTCACTCAGTATAGCGATTATAATAAGTAGATATGTAAAGCCATCTCCGATTATTGGTATATTATTAAAATGGATCCAGTCCTGTCCCCATATGTTCCAGAAAGACCTACAGTAGCTAATGTTTAAGGGAGCTAAAATGTAAATAAATTATCTAGCACCAACACTTTACCTGTAGTTTCAACAAAAAAACATTTTAAAAATCAGCTCCACCGCTTGGGACAGGTAATTTCAACATCAAAAATATATAGTCAGATACGTAGTATAATAAATATGGAAATGGGAAAGGTAGGAGTAGCTAGATGGAAGGAGATATTTTCAGACATAACCATATGATTACAACATAGTAAAATTAAATAAACAACTTACAATGGCATCATATACTGGGATGCATCTTAAAATACTACATAATGCATATTTAACTCCAGACGTGAAATATAAAATGGGATTGGCATTAAATTCTGATTGTTTTAAGTGTAATCAACCTGAAGCAAGGATAATGCATTGTATATGGGAATGTAGGGAAGTAAAAGCACTTTGGACACGAGTACAATTGTATATTAAAACAGTGTTAGGCAAAACAGTTGAGATAACGCCAGAATGGGCAATATGGGATGTTATAAGTAGAAAAAATAAAGATGAATTGACAACAGGGGAAAAAAATGGGTAAGTAAAATTATTGCAGCTACAACAAAAACAATTGATATCGAAAAACCCACTAGATATAACATCAATGCATATAAGAGTTATATATTTATTCAGAATGGAATGGATAGAAATGTCAAAGGACAAAGAAAGGACAAAGAAAGAGTTAATGGGTTTTTATCAATATGGGTACTATATATCAAACAGCTAACAGAACAAGTTAAAAATGCCCTAAGAGGAGAAGTGAGACAAACAAAATGGTATGAGGAAGAAAAGATACAATTAGGGGAGGAAGTATTTTGATGTATGACTATGTTATGAAGTATGTAAAGATTATAAAATGTCAACTGCGAAGAACATAATAATAACTATGTAATTGGTGGATAAATATAGGATAAAATATGCATATAAATGTAATAACCTGTTGAAAGAATAATATGTATAATGCAGTCATGAAATAAAAAAAAATTAGTATTGAAAAAAAGGAATCAGTGAGGGGTTTTATACGTGCAGAGGGTGTAAAGTTTGCCCACATGGTCTCAAGGGAAAGAAAACTTTTAGAAGAGAAAAAGATAAGGGTAAAGAATATAAGGTAAATGGTTTAATCAACTGCAATACAACTCTCGTAGTTTATATGGAATGGGATTGAAATACCGGCAGCACAACAGCATGAGCCTGATGGAGGAAATCCCGACAGTGTGAGGTAAGTAAGCTAACCCTACCCTCTCCCCCCCAACCCTCCTTTAGGGGTGCCTAACCCTAACCTCCCCCAAGGAGTGCCTAAACCTAACCCCCCTCCCTGCACCCTAAACCTAACCCTCCCCAGGGGGTGCCTAACCCTAACCTCCCCCCCTAGTGCCTAATCCTAATCTCCCCCCAGGGGTGCCTAAACCTAACCCCCCTCCCTGCACCCTAAAACCTAAACATCCCCATGGCGTGCCTAACCCTACCTCCCCCCTAGTGCCTAACCCTAACCCCCCCTTTCCCAAGCCTAACCCTAACCTTCCCTGGGCTGGTGTTAAACCCTAAATCCCCCTGGGGGTCCCCAAACCACACCCCCCCTATCTCTGGGCTAAGATCATTCTTACTCGGCAGGAGGACGATTGGTCTTGGCGTCCTCGGCGTTCTAGCGTTGGGATTAACATAGGTGTCAGTATTTCAACATCTATTTTAAATCACTTGCCAGGATTACACTTCCGAGATTGAGACCGGCGGCCATGCGGCCGATGGTCTCATAACTACATCCCGTTTATATGCTTGAATGCGGGTGTGAGAAGAAATATATTGGACAAAAGATCTCTCAAAATTCGCAATTTAGAGCATATGAGAAACATCAAGAATGCAGTAGATAATCATAGTGTCCATAGATATTTTAAAATATGTCATGCAAGTAACCCAGAGACTTTAAAATTTATGTGATTGAATCATGTTACAGTAGACCAAAAAGGTGGTGATAGACTAAATATGCTTCTAAACAGAGAAACATATTGGATCCTTACATTGAATATGGTACACCCTCATGGATTAAATGAAGGATTTGAGATTACACCTTTTCTTTGAGATTGTAATTAGCCTTTCTTTTATAACATCCTTTTATTGATTGATCATGGCTTCCTTCCATTTTTATCAACATATAGTATAACATGTTTTTTAACATTTTTTTAGAGTTGATATATAGTTCCTGTATATGCAATAGAAGATTGTATTGTATTTAAACAATTTGCATTCCAATTTGGATAATATATATCCTTTTTTATGTAACAAAGCAATGTGTATTTAGTATCAATGTCATTACATAATAACGATTGCAGCTGATTTCTGCTATTGAGGTGAATTTACCCTATTTATACGGACACCTAAGAACATTAAGCCAGCCCTCTGACAAAGTCTTGATGATGAAATGCATAGGGGCATGGCTTGATGTGGAGACGACCTCATGTGGAAGTAGTTGTCTTGATGCACGATGGTGCGCCCACTTTATTTTATTTGGTTCTAGAATATATATATATATATATATAAACTGGCAAAAATGGACCGGCACTTCAATACAAATGATGCAGCTGCTTGGTTGCCTTCAGTAGAGAAATAATAAAAAGACAAGAAAGTCTGATTTATGTAGATAAAGTTGTATTGAATCAATGTATAGCCAACGTTTCAAAGCCTCTAGGCTTTTTTGTCAAGGCAAACATCATATGACATAAACATGTACATTAACACACTCCTACCTTAAGTAAGCGCTGTACCACGATGTTCTGCTGCAGACCGGGGAGGGGCAATCGCGAGTTCCAGGACGTCCCATGTTGATGACATAACGGCAGTGATGGGTTGCCATAGTAACCCGATAGTTCCCGGAAAACAGTCTCCCCGGTCTGCAAAAGCAGAACGGAGACATTATCAAAATTAAATCAACAGCCTCCATAAACACATTGAAAGTTCAAATGTATAATAAGGCCACATTTGGTCATTGTAATACAATTGATGCGAGTGTTAGTTATTTTCAACAGGTCCCCAGTATATCTGGAAGACATTAGCCAGTTGTTTTATATCTAGGCTAAAGTGTCGGAGGTTTTGTTCCAGTGTGCGGCAGCCATTAGCATAAGTGCCGCTTGTGCTATAGCATTTATTATACATTTGAACTTTCAATGTGTTTATGGAGGCTGTTGATTTCATTTTGATAATGTCTCCGTTCTGCTTTTGCAGACCGGGGAGACTGTTTTCCGGCAACTATCAGGTTACTATGGCAACCC
Organism: Taudactylus pleione; assembly: GCA_031769625.1. NCBI lineage: Eukaryota > Metazoa > Chordata > Amphibia > Anura > Myobatrachidae > Taudactylus > Taudactylus pleione. Next base: position 2,229,889 of record JAUIMM010000016.1, on the reverse strand, counting down.
GTCACTGCCGTGATGTCATCAACATGGGACGTACTGGAACTCGCGACAGCCCCTACCCGGTCTGCAGCAGAACATCGTGGTACAGCGCTTACTTAAGGTAATAGTGTTAATGTACATGTACCAGGGGGGGGGATATCGCTACTGGGGGCACTACCAGAGGGGGGGGATTAATAATGGGGGAACTACCAGGGGGGGGATGTTGCTACTGGGGGCACTACCAGGGAGGGGGGGAATACTGGGGGCACTACCAGGGTAGATGTTGCTACTGGGGGCACTACCAGTGGGGGTTAATACTGGGGTCACTACCAGGGGGGGATATTGCTACTGGGGGCACTACCAGGGGGGGGATTAATACTGGGAGCACTACCAGGGGGGGATGTTGCTACTGGGGGCACTACCAGGGGGGGTTAATACTGGGGGCACTACCAGGGGGGGATATTGCTACTGGGGGCACTACCAGGGGGGGGATTAATACTGGGGGCACTACCAGGGGGGGTATTACTACTGGGGGCACTACCAGGGAGGGATATTACTACTGGGGGCACTACCAGGGGGGATTACTACTGGGGGCACTACCACTACTGGGGACAGTACCAGGGGGGGATTACTACCAGTAGCTGCTGCATTTCCCACCCTAGGCTTATACTCGAGTCAATAAGTTTTCCCAGTTTTTCGTGGTAAAATTAGGTACCTCGGCTTATATTTGGGTCGACTTATACTCGAGTATATACGGTACATATATATATATATATATATATCACAAAAAATCACAAACTGCGCTGATCAATTCACATACAGCAGCACCCTTCAGTAAGTCCCCTGTTAGAAGGACTAATTCAAAGATATACAAATGGATTACTGATGGGGCGCTAAATCGCAACACAATTTATTTTAAAATTTGTAAAACACAATGCAATCTCTCCAAAGGCTTATACGTCTTCTTTTTCTTTTGAAGAGACAACTTCACCGTTATTCCTACTCGTTATTTTGATCAATTAGTCCAAACTATGAGTTCGCATTAAGTCCTCCTCGAGGTTCTAAAAAAGATACCCTCGTACCAAGACACCCAAACACAGGCCCAAGGCCAACGTTAGTAAGAATTAGAAAAATAGAAAGTAAAATAATTCTTTATTAAAATTTAACAGTATGCTAGATGGACAATCTTACACAATTTGGTAATGCACAGCCTTCCAATCTTAGGAAAGGGATATCATACACCTTTCGATCAGCAGATGTTTAAATGTAGTTTCCACCTTTCATTAAAACCCTACGCGTTTCGTCTCTTTATGAGACTTCTTCAGGGGTAGATCTAAAATATATGATATATATTATATATACTAGGTGTCACTGGTAATGAATTGAACTCAAAACAATGGTAATATTCAAATACATCTCTTTCAAAATTACATACCTCAATATTGATGTATACACATGTACATAATGTATACCCAAAATTAGGCAATTCTTTGGATCACAAACTGTAAAACCTATTTAATATTAAAGATACATATATTCAATAATAATATTTTTATCGTACATTTTTTTTTTTTTTTTTTAAAAACAACTTTCTGGTCTCATATATCTACATTACATACCTCATACTTGATGTCTAAAAAACGGTACCCGTAGTTTATGTCAGACCATCTGGTGGTCAATTTACTGAACCAAAACCGTGCAACCTATTTAATATTAAAACAAATGTTTCAATAATAGGCCACATAATCAAGGCTCACCATAATGTATTGGCTCGTTTCCTCAGCCTTATTAGAATATAAATTTCTCTTAATTTACATAATACATTTTACATAATACAATTTTTATATACTTTTTAAAAATAAATATCCTTTATTGTATATATCATATATCTTATCACCTTAACCTATTGTATCACTAAAATCAGTACATCATCATATATTACATATAATTTTTTTATCCAAATATACACTTAATCCCATTTTAAAGAGACAAACATTAATCACCATAACAGAATGACAAAAATATTATTAAACAAAGTACATAAATTTTACAAGTATATTATATAAAAATAACAGCAAGATTCCTTTGGGAATTTATTACTTTCTGGGTAGATGCTTATGCTTCTGAATCCAACTGCTACACTAACCTTTCTCATTCAAACCTCCTTTTTAACCTCTAGCAACTATGTCATCACTTCCTCCTAAATTTCATTGGTGATTCAGTGCAACCTTAAAAAACCTTATAATTTCTTAAAGTACATTAATCTTAATAATAAAGACTTGTTGGAAATTCACATTATCAACAAACCGCTTGGTTTATAATATCATAAACCTTTTTATTCGTTTGGAATCATCTAATTGATAAAAATGTAAAAAAGTCCCAGCATCCATCTTGATTTTGTAGCTTTTTTCTCCATTGGTTAAATGTGCCCATGTGATAGACCTACTTCTGATCTATGTTTTTTTTTTCTTCCTTCTCTCCATTGGTTAAATGTGCCCATGTGATAGACCTACTTCTGATCTATGGTTTTTTTTTTTTTTTTTTTTTCTTCCTTCTCTCCATTGGTTAAATGTGCCCATGTGATAGACCTACTTCTGATCTATGTTTTTTTTTTTTTTTTCTTCCTTCTCTCCATTGGTTAAATGTGCCCATATGATAGACCTACTTCTCATCTATGTTTTTTTTTTTTTTTCTTCCTTCTCTCCATTGGTTAAATGTGCCCATGTGATAGACCTACTTCTGATCTGTGTTGCCGTTGTCATGGTTCCCACCTCCGGCTAACATTCATATACGTTGGACCTCACAGTGACAATCCTTGTCACGTGTGGCACCAACCTACTATAACCGCCCGTACACTGTTGTCATGGTAACAGATGCCACAATGCAGTGACATCACTCCTCTTATGCGGACTCGGTCCTACTCCATCAACTCCACATATCAGCTTTAATACCGCTCCCAAATGGCACTTTGCCACTCCACACTCTATCATCTAAGTGCACGGAGACCCACAAGCCTACCGCAGTGTTTAATTAATCCTCAATCTCTCATGATCACCAAGCATCTCGTTGCTAAGGGGACAGACAACATTTTGGATTTCCGAGACTCCACAATGCTGTAAACCATTTAAATATTAGCCCCATATACGCGGACACCATCTTTTAATTTTAATTACGAATGATTCCTTACTGTAACGATATGTTTTTATAATGTCTATTGACCTAATGTACAGTGTGCGTCCCGTAGCTATGGGGACAGGCACCATTTTGGATTTTTACGGCTCCGTAATACTGTTACTCCTCTGTATACTGGCTCCATGGAAACGGACGCCATCTTTGAATTTGATAACAAATATTTCATAACTACATCTTTACTTTTGTAATGCCTATTAACCCAATATACAGTGATTCTAAATATCACGCCATATAAATACTTTTAATTTCATTCAAATAATAATATCTTATACCAATAAATTATATTTATAATACATTGATCTTTATTTAATCCATATTAACTATACTTTATTTGTGTTAAACAAAGTGCCTTTATTATACATACATTACTTTAAATAAATATTTAAATCATGTACTTACTCGTATCTTTACTAAACCTACTATCACCTACATAAATATTACCTATTAATTATATATATTCAATAATCCCTTATGTAATGTATAACAAGTGTATAAATATGTGACCAACCAACAATTAAACATTTTTTCGCCTTTATTATACTTTAGTTAATATCATATTATTCCAACTACTCTCTTATCGTATTAATTCCCAAAAGAATCCTACAGTGTTACATTAATACTTTACAAAAATAATCTATTACTAAGATTTGTTTACACATACCAGAAATAACCATATTATCACACACAGTTTCCATTGGTACATTTAAAATGTTTTACTAATACAATAACCACTCAAAGAAAAGAAACTATATCTATCCCTTCATTTAAACCCCCCGGAGAAAGGGTATTTAACATATAAATCCAGTATGTCTCTCTTTTTGCTAGTGTTAACTCTCTATTTCCCCCTCTTGGATCTTCATTAATATGTTCAAGAATTGTGAAAGTGAACCCATTTGTTTCTGATCTGTGAACTTCCGAAAAATGTCTAGGTAGACTATGATTCTTTACATTGTTTTTAATATTTCGCAGATGCTCTTGAATACGTAATTTGACACTTCTCTTTGTTTTCCCGACATAAGCTAGCCCGCATTTACATGTAATTCTATATACAACGAAGGTAGTCATACACGTGACTACTTCCCGTAATTTATAATTTTTACCACCTTCTCCCTGCTGAATGAAGTTAGTTTTCTCCATAAACTTGCAACATATGCATTTGTTGCAAGGATAACAACTTGGTTTTTTAACAAGGAATTAACCCACATTAATATCTTTCTTAGCGGTGGTTAAATTTTTTTGGGATTTCATTCTACTGGGGGCTAGTATGTTCTTCATGTTTGTAGCTCTCCTATAGATTATACTAGGTTTATTCGGAAGGTGAGGACCCAGTATCAGATCTTTAATAATAGATACCAATGGCGATCCATGATTTTTATTATCATAACATTCTTTTTGCTGAATTGAGTAATAAATGGTCTACAGGTTTCAAACATTTTTTTAGGTACATGTTCTTTTTCTTTAATAAGTTCACTTCTATCTTTAATTGAAGCCTTCCATCTGGCATTTTCTATTAATTCAATCTTATATCCTCTATCTACAAACATGTTTTTCAGATCTTCAGATTGCAACCAATATGTCTCCAGATTACTACAATTTCTCCTCAATCTTAAGAATTGTGAGAAAGGGACATTATTTTTCCAAGCTGGTAAATGGCAGCTAGTAGAGGGAATAAAACTATTAGTGTCTGTTTCTTTAAAAAATGTTTTAGTAATAATACTGTCATCATTAGCCTCTAAGCAAATATCCAAATAATCTATATTCACAGGGTCACATTTAAATGTAAACTTCAAATTGTATGTGTTCATATGTATTAAAGATATAAATGTTTCTATACTTTTTTCGTCGCCTTCTCATATTAAAATGAGATCGTCGATGTACCGACAGTAGAATTTTATATTTTCTCTCAGACTTTCATTTCTATAAATGAACTCCTCCTCCCAACTTGCCATAAAAATATTTGCGTACGATGGGGCAAATTTCGTCCCCATCGCTGTACCGTTTGTATGTAAGTAAAATATATCATCAAATTCAAAATAATTATGCTCCAATATAAAGCGTATGCTCTCCAGCAAAAACATCCTTTCCTTCTCTGTAATCTTATGATCTGTTTTTAACATTTTCTCAACTGCTACTATCCCCTTATTATGGGGAATAGAAGTATAAAGCGCTTGAACATCTATGGTAACCCAATAAAATAAAGGGGACCATTTGAAATGTTCAATTTCTCGCAAGAGACTGGTTGAATCTTTTAAATAAGATTTTTGTTTACTGACAAATGGTTGCAATTTTATATCTATAAAATGGGATAAGTTTGCAGTTAGGGAATCAATCCCTGAAGCAATGGGTCGGCCTGGGGGACATTTTTTATTCTTATGTATTTTAGGGATATGATAAAATATTGGAATCCTTGGATATTTTACATCTAAATAATCAAATTCTTCTCTACAAATAATACCATCTTTGTTGGCTTTATTCAATAAATCATGTAACTCTTCCCTAAATTTAGCTGTGGGGTCGGAGTTTAATTTTCGATAGGTGGTATCATCACCGACTATTTTGGAGGCTTCTTCCAAATAGGCTTTCCGATCTTGTACTACTACAGCCCCTCCTTTGTCAGCTATTTTTATGATAAGTTCCTCATCTTTTCTTAATTGTTTCATTGCTTGTCTTTCTAAAGAATTAAGATTACTGTGGTATTTATCATCTTTTATTTTAATTTTTTTAAATTCTTCCCTAACTGACTCATAAAATATTTCTAAATGACTTCCCTTCGATTCTACGGGAAAAAATTTAGATGGCAATGCTACTAATGGTTTTATTTTAGATTCCCCTACTACTTTTTGAACAGGGTTCTTCAAAAAATGTCTTTTTAAAGTTAAACTTCTTATATATTTGTTCAAATAAATGAATAAATCAAATTTGTTTACATGTGCATCGGGGGCAAATTTAAGACCATTTTCTAGTAGCGAACTTTGTGGGGCAGATAATCTCTTTTCAGAAATGTTGACGACTCCAGTTTTTGATGTTCTTGGGGATTGAATGGGGTTCTTCTTTTTTTGGGAGAATTGACCACTTCCTCTCTTTCCTCTTCTCCTAATTTGTAACTTCTTTTTGTTCCCTGAGGTGAGTCTATCATGGAATGTAGCCTTTCTCTCTCCTGTATAACAACTCTCTTTCTGTCCCCTAAAAAATGAGTCTTATTGGGAGAGGGAGATCTAAGTACTTCATACCTATTGTAATTTGTTGGAATATTTGATTTTCTGGGATATGGAGATTTATTTTGGAAGTAACCTCTTTTTGTCTGATGTAGTTGATTATTTGGTGATTTATAGTTCTTTTTCTTATACTCAATTTGTTGCCAATGTGACCTTTGTGGATGAAATTTTGGTCTAGTTTGATATTCGTCATACTCATTATGGCCTTCTTTTTCCCACCTGGAAAAATTATATCTCGTTCCTATCTCTCCTATAGGTTCTTTATTAGCCCAATTACGTACCTTTCCATTTTCGTAATCGTATTTATCTCTAGAAAATTTCTTCTGTTTTCGAATAACAATATCGTTCTCAAAGTTATCCAATTTAAACTGTAAACTCGCTACATCTTTTTGAAATTCTTCACTGTTTTCAAACTTCAATAAGACTGTTTCTAATTTATTAAGTTCCTCCACAGTATTTATAAGTTCTTTTTTTCTTTCTGATACTATGAGACCAATGAGTCTCGCTGAGCACTCATCTAAAATTTTATTCCATTCATCAAGAAACTTTTCATTTTGAGATCCAACTGTTGGATTTTTTTGTAATCTTAAGCCCCTAGGGATCCGGCCTACTTCTAGATATTTTTCAAGTGTTATTATATCGTACCAATATCTTAACTCCTTAGTTGCCACCTTTTCCATATTATTTAGATAGTTATAATAGTCTTCATCTTCTTCATCACCTACTGTCTCTGAAGGATTAGTATATTCTGAAAAAATTGTCTTACATTTCTGTGTCCTAGAGTGTCTATCTTTAAATAGTGGCATATTTTACAGCAGCAGTAATAGGGAACTAACAGAACAATTTTTACCACAAAAAATCCCAAAGTGCGCTGAACAATTCACATACAGCAGCACCCTTCAGTAAGTCCCCTGTTAGAAGGACTAATTCAAAGATATACAAATGGATTACTGATGGGGCGCTAAATCGCAACACAATTTATTTTAAAATTTGTAAAACACAATGCAATCTCTCCAAAGGCTTATACGTCTTCTTTTTCTTTTGAAGAGACAACTTCACCGTTATTCCTACTCGTTCTCAATTTTGATCAATTAGTCCAAACTATGTGTTCACATTAAGTCCTCCTCGAGGTTCTAAAAAAGATACCCTCGTACCAAGACACCCAAACACAGGCCCAAGCGGTACAGCGCTTACTTAAGGTAAGAGTGTTAATGTACATGTTTATGTCATATGATGTTTACCTTGACAAAAAAGCCTGGAGGCTTTGAAACGTTGGCTATACATTGATTCAATACAACTTTATCTTCATATATCAGACTTGGAGTGCCGCAGTTTTATTGTCTTTATATATATATACATATATATATATATATATATATATATATAAAACAGAGAGATATACATTTCAAATGGTATCAGTATAATTTCCCTGTATTGGTTATGTCACAATTAGAGATGAGCAGGTCCGGTTCCCTGAGAACCGGACCCACCCAAATTTCATTGATCCGGGGTGACCGAGTCGCGAGGTTTTGTTTTCAGCTGGCTTATCGCTGATTGGCTGAGAGAGCTGTCTGTCACGGCTCTCAGCCAATCAGCATTAAGCCCATTGAAAACAATAGAAAGGAGGAAAAAAAGATGGCGCCCGCTTCCGACACCACCGTCACCCCCGGTGGCAGCACCCCCCGCTGCCGACACCACCGTTGCCGACACTCCTGCACTGCTGCCAAATGTACTGAGGACACCATCAGCGACCCTCACACAGCGGACACTCCCACAGTGAGGACACCACCAGCACCCCTGCACTGCCAACACAGTCAGCAAACCTGCACTGAGGACACCGCTGGCACCCCCGCTCAGCCGACACCGGTGGCACCCTGCACGGAGAACACCTGCAATGAGGACACCGCTGGCACCCCCGCTCTGCCGACACCGCCGGTACCCTTCACTGAGAACACTGCCAGCACTGCCATTCCATGTACTGAGGACACCATCAGCAACCCCCGCACTGCCAACACAGTCAGCAAACCTGCAATGAGGACACCGCTGGCACCCCCGCACTGCCGACACAGCCAGCAAACCTGCACTGCGACACTGCTAGCACCCCTGCACTGCTGACACAGCCAGCAAACCTGCACTAAAGACACCGCTGGCACCCCTGCACTGCCGACATCACCAGTACCCTTCACTGAGGACACTGCCAGTAAAGCAGCACTGCCATTCCATGTACTGAGGACACCGTCAGCAACCCCGCTCTACCGACACTGCTGGCACAGTAAGTGCACCATTGGTGTATCCAACCCACACTGTATAATACACTGTATCCGTGTTGGAAATTAGAAACTGAACTGCCACATGATAGTGCCGCCCACTGTGTCACTTAGGTTAGTCAGCCAGCTAGCTGGATGCAACATTATGGCCTTAACTAGATGAAGCAATTAATATTGTGAGGTGGTCAAAATTGATTGGAAATTACTGGAAATAAATGTTATTGAGGTTAATTATACTGTAGGAACAAAAACAGGCCAATTTTATGTGATTTTAGCTGTTTTTATGATTTTTTAAGAAAAAATCCAGATCCAAAACCAAAACACGAAAACAAAACACGGAGGTGAGGATTTGGCAAAACCAATCCAGATCCAAAACCAGGGTAGATCCAGATCCAAAACCAAAACCAAAACATGGGGGTCGGCGCACATCTCTGGTCACAATGATCCCTATGGCTGGCTGCATTTTCTGAAAATTATCAGTACGTCTTCAGATAGATCTTACTGACTGGGTTTGGGTCTCATTTAAATTTGGATGTAAGTCAATTTTATGACGCGACTCTCAGATGTAGGAGTACACTTCCACTTTACCGCCATTCTCATAGGTATTGCTTTCAAAATCTCCCTGCGATGCTTTTCAAATGTACAGTAGGCAAGTATGAAATATTGTTCACTGGAAAAAACTGCAACTTTCTGAAGATCCTTTTCATATACAAAATACAAATATACAATATACATTGTTCTATAAATAGGAATATATACAGTAAGTGTAAATAACATTCATTTTATTTTGCCTATTTGCATGTTTAAATGTAAGTGTTATCTGTCACACAGTCTGTCCATTTTCAAAAAGAAAAATAGAAAAAAATCAGACATTCTTAAAATATATAAAACTAATATTAAATAAAACATTTGAATAAATGTGAAATAAATAAAGTAAAAATAAATTTAATAAACTATGTCATCAATAACTACTGTACTAGCATTTTGTCAGGAGGTAGAAGAAAAACCTTTGCTGCTTCCACTCCAGAAATTGCTGCCAATATTTTGCAAAATAACAATAATAAACAAAAAAGAAGGAAGTGCAAAATTTAATCTAGTCTTCCAAATATAAACATATTTTAATAATTATATTATATTAGAAAGTTGCATAATTACAGTTTGGCACATATAACATCATATACATAAAATATACATAAAATACAAGTAATTAATCTTATTTAAAAAGCAAGAAGAGCTATGAGTACTGAAGAAATCACCAAATATAGAAATGAGATCACCCCCTTTTCTTCCTCCAAATGCTGACTACCTATCACTCATTTTGTGAATGAATCTGTGCAAGCGTAATTGCAAGTCAATGGCTAACAATTGCTCAGTCTGTGTAAATATTGGCATTGCAGGCGGATTTGTATCAGACTGTATTTAAACGATGTGCTGAAAGATATTGCTGAAAGACATTGGTGAAAGATATTGGGCCTGATTCAGAGACGGACGCAATTAGTGCTCGCTCGTCCAGAAAATAGGGGTGGATATTCAAATGAACCGTTCGCTGTTTGCGGTCTGTTCACGCCTCTAGGTCTGAACGAGCGTACAAAACTTGCAGTCGTTTTTTGGGAAACTACGCCCCCTGGCCGCTCGCATCCTACGTCATGTCCGCTATTTATTAGATTAATCAAGTACATCGACCAGGGTATGAACTGCTCGCTATTCTTGTGGTCGGTTTTTGCTACCACAATTTTGCGAGCAGGTCTGGTTATAAAATAACCCAGTGACGTGGTCAATGATGCTGCTGTTTTAATTATGCACACCCATAAAACGCCCATTTTGACCTTTAAGCACGCCTGCGTTCTGATTTCCACACCCCGTTTTCAAGCACCTTCCCCTGTTACCACCCACATACGCCTCATTCTGTCACTCAATTTATCAGGCATTCGCTATTTTGCGAGCACATGAATTTTGGCCGCACTGACTGGTTCGCGCATGCATATAACGATCCGTACGCATGCGCAGTTTGGCAAACATCGCTCGGAGCGAACGAGCTGCCGCTTACGAGTGGCTCTGAATCAGGCCCCTTGGGTGTACACACTGAACGATATAATTAACGATATCGTTCAGTGACGTCATCCTGCCACATTCCTGACCAGGCACTTTCTAATGATATCATCAGATTGGCCTGTATGTTTGCACGACGTTAATATCGTTAATGACCCGCAGGAGCGCATTTCGGTGGTCGTTCACTGCATACACACTGAATGATATGAATGATATAACATTGGACGATATCGTTATTGTCCAAAAAAATCATCTAGTTTGGTGGCCACAACCCTGTTTGAGTTCTTTGTATAGATATTCTAATGCCTATCCCAATCATATTTAAATTGCTCTACTGTCTTAGCCTCTTTCACCTCACCTCACATATTAGCAAGGAGAGGGTAGTGATGGTACATGAGTATTTCATATTGAGTGACTAATAGGTTTCTAAAAAAGAAGAGTGAGGACAGATCTAAGCTTAGATAAAGCTTTGGGCATCAAGTTCCCAGTGAGGATAAGTGCTGGTCAGCCAGCATGAGTCAATTGAGTATGATTGATCACGTCTTGATAAAAGTGTGCCTGACTTCTGGGAGAGAGGTATCTGAGAGGTAAATGAGAGGTAAAGGGTGCTGACAGCCCAGAAATTTAACAATAAATGAATGTGAACAAAAAGTAAAATATAGCACAACTGGTTACTGCAGATAAGTGTAAAGAGACAGGTGACATTTCACACCTTCTAATTTAATAGAAGTGTGTAGATAATAATTTTCTCCGAGCACTGTGACATGCATTCTCAAATACTTAAAAAAGGTTCTTGTTTTCCTATTGATAATAGTGCAATGCAATCAATTTGTTTGAGATAGTCCATTCTTTGAAGTAGGGATGAGCAGGTTCAGATTTCTGAAATCCGAACCCCCCCGAGCCCTCCCGTTCCGAGTCGGCTCGGGTTTTCTCGCCTGACTCGGAACTGAAATCGAGGCAAAACGTCATCATCCCGCCTTCCGGATCTCGCGGTTTTTGGCATCGGCGCCATTTCTCACTCTGGCTGTGGACAGTGAAGTGGGAGGGTGGGAGCTAGGGCTGGCTGGGCTGTGTTGTGCTGCTGTTGTCCATAGGGGCTGTGTCCACTCAGCCCATAGGGGCTGACTGGGCTGTGTTGTGCTGCTGTTGTCCATAGGGGCTGGCTGGGCTGTGTTGTACTGCTGTCATAGGGGCTGGCTGGGCTGTGTTGTGCAGTCAGTTGTCCATAAGGGCTGTGTCCACTCCAAAGTCTATAGGGGCTGTCTGGACTGTGTTGTGCAGTGTCCCATAAAGGCTGTAGTCCTAAAGGGGTGCTGTAGTGTTGTCCAGGGGGTGATCTGTCCATAAGGGGTGCTCCCCCAAAGTGCACTCAAAAAAAAAAATTTTTTTTTTTCTGTGTTTGTTAATTGTGTGCGCTGTAGCCGCACATGCATCAACAAAGTAGCAACAAGCGTGCGCCTGTGTCATAAGTAAAGGGCCGGCTGGCTTGACCGTTAAAGGGTGCTGTAACCCCCAAAGTGCACTCCAAACAAAATAAAAAAATATTTTCTGTGTTTGTGAATTGTGTGCACTGTGGCTGCACGTGCATCAACAAAGGAGCAGCGCCAAGCGTGCGCCTGTGTCCCATAAGTAAAGGGCCAGCTGGCTCATCTCTTAAAGGGTGGTGTAACCCCCAAAGTGCACTCCAACAAAAATAAAAAATTATTCTTTTCTGTGTTGTGAATTGTTTGCGCTGTAGCTGCATGTGCATCAACAAAGGAGCAGCAGCAAGTGAGCGCCTGTGTCTCATAAGTCTGTTAAAGGCTGGTGTAACCCCCAAAGTGCGCTCCATAAAAAATAAACAACTCTTTTTTTTCTGTGTTTGTGTGCGAAATGTATACGCAGTAGCCGCATGTGCATCAACAAAGGAGCAGCACCAAGTGTGCGCCTGTGTCCCATAAGTCTGTTAAAGGGTGGTGTAACCCTCAAAGTGTGCTCCACAAAAAATAAACAATTCTTTTTTTTCTGTTTGTATGCGAAATGTATGCGTAGTAGCTGCACGTGCATCAACAAAAGAGCAGCGCCAAGCGTGCGCCTGTGTCCCATAAGTCTGGTAAAGGGTGGTGTAACCCCCAAAGTGCACTCCACAAAAAATAAACAATTCTTCTTTTTTTTCTGGGTTTGTGTGCGAAATGTATGCGCAGTAGCCGCATGTGCATCAACAAAGGAGCAGCACCAAGCGTGCGCCTGTGTCCCATAAGTCTGTTAAAGAGTGGTGTAACCCCCAAAGTGTGCTCCACAAAAAATAAACAATGCTTCTTTTTTTTCTGTTTGTATGCGAAATGTATGCGTAGTAGCTGCACATGCATCAACAAAGGAGCAGCGCCAAACGTGCGCCTGTGTCCTATAAGTCTGTTAAAGGGTGGTGTAACCCCCAAAGTGCGCTCCACAAAAAATAAACAATTCTTTTTTTTTTGTGTTTGTATGCGAAATGTATGTGCAGTAGTCGCACATGCATCAACACAGTAGCAGCGCCAAGCGTGCGTCTGTGTCATAAGTCAAGGGCCGGTTTGGACATCTGGTCCGGACTGAAGGACGTGCCAACAATTTCTGACATGTCTACTGTCACTGCATATGATACTGTCACCACTGACAGAATGGTGGAGGATTACATCGGTGACAGCATCCAAGTAGGCATGTCAGACAGTCCGTACCTGTACTGGCAGGAAAAAGAGGCAATTTGGAGGCCCCTGTACAAACTGGCTCTATTTTACCTGAGTTGCCCCCCCCTCCAGTGTGTACTCCGAAAGAGTGTTTAGTGCAGCTGGGAACCTTGTCAGCGAAAGGCGTAGGAGGTTGCTTCCACAAAATGTGGAAAAGATGATGTCATAAAAATGAATTATCAACTCTTCCAGGGAGACCAGCCTCCAGAACGTACAGAGGGACCTGTGGTGGTGGATTCCAATGGGGACGAATTAATACTCTGTGATGAAGAGGGTGAAGAATCGGTGCATGAGGAGGATGAGGACGACATCTTGCCCCTGTAGAGCCAGTTTGTGCAGGGACAGATTAATTGCCAGCTTGTTTTGTGGGGACCCAAACGAACCAACCATTTCAGCCACAGTCATGTGGCAGACCCTGGCGCTGAAATGATTGGTTTGTTAAAGTGTGCATGTCCTGTTTATACAACATAAGGGTGGGTGGGAGGGCCCAAGGACAATTCCATCTTGCACCTCTTTTTTTTTTTGCATTATGTACTGATTGGGGCCTAGTTTTTCAAACTGCCATCCTGTCTGCCACTGCAGTGTCACTCCTAGATGGGCCATGTGTTTGTGCCTCCCACTCATGTCGCTTAGCACAGTCATCCAGCTACCTCAGTGCAACCTTTTGGCCTAAAAACAATATTGTGAGGTGTGAGGTGTTCAGAATAGACTGGAAATGAGTGGAAATTAATGTTATTGAGGTTAATAATAGCATAGGAGCAGAAAACCCCACAAATTCAGTGATTTTAGCTGTTTTTATGCTTTTAAAAAAAAAAAATACAGATCCAAAACACAAAACCCAGAACCCAAAACACGGAAGGGTGGTTTTGGCAAAGCCAATCCAGATCCAAAACACGAAGAAAGATCCAGATCCAAAACCAAAACACAAAACACGAAAAGTGGCCGGTGCACACCCCTACTTTGAAGTCATTAATCCTAATGGAAAAGATGTTGTATTTTCTATCTCCAAGGAAAAGCAAGAACAGGATTCACAGCTACCGAAAGAGATCAACTTAGAAATCACTATCTGGGTTACCCGATGTTACCTGGGCTGAAAAATGGACCTTGAATTACATCTGCAGCCTTCATTTTTTACATTGGACCACCAACAGTGGAGACCATGGCACATAAAAATGTGCTTGGAGAAAATTAGTAACTGTCAGTGCAGGTGCAGGGTGACAGTTGATCATCTGACTCACTACTCTTACGTTGGAGCTCTGCCTGCCCCCCACTGGTTCATATCAGCCTGTGCTTTTAGATCAGTGTAGTTTTAGGCACTGGAAGACATCCTGAGCGAGCTTGCTTAAAATAAGATTCTGTGGCCTAATTGGTAGACCTCCATCACCCTGACAAACTTCAAACACAGCCAAAAACCTAATCCTGGTCCAACTACACCAACATGCCAAATTTTGTGGAGATAGGTACAAAACTCTGGCCATTCCTAAAGGACAAAATGGCAGACAGGCACACACACACACTTTCTCACTTATTATGTAGACCAGCTGGGATATCTAGCATTGCCTGGGTTGAAGTACACCTGTAGCCTTCATTTTTTTTACATTGACCTCACCTATAACCTGGATAGCTATGCAAATTAGGAGTAAATACAGTGCAGACAGGCGTATTCTCATATTGTTTGGAATGGGGTACATCAGGCTGCCGCAAATGAGTAATAGAGGCCAGGAAATATCCATCAGCCAATGGAGATTCTGGCCTCTCCACTGCCACCCAACAGCAATGACACACCTCCCTTTTGGGAAACAAAAGAGGGTATCTCCTGCTCCCTGGCCAGAATTAACAGAAGTCTGTCAATCACTGACAGTCTGCTGCTGGACTGTGTGCAGGAATCATGTGCAGTACGGGTCTGGCGCATGATTAGTTCAAAGATAATCAGGAATCTCCATAATCCTTGTCACTGTGTCCACAGCTGAAGCACCCCTGAAATCACTCTGCAGACCAACATTGAAGATGTCTAGCAGGGCTGCCATCAGTATTGGGATGCCAGGATTTTTTGACAGTGTGTGGCCCTAACAAAGATCAAACATAGGCAAAAACCTATTCCTGGTCGAACTACATCACCATGCCAAATTTGGTGGAGCTAGGTACAAGACTTTTTATATATATATATAAATATATATATATATATATATATATATATTAGTCATCCCACAAGCTCTAATTACCTAACGACCAGTGGCACTGTATAACCATGTCTGCCTGCTGGCGCGCCAGCTGTAATTAGCTGGCGGGTCGGCACCAAATCAATGCCACTGACACTAGGGCCCCCCTCATCGGCCTTGACTGGACCGGCCCACCTTGTGTGCATGTCTGGGTGCAGGGGGAGCTGTGGGCCACAGAGGCAGCTTGGTCCCCATAGCAGCTGCACCCCTAGCACCCACAGAAGTTACACCACTGTTTACATGCATGTTAGCAAACAGTGGGGTCCTTTCAGGATCAATGGAATGGAGTTATAGGCAAGGACAATGTAAACAAAAAGGCAGCAGGTATACTTCAGGGTTCACTCTGCAACCCGTGCAATCCCAGGTATCCCAGCTAGTCTTTAATAAATGCACTCACATTTGCAATAAAAACAAGCATGCAACAATAAATGCCAATGCTTATTGTGTTAAAAAGTCATATGAGAACATAGAAATAATGAAGCATGCAACTACTCAACAAGTGGTAAAAATCTATTCCAGCACTACTGTAATTTCCACAGGTACAGATGGTTAATACAATTGTGTTTTTCCTCATACCCTTGACAGGTTTAGCTACACACTGGTATTTTTTTTCAACAGTTGAGATTTTACCAAATTATAAACAAACAAACCACCTGCCTCAAAACCACAGCAAAATATGTCCCAAAAATGTATTGCCACTGATAGAATTTTGAGGGTAAAGATCTGTACAGCCTTCTCATTAGGAAAAACTGAAAACTAAAAAAACTTTGTTTTGGGAACCCCAAAATTCTAACTAGCCGTAGGTTTTTAAGCTTAGTCTAGTCTGTTGTGGAATAATCATTGGGGCAAAGAGCATGGGGTACCGCTTCCTTTCCACTAACCAACACTAGGCTTCACTAGCCAGGGTAGTAGCATGGGGTCCCCCCTCCATAGTGGTAACCAGCCCTATGTCGGTCAGCATGCGGCTGAAATCCCTAGGGAAATTGAGCCCACAAAAAAAAGTATTTTCTCCTAGGAAGAACTATCCATGTGCATATAAGACCAGGGTTATTCCCTGCACCCGTAGTCATGGATATCTCCTTTGTAAATCACATAATAATAATAACTTAACACTTTAAGTTACAACAAAATGCTCATCACTGAAACAAAGACAGACAGTGACATTGCGTTAAAAGTTGGTCATTTGATATAAAGTAATCTTATTAAGGAAATGTGTGGTTGCAAAGAGACGACGGCCAGAACAAAACAAAACCATACAATGCAAACTAATAATAACAAACATGTATTGTAGGTGGAAATGCAAGGTGCTCAAACAAGAAAGGGGCATCCAACTTCTCCTTGTAAACTTCACTACCATCCTGTGAGGAAGGTGTTGCTGCCCTCATAAGGGTGGTGCAACTCGAAATATAGTCATAAAGGTGAGTGCACCCCAAGCAATATATTTTACCATACTTTCCTGCCAAAAGTGAGGTTCCGGTTACAGAACTGCCACACTGCCAACATACAAATGCTAACCTAAACCATCTAAAAAAATCACCCAAAACAATTATTAAACCATCTTCTCTAAAATTCACCCCATCTGCTTAATAAAGATACATATAATGGAAACGGAATAAAGAATGCACAACCACAAATCACCCATTCGCCAAGCAAAATTTTATACATGGCCGAATTCACTTTTTTGCATGCTTCTATTGCCACCAAATCTCAAATATCCTTCCATACAAGCGTAGGAACCATGCACGACAAAATCAATTTACACCACGACCAGACCAAGATATGCAAAATCCCACACTATAGCAAGCCTCAGATCTAAAGCTGACCTCTTTCCTAACATATTGTCACCTAAATGTACAACCAAAACCCAGGGTACACCATGGGGCATATCCAATTGCCTCGAGGCTTTGACCGGAAAAAAAAAATCACGTTTTGGATTACCACCGGTATGCACGCTCCTGATACCCGTGGTATCCAATAAAAAAATGCATGTGGGGTTTTCAGCTTTGAAAACCTGTGGTGTGTGAAAAATGAAAATGAAAACAAAAAAAACAACTCACCTGCTCCCGATGTCTGCTGCTGAGCCCGGCTGCTGCATCCTCCGACAGCTGGTCTGGCTCATGCACTCCCCTGCAGAAGAGTGAAGTCGGCCAGAGAAGATATGTGTAGTGTGTGCGGGGAGGGGGTGCAGGGTAGTGGTAGTGTGTAGTGTGTAGTGTGTGCAGGTGATGGGGTTCAGTGGTAGTGTAGTGTGTGCTGGGAGAGGGTATGCAGGGTAGCAGGGGTAGTGTAGTGTGTGGAGATGGTGGTGAAAGGGTCTGCAACGCTGGAGAGAAATACTGGAGGAGGAGGCAGCACTGCAGAAGGTATTTTAGGAAAAATTGGTCATGCTCTGGAGGTGCTAAAAAAAACCTCCAGGAGCTCGAAAACTGAAAAACCCAGCACCTAATTGAATAGCAAATATTCCGCACCTGCAGGAAAAAAATGTGCAGGTGCAGAATTTTTGCTATTCTCGCACAATTAAATACCCCCATTTTTATCCACCGCCTCCAACCCTATCAGAACTAGGAAACAGGCTAGATCGTATCAGCTTCAGACAAAAAAACATATAAGTGGCCAACTACCCAAACTTCTAGCGCATGAAGATGCAAGCCTTGAAAAAGTAAAAAATTATAACATTTAAGGTACACAAATACAAAGGAATGGCATAGCCAAGCACAAAGGGGGGAGGTGCTAGGGGGTGACAGGCAAAAGAAAGGTGTCAGGTTGCGGCCTAGGAACGGCCATTACTCACCTCAGCGACGGTTTCCCCTGACCTCTTGAGTGGTCAGCAGACACCAGGTGCGGCTACGAGTGACGTGCTGAGGATTATACCTGGGGTCTGCTAGGACATCCATGTGCTTGCTCTGTGATTTGGTTCCTGCGGTTACCGTCATGGGTGCAGCCATGACAGTCTACATCACCTGATTGCCCTTTACCCAACGGTAGCATTGGTTGCTGTCAGCTGACAATATCCTCCAATAAACTGCTACTTAGGGAAATAGAGAGCGCTCTCTATTTTTCTATATGTATTTGTTCATATCTTGTTTTGTGGGGTGCTCCCAAACACCCCTTTTGAGAGCTGCTATATACCTGTTTTACAAGATTTATGTAGTGGGCGCCTGATATATACTTTTCTAGTGTATTTTGCTACCTTAGGGTATGTAGCCAGGTTCCAGACAACAGGAAGTTGCCTGTACAACATTTTACTTCCAGTGTATACTTGCTGTTGTAGCATTCCAGGTTCCAAGCTCCTTTCTTCCAATGATACTCTCCTAGTGTTGCCCACAATCTGCGTGTGTACTCAGTATGTCATCTGAGTACTATCTCCGAAGTGTCATCATCTTTCGGAGATAGTAATCGGATGACGTGTGGTTCCAGTTGTGCGATGGGAACCACAGTGTGTGTACTTAGTAAGTACAAACTGCTAATGCCATTCTCCTGTGCCAGTTCTGCACCTGAAGCCACAACGAGTGTACTTAGTACGTCATCCAAGAACAAACTCCTAGTGCCATCCTCCTGTGCCAGTTCTGCGTCTGAAGCCACAGCAAGTGTACTTGGTACATCATCCAAGTACAAACTCCTAGTGCCATTCTCATGTGCAAGTTCTGCATCTAAAGCCACAGTGTGTATACTTAATACATCAACCAAGTACAATCTCCTAATGCCATTCTCCTGTGTCAGCCCTGCGTCTGAATCAACAGGGTGTGTACCTAGTACATCACCCAAATGTAAAACTTCCAGTATCATTCTCCTGTGTTTTCCATGTGATAGTGTTCTTCCATTTCCCACTTGTGCTGGATACCTGACAAAAGGCCCGCAACCTGCTTGCTGAGTGCAGCTTAATCCCACATGCCGCTTGGAGGGGTCACCGGTGAACACCTCCCAGTAAGTTAGACTCCGTTCCTTTGGTCAGGTCTAGCAAACATCCGGTACTTGTGGATGAGGAAGGCATACAGTATATCCAGGCCCCTCCCCTCAGATTCCTTTCTCAACCTGGGCGCATGTCTTCTAATCCCTCTACAGGGGACTACCAATCACCCAAACATGACAGTTTGTACAGGCCCAATGGAAGCCGGTGGATCTCAGGGTGCAAGGACGTTACAAGATGTCGCCTCTTGTATCGAGAATCAGGAGGCAGCACAACATCAGGTGGCTCAATATCTCCAGGAACTCTCTGTTCAGTTACTCTCCATTCAGTCGACTCTGGTCACTATACTTCCTGTTCCCTCTGGATCTGCTCTAGTTACTCCTCCAGTAGCAGTAACTCAAAAGTATGGTCTACAGTTGGCCTCTCCTGAGCACTTTGATGGAAACCCCAGATGCTGTTGGGGCTTCATAAATCAGTGCAAGATACAGTTTGAGTGCCTGCCCCAGAATTTCCCCACTCCAAGGTCAAAGGTGGCATACATCATCTCTTTACTATCTGGAACTGCCTTAGCTTCGGTCTCTCCATAATGGGAGCGAGCTGTTCCTCTCATCTTCAATTATGAAAATTTTATTTCTTCTTTCAAAAGAATCTTCGATGAGCCAGGCCAGACTGCCTCGACATTCTCTGACCTCCTACAAGTTTGACAAGCTGCATGAGCAAGTGGACTACATAGTTATTGCAACAAATCTCTAAGCATTGATTGTGCAAACACTAACCCCAAATTTCCAATCACACAACAATGGGGAACAATTCTACAAACAGCAAATCTCATGTGAAGTCCCCGCTGACCTAGTCAGGAGGCCAAGATGAGGTGCACCAAGAGCCTTATTCAGCAGTGCTCAGGAACCATTCTGTTAGTGGGCAGAATGGGTCCTGTGTCGGTCGCACACAGGCCTTTGAATTAAGGGGCAGTGCGGGGGTGGGGGTGACCTACATTCTCAGAAATGGGGGCGTGTCTGTCCCGTTTTCCTTGAGTGGTCAGCCTAGGATCTGCATTGATCAATGCAGGGTCCTGGGCTTGCAAGCTGGTAGCCCGGGCCCATCCACCATCGCAACCATCGACCACTGATGGTCGCAATGGTGATCCCAACCTGCGACCTCCGTTGCAGCGCTGGGATCGCAAATGCAGCAGGGGGTGTCACACACCTCCTGCTGCATTTGCATAATAGCAAAGATCGCAATTGCAAAGCTGCCTGCGTGTACTACACACTACAGTATATGCCTGCGTACAGCTTTTCAGTTGCGATCCTTGCTGAATCAGGCCCTAAGAACCATCCAGGTAACAGCCAAAACTTGTGGGCTCTGTAGAACATCTTCAACTGCAAATTATAGACCACTGGCGGAAGCCACAAGAGCACACCATTAAATACCTGAAGAAATAACAATGAAGATCAATATATGGCACTACGTAGTTTAAAAAAATTTAGTGTTTTCATCGCAGAAGAAATTGTTTTCATCAAGATATGTGTATTTAAATAAAATATGAAACAGTTATTGCCAAAACTACATAAATATGTAATATATATGTAATGTGTAATATGTAATATGTAATGTGTTACATCACATAGGGCTCTGGGCCTGATTCAGACCCACTCACGAGCGGCTGTCCGCTCGCAAGTGGGTCGATGGTGTGCACTGCGCATGCGCACGACGGAGGGAGCTCCGTCGTGTGCATGCGCGAGACGCGACGAGCGAAGGACTTTCCTTCGCTCGTTGTGTCTGATCAAAGGGGGCGTGCTGTCGATGTTGATTGACAGCATGCCCCCTTTGGTGGGCGCGCCGGGGGCATGCCTGCCAGACGGAGGCGTTCTCAAGGGAACGCCTACCGTCAGAAGCCGGCCCCACTGATAGAGCCAAAATCACTCCTGGCCTTGCGGTTGAGAAACTCAACCGCAGGCTTCTGCTAGCACTGGCGATGGCCGCGATGGTCAAGACCATCGCGACCATCATCCTGCACGCTCGTATAGGCTGTGGGTGGTGACCCACAGCTATACGAGCGTCCAGGAGGACGCTCCATATTTATGGAGGTGGGCCCTGATTCAGAGCGAGCGCTCTGGTCAGAGCGTCCGGCTCTGAATCAGGGCCTCTATTTATTATCATTATTTTTACTAAAATAAAGTGAAAAAGGATGTTTTCACACCCTTTTCACATTATTTTAGTTTCACCTAAAGTTACTACAGGGCAATTGGAGTAGAATTCATAAAATTCTACTCCAACCCCTAAGTTCACTTATTTTTAGTAATCAGATCGCATTTCCATAATTTTAATGGGAAATGCGATCAAGTGCAAGTTACCTGAGTCCAGGGACCAGAGTTCGGGGCTCCGGTGATGTCCTCCCTCTGGTCAGCTGGTCTCCAATACTGCACTGCGGCCCGCTCATCAGGTGACTGGAGTCCATCAGCTGACTGGAGTCATGGAGGACATTACCGGAGCCCGGATCATGCACGTATGTGCAATCAAGGGAGGGGGGGTCGCGGGGAGGGGGCCCGTGATCACGGGGGTGGAGCTTATCGCGGGGGAGTAGCAGCAGCGGCCCATCAGCGCATGCGCAGTCACTTGTCACTGTATTTTTTGCGAAAATACCGTGATAAGGCTGCGGAGGGGATTTGCAGGGACAGAGCTTTATCACAAGCTCTGTCCCTGCAAGGGATTTTTATTAAATCCCTGTGATATTGCCTGAATTCGCAATGTGAATTCAGTTGGTAATATCACACTACAATCTGCATTCCCAATGCGGATTGTAGCAAATAGAACCCATAGAAACATGAATCCTAATAGATAAAACTGGTCCTAGAATCTGCTATATAAAATAATATCAATAACAGAGTGCTGTTCTCAGGGGCATTTTAAGAGAGGAGGGGATCAGTGTACAGCCTCCATTTGGGCCCCCTCCTCTCTGTCAGTGTAGTAGATTCTGGCTTCATAGCAGAATCTACTGCACATGTGCAGGTCTCTGGGAAAATGGCGCCTGTGCCTTTTTCCCAGGGACATCTCTTCTGCGCATGCCCGAGTCACAGGGATTTCCCTGTGATTTTTTGCTGCTCTGCATTGACGGTCCAGTGCTGCGGAGCAGGACACCGGAATCGGCGGAAAGGTGAGAATAATTAACTATGAGTGCAGGGTGTGCAGTATGGGCCCCCCTGGACCCAGGGGCCCATGTGGGCAGCACACCTTGCACCCATTATAAAGATGCCCCTGGCTTGTCGTTCAGCTCCACATTATGTGTACATTTATTACTGACCAATTACAGTTCAGACAAAAGTAATTAAGCAGAGTCCTAAACTGCATGATGATGTTTTAGATCCAAATAAAACTATTGTGAAGGAATCCTATTTACCAGTACATGTATGGCATCCAAAACAGGCGTTCCTTAATGAGGATCCATATAGGTGCAGCTATAAGCAGTCCCACTGGGTGGTGTTGCCTCTAAACAGTGGAAATGTCTTTGACTGCGATAACATATACATATGTAGGAGCAGCTGCTGTCATCCGAGCAAGTAACAGGGGACTGATGTCTGTATTGCAGTATACACTGTGGAGGCTCCTTGATAAAGCCGCCTAATAGAGGTGAAACCGGCTAGAGGACTTGCCTCCTGTCTCCACTGGCCATTTGGGATTATCCCAAGGTATCCATCCTGATACCAAGATAGGACAGAAGATGAGTGGGATCCTCAGTCCTCTCATGAGCTACAGAAAACCCCAAATAATAAAATAAAATCCAAGGAAAAAAGCAAAAGATCGCACCTCCCGTAAATGGCCAGATCATCACATAGGGAAATCATTGTAATAATGAGCTCCCATGATCACCTGTGCCATGCTTAACATGCTGTCTTTGGCACTTTTATGTACTATGTGTTGATCATGATCATCACACTGGTGGAGCAAAGTGCTAAAGAAAGTGCAGGAGAAGAAACATCCCATCATCAAGCACTTGTCTATGTAATAGCCATCATCCAAGCAAAATCCCATAAACTTGAAGATACAGGTGAATGTAAGGGAAGCAAACTGAAAGTTTATTAAACATCAATCTCACCCATCAGGGCTCACCGGCAGAACACTCTAACATCAGTGCACACAAAAGAATGATATTGCTCAGCCATCTGACCCAGCCACACTTCCTTCCCCACTTTAGCCGGCAACATATCAGGGAATGGAGTCAGTATGTTGTACCGCTGGCTGCATGGCCGGCGGTTCAAATCCCGACAATGGAAGCCCGGCAGGGGTGAAGATCCCGACAGCGGATTAAGGTTAAGTAACCCTAATCCTACCCACCCTAACCCTCCCTTAGGGGTGCCTAATCCTAACCTTTCCCTTTCCCCCCAGTGCCTAAACCTACCCCCCCGTCCCCACAGGCTAAACCTAACTCTCCCGGGGGGTGTCTAGCCCAAGTCCCCCCGGGAGCCCTAGAACCTAACCCTCCCCCTGCGCAGCTGTCCACGCTCAGCTTACCTTCGTTCGGTATCCCGGGCATCGAGCTCCGGGTGTAGATCTAATGACAGGCATCGGGATTTAGACGTCTGTCATTAGTACCCTGCTGGGATTTGACAGTCGGGAAGCCGGCGGTCGGCATTTCGACCGTCGGCTTCATGACTGCATCCCCAGGGAATTCCCTAGCTGACTGTACTTTTTTAGGAGAAAAAAACAAGACCTGCCCGGTAGCTAAAAAAAACTACAATCTCAACTAAAGCCATTATACAAAAATGAAGTCTCATCCCAGTACGGATACCAAGATAACCATTTTGCCATCCAAGTAAACTGGAGAGGAGGCAGGGCTGAACTGGGACTAAAAATAGGCCCTGGCATTTAAAGCACACTGGCCCACCTTGCGTTTGCATCTGGCTCCTGGAATAGACTTCTCCCCTTACTATTTAACACTCCTCCCACTTCTTAGTCTATGCTTTGCCTTTTACAAATATAATTAATATTACAATAACATAGAAATGTGCATCATTATCTGTATTTAAATACACACAACAGAGCTCATCCTACTGGGCATTCAAACATGTGCCATAGTCAGACATTTGGTATTTGGTTGGTTCTGTTATGTAAAGCTGGCACTTAAATGGTGTACAGTAGGTCACACACAAAGAAAAGGGAAGGCATTTTCCCAATTGACCAAGCCCTAGCTTAGCAGTTGTAGAGCATTAGATAGTTGTTCACTGTGTGAATTTTAGGGCAGGGGTACTGAACACAGAGAAGGACACATATGTGCACACCAAAGCAAAGTCATTACTACACATTTTGGTGCCTTGTGTAGTGTTCATCCTAAGATCTTGTTAGGGTATTAGTATCACCGAGAATGGCACATCTGCGTTTGCCTTTGGTGAGCATGCACCAGAAAAGGGGCATGCCTCTGTGAAGGGCATGGTCTCATTGCATACCCCCCCCTTTCCATCACTCATACAAGAGAAAAGGAGACAGATGATGGTTGAATGAATATAAGTATGTCATTAACACCCAAACCACAGCATAATGTGGACTCGGTGTGACTGCACATATTAAAATACACAAAGAGAACACATGAAACAAACATTTTGATAGAAAATAATAATATACCAAATTAATCTCGCTTTTAATACTACACAGATATATTATCTGCTCAGTGACATGTGGGAAGGAGCCACATTCACACTCCTCCTCACACTCCATGAGCACTGGTGTATGACCCAACGCGTTTCTCTGTCTACTGACAGTTTCCTCAGAGGCAATGTATCATACACTAGTGCTCCTTGGTCTTTTACTGTATTTACGTAATTGCTGGAAGGATTCCCTTGTATCAACATACAGCAGATCGGGTCACTCCACAGTCCCAGCTGGCCAACACAGCACTGCGTTTGGGAGACTCCAAAAGCAAGGGACTGCAGAGGCTGCAGATTGTTCTAACCGTGCTGAGACTGCTTCCCATACCTCTCACTGAGACATAGTGACGTTGGTAAATATATCTGCATTCAGCACAGTTTAAAGAGCTAATCCATCCTATAACAGAGCCAAATTGTTTACAAATATCATCTGGTGAACTGTAGTACTCCACATACCGCTGCTATAAGACTTTTTTGATACCTATATATGAACTGCCTTCTTAGGTTATAATGACAGTAATTTGTTTTTACACGTTTTATTTATATGAATAGTGCATTTTATATTAAATACAAATGTATTTATATATATATATATATACTGTACTTTAGTGTCTCGCAATTATTATATATTCAAAGGTAATACACATCTTGCGCCGTTACTCTCTTTTTTGTGTACATCCATGTAATGACCTTTACAGAGGTAATTGCTGCACTTAGGTCACAGACCTCATAGCACTGAAAAATTGACTGGAAATAACTGGACATGAATGTTGATTAATAATATTATAGGAACAAAAACAGGTCCAAGTTACAAAATTTTAGCTGTTTTTAAATTTTTTAAGAAATCAAAAACTGAACCTGAACCAAATAACTTAAGAGTAGTTTTACCGAAACACGACTATGGGCCATATTCAATTAGCAGCGACAATATCACCGGCGATAAGATCGTCCAATTTTATTGCACCCGCAATAATTTATTGCACTTTTATAATGAGAACAGGAAAAAAAAAAAACTTTTCCTCCATCTGGGACCTGGAGAAAAAAAAAATGCAAAATCAATATTTTTGCCTGATGATAAATTACCACAAAAATATTTTGTAAGTTGCATATTTTGTTGAAAAAAACCACGGCGCACATTTTTTTTAAAAGAAAAAAAACCCTTTGAAAATGGGTTTAAAATATTGTGTCTGGATTTTTGGGGAGCCATATGGAGGCGACAAGTGTGTTAAACATCGTATGCAGCCGCAGCAGGCGTTTTTTTAATGGTTTTAGAAAAACTGAGATTGTATTTTGCTTCAAATTTGATTAGATGGAAAAGGCAATTTGATGCACTGTTATACAGCAAAGTGTTTCCATATTATATTTCAGAAATGTTACTGAGAATAATGTTTCTGTGACAGATGGATCTTCGAGTTCGGAGCATCGTGGTCACAGCATTGGTCGTACTCTATTCGCTGCACGTTGCTGCTTATCCCAATGGAAAGGTAGAGGCAGCCTGCTCTGACATGGTGCCTCAGCATCAAAACTCAACCCAAAACACCACTGCTCCTTACTCTATAATAGGGGTGTGCACCGGCCACTTTTCGTGTTTTGTGTTTTGGTTTTGGATCTGGATCTTTCTTCGTGTTTTGGATCTGGATTGGTTTTGCCAAAACCACCCTTCCGTGTTTTGGGTTCTGGGTTTTGTGTTTTGGATCTGTATTTTTTTGAAAAAAAGCATAAAAACAGCTAAAATCACAGAATTTGTAGGTTTTTCTGCTCCTATGCTATTATTAACCTCAATAACCTTAATTTCCACTCATTTCCAGTCTATTCTGAACACCTCACACCTCACAATAGTGTTTTTATGTCCAAAAGGTTGCACCGAGGTAGCTGGATGACTATGCTAAGCGACACGAGTGGGCGGCACAAACACGTGACCCATCTAGGAGTGACACTGCAGTGGCAGGCAGGATGGCAGTTAGAAAAACTAGGCCCCAAACTGTACATAATGCAAAGAAAAAAAGAGGTGCAAGATGGAATTGTCCTTGGGCCCTCCCACCCACCCTTATGTTGTATAAACAGGACATGCACACTTTAACAAATCAATCATTTCAGCGCCAGGGTCTGCCACACAACTGTGGCTGAAATGATTGGTTCGTTTGGGCCCCCACAAAACAAGCTGGCAATTAATGTGTCCCTGCACAAACTGGCTCTACGGAGGCAAGATGTCATCCTCATCCTCCTCATCCACCGATTCCTCACCCTCTTCAGTGTGTACATCCTCATCCTCACAAAGTATTAACTCGTCCCCACTTGAATCCACCACCACAGGTCCCTCTGTACCTTCTGGAGGCTGGTCTCCCTGGAAGAGCTGATAATTCATTTTGATGAACATCATCTTCTCCACATTCTGTGGAAGCAACCTCCTACGCCTTTCGCTGACAAGGTTCCCGGCTGCACTAAACACTCTTTCGGAGTACACACTGGAGGGGGGGCAACTCAGGTAAAATAGAGCCAGTTTGTACAGGGGCCTCCAAATTGCCTCTTTTTCCTGCCAGTACAGGTATGGACTGTCTGACATGCCTACTTGGATGCTGTCACCGATGTAATCCTCCACCATTCTGTCAATGGTGACAGTATCATATGCAGTGACAGTAGACATGTCAGAAATTGTTGCCAGGTCCTTCAGTCCGGACCAGATGTCCAAACTTGGTCCTGCCTGCCCTGCATCACCGCCAGCGGGTTGCTTAGGATACCTAAGTTTTTTCCTGGCAGCCCCAGTTGCGGGAGAAAATGAAGAAGGAGCCGTTGACGTGTCACGTTCCGCTTCAGCTGACAGTGTGTTCACCAGCAGGTCTTTGCACCTCTGCAGGCTTGTGTCGGCCGGAAAGAGAGACACCACATAGGCTTTAAACCTAGGATCGAGCACGGTGGCCAAAATGTAGTGGTCTGATTTCAACAGATTGACCACCCTGGAATCCTGGCAAAGCGAATGAAGGGCTTCATCCACAAGTCCCACATGCCGAGCGGAATCGCTCCGTCTTAGCTCCTCCTTCACTTTCTCCAGCTGCTTCTGCAAAAGCCTGATGAGGGGAATGACCTGACTCAAGCTGGCAGTGTCTGAACTGACTTCACGTGTGGCAAGTTCGAAGGGCTGAAGAACCTTGCACAACACGGAAATCATTCTCCACTGCGCTTGAGTCAGGTGCATACCCCCTCCTTTGCCTATGTCATAGGTGGATGTATAGGCTTGTATGGCCTTTTGCTGCTCCTCCATCCTCTGAAGCATATAGAGGGTTGAGTTCCACCGCGTCACAACCTCTTGCTTCAGGTGATGGCGGGGCAGGTTCAAGAGTGTTTGCTGGTGCTCCAGTCTTCGGCACGCAGTCGCTGAATGGCGAAAGTGGCCAGAAATTTTTCGGGCCACCCAAAGCGTCTCCTGCACGCCCCTGTCGCTTTTCAGAAAATTCTGCACCACCAAGTTTATTGTGTGAGCAAAACATGGGACGTGCTGGAATTTGCCCAGATGTAATGCCCGCACAATATTGGTGGCGTTGTCAGATATCACAAATCCCCAGGAGAGTCTAAGTGGGGTAAGCCACTGGGCGATGATTTCCCTCAGTTTCTCTAAGAGGTTGTCGGCGGTGTGCCTCTTACTGAAACCGGTGATACACAGCGTAGCCTGCCTTGTAACGAGCTGGCGTTTCTGAGATGCTGCTACTGGTGACGCTGCTGCTGTTGCTGCGTAAGGTGATACATCTACCCAGTGGGCTGTCACAGTCATATAGTCCTTAGTCTGCCCTGTTCCACTTGTCCACATGTCCGTGGTTAAGTGGACATTGTGTACAACGGCATTTTTCAGGACACTGAGGACACTTTTTCTGACGTTTCTGTACAGTCTCGGTATCGCCTGCCTAGTGAAGTGGAATCTAGACGGGATTTGGAACCGGGGACACACTACCTCCATCAATTGTCTAAATCCCACTGCACTAATGGCGGATACCGGACGCACGTCTAACACCAACATAGCAGTCAAGGCCTCAGTTATACGTTTTGCTTCAGGATGACTGCTGTCGTACTTCATCCTCCTCGCTAAGGACTGTTGGAGGGTCAATTGTTTAGTAAAAGTAGTGGTGTTCCTACTTCCTCTCTGGGATGATGAACGACTCCCAGCAGCAGCAGCAACAGCAGCAGCGGCAGCAGTAGGCGTAGCAATGCAGGATCCTCCGGAGGAATCCCGGATAGGAGAGTCAGTCATGCCAGTGATATGGCCTGCAGGACTACTTCCGATCCTGACTAAGGAGGAAATTGACGAGGAGGGAGTTGACGGTGTGGTTTGCAGGCGCTTGGATACAACAGGACAACGGGATTTAGGTGTCCCTGGACTGCTTACGGTCTGAGCCAAAGTTTCTGAACTTGACAGTAACTTTTTATGAACGCGCTGCAGGTGCCGTATAAGGGAGGATGTTCCTAGGTGGTTGACGTCCCTACCCCTACTTATTTCACCTTTACATATGGTACATATGGCAAGACAGTTGTTGTCCGGATTTGGATAGAAATATTGCCAGACCAAAGAGGTGGAATGTTTGGTCTTCTGCCCAGGCATGACCGTGATGGGCTTTTTCATCCCACGGACAACAACTGTCTCCCCCGGAGCCTGATTTAAACAAACCACATCACCATCAGAATCCTCCTCGCCAACTTCCTCCTCAGCGCCAGCTACACCAGTATCCTCATCCTGTTGTACTTCAACAGTGACATCTTCAATTTGCATATCAGCAAGTGGACTGTGGGTGCTCCTTTCAGCACTTGCAGGGGGCGTGCAAATGGTGGAAAGAGCCACCTCTTCCCGTCCAGTGCTGGGAAGGTCAGGCATCGCAACCACCACCACACTTGGACTCTCTTTGGGGATTTGTGATATCTTCTTAGAAAGCACAGTTCTTCGCTGTGCTTTTGCCAGCTTAACTCTTTTGATTTTTTTAGTGGGAGGAGTGCTTCCATCGTCATGTGAAGCTGAACCACTAGTCATGAACATACTAGGGATCGACCTTAGCCGTTCCTTGCCACTCCGTGTCGTAAATGGCATATTGGCAAGTTTACGTTTCTCTTCAGCTGATTTAAATGTCTTTTTCAAGGTCATTTTCCTGAACTTTGCCATTTGGGATTGTATGTGCCCTCTACTATGACATTGGGCATCGGCCTTGGCAGACGACGTTGATGGCATGTTATCGTCTATGTCATGACTAGTGGCAGCAGCTTCAGCACTAGGAGGAAGTGGTTCTTGATCTTTCTCTATTTTATTTTTATCGGAGAAAGTTTGGTCCTCCATTTATGTTATATCGATTTGATATATACGTGCGGCTAAACACAGAAAATAATTTTTTTTTTGGTTCGGACTGGAGTGTACTTTGTGGGTTACAGCACCCTTTAACGGTCAAGCCAGCCGGCCCTTTACTTATGACACAGGCGCACTCTTGGCACTACTTTGTTGATGCACGTGCGGCTACTGCGCACACAATTCACAAACACAGAAAATAATTTTTTTTTGGTTTGGACTGGAGTGTACTTTGGGGGTTACAGCACCCTTTAACGGTCAAGCCAGCCGGCCCTTTACTTATGACACAGGCGCACGCTTGGCACTACTTTGTTGATGCACGTGCGGCTACTGCGCACACAATTCACAAACACAGAAAATAATTTTTTTTTGGTTTGGACTGGAGTGTACTTTCGGGGGTTACAGCACCCTTAACGGTCAAGCCAGCCGGCCCTTTACTTATGACACAGGCGCACGCTTGGCACTACTTTGTTGATGCACGTGCGGCTACTGCGCACACAATTCACAAACACAGAAAATAATTTTTTTTTGGTTTGGACTGGAGTGTACTTTCGGGGGTTACAGCACCCTTTAACGGTCAAGCCAGCCGGCCCTTTACTTATGACACAGGCGCACGCTTGGCACTACTTTGTTGATGCACGTGCGGCTACTGCGCACACAATTCACAAACACAGAAAATAATTTTTTTTTAGGTTTGGACTGGAGTGTACTTTCGGGGGTTACAGCACCCTTAACGGTCAAGCCAGCCGGCCCTTTACTTATGACACAGGCGCACGCTTGGCACTACTTTGTTGATGCACGTGCGGCTACTGCGCACACAATTCACAAACACAGAAAATAATTTTTTTTTGGTTTGGACTGGAGTGTACTTTCAGGGGTTACAGCACCCTTTAACGGTCAAGCCAGCCGGCCCTTTACTTATGACACAGGCGCACGCTTGGCACTACTTTGTTGATGCACGTGCGGCTACTGCGCACACAATTCACAAACACAGAAAATAATTTTTTTTTGGTTTGGACTGGAGTGTACTTTCGGGGGTTACAGCACCCTTTAACGGTCAAGCCAGCCGGCCCTTTACTTATGACACAGGGGCACTCTTGGCACTACTTTGTTGATGCACGTGCGGCTACTGCGCACACAATTCACAAACACAGAAAATAATTTTTTTTTAGGTTTGGACTGGAGTGTACTTTCGGGGGTTACAGCACCCTTAACGGTCAAGCCAGCCGGCCCTTTACTTATGACACAGGCGCACGCTTGGCACTACTTTGTTGATGCACGTGCGGCTACTGCGCACACAATTCACAAACACAGAAAATAATTTTTTTTTGGTTTGGACTGGAGTGTACTTTCGGGGGTTACAGCACCCTTTAACGGTCAAGCCAGCCGGCCCTTTACTTATGACACAGGCGCACGCTTGGCACTACTTTGTTGATGCACGTGCGGCTACTGCGCACACAATTCACAAACACAGAAAATAATTTTTTTTTAGGTTTGGACTGGAGTGTACTTTCGGGGGTTACAGCACCCTTAACGGTCAAGCCAGCCGGCCCTTTACTTATGACACAGGCGCACGCTTGGCACTACTTTGTTGATGCACGTGCGGCTACTGCGCACACAATTCACAAACACAGAAAATAATTTTTTTTTGGTTTGGACTGGAGTGTACTTTCGGGGGTTACAGCACCCTTTAACGGTCAAGCCAGCCGGCCCTTTACTTATGACACAGGCGCACGCTTGGCACTACTTTGTTGATGCACGTGCGGCTACTGCGCACACAATTCACAAACACAGAAAATAATTTTTTTTTAGGTTTGGACTGGAGTGTACTTTCGGGGGTTACAGCACCCTTAACGGTCAAGCCAGCCGGCCCTTTACTTATGACACAGGCGCACGCTTGGCACTACTTTGTTGATGCACGTGTGGCTACTGCGCACACAATTCACAAACACAGAAAATAATTTTTTTTTTGGTTTGGACTGGAGTGTACTTTCGGGGGTTACAGCACCCTTAACGGTCAAGCCAGCCGGCCCTTTACTTATGACACAGGCGCACGCTTGGCACTACTTTGTTGATGCACGTGCGGCTACTGCGCACACAATTCACAAACACAGAAAATAATTTTTTTTTTGGTTTGGACTGGAGTGTACTTTCGGGGGTTACAGCACCCTTAACGGTCAAGCCAGCCGGCCCTTT
This sequence comes from Taudactylus pleione, assembly GCA_031769625.1. Taxonomy (NCBI): domain Eukaryota; kingdom Metazoa; phylum Chordata; class Amphibia; order Anura; family Myobatrachidae; genus Taudactylus; species Taudactylus pleione. The sequence continues at coordinate 2,197,210 of JAUIMM010000016.1, read as the reverse complement.
ACTTATGACACAGGTGCACGCTTGGCACTACTTTGTTGATGCACGTGCGGCTACTGCGCACACAATTCACAAACACAGAAAATAATTTTTTTTTGGTTTGGACTGGAGTGTACTTTCGGGGGTTACAGCACCCTTTAACGGTCAAGCCAGCCGGCCCTTTACTTATGACACAGGCGCACGCTTGGCACTACTTTGTTGATGCACGTGCGGCTACTGCGCACACAATTCACAAACACAGAAAATAATTTTTTTTTAGGTTTGGACTGGAGTGTACTTTCGGGGGTTACAGCACCCTTAACGGTCAAGCCAGCCGGCCCTTTACTTATGACACAGGCGCACGCTTGGCACTACTTTGTTGATGCACGTGCGGCTACTGCGCACACAATTCACAAACACAGAAAATAATTTTTTTTTGGTTTGGACTGGAGTGTACTTTCAGGGGTTACAGCACCCTTTAACGGTCAAGCCAGCCGGCCCTTTACTTATGACACAGGCGCACGCTTGGCACTACTTTGTTGATGCACGTGCGACTACTGCGCACACAATTCACAAACACAGAAAATAATTTTTTTTTGGTTTGGACTGGAGTGTACTTTCGGGGGTTACAGCACCCTTTAACGGTCAAGCCAGCCGGCCCTTTACTTATGACACAGGGGCACTCTTGGCACTACTTTGTTGATGCACGTGCGGCTACTGCGCACACAATTCACAAACACAGAAAATAATTTTTTTTTAGGTTTGGACTGGAGTGTACTTTCGGGGGTTACAGCACCCTTAACGGTCAAGCCAGCTGGCCCTTTACTTATGACACAGGCGCACGCTTGGCACTACTTTGTTGATGCACGTGCGGCTACTGCGCACACAATTCACAAACACAGAAAATAATTTTTTTTTGGTTTGGACTGGAGTGTACTTTCGGGGGTTACAGCACCCTTTAACGGTCAAGCCAGCCGGCCCTTTACTTATGACACAGGCGCACGCTTGGCACTACTTTGTTGATGCACGTGCGGCTACTGCGCACACAATTCACAAACACAGAAAATATTTTTTTTTTAGGTTTGGACTGGAGTGTACTTTCGGGGGTTACAGCACCCTTAACGGTCAAGCCAGCCGGCCCTTTACTTATGACACAGGCGCACGCTTGGCACTACTTTGTTGATGCACGTGCGGCTACTGCGCACACAATTCACAAACACAGAAAATAATTTTTTTTTGGTTTGGACTGGAGTGTACTTTCGGGGGTTACAGCACCCTTTAACGGTCAAGCCAGCCGGCCCTTTACTTATGACACAGGCGCACGCTTGGCACTACTTTGTTGATGCACGTGCGGCTACTGCGCACACAATTCACAAACACAGAAAATAATTTTTTTTTAGGTTTGGACTGGAGTGTACTTTCGGGGGTTACAGCACCCTTAACGGTCAAGCCAGCCGGCCCTTTACTTATGACACAGGCGCACGCTTGGCACTACTTTGTTGATGCACGTGCGGCTACTGCGCACACAATTCACAAACACAGAAAATAATTTTTTTTTTGGTTTGGACTGGAGTGTACTTTCGGGGGTTACAGCACCCTTAACGGTCAAGCCAGCCGGCCCTTTACTTATGACACAGGCGCACGCTTGGCACTACTTTGTTGATGCACGTGCGGCTACTGCGCACACAATTCACAAACACAGAAAATAATTTTTTTTTTGGTTTGGACTGGAGTGTACTTTCGGGGGTTACAGCACCCTTAACGGTCAAGCCAGCCGGCCCTTTACTTATGACACAGGCGCACGCTTGGCACTACTTTGTTGATGCACGTGCGGCTACTGCGCACACAATTCACAAACACAGAAAATATATTATTTTTTTAGCACTTGGGGGGAGCACCCCTGATGGACAGAGCACCCCCTGGACAACACTACAGCACCCCTTTAGGACTGGGACACTGCACAGGACTTTGGAGTGGACACAGCCCCTATGGAGAACTGACTGCACAACACAGTCCAGCCAGCCCCTATGGACTTTGAAGTAGTGGACACAGCCCCTATTAACAACAGCAGCACAGCACAACACAGCCAGCCCCTATGGACTTTGAAGTAGTGGACAACAGCAGCACTACACTACACTACACTACACAGCACTAACTCCCACCCTCCCTCTTCACTGTCCACAGCCGAGTGAGAAAATGGCGCCGACGCGGGTACCTTATATAGGATCCAAAACCCGCGAGACTCGGAAGGCGGGATGATGACGTTTTGCCTCGATGTCAGATCCGAGTCAGGCGGGAAAAGTCGAGCCTGACTCGGATCGGACTCGGATCGGGGGGGCTCGGGGGGGTTCGGATTTCAGAAATCCGAACCCGCTCACCCCTACTCTATAACCATGTCAAAGATCACTTACCTGGCTGGAGAGAAAATCACAGGTAAATACAGGTTGAGTCTCTCATATCCAAATATTACGAAATGCAGAATATTACGAAATACAGAATTTTTTTTAGCATGACTGAGATAGTGAAACCTTTGCTTTTGATGGTTCAATGTACACAAAGTTAGTTTAAAGCACAACATTTTTACAAATATTGTAAAGAATTACCTTTAATCTTTGTGTATGAAGTGTATATGAAACATAAATGAATTTCATGTGTGTACACAAACTTTGAGCCACAAAATTATAAATGTGTGTATAAGGGTATATAATACATAAATGCATTCTGTGCTTAGATTTGGGTCTCATTCCCAAGATATCTCATTATGGTATGCAAATATTCCAAAATATGGAATATTCTGATATCCAAAATACCCCTGGTCCCAAGCATTTTGGATATGGAAAACTCAACCTGTACATTGAAAGCAATTGTTTGGAACCTGTACTGTATTTTATGTATGTTTTATAACTTATACAGAAAGAGAAAGCTCAGTTAATAAAGGGTTAATGAGTGAAGGTGATTGGTGAAAAATAAATGAAAAGAGCAAACATTACAATAATGCACAATAAACTATAGGGCAGCCTTTTTATGAAATTGCCTATTTGTTAGTAGTATCAGATCCAGAAGAGAATGGCAGAATAAAATAGGCACAAAACAGTGTAGTGAATAAATTGAAAACACTAAAACTTACAAAAGGTAGTTATTATCTGCGTACCCTATAGAATATTATAATGTGCTTATCTGAACCCAAAAGACATTGGCATTAGGGTCTTCATGTGTACTGTAGATGTATGACCAGTTTTACTTAAGTCAAAGAATCAGCCAAGAAGTGCAGATAATATCTAGATTAGTAAATAGAATCAAAGATTAAGGTATTAAAACAATAATTAGGCTCAGGCTGCATTCTACCTCAAAATATAAATTACAGTATCTTATCTGTATTGACTACATTGAATACTAAATACATCGTCCATGTTGTAGTATGATCTGGCCCACCTTGTGAAGCATAGTGCTGGGTATCACTTTAGTGGGGAAGCCTAAACCTAACCCTCCCCTAACCCCTGATACTTACCTTCAGGATGCCGGCGGTCGGGAAACTGGAGCCAGGATCCTGATGCTGTCGGGATTCTGATGCTGGTATTTAGACCATCTGCATCCCTCACGCCAGGATGCTGACTACATCCCCATTGTGCTCCCTGCTTTTAGTATTTATAATTATTGTTTATTTATAAGGTGGTATAAGGGTTCCATATTGTACTGTACATTATACAAAGGAAAACAAAGACAAAAACACACATAAGTACAGACAAATACAGACATTATATAAAGTCATAGATATATAAATACAGCAAGCAATTTAGCATAATCATGTTGAGAAGACAAAGGGGAGAGGTACCTGCTCTCCCCTTTACTTACTGTATATATATATTAGAGATGTGTGCCAACCCTCATGTTTTGGTTTTGGTTTTGGATCTGGATCTCCCCTGGTTTTGGATCTGGATTGGTTTTGCCAAAACCTCACCTCTGTGTTTTGTTTTCGTATATTTTGGTTTTGGATTTGGATTGTTTCTTAAAAAATCAAAAAAGCAGCTAAAATCACATAAAATCGGCCTTTTTTTGTTCCTACAGTATTAATAACCCCAATAACATTTATTTCCACTCGTTTTCAGTCAATTTTGACCATCTCACAGCTCACAAGGGGACCAGGAAATGTGCTTTCCAAAAATAAATAAACAAATGACTTAAATAATGCATTGCAAATCTTCTATAAACTGGCATTTCCGAACCTGTGGAGGGACATAAAAAAAACATAGTTAGTTCAAACTGCCGTTGTTCCCACTGACCACTTAGCCATATGAGATATATTGTGAACAAGCGGAACTGAGCAGCAAATGCAACATTTCAGACCTAAGGTTTAAGTATTACGTTGTGCGGCTGCGCCATGCCTGCTTGCTGGGAGTTGATTTTTTTCATCCCAGAAGGGGACCAGGAAGCGTGCTTTCCAAAAATAAATAGACAATTGACTTATATAATCCTTTGCAAACCTTCTTTTCTGTAACAGAATTTTCTGACCTGTACAGGGACATTTAAAAGTTAGTTAGTGGCCTTCAAATTGCCATTGTTCCCACTGTCCACTTCTCTTAGATATGTGAATGTTAGAAACTTTGTATGTAGAAGGCCAAAAATTGGGTGGACCACACATGGCTGATTTATCAACCATGGCGACTGGATTAGTGTCATAAGGAAGAGGAGGCTGCAAACTGGGTGTCATGTTATGATGAGTTGGCCATATGGGGTATGTTGCTGGTAAGGGATCAGGCTGGTTATCAGTGGACACATTATTATAGTTGTTGTTATTCTGGGTTGCCATCTCCTGAAGGGTGTTTACCAACAGACAGAGACTACCTACCTATCAGCTCAGGCATAGACAGTTCCTGAAGACGGAAGCCAAATAGGTGGGAGCCCCTGTTCAAAGTCCAACATCTGAAGCTCTTATCTCTCCACATCATCTATGATAGAAGAAAAAAAATGTCATTGGGGACATCTAGCGCCTCTTTCTGTACCCTGCTTACTCTTTTTCGACAGGAAGTCCAGGATGGGTGGTTTGGAAGAAGAAGGCCTAGCAACAAATGGGGATGGTCATTATCAAGACCTGGTCCCAGCAGTGGGTGTAGTCTGGGAGGTATTTGTTTGGCATGCAGGCAGCGGAATAACAAAGGCCTCCATGTCTGTGCTTACTATTCCGTATTTCAGTTTGTGATTCAGGTAGGAATAAAGTGGGCTACAGAACACAGTGACAGAATCACTGGATGTCTTAGTGCATTCAGGCCATATACAATCCATGAATTCCCAGACAGATTTGCTTGTAATAATCTTTGGCTATATATAACACCCACCTTTGACAGGAATTACCAGACACTTTGAAGGCTGTAACTTTGAACTGCTTTATAGAAAACATGTGAATGAAACCTTTCCACACTGCAGAACATGATGGAGAAATCCCTTGAAGTTCAGCAAATAGAGCATCTTTTTTCATGTTCTCTGAGGCCTCTCCTGACTGTGAAGAAAGATTCTCCACACTGTAGTCTTCCATTGTGACTTTTTAATGGTGATTTCAATGTTGTCCACTGGCTGAGATCCATCTCATCTGAGGGTTGTGTTTTCCCCATGCAAATGAGACAATTCACATCCAGAAGGTGACTCTTATGTTTAGCCGTGGTGTCAGTCTCTCTTTTGACTGAATTAGGCTTTAGTTTTTTTTTTACAAATATAGGCATTAGTTTTTTAGAGCATATAACTTTATAAGCTGTTAGGATAACATTTCTGCTATGTTTAAGATTAAAAAACAAAAACAACTTTTTGTAACCTAGGTCTTCCTCGTGGAATTTGTAATTCATTTTAATGAACATCATCTTTTCCACATTTTGAGGACGTAACCTCCTACGCCGATCACTGACAAGGTTGCCAGCTGCACTGAAAACTCTTTCGGAGTACACACTGGAGGGTGGGCAACTTAAGTAATGCAAAGCCAGTTTGTGTATGGGACTCCAAATTGCCTCTTTTTCCTGCCAGTACTGAAAGGGACTGTCTGACATGTCTATTAGGATGTTAGCTCTGAAATAGTCCTCCATCATTCTGTGAATGGAGACCGTATCACACATAGTCATGGTAGAAGACATGTCACTAGTAGGCAGTTCTTTCAGGCCCGACCAGATGTCATTTTTTGGTGACTGATCTGCATGATCAGCAGGCATTCTGTAAGGAAAATTTATTTTTTTCCTGGCAGATGTTGAAACTGAAGGAGGAGATGAAGGCGTTTCACATGCGGCTGCAGCCGACAATTTTTTGACCCGACAGCTCTTTGCATAGTTTTAGATTTTGGTCTTTTGGAAAAAAACTCAAAAGGTAGGACTTAAGCCTAGGATCCAGAATAGTGGCCAAAATATATTTTTCAGATTTCAATAGATTGATGACTCTTGGATCCTGGTGAAGTGAATCAAGGGCTTGATCCACCAGTCTGACATACTTTGCGCAATCACTCCATTTCAGCTCCTCCTTCAGTTTCTCCAGCTGTTTTTGCAAAAGTCTGATGAGGGGAATGACCTGACTCAAGCTGGCAGTGTCTGAACTAACTTCACGTGTGGCAAGTTCAAAGGGTTTGAGAACCTTGCACAACATGGAAATTATTCTCCACTGCACTTGAATAAGGTGCATTCCCCCTCCACGGCCTATATCATAGTCCGCTGTATAGGCCTGGATGGCCTTTTGCTGTTCCTCCATCCGCTGAAGCATATAGAGGGTAGATTTCCACTGAGTTACTACCTCTTGCTTCAGCTGATGGAAGGGCAAATTTAACTGTACCTGCTGGTCATGCAATCTTTGACAAGCGGTTGCCGAATGTCTAAAATGTCTGGATATTTTGCGTGCCACCGAGAGCATCTCCTGCACGCCCCTGTCACTTTTTAAAAAATGTTGCCCCACCAAATTAATTGTGTGAGCAAAACATGGGATGTGTTAGAATTCGCCCAGATGTAATGCTCTCAAAATATTGGTGGCATTGTCCGAAACCACAAATCCCGAGGAGAGTCAAAGTGGGGTAAGCCATTTAGCAATGATTTCCCTGAGTTTTTCTAAGAGGTTCTCAGTGGTATGCCTCTTAGTGAAACCAGTTATACAAAGAGTAGCCTGCCTCTGTATCAGCTGTCTTTTGGGAGATGTTGCTGCTGCTGCTGCTGTTGCTGTTGTAGGCAATACACCCACCCAGTGGGCTGTCACAGTCATGTAATCCTTAGTTTGCCCTGTCCCACTTGTCCACATATCAGTGGTCAAGTGGACAGTGGGTACAACGGTATTTCTGAGGACATTAATAGGGTTTTTTTAATGTCCTTTTACAGATTTGGAATTGCTCTTCTAGCGAAGTGGAATCTAGAAGGGATCTGGTAGTGAGGACACAGGACCTGAATTAACTGTTGAAAACCCACTGCAGTAATGGCGGATACTGGACATACATCTAATACCAGTATAGCTATTATGGCATCAGTAATCCGCTGTGCAACTGTGTGATTGCTGTCATACTTGTTTGCCCTTGCAAATGATTGTTTAACAGTTAATTGCTTTTTGGAGGATACGCTACAAGTAGTCTTCCTCCTGGTCCCCTTCTGGGATGAAGATCCACTGACAGCAACAGCAGCAGCAGCAACAGGCGTAGTCATCAAGGATCCTTCTGAGGAATCACAGATAGGAGAGGAGTCAATCATGCTTGGAATACCAACATTGGATGCAGCAGGACTACTCCCGATGACGAATGAGGATGTTGATGATGCAGGTGTTGGTGTTGGAGATCGAAGGCACTTGGATCTCACAGAGATGGATCAGGTAGGTGACACTGGACTTGTTACATTTTGAGCTTTGGAATTTGGCAACGTACACTTTGATATTTGATGAATGCGCTCCAAGTGACATAACAAGGAGGAGGTTCCTAGGTGGTTTAGGTCCCTCCCTCTACTCACTCTTGCATGGCAATGGGCACATATGGCTTGACAACTGTTGTCAGGATCGGGATGGAAATAATTCCAAACGTGAGAAGTAGATTTTTTTGTCTTTTGTCCCATCATGACAACAATGGGCTTTGGCTTTTTCAAACCATGGGCAACAGCTGTTGCTTTACTTACACAAAGGACATCCTTGGCATCAACATCCTCATCACCAATATCTTCATCATCAACATCCTCATCATCCTTAACGCCTTCAGCTACCAAAATATCCTCCTCCTCCATGTGCAATTCCCCAGAAGCATCCTCAATGACTACATGTGCAAGATGTTGACTGCCCTTCCCCACATTTACAGAGGGCACACGAATGTTGGAACTTGGAGGATCCTCCAGTACACTAGTATTTAGGTTGGGCTCACACATGGCAACCACGGCCACACTTGCACTCTCCTCTGGGATTTGTGATTTCGATTTCTCAGGGCACACAGTTGGTTTTCCCGGTGCTGTCTTAACAACTTTCACATTTTTAATTGGACCACCACCACTACTACTACAAGCAGAAGGGCTATCAGCAGTCTTCATAAAGAAAGGCCAAGGTCTTATCCTTTCCTTTCCACTTTGTGTAGTGAATGGCTTACTGCCAATTTTTTGTTTATCTAAGACAAATATCCTTTCAAATTTTTTTTCTTAACCTCAGTAAAACTTGCTTTACCATACTGATGGCGTGACTTAAGCCCTGGGGCATGGGTCTTCACAGAGGATGAGGAAGTTGACGGCCTTGCACTGCTGACGGCAGCTACAACATGTGGTTCTTTGCCTTGCTCTCCTGTCATGTGACAGCCCTCCATATTTTCTGCAGTCTTGAAACAGTGTCACAATTACCAATAGTGTAGCCAAGGTGCAGTTACAAAATTCACACATGTGCAGTCGTGCGCACACACAAAAGTATTAGAAAAAAAGACAAAATTATGATTTTTATTTTTTTGTCAGCTCCAGAAGAACTTGGGCCCAGAGCACTGATTGATCACAACTGGAGTCAGGCAACACAAGGTTGTTGCAATGTGCATTGCTGGCTGGCTCTTGTGTGCTACTGCAGTTAAGCCTAACACCCAAGAGCACACACAGAAGAAAAAAAAATCAGACACTTTCATTTTTTTTTTTTTTTATCACGACTGTAGTCGGGCAGCACGAGGTTGTTGCAATGTGTGTTGCTGGCTGGCTCTTGTGCGCTACTGTGGTTAAGCCTAACACCCACGAGCACACACAGAAGAAAAAAATATGACACTTTTATTGTTTTTTTTGGAGCACTACTGTAGTCGGGCAGCACAAGGTTGTTGCAACGTGCGTTGCTGGCTGGCTCTTGTGCGCTACTGCAGTTAAGCCTAACAACCATGAGCACACACAGAAAAAAATATTAGACGCTTTTATTGGGGTATTTTTGGAACACAACTGTAGTCGGGCAGCATAAGGTTGTTGCAATGTGCATTGCTGGCTGGCTCTTGTGCGCTACTGTGGTTAAGCCTAACACCCACAAGCACACACAGAAGAAAAAAATATAAGACACTTTTATTGTTTTTTTTTTGGAGCACTACTGTAGTTGGGCAGCACAAGGTTGTTGCAACCTGCATTGCTGGCTGGCTCTTGAGCGCTACTGCAGTTAAGCCTAATACCCACGAGCACACACAGAAGAAAAAAATATAAGACACTTTTATTGGGTTTTTTTGGAGCACGACTGTAGTCGGGCAGCACAAGGTTGTTGCAATATGCGTTGGTGGCTGCCTCTTGTGCGCTACTGCGGTTAAGCCTAACACCCACGAGCACACACAGAAGAAAAAAATATAAGACACTTTTATTGGGTTTTTTTTGGAGCACGACTGTAGTCGGGCAGCTCAAGGTTGCAACATGAGTTGCTGGCTGGCTCTTGTGTGCTACTGCAGTTAAGCCTAACACCCATGAGTACACACAGAAGAATAAAATATAAGACACTTTTATTGGGCTTTTTTGGAGCAAGACATTAGTCGGGCAGCACAAGGTTGCAACGTGCGTTGCTGGCTGTCGCTTGTGTGCTACTGTGGGTAAGCCTAACACACACGCACACACAGAAAAATTTAAAAGACACTTTGATTTAATTTTTTTTTACTTTTTTTTTTTTGGGAGTCCAGAACTTGGGCCCAGAAATGGACACAGCACAAGCCCAGGACACAGCAGACAGCCCAGATGGATCAGCAGACAGCACAGTGACAGCACCGTGACCAGAGACCAGAATGGATCAGCACCAGCCCAGGACATAGCAGATAGCACCAGCACCTCTCCCAGCCCTACACTACCCAACCTCCCTATTCAGTCCCCACAGCCAGAGTGAAATGGCATCCATCGCGTGGTCCCTTATATACTACATTGATCATAGAGATGAAAGCTCGCAAACCGTGAGATTTCAGACTCTATTGTTTTGCCTCGGTTTCGAGATCCGAGTAAGGCGGGAAACTCCGAGCCTGCTTGGATCCGACTCGGTTATGCCAAATTCGGTTGGGTTCGGAACTCTGGAATCCGAACCCACTCATCTCTAATATATATATATATATATATATATATATATATATATATATTATAGATGTGCGCTGACCCCTGTGTTTTGGTTTTGGAACTGGATCTCCCCTGGTTTTGGATCTGGATCTGGTTTTGGATTTTTTTCCTTGGTGTTTTGTTTTTCAGTTTTGGTTTTGGATCTGGATTTTTTCTTAAAATATCATAAAAAAAGCTAAATTCACATAAAATGGACCTGTTTTTGTTCCTACGGAACTATTTACCTCAATAACATTTATTTCCAGTCATTTCCAATCAATTTTGACCACCTCATAATATAATTTTTTTCATCTAGTTAAGGCCAAAAAGTTGCATCCAGCTAGCTGGCTGACTAAGATAAGTGACACAGTGGATGGCACTAGCATGTGGCAGTTCAGCTTCCAAGTTCCAACACAGATACAGTGTGTTATACATTGTGTGTTGGATACACCAATAGTGCACTTACTGTGACAGCAGTTTTGGCAGTGCAGGGTGCTGGTGGTGTCCTCAATGTGAGAGTGCCAGTGGTGTCTTCAATGTGGAAATGCCATCAGTGTCCTGAGTGCATAGTGCCGGCAGTGTCGGCAGAGCGGGGGTGCCAGCGGTGTCCTCAGTGCAGGAGTGCTGACAGTGTTGGCTATGCAGGGATGCCCTCGGTGTGTCCTCAATACATGGGGCAGTAGTAGGAGGTGCTGGTAGTGTCCTTTGTGCAGGGTGGTGTTGGCAAAGCAGGGGTACCAGCGGTGTCCTCAGTGCATGTGTGCTGACAGTGTTGGCAGGGCAGGGGTACCGGCAGTGTCAGTAGTGAGGGGGTTGCTGACAGTGTCCTCAGTACATGGGATGGCAGTGCTGCGGTGCTGGCAGTGTCCTTAGTGAAGGGTACCGGCGATGTTGGCAATGCAGGGGTGCCAGCGGTGTCTTTAGTGCAGGTTTGCTGGCTGTGTCGGCAGTGCAGGGGTTGCTGACGGTGTCCTCAGTACATGGAATGGCAGTGCTGCGGTGCTGGCAGTGTCCTCACATTATTATAGTTGTTGTTATTCTGGGTTGCCATCTCCTGAAGGGTGTTTACCAACAGACAGAGACTACCTACCTATCAGCTCAGGCATAGACAGTTCCTGAGGATGGAAGCCAAATAGGTGGGAGCCCCGTTCAAAGTCCAACATCTGAAGCTCTTATCTCTCCACATCATCTATGATAGAAGAAAAAAAATGTCATTGGGGACATCTAGCTCCTCTTTCTGTACCCTGCTTACTCTTTTTGGACAGGAAGTCCAGGATGGATGGTTTGGAAGAAAATATATATATATATATATATAAATATAGTAGTCATGCATCAAATATTTTGAGCTGAAGTTCATCATTGACACAGTGAATATAAATTCTGGATCTTCATACATCTTTACAGTCTTTCATTTTAGTCCACAACAATGAATAATCAGGGAACATCAGTAATGAAAAAGGAGGTGTGTGAAAATCTTACTATGTTAATGTTCCTATTATGATGCCAATTTATTAAGATGAAAAATTCTCTGAAAACAGCTGTGCAGATGCTCAGCCTGGTCTGCACCAAAGTCAAGGTGATTGCAAAAGCTTGTGCCCCGACAAAACATTTTTGGTAAATTGGTCCGATAACATCATTTTTATTGCCACATAATGCAGTGATAAGAAATGAAACTTTTTAGTGCAAAACTAAGGATACTGTGAAATCTGCTATTATACTGTAGATGTCCAGAAAATTCCACCTAATAATCTGTAATATACAAGGACAAAGATCCTCTGAGGAGAGCTGACAGGGAAGCTACTGTATATTATTTGTAATGAAAATGATATTACATCTATTCAAGTGATGCAACTATGTTTTTAAAAACTTCTCTTTTTTGTTATTAACAGTCACACTTTCAGCTACATCAGCAGACAACCCAATTGAAGGTTTCATGATTCAGGCCCGACAACCAAACAGTAGCACCCCACTGGGCTCATTCCAGATAAGTGGCTCAGATGTACAGACCCTAACTTGCACCACTGCTGCGGTGAGTAGTTGTACAGCGCCATCAGCATTCAGCTATGTCTATGGACAAGTACCTAATACTTAAGATATCAGTCATCATGGGCTTAACTACCATAGGTGTAAGGGGTGCGGCTGCTATGGGGCCCAGAGCTGAGGGGGGCCCATCTTCCTTGTCAATGTTACATAGGTTACATATATTTTTCACCATTGTTTGGTACATAAGGGCCCTTACAAACGTTTCCTATGGGGCCCAGAGCTGAGGGGGGCCCATCTTCCTTGTCAATGTTACATAGGTTATATATATTTTTCACCATTGTTTGGTACATAAGGGCCCTTACAAACGTTTCCTATGGGGCCTTCAAATACCTAGTTACACCTGTCACTCATGTCAGTGTCATTGCTTTAGTGACCCTAAATTTACTTTTAAAGTATATTTTATTATATTTCCATTTTCAGTAGTTAGTAAATTATTTTCATAAAATTTCATATTTGACCTCTAAATTTGTAATCACTACATTTATGCAAAACTATAGACTGCATTATACATAAGCGATAAAAAACTATAATATAGTATTGCTAATAACGGACGGATCGGACGACATATCGGCAACATCGTCTGTGTGTATCCTCAATTTAACTGACGATGCGCATTCCCGCGCTTCGTCAGCCACATCGCCTGTTGGACTTGCATGCAGGTCAGACGGGAGACATCGTTAGTGAAGGCCATGCTGCCGAATGCAGATTGGGCCCCGCCATTGCGATGTTGTTCCCAACATCACCGCTGGTCCCATCACTAACGAGATTGTGCTGGGTACACATAAATGTGTACCTAGCATTAGCGCTACAAATGCTGCAATACCGCTTGGTGCACCTTTAGACGCCACCATTGGTTACGCCATCAAATCTTGCACCAACCATATGCAAGCTGGATTTCATCACAGTATGGTCTCCAATGTGATCGATTCAGCATCTCTGTACGCAACCATATATAATATATGCACACGCAAACACATGCACAGTATATAACAAGTAGATGGGCGGCACTTTAGTTGTGTGTGTATATATATATATATATATAAATATACTCTATGTGTGTGTATGTATGTATGTATGTGTATATATATATATATATATACATACTATATATATATATACACATAGTATATAGTGTGTATATATATATATATATATAGAAAAAAATATATAAATATATATATACATATACGTGTACAATGGTCTGGCACTCCAATTATAGTCAATGTCAACAGCCTGGATGCTCCAGCTGCAATAATGTAGAGGTAGCCGGAAAGGTACTTGTAGAAAAGTACTAAACCAAACAGGTCACTCCAGGACTTTGCAAATAAGAATCCTTTATGGAAATAGCATATGGATCAACGTTTCGGGACTGCGCAGAGCCCCGTTCTCAAGACCACAAACAATTAAAAACATATACAAACACACGCTTATCATATATATATATATATATATATATATATATATTGTGACACAGTCAGATTAGGGATCCCTCTCCTGGGTAGATGACTCCTTCTTTACACCCACAGCAGCTGGGAAACAGTACGCCAGACTGGATTCAAGTACAAGCTGGTCGGCGCCAGTCTTTATTGTACAATGTCAGAAGTAACATAAAGAAAACATAAACACAAATCCTAGCCCTGTCGGGGCACTAACTTCACAGGTAGTTCCCTCACTACCAGAACCTGGCAGGGCCTAATGCCCTCACCAGCAACAAAAGCACAGCACAACACTCACAGTTAGGTTTCCAAGTGTCTCTGAGCAAACTCCCTGTCTGCTCTCCCAGGTGATTAGAAGTAAAAAATAAAAATGGTGTGTTGCGCTTGTATTTCCGCAGCTCAATAAATAGTGGTCAGATTAAAAATATGGGTATATGAGCACTGGTATGGATTTGAATTGGTGGATCGCACAAATAAAAATATATGAATGTAATGAATAATCAGTAATCAATAATAAAACAAAACAAACAAAAAAACAAAACAAAAAAAAACAAATTTTTTTTTTTTTTTAAATAAATAAAAAATAATAATTAATAAAAAACAAAGATGAAAATAGAAAGAAAAAACAGCAAAGGAGAGAAAAGGCATAAACAGTATTATGGAATTAATGTTTATAGTCTTTATAGACTAGTTGGGGGTGTGCCAGTTCTGCATGTACCCCACGAGGGGTCCGCTGTGCTATTGCCACCCTAACTAGCTCGGCGTTGACTGCTGACTTCAGCTGCAGATTCCCATCTGAGCCGCGATCACATGTCCCGCCGGGCTGGCGCCGCTTGATGACAGAGGGTGTCGGGGGATGTTCAGTGGGCTTGTAGCGGCAGTTGCAGTTGTTCTTTTCCTGGGCACTCCTTCCAATCTTCAACGCATTTTGGACCTTCCACGGGTCCTTTGTCAAGGATGAAGGGGGTGGGCCTTAGTATGGCTTTATTTATAGTGTGACTAATTAGTAAAAAGAGTTAAAACCCGGATATCCAGTCCCGGAATTGCAGGAGGGTTGGAGGCAAGCACATGTTCTTTTTTCTGTGCCTGACTCCATTTTGGTTTATGCCAGAATGGTGTAGATTGAGAAAAGTTAAAAATTATTATTTTGATTTTAAAATACTTATAAAAATGCTTTTAATTCTATATCAATGTTCAGTCCATACGGTTCCAATGTGTGGAGGTTATAGATCCATTCTGTTTCTTTTTTCTTTAATGTTTTGATCAGATCCTCACCTTGCCAGTTTTGTGTTACTCTTTCGATACCCATAAACTTCAATCCTCTTGGGTCCTTATTGTGGTTATTTAAAAAATGGGCTGATACACTGTGAGTAGTGAGGCCTTTCTTGATGTTGTATATATGTTCTGATATTCGTACTTTTATTTTTGTTTGGCCGACATATTGAATGCCACATGGGCACTCTAATAGGTATATCGCTCCTTCGGTCTCACATGAGATGGAATCCTTAACTGGATACTTTCGTCCTGTTTGGTTTGAATTGAATTCTGTTTTCTTGTTGGTGTCCTTAATCAGGTTCTTACAGCCAGTGCAACTTTTGCAAAAATGGAAGCCCTTTGAAGCTTTATTTATTTTCTCTTTGTTGTTCTGGGTCCCGTAGAAGCTTTTCGTTAGTTGTTGTTTGAGGTTTGACGCCTTCCTGTATATAATACGTGGTTGTGCTGGCAGTATCTTCTTCACTTCCTCATCTAGCCTCAATATATTCCAGTGTTTCATAAGGATGTTTTCGATCTGTTTGTAATTGCTATTGAACTGTGTTATGAATGAGACTGGTCTTTCTTCTTCTTGTTTTGTGTTCTTGTATTGAATGAGTGTGCCTCTGTCTAATTTGCCAATTTTTTCAATTTCTTCTGATAGTCTTTTTTCTTTATAACCCTTCTTGATGAAATTTGACTTCATTTCTGTTGTCTGTACCCTAAAGGTGTCATCTTTGGTACAGTTCCTTCTAAGGCGGCGAAATTGGCCCCCTGGTATGTTGTTTTTCCATTTTGAATGATGGTTACTTTGAATAGGCAGAATGCTATTGCCACTGACATCTTTAACATGATTTCTGGTCATTATTCCACCGTCTTCTATAAATATTTCCAAATCCAGAAAAATAATCATTTGTTTGCTATAATTAGATGAGAATTCTAAATTTAGGTTGTTCTGATTCAGAGAAATAAGAAATTGCTTCAGGTCATCTTCTGTTCCATCCCAGATAAATAGCAAATCGTCAATATACCTGCGCCACAATTTGATGTTTCCAATATATGGGTTATTCTGCCAGATATGAGTATCCTCCCACCATGCTATAAACAAGTTTGCGTAGCAAGGGGCAAAGGATGTGCCCATTGCAGTTCCTCTTGTTTGTAGAAAAAAGTCGCCATTGTGCTAAAAATAATTTTTCCTAAGGATGAAATCTATTGAATCCATTATGAAGTTTATCTGTTCGTTTGGAATTGTTGATTGAGATGATAGGTAATGTCTAGTTGCATCACATCCTTTTTCGTGATTGATGACTGTATATAATGACTTTATATCACTTGAACATAAGAGGTAAGTCTCTTTCCAGACAAAGGCATCTAAAATTTGTAATTCCAGCATTGTGTCTTTAAGGTAACTTTGTTGTTTAGATACAAGGGGTTGTAAGAAGAAGTCTACATATTTGGAGAGGTTTGCTGTGAGGGAACCAATCCCCGAGACTATCGGTCTTCCAGGTGGATTGGTCAATCGTTTATGTATTTTGGGGAGGTGGTAAAATGTGGGAATGCGTGGATGTCCTGTATGAATAAATTCATATTCTATTTTAGAAATTATACCCAGTTCTATTCCTTCATTTAGTTGTTCTTGCAAAATCTTTTTAAAATCTTGTGTAGGATCTTTTTTCAATTTTTGATAAGTAGTGGCATCGGAAAGGAGATTTTCTGCTTTCTTACTGTATTCCTCTACATCCATTATTACAACTCCTCCCCCTTTATCCGCCGGTTTTATTTTGATGGTTTTATCTTCTCTTAGTTCTTTTATACTTGCTTTTTCTTCTCTTGTGAAGTTATATAAATTATTCTTTTTTTCGGTGAGTTGTCTGATTTCTTCTTCTATTAGTCGTTGAAATGTTGTGATATGTGGTCCTTTGACATGTGTTGGGTAAAAGGTTGATGCCGCTCTAAAGTTGGTGCGTATATATTCTTTCGATGGTGGCATTCATACTCTTGTTACTGGATCTTTTGCAAAATATTTCTTCAAGCATACCTTTCTAATGAATTTTTGTGTGTCTATGTATAAGTTGAATTTGTTGACACCTGAATGGGGGGCAAATTTTAGTCCTTTCTTTAGGAGGTTTCTTTGAGCTGTTGTCAGTTCTTTCTTACTGAGATTGAAAATAAGTCCTTTATCTTCTTCCTCATCTGTAGTTGGTATTACCTGTTTCTTCTTTCTTTTTCCTCCTCTCATTCCCCTTTTCCGGATGATGGACTGTTCTTTCTTTTTTTGTTCATTGACCGCATTGGATTTGGGGGTCTCCCTGGTCCCCAAAGGTTCTCTAAAAAATCGTCTCCTAAATTGTCGTCACTGTCTGATTCTTCTTCATAATTTCTCTTCTGTAACTTCTTTTTAGGCACATTTTGTTGCTCTTCAATATCTTCAAAGAGTGTTCTGAAACTTTTTTGCTCTAATTCATTGGCTGAATCTTTTCCTTGTTGGTATGATTGTCTGATCAATTTGTATGGATTATGTTGTTGACGTGGTTGTTGCGTCTGATATGAAAAGTTTCTTTGATCATACGGTTTGTACTCTCTTTGTCTAGTTGTCTGTGGGTATCCTTGCAGGAGAGGTTTTTTCTCTCTAGTTAGATTTTGAATTTTCCTATATTGCTGGTATCCCTGTCTTTGTTTTATGGTTTCTATATTTGATGTGTGGTTCCTTTTTTCATTGGTAGTTTTTGAATACAAATCTTTCTCTTCATAATCTCTTATGAATTTCTTTTTCTTTTGTGAAATAATATTGTCCTCTAGTTTCTCCATTTTGCTCTTTGTTAGGTCCATCAAGTTCTGATAATCTTGCATTGTCTGTAATGGCTCAAATTTCTTCTCAATTTGTTCAATATTCTCATTTATATTTTTCATTGAGCTTTCTCTATCCTTAATGATTAGTTTGATCAATTCCCTGGAACATGTATCCAATATATCGTTCCATTTTTTGAAAAAGTCTATTGTGATGGGTACGAATGTTGGATTTTTCTGCATTCTTAGGCCTTTTGGAATAAGCCCTTGTTCCAAATATTTGGATAATGTTGTAATTTCCCACCATTGTCTTATTTCTTGTACATAATATTTTTCCAGTCTAAGGAATTGGTTACAAAAACCTTCCTCTTTATTGGTTGGTTCTACAGGTGCTCTGGTGGTTGAGAAGATTTCTGCAATGTTATCTCTTCTATGATTGTGTCGTGTTATATAAGGCATAGCAGCAAACTCCACTTAGGTTATAGTAGTTAGAAGTAAAAAATAAAAATGGTGTGTTGCGCTTGTATTTCCGCAGCTCAATAAATAGTGGTCAGATTAAAAATATGGGTATATGAGCACTGGTATGGATTAGAATTGGTGGACTGCACAAATAAAAATATATGAATGTAATGAATAATCAGTAATCAATAATAAAACAAAACAAACAAAAAAACTAAAATTTTTTTTTTTTAAGTAATTAAAAAATAATAATTAATAAAAAAACAAAGATGAAAATAGAAAGAAAAAACAGCAAAGGAGAGAAAAGGCATAAACAGTATTATGGAATTAATGTTTATAGTCTTTATAGACTAGTTGTCGGTGTGCCAGTTCTGCATGTACCCCACGAGGGGTCCGCTGTGCTATTGCCACCTAACTCACCCTAACTAGCTCGGCGTTGACTGCTGACTTCAGCTGCAGATTCCCATCTGAGCCGCAATCACATGTCCTGCCGGGCTGGCGCCGCTTGATGACAGAGGGCATCAGGGGATGTTCAGTGGGCTTGTAGCGGCAGCAGCAGTTGTTCTTTTCCTGGGCACTCCTTCCAATCTCCAACGCGTTTCGGACCTTCCACGGGTCCTTTGTCAAGGATGAAGGGGGTGGGCCTTAGTATGGCTTTATTTATAGTGTTGACTAATTAGTAAAAAGAGTTAAAACCCGGATATCCAGTCCCAGAATTTGCAGGAGGGTTGGAGGCAAGCACATGTTCTTTTTTCTGTGCCTGACTCCATTTTGGTTTATGCCAGAATGGTGTAGATTGAGAAAAGTTAACGAAAGATAAGCAATGAAAAGAACTAAGAGAAGATAAAACCGGCGGATAAAGGGGGAGGAGTTGTAATAATGGATGTAGAGGAATACAGTAAGGAAGCAGAAAATCTCCTTTCCGACGCCACTACTTATCAAAAATTGAATAAAGATCCTACACAAGATTTTAAAAAGATTTTGCAAGAACAACTAAATGAAGGAATAGAACTGGGTATAATTTCTAAAAAAGAATATGAATTTATTCATACAGAACATCCACGCATTCCCACATTTTACCACCTCCCCAAAATACATAAACGATTGACCAATCCACCTGGAAGACCGATAGTCTTGGGGATTGGTTCCCTCACAGCAAACCTCTCCAAATATGTAGTCTTCTTCTTACAACCCCTTGTATCTAAACAACAAAGTTACCTTAAAGACACGATGCAGGTATTACAAATTTTAGATACCTATTGTCTGGAAAGAGACTTACCTCTTATGTTCAAGTGATATAAAGTCATTATATACAGTCATCAATCACAAAAAAGGATGTGACACAACTAGACATTACCTATCATCTCAATCAACAATTCCAAACGAACAGATAAACTTCATAATGGATTCAATAGATTTCATCCTTAGGAAAATTATTTTTGGCACAATGGCGACTTTTTTCTACAAACAAGAGGAACTGCAATGGGCACATCCTTTGCCCCTTGCTACGCAAACTTGTTTGTAGCATGGTGGGAGGATACTCATATCTGGCAGAATAACCCGTATATTGGAAGCATCAAATTGTGGCACAGGTATATTGACGATTTGCTATTTATCTGGGATGGAACAGAAGATGACCTGAAGCTATTTCTTATTTCTCTGAATCAGAACAACCTAAATTTAGAATTCTCATCTAATTATAGCAAACAAATGATTATTTTTCTGGATTTGGAAATATTTATAGAAGACGGTGGAATAATGACCAGAAATCATGTTAAAGATGTCAGTGGCAATAGCATTCTGCCTATTCAAAGTAACCATCATTCAAAATGGAAAAACAACATACCAGGGGGCCAATTTCGCCACCTAAGAAGGAACTGTACCAAAGATGACACCTTTAGGGTACAGGCAACAGAAATGAAGTCAAATTTCATCAAGAAGGGTTATAAAGAAAAAAGACTATCAGAAGAAATTGAAAAAATTGGCAAATTAGACAGAGGCACACTCATTCAATACAAGAACACAAAACAAGAAGAAGAAAGACCAGTCTCATTCATAACACAGTTCAATAGCAATTACAAACAGATCGAAAACATCCTTATGAAACACTGGAATATATTGAGGCTAGATGAGGAAGTGAAGAAGATACTGCCAGCACAACCACGTATTATATACAGGAAGGCGTCAAACCTCAAACAACAACTAACGAAAAGCTTCTACGGGACCCAGAACAACAAAGAGAAAGTAAATAAAGCTTCAAAGGGCTTCCATTTTTGCAAAAGTTGCACTGGCTGTAAGAACCTGATTAAGGACACCAACAAGAAAACAGAATTCAATTCAAACCAAACAGGACGAAAGTATCCAGTTAAGGATTCCATCTCATGTGAGACCGAAGGAGCGATATACCTATTAGAGTGCCCATGTGGCATTCAATATATCGGCCAAACAAAAATAAAAGTACGAATATCAGAACATAATACAACATCAAGAAAGGCCTCACTACTCACAGTGTATCAGCCCATTTTTTAAATAACCACAATAAGGACCCAAGAGGATTGAAGTTTATGAGTATCGAAAGAGTAACACAAAACTGGCGAGGTGAGGATCTGATCAAAACATTAAAGAAAAAAGAAACAGAATGGATCTATAACCTCCACACATTGGAACCGTATGGACTGAACATTGATATAGAATTAAAAGCATTTTTATAAGTATTTTAAAATCAAAATAATAATTTTTAGATTCATTATTCACTAGCAATTATTATTATTATTTTTAATTTTATTTCACTTTATTTAAATTTTATTTTAATTTATTATTTATTATTTTAAATGTTATTATCTTTATTTATCTATATTTATTCTTATTTTGTTAGTTTCATATCATTGCTTATCTTTCGTTAACTTTTCTCAATCTACACCATTCTGGCATAAACCAAAATGGAGTCAGGCACAGAAAAAAGAACATGTGCTTGCCTCCAACCCTCCTGCAAATTCCGGGACTGGATATCCGGGTTTTAACTCTTTTTACTAATTAGTCACACTATAAATAAAGCCATACTAAGGCCCACCCCCTTCATCCTTGACAAAGGACCCGTGGAAGGTCCGAAATGCGTTGGAGATTGGAAGGAGTGCCCAGGAAAAGAACAACTGCCGCTGCAAGCCCACTGAACATCCCCCGACGCCCTCTGTCATCAAGCGGCGCCAGCCCGGCGGGACATGACTGGATATCCGGGTTTTAACTCTTTTTACTAATTAGTCACACTATAAATAAAGCCATACTAAGGCCCACCCCCTTCATCCTTGACAAAGGACCCGTGGAAGGTCCGAAATGCGTTGGAGATTGGAAGGAGTGCCCAGGAAAAGAACAACTGCCGCTGCAAGCCCACTGAACATCCCCCGACGCCCTCTGTCATCAAGCGGCGCCAGCCCGGCGGGACATGTTATCGCGGCTCAGATGGGAATCTGCAGCTGAAGTCAGCAGTCAATGCCGAGCTAGTTAGGGTGAGTTAGGTGGCAATAGCACAGCGGACCCCTCGTGGGGTACATGCAGAACTGGCACACCCCCAACTAGTCTATAAAGACTATAAACATTAATTCCATAATACTGTTTATGCCTTTTCTCTCCTTTGCTGTTTTTTCTTTCTATTTTCATCTTTGTTTTTTTATTAATTATTATTTTTTATTTATTTAAAAAAAAAAAAATTTTTTTTTTTTTTGTTTTGTTTTTTTGTTTGTTTTGTTTTATTATTGATTACTGATTATTCATTACATTCATATATTTTTATTAGTGCGGTCCACCTATTCTAATCCATACCAGCGCTCATATACCCATATTTTGCTCTCCCAGGTGAGACAATCAGCCCTCAACACATTAGGCTTATATTGGCCACTCTCAGGTGGAAGCCCTAATAATCCTGTTACCAGGCTAAGAGAACCAAAACCTGGAGTGGCCATGGGTGGAGCCCTCCCTCTCCTCTCACCCACAACCCCCAGGTCCCAAACCGGCTTTTCAAAAAGCCGAAACTCAAGCCTGCTACACTGCAGACTTTCTCCTGGGGATTTTAAACACATAGGACAGGAATCTGGGATAAATGTCCCTGCCACAGACCACTTTACCAGTGATCCTGTCACATATCCCCCCCTTTGTTTCGACCTATGGGGCGGAACAACTGAAGCCCCCAAACAATGAACGCATGACAATGCGTCTGCTTTAGACAACAGGCCCCCTGGCCTGTGTTCCACTGAAAATTTAAAAGTTTGTAACGCCAAGAACCATCTCGTAATTCTCGCATTACTGTCCTTCTTTTCGGACATCCACTTCAAAGAGGCATGGTCAGTGATCAATTTGAACTTTCTACCAACCAAGTAGTACCTGAGAGCCTCTAATGCCCACTTTATGGCCAACGCCTCCTTCTCCACTGTGGCACTGGGTAGGCATCGAATTTTGAAACACTGTTCAACTTTCGGAAGTCATTGCAGAAATGCACACTCCCGTCGGGCTTTGGAATCAACACAATGGGACTTGACCATTCACTATGTGATACTACAATAACCCCTAACTCTAGCATATTTTTAATTCCTTTCGACACCGATTCTCTTGGTGCTTCTGGTAACCTATAGGGCTTTAGATTAACTTTAACCCCTGGGTCAGTGATGATGTCATGTTTAACGACCGAGGTTTTCCCAGGTACGTCAGAGAACAGCATCCTATTTCTGACCAGAAACTCCTAGACCTCTCGTTGTTGAATTGCCGACAGGGTTTTTGCCACTGTCACTTCGGGAACTAAGGGCCCTGGATTTACTGGAGGGGCTCGAACGGCCGACAGTACCGTTCTGTCTTTCCAGGGCTTTAACAGATTTATAAGGTATACCTGTTCCGGCTTTCTTTTCCCTGGCTGGTAAACTTTGTACTTGACCTGTCCCACTCTTTCTAAGATTTCAAAGGGCCCTTGCCATTTAGCCAAAAGTTTATTTTCCACAGTGGGAACCAACACTAACACTCTGTCCCCTGGAGCAAAGTGGCGTAACTGGGCATTGCGGTTGTATACCCTCTGCTGTGCCTGTTGAGCCTGTTCCACAACATCTTCCCCCTTCTTAGTCACCTGATATAACAAATCCTGACACATTGCCATGTGGGGATAGGACAAAGGACTATCAGGGTCTACGGGTTTACCATCAACTACTTTTACATTCTCCTTGGTTTTTACCAAAGCAGGGTCATTCAACTGCTCCACGGCAAAGACCTCTCTTCTGACCTCTAAATCAGGCAGACGATCAACTGGCCCAACAACACTTCCCACCTCAATGGGAGGCACATCAGTTGGCGGGCCACCGTCACACTCCGCATTCTCTAGTTCGCCAATCATAGTAGAAAAAGGGCATTACTCTGACTCAGAAGAAACTCCCTCCTCCACTACATCGACAACCTTCTCAAATGGACCGGGGTTGTTCACTTCTGGAACAAAATGGCTTTCCCACAACTTTCAGAAGTGAGCAAAGTCTCTCCCCAATATTGCATCGCACATCAGACCAGGCACCAAACCCACAGAAACTATAGCAGAACCACATGGTGTCTCGATGTTCATCTCGGCAGTAACATAATATCGAGTATCCCCATGTATGCAGGTCACACCAACAGTTTTCCCTGTACGCCTCAAGGGGTTCACCAGCTCAGCTTTTATAAGTGTCACCAAGCTACCAGAGTCTAACAGTGCCTCTACTCGGTTGCCATCTACAGTGAGTACACACATGTGCTTATAAGTCTCAGCCTGCCGGTCAGCCATACAGGCTGTCTGTGCAAAGAAAGACCCCTGCGGTAGACATGAGCAGTATCACATTGCATAGGTTCAGTTATAAGTGAACAATTAGCGGAAATATGGCCGAAGTCACCACACTGGAAACACTGAATCATATTAATGTCTAGTCGTTTACGGGGCAAGAACCTTACTGGCCTGGCAGGCCTGTCTCCAGGTTCTACACCCTCAGTCTTAGGTACATTCCACCACCCAGCACCCTTCTCCCCTGGAACAGTCTTACCAGTGTCTGTGGGAGTTCGCCGGTGCACCATCAGGGCTCGGTGGGGCATACTCATCAGCTCCTCAGCCGCCACGTACCTCTCCACCAGCTCAACCAACTGGTCCGTGGACTTAGGATCTGCATGGCTCACCCACTTGCGCAGAGTCACAGGTAATGATCGCAGGTACCGGTCCATCACACCCTTTCCACAATCTGTGGTCCCGTCAGCGTCTCAGGCTGTAGCCATTTTGAGGACAGATGGACGAGGTCATGCATCTGTGAACGTGGAGGCTTGTCCATATGGAACTCCCAGCGGTGGACCCATTGGGCACGAACAAAGGTGGTGACTCCCAAGTGAGTTAGGATCTCCTGTTTTAGTTTTTTATAGTCCTTGGCATCAGCCAGGCATAAGTCGAAATATGCTTTTTGTGGCTCCCCAGACAAAAAAGGTGCCACCAGACTTGCCCACTGCTCCTTGGGCTAACTCTCCCTTTCGGCCGTTCTTTCAAATGCGGCGAGATAGGCCTCCACATCATCGCCCGAAGTCATCTTTTGGAGGAAGTGACTGGCTCGTACAGAGTGAGTGGGGGTGGGAGGACCAGCAGTAACCTCTCTGGGCCGGGCGACCAGGTGCTGTACCACCTCTCTTATGGCCTGACTGTTTTCCGCTAAGTCCTGGCGGGTTTCCTCAATGGTGACCTGTTGTTGCCTCTGGGCTGTCTCCAAGGCCAACAGTTGCACCCTGGTGGATTCCTGCTGAGCTCTGGTAGATTCCTGCTGAGCTCTGGTAGATTCCTGCTGAGCTCTGGTAGATTCCTGCTGAAGTTTGTTTGCCTCCTGCTGAGCTACTGTAGCTTGGAGCAAGGCCTTAATAATGTCCTCCATTTTGTCCTGGGGTGTAGGTTGGAAGCTGAACCTTGCCTCTCTGAGCATTGGCTGACGCCTCCTCTATGGGACTCCAAGGACACAGTGTTATTTCCACACTCACCAATTGGGTGTCTGTCCCTTTAATTTTTAAACAGAAAGTTTTCCTTTCGCTGCAACTTCAGTGTGTGTGGGTGCCCGCATTCTCCACCATATTGTGACACAGTCAGATTAGGGATCCCTCTCCTGGGGAGAGGACTCCTTCCTTACACCCACAGCAGCTGGGAAACAGTACGCCGGACTGGATTCAAGCACAAGCTGGTCGGCGCCAGTCTTTATTGTACAATGTCAGAAATAACATAAAGAAAACATAAACACAAATTCTAGCCCTGTCGGGGCACTAACTTCACAGGTAGTTCCCTCACTACCAGAACCTGGCAGGGCCTAATGCCCTCACCAGCAACAAAAGCACAGCACAGCACTCACAGTTCGGTTTCCAAGTGTCTCTGAGCAAACTCCCTGTCTGCTCTCCCAGGTGAGACAATCAGCCCTCAACACATTAGGCTTATATTGGCCACTCTCAGGTGGAAGCCCTAATAATCCTGTTACCAGGTTAAGAGAACCAAAACCTGGAGTGGCTGTGGGTGGAGCCCTCCCTCTCCTCTCACCCACAACCCCCAGGTCCCAAACCGGCTTTTCAAAAAGCCGAGACTCAAGCCTGCTACACTGCAGACTTTCTCCTGGGGATTTTAAACACATAGGACCGGAATCTGGGATAAATGTCCCTGTCACAGACCACTTTACCAGTGATCCTATCACAATATATATATATAATATATATATATATATATATATGTATATAAGAAACCTGTTTGGTTTAGTACTTTTCTACAAGTACCTTTCCGACTACCTCTATATATATATAAGTAGTCAATAATTAATTATCTCGTTGAAAAAAGTAACTGCTAAATAAAGGGGTATAATCTGATTCCCCTCAAATACAGCCTAAAAAATTAAACTACAGTACAACAAATAGGTGAAAAATCATGTTTTGAAGAAAACCAACAATTGTATTAATTGATATAGAAGGAGCGCTTAATAAAAAAAATAATAAATGTATTATATGTAAACATCACACTCAAATGTGCATAGAATCAACATTAAAATAAATATATACAATAAAATTGATCAGGACAGGCTATATATAGATCATAACAACTACATATATGTTGGTAAATGTATCTCGTCTCACAGTATTTAGACTAAAAAAACCTTCTGCAGCAGGTGTCAACACTGGAGAATACAATGTTATAATGTTCATAAATACCCAATTGGTATCTGACACTTTTGTTCAATAAATGTTGGCCAAACAGAGGTGTTGGAGAAACTATTATAGCAAGCAGAAATAATCTCTATAGGCAACAGCTTCTGTTTGAGGTGTCAGCTTTCAGCCTCCAGGTTGACTGGCAGTTTACATGCACTCGAAGAATATCCACCCTAAATTCCTCTGTTCCTCCGTTCTAACAGTCTCCGTGAAATAATTCAAGACAGAGGGGCACCAACAATATATCACCAACCAATCAGCTCCAAACTATCATTTCTTAAACACAGCCTGCAAAATGTAAGTTAGAAACTAATTGGTTGGTGATTTATATCTCACAATTTTATCTCTCATCAAGCTTTGATACATAGGCCCCAGAGAGTGAACTCCAGAGGGCAATGCAGGTTGATTAATTACCAACAGTCACCCATAGTTTTTGCTTGCATGTAGTATCTCTCTCTCTGTGGGGCCTATTCATCATACCTAAAGTTTCTCAGGAGGTTATTAGGTTTAGAACTCGCATGGAGGTATTCATCATTCCTCCTCCCCATAACTATCTATTCTGAAAAGCTGTCATTTTTGCAATGACAGCTTTTCGGGAAATAGATAGTTATCCCTGCCTGGTCTAACTTACCGCAGCTGGAATCCGTGCTGCGCATGCGCTGTTAAATCTGTAAAACCAGCGCATGCGCAGCACTGCCTACACCTGTGGTAAGTTTGTGTCCTCCCCTCCGCTCACCAAACCCCCCTCCACCCCACTCACCTCCCCCTGTCCAGCACTTACCTGCCCGCGCAGCAGCCTCCGGCTCCGTCTGATATGCTGTCACGTGTTCTCCCAGCAGAGCACCGTACTATTTAGAAAAAAAAACAAAATGATTTTTTTTTCTAAACTTTATTGTGTTCTGCTGGGAGAACACAATGTCAGCATAGCAGACGGAGCCGGGGGACCTGTCCAGCTGGAAGCAGGTAAGTGTTACCTACTATACGCCACCTCACAGTGGTGGATAGTAACACCATCAAATTCTGAAAATACATAATTTTCGGAATTTGATGAATACCATAATTTCCTTATCCCCATACCAATGTATGGGGAGTGTGGAAATTACCGCAGGGGGACTTAGCAAGGACATATCAGTGATATCGCCTGTGCTAAGTGTGTTAATGAAAACTAAAATAACGTTAATTAAGGAAAATGTCCTTAAAAAATATTATTTTAGTGTTGATGAATAGGCCCCTTTGAGTAACAGTTCTCAATGTAGTTCTCCCAAGGGTATGTAGAACATAGCCTGTCACAGCATAACGTTTCTCCTCCAGGTGTAATGGAGGTTTTGTCAGAGGGAAATAGACACCCATACCCAGAGTGGTGATTAAACACAAAAAACGACCAGTCGCTTTCACCATTTAATTATGCTCAGCAATTTGTTTTCACATAAAATTTTCACCTGTGTGATTCTCAACAGCAATATATTAAACAGAGATTAAAAATATAATGACATAAAATACTTATTAAATACGCATCCTATAAAAGGGATACCTTAAATTCACAAAAGAATATATTTAAAACGGTGTATAAAACTGACAGAGGGCCTGATTCAGAGCCACTCGTAAGCGGCCGCTCGTTCGTTCCAAGCGATGTTCGCACATCTGTGCATGTGTACGGGTTGTAATACGCATGCGCGAACCAGTCAGTGCTGTCGAAATTTGTGTGCTCGCAAAATAGAGAATGCCTGCTAATTTGAGTGACAGGATGAGGTGTTTGTGGGTGGTAACAGGGGAAGGTGCTTGAAAACGGGGAGTGGAGATCCGAACGCAGGCGTGCCAAACGGTCAAAACGGGCGTTTAATGGGAGTGAAGATGGGTGGTAGAACTGCGCTCTCGTTGACCAGGGGGTGGTGTGTTGTGGTTTCGGGGTGCTGCACCTTTGTGTGGGAGTACCTTTCCCGCACTGAAAACGTATGGGGGTAGGGGGGGTAAGGTGCACTCTTCCTGCTAGTAATGGTGATGGTGATGACTTGTGTGTGTTTGTGAGTGGTGTTAAATAGAATGTTTCTTCTGGTGGTGGTGATGTTTTGGGAGTGAGGAGGGTGTGATTGGGTATGGAGTATAGTTTGGAGTAATGTGAAAAGGGGAATGGAATAGGATCAAAATGAGGCCAGCGAGACACAGTATTTGGGGCAAAATCTTTTATTGAGTAGTCACAATGCTGCTCTGTTAAGATCCCGGGCAGGTGGGTGGGGTTCAGTGATGAGTGGTGATGAGACTGGGGAGGTAGGTGGACCCTTTTAGGGGGCTCCTTCCCGTGCGGTTCAGTGACCTTGCACGTCACCCCTGCTGGACCTATGGTCGACAGTCTAGGAAGTCTCGGGGGGTGGGGGGATTTGCAGAGTGGGTTGGAACACCTGTGCGGCGTCCCGCGTGTTGGTGTGAGTCTAGGCAGTACTTACCTACCGGTAGGTTTTTTGTTATGGTGATGTAAGTCGACGTTGCGGCCGTTGCAGATAGGTAGAAAGCTGCAGGTTTGTTGGTGGGCTGGATCAGCGTGTTGCTGGTGTGCTGCAGGTGCACGGCTGTTCTGATTGGTCTGCGGAGGTCAGCGACCGGAGTATGCAGCTGAACTTGGCTCTAGGTCGTGCCACGGGTGGTGCGGAGCCAGAAGTGTGGATGGGTGAGCTTCTGGGAGGCTGGGTTGCAGCGTGTGTGCTGGGACCACCCCTGGGGGGTGGTCTGCCCGGGATACTGATTAAAAAAAAAAAAAAGCCAGGGAGGAGGGGGGATGTGGAAAGTGTGACCGGGATGGAGCTGGTCACTGGCGATGTTGGCTGGGCGGACTTGCGGCCGGATGTGCGGGATGCTCTTATCACTGACGGTCCCTCGTGGAAATGGGGATCGACGGTGGAGATACCCCTGGCCAGGAGTGAGTTGCAGAGCACGCCTGGGAGCAGGGGGGGAGAGAGGCTGGACCGGGGTGGAGCCGGTCACTGGAGGTGAGAGCGGTGCGGACCAGCAGGCGGGTGGGCTGAGAGCTTTCTGCACTGTGGTCCCTGGTGGGGATGGGGATCTTTAGTGGAGGTCAGCCTGGATCGGTGTCGGGTTTGATGTGAAGGTCTCAAACTCGTTTTGGCACAGGTGCCTTCTTCAAGGAGGTGTGAGAGGATCAATGCTACTGAGGTTCTTATGTAGGGCACTTCCGGGGGTGGGGGTGTGATCAGGTGACTCATGGGGCCAATGGTGTGTTTGAAAGGTAATACAGTGCAGGTGCGTGTAGGGACTTGCTGATTGGTGATGCGGTGCAGGTATGTGCAAGGACTAGCTGGAGTGGTAAGTGTAATCATATTAGGCCAATGGTGTGCTTGAGAGGTAATGCGGTGCAGGTGTGTGCAGGGACTTGCTGATTGGTGATGCGGTGCAGGTGTGTGCAGGGACTAGCTAGAGTGATAAGTGTAATCATATTAGGTCAATGGTGTGTTTGAGAGGTAATGTGATACAGGTGTGTGCAGAGATTTGCTGAATGATGATGCGGTGCAGGTGTGTGCAGGAACTACCTGGAGTGATAAGCGTGATCAGATTAGGCCAATGGTGTGTTTGAAAGGTAATGCGGTTCAGGTGTGTGCAGGGACTGCTGGAGTGATGAGTGTAATCATATTGGGCCAATGGTGTGTTTGAAAATTTATGTGGTGCAGGTGTGTGTAGGGACAGGTGTAATGGAGGTTTTGTCAGAGGGAAATAGACACCCATACCCAGAGTGGTGATTAAACACAAAAAACGACCAGTCGCTTTCACCATTTAATTATGCTCAGCAATTTGTTTTCACATAAAATTTTCACCTGTGTGATTCTCAACAGCAATATATTAAACAGAGATTAAAAATATAATAACATAAAATACTTATTAAATATGCATCCTATAAAAGGGATACCTTAAATTCACAAAAGAATATATTTAAAACGGTGTATAAAACTGACAGAGGGCCTGATTCAGAGCCGCTCGTAAGCGGCCGCTCGTTCATTCCGAGCGATGTTCGCACAACTGTGCAAGCGTACGGGTTGTAATACGCATGCGCGAACCAGTCAGTGCTGTCGAAATTTGTGTGCTCGCAAAATAGCGAATGCCTGCTAATTTGAGTGACAGGATGAGGCGTTTGTGGGTGGTAACAGGGGAAGGTGCTTGAAAACGGGGAGTGGAAATCTGAACGCATTCGTGCCAAACGGTCAAAACGGGCGTTTAATGGGAGTGCATAATTAACAAAGCAGCGTCATCGACCACGTCACTTGGTTGTCTTTTAGCCAGAACTGCTCGCATGATTGCGGTAGGAAAATGCTACCACAAGAATAGCGAGCAGTTCATACGCCGTTCTATGTACTCGATTAATCTAATAAATAGCGGAGATGACGTATGATGCGAGCGGCCAGGGGGCGTTTATCTCAAAATAGCGGCCGCAGGTTTTGTTCGCTCGTTCAGACATAGAGGCGTCAACAGACCTCAAAGAGCGAGCACTTCATTTAAATAGCCAGACCCTTTTTCTGAGCGAGCGTCCGCAAATAGCATCCGGCTCTGAATGAGGTCTAGAGTCCAGGAGTGTTCAATTCTAAATGTATTATACACATAGAATATATATATATATATATATAAAATGTATATATGTGTATATATATATATATATATATACAGTGTGTGTGTATATATATATATATATATATATATATATATATATTCAGGCAGGCAGGCAGGCAGACATATACTAGATATAAATAATATAGTTTACTTACTGACTGTCACAATTAGTCTTTAGGCTGTCGGCACCTGTGTGCAGGCTGCTGCTGTTCAGTGTGTGCGTGTACACATTGCACTGCCGGCGTGTACATATATTGGTCCTGGAGGTGCCGAGGAGGTACATAGACAGCCTGGAGGCGGTGCCGTCAGTAGTAACTGACAGGCATCCGCAAAGGCTTATTGGGGAGCTGTAGCGGCTGGGCATGCCCGGCAGCTCCCCTGTCTGCCATTTTTGTTTAAGTTCAGACAGCTGTACACTGCCCGATCGGAGCTCAGCTCCGATCGCGGCAGCTGGGCTGTCAAAGAAGAGAGGAGTGGGTGAGGGATGGGGCGGTTGCCGGCATGCGCGGAAGCTGTAATGCTGCTCCGATCGTGGTAGATTGCAGCTGGGCCTGCAGAGGGGTGGGTGATGGAAGGGCCGCCGCCAGCCCCTAAAATATAATAAGGGACCGGCTCATCGGGAAACAGCCCGGCATCCCGGCGGCCCAATCCACCACTGCAATCAGTCCATAACCATGATAATCACAGCCCATGCTCTGATCTGACAGACCACTCCTCTTTACATAACAAGGCTTCTCTCTTTGTGACACTGGGGGGGTATATTTACAAAGGTTCGATTTTGTTTTTTGTTCGATTTTGCATTTGATTCTGGCTCGATTTTGGTTAGATTTTTTATGAAGGGATTTACTAAAGGCAACATCGAATGTCAAATCGAACAGAAAAATTAATTTCAAATTAAATCGAATTTCTGAAAAACATCAATGTTTTTTCATAGAGGACAATTGGATCCCTTCATTTACTAACATTCAATTTGCAAATCAAATGAAAAACAAACTCAAAATCAAACAGCAAATCTTTTTTATGTTTTCAGCATGAGCAGTTTGTTTTGACACAGATACATCAGTGAAATGCATGCATGTATCTTACTGTAAAAAGCTTGTTAAGAGTTAATGTTTAAAAAAAAATCTGTGGGATCCCCCCTAAAACAGAATCAGCCCTGGACTTTTCATAGCCAGTCCTGGTTGTGGAAGTACAGGGAAAAAATTGCATAATGTTCCCCTGTACTTAGCACAACCAGAATCTGGTCCTGGTTCTGGAATTACAGGGAAAAAAAAGCATAGTGTTCCCCTGTAATTTCCACAACCAGCAGCGGACCCTTTCTAGAGGGAGGTAATGTCACAGCCAGGGAAACCCTAGCACCGGGTTCCCCAGCTGAAACATTACTCCTGACTGCTAGTCAGCCCAGGCTGGGGATCCCTGGTGCTGGTTGTGCTAAGTACAGGGGAACCCTACACAATTTTTTTCCCTGTAATTCCAGAACCAGGACCAGATCAGAGCCCAGTACTGGTTGTACTTACACAACCAGGACTGGCTATGAAAAGTTCGGGGCTGGTTCTGTTTTTAGGGGGGGACCCTATGTAATTTTTTTTAAACATTAACTCTTTACAAGCTTTTTACAGTAAGATACATGAATGCATGTCACTGATGTATGCATATATCTGTGTCAAAATGAACTGCTCATGCTGAAAATGAAAGCATGAAGCTGTTCTATACATTTGGGGCTTGGAAGTTCATTTTGGAGTGGGAGTTGTAGTTTGATTTGGAAATGAACATGCAAAATCGAACAGCAAATCCCTTTTAAACTGGAACAAGATTGAATTCGAGTTGAAAATCTAAAGCAAAATCCATTCTTAGTAAATTTGAGATTTGCTAAGGGATTTTGCTGTTCAAGTTCAATTCGATCTCAGGAGATTTCAGAGATTCATAAAAAATAATCTCTAATCGAACTTTAGTAAATTTACCCCAGGACGTCATACAAAGTGAATGTGCCACAATTTCGGAAAGTTGTTAAAATAGAACCCACTTTTGAAGCACTAGACACCAATACAAAGAAGGTGCGGTTCAACTAGTTGGAATAGGCTTACATATATCACTTTATTAAAATATTCCAATAAAAAACATTCAATAAAACATGTATCAACATATTTTCATTAGCATAAATCGCAGCTGTGATCAAATTAGCATCCGTCTCTTAATCAGGCCCTTAGTTATTATTTATTTTTGGTTCTTAATAAAGTAATAAGATATGTAATGTCATTTTATTGTTTTACAGAGTGCAGTGAGTCACACGTCTGAGAGTGCAAAAAGTGTTGTGCAGGTGACATGGATAGCGCCGAGCACTAACATCTCCAACATCCAGCTCAGGTGATGGAGTGAAATTGGCAGAAGGTTGGGTATCAGTAAAATTAAATGTTTTGACTTTGTACTTTCTGTGCAATGAAACATCTGGCTCTGTAGTTAGGGTTAGTTTGCAAACAGCTTCATGTTCCTTTCATATGATCATTTTACTTATTTCTTTATAGGGCCACAGTTGTGCGTCATGTGTCCATTTACTGGACAAATGTTGTAGGTCCAAATCTCACGTATGCTGGTTCCCAAGGATCCCAGATCTTGGTAAGTAAATGTGTAGGATTTATCTGCCTTAGCTAAAATGTTTTTATATATGCTCAGCAGACATAAAGGAAGGAAATTAAATGAATATACAAATGGAAGATTTTGAGACTTTAGGTTAATGCAGGTTAATTACAGATTTATCCAAATAGATACACATATACTGTGTAATCAGCAATCCCATTCCAACGCTGTTATTAAACATTTTAGAAAGATAAATATGCTGAAATTGTTTTGTTTTTTGTTATTAGATGAAATATTTATAGCTTGTAGCGTAGACTAATTTTCAACTTCTATGTACCTTACGTATTTTTTTTTTATTGAAAAACATTAACATCATAACCGTGGCAAACAGTTCTTCCATTAAGTAACTGTTGGGCACACTAATGTAATTTCTGGTAGTGTTTTTAGAACCTGGAGAAAGGAGGAATAATATTGAGTATTGCCTTGCTTTGAAACCACTTTTCTTCATTTTATGCTGTAAGTCTAAACACAAATTTTGATCAAATAACATTAATACAAACCTAATACATGATACAGGTTGAGCCCTCCATATCCAAACATTCCGAAATGAAGAATATTCCGAAATATAAATTTTTTGGGGGGCATGACTGAGATAATGAGGGAAGCAGTCGGGAACTGACGGACATAATCCCGACCGCCGGCTTCCCGACTGCTTAATCACAGCAAGGCACTAATGGCAGGCGTCGAAATCCCGATGCCTGTCATTAGACCTATGCAGGGAGCCCGGCGCGATCGAAGGTAAGCCGGGCGCCGGGCACGGACAGCCCCAGGGTGGGGAGGGTTAGGTTTAGGGCTCCCAGGGGGGACTTAGGGTTAGGCACCCCCCTGAGAGGTAAGGGTTAGGCAAGGTGGAGGGAGGGTTAGGGTTAGGCACCCCCCGGGGGACTTAGGTTTAGGCAGCGGGGAAGGGGGGTTAGGTTTAGGCACTTAGAGGGGGGTTAGGGTTAGGCACTTGGGGGGGAGGTTATGGTTAGGCACCTCTAAGGAAGGGTTAGGGTTAGGGGGGATTAGGTTAGTAAGTACTTACCTTAGGGACAATCAGGATTTCCTCCTGTGTCTGGAAGCCGCTGTCGGGATTTGAACCGCCGGCCATGTGATTTTTGATGGTTCAATGTACACAAACTTTCTTTAAGGCACAAAATTATAAGAAATAATGTATAAAATTACCTTCAGACTGTGGGCCTGATTCAGACCCACTCGCAAGTAGGTCGATGGCCGGACAGTGCGCACGCGCATCATGCACGAGCCCTGGAGCGAGCAAGAAATCACTCGCTCCGGCGCTCGCATCCAAAAGGGGTGGCTGTCGATGTTGATCGACAGCTCGCCCCATTTGGTAGGCGGGTCGGGGTGGGGGTCGCTGGGCAAACGGAGGCGTTCCGAAGGAACGCCTGCTGTCTTGGGGCAGTCCTACTGACATCACGAGTGATATCAGTAGTGAGCTTCCAGCTCTATTAGAGCCAGAAGCTCACTGGGGCTTGCGGCAGACGAGAGCCTACCACAAGAGTCTCGTCACAAGTGAGATGGTCGCAATGGTCACGACCATCACCCACAGCTTAGCAAGCGGCCAGGAGGCCGGCTCCAAAAAAAAATAAGCCGCCCTGATTCAGAGTGAGCGCTATGAAGAGCGTCCGGCTCTGAATCAGGGCCTGTGTGTATAAGGTGTATATAAAACATAAATGAATTTCATTTCTGTACGCAAATTTTTTTGAGCCACAAAATCATTTAAAATATTGCATAATATTACCTGCAGGCTTTCGTGTTTTTATTTGGCTCCCATTCCCAAGATATTTCATCATATTATGCAAATATTCCAAAATATGGAATATTCCGATATCCAAAATAACCCTGGTCCCAAACATTTTGGATATGGGAGACTCAACCTGTAGTAACTTTCACTAAATGAAATGAAATAGATTTTTCAGATTTAAAAGCAGCAGTTTGAGAAGTGCAATAGTCACTTCAGTTTAATGATACTGTACAATGATGAGATGTGTCATTCATGTATGTACGTTCTGTGGTTATTCTCCAACAATGTAAGTGCAGCAGAAAAGAGATGACAGATGTTTTTGCTGTTTAACGCAATTTTCTGCTATTAGTCTATTTGGATAACAATGAGAAAATTCACTTAGTAGATGGGGCATTGCAGCACCATAGAATCCTATGGGGATTAATGTGCCACAGTACGTATTGAGATCCATATGTATGGCGGTAAACCTTCTCCCACCCCCAGTCTGATGAAAAAAACTTTAATCTTAATTAACCCCATTAAAGCAGTACTTCCTTATTCATAAAATGACCTACCATAATCCATATCACATGCCTCCCATACCCTAACTAGGAATGTGCGCTGACCCCCGTGTTTTGGTTTTGGATCTGTATCTCCTTCGTATTTTCGATCTGGATTTGGTTGTGGCAAAACCGCCCTAGCATGTTTTGGTTTTGGATCTGTATTTTTTTCTAAAAAAAATCACAAAAACAGATAAAATCACATAATTTTGGCCTGTTTTTGTTCCTACAGTATTATTAACCTGAATGACATTTATTTCCAGTAATTTCCAGTTAATTTGACCACCTCACAGCTCACAATATTGATTTCATTGAGTTTAGGCAAAAGGTTGCATCCAGCTAGCTGAATGCCTAAGCTAAGCGACAGCAGTTGGCGGCACTAACATGTGGCAGTTCAGCTTCCAACATGGCACAGAGTGGCACTGCAGTGGTAGACAGGATGACAGTTTAATAAATGAGGTGACCTTGCTTGTGAACCTGCTGCTAGAACATACTGTAAACAGACGTTTACTTTGTACTCAGGGAGGTTGTTAGGGATAATGGAACCGAGACTTGCTGTTTACATCAGAGGAAAGCAGCCTGTAGTTCTCCAGCTGAACTAGAACTCCCACCATCTGTGATGTTCGCTGGGCCTACTCGAAGTTATTTGTCAACAACAGGTGGCGTGCTACAGTCTACCTCAGGCTGCTTTACGCACTGTATGTACTGGGAGGAGTAAATGAATGCTGGACTCCCTTATTGCTCTCTCTATGTGTTATTGCAGCTTCTGAGGCAGATCTTGCTACCTCACTGGCACCTCTTTCCGTCTGTCACACAGGTGGAACATGCTCCGCTTGACCCTCCCGGTCATCCCTGCATTGACGCCAGGGCATGCTGGCACTTGTACTTCTCCAAGTGCCATTGTGACCTTACAGGATTGCTGGGGTCAGTTATTCACCTGTAAAAAATTATATAATTTATACATTACCTCCATACCCACCACCTTCAGGGGTAAAAAAAAGTCCTGGTGCTCTTGGCACAAGGACTGGAATGATCTCTCAGAGGGGGGCCTGCATGTTTTTTTGTGAGCCCTACTCTCCTGGGAGAATCCAGCCCCAGTGACAATTAGCCTAGGGCTGGTGGAATCATAGTGTGGATACCCTCACACTGCGGGTCTCCCTTCTATGGTTCCACTAGCCCTGGTTGGTCAAGCCTATTGCTTGTTAAAGGAAATATCGGGAGTACCTTATGTATGTCTTTTCCTATACCAGCCTAGGTACAAGTGCTAGTGCTAGTTAAGTTTAGAGCTGCCTCACATCGACTAAAATAGATGCCGAGTTAGAGGCTAACTTGCAACCTATTGTATTCCATTGAAACTCTTTATTGTCGCTGGAACAATTTTGTACAGGATATATCATGCTCTGGGGCGGCAATGATGTCAATCACATGTAATATGTAGTACAGAAAAAATGGGATAAAGAAAAATAGTCCAGTAACACTAAGCCCTATATAGGTCTTATCCATATTGTGAAGAAACTCCACTGTTTTTACCAAATGAGTACAGTATGTAGTTGTGGGTCTTGAATTATATTGTTCAAAGTGGTGATTGTTCAGCGTCTGATAATTAAATTGATTCAGTATGGCAGTGATTATGAAAGCATGCAGTATGTCAAAACATTCCATTGTGCCTAGATGTAAATACAGTAGAGATGTGTGTGGACCCCCATGTTTGGGTTTTGGTTCTAATTCATCATCATGTTTTGGTTTTGGTTTAGCTAAAACCACCCTTACCTGTTTTGGTTTTGGATCTGTATATATTTTTTTTAATTGATAAAAACAGCTAAAATCATATGACTTGGACCTGTTTTTATTCCTACAGTATGATTAACCTTAATAACATTAATTTCCAGGCAATATTGACCACCTCACAGCTCACAATAATGTTCACCATTATTGGCCAAAGGCTGCAGTGAGCTGCCTGGCTAAACTAAGCAACTGAACAGACAAAACACACAAACACACGGCACTTTAAAAGAATATAGCACATCTATGAAACATTGTGACACAGCACTGGCAGACAGGATGGCACTATACAATCCCATAGAAAGAACGTAATTAATTAATTAATCAATCAATTAAGAACTAGATTGGGCATATGCCAGAGGGCAGTACAGGCAAATGTAGGTGGAATATTTAGTTGAAGGCAGGTAAAAAGAATGATCAATTGATCAATAGATTGATTAATTAAAAAATGAAAATTGAGACGTAGCTTTGCGAGAGCTGTCTTGCAGCAACTGAGAAAGGAAAAGGACATAAACAATACAATGTTAATAACCAAGGATTTCTGACAAGGGTTGCAAGAGAAGCTGGCTATACTATCCCCTCTTGTCCCTACTTTGTAATTGTGTAACACACCCCTGTATTACATTTATGAGGTGCACCAAAAAGTCTGAGTATGATGGGAACTAGCTTAGAGGCTCGAGGGCAGTACAGGGAAATGGAGGTGGAGTACATAGTGGACTACCACTTGCCCTTAGTCGCCCTACCTTTGACTTGCAAATGGTATCCTCGGTGAGTGTGTTAAATGCCTGGGATCTGGTGTCTGATAACTCTCCGGTGTCCATGAGTACAGCGTGTCTTTTCCGCGGCGCTCAGTAATGACTTCAGGCACCATTAGCGATGTTCTTTGCAACTTCTTTCAAGTGCCGCTCTGTATGCTGCAATGCATTTCAAATCATTGCAGGTTCTTTATCAAGGATGGATAAGTTTGTCTTTGACTGCTTTAAATACTATAATAGTATTTACAGCAGTCAAAAACAAACATATTCATCCTTGATAAAGAACCTGCAAAGGTTTGAAAAGTGTTGGTGCATACAGAGTGGCACAAGTCAAAGGTAGGGCCAGTAGGGGCAAGTGTTAGTAGTCTTACTCCATGGACATCTTCTAACCAGAGACTAAGTGATATCACTCACCTACATCACGTCCCAAAAGGGCTTTTAAACATTATATTTGTTATTTTTATTTTTGTATATTTTAAATGCTTTCTCTTTCAGCACTTAGTTTCCATTTCTATATATTTTTGACAAATATTGTCAGGATTTGGATTAAAATAATGCCACATAAATGAGGTGGCTTTTTTGGTCTTATGGCCAGGCATGGCAATGGCTTTCTTCTTATCATGGCTAAGAACTGCTGCCACTAGTGGCTGACTTACTTTTACAAAAACAACATCCTCATCATCAACATCCTCATTAGTGTTAGATGCACATATAGCCCCCTCATCCTGTTGCACTTCTACAGTAGCATGCTTAATTTTGAAATCACAATTTTAACTTTTACTGCTGCTCAACCCTACATTTGCAGAGGGAGTGGAAATGGTAGAAGGAGGTTTCTCTAAAAGTACAGTGTCAGAAATGTCAGACTCACACATAGCACTTGTGAAAACACTTAGATTCTCAGGGATTTGTGAAGTCTGTGAACACAGTTTGTTCTTTCGTTTTTTTGTGCACCAATATCCTTGGTTTAAATGTGACACCTCTAGACTAGAAACACGAGGAGGTGTTTCATGTTAGATTATAGGAGATGCCTGAATGTGTTTGGACCCCAGCTTCCCTAATAGGCATTATAGGGCATGAAACAGCAGTATCAGGACCACCAATCACCTCTAATATCAAATGGGAAAAATTTCTGCCAAAAATGTAAAGTTGCCAGCATGCTCTACACCACATGCAGTGGCAAGGAAAGGCTCAGACCATGGGCTTTCATTTATTATTAGAGGTGATATTTTCTATAACAGTTTGAAATATTGTTTAAATTTCAGGTGCCCTTTCTTAAACTTTATATTTCTTTGACCACCTATAGTAGATGTTGAAGTACTATCATGATTGCTGGCAGCACCCACAGCATTAGTACTGGGTAGCTGCTCCTGCTCTTCTGTTGACTGATCCATATCAACTGACCTAGTATAAGCCGGGTGGCACCCTAATGATGTTATATTTTTTAACACACAAGTTTTGTTGTAAATTTTTTTAACTATGCTTAAAGGCCCTGAAAACACAACAAACTACCTCACAGTGCTCCTAGTATAAGGGTGGCACCCTAATGACGTTATATCTTTTAACACAGAACTTTTATTGCAAAATGTTTTAACTGTACCTGAACACAAAGCAAACTGCTTCACAACGCCTCCAGTTTAGCCGTCTGGCACCCTAATAATAACGTCATATTTTTTTAACACACAAGTTTTATATTAAACATTTTTAACAGTGCATGAAAACACAACACACAGCCTCACAATGCTCCTAGTATAAGGGTGGCACCCTAATTATGATGTTATATTTTTTTTAACAAACAAGTGTTATTTTAAACTTTTTTAACAGTACCTGAACACATAAACTGTCTCACAGTGCTTCTAGTATAAGGATGGCGCTCTAATGGTGTTTAAATAATTTTTAACACAGACGTTTTATTGTAAATTTTTTAACTGTGCCTGAAGGCCCTGAACACACAACAAACTGCCTCACAGTACTCCTAGTATAAGGGTGGCACTTTAATGACATTAGAATTTTTAACACAAGAGTTTTATTGTAAAATGTTTTAACTGTGCCAGAACACATACCAAAATGCCTCACAGCGGCCCTAGTTTAAGCTGGATGGCACCTTAATAATGGAGTTATATTTTTTAGCACACAAGTTTATATTAACATTTTTTAACTGTGCCTAAACACACAACAAACTACCACACAGTGGAGCTCATTCAGACCCGCTCGCTAGATGCATTCGCTCGCTCCCAGCATATTCAAATCCAGCACATGCCCAGCAAGGCAGGCGATCGTACAGCAAGGCATTAGCACGCCCACTATGTCTTGGCATGCGATCACTTTGTGTATGCAGACGCTCACCAGCCAGTCTTAAGACGCCCACTTGCGCACGTCATCTCCTGCATGAAAACATTGGTACATCAAGCACCATCGGATGTGCTCACAGCGCTTGAGATTGACTATACCTTACCGCAAGCACTGAGATCACTTCAGTGTAAAATACAACCAGGTGACGTGTACTATGACGCTGCCTGTTAATTATGCACGCCTCTGAAACGGCATTGAAACACTCAGGCATGCCTGCGTTCATACCTTCACTCCCCCATTTCTAGTGGCCTGCCCCTGTTACCACCCACAAAAAGCCTCTCCTGTCACTCATTCAACTGGGCTATCTATGCTGGGCGAGCGAGCGCTTCCCGATCTTTTGCAGTAGTTCACGCATGCACATTGCGATGCATATGCATGCGCAGATTGCAAAAATCGGCCAACTACGAAGTTGATGTGAATCCTATGCACTTACTGTATATTGTTTTTTGAGTCATTTTAATTAGGGGTGTGCACCGGCCACTTTTCGTGTTTTGTGTTTTGGTTTTGGATCTGGATCTTTCTTCGTGTTTTGGATCTGGATTGGTTTTGCCAAAACCACCGTTCCGTGTTTTGGGTTCTGGGTTTTGTATTTTGGATCTGTATTTTTTTTTTAAAAAGCATAAAAACAGCTAAAATCACAGAATTTGTGTGTTTTTCTGCTCCTATGCTATTATTAACCTCAGTAACGTTAATTTCCACTCATTTCCAGTCTATTCTGAACACCTCACACCTCACAATAGTGTTTTTATGTCCAAAAGGTTGCACCGAGGTAGCTGGATGACTATGCTAAGAGATACGAGTGGGCGGCACAAACACGTGGTCCATCTAGGAGTGACACTGCAGTGGCAGACAGGATGGCAGTTTGAAAAACTAGGCCTCAAACAGTACATAATTCAAAGAAAAAAAAGAGGTGCAAGATGTAATTGTCCTTGGGCCCTCCCACCCACCCTTATGTTGTATAAACAGGACATGCACACTTTAACAAACCAAACATTTCAGCGCCAGGGTCTGCCACACGACTGTGGCTGAAATGATTGGTTCGTTTGGGCCCCCACAAAACAAGCTGGCAATTAATCTGTCCCTGCACAAACTGGCTCTACGGAGGCAAGATGTCATCCTCATCCTCCTCATCCACCGATTCCTCACCCTCTTCAGTGTTGTGTACATCCTCATCCTCACAGAGTATTAATTCTTCCCCGCTGGAATCCACAACCACAGGTCCCTCTGTATGTTCTGGAGGCTGGTCTCCCTGGAAGAGTTGATAATTCATTTTATGAACATCATCTTCTCCACATTTTGTGGAAGCAACCTCCTATGCCTTTTGCTGACAAGGTTCCCGGCTGC
Organism: Taudactylus pleione; assembly: GCA_031769625.1. NCBI lineage: Eukaryota > Metazoa > Chordata > Amphibia > Anura > Myobatrachidae > Taudactylus > Taudactylus pleione. The sequence goes on along the minus strand of JAUIMM010000016.1, from coordinate 2,154,805 downwards.
ACTAAACACTCTTTCGGAGTACACACTGGAGGGGGGGCAACTCAGGTAAAATAGAGCCAGTTTGTACAGGGACCTCCAAATTGCCTCTTTTTCCTTTCAGTACAGGTACGGACTGTCTGACATGCCTACTTGGATGCTGTCACCGATGTAATCCTTTTACAGACAGACGCATGCTTGTCGCTGCTGCTTTGAGGATGCAGGTGCGGCTACAGCCCACACAATTCACAAAGACAGAAAAAAAAAGAAGAATTTTTTATTTTTTGTGGAGCGCACTTTGAGGGTTACACCACCCTTTAACAGACAGACGCACGCTTGTCGCTGCTGCTTTGAGGATGCAGGTGCGGCTACTGCACATACATTTCACACACAAACACAGAAAAAAAGAAGATTATTTTATTTTGTTGGAGTGCACTTTGGGGGTAACACCACCCTTTAACAGACAGACGCACGCTTGTTGCTGCTGCTTTAAGGATGCTGGTGCGGCTACAGTCCACACATTTCACAAAGACAGAAAAAAAAGAATTTTTTTATTGTTTGAGGAGCGCACTTTGAGGGTTACACCACCCTTTAACAGACAGACGCACGCTTGTCGCTGCTGCTTTAAGGATGCTGGTGCGGCTACAGTCCACACATTTCACAAAGACAGAAAAAATAGAAGAATTTTTTTATTGTTTGAGGAGCGCACTTTGAGGGTTACACCACCCTTTAACAGACAGATGCACGCTTGTCGCTGCTGCTTTGAGGATGCAGGTGCGGCTACTGCGCATACATTTCACACACAAACAGAAAAAAAGAAGATTATTTTATTTTGTTGGAGCACACTTTGGGGGTAACACCACCCTTTAACAGACAGACACATGCTTGTCGCTGCTGCTTTGAGGACAGTATCATATGCAGTGACAGTAGACTTGTCAGAAATTGTTGGCACGTCCTTCAGTCCGGACCAGATGTCCAAACCGGCCCTTGACTTATGACACAGGTGCACGCTTGGCGCTGCTACTGTGTTGATGCACGTGCGGCTACATCGCACACAAGTCACAAACACAGAAAAAAAAATGTTTTTTATTTTTTGTAACACTTTGGGGGTTACACCACCCTTTAACAGACTTATGGGACACAGGCGCACGCTTGGCACTGCGCCTTTGTTGATGCACGTGCAGCTACAGTGCACACAATACACAAAGACAGAAAAAAAAGAATTTTTTATTGTTTGTGGAGCACACTTTGAGGGTTACACCACCCTTTAACAGACAGACGCACGCTTGTCGCAGCTGCTTTGAGGATGCAGGTGCGGCTACAGCCCACACAATTCACAAAGACAGAAAAAAAAAGAAGAATTTTTTATTGTTTGTGGAGCGCACTTTGAGGGTTACACCACCCTTTAACAGACAGACGCACGCTTGTCGCTGCTGCTTTGAGGATGCAGGTGCGGCTACAGCCCACACAATTCACAAAGACAGAAAAAAAAGAATTGTTTTATTGTTTGTGGAGTGCACTTTGAGGGTTACACCACCCTTTAACAGACAGACGCATGCTTGTCGCTGCTGCTTTAAGGATGCAGGTGCGGCTACAGCCCACACATTTCACAAAGACAGAAAAAACAGAAGAATTTTTTTATTGTTTGTGGAGCGCACTTTGAGGGTTACACCACCCTTTAACAGACAGACGCACACAGACGCACGCTTGTCGCTGCTGCTTTAAGGATGCAGGTGCGGCTACAGCCCACACATTTCACAAAGACAGGAAAAAAAAGAATTTTTTTATTGTTTGTGGAGCGCACTTTGAGGGTTACACCACCCTTTAACAGACAGACGCACGCTTGTCGCTGCTGCTTTGAGGATGCAGGTGGAATCTAGACGGGATTTGGAACTGGGGACACACTACCTCCATCAATTGTCTAAATCCCACTGCACTAATGGCGGATACCGGACGCACGTCTAACACCAACATAGCAGTCAAGGCCTCAGTTATACGTTTTGCTTCAGGATGACTGCTGTCGTACTTCATCCTCCTCGCTAGGGACTTTTGGAGGGTCAATTGTTTAGTAAAAGTAGTGGTGTTCCTACTTCTTCTCTGGGATGATGAACAACTCCCAGCAGCAACAACAGCACTAGGAGGTAGTGGTTCTTGATCTTTCCCTATTTTATTTTTATCGGAGAAAGTTTGGTCCTCCATTTTTATAATTTTTTTATTTTTGCTGGAGAGTAGTGCACTTTGTGGGTTACACCACCCTTTAAGAAATGAGCTAGCCATCCCTTTACTTATGGGACACAGGCGCACGCTTGGCGCTGCTCCTTTGTTGATGCACGTGCAGCCACAGTGCACACAATTCACAAACACAGAAATTTTTTTTTCATTTTGTTTGGAGTACCCTTTGGGGGTTACAGCACCCTTTAGCAGTCAATCCAGCCGGCCCTTTATTTATGGGACGCAGGCGCACGCTTGGCACTACTTTGTTGATGCACGTGCGGCTACTGCGCACACAATTCACAAACACAAAAAAATATATTTTTTTATTTTGTTTGGAGTGCCCTTTGGGGGTTACAGCACCCTTTAGCGGTCAATCCAGCCAGCCCTTTATTTATGGGACACAGGCACACGCTTGGCACTACTTTGTTGATGCATGTGCGGCTACTGCGCACACAATTCACAAACACAGAAAATATTTTTTTATTTTGTTTGGAGTGTACTTTGGGGGTTACAGCACCCTTTAATGGTCAAGCTAGCCGGCCCTTTACTTATGACACAGGCGCACGCTTGGCACTACTTTGTTGATGCACGTGCGGCTACTGCGCACACAATTCACAAACACAGAAAATATTTTTGTATTTTGTTTGGAGTGTACTTTGGGGGTTACAGCACCCTTTACTGGTCAAGCCAGCCGGCCCTTTACTTATGACACAGGCGCACGCTTGGCACTACTTTGTTGATGCACGTGTGGCTACTGCGCACACAATTCACAAACACAGAAAATATATTTTTTTTTTGCACTTTGGGGGAGCACCCCTGATGGACAGAGCACCCTCTGGACAACACTACAGCACCCCTTTAGGACTGGGACTCTGCACAGGACTTTGGAGTGGACACAGCCCATATGGACAACTGACTGCACAACACAGTCCAGCCAGCCCCTATGGACTTTGGAGGAGTGGACACAGCCCCTATGGACAACAGCAGCACAGCACAACACAGCCAGCCCCTATGGACTTTGGAGGAGGGGACACAGCCCCTATGGACAACAGCAGCACAGCACAACACAGCCAGCCCCTATGGACTTTGGAGGAGTGGACACAGCCCTTATGGACAACAGCAGCACAGCGCAGCACAGCACAGCACAGCACAACACTACACTGCACTACACTACACTACACAGCCCAGCCAGCCCTAACTCCCACCCTCCCTCTTCACTGTCCTCAGCCGAGTGAGAAAATGGCGCTGACGCTGGTACCTTATATAGGATCCAAAACCCGCGAGACCCGGAAGGCGGGATGATGACGTTTTGCCTCGATTTCAGATCTGAGTCAGGCGGGAAAAGTCGTGCCTGACTCGGATCTGCCTCGGATCAGGGGACTCGGGGGGGTTCGGATTTCAAAAATCCGAACCCGCTCACCACTAATTTTAATACATTTTTGAAATGTAACAGTTCTAATGCCCAGATATATCATAACTTTCAAAAGAATGATACATAGTTTTATAAAAGCTCCAAAAGAGATTCCAGTTAAAAAAATGCATTTGCATTAATCCATCTGGTTCAATTAGCTTCTCCTTGGTAAAAACTGTAATTTGAGTATTAATCTTTAAAAATCTGGAATATATGTTTCATGATAAATTTCAAAGTCTCAAAACAGGTAATGTGTAATGATCCTTAAACTGCACATGGCCTGATTCAGCAGCGATCGCAACTGCGATTATGCATGCAATCGGCTGATTGTTGCGTTCTATGCATGCGTATATTTATCACAGTGCGCAAAGCCTGCACTGTGATCGGGACCAGTGGCATAATTAGAGTATTTGAAGTCCAGGGCAAAATAAAATATGGAGCCCCCCCTATGTGCGCACGTCAAAAAATATGGACGTGGTCACATGCCACAAGGGGCATGGCCACTGAAAATGGGGCATGTCAACATGACACACACCCCTTTCTCGTCACTCTGGTAATAGTACTTTCCATTACATATGCACCTTAAAGACCCGAGTAGTAGTGCCCCTTATGCAATGTCCCCAGTAGCAGTGCCCTTTATACAGTGACTGCAGTAGTGCACCCTTTACAGTGCCTCCTGTAGTGCACCCTTATACAGTCCCCCCCTATGCAGGCCCCCAGTAGTGGTCCCCCTTATGCAAGCCCCCAGTAGTGGTCCCCCTTATGCAGGCCTCCAGTAGTGATCCCCCTTATGCAGCCCCCCAGTACTGGTCACCCTTATGCAGGCCCTCAGTAGTGCCCCTTATACAGTGCCCCCAGTAGTGATATCCCCTATGCAGTGCCCCCAGTAATCATCCCCCCTATGCAGTGCCCCCAGTAGTGGTCCCCCTTATGCAGGCCCCCAGTAGTGCCCCTTATATAGTGCCCCCAGTAGTGATACCCCCTATGCAGTGCCCCCAGTAGTCATCCCCTCTATGCAGTGCCCCCAGTAGTGGTTCCCCTTATGCAGGCCCCCAGTAGTGCCCCTTATACAGTGCCCCCAGTAGTGATACCCCTATGCAGGCCCCCAGTAGTGGTAACCCTTATGCAGACCCCCAGTAGTGGTCCCCCTTATGCAGGCCCCCAATGGTGGTTCCCCTTATGCAGGCCCCCAGAAGTGGTCCCCCTTATGCAGGCCCCCAATGGTGGTTCCCCTTATGCAGTGCCCCAGTAGTTATCCCCCTCATGCAGGCCCCCAGTAGTGCCCCTTATACAGTCCCCCAGTAGTGATCTCCCCTATGCAGTGCCCCCAGTAGTCTTCCCTCCTATGCAGTGCCCCCAGTAGTGGTACCCCTTATGCAAGCCCCCAGTAGTGGTTCCCCTTATGCAGGCAACCAGTGGTGGTCTCCCTTATGCAGGTCCCCAGTAGTGGTCCCCCCTATGCAGTGACCTAGTAGTGACCCCCCTTATGCAGGACCCTAGTAGTGGTCCCCCTTATGCAGGCCTCCAGTAGTAGTCCCCCCTATGCAGTGCCCCAGTAGTGATCCCCCCTAGTGCCTCCAGCCAGCATTACAAAACAAAGACAAGACATACACACAAAAAAACACTGACTTACCTGATTCCCTGCTCCTGTCTGACTCTCTTTCTCTGCATTTACAAACACATCACCACCGGGTAGTACGAGTGTACTATCCAGCGCTAGCAGCGATGTGTGTGTAAATCATTTACACACACATCATTGCGGGTGCTGGGTAGTACACTCGTACTACCCGGAGGTGATGTGTGTGTAAATGCAGTGGTGGCTCCAGGCACAGGCAAGCCGGTCTTTCAACAGAGTGCCATTGTGCAGGAAAATGCCCACCGTTCTTCCTGGCGCTAGTTAAGCTCAGGGAGAGGGAGCAGAGGAGGGAAAGGACGGCAACACAGAATGGTGCTGGGTGCAGCAAAGCTTAGCGCTGGCCCTGTGTAAATGTGTAGTGTGGACCACACTGACTGCAGTCTGCACTACACTGAGTGACTAGGGCCTCTACCATGGTCAACGCCACCCAGGGCACGAGCCCCGGCAGCCCTGCCCTAGTTACACCACTGATCAGGACTGCAGAGACCCATCACAAAGTGATTGACAGGAAGTACCATTTGCAGGTGGTCGGCAAACGCAGGTGTGTCAGCACGTTTGAACGCCGTTACAGGGGCGTGCATAAATTAGCCACTGCAATGCCATACACAGCTTGGGATTTACCTGTACCACACTGGAATATTCCCTACTCTTTGTTGAGGTTTAAGAACAGGGTGCATATTTTGAGCCATAAGCCCTGGAGCAGGCTATGATTATTGCTCATTTTGTCTGGTTCGCTTCCATCTCTAAACATAAAGAGATGGTGGGGTTTACTTCTAGATGATCATTGCAGGGGCGTTTGAATGATTTTATGTTGGGGGCAACATAAAATCATTCTGATGCCCCTGCGCACCCTCTCCCTTTATCTCCCTCCCTCTCTCTCTCCCTCCTTCTCTCTTTCCTGAGTGGTGGCTGCGGACAGTCAGGGGCAGTGCTTTTTAACAATAGGCTGCACAGCCATTGCAATGCACGGAGGAGGTGTAATATGCAGTCTTTTAACTTAAATACTGCACATTACACCTCCTCCTCCATGCGGTGCAGGGGCTGTGCAGCCTATTACTATAGGGTACAGCCCCTGACCATCCACGCCCACCACATTTTTCAAATGTTTGAGGGAGGCAAGCTGTCCCCTTGCTCCCCCATTCCAATGCCCATGGATCAATGTAACACTACTGCAAAAGTCAAGCAATATTTATTTTATAATTCTGTATGTGTCTATATCTAGAGCAAGTAGAGAGCTGCTGGGAGGCTCCACCCACTCCCTCCCCTTATGGGCCCCATACATTAGCGACGGTTTGCAGTGATCCCGCGATGCTGCAACCCGGCATCGCAGGATTGCAGAAATCGAACATGTTTGATTTCAGCGATTTGACAATCGCGATCAAAAAATGAGCGCAATTGTCAAATTGCGGACATTTAACATGTGAAATGTCTGCGATCCGGCGAGACGGATCGCAGAACGTCAAAGGTGGGAGGTCGGCATTTCCACCCGGAAACGCCGGCATTTCCCATCGCATCGCGACAAACAGTCGCTGATGTATGGGCACCTTTACAGCTCTTACTGGCTGCCTAAACACAGCATCTACACAATAGCTAGCATCCTGACATATGATGGGTCATAAATAGTAGTATTCTACAGTATAAAGGAAAACTACTGTATCTACTGCATTGTGCAGTAGGTAGCTCATGTATGTTCATGTATGAACCATGTGCGCACTAGCTATAGGGCTAGGAACCTTGGTGATACCTGACTCTAACACTGAACCCTAGTCATGTTGGTAGGTCAGTCTGAAGTTACTTGCTTTCTACCTGTAGCAAAAGGGAAAATTACTTCTGGAATAGATCACATTTATCTAGATAGATGACTATGGGGTCTATTTACTAAGCCTTGGATGGAGATAACGTGAACAGGGATAAAGGACCAGCCAATCAGCTCCTAACTGCCATGTCACAGGCTGTGTTTGAAAAATGACAATTAGGAACTGGTTGGCTGGTACTTTTTCTTCTTCACTTTATCAATTTTTTGCCTCTAATTTATCAATTAGAGGCAAAAAGTCACGGCCAGCGAATAGTATTCGCCGATGTGATGTTTTCGCCTCATTCGTCTGTACGCGTAGTTATCGCTAACTATAACAATGCACACTCCCGCTTGTCGCTCTATTCAATTGCAAAACAAGTGACTACGTGGACGTAATAATGCCCCGAATGTCGAAACTAGTGAAAAATATAGCACATTTTGGGGAGATCAGTCTGTACCCCCCAAAAAAAGCCTAACTGACCCTGGTAATCAATCTAGAAGTGTATTAATAGCTTTAATAAAAGTATTTTGTGTTCCTAAAGTGAGTCAAAGGGCTGCTATAAGCACTTTTGCATTACTGTGGAAAAATTAGATAAAGCAAACTTTTGTGAAAAATAATTGTTGTAGTTAAATTGGGGTTACATTAAAATGGGTACTAGTATATTTTTGTGTTAATAAAGTGCATTTTAAAATACTTAAAAAAAACACCTGCTGCAGCTCTCTGCAATCCTAATAACATCTGTCCCATCCATACAGCCCCCCAAAATACCTGACCCAATACTTTATATAAGTTTTTATGCCTTAATAGTCTTTAGGGGGGGTGTCCAAAGGTTTTTGAACCTAGGGCCCGATTCAGACCCATTCGCTGGATGCGTTCGCACACAGCCGTCAGCTGCCAAAGTAGGCAATTCCCCCGATCACACGGCAAGACATTAGCACGCCCACTATGTCTTGGCGCGCAATCGCGGTGTGTATTTAGACGCTCCCCAGCATGTCTTAAGACACCCACTTTCCCTTCGTAACACACGTCATCTCCAGGAAGTGTATGCAACAATCGGTAACATCGAGTGCCATCGGAACTATACGCAGCGCTTGTGGTTGACCATACCCTACTGCAAGCACTGTGAGTGCTGTAGTGTTTTAAACAGCGATGTGACGTGTACTATGCGCTGCGTCTTAATTATGCACGCCCTACAAACGGCATTTTGACACTCAGGCACGCCTGCATTCGCACCACCACTAACTCATTTCCTTCTTTTTTTTAAAACTGTTTATTGAACAGTAAAAGAGAAAATTTACATAGTATATGAATATGTATTTCAATCAATCAGAATTTTGTACACACACATACAAACAATGTTAATTTAAAAGACAAATACAATAATTACTGTCCCCTTTTTATTTTTTTTTACAATAAAGTAGAAATAAAGATAAGAAAGCATGGAGATAACCATAAAATAAAATAATAAAATGAAATGAAATAAAATAAAATAAAATAAAATGGAATAAAACAATAGTGCATCACACAATGGTATCTCAGTTGATATAACAAGGTATGCAGTCCTGTAAGAGTTAAGACTTACCAGCAGGTTTTCGCAAAAAGTTCCCATGTCATACTCGGGTCAAAACTTATAATATCAGAAAGTATAAATACAGGTCAAAGCACTTAAACCCCAAAAAATATGGAACGCTTCACGAATTTGCGTGTCATCCTTGCGCAGGGGCCATGCTAATCTTCTCTGTATCGTTCCAATTTTAGTATATGTGCTGCCGAAGCGAGCACAACTCATTTCCTTCTACCTCCCCCTGTCACACCCACAAACGGAACATTCTGTCACTCAGTCGTGCAGGCGGTCTGTGTACTTGCTGCGTTCTTTTCCCGAATGCCTGGTTCGCGCACACGCACTGTGACTTTTTCGCATGCACAGATTGTGAAAATCGGCCAGCAGCGTGCGAACGCAGCTTTGAGAACTGGTCTGAATTGGGCCCCTAGTCCTCAATTTTTTTGCCCAAAATAGAGATTTTGCCCTGCCTTTGGGTAAAGAAACTTTTTTGCCTGTTTTAACCTATTGAGTTTTCGCACATGCGAAAAAGTACCGGAATTGAACAGGGTGATACTTTGGAATTTGTAGAAACCCTTGCAACGGAGAAACTTTTTCGCCGATCGCATCTTTTTGCCTCTAATTGAATACGGACCTAAGGATTAATAAATCGATTCCCATGCAACATTCTAAAGGTCATTTATAAAGTACGTCTGCCTGTTTGCTATATTTGTTACCGGCTTAATCATTTATTAAAGAAAATTTGTTGTTACCTGCAATCTTTAGGTACAAATATGTGGTGTTGAGCACGGTCTAATCTACATTCGTGCATGCTACTTTCATCCATGCTACTTTTAAACAGTAGAACCAGCCTTGTGTTTGGGGAAAGGCACAATTGTTGATGGTGACTGGGGTAGGGTTAAAGATGGGGAGAGGGGATCAAAAGATAGGAAAAGGGGTCAGAGGAGCACATAGAGAGGGGGTGACAAGAACATGTGGGGAGGGAGTGGCCAGAGGCACACATGGGAAGGGGGTCAGAGGCATACTTGGGGGAGGTCAGAAGCACATATGAGTAGGGGAGATCACAGGCACACTTAGCTAGGCAGGGGACAGAAGCACTTATGGGGAGGGTATCAGAAGTACAAATGGAAAGGCAGTGAACAAAGGCATTCATGGGGAGTGAGGTCAGATGCACACTTGGGGAAGCAGAGTCGCTCCTGGGAAAGTCCTGTTTGCCTATATTACTAATTACTCATGGAAACAGGTAAAGGAGGAGAAATAAGGAGAGTTGGGGGCTTGGACACATGTGAAGGACAAGCTTTGGTACACATAGTCTCCAGTGCAGACTGAAGCCTTGTTCGAGATGAGTGGAGTTGCTGCTGATTAGTCTGACAGGGGCTTGCAGTATTGATGATCCCTGCAGCAAACTGCTTCCTAGTCACAGGCTGAAGTCTGACAACAAGCACCACTAACAACATGCACCACTCACACACCAAATGTTGGGCCCAGCAGCACCCCATGTAGTCCCACCCCCATGGTTACATAGTGGAAGTCACCAGGAGCAGGAGGGCACGGATATCTGTGATTAGTAAGTTTCTCTGTAATGTCCCCTCAGGTGAGCTGGGTGCAGGAAGGAGGCGGGCCCCGGAGGGGGTACGGGCTCCATTGCAACTGCACCACCTGCACCCACGGTAGCTATGCCCTTGTATGTGAGTCTGTATGCTTCACATACTATCATTTTATAAGAGGGAAAGTTCCACTAACGTGTGTTTATGTAGAAAGGAACTGATACAATGTAGCAATTGCACCACTAACTACAAGTTGAAATACTAGGGGGTGTATTAACTAAAGTGAGAGATTTTAGAAGTGGAGATGTTGCCATAGCAACCAATCAGATTCTGCTTAACATTTAACTAGCACCTTTTAGAAGATAATAGCTAGAATCTGATTTATTTACTATAGGCAACATCTCCACTTCAAAAAACTCTCACTTTAGTAAATTTATTCCTAAGTATCAGATATTATAATAAAACACAGGACTATACTATTGAAAATTAGGTCATAATCTACATTACAGTTCTAATTGAATAACATGGCATAACTTCGGAAGCTCTTGCACGCTCCCTCCCGGCCGATGGAGTGCCATGCCGCTGCCTCATGCTGGCTTATATAAGCCAGCCAAGGGGGGCGGGGTGATGACATTGCGAGCCATGATTGGCTCAAGGTGACCATTTTTAAAGTCAAAGGTAGGCTCGGCTCTCTCAGCCATTGAGCGCCCAGCAACGGGAAATCCCACTGTCATTCACTCATTAGAGGAAAGTACTAAGTTCGGTGGTCCGCATGTTTGCGTTTTTTTGTTTTGTTTTGTCATTAAAGGAGAAGAGAGAAAGGTTTTGTCTGTTAGGAGACGCGCAAAAATTATCTTAGTTTATATAAAAAAACTTAACGTTTATTAGTCATACTTTAAAAAAAAATGTCCCTTATTTCTGGGACTAAAGACAGTGAAATAGAGATTAAAAAAATTAAGGAAGTGGTGACAAAAAAGTATATATTGAGAGTGTGTATTAAAAATGATAAAGATTATCCCCGCTGTGTGTCTGCATTGTTTATTCATCACAGTATATATTTAAATATTAATATTCAGCTCTGAGTAATAGGGGTAATGAGAGAGTGAGAGTTACTTTACAATCACATATATTAGCCATAATATATAGCCTAATATATGTGACCCAAACAATTGGTCACCAAATAGGCTTCTATAATTATTATGTATGGATGTCTTGATTCCTCCAATCAATATGTTTATACCATATAAGATATTGTCCACTTATTCTGTCATTGGTGGATCCAAGTCAATATATGATGTGCCTTATCCGGTAGTTAAAGGCGCATATATAATTGACAACAGGGAATTTATTCTATACAAATGTGATGTCAATTACTACATGAGATGGCTTTATAAGGTCTGGATATATGTTTTCCTTATAATTTATATTGCCACTTTTACTAATATTTACCGTTCTCCAACAGTTTCACTAATCTCTCTCCCCTAAATAAATATCTTGGGTATATACTGTATATTAACCCAGGTCTGCTATCTATAGCAGTTACAGTCTAAGATCAACCTTCATTCATAATTTCTGTTTAATGTTCAGAGATCTCTTACTGCAGCCTATATTGGTTTCCTAGCTGCTGTATAGATGTTCAGGAGAGATACACATTGTAACTATGTAACTATGTTGCCACATTCAATTGGGTTTAGACTATGTGACTCAAGAGCTTGTGCACATATCAATGTCCCTGTACCTAGAACAATTCCACATAACCATTTTATATTAACACGTTTCTTATTGAAATTACAACATAACAGTTCATGTTTAGGTAAGAGCACACAGCGCGGGCATGCCGATGTGCGTTTCGCTGATAATTAGCTTTCTCAAGACCCTGGATGCTTACATGGAACGAAGAGGACATGATCCACGCATAGGAGGAGGTGAATATGGATTTTTTTCTACAGGTACCCTATGGATTCTATTTGGACAAGTGGACGCGATGGGCTTCAGGGATACATAGGTGAGTATGTGAGATAGTGTATGTGTTCATGTATGTTTTAATAAAATGTTATATTCAACAGTGTGTGTGTCTTGCTTGTGTTTATTTTAATATTTATTTTGCTGTGGAACTACAGGTACCATTGGGCCCGTGATGCCATGCATGCTGGTACTTGGGGTTCTCCAAGTACCAGCATGCGGGAAGGCTTGCTGGGACCTGAAGTTCAACAACAAAAGACAATATTTTTGACTCATTCAAATGCACCACACTACACTATCAACTCGGCACCCACCAGCCAGGGATGCTGGGGATAGCCTAGGCCTGCGGTGCCCTGAAGAGGGGGACCCCTTTATTGGGGGTTCTCCAGTTCCCCCTGGACTGGACTGACTAGCTGTCAGAGGTAATGCTTTGGCTGGTGGACCCGGTGAATGCCCTGGCTTTGCCATTACCCCAGCTGGAAAGGGTCCGGTGCTGTTTCTGGTAAATACAGGGGAAACCTACTAATTTTTTCCCCCTGTATTTCCAGAACCAGAACCAGCTCAGAGCCCAGTGCTGGTTGCACTAAATACAGGGGACCCCTATGTTGTTTGTCCCCTGTATTTAGCACAATCAGTACTGGGTCTCCAAAGCCCGGTGCTGGTAGTTTTTTTTTTTTGGGAGGGGGGTAATGCCGTTTTTATTTTTGCAAAGGTTTTAATTTTTTTAACCACAACAGCACAGATGGGTCTCACTGATCCCGTCCGTGCATCTATGTTAATTTTTTTTACACACAGATGCAAGCATCACGGATCTCCCTAATCTGAACATGCATCTGTCTGCTTTTGCACATGATCTAATGAATATGCAAATCATTAGATCGTGCACGATAGTTCTTGTATGAGAATTTTAAAAATGGCGCTAAGGCACCATTTTTGAAATGGGCACTGCTGCCTCGGGAGGTTCCTCCAGCAGGGGGGTGTACACACTGTTGGCTCAGTCCAGTAAGTAAGGCCACAGCCAGTCAGAGAGCGCTGTCCTGGCATCTTTCCTGAAGCTGCAGCTGGCAGTCATGGTTGTAGTCCCGGGAATCCATCTGTGAAAGGCCACCAAGCACCACTCTGGCAACCAACCTGCCGTATGACAGTACCGTGAACATGGTCCCTGATGGCCCCCTGTGCCTCTTGTCCTAGTCCATGTCACCTGCTCTCTCCTCTTCCTCAAGTACACTCGTGCTTGAACCCTGTAGTGCCCCTTGAAGCCCCGGTACAGCCACTTGCCCTTGCTCTCCACCCAGATGCCATGCCGCTTGCACTGTGCCCAGGTGTCCTGTTGCCGCTGGGCCAGGTATACAACCCAACTACCTCAAAGCCATGTGACTAGGATCCCGAGTAATACCCCTGCCCCTTGGGACCCATGCAGATGCCATGCCCATGAGCTTTGCTATCCTGCCAGCCGCCATAGTAGGACTCGCATCATTTAAATTAAATGTTCCCTCTCTGGACATAACGTTGTGCAGGGGTCCGCTCAGCAGCGCGGGGGTAGGGGAGTGCAGCACACGCGGGACTGCAGCAGGGATGGTGCTAAGGAGGAGGCAACCCCATCACGATCAGGTCACGCTCAGTTATGGCTGCTGCATCCTGAGTGGCTGTGGGTCAATGAGAGAGAGAGAGTCCTCAGTCTTTGCAGTGCTCAGCTTCCTGAGTAGGACCCCATGCACCTCAACATATTGGCGGTGAGTGGAGGATTCTCTAGTTTAGAGTGGGGGGGGCAAGAATGCAGCTGCTGCTGGTACCTGTTTCCTCTGCTCTGTGCCCCTGTCACCACTACCACCTCTATACCCGAGCACCCTCCTCTCCTCTGTGCCCCTGCCTCCTCCATGCCCCCTCTCCTCTGGGCCCATGCCTCCACTACCTCCTCTATATCCCTGCATCCCTCTCTCCTCTGTGCCACTGCCTAATCTATGCCCCCTCTTCTGTGCCCCTGCCCCCACTACCTCCTCTAAACTACTGCACACCCCTTTCCTCTGTGACCCGGCCCCCACTAAATCCTCTTTACCCCTGCACCCCCTCTCCTCTGTGGCCCTGCCCCCACTACCTCTTATATACCCCTGCACCCAACTCTCCTCTGTGCCCTTGATCCCACTACCCCCTCTATACACCTGTACCCCCCTTTCTTCTATGCCCCTGCCTCCTCTATGCCCCCCTCCTCTGTGCCCATGACCCCACTACCTCTTCTATACCCCTGCACCCCCCTCTCCTCAGTCCACTGCCCTCTCCTCTGTGCCCCTGCTTCCTCTATGCCCCCTCTTTTATGTGCACCTGCCCCCATACTACCTTTAAACCCCTGCACCATCCTCTCTATGCCCCTGCCTCCACTAACCCTGCATCCTCTATTCCCCTACCTACTCTATGCTCTATCTCATCTGTGCCCCTGCCTCCACTACCTCCTCTGTGGCCCTGCCCCCTCTATGTCACCTCTACTCTGTGCCCCTACCCCCACTACCTCCAATTTTCCCATGCACCCCCCTCTCCTCTGTGCCTCTGCCTCCTCTATGCCTCCTCTCCTCTGTGCCCCTGTCCCCACTAGCTCCTCATAATCCCTGCATCCCCCTCTCCTCTGTGCCCCTGCTTCTATGACACCTCTCCTCTGTACCCCTGCCCCCCACTACCTCCTCTATACCCCTGCACAATCCTCTCCTCTGTGCTCCTGTCTCCTATATGCCCCCTCTCCTCTGTGCCCCTACCCCCAATACCTCCTCTATAACTCTGCACCCCCTCTCCTCTGTGACCTTGCCCCCACTACCTCTTTTATACCCTGCACCCTCCTCGCCTCTGTGCACCTGCCTCATCTATTGCCCCTCTCCTCTGTGCCCCTGCACCACCTCTCCTCTGTGCCCCTACCTTCTATATGTCCCCTTTCCTCTGTGCCCCTTCCCCTGCTACCTCTTCTATACCCCTGAACTCCCTTCTCCTCTGTGCCCCTGCCTCTGCTATGTCTCCTCTCTGCTGTGCCCCTTCCCCCACTACCTCCTCTCTACACCTGCACCCCCATCTCCTCTGTGCCCAAGCTCCCACTAAACACTGTGTGGGTGGTGGCAGGATCCAGCAGTGATGCGGATCATTGAGAGCGGGCCTGTCAGCCATTCTGCAGACTATAGCAATCGTACCTATTTCAAAAATGGTGCCTCATCGCCGTTTTTTAAAATCAATGATGGCCAGCTCACGATGTCAATGCCATGTCCCCTCAGCTGGCTTATAAAAGGTCAACACGCAAAAGCCCTGGTTGGTTGGCATCTGCCATACGAAGACGTCGGCTGGTGCTGGCCATGCAAAAGAGATGAAAGGCCATCACCCCCTAGGCAAAGATGCCAAAGCCCTGGCATGCTGGCGTCCACCAGGCAAAGATGACAAAGCCCTGGGGGCTACAGCGGCCATGGAAAAGAGCTTAAAGGCCACCAGCCCCAGGTTAAGATGCGGTAAAATAAACCATTACAATATTAAAGTGTATTATGTTTATTTTAATATTTTTTTTACAGGTGCCAGTGGGCCCGTAATGCCCTGCATGCTGGTACTTGTGGTTCTCTAAGTACCAGCATGCAGAGGAGGCTTGCTGGGACCTGTGGTTTACCTGCAAAGAAAAATATATCTTCGAACACCACACTTTACCTAATCAACCTGGCTCCCACCGCCCAAGGGTGCTGGTGATAGCCCTGGGCTATCAGTCCAGGCCTGCAGTGCCCTGGAGAGGGGGACCCCTCTAATGTGGTGGTCCCCAAGGAACCCATGCCTGGGCTGACTAGCGGTCAGGGTTAATGCTTCTGCTGGGGGACCCGGTGGAAGGGTTCCCCTGGCTGTGACATTATTACCCCACTAGAAATAGCTTGATTATGGAAAATACAGGGGACCCCTATGCTTTTTGTCCCCTGGATTTCCAAAAACAAGACCAGGTTGTGCTATATACAGGAGACCCCTACATTTTTTGTCCCCTGTATTTTAACAACTAGGACTGGCTCTAAAAAGCCCGGTGTTGGTTGTGCTAAATTCAGAGGACCCCTATGCTTTTTGTCCCCTGTAATTTCACAACCAGGACTGGCAGTGAAAAGCCAGGGGCTGGTATTGCAATGGGTGGAGGGGAGCCATGTCCTTTTTTTTTTTTTTTTTACACATATAACATTTTTGAAATAGATGCATAGATGCATCTCACTGATACATTCATGCATCTGTGTCTTATTGATTTTGTTTTCTCAGATGCATGCCCAGTGCCAGTGAGCCCTTCTGTCACCCACTGATGCTCCTGTGCACTGCCCAGCTGCTGCTGCCCCGCACACCTGCAGCCTGCCCCCGTAACTGTCTCTCCCTCTGCACCACCAAAACACCTCCTGTGTGCCGGCCTTCCTCCACCTGCGCTAGAGTGCCATTTTGTTGCCCTTCTCCCCTGCAGGTAGCCCAGTTTGCTCCTCCAAACCCTGATAGTTAATAAATAAAAAAAAGCAATGAAATTTCATAGACAAAAAATCTTACGGTTTCACATATCCCATTAAGGCTTCTTAGACTTGATCTGAAAATTTACAAAACCTACTGAATTTCAAACTTAAAAAATCAATGAAATTTTGAGTATTAAGGCTTACGCCTTAATGGACGTGTTCCTTGTGCAATACAGATATGGTATAGCATCACACCCTGTGGTTAACTGCAGATTCATCACTTTCACAGAGTGAAATTGCTGTCACTCACAAAATGGTGAAGCTGCTAATTCACAGAATTGTGTTCTCATTTAAATATACACATGCAGTCTATGCAACTGAGGTCTGAGCAAAAGATAGAGCTGCGCAGATGGGATAAGAGTGGGGTGGATGTGGACATATAGGTGTGGATCGGGGAGGGAAGATTATGCAGCACTGATCAGAAGGAGTGATGCAGATGGGTGGAAAACAGTGGTGCGGATGGGGGGACAAAATTATACAGATGGGTGGAAAACAGTGGTGCGGAAGCAGGGGAGATAGAGTTGCATGGTTTGGGGGGACAGAGCAATGTGGATGGGAAGTAGAGAGTGGCATGGATGCAGGAAGATAGAGTAGCGCAGATAGGTAAATACAGATTGTTGTGGATGAGAGAATACAGACTAGCACAATAGGAGAACACACAACAGTAGGAATTGGGGAAGATAGATTGGTAAGGATGGGTGGGAAGACAGAGTGGTCTGGGTGGGAGGGGAAAGACATAGTAGCACAGTTGGTGGGGACAGAGTGGTGCAGATGGAGAAAGAAAGTGCAGTGTGGCTGGGGGGAAGGCAGTTGTGCAGATGGATGTAAACAGATTGGCACGGATGCAGAAAGACTGGGCAGCACAGCTGGGGAATGATTTATTGGTGCGGATGAGGGGATGCAGACTAGCACAGTTGGGCGACCACAAAGCAGTAGGGATTGGGGAAGATATAGCAGCATGAAGGTATATAGGGGAAGAAAGTGTACCTGCATAGACAGAGTATGATAGTTTTAGCAGTTAGGGAGCTGAATGTATATTTTGAATAAAATGGATGTATGGAGTGAGAAGGATGTTAGAACCCTGTGGGATTGTTGTGGTGACCGAATGGGAAGATTGTAGGCACCGAGTGGGATGAGTGTGTCACATAACTGCTCAGAACTTCTGTGAATTAGCATCTCCACCATTTTGTGAGTGACAGCAATCTCACTCTGTGAGAGTGCTCAATCTGCAGTTAACCACTGGGTGTGATGACATTCCATACCTGTATTGCGCAAGGAACACGTCCATTAAGATGTCAGCCCTGATAATCGGAATTTCATTGCTTTTTTAAGTTTGAGTGGCAGAAATTTAGTAGGTTTTGTGAAATTTCAGATCATGTCTAAGAAGCCTTAATGGGACATGTGAAACTGTAAGATTTTTTGTCTATGGAATATATATTAAGTGTATTGTCCTATTTAAAATATACAATAAGATTAGTGTAATATTTAGCTGTGTTCATCCATTTATGAAAAGTCAGCTATTTTGACAGTTCTTAAATGTCTTAGAAAGATTAAATAGCTCAACTTGTTTTATATAATTATCTTAATATGTATGACTTGTAGCAGAGAGTTATTTTCAACCTCTAGGCATCTATTCTAAGTATTCTAAGTATTATTTTCTTCAAAATCAATAACATCATAACAGTGGATAAAAAGTTTCTTTACATACTAGTTGGGCCCGATTTTACTTTACAGTAGTTAGTTTTCTACATATTTGAAATCACAGAGGTGAGGGAGGAAAATGTGTTACTACACAGGCGAGGGAAGGGACTGTTAAAAGTATTACTGTGGGATGAAGGGAATGTGTTACAACATGGGTGAGGAGGGGAATGTGTTACTACAGGGGCTAGGGAGGGGGCTGTGTTACTAAATGGGTGAGTGGGGGTAATGTGTTACTACAGAGATGAGAGAGGAATGTGTTACTCCAGAGGTGAGGGAGGGGAATAAGTTACTATAGGTGCGTGTGTGTGAGGATAATGTGTTACTACAGGTGTGAGGAAGGGATTGTATTTCTACACAGGAGAGGGGAATGTCAAATGTGTTATTATGTGGTGAAGGAAGGGAATGTGTTACAGCATGGGTGAGGGAGGGAAATGTGTTACTAGAGGTGAGTGAGGATAATGTGTTACTATAGAGGTGAGGAGTGGAATGTGTTATTATAAAGGTGAGGGAGGGTAATGTCTTACACTAACAGTGATGCATTACTATAGAGGTGAAGGATTTATGTATTACTGGAGTGGTGAGATGGAAATGGAAGCAGTAAATATCTAAGGTCTACACGTGTGAAACCGGATGTATTAGCTAGTCATTTCATAATTTTATTGGATAATTGAATGCTTGTAATATAGTGGTAAAAGGCAAGCTGTTCCACAGTGTGTTATATAAAATAATAATATATTGTTCTACTGAACTACAAAGATAAAGACTTTGGGGCTGATGCAGGGTGAATACCAGGCCAGTTGTTGTAAAGTATCTTGCTTGATTTCTCCTTATTATAAAACAAGAATGTACTTATTAAACTAGTAACCAGTTTCTTACCAATCTCCTTTACCCTTTTATTAATTCATAGATTACTTATTATACATATATAATATTAGATGGTGTGCTCACTGATATTTAATGAACATCATAGCCACCACATAAAAGGGAAAATAAATAGTCTTACCATGGTGCACCAAGGAAAAAATTACACACATTACAATTAATATTTTTATTAATATCATTAAATTGATCAAATGGAGAATAAATGTATTTCATAAAAGGCAAAATATTAAAATGAAAAGATTCAAGATTAATGTGAAAAGAAAAGTAAACAGTGTTATTAAAATTTAGGTTAATGTCTGTTTAACATCAAAAGTCATATGATTGTCTAGATTGGTTCATTACAAGATAAATTGAATTCTATTAAAGATATGGGTATTTATTGTTAATTCCAATGACTTAATAAAAGGCTATTACAGTCTATGTGTGCATGCGGCAAAAACATGGGCGTGGTCACTTAAAATGGGGCATGTCAACATGACACACACCCCTTTATCGTCGCTCTGAACATTCCTTTCCATATGCACCTTAACCCCAGTAGTGCTCCTTATACAGTACCCCCAGTAGTGGTCCCCCTTATGCCGGCCCATAGTAGTACCCCTTATAGAGTACCCCCAGTAGTGGTCCCCCTTATGCAGCCCCCCATTAGTTCCCCTTTTTCAGTGCCCCCAGTAGTGGTCCCCCTTATGCAGCGCCTCATTAGTTCCCCTTATTCAGTGCCCCCATTAGTGGTCCCCCTTATGCAGTGCCCCATGTAGTGGCCCCCCTATGAATTGTCCCCAGTAGTGGTCCCCCTTAAATATAGTGCCCCCCCTGGAAGCAGCGCTGGCGGAGATGTGTGTGCAGCGCTGGCGGAGATGTGTGTGCAGCAGCAGCAGCAGCCAATGAGAGTCTGTCTGACCTCATTGGCTGCTGATTCACACACACATCACTGCCTCTCGGCGGTGATGTGTGTGCAGTAGCAGCAGCAGCCAATGAGAGTCATCTGACTCTCATTGGCTGCTGGTTAACACACGCATCGCCGCCACCGCTGGCGGAGATGTGTTTGTTATGCACAGCATGAGCCCGCCTGCCACCCTCCTCCTGGCGCTATTGGGCAAGCACTCAGGGGGAGGGAAGGGGCTCGGCTGTGCAGCACAGGACTGGTGCTGGAAGCCTAGCACCAGTCCTGTGTAAATGTGTAGCACTGACCGCACTCACTGCGGTCAGCGCTACACTGGCTAACTAGGGTGGCCCGGCACCATGGCCGGCGGTGCCCCCCGCGCCGCCGGTCCCATAGCGCCAAGGGCATGTGCCCCACTCACCCTGCCCTAGTTACGCCACTGATATATATATATATATATATATATATATACATATAAATAACCAGGTTCTTGAGAAGCACAATAAACCTTTAAGTGATAATGAGGACAGTGATATTCATTGATTTGTCACTATGGAAATGATCAAATTGTACAAATAAGCAAAAAGCAGTCTGTTTTATTAGTAGATTACAACTGGTAAATCTGAGCTGATAAGTATAAGCAAGTTAATTATTTTCAGTTGCCACTTAAAAGTTGTTAGTATATAAAGCATTCATGAAAAGCCACATAGAAGCACATGCAGAGTCTGTGCAGCAGAACAATTATTGTATCTTTATAGGAGGGAAAACAAGGAGGGAGAGTATAAGTTTTGTCCTCGTGGGGAGTAGATGATTAGTAGTTAAAATCTGTGATGGTAACCCTTTGGTAATCAAGTCAAACTGACCATGCTCCTACAACATTCAGGTTATAATTTATTAGCTGACTGTGCCTTGCTATCCTTGATCGACGGTACCAGCCGTGATAGTAATGGGAAGTTGTAGGTGATAAAAGTTGGTAGGTGGGGCTACATATAGCGCTTTTATTTATATTTCTATATTGTATATTCTATCTAAAAACTAATACTGAGGCTGGATAGTCACATTAACAAGATGTAGTAAGTTTTATGAAATTACTCTTATTCAGGATAAGATCTCATTGATAGTATGCATACTGTAGATCATTAGGTCTACCTATACAGTGTCCCTGCAGTTGTGCTTATTATGCAATACCCCATGTAGTAGTGCCCCTTATGAAGTGCCCCTTATGCAGTGCCCCTTATACAATACCCCTGTAGTTGTGCCCATTATGCAATGCCCCCTGTATTAAAGCCCCTTATGCAGTGCTCCCAGTAGTGCTCCTTATACAGTGCCCCAAAGTAGTGCCCTTTATACAGTGCCCATTATGCAGTGCCCCTTGTAATGCCCCTATACTGTGTCCCCGGTAATGCCACTTATGCTGTGCCTCTAGTAATGCACCACATGCTGTGCCCCCAGAAATGCCCCTTATGCTGTTCCCCAGATAATGCCCCTTATGCTGTGCCCCCTCTGCTGTGCAGTACTTACCTGTCTTCACGCTTGTCAGCGCTCGCTGCTCCAGCATCTGTGCCTGCCGCTGACTGACTCTAACTAGATCCAGCAGGAGCACAGGCTCTTCACCTGTTGGGTGATGTGAGTGATGTCATCACGTCACCCACACACTGCATCACTGGGAATGCTGGCCTCTGAAGCGATCAGAGGTATCTTTAGTCTCTGATCACTTCAGAAACTAGCATTCCCAGTTGCACCAGCTACAGAGGGTGCAGGGGGATGCTTGCTGGGCTGGCTGGCCCCTAAGCTGCCGGGCCCCATAGCAAGCACACCCCCTGCACCCTCTGTAGTTACAACACCGCCACATGTGAAAAAAACTCATATGATCACTGCATGTATATGTGTCATGACCGCATTGTTTACGTGTACACATACACATGCCAACCAAAAAGGGAGGGGGGGCATTCTGAAGTAAACATATATTAGCGGAATAAATCTGAGGAACAGATTGTTCTAGTATAAAACATACTATTTATGAATAAGTATATCAAACTACCAATAAGACTGGTGAGAGTCAATAAAATAAATATGAAATATACAATAAATACAAAGGTAACACCTTGTGAATAAATAACAAACAGATAATCTAAAATCTACTCATTATACGACGACGATTAAGATGAATATAAATCAGCATAATTGATGTACAATTCTAAGTACCTACATACATTAGTAGAATTTGAAAAATAAGTAGGGTATAGACAAATTCCAGATATTTTAATAGATTATATAGGAAAGGTATATCTTGAAACAACCAAACGCGGCCCATAGAGTCCTGTGGTGTCACATCTGGGCACATCGGGCATCAATGCACTGGCGTTACAAGGGGGGTGACACCAAAGTGTTAGTTCCCCCTCAGTGACAGGAGCTGGATGCTGCATAACATGCAGCACTCGGCTCCAAGCAAAGTGAGGGAGCCAGCACTTCACACAGGCTGGTACCCGGGGGCTGCCTGCACCTCTGGCACCATCGGTTTTGCAAAAAATGAGGGGTTCAGGCTGTGAGGCCACACCCCCACACATGAGGCCATACCAACCCATGAAGCCATGCCCCCTTATTTACCGGCATGCGTGGCTGCACCACACAGAATACAGGTTGCCCGCACCAGGTGCAATGTGAGGTAGGGACGCCACTGCATCAATGTCAATATCCAACTCATACAATTGCACTCCTCAAATTTGATTTAGTTCCACAATGTCATTAAGACCATGTGGAACTAATGTGTTGAGTTGAAATATCCAAAATGCTTCTCTTTTACATAGAAGCTGATATCTATCACCTCCTCCCTCAGTAGAATGTATTTGCTCTTTAGCTCTAATCGATAAACAATCAAGTGGATTACTCTGACAGAGATTCATATGTCAAGAAAGGCTATGATTCCTAAACTTGTTAATTATATTCCGTCTATATTTGGCAAATCTTGTATGCAGAGCACACATCATTTTGCCGACATATTGTAATCCACATTTACATTGGATTACATAAATCACAACATAAGTTGATTTGCAGTTAAGAAACTGTCTATAATACATTTCTCTTGTGTGTGAAAAGAAACTTTCTCTGTAATTTTGTTTGTTGAAAATTTGCATGTCAGGCATTTAGTGTTACCCCACTTATAAAACCCTAGGGGTTTCAGTGGCAACCAGGACAGATCAGAAACACTGCATACATTAGTCTTATCTACTCCTTTATTAAATATACTTGGTGCCAATTTTGTTTAACTTTTGGAGCTTTTCTAAAAACTACCTTATTCAATCCATCAATGGTTGAGTTTAATATTTTATCTGATTTTAATATTATCGAATTTTTAGAAATTATTTTCTTAATCGCGTGAGCAGAAGAGTTATTCAGTAATGAAAGGTATGTGTTTATCCACTTGATGTTGTTTTAAACTAAGTGATGGGCTACTCAGTTTATCCTGGAGTAATGATATTCTACCAGTCTTCTCTACTTCATTCAATACTTTATCGTGTAAGGAATGAGGATACCCTTGGCATACAAAAGCCTTGTATAGATCAAAGGATTGTGTCCGAAAAGCTTCAAGTGAGGAACAGTTCCTCTGAAGACAGAGAATCTGAACCTTGGGGATATTATCTTTCCAGGGTATGTAATGACCACTGGAAAAACTAAGTTCCCACAATCCACTTATATAATATGGTGGCCGTTTGAATATGGCCATTTTGTATTTGAAGTGCAATAGCCAGAAATTTAATTGCTTCTGTGCTATGACTGCTCATGAATTTTAAACCAAAAATGTTTCTATTCAAGTATTCTACAAATGTTTTAATCGAGTCACTATCACTATCCCAAACAAAAAATAGGTAATCTATGAATCTGCCATAGAGAACCAGGTGTGCTCTAAATCCGCCACCCCACATGTATTGGTCCTTAAATGTATAGGTTGGCAGAGCTTGTGTCGAACCTGGTTCCCATGGCAGTTCCTCATGTTTGCAAATAAAACTGTGAATGAAATGAAAAATAATTGTGCTCTAAAATAAACCTAATACTATTGAGAATAAAGTCACGTGACATCCATTGCACCTTAGGATCATTACTAAGATAATGGTTAATCACAATTAGTCCTTGTTCATGTGGTATTATTATTATTTATTTATATGGTGCCACAAGTATTCCGTGGCACCTTACAAAGTACATAAACAAAAAGTATGGTGGTCGCTCATATCAGCTTTATGACATAGCACATGTGCTTGTAAAGGGTGGGGTTTACACTGAACCACAGAAAAAAGATTCCCTCCAACTCACTGCAGCAATGTCAACAAAAAATACTTAAATCCTACATGATAATAGAGATTCAGAGGTATTAGTTACATACATTTGCAAATATGTGAATAAGTGCCAGGCCATCGTCAAGGCTCCTCTATGTTGGCGTCCCTAACATTAAGGGGTTCACGTCCGAGAAGCAAGGTACCCAAAAAAATTCCAGCCAAGGACCATCACCAGGGCATCACACGAAAAGGGGAAAAAAGGTGATAGTGAAGTGTAAAGAATAGATGTTTAAAGATAAATCAATAAGTGTTAATGAAATGAGAAAGAATTAAAATGACATAAACAATAAACAAACAATTAGAAAAGTGATAAAAAAATATATATGTGAATTAAATGGTGATGCCCTGAAAAAAGGTCCAACCAGAACAACTACAGGGGCCCCACTCCCAAATGCTCACCACAAAATAATTATTGCTACATAATAGTAGCACCCACTCTGGTTCATATAATTACAAATTAGTGTACTGCATAATAACAACACAGGTATAAACTGAGAGCTGACTCACTTTAATGACATAGCAAATGTATGTAACTATTACCTCTGAATCTCTATTATCATGTAGGATTTAAGTATTTTTTGTTCACATTGCTGCAGTGAGCTGGAGGGAATCTTTTTCTCTGTGGTTCAGAGTAAACCCCGCTCTTTACAAGCACCTGTGCTATGTCATTAAGTCGATATGAGCGACCACCATACTTTTTGTTTGCAGTCTTCAGATGCATGAAGGGAGCCAGCAGTGGGAGCATGTGCTGGTCCTTATAGTGCCATGTGGAGGTTCTGGGGTACCTCCAAGGTGAGTCAGAACAGGATTTAGGATATAGTCCATACACCCAGTAATGTGAGAGGTATCTCTAGAGGCATAAGAAGAGTTGCTATAGGCAAACCCTGCTCACTGTAAGCATGATGCATTCAGTATATAATTCTGACATCTAATACATGGAGTACACTTTAGGCAGGGCCGGATTTCCTGCTATCCATCCTAGGCACTCGCCTAGGGCCCGGTGGGACCCAAGGGCCCCGTGGATGGGCCCCTTAGCCTGAAGAAATCCCCCGATCACAGCGCTCCCAGAGGAGCACTGCGCGAGTACCTTGTGATGTCATGATGTCAAGGGGTCCCGCCTCCACTCCCAGAGAGTCCAGCAAGGCTGGCGGGATCCTGTGTATATGTGGCCTCCACCTGTGCGCGGCATGAGGGAAGGGTGTACTAGTATGCACCCTGCACAGGGTAACTCACCGGGACCCACCGCCTTGTCCCTCCCAGCTGATCCATCCTCATCCAGCTAGCGCATGGAGTGCTGCACCATCAATCTGTATTTGTGAGTGACATGTATGGGCACCCTGCCACTTAGATGTTCATTCAGGAGAGCTGGACCACACGACTATGTATATAAATACATATATATGTGTATGCATATGTATATAGATATATATGCATATGTATATATATATATATATATATAATGTGCATCTATCTCATTGGGAATAATTATATATATATATATATATATTTTATTTTTTTTATCTAGTGACATTGTAAAACTGTATATATCCAGTAGGTGTCACTAGGTCAAGATTTGACCTAGTGACACCTACTGGATGTATGCACAGTTTGTACAATGTCAATAGATTATATATATATATATATATATATATATATGAGGTTTGTTCAAAAAGTAATGCCTAAATGCTCATACCTCTGAAATAATATGCAACATTTATTTGAAACTTTGTCTGTTTGTACTTTAATATGTCTGCTAACTATATATGTAGTTTTGTTTAGGTAGTCCAAGAGATACCATGGAATCCAATATTAAACAAAGAGCCATAATTGAATTTATGGAAAAATAAGGCTGCAGTGCTACAGAAATCCACAGAAGACTGAAAAAAGTGTATGGTGAGCGTACAATTGACTATAGCAATGTCAGAAGGTGGATGAAGTGTTTTCAATTGGGAGAATCGTCCGTGTGTGACAAACCTCATGGTGGCAGACTATCAACTACGGTGACAGCAGAAAACCGACACAAAGTCGATGCCATGATTCAGAAAGACCATTGTGTGATCATCAGAGATATCAGTGATGACCTGGAATGTAGCCATGGCACTGTAGAAACACTAATCGATGATTTGGGATATCGTAAAGTGTGTGCTAAATGGGTTCCAAAGCAATTAACCAGGGATCATAAGGCCCAGAGGGTGGAAGTGTGCAATGCCCTTTTGACCAACTTTGAAGCCAACTCTGAAATGTTTTTGGAAAATGTCATTACAGGAGATGAGACCTGGGTATTCCTTTATGACTCAGAAACAAAGGCCCAATTAAAGCAATGGAAACACCCAAGTTCACCTAGGCCAAAAAAGTTTAAATCACAGCGATCCGTAAACAAAGTCATGGCCACATTCTTCTGGGATTGCCGAGGTGTTATTTTCATTGATTACTTGGAACAAAACCAATCAATCAACAGTGATTGATACATTATTACACTTAAGAAGCTGAAAAAAGGTCATCAATGTCAGACCTCACACTTCGATGGCAACATCTGCGGCCATTGTCAAAATGGGGTGGGCAATAATGCCACATCCACCATACAGTCCTGATTTGGCCCCTTCTGACTTTCATCTGTTTGGCCCTCTCAAATACTGTCTACGGGGTCAACATATTGAAGACATAAAGGTTGTTAAAAATGCAGTATGTTCCTGGGTCAAACACCAACCACTGGCATTTTTCCAAAGTGAATTCACAGCTTGGGTTGAGAGGTGGAGAAAATGTTTGAGGGCAGATGGTGAATTTTTTTAGTAGAGTCATTCTGTTACTAAGACTTCAAAGTATTTTACTGCAAATTTTCAAATCTGTATCTATAATAAAATTCGAGTTGTGAGTATTTAGGCATTACTTTTTGAACAACCCTCGTATGTATATACACACAAATATATACATATATATATATATATATATATATATATATACGAAATGGATCATTCCCATTTATATATATATATATATATATATATATATATAAATATATATATATATATATATACAGTCAGGTCCATAAATATTGGGACATTGACAGAATTTTCAGATTTTGGCTTCTATTCACCACCACAATGGTTTTGAAATGAAACAAACAAGATGTTCTTTAACTGCAGACTTTCAGATTTAATTTGAGGGTAATTACATCCAAATTGGGTGAATGGTGTAGGAATTACAACAGTTTCAATATGTGCCTCCCACTTTTTAAGGGGCCAAAAGTAATGGGACTATCAACTCAAAAGCTATTTCATGGACAGGCATGGGCTATTCCCTCGTTATTTCATTATCAATTAAGCAGGTAAAAGGTCTGGATTTGATTCTAGGTGTGACATTTACATTTGGAATCAGTTGCTGTCAACTCTCAATATGAGATCCAAAGAGCTATCACTATCAGTGAAGCAAGCCATCATTAGGCTGACAAATCAAAACAAACCCATCAGAGAGATAGCAAAAACATTAGGTGTGGCCAAATAAACTGTTTGGAACATTCTTAAAAAGAAAGAACGCACCGGAGAGCTCAGCAACACCAAAACACCCGGAAGACCACGGAAAACAACTGTGGTGGATGACAAAAGAATTATTTCCCTGGTGAAGAAAAACCCCTTCACAACAGTTGGCCAAATCAAGAACACTCTACAGGAGGTAGATGTATATGTGTCAAAGTCAACAATCAAGATTAGACTTCACAAGAGTGAATATAGAGGGTTCACCACAAGATGCAAACCATTGGTGAGCCACAAAAACAGGAAGACCAGATAAGAGTTTGCCAAACAACATCTAAAAAAGCCATTACAGTTCTGGAACAACATCCTATGGACAGATGAGACAAACATCAACTTGTACCAGAGTGATGGGAAGAGAAGAGAAGGAAAGGAACTGCTCATGATCCAAAACATACCACCTCATCAGTGAAGCATGGTGGTGGTAGTGTCATGGCGTGGGCATGTATGGCTGCCAATGGAACTGGTTCCCTTGTATTTATTGATGATGTGACTGCTGACAAAAGCAGCAGAATGAATTCTGAAGTGTTTTGGGCAATATTATATGCTCATATTCAGTCAAATGCTTCAGAACTCATTGGACGGCACTTCACAGTGCAGGTGGACAATGACCCAAAGCATACTGCAAAAGCAACCAAAGAGTTTTTTAAGGCTAAAAAGTGGAATGTTATGCAATGGCCAAGTCAATCCCCTGACCTGAATCCGATTGAGCATGCATTTCACTTGATGAAGACAAAACTGAAGGGAAAATTCCCCAAGAACAAGCAGGAACTGAAGACATTTGCAGTAGAGGCCTGGCAGAGCATCACCAGGGATGAAACCCAGCATCTGGTTATGTCTATGCGTTCCAGACTTCAGGCTGTAATTGCCTGTAAAGGATTTGCAACAAAGTATTAAAAAGTGAAAGTTAGATTTAGGATTGTTTAGTTTGTCCCATTACTTTTGGCCCCTTAAAAAGTGGGAGGCACATATAGAAACTGTTATAATTCCTACACCATTCACCCAATTTGGATGTAATTACCCTCAAATTAAATCTGAGAGTCTGCAGTTAAAGCACATCATGTTTGTTTCATTTCAAAGCCATTGTGGTGGTGAATAGAGGCCAAAATATGAAAATCCTGTCAATGTCCCAATATTTATGAACCTTACTGTATATATATATATATACAAATGCACATATCATATATGCATATTATTTTTGCACTGTGTTTTCATTTTCCATTTTAATGTTTTGATGCCCGTAATGTTTAAAACTTTAAAAAGTGAAAATAAGGAGGAAAAACAAAAACATAAAAAATGATGGAAAGGCATGAATCAGGAACTCAATATAGTGCTATGGATCGTTTGAGGGAGGGGACCTCAAACTAGTATCTTGCCTAGGGCACCATGAGGTCTAAATCCAGCTCTGACTTTAGGTCTGACATCTGAGGATGATAGTGTCAGGGTCTGTGTTAGCAGCTTTTCACAGAAGTCACAGGTATGTATTTGCCGTTCGGACACTCGCTCAATTATACAAGTCACGTCCATTTAAAAGAGTGGCGTTGCTCTTTGGCTGCCAGTCACTGGGACTCCTGTTTGCATGAGCATCAGAATGTTTGTGGTCTTAATAATATCAGGATGACTTATAAGCTTAATTTTTTGTCCTTCAGATATAACTGCCCATCTAAGTGCTTTAGTGAAAAATAGAAGAGTTACCAGAGGAGCCTGATCCTAGGCTAATATTTGGTTGGATAGATTCTAAGTTAGGGCTGCTTGTATCTGATTTTGAGGAAAAATAGGAAAACTCTCTGTAACTTCCATTTGTGCTTGTATAAAACTCTAAGACAAAGCATTGACTTTCATATTTTTTAATCCAGCTTTGCAAGTAATCACAAATTTAAATCTAGAAAAGAATTGCTAGGTGGCTGACTACACTTGAGTGAATCGAAAGCTGCCAGAGCTTCGGTGAATCATATGGCTGTGTTGGCTCTCTCTTTGTGAAAAAATATACCTAATAAAAGAGACCTTCAAATTTTCAATTTTTCAATTTAGTGTACAAATGTTTCTCTTTCAGCTTTTGAAGAACTATCTTGATATCCTTGAAAGATAAAGAGATGACAATTACATAGAAAAAGATATAGGGCTTTGGTTGGGCATTACAGGGACCAGGAAAATATGAGGATGCTGTTTAAATAAACCACCACAGACATGCCCAGGGAAATCCCTTGGTACCTCCTTAATTAGATCCAAGAAAACTGCTGGGGCTAACAAAGGCCAAATGGCATTACAGTGTCTGTAATCAATTCTGTTTTCCAGGCATCAGTTTCCCTAATCCTAACAATATTATAGTCTCTATGGAAATCAGCCTTAGAGAAGAAAAAAAACCCTTTAATTGGTTGCACAGTTTGGAGACCGGCATGTAGTAGGCATTTATTTTTAATTTGTTTAAGACATCTATAATCTATGAAGCATAAAAATTAATCCAAAACTCCTATGTGAGGGTAAAATATTGGTTGCTCTTCTCTGACTAAGCACTAATTAATACCCCAGTCTTAACTAGGGGTGAGCGGGTTCGGATTTCTGAAATCCGAACCCCCCCGAGCCCCCCCGATCCGAGTCCGATCCGAGTCAGGCTCGACTTTTCCCGCCTGACTCGGAACTGAAATCGAGGCAAAACGTCATCATCCCGCCTTCCGAGTCTCGCGGGTTTTGGATCCTATATAAGGTACCCGCATCGGCGCCATTTTCTCACTCGGCTGTGGACAGTGAAGAGGGAGGGTGGGAGTTAGGGCTGGCTGGGCTGTGTAGTGTAGTGTAGTGTAGTGCTGCTGTTGTCCACTACTTCAAAGTCCATAGGGGCTGGCTGTGTTGTGCTGTGCTGCTGTTGTTAATAGGGGCTGTGTCCACTACTTCAAAGTCCATAGGGGCTGGCTGGACTGTGTTGTGCGGTCAGTTCTCCATAGGGGCTGTGTCCACTCCAAAGTCCTGTGCAGTGTCCCAGTCCTAAAGGGGTGCTGTAGTGTTGTCCAGGGGGTGCTCTGTCCATCAGGGGTGCTCCCCCAAGTGCTAAAAAAATAATATATTTTCAGTGTTTGTGAATTGTGTGCGCAGTAGCCGCACGTGCATCAACAAAGTAGTGCCAAGCGTGCGCCTGTGTCATAAAGAAAGGGCCGGCTGGCTTGACCGTTAAAGGGTGCTGTAACCCCCAAAGTACACTCCAGTCCAAACCAAAAAAAAAAATATTTTCTGTGTTTGTGAATTGTGTGCGCAGTAGCCGCACGTGCATCAACAAAGTAGTGCCAAGCGTGCGCCTGTGTCATAAGTAAAGGGCCAGCTGGCTTGACCGTTAAAGGGTGCTGTAACCCCCAAAGTACACTCCAGTCCAAACCAAAAAAAAAATTATTTTCTGCGTTTGTGAATTGTGTGCGCAGTAGCCGCACGTGCATCAACAAAGTAGTGCCAAGCGTGCACCTGTGTCATAAGTAAAGGGCCGGCTGGCTTGACCGTTAAAGGGTGCTGTAACCCCCAAAGTACACTCCAGTCCAAACCAAAAAAAAAAATTATTTTCTGTGTTTGTGAATTGTGTGCGCAGTAGCCGCACGTGCATCAACAAAGTAGTGCCAAGCGTGCGCCTGTGTCATAAGTAAAGGGCCGGCTGGCTTGACTGTTAAAGGGTGCTGTAACCCCCAAAGTACACTCCAGTCCAAACCAAAAAAAAATTTTTTTTCTGTGTTTGTGAATTGTGTGCGCAGTAGCCGCACGTGCATCAACAAAGTAGTGCCAAGCGTGCGCCTGTGTCTTAAGTAAAGGGCCGGCTGGCTTGACTGTTAAAGGGTGCTGTAACCCCCAAAGTACACTCCAGTCCAAAACAAAAAAAAAATAATTTTCTGTGTTTGTGAATTGTGTGCGCAGTAGCCGCACGTGCATCAACAAAGTAGTGCCAAGCGTGCGCCTGTGTCATAAGTAAAGGGCCGGCTGGCTTGACCATTAAAGGGTGCTGTAACCCCCAAAGTACACTCCAGTCCAAACCAAAAAAAAAATAATTTTCTGTGTTTGTGAATTGTGTGCGCAGTAGCCGCACGTGCATCAACAAAGTAGTGCCAAGCGTGCGCCTGTGTCATAAGTAAAGCGCCGGCTGGCTTGACCGTTAAAGGGTGCTGTAACCCCCAAAGTACACTCCAGTCCAAACCAAAAAAAAATTTTTTTCTGTGTTTGTGAATTGTGTGCGCAGTAGCCGCACGTGCATCAACAAAGTAGTGCCAAGCGTGCGCCTGTGTCATAAGTAAAGTGCCAGCTGGCTTGACCGTTAAAGGGTGCTGTAACCCCCAAAGTACACTCCAGTCCAAACCAAAAAAAAAATTATTTTCTGCGTTTGTGAATTGTGTGCGCAGTAGCCGCACGTGCATCAACAAAGGAGCAGCGCCAATCGTGCGCCTGTGTCCCATAAGTAAAGAGCCGGCTGGCTCATTTCTTAATGGCTGGTGTAACCCACAAAGTGCACTTCTCTCCAGCAAAAATAAAAAAATATTTTCTGTGTTTAGCCGCACGTATATATAAAATCGATATAACATAAATGGAGGACCAAACTTTCTCCGATAAAAATAAAATAGAGAAAGATCAAGAACCACTTCCTCCTAGTGCTGAAGCTGCTGCCACTAGTCATGACATAGACGATAACATGCCATCAACGTCGTATGCCAAGGCCGATGCCCAATGTCATAATAGAGGGCACATACAATCCCAAATGACAAAGTTCAGGAAAATGACCTTGAAAAAAACATTTAAATCAGCTGAAGAGAAACGTAAACTTGCCAATATGCCATTTACGACACGGAGTGGCAAGGATCGGCTAAGGTCGATCCCTAGTATGTTCATGACTAGTGGTTCAGCTTCACATGACGATGGAAGCCCTCCTCCCACTAAAAAAATCAAAAGAGTTAAGCTGGCAAAAGCACAGTGAAGAACTGTGCTTTCTAAGAAGATATCACAAATCCCCAAGGAGAGTCCAAGTGTGGTGGTGGTTGCGATGCCTGACCTTCCCAGCACTGGATGGGAAGAGGTGGCTCTTTCCACCATTTGCACGCCCCCTGCAAGTGCTGAAAGGAGCACCCACAGTCCACTTGCTGATATGCAAATTGAAGATGTCACTGTTGAAGTACAACAGGATGAGGATACTGGTGTAGCTGGCGCTGAGGAGGAAGTTGGCGAGGAGGATTCTGATGGTGATGTGGTTTGTTTAAATCAGGCTCTGGGGGAGACAGTTGTTGTCCGTGGGATGAAAAAGCCCATCACGGTCATGCCTGGGCAGAAGACCAAACTTTCCACCTCTTTGGTCTGGCAATATTTCTATCCAAATCCGGACAACAACTGTCTTGCCATATGTACCATATGTAAAGGTGAAATAAGTAGGGGTAGGGACATCAACCACCTAGGAACATCCTCCCTTATACGGCACCTGCAGCGGGTTCTTAAAAAGTTACTGTCAAGTTCAGAAACTTTGGCTAAGACCGTAAGCAGTCCAGGGACACCTAAATCCCGTTGTCCTGTTGTATCCAAGCGCCTGCAAACCACACCGTCAACTCCCTCCTCGTCAATTTCCTCCTTAGTCAGGATCAGAAGTAGTCCTGCAGGCCATGTCACTGGCATGACTGACTCTCCTATCCGGGATTCCTCCGGAGGATCCTGCATTGCTACGCCTACTGCTGCCGCTGCTGCTGTTGCTGCTGCTGGGAGTCGTTCATCATCCCAGAGAGGAAGTAGGAACACCACTACTTTTACTAAACAATTGACCCTCCAACAGTCCTTAGCGAGGAGGATGAAGTACGACAGCAGTCATCCTGAAGCAAAACATATAACTGAGGCCTTGACTGCTATGTTGGTGTTAGATGTGCGACCGGTATCCGCCATTAGTGCAGTGGGATTTAGACAATTGATGGAGGTAGTGTGTCCCCGGTTCCAAATCCCGTCTAGATTCCACTTCACTAGACAGGCGATACCGAGACTGTACAGAAACGTCAGAAAAAGTGTCCTCAGTGTCCTGAAAAATGCCGTTGTACACAATGTCCACTTAACCACGGACATGTGGACAAGTGGAACAGGGCAGACTAAGGACTATATGACTGTGACAGCCCACTGGGTAGATGTATCACCTTACGCAGCAACAGCAGCAGCGTCACCAGTAGCAGCATCTTAGAAACGCCAGCTCGTTCCAAGGCAGGCTACGCTGTGTATCACCGGTTTCAGTAAGAGGCACACCGCCGACAAACTCTTAGAGAAACTGAGGGAAATCATCGCCCAGTGGCTTACCCCACTTAGACTCTCCTGGGGATTTGTGATATCTGACAACGCCACCAATATTGTGCGGGCATTACATCTGGGCAAATTCCAGCATGTCCCATGTTTTGCTCACACAATAAACTTGGTGGTGCAGAATTTTCTGAAAAGTGACAGGGGCGTGCAGGAGACGCTTTGGGTGGCCCGAAAAATTTCTGGCCACTTTCGCCATTCAGCGACTGCGTGCCGAAGACTGGAGCGCCAGCAAACACTCTTGAACCTGCCCCGCCATCACCTGAAGCAAGAGGTTGTGACGCGGTGGAACTCAACCCTCTATATGCTTCAGAGGATGGAGGAGCAGCAAAAGGCCATACAAGCCTATACATCCACCTATGACATAGGCAAAGGAGGGGGTATGCACCTGACTCAAGCACAGTGGAGAATGATTTCCGTGTTGTGCAAGGTTCTCCAGCCCTTCGAACTTGCCACACGTGAAGTCAGTTCAGACACTGCCAGCTTGAGTCAGGTCATTCCCCTCATCAGGCTTTTGCAGAAGCAGCTGGAGAAAGTGAAGGAGGAGCTAAGATGGAGCGATTCCGCTCGGCATGTGGGACTTGTGGATGAAGCCCTTCATTCGCTTTGCCAGGATTCCAGGGTGGTCAATCTGTTGAAATCAGACCACTACA
Source organism: Taudactylus pleione (assembly GCA_031769625.1). Classification (NCBI taxonomy): domain Eukaryota; kingdom Metazoa; phylum Chordata; class Amphibia; order Anura; family Myobatrachidae; genus Taudactylus; species Taudactylus pleione. The sequence goes on along the minus strand of JAUIMM010000016.1, from coordinate 2,119,959 downwards.
TTTTGGCCTCCGTGCTCGATCCTAGGTTTAAAGCCTATGTGGTGTCTCTCTTTCCGGCCAACACAAGCCTGCAGAGGTGCAAAGACCTGCTGGTGAACACACTGTCAGCTGAAGCGGAACGTGACACGTCAACAGCTCCTTCTTCATTTTCTCCCGCAACTGGGGCTGCCAGGAAAAAACTTAGGTATCCTAAGCAACCCGCTGGCGGTGATGCAGGGCAGGCAGGACCAAGTTTGGACATCTGGTCCGGACTGAAGGACCTGGCAACAATTTCTGACTAGTCTACTGTCACTGCATATGATACTGTCACCATTGACAGAATGGTGGAGGATTACATCGGTGACAGCATCCAAGTAGGCATGTCAGACAGTCCATACCTGTACTGGCAGGAAAAAGAGGCAATTTGGAGGCCCCTGTTCAAACTGGCTCTATTTTACCTGAGTTGCCCCCCCTCCAGTGTGTACTCCGAAAGAGTGTTTAGTGCAGCCGGGAACCTTGTCAGCAAAAGGCGTAGGAGGTTGCTTCCACAGAATGTGGAGAAGATGATGTTCATCAAAATGAATTATCAGTTCTTCCAGGGAGACCAACCTCCAGAACGTACAGAGGGACCTGTGGTGGTGGATTCAAGTGGGGACGAGTTAATACTTTGTGAGGATGAGGATGTACACACTGAAGAGGGTGAGGAATCGGTGGATGAGGAGGATGAGGATGACATCTTGCCTCCGTAGAGCCAGTTTGTGCAGGGACAGATTTATTGCCAGCTTGTTTTGTGGGGGCCCAAACGAACCAATCATTTCAGCCACAGTTGTGTGGCAGACCCTGGCGCTGAAATGATTGGTTTGATAAAGTGTGCATGTCCTGTTTATACAACATAAGGGTGGGTGGGAGGGCCCAAGGACGATTCCATCTTGCACCTCTTTTTTTTCTTTGCATTATGTACAGTTTGGGGCCTAGTTTTTCAAACTGCCATCCTGTCTGCCACTGCAGTATCACGCCTAGATGGGTCACGTGTTTGTGCCGCCCACTCGTGTCGCTTAGCATAGTCATCCAGCTACCTCGGTGCAACCTTTTGGACATAAAAACACTATTGTGAGGTGTGAGGTGTTCAGAATAGACTGGAAATGAGTGGAAATTAAGGTTATTGAGGTTAATAATAGCATAGGAGCAGAAAAACCTACAAATTCTGTGATTTTAGCTGTTTTTATGCTTTTTTTAAAAAAAATACAGATCCAAAACACAAAACCCAGAACCCAAAACACGGAACGGTGGTTTTGGCAAAACCAATCCAGATCCAAAACACGAAGAAAGATCCAGATCCAAAACCAAAACACAAAACACGAAAAGTGTCCGGTGCACACCCCTAGTCTTAACAATAGCAACAGAGGATGGTAGTGTATCAAAAATGAATATACAGTAAACACTCCATATATACTCCCTTATCAACAAGGTAAACTCTGGTGTTTTACAACCAGGTGCCCCAGAGAAAAACATCCATCAAGACCTTAAACAGTAATAGTGTAATGAGTAGGACTGATACCTAAAAAATTACCTACTGCTTCACTCTCTACAAGGACATAGAGATTAAGAACACACCAGATATATAACATCCAATTTTACCCATGTCATTGTGCAAAAGCCCAGTGCTACTCAGGATTGGGCCTGGTTCTCTACGAGGTCATATAATTAAAATAATATGTAACAGTAAGTACTATAACTAAATACTGAATTAAGACTGTCATAAAGATAAAGAGATACAATTACATCGGAAAAGATATAGGGCTTTGGTTGGACATTACAGAATATTTCTCTAATGACGCTGACTCAGTAATACATTTCATGTTATAGTTTGTGATTGCCCTTAAGTCATTAAATTTGTCCTTGGTTTGTCTTTCAGGCTTCTGTGTCTATAATGTGTACAGCCGTACTGCTCAGTGTCCTGATTTCTTCCCGACTCTGAAGCTGGTTCCATTAAGAAGATTTCAGTCTCATCACCAATCTGTATGACCTTACGATAAAAGAACAAATAATAGAACATAACCAAGAACACACATTTAATGCCTCAAAATCCAAAATCTTGTTAAAAAGACACTGCTGTATATGGAGCAATGGAATTATAGGGAGTGATGGAAGATGCATTATTACCTGCTTATACTAATACTTGGTGCAAATTCCATTTGCTTACAGTATGTTGCTTTTGTACATTTGGAACTATTATTTTACCAATTGTCCAATAGTGACGGGCAACTATGCAATCATTCTGATCATTGGAACTGTAAGCTGTATAATAAAAGCTACACATTTTTTCAGTCCTTGGTAAAAATTGTATTTGTGAGTTTTGATTTTAATATCACTATAAGTATCTTTCATATTTTCAAAATAATACTGCATGGTAAAATTCCAAGTCTTACAAATAATACTCAGAGTAATGAGAAAATGTTCCATAGACTGAACACCACCCCATGATGAAGATTGAGAGCACTAAAGAACAGGTTGGGATATGGGCTTAACTATGGCTCATTTTGCCTGTCACATCTTCTTCCACCTCTGCATGTGCAGCACATTGAGAGATGGGGTTTTACATTTTACATTACTACTGCAAAATGATTGCAGGGGTCCTGTGATATAATGTAAACCCCCTAATTTCTGCACAGTGTTCACAGAATCCAGTTTGGGCAACATGCACAAATGACAGGCCAGGAAATAATCAGTATTTCAGCCTCTAACATTGAATCCAAGGACTGGTGGAGGTCCAGTACATGTCTGCCATGTGTGTGGTATGGTCACCTGTGGTTACCGGTTCTCCATCAATTCTCTCTTAAAATACGGCTGGGTTTAACCTTTTTAATAGCTTACCTATAGTTTGCTTGTGTTACTTCTGTCTAGCTGTTAACACATCATTTGGAGTGTGCTTAGACATAGTGCAATATGGAAGCGTTAAATGGGCCTCATCGATTTGGCTGGGTCTAAAAACTAAATACCACTGACCATAGTCCTTAGATCAGGAGCAGCCCTGTAAAAAGTTTTTTTTAATAAAAAAAATGGTATGTCCCTTTCCCAAATCCTCAACCAGTCCCAGCATATTGTAGTAAAATCCAGTCCCAGACTGGTCAGTGCAGGACTCATTGGATGTTTGGAAATATAACATGCACCCCTCTCAGAGCATACAGCTTGGTGCCCTTTATGCCCGCTTAGATGTTTGGCTCACAATTATAAACATGTATCTCTCACAGACGTAACCAGTTGTAGCTATTTATTTTATTAAAATAATGTCACGGAAATCACTAATAATAATAACAATAATAATTACTAGGATTAGTTAGTAAGTAATTTGCATACACTAATCTATAGATTATTTAAAGTACCCCAAGCCAACCCTTGGTGGATTATGAGAACTACTCTAATACTTGGTAGACATTAGACGATGTGTGTACCCAGTGACGGCAGATGCAAATGGACAATATATCGGGTGGTCTGTATACACTGCACGATCTGGTTTATAACCGCCAGATATGTTGTTTCCCCACCACATCGAGAACCATGGTGTCGGCCACCGGATCTTCAGATTGGCCTGCCTCCAGGCAAATCTGAAGATGCGACAAACAACACATGGAAGTATGCAATAGTGCGTACACACTGTGTTATGTAGATGATTTGCCATTCCGATTCATCCCAAAAAAATAAAAAATCGTCCAATATATCTTCTAGTGTGTTCACAGCTTAAAGTTTGGGTGGAAGCACTGTTACAGAGAGAAACGGAAGTTCAGATTGAATACTTTGTGGTTGGAGTATACAGTACTTCACAAGGGATCCAGGGTTATAGAAGTCTTATTGGTGCTATGTATGTAAATGTGAGTGTGTAAGGTGTGATAAATGATGACTGGTCCCCATATGTAGCACTGATAAGACATCTATTGATTTACTTTCATAATGAGAGTGGAATATTCACTCAGTATCTGGCAGCTACTGTACAAACTTTTGTACACCTACACAGCTCATGTCTTATACCTACAAAAAGGATGTTATCCAAATAACAATTTATTCACCAGTATATACAGTAGATATGTTAACAGCACATAAAGATAATTCCCTTGTAGATGCAATCAAATAAGTCAAATTCAATCCTTTTTATGTGTACAGTTCTTTTGAAAGGGGATGTTATTGTGTTTCCAAAATTATTAAGTCTCTAATCAAAACCAATATGACACTTTACCTGCGGAGCAAGCTGACATTGGAAATGAAGATCCTTCACACTCCCAGTATAGGACCTTGATGGGTGAAAAGTGATGGCCTTCTGCTAATAACATGTGATCCCAAGTGTTAACAACTTGCCAATTTAGTACAGTATACATATCAGGAGCCCTTGGTATGGTCCACCACATCTCAGCTGTAGAAAATACCTTCTTTAATGCACTTTGATACGTAAACCCTGTTCCCAGGTTCTTAGAGTGATGCAGCCAGGGCCAGTGACAGAAATTTTGGGGCCCGGTACACTTGGATCTCTGGGGCAACCATTGCTCCCTCCTCCCATTGCTCCCTTCTTGACCTGTCCTCCAAACAAACATGCCGGGTCCACACACACACAATTATTACAGAGAGAAATACACACACACACACATACATATGTGGTACCCCACTTTAAAAAAAAATATTTATATAAAAGGTACTGGCCCCCGCAGGTGTGGGTAAAAGGTAATACACAGCCCCTAGCCTGTAATAGCAGGCTGATGAACTTTAGGAGACCCCTCTCTCTCCCTGGGGCTTCTGAGCATGCGCATCCCAGGAAGATTTGATAGCTGGCATTAAGTGGACCCTTTTGATTGGTTGCCCTGGGTTGTGGGGCAAAGGACCAAGAAGCAAGTTTATACTAGGGTCCCCTGACCAATGAAATAAGAGAACTGGAACATCAGTGGCCGGCTAAGTCAGGACAAGGAGTATAAGAGGGCCCCGCTGAAGGGCTGTGGGGTGGTGTGCCTATGGAAGGGATTATTGTACTGTTGGAAGGAGTAGGAAGTGCTGCCAGACCCTGCATCGAGGAGAGGATGGGTGGATCAAAATCCCTGCAGTTCCCATCGCAGGGAGTCACTCACCTGGTCCCAGTGCAAAGGCTACTGGTGCGGCTAGATCAAGTGTTCCTGACTTGTCACTGCTGCTAATGGAACACGGTGAGAGAAGAGGACCCGCCTACTGAAATGCTTCCGGGAACCATTGGGAGAGCCTGAGGACCCCACGGGGACCGTGGTGCTGCCTGCTGGAGGGAGGGAGGGAGGAGGAGAGTCCGGGAACTGTCGATGCCATTAACAGGACTGCTGAAGAGGTAGTCCCTATTATTCCCTGTGAAGAGGAGCTTGCTTCAGCCTCTGAGAAAGTCCCCGCTGTCTGAAGGAGACTACTGCAGCTGCATGCTGCACTGCTGGATGAAGAGGACTTTAAGGAGTTGTAGCCGGCACCCGAAGACCCCGAAGGAGGATGGCTGCCCTGAGGATTGCCTGACTGAAAAGTTTCAAGAGGTACTGCTGCCCATTTTTTTCTGTCTCTAATTCTTGGGTCCTCTCTGATCCATGGGGCCAGGTATTGGTGTCCCCTTGGTCCCCCCTATCTCAGGGCCTGGATGCAGCTGATCATTTCCTCTCTAGGTTAAGGATCTGTGGGTGAGAAGACTTGACACATTATGTTTAGTACCATGTAATAGTCTATAACAAGTGCATCAGTCAGCTGCAGGTCACAAAAAGACAAAGAATCTGGCTTAGATGATGGTAATCTCATTCATTGCCTGATGTTATTATTATAATGTTTTGTGGGTACTGTGTGCAGCAGGGCCGGCGCTTCCACTAGGCAATCTTCGGAAGCTTCCTAGGGGCGCTGACCACTAGAGGGCGCCCGGCCTTCCGATCACCCTTCCCCATTTGCAGGGTGCCCGCTGAGATTGTTACCAGCGGGCACCCAGCTTCTTCTCTACGTCCCCCACCCCCAGCGGCGCCCGGCTCCTTACTACCCCCTCCCCCTGACGCCAGCCGGAGGACGGAGCTCATTCCTGGCAGGTGGGGAGTTTGACTGGGGCGGTACACCTGTCAAACCGTAACGCAGGTGTCCTAAGGCGAGCTCAGGGAGGACAGAAACCTCCCGTGGAGCAGAAGGGCATTCCTGAGCTCCGTCTTCCGGGTCCCACAGTGCACTATGGGAGTGATGTCATGACGTCACTCCCATAGTTTCGAGTAGCGGGCGCTGGGGATGGACAGCAGCGGGCACTGGAGCGGGGTTTAAGGTAAGTGTTGTTTTTTTTATGTGTGTGTTTGTGTGCGTGGCTTATTACAGGGGCCGTATTACTGGGGGCACTAACTATAGGGGCCGCACTACTGGGGGCACTACAGGGGGCATTACAGGGGCCGCACTACTGGGGGCACTACAGGGGTCTTACTATTGGGGACTCTACAGTGGCCTTACTATTGGGGACACTCCTGGGGCCGCACTACTGGGGGCATTTCAGGGGCCGCATTACTGGGGGCACTACAGGGGGCATTACAGGGGCTGCACTACTGGGGGTGCTACAGGGAGCATTACAGGGGCCGCACTACAGGGCCTTACTATTGGTGGCACTACAGGGGCCTTACTACTGGGGGCACTACAGGGGCCTTACTACTTGGGGCATCATATGGGGCACTACAGGGGCCTTACTATTGGGGGAACTACTGGGGGCACTATAGGGGCCGCACTACTGGGGGCACTACAGGGGCCTTTACTACTGGGGGCACTACAGGGGGCATTACAGGGGCCGCACTACTGGGGGCACTACAGGGGCCTTACTAGGACTCTACAGGGGTCTTACTATTGGGGACACTCCTGGGGCCGCACTACTGGGGGCACTACAGGGGGCATTACAGGGGCCACATTACTGGGGGCACTAAAGGGGGCATTACAGGGGCTGCTCCTGGGGCCGCACTACTAGGGGCACTACAGGGGGCACTACAGGGGGCATTACTGGGGCCACCTTACTCTGGGCACTAAAGGGGGCATTACAGGCACTGCACTACAGGGAGCATTATAGGGGCCACACTACAGGGCCTATCTATTGGGGGCACTACAGGGGCCTTACTACTGGGGGCACTACAGGGGCCTTACTACTCTGGGCATCATATGGGGGCACTACAGGGGCCTTACTATAGGGGGAACTACAGGGGCCTTACTACACGGGCCTTACTACTGGGGGCACTACAGGGGCCTTTACTACTGGGGGCACTGCAGGGGGCATTACTACTGGGGGCACTACAGGGGGAAATACTTTTAGGGGCATTATTACTGCTGGGGGCTCTGCATAAGGGGCACCATTACAGTGGGCATTGCATAAGGGCCACCATTACAAGTGGGCATTTAGTGTTTTAGGGGAACTACTACTGTGGGCTTTGTGTAAGACCTAAGTTAGGGGGGCCCCTTAAAAATGTTGCTGTGGGGCCCAAAAAGTTCTAGTTACACCCCTGATACTGTGTGTGTCTATATATATATATATATATATATATATATTGTGTGTGTGTACAGTGGTGGGCTGGGCCGGGGGGCAGGGTGCCATGTACCCCCCGGGCCGCAGCGCCATGCGGGCTGCTGGCCGTGGGCAGTCTGTCTCTGTGACACAGGCTGCACTGCATGTGTAGCGCTGACCGGATGGAGTTCAGTCAGCGCTACACTGACTGACACACAGCCACCGGCTCAGGCAGCTGTGTGTTTGTTTTGATCAGCAGCCAATAAGAGTTTGACAGACTCTCATTAGTTACTGCTGCTCCCACTGCGGGAGCCACTCCATCTTCCGGCTCCCGCAGTGGGTAATGGGAGAGGCATCATGACATCATCACGTCTCTCCCATAATGCAGAGTGGGCCGGCCTGGGAGGACAGACAGAGGAGCGGATGGCGGCAGCAGGAGCGGGGATTCAGGTAAGTGTTTTTTTTACAATTTTTTATTACCTATGTCTACTGCGGGGGTGGGGGGGCTGGCACTACAAGGGGGAGACCACTATTGGGGGCACTACAAAGGTGGTAACTACTACTACTACTGGGGGCACTACAAGGGTGGGGACTACTACTACTGGGGGCACTACAAGGGGGGACAACTACTAGGGGCACTAAAAGGGGGGGATTACTACTACTGGGGTCTACTACTACTGGGGGTACTACAAGGGGGGACTACTACTACTGGGGGCACTACAATGGGGGGACTACTACTTCTGGGGACTACTACTACTGGGGGCACTACAAAGGGGGACTGCTACTACTGGGGGCACTACAAGGGGGGGACTACTACTACTGGGGACTACTACTACTGGGGCACTACAAGGGGGGGCTACTACTGGGGGCACTACAAGGGGGGGACTACTACTACTGGGGGCGCTACAACGGGGACTACTACTAGGGGCACTGCAAGGGGAGGGGACTACTACTAGAGGCACTGCATATGGGGGAGGGGACTACTACTAGGGGCACTGCATAGGGGGGAAGGGACTACCACTGGGGGCACTGCATCGAGGGACAACTGCTGGGGGCTCTATATAAAGGGCAATACTGGGGGTACTGCATAGGGGGGAGACTACAACTGGGGCCACTATTTAAGGGGCACTGCATAAGGGTTACCACTATTGGGGGCACTGCATGGGGGGTGGACTGCTACTGGGAGCACTATATAAGGGGCACTGCATAGGGGGTACCACTATTGGGGGCACTATATAAGGGGCTTACTACTGGGGGCACAAGGGGCACTGCACAGGGGGACCACTACTGGGGGCACTATATAAGGGTCTTACTACTGGGGGCACAAGGGGCACTGCACAGGGGGGACCACTACTGGGGGCACTGTATAAGGGGCACTGCATAGGGGGAATCACTACTGGGGGCACTACTGGAGGCCTGCATAAGGGGGTCCTCTGCTGGGGCACAGGGGGGCACTGCATATGGGCACTACAACAGGGAGCTGCCCCATATCTTTATTTTTACTTTACATTAATCCCATATGGACCCACCTCCTCCCTGGAACACTTGAGGGGGGGGCGCCATAGCACGCATGTTCTTCGGGCACCCTGGCTACACGCTACTCTTCTGCCAGGGCCGCCTGCATGCATTTGCCCCCCAGGCTAAAAGTTGCCAGCCAGCCCCTGCCCCCACCCCATACTCATTTAGCCCCTCAGGCAGGGGCTGGCTGGCAACTTTTATTCTGGGGGCACATGCAATCAAGTGGCCCGGGCGGGGGGTGCAAACCGAGGCCTGGCACCGTAGATGAGGATGGAGGGCCGCGCCCCGGGTTGGTCCGGGCCCCATTGCATCCGCAGTTACTGCACCTACAGTAGTTACGCCACTGCACACATTTACAGTAACACACATACATAGTCACATACATACAGTTACACACATACATACAAACACACTTATTCACTGTCACACACTAATACACACATTCATACAGTCACACACTAATACACACATAGTCACATACACACATACATACATAGTTACACACATACATATACACATTTATTCACTGTCACACACTAATACGCACATACATACAGTAACACACTAATACACACCTACAGTCATAAATTAATACACACACACAGTCCACATATAATCACATACATGCACACACATATATAGTTACACATTCAGAAATATAGTCAGACACACATACACACAGTCACACACAAACATGCATAAACACACTTAATATAAACACATACACAGACATACATACAGTCAAACACACATACATACAGTTACAGATACACATATATACACACAGATACATACATTCATACAGTCACACACAAACATGCATTAAAACACTTAAATACAAACACATACACAGCATACATACAGTCAAACACACACACGTACAGTTACAGAGACAGATACATGTATACAGTTACAGAGACACATACATACACACAGATACATACACACAGATACAGAGACAGATACATACACACAGATACATGCATACAGTTAGAGACACATACATACACACACACACATACATAGTCACCCCCCCCCCCTCCCTCCACCTTTCTCTCTATCACCTTACAGCCAGGCAGGGTACAGTATACTCACTGTTTATATACTCTGTCTCCACCATCCCCTCTCTCCCATGCTGCTGCTGCTGGACTGTGTAGCCCCGCCCCCTGTCCTGACTCCGCCTCCCTGTCAGCCTCCTTCAAACTGCACTGCGACACTGTCACTGTCAGCAGCTCCAATTACTGACCTGGGGACCGCTGCGAGAGAACGGAGAACAGGAGGCGGGGCAAGAGGTAGGACGTCCAAATGATCAGAGATGACCAGCCCCAGCCGACGGCCTTCCACAGCCTGCGCTGCTATGTATATGCAGAGCACGGCTGCGGGCGGCCCTGGGTCACTAAAATGTTAACGGCCCGGGGGGCACATGGCACCCTGCCCCCCGGCCCAGCCCGCCCCTGGGTGGGGGGGCCGGGGGCGCATGCAGAAGTTTTGCCTAGGGTGCCTAGAAGTCTAGCACCGGCCCTGGTGTGCAGTCTTTGTGTTAGCAGAGGATATCATGCTCATTAAAGCTATAAATAATATATCAGGCTGCTTACTGCATTTCCATTTCTGCACATACAGAGACTAACACTGAGTTGGACATCATTTATGTGAGAAAAAATGCATATTACATAGCATAACTACACCTGTACGTTGAGGTGTACGCATTGTAATGTATACAGGTCTGCACCAGTAGTATATGTGCCAGCATTACTTCAAGTCACCTACTGTACACTTGTACCCAAGTTTTAAAACATTTGTTTTGATATTGAACTACACATTCACTATTAGGCTGGAGTAAATAAAACCTCTGGAATATAGCCATCACAACTGTCCTTCTGGTGTACGAATTAATAAAAATAAATTGCTAAAATAAAGGAGGTTAACCTCTGCACTAGTTGATAGAAGGATATCAGCCTAAACCTCATATAGATTTTGACTTAAATTTGATATAACGTTTTGGGGTGCTGCCCACCACAACTAGTAGGAGTATTAATAAATAGTTGTGTAACGATAGCAAAATATATTTTACAACAAATAAATACAAATAATGTTAATAATTATTTGTATTTATTAAATTATAATTTAATTAATTACTATTGGTTTTAAACTATTAACAATTTTTTTTTTATTATATCCATTTAAAGTTATGTTTTAAAAAGTGTTCCATATTGAGACAACTCTTTTCTTTCTCACATTGTTTATTAAATTGCTAAAATACCCTGAAAAAAAATATAATACATGCAGGATCAATGCAGAAAAAAAATCAGCTTTAGTGGCAAATCCACAATCAAAGGTAGTGTTTAGAGCTAGCACCAGTCACTGGTATTATCAGCATGTACTGTATTTGCGCCTACCGCTAGACATATCATATGGCTTTTACAAGCATGTAATGGCCAGTACACACGGGTCGATCAGGCAACGATCAGATGATCATTGTCTGATCATCCTGCATGTGCTGGATGTTCGATATCGAACATCCAGCACATGCACCAACCCCCAAACGACTATAATGCCCTACGATCAACAATTGCAGGTCCCTATAGTAACCAGGCTAACCAGGTCGATATCGACCAGCTTGGCTTGCATGCATGGGCAATGTTTGATATCGATATCAACCATCCATGCCCACGCATCGACCTTTTTTTGCGGGTTGGAAGGGACCAAAGACAGGACGCTTCGAATGATAATGTTATGATCAATATCGTTATCGTACAAATCGTCCTGTAAAATCTGACCATGTGTATGCACCATATGTGTCTCTATGTCAGCTGTATCTGTGTGCAATTTTGCAAACACAGCCTTATTGTGTACCCTACTTACAAGCAGGGATATACAGTATCTTGAGGTTCATCAAGGTTTCTTTAACAGATCTTCTTGTATATTTCTATGGCAGGATATGTTATTCTTTCTTCCCCTCATATGCTCCAAAACAATAGAGAAGTTGAAATGAGACTGAAGTTTTTCTTCTTATGAAAATGTAATTTGAATACATATAAATACAATGTAAATACAATATAATTGACCTGATGTTAGGGAGAAAGTTTTGAGTCCGGATGTCCAAATCCTTCCCACAAGGACGACCTGCAGCCATATGGCCACTACTACACCTGTGCTGGATGCAGAGTGCGCGGAGAAAGAGGATTGCTGCTGCATAGGGAGTGAGTAGGGCTGCAGATCCTTCACATCTTCCAAAACCTGGGCTGCAGACGTGTCTGGAAGGCTCCCTTTTGGGTAGGACGGGAGGAATGTTGACTTCGGTCTAAAGGTCGTCCTTGTGAGAAGGATTTGGACATCCGGACTCCAAACGTTCTCCCTAAAAGGTTCATTAGTTCATTTTTTATTGTACTTAAATTGTAGTTGTATGTATTCAAATTAAATTTTCATAAGAAGAAAAACTTCAGCATCATTTCAACTTCTCTATTATTTTGGAGCATATGAGGAGAAGAAAGAATAACATATCCTGCCATAGAAATATACAGGAAGATCTATTAAAGAAACCTTGATGAGCCTCAAGATATATCCCTGCTTGTAACTAGGGTACGCATTTATTCTCATCGATTTCCCTGTTTGTCACCAATCCACCGGGGAATTAAAACTAAGAGGGAGGAGGAAAAGATACCAAGATAGGCATATCCCCACTTGTCCTACTGTGAGTTGGGGTATGACATTTACTTAGTGGAGGATTACCTTTATCAAATTGGGGAACCACCTCAATTAGATTCATTCCTTAACAGGAATTTTTTTGTACGTTTTCCTTTTGTCTTTCCGGTACAAACGGTATGGGGGATTCTGGAAGTTTTTGATCATCTACAGAAGAAGGATATCCTTTACTCGATAACACAGGAAAAAGGAATACGTTTTTCCATCTTTGGACAATTCTTACAGTGTACTTTTTGATATCCAGCGCCATCCTGTTCTTATATTGTTTTGGTTATTTGCATGTTTATTCGAGGAGGGTGATACTCGTATTTTGTGAGATAGGAAGGCTGCAGGTTTTGTGCACCCTCTCCACACACAATTCCTTTGTTCCACAATCTTATTGTACTTGGCTTGCATTATATAACAGACCTTACATCTCTTGTCCTTTTTCACCTGTTGTAGACAGTCATAAGTGTCAGATTTATAAGTGTCAGAACCACAATCCACATTAATGCAGACATAAACTCTTTAAATACTGTATCTCTAATTCAGAGGTTCCCAACCACGGTCCTCAAGGCACACTAACAGTCCAGGTTTTAAGGATAGCCATACTAGAGCACAGGTGACATAATTAGTACCTCAGTTAATTTGATTTAACCATCTGTGCTCAAGCCTGGATATCACCAAAACCAGGACTGTTAGTGTGCCTTGAGGACCGAGGTTGGGAATCACTGCTCTAATCTGTATGAGATCAATTTGCAGAGTATGGCCTTTGTAACCTGTGACTTCTGAGACATATTAACACTTCAAGTGTGACAGTACTCTTTTGCAATGCATGTGAATGGAATGTGAACTAGAGATGTGCGTGGACCCTCGTGTTTTGGTTTTGGATCTGTATCTCCCTTAGTTTTAGATCTAGATTTGTTTTTTGCCAAAACCTCCTGTTAGGATCCGCGGGTAGTGGATCATCTTGGTAGCAGGTCCCAGCCATAGTTGAGACTGGGATACTGCATTTATTCCTGCCTTGTCTGTGTACAGCTCATTGTCTGTCATTCCTGCCTGTCTGTGTGCTGATCTCATGTGCTCACTAATTAACTAGCTGTCTGTGTGCAGAGCAAGTGCACACATGCCTTTAATTAGGAATTGCTTTCTCCAGGAATTGGTTCTGATTGGATCCTGTTTCCTTTCAGTTACAGCCAGCCCTGCACTCAGGGCCGGTTATATTATCTGACATCCGGAGAATGTTTGTTCTGTGCTCAGAAATCTAAATCTTTGCCGGTCTTACTTTGTCCCACAGTTCCTGTATGTGAAGTCATTCTTCCAGTGTCCTGCACCTGTCTGTCTGTTTTACATAACCTGTCTCCTAGCTTCCAAGCCACACCAGTGCACAGACTGTTTCCCAGCTTCCAAGCCGCACCAGTGCACAGACTGTTTCCCAATTTCCAAGCCGCACCATTGAACAGCCTGTCTCCTGGATTCCAAGCCGCACCAGTGCACAGACTGTTTCCCAGCTTCCAAGCCACACTATTGCACAGCTTGCCTAATGGCTTCCAAGCCACACCAGTACACACACTGTCTCCTGGCTTCCAAGCTGCACCAGTGCACACATCGACCGCTGCATTGACCTCCAGCCACCACTGGCACTCCAACCACATCCTCGGCACCTTGCCGCACCAATGGCTCTTAAGCCAAATCATCATCTCCCAAGCTGCAACATCAGCCTCTGGCCACTCTACTGGCTCTCCAGCCACATCATCGGCACCTTGCTGCACCAACGGCTCTTAAGCCACATCATCGGCTCCCAAGCTGCAACATCGGCCTCGGTCCACTCTACTGGTTCTCCAGCTGTATCATCGGCACCTTGCCAGACCAATGGTACCTTAGCTGCACCATCGGCTCCATAGCCACACCATCGGCTCCCTAGCCGTACCATCAGCATTTAGCTGCACCATCGGCGTTCAGCTGCACCGTTCGTTCTTTGAACTATTCTTTTATGTTCTTGCCTGTTTTTTGTGACAATAATATCACTTACTTTGATTTCACCCTACGTCTCCTGGTGTCTCTCTCCTTAAAGTATTTTGGTCATATGGACCCCCAGACAACCGTAACACCTCCCTTCTGTGTTTGTTATTTTGTGGTTTTGATTTTGGATCTGGATTTTTTCTTTAAAAAATCATAACAGCAGCTAAAATCACATAAAATGGGCCAGGTTTTGTTTCTACAGTATTATTAACCTCAATAACATTTATTTCCACTCTTTTCTAGTCAATTTTGACCACCTCACAGCTCACTATATTGCTTTCATACAGTTTAGGCTCAAAATTTGCACCAAGCTAGCTGGCTGACTAAGCTAAGCGGTAGCAGTGGGCAGCACAAACACATGGCAGTTCAACTTCCAATGAGGCATATCAGGAAACAAATATTTTTATTATTCAAGAGAGGCATGAGGTAGTTTGAGTATATATGTAGTTGAAGGCAGGGACAGGAAGGGTTGATTGGTAGTATATTTATTTTTATTTTTTGATTCTGAAGTAAATTTATGAGGGAGAAGGGGAGGGGAGGAGGGGAGGCATTTACAAGAAAATTTTACTCATTCACATTCACATCAGTCCTTGCCCTAGAAGAATCCTTGAGCACCATGCCTGCTGCCAGGAGTGGATTTTTTTTCATCCCAGAAGAGGACCAGGAATACTTCTCGTAGTACTGTCCAAAACAATTGACTGTTAAATAATTCTTTGCAAACCTTGTGAAAAAACATAGTTAGTTGGTGGCCTTCAAACTGCCATTGTACCCACTGTCCACTTAACCAGAGCAAATATGTGGACAAGTGGAACAGAGCAGCAAATGCAACATATCAGATTTAAGGTTTAAGTCTTATGTTGTGTCTTTCATGAGAATTCTTTTGTACCATGCATGCTGCTGGGAGTGGATTTTTATCCATGAAGGGATGAAAACATTGTTTTGTCTTCCCAACGGACAAAGATCTGAAGAGATGTAAAGAACTACTGGCAGAAAAAAGGCAATTTGTAGGCACTTACACAAAACTACCTTTGCTTTACTTGAGCTGCCCACCTTCCAGTGTGTACTCAGAAAGAGTTTTCAGCACAGCCGGGAACCTTGTTAGTGATCGGCCTGAGACTTACTTCCCCAAAATGTGTAAAAGATGATGTCCATCAAAATGAACTACAAATTCTATGAGAAAGACCTTTACCGTCAATTACGTGTAAAAATTACAGAGGCACCTATAATGGTGGATTCCAGCGGGGACAAATTAATATTGTGTGAAGAAGATGATGTTTACATCACCCCAGATTATGCCATCACCCAAGCCTATACCGTCAGACCATCCTGTGTTGTGTATAAATTACAGCTGCGCTCCCTGTTAGATTGGGGATTCATTGTTCACTTTAGTGGATGTGAGCTCCATTTTAGTCCATATCATCACCACACCCCCTACACATCTTCTGACCTGGGCTATAGGAGAAGCAGCTGCACTCTGGAATACGGTTGCATGGAGTTGCCCCTCTGACTCACTGAAATTCAGGTAGAGGGTCCAAGGATAGGGAGTAGGGACACTATAATTAGAGAATGCAGTTTTAGCTGCTTTATTCCATTTTTTAAACCATATCAGGCACAGCCCAGCACAGCAGTCAGCCCTAGTATGGACTTGGAGTGGACAACAACCAGCCAGTCAGCCCCTATGACAAGTGTGACAACAGCATTCCAGCCCCTGACAAGTGACAACAGTAGCCAGCTCTCTCAACACAGTCAGCAACAGCACAGCCCCCTCCATCCTTCCTCTTCACTCTCCATAGCCAGAAAATAGCGGTGATTGTGGGACCTTTTATACAATCCAAAAACCGTGAGAATCCGGCAGTGGGATGATGACGTTTTGCCTCATTTTGAGTTCCGAGTCGGGCGGGAAAACACGAGCCGACTCAGATCTGACTTGGATCACCTAAGTTTGGGTGGGTTCAGATCTCTGAAATCCGAACCCGCTCATCTCTAATGTGAACCAAATCAGTCCACACACACACACACACACACACACACACACACACACACACAAACACACACACACAATTGTTGGGGAGCAGGCGTCTGTCAGCTGTTTTGGTGATAATTTTCAAAAATTAGGATGAAAATCTATGTTATCATCCCACCTTAATAAATAAACCCTTTGTCGCAAATATTATCCTCTATTTAACAGTATATTGCTCTGCAATATTAAAGATATCAAGATACATATTCAAATACAACAATAGAGCAGATAGATAGGTACCAAAAAAAGAAGGAAAGATAGGGTAGGCGCTTCAATAATGGCAATAGATATATCTAGAAGCAGCTCACCAGGAAGGAGTTGCTAACCCCTTTGAAACCTTATGTAAAAACAAAAACAACTTGGAGTGCTAAATGACACTAATAGTATATTAATTTAATATATGCAGATATAGTCATAAAATCACAAAAATACATATAATAAAATTCACATATTAAATGGACCTTGAATCAAATCTGTAGATGACCAAAGGAAATAAAAAATAGATAAAAGTAAATTAAATAAAAAATAAAAAGAAACCACTGTGGCCATAGAAAAACAGACAAAAAAATCAGCATGCATAGAAAAGGGGATATTTCCCAATGAATAAATGTTAGTATAGATATGTAAGTTACATCTTTTTTTCTTTTTTGTCTCTTTATCCAGTATTGTATGGAAATGAATCAAAAAGTCTGTTGGATTTGACTTAAATTATAAAAAATAAAATCAGCGTGCACAGCCACCAAGTGATGGGCTTGTTTAGTAATAGGAGTGAACATTAATATAAGTCACGTCTGGGGATATATTGCTGAATCCACTAAATCATGACTTAACACAGTCTCTGTGTAACTGGTACCGTATTGCTGCTGCGCAGCATAGATCTTGGGAGAGGCCTCTCCTAAAAGCATCCGGCAAAGGAATCCAAAAAATAGCAAATACAATATGCCTAAAAGAGAAATCAATCTTCAAAAATGTGATTAAATCTTCAACATGCAAATAAGCTTTGAAAAGGAGAAATAATTTACTGCAAACAAATGTAAATAGTGATGAGATCCAGATAATTTAATTGGATATTCTGATTAAAATTTAAATATATAAAATATATAATGCCATCTAAATAATAACAAAAGTAAAATATTATTTTAACTTAAATAATGTAATTTACTTTGAATTAATTTAGACTGTATACTACTAAATGGAACATCTACCTGGAAAATGGATAGATGGATGGATTGATGTGGATGGATGGATGGAAGAATAGTTATGTAACACACTAGTGGTGTGGGTGTGTTGATGTGCGTGCTTGCTAATCTTTAGTGGGGTCGACTTTTGGATTCCCTACTCCATAGCAGAGGCAGGTGGTTCCCACAGTAAAGTGACACAATGAATAATACAACACTTTTTATTAAACTGGAACGCTTTAACATTTGCAGAATTCCTTTGATCCAAAATTAGTAATAAATTGTCACACTTCAAAACAGTACTATGGCCCTGATTCAGAGCCGCTCGTAAGCGGCCACTCTTTCGTTCTGACCGATGTTCGCACATCTGCGCATGCGTACGGATTTTAATACGCATGCGCGAACCAGTCAGTGCGGCCGAAAATCATTTGCTCGCTATATATCGAATGCCTGCTATTTTGAGTGACAGAAGGAGGCGTATGTGGGTGGTAACAGGGGAAGGTGCTTGAAAACTGGGGTGTGGAATTCGAACGCAGGCGTTCTTAAAGGTCAAAACGGGCATTTTAAGGGAGGGCATAATTAATACAGCAACGTCATTGACCACGTCACTTGTTTTTTTTTTACTCAGAACTGCTCGCAAAATAGCAGTTGAAAAAACCAGCCACAAGAATAGCGAGCAGTTCATACGCTGTTCGATGTACTCGATTAATCTAATAAATAGTGGACATGATGTATGGTGCGAGCGGCAAGGGGGCGTATTTTTCAAAATTACAACCGCAAGTTTTGCTTGCTCGTTCTGATTTAGAGGCGTGAACAGACCGTAATTAGCGAACGGTTCATTTGAATAGTCACCCCTTGTTTTAGAACGAACGACCGCAAATAGCGAGCGGCTCTGAATCAGGGCCTATGCTTTTAACCAATTTGTGATACAGGTACCAATATTTCTGACTGGATATATCCAGTTATCACTTATTGGTTACTGTTAAACTTTAAGAATACTTGCATTAACATTATTTTATACTAAAGTTAGTTAAAAATAATTGACTGCTAAATTCGATTTTAAAATATAAATCCAACTGCTAAAATAAATAACCGTTTTCCCCACAGTCTAAACTCTCTTGTCCTCACTGGCCAGTTTTTCAGCGGTGCACTCTATTTATCATTAGTGGAAATGGGACAAATATATATCTAATGGTGCCTCTGCACATACTGTATAGGAGGGATGTTCATGCTGTATTGCAATATATGACGAGTGTGCCTGGGTTAAATATAACAGCGGCAGGAAGTTTGCTGAGAGACCTGTTTCCTCGCTGGCTGTGTAAAGTTATTGCACCTCAGGAGTCCTATACAGCAACTTGTACTCAAGCCTCAATCAACAGCAGTGGGCTGATCCAGTCACAGCAATGACATAGACCTTCTCTCACTCTCCTGTCATTGCCAGGGGCTCTGGCTTGCAGCTAAGAAGGTTCTCTTGGGTCCACCTCTGGCTCAACCAGTCTTAAAAAGCTGCATCTCATGACTGCCCCCTCACACTTCACGGCATCAAGGGGGAGGCCGGAGCTTGTATCACAATCTTTGCCCAGTTCTGCCTTTGATTCCACCCTGTGGGGGGAAACCTCACCACACACCTGCCTCCTTTCACTACAGGGCATCAAGGGGGAGGTCAGTGCTGGTGTCGGTGCTCTGCCCAGTCACTACCTCCTGTTCCTCCCCACATAGCTTCTGGCACTCACAAGCAGCTCCTGCTTTTGGAGCTACCTTGGCTGCACAGTCTGCTCCCTCTGCGACTATTATTATCCTTTTTTTATATGGCACCACAAGTGTTCCATAGCACCTTACAAAGTACATAAACATAACTGAACAAGAACCCAGTAACTTACAGTACAATATAGGACAAGGATATGCTGCATTAGCGATTATAACACTCAAATTAAGCAGCAGAGAGTCAGCAATCAAGTGTTAGATGCCCTTGTGGGGAGTAAGAAGTAGAAGAAAGTATAAGGGGAAGCACATGAGGGAAAAGGGCCTTGCTCATGAAAGCTTGCAATCTAAAGGTGATGGGCAGACAAACAGGTGTGACACAGATGGGGTAGACAGGGAGGAAAGGGCATGTACTAGTGGGTTAGGATGATAGCTGATAAGCCTTGATGAAGTAGTGGGTCTTGAGAGCCCATTTTAAGTTTTGTAGAGATGTAGAGAGACTGATAGGGAGAGGGAGAGAGTTCCAAAGGTAGGGAGCAGCACAGGCAAAATCTTGGATTCAGGAGTTGTAGGAAGTAATCAGTTGGCAGGAGAGATGGCATGTATTTGTTGAGCGAACTGGACAGGTGGGAGTGTGAAGGGAGATGAGGTCAGAGATGTAAATGGGAGACATTTGGGTGAGTTTTTTGTAGGTGAGTGTAAGAACCTTGAATTGGATTCTGAAGAGGAAGGTGAGCCAGTGTAGGGGTTGAAGGAGAGGGGCGGCAGATGTAGAACATTTGGTGAGGAAGATGAGCTGAGCAGCAGCACTGAGGACAAATTGGAGTGGAGAGAGGTGAGAGTCTGGGAGGCCAGATAGAAGGAAGTTACAGTGGTCCAATCTGGAGATGACCAGTGAGTGGATGAGGGTTTTATAGTAGCATCCAAGGTGAGAAAGGGTCTAATCCTAGAAATATTTTTGAGATGGAAATGGCAGGACTGCGAGAGGTGCTGAATGTGTGGTTTGAAGGTGAGGGAAGAGTCCACGATAACTCCAAGACAGAGCACTTTGGGGTAAGAGGAGATAGCTGTTCCATCAATTGATAATGAAATTGGGGGAAGTGAGGTTATGCGGGAGGGTGAAAAGATGATCAGCTCAGTCTTAGACATGTTAAGTTTTAGAAAGCGCTGGGACATCCAGGAAGAGATAGCAGAGAGACAGCTGGAGATGCAGGTGAGGAGAAAGTGGGAGAGGTCAGGGGAGGAAAGGTAGATCTAAGTATCATCATCATAGAGATGATATTGGAGGATATAGGGAGAATAGGCTACCTAAAGAATCCCTGCAATGGTCATTGCCCACTCCTTCTAAAGCTTTGGACGTGTGCACTTTGCCTTTTCCTGCCCTCGGCATGACTTAGTCACTCGCCTGCTGCCACGCAGCTCCTCTGTGGTTGCAGCAGGCAAAGTGTAGGGTGAATCAACACACAGTGCCATTCAACATAGATAGATAGATAGACATATCGATATTTTTATATCGAAGTGGGTAAGTTGTTCAAACTCGCAACAGTCTATTTAAATGTAAAATATATAATTCCATTCAATTAAGAAAAAAAGTAAAATATTATTTTGAATTATATCATGTAATTTACTTTGATTTCAATTAGACTGTATACAACTAAATGGAACATCTTACATGGAAAACTGACATCAATCCTTCCACAGCACCCCCCCGCCCCCTAATTCTTAAGGAATAGTAAAAATACATAAAAACCTAAACAAGAAAGCTACTACAAATGTACTGTAATTTTATGATGGATACAATTAAATATTTTTGAGTGAAAAAATAACAAATACAATAAACCAAAAATAGAAAACAATCTTCAAAAATGTGATTAAATCTTCAATATGCAAATAAGCTTTAAAAAGGAGAAATACATAATTTACTGCATACAAATGTAAATAGTGATGAAATTCAGATAGTTTAATTAGTCTTGAATTATAGGTAACTGGGAAAGATTAGTTTAAAGTTATTTTTAGAGATGTGTGGGTTTAGTTTCCAAAAATCTGAACACACCTGAACTCAGGGGTTAGAGTCAAACTAAGCCCCGGCTCGAGTCTTCCTACTAACTTTCTATCCCGAAACTAGGCAAAATGTCATCTAACCAGTGCCGGTTCTCTTCTGTTTTGGATTGCATCATCTTCCTGGCGTGGGATCTTGTGTGTTTTGGATTGCATATTAAAGTCCCTGCCTCATGACTGGGCACCAGTTCTCTCTGGAGACTGGAGGGAGGGGGAGTGAGTAGTATAGGAGCACTTTGTACTAAATAAAAAAAATATTAGAAACACTGAAGGCTGGGGCATTGTGTACTGTGGGATAGTTGTATCACTCTGACAGGCACAAAAACACCAATTGGTTGCTTGTTTTGTGGGGGCCCAAAACAAAGTAAGCACTTCAGTCACAAAAGTGGCAGTGCTTGGTTTGTTAAACTGTGCATGTCCTGTTTTATTTACAACATAAGTATGGCTTGGTGTACCCAACGACAATTCCATCATGCACCAATTTTCATTGTACTTTACTGGGCTGTTCTTTACTGTATCATTGATGATGGTCTTCTGGTTTGCAAGGTCATTTCTTTATAATTATAACCGCTTCTCTGTTCTAACTCCATTTACCTGTACTGTCCCTGGGCCTCTGATCTAGTACTAGGTGATTAATGAAAAGTTTGAAAAAAATCTTGGTTTCTATGGTCAGTAGGTTAGCCTCTTAATATGTGTTAGTGTAAAAAAGGCCATTTCTTTATAATTATAACCGCTTCTCTGTTCTAACTCCATTTACCTGTACTGTCCCTGGGCCTATGATCTAGTATTAGGTGATTAATGAAAAGTTTGAAAAAAATCTTGGTTTCTATGGTCAGTAGGTTAGCCTCTTAATATGTGTTAGTGTAAAATAGGCTGATTTTGAGTTTTAATTTTCTTGGTTTATCTTTTAACCCTTGTGAGGAGTCCTAGGATATTAATACTGTATTCTTTTATGGCCTTTTCTCTTTTAAATTGTAATAAATAATCTAAATTAAATTAATCAATCCTTTGCAGGGACAGAGCTTGCAATAAAGTTCTGTCCCTGCGAATCCCCTCCTCAGCCTTATCACTGTATTTTTCGCAAAAAATACAATGACAAGGTTCCGCGCATGTGCTGACTGGCAATTGCTACCCCCCTGCGAAGCTTGTGGTCTGTAAAGCCCACACAGCTAATCAGTGAGCATATATATCAAAGCTTGATGTAAGATAAATTGTGAAATATATATCACCAACCAATCAGCTTCTAACTTACATTTTGTAGGCTGTGTTTAAGAAATGATAGTTTGGAGCTGATTGGTTGGTGATATATATTTCACAATTTTATCTCACACCAAGCTTTGATACATATGCCCCTTAGTCTTTTTAAACTGCCATGTGTTTGAGCTGCTTGAGCCAGCCAGCCTTTGAACAATATTGGTTAACAATATTGTGAACTGTGAGGTGGTCAAAATTGACTGGAAATGAATGTTATTAAGGTTAATAATACTGTATGAACAAAAACAGGCCTAAACTCCATGCTTTTAGCTTATATTAGTATTAAAAAAAAATACAGATCCAAAACCAAAACATGTGAGAGTGGTTATGCAAAACCAAAACATGAAGATAAATCCAGAACCTACACTCTATATATACTGTATATATTAGTATTCTGCAGTGATAGATTTCCTAGAGGAGAAAAAGGTGCAGGTTCACTTTAACTAACAAAAAGGAACAAATTAAAACAATCAACAACACCAAACACAGACAGTAGCCTGTTTGTCTGCACTGCAGTGTGTGAGTGTGCAGTCACTCTGTGTGACAAATGGAACAAACACACTGACAATGAGGATGCCTGGGTTACATTTTCCCTTACCACCAGGCACATACTCCAGCTACTGTACTACTGAAAACAAACTATTTGCACTTCTACCTACTCTATACATGCATACCCCCCGGAAGTCGCTGGAGGCTCATGTTATGTTGGGTAATCCCCACAACCCCGGAAGGGTAGGCACTTCTCCCACATTCTGCCCACTTCCTAGTGAAGTGGGCAGAATGGTGGAAATATTACAGTGTATCGGCAGGTCCACACATTGGGGCGGGGCCTAATGACGCAATTCTATAAGAATCGTATCATTAGGCCCCGCCCCTCTTGTAAATATTCGGCTGTTGCAGGTAATGTGTTAGCTTACTCCACGGCTTATACAGTACATGATAATAAAGCATTATTATAGACTATACACACTGACCTAAAGACATGAAAAACTCACTTCATCACTCAGACTGAGATTTTCAGACTGGTTTCATGCTAGAAAAATAAAGTATCATTACGTGACTGGATGCACAATGCAAGTGGTAAAACTGGTTTCTACTGCTAACAAAAAGAAAAATCAAAGCAATATTGAAAAGTGGCAGATAATCGGTGCACCTTTACGGCAAATCACCATCACATCATGACAGTACCCTACAGCTATTTGATTGCACTACACGATTTAATCAGCTGTGGCAACCACGCTTGCTAAATACCAGAGGCAGGATTTTTCCTCGCAGGTAACAGATTCTGTATATTACCTAGAGATGGTTTTCCTGAAATACGAACACACCCAAACTTAGGGGTTCCATATCAAATCAAGTCCCAGTTCGGAATGACTTTGCGGTTCCGAGTGCAACTGAGCCCCAGTTCGGGTCTGCTGTCAGTTCGAAACTCGGATTTAAGAACAGAACTCGGGTTTTGAATTAAATGAAAACATGTCCAAATTCCATGTTTTTATCTGCATGTTCCAAGTGGCCACAGTTACAGGGACAGCACAGCCACTCCTGCATCTCAGTATACACTGATTCCTTGAATCTCCTTTATGGGCATCGACGAGAGCATGTACAGGGAAGATTAAGGAACAATAACTCAAGGACACACAGAGAAGGGACACACAGAGAAGGACATTGTGCTCCTCATTGGGATTTGCAGTAAGACCTTACACCATAACAGTTGGTTATAATTACACTAAGAGACATGGTATTGTAATGCACTTAGTGATATTGATACATTAAATTATAGGTATTAATTGCCAGCTAGTAATAGCAAATGTGAAACAAGTATTGTAAATGTCATATTGTGCAAGTTATTTCTGTCATATTGCATACTTTAGACTTTATTCAGAACAGTACAAGTGTGACAAAGTGTCTCAGAATAATACAAATTAATGTCACTTTCTTCAACATGTGTTTACTGTGCTTGGTTATGAGGGTCTCCTGTCTCTCTGCCGTGGTAGGACAAGCCTAGTAGAGTAACGGCCCTGATCTATCTGGTGACTCCCAAAAAGAATCCAGAAGAACAGCAGGTACGACCCACTCACTGACATCCCACCAAATTGGGGTTGTTACAATTTTTGATCAATTATTATAATTTTGAAAGAATCCAAAACCAATTCCCAACCAAAACACTTGAGGGTGGTTTTAACAAAACCGAAACATGATGATGAATTAGAAGAAAAACCAAAACAAGGGGGTCTGCACACTTCTCTAATATCAACGTGCAGAGAAACCCATTGATTCCGCATTTTATGCGCATTAACCTAGTGCTGTGGTTTCCAAGCTTTTGCCAAAGAAGACAGGTGTCTCCAACACTCGTAGATACTGCTTGGAACTTTACTGAAGCAAGAGAGACCCACTTGCAGGTGGGGGAGAGAAAGAGATGGCTGCAGGCAGAACATCTTCTCTGATCAACATGGTCCTGAAATAGAGTGCCGCACAGGGCTACCACTGTTCTCCACGTTGCCGGGTACAGGGCTCACTACTTATTATTTATATTTGATTGTTTAAAAACTTTCTTTTCGCTGGGGAAAGTGTCCTATTGTGGAACTATTAAAGAAGCATTTTATTTTGAACGCTGCATGACTGGGCTTTTCTACATTTTCTCCCCACATAACCACTGTATCCTCATTAATACGGAAAAAAAGAAACCTTTATATGAACAGCTGGCAGAATAAGATTGTAAGTTATTTTCTGATTACCTGTTAAAGATAAAGAAATGCTGTTTCACAGAGTAAAATACATCAAGGAGGAAATAAAGAAGAAGGGAGAGTAAAGAGAAATAAACTTTTATATGCATATAGGACATCTTACCAATGTGAGTGTTACAGTACTTTATTATTCGTGAAAAAAGATCTAGCAGACATCCCAGATCCACTTGAGATGTAAAAAGAAACCTTTATACTCATATAGGACAGGATGTACATACCGCCAAATATTGGGTACAGGGTTAATATTGTCGATACGTACCTAGAAAATCGCAAAGGACAACTGTACTGTGCAAAACAGGGACTAACGGGTTTATGACCCAGAAGTCCCACTGGCATCATTCTGCGCATGCACACATTGGATCCCTCTTAGGGGGCATCGTGAGAAGAAGCTCATAGGCTTCAGTTGGGTAACACCATATAAAGTTTGCATTACTCCAGAATGTATCACATTCCAGAGTTTGGTACATATGAGAAATGCAGTAAAACCCTCGAAAGCTGCATTTTTGGGGGTTTTACCGCATTTTGTTTACCTTAATACATCCCTCCCTCTGGGTTTTAAACATATGTAAGTGATTGATTTTTGTGATGACTGACAAGCCTCTAATAAGGAAAAAACATGTCTGATTATCAGAAGATTCTGTTTTACCATATACTGTATTTCATATGTATTCAAGGTATATATAAAAAGTATCCTGGCACTGAGGTCCACTATATTTTATTAGCATTATTATATTTTCGTTATTGCGGTCCATGAGAGATAGCATTTGTGATTGCATTGACGTAAATCTCTGAATCAGACCAGGGCTTATACAGTACATGATGACAAAGCATTATTATAGACCAGTGGTTCTCAAACCTGGTCCTAAGGACTCCACATAGTTCACATTTTCCAGGTCACCTAGCAGGTGCACAGGTGTATTCATTACTCACTGACACCTTTTAAAAGATCCACAGATTGAGCTAATTATTTCACTTGCGATTCTGTGAGGAGACCTGGAAAACATGTACTGTTTGGGGTCCTGATGACCGGGTTTGAGAACCTGTGTTATAGACTATACACATTGACCTGAAGACATGTAAAATTTACCTCATCACTTCGAGACAGACTGATTTCAAGCTAGAACAGGGGTCAGGGAACTTTTTTACTGTTTACCCCAAAATATATTTAGATACACCGACGTTACCTCCTTGATTTGAAAGGAAGGAAATCATATAGTAGTGCCCCCATAGTTATGCCCCTGTAGTAGTGCCCCATATAATGCCCCTGTAGTAGTGCCCCCATAGTGCCCCTGTAGTAGTGCCCCCATATAATGCTCCTGTAGTAGTGCCCCCATATAATGCCCCTGTAGTACCGCTTGTACAAACAGACCCCCCCAAAAAACACTTACCTTAATCCCCGCTCCTGCATCCGCCGCCGTCCTGTCCGCCCGGCTGCTCCTCGGAACTATGGGAGAGACGTCTTGACGTCTCTCCCATAGTGCGCATGGAGAGAACCGGAAGTTGGAGTTCAGAAGAGAACTCCAGCCTCCGGCTAACGCGGCGCTGCAGGGAAGGAGCCGGGCGCCCGCTGGTAATAACATTACCAGCGGGCGTCTGGCTTAAAGCCTCCCTGCGGCACAGCCGGGCATGCATATGAATCATTCTATATTATAGAATGATTCATATGCATGCCCAGCTGTCCGTCCATTACTGCCAGGAATTTAATTTTTACCCCATGTGGGGTAATTTACCCTTGTTCCCTGACCACTGAGCTAGAATAAGATAGTTTCATTACGTGACTGGGTGCCCGATTCGTTATGGATCGCTATTGCGATCACAACTACGATTACGCACGCAGTCTCACTGCAAAAATATGCTAATGAATGCTATCGCAATGCTGACACCTACCATAAAGATGCCCACTTTACCATACACACATTCATAATACTTTGTAAGTCTGCAAAATCATCGGTAACATCGAGTACCATTGGAGCCTCACGCACACTTGCACAAGGTCTGCCCTTAATCAGAAATGGCATCATATGGCATATGGCATCGCAGTGCCTAATTTATGCACGCCCCTTTAACGGTGTTCAAACGTACTGGAACGCCTGCATTTCGCTGACCACACCCCTGTCACCACCCCCAAATGGTCACTTCCTGTCAATCACTCTGCGATGGGTCTGTGTAGACTCTGTGATTGCAGTGAAGCCTTCGATCACTATGATGCATATGCATGCTCAGAACACAACAATCGGCCGATTGCGTGCGTGATCGCAGTTGCGATCAGTAATGAATCAGGCCCCAGGATGCACAAATGCAAGCAGTAAAACTGGTTTCTACCGCTAACAAAAAGAGAAATCAAAACAACATTGAAAAGTGGAAAGTGGGAGATAATCAGTGCACCTTTATGGGAAATCACTATCACATCATGACAAAACCCTGCAGCTAATTGATCACGCTGCCTAATTCAATTACTGTGGGAACCTTTAGCGATAATTACCATAGCCATGATTTTTCCTCGCAGCCTCAGGAGCTGCAAGCAAAAATCTGCGTTAAAATGCAGATTCCGCATTTTACCCAGCAAGAAAACCCAGTGAATCCACATTTTACGTGGATTAGTGGGTTAGCACGATTAATGTGGTACACTGGAATATGGCTAATTAATTGAATAATTATTCCCTGTGCGGTGCGATCCTTTAGCTGCGAGGTAAATCCCGCGGCTAATTGAACAACCCTTATTTGTTATTACATTTAAGTTTCTAAGACTTTACTAGAATAGTTGTCATTTTGTGATTTATGTTTGTCTATGATGAAATGCAGGCTGCCATCAGATTTTGTGGGGCCCGGTAATGACAAAATAGCAGGGTGAACCCTGGGGGGAGGGGTGGCAGAGGTGAGCAGAGTTGTGGATAAGTTGTGAAGCTACAACAGGGGTGGGTGCATAAACCAGTTAAAAAATCTATCACATAATATGAAAACTCTCACTTTTTCTAAACTCTCACTATTATATTTGGCCCCTGGTATCTTAGGCAATGGTTAGCATTGGGCTGGACTAGTCAGCAGGGCTGGATTAAGGTCTATGGGGGCCCCTGGGCAACAAACTTGTGGGGGCCCCTACAGTTTCTCGTCACCCTAGGAACATTATTTTTTTCTTTTTATTCACCTCAGTAGTTCGGCCCCTCTTGCAGTGCCCAAGGTAGTAGTGCCCCTTATGCAATGTCCCCAGTAGCAGTGGCCCTTATGCAGTGCCCCCAGTAATGGTCCCCCATATGCAGTGCCCACTGAAGTAGTCCCTCCTATGCAGTGCCACCTGTAGTAATGACCCTTATGCAGTGCAGCCAGTAGTGGTCCCCCTATGCAGTGCCCCATATATAATGCACCCATAGTGGTCCCCCTATAGAGTCCCCAGTAGTGTCCATTATATAGTGCCCCCAGACCCAGTAGTGGTCCCCCCCAATGCAGTGCCCCTTATATAGTGCCCCCAGTAGTAGTCCCCCCCTATGCATTGCCCCAAGTAGTAGTGCCCCCAGCAGTAGTCCCCCTATGCACTGACCCTAGTAGCGCGCCCCCCCCACATGCAGTGCCCACACACACACAAAAAAAATCACAACTTACCTGAATCACCGCTCCTGACATGACTGCCGTAGTCAGCTCCGGGTCCCGGCTCTTCTCCTTCAGTTCAGTATGGGAGAGAGGTCAGCGTCATGACGTCTCTGCCATCACACGCTGCGGGGGAGCCAGAAGGCGGAGCTCTGAGTGAGCTCCAGCCGGCTCCCTCCGTTGTGCAGCAGCCAATGAGAGTCTCTTGTGACTCTCATCGGCTGCTGTTACACATACACAGCTGCCGTCGGCGGCTGTGTGTATGTCACTGTGTAGTGCGGACTGCGCTCACTGCGCGGTCTACACTACACTAGCGGAGGGGACACTAGTGGTGGGTGCAGACAGCACACCACTGCTAGTGAGGGCCCCTCCATGTGTGGGGGCCCAGGGATGACTGCCCCTGTCGCCCCCCCCTTTTAATCCGGCCCTGCTTGTCAGTTTCCTTAATTAACTCCATGGGGGATGTATAGGGCCCTGAACAGCTAAGAACTTCCTTACTGGGTCCCATTTGTATGACAAATATTTATGGCTAACATTATTATTATTATTATTACTATTATTACAATTATTAGAGATGAGCGGATTCGGATCTCAGAGATCCGAACCGACCAGAACTTAGGGAATCAGATCCGAGCCGGCTTGGGTTTTCCCACCTGACTCAGATCTCAAAACAAGGCAAAACGTCATCATCCCGCTGTCGGATTCTTGCGGGTTTTGGATTCTATAAAGGTCCCGTGATCGCCGCCATTTTTTATTCTGGCTGTGGAGAGTGAAGAGAGAGGGAACTGGGAGCTGTGCTGTGCTGCTGTGTGGCTGCTGTTGTGCATTGTGACTTGTGACTAGTTTTTGCTGGGAGCTGTGCTGCATAATTGAGGTTGTCCTGTCCATAGGGGCTGGCTGGCTGTTAGCCTTAGGGGCTGGCTGGCTGTTGTCCTGTCCATAGGGGCTGGCTGGCTGTTTTGAGGTTGTCCTGTCCATAGGGGCTATCTGTTGTCCATATTAATCCATATAGGGGCTGGCTGGCTGTTGTCCTGTACATAGGGTCTGGCTGGCTGTTCTGCTGAGTTGTCCAGGGGGTGCTCTGTCCATCAGGGGTGTAAAAAAAATAAAAATTATTTTTGTGTGTGCATGTTAGCCACACTACCAATGTAAACATAAAAACAATTTTTTGGTGTGTGCGTGTTAGCCTGCCACACCACCAGTGAAAAAATAAAAACTATTTTTTGTGT
This sequence comes from Taudactylus pleione, assembly GCA_031769625.1. NCBI lineage: Eukaryota > Metazoa > Chordata > Amphibia > Anura > Myobatrachidae > Taudactylus > Taudactylus pleione. The sequence goes on along the minus strand of JAUIMM010000016.1, from coordinate 2,089,501 downwards.
GTGTGGTTGGTTGTGTGCGTTAGTCTCAACTTAGCTGACCTATAATTGCTTGGTGACACTGCTGTAAGACGGCAGTGAGTATGGAGGACAGTCACTTTACAGGAGAGCAGGATCCACATACAGTCCTTGAGAAGTTGCTATAGGAGGTACTTTAGGCAAACTGTCATGAAACCGATTAAGAATCAATGGTCTAAGCAAGGAGACATGAAAGGAGTTAGGTACACGCATACTGTAGTTGGAGGTAACTGTAACTTACATGCCACTGTATTGATAATTTTTACAATACGGAAAGGCCCAATAGCCCAATGTACCGGGGGGCAAATTTCAGAGTGGGTACTTTAAGTCGAAGATTTCTAGTGGACAACCAGACACGATCACCGACAGAATATTTAGGAACAGCCGAACATTTTCTATCAGCAAAAATGTTATAATTATGAGAGGCTTTCCTAAGACACTTATATACCTGTCTCCAAATTCCGGAGAAATGTTGGAGAGTAGCTTTGGCTGCCGGAACGTCCACTGTAGGAACTTATTAAAGCTCAGGAACTTGAGGATGATATGCAGAAGAAAATTGTAATTTAATTTGTAATGACGAACATAACGCCATCCAAAAACAAGCAACAAACTGAACACCACGATCAGACACTATTTCAGAAGGAAGTCCATGAAAGCGGAATATCTCCTTGATAAAAATTTGTGCTAGTTTGGGGGCTGATGGAATTCATGCCAAAGGACAAAAATGGGCCATTTTGGTAAAACGATCCACCACTACCCAAATAACCGTACACCCCTTGGATTCGGGAAGATCTGTAATATAATCCATGGAAAGATGGGTCCATGGTTGGGTAGGGATGGGTAGTGGATGGAGGGGACCCACAGGAGACTGCCGGGAGGATTTATGTTGTACACATTTAGAACAAGAACGTATAAACTCTTGAATATCTTTTTTCATGGAGGGCCACCAATATGAACGTTGCAGGAATTAATACATTTTATGAACCCCTGGATGTCCAGAGAAACGAGAATTATGAGCCCAAGAAAGGAGTTTACCTCGTAATTCAGGTGCCACAAATATCCTTCCAGGAGGAGGATCAGGAGAGATGGAAGTTGAAGAAAAGGCCAGAGGGTTTATCCTCATTTTGATATTTCTCTTCCAACATTGAGCGAGAGAGTCTGTCTGCCTTTTTATTCAATGAACCCGGACGATACCTGAGGATAAAATCAAAACGAGAGAAAAAGAGTGCCCAACGAGCCTGTCATGGGTTCAAGCAATGAGCTGTCTTCAAATACAACAAATTCTTATGTTCACTAAAAATGGTAACTGGATGCTTTGCACCTTCTAGCAAATACCTCCATTCCTCTATTGCTAATTTAATAGCTAATAATTCTTGACCCCCGATTGAATAGTTACTCTCAGCACTGGAAAACTTTCGTGAAAAGAAACCACAAGACACTGTTCTCCAATCTGCAGCCACTTGGGACAAAATGGCACCAACTCCATAAGTGGATGCATCCACTTCCAATATAAATGGTTTCTCAACATCAGGTTGAACTAAAATAGGGGCCGCAGAAAATGCATCTTTGAGAGTCTGGAAGGCATTCAATGCCTCTGGGGACCACACTTTGGGGTTAAACCTTTTTCTTGTCATAGCAGAAATTGGGGCCACAATCGTTGAAAATGCTTTGATAAACTTTCTATAATAATTGGCAAAGCCTAAAAATCTCTGAATAGACGTTAATGAAGTGGGAAAAACCCAATCTTGTATAGCCTTCAGCATCTCGGGGTCCATCTGAAGTTCGGAATCAGAGATAATATACCCCAAAAAGGGTATAATCGGGACCTCAAAAACACACTTAGAGATCTTATCATAAAGCTTATTAGCTCGAAGACGACTTAGTACCTCTTTGACATGAATACAATGATCAGAAAGATTCCTGGAAAAAATTAAAATGTCATCAAGATAAAAAATAACAAACTGATAAAGTATATCCCTGAAAATTTCATTCACAAACTCCTGGAACACTGTGGGAGCATTACATAAGCCAAAAGTCATAACGAGGTTCTCATAATGACCATCTTGCGTATTAAACGCAGTTTTCCACTCATCTCCTTCTTTAATTCTGATCAAATTATAAGCTCCCCTTAAGTAAAATTTAGTAAACAGTCGAGACCCCTTGACTCTGTCGAACAGCTCTGTAATAAGAGGCAAAGCATATTTATTTTTTACTGTGATCTTATTTAGACCTCGAAAGTCGATACATGGATGAAGTCCGCCATATTTTTTCTTTACAAAAAAGAATCCTGCTCCAGTGGGAGATGAGGAAGGCCTGATGAAGCCCTTCATCAAGTTGTCTTGGACATACTCCGACATGGCTTGAGTTTCAGGGACAGAGAGAGGGTACACTCGACCTTTGGGTGACACTTTATGAGGAATAAGTTCAATAGGACAATCCCAAGGACGATGCCGTGGAAGTACGTCTGCCGCCTGTTCAGAAAATACATCATCAAACTCGTGATAAGGCTGTGAGAGAGAAGGTGGAACATCTACTTTTACTTCAGCCAATCATACAACAGGAATCAAACAATTTAGTTTGCATTTAGAACTCCAAGAAAGGATTTGAGAACAAGTCCAATCAATATGAGGGTTATTAAGAGTTAACCATGGTAAACCAAGAACTATATCATACATAGAAGTAGGTAATACCAACAACTCTAAGCTTTCTTCATGCAAAGCTCCAACCCTCAGCTTCATAGACTTTGTTTGATGCATAACATATCCATTAGAAATTCTAGTCCCATTCACTGCAGAGAGGGAAAGAGAACAGGATAATCTGACAAAAGGAATCTGCAACTCTTGAACCAATGAAGACAAAATAAAATTGCCAACTGCTCCAGAATCTACCAAGGCAGAAAACATTTGACAAGAAGAACCAAAATCAGGAATACTAACAGAGATTAAACAATCCTTTTGGGGGAAATTCTTTGAGAGGACCCCTAGTTTGACTTCCCCTCCATCAACTAGGGATGACCATTTCCCAGTCTTATTGGACATTTAGCCAAAAAATGTTCAGAGGACACACAGTACAAACACAAATTAGAACGCCTCCTACGTTGTTTCTCTACTTCAGATAACTTACATTTATTAATTTGCATAGGTTCATCAGTTGCACCATGAGAGGAACAAGACTGGGGAAGAGAAATTTTAGTATGCTCAGTACGACTCATCTGAACCCCTTGTTCTCGCATCCGCAAATCAATTTTAATAGTCAATTAAATCAACTCATCCAAATTCTGAGGAAGATCCCGAGTTGCTAACTCATCTTTAAGTTTCTCAGAAAGACCATTCTAATAGGCTGCACTTAATGCTTCATTATTCCAATTAAGCTCTTTCGCTATAGTTTGAAAACTAACCACATACTGACCAATTGGAGATGTTCCCTGTTTCAATCGCAAAATGTCCACAGACGCGGCCACTGATCTTCCAGGTTCATCAAATATCCTCTTAAAAGTAGAAACAAAAACTTGGTAATTAGACATTAAAGCATAATTTCTCTCACATAAAGGAGAGGCCCATTTGAGAGCAGTACCAGAACTTAATGACATTATATAAGCCACTTTAATACGAGGGGTGGAAAAACTTTGCGGTAATAACTCAAAATGAATCTCACATTGGTTGAGAAATCCTCTGCAGGTTTTTGGATTACCGTCATAAGAGGTTGGAGTCGGTAGACGTAAATGAGAAGCAGAAACCACTGATGCATTCGTAACAGGTATCTTAAATTTATCCAAACATGTAGAAAGATCCTGTAAACATTGCAAAACTTGAACTTGTGTATTTTCCTGTACTTCCAGACGGGCGGTCAAACCCTGGAGCACCTGTACCCCAGTAGCCTGTTCCAGGTCTGGGTAAATTTTTAGGTCTGTGCAAACTGTCATGGCTACAGACACTTGAGGCTCCTGGAAAGAGTCAGGCTTACTAGGTAGTATGAACTGAGGTGGTTTTAGGAATGACCTTTTCATGAAATATCATTAGCACAAAATAAAAGTAAATAGAATTTATTCAAGAACAATAACTGTATAGCAAAGTTCCACATTAAATCTCAATAACACAAAGTTTGTGACATGCACTAACAGGTGCAGGGGTATGCCCCTGTGAGAAACAAAGTTCAAAGTACACACTGAACTGGTGTGGGGTGAAACCCGAGTCAGTCACGAGGCTAGGGCCTCAGGATAGAATGGAGGTCAATAACAGGGTTGAACCCTGTATCGTGACGGAGGTCCGGAACAGGGTTGAAACCTGAGATGTAACAAGATCCAGAACGAGGTGAAGCCCTGAGACGTAATGAAGATCCGGAACGGGGTTGAGCCCTGAGATGTGATGAGGGTCCGGAACTTGGTTGAGCCCTGAGACGTGATGAGGGTCCGGGGCTGGATGGAGCCCTGCGATGTGATGAAGGTCCGGAGCAGGGTTGAGCCCTGCGGCGTCATGAAGGTCTGAAGCAGGGTTGAGCCCTGTGACGTAATGAAGGTCCGAAGCTAGGTTGAGCCCTGCGGAAGGATGAAGGTCTGGAGCAGGGTTGAGCCCTGTGGCAGGATGAAGGTCTGAAGCAGGATTGAGCCCTGCGGCAGGATGAAGGTCCGGAGCAGGGTTGAGCCCTGCAATGTGATGGGGTTCCGATGAGGATAGACTGTAACACTGCAGTTGACAACTGTAGAAGAAGTAACCCCAGTGTCCGTATGAGTCAATTATAACAAGTAAACCAAATAGTGTAGCGTAGAATGGAATAGCAGTAATAGAGCAGGAAAACAACGGAAAGACAATGGCAATGCTGAGCTCTGTAGTGCAGCTGATAACCTGTATCACAACTTGAACACGAGCAGGAATGTAGCGAGGTCCACAGCATACATCAGGCATAGCGGAGATCTGGCAGGAGTCCAAGGAAGATCTGAAAGTAACATTGCACAGACAATGAGGTAAAGTTAGTAACAGGCTTTATACTAGAGGTCTGTGATCCATAGGAAGTTCAGAACATGTGACCCAAATAGAATCAGGTTTGGAATAATAAGCAATCAAGGAATCCAACAACCTGACGACACCTAAGAAACAGATGATCACTTTAACTCTCTGCACACTGCATGTCATGAACACCAGTAACCAGGATAGATCCTCCAACGACCACAATAGAACTTTGGCAAGTGTAGTTTATCTTTATGTACTGAAATAGTCAAAGACCTGACACAAACCCTTTGAACTTGCCACCTGTGAAGTTAGTTCAGACACTGCCTGCTTGAGTCAGGTCATTCCCCTAATCAGACTTTTGCAAAAGCAGCTGGAGAAACTGAAGGAGGAGCTGAAATGGAGTGATTCCGCTAAGTATGTCGGACTTGTAGCTCTATCCCTTCATTCGCTTTGCCAGGATCTAAGGGTCTTCAATCTTTTGAAATCGGATCACTATATTTTGGCGACCATACTTGATGCTAGGTTTAAGTCATAAAAAGGAGGGGGTTTAACCCCCTATTGTTCCTCAGCAAACTGAATAATGCTTGCAACAACATATGAAGACTATATGGTCATAGAAATTCAGAGATATTGGTTGCATGCATTTGCAAATACATGGGAAGCTGCTATGCCATGTCACGGCTTCTCTGTCACTACCAGTCCCTAACACTAAGGGGTTCACATCCGGGGTGCAGCACACCTAGAAAAATGTCCAGCCCAGGACCCCCCCAGGGCATCACACGGAAAATGGAAAAAGAGTGACAGTGCAGTGTAAAGTATAGATGTGCAAGACTAATTAATAAGTGTTGAAAAAAGGGGTTAAAATATATGTGAAATATTACATGAATAAAATACAAACATAACAGGTGATGTGAAAAGCAACTATGTGTATTAAGTGGTGATGCCCTGAGGAGGCCAAGCCAGACCAGCCCCGGGGGCCCTATGCCCAAATGCTCACCCCAAATGTAAAATATACCAATTATAAGGCCTAATGATAAAGGCACATATAAATTTTGTCAAATGTAAGGCCTCCTGATAAAGGCACATACATAAATGCATCCAAATTGAGACCCAGGTTACCTACTTTACACTGCACTGTCACTCTTTTTCCATTTTTCGTGTGATGCACTGGGGGGGTCCTGGGCTGGACATTATTCGGGGTGCACTGTGCCCTGGACGTGAACCCCTTAGTGTTAGGGACTGCTAGTGACAGAGAAGCCGTGACGTGGCATAGCAGCTTCCCATGTATTTGCAAATGCATGCAACCAATATCTCTGAATTTCTATGACCATATAGTCTTCATATATTGTTGCAAGTATAATTCAGTGTGCTGAGGAACAATAGGGGTTAATCCCCCTCCTTTTTCTACTTAGTATGACCCCTCCCTTTCATGCAGCTGATTAGTACTGCTAGATTGATTGAGCAGCTGCCAATTTTGTAGGTTTAAGTCATACCATGTGTCTTTCTTTTCCAATGGACATAAATCTGAAAAGATGCAAAGAGCTGGTGGTGACAGAAATTGTCAGCTCAAGCGGAACGTAACACAGCAGCATCTCCTCCATTTTCTACAGCTGCCAGGAAAAAACTAAATTTTCCTAAGAGACCCACAGCTGGTTAGTCAGCAAAACCTCATGACATCTGGTTGGGTCTGAAAGAACTGGCTACAATGAGTGACATGTCTACCGTGACTTTGTCTGATACGGTCACCATTCAGAGAATGGTGGATGATTATTTTGGGGATAGCATCCAAATAGGCATGTCACTCAGTCCCTTTTACTACTGGCAGGAAAAACAGGCAATTTGGAGTCCCTTGCACAAACTGGAGTTGCTGTACTTAAGTTTCCCACCCTCCAGTGTGTACTCTGAAAGAGTTTTCAGAGCAGCCGGGAACCTTGTCAATGATCATCGTAGGAGGTTACTTCCCCAAAATGTGGAAAAGATGATGTTCATAAAAATTAATTACAAATTCCACGAGGAAGACCTTTACCAGCACTAAAGTCCAAAAAATATATGTGTCTGTAATGGTGGATTCCAGTGGGGACGAATTCATTTTGTGTGAAGAAGAGGAGGATGCACACACTGATGGGGATGTTGATGATGATGATGATGATGAAGACATCTAATCTAATGTATTGTAAAGCCAGTTTATATATGGGATCATTGCCACCAATGTCCACTGCACATTGGCAGCTTGTTTTGTGGGGGGTCAAAACAAACCAATCATTTCAGACACAAATGGCAGTCCCTGTCACTTAAGTGATTGGTTTGTTAAACTGTGAATGTCCTGTTTCATATATACAACATAAGGGTTGGTTGGAGGGCCCAAGGATAATTCCATCTTGCACCTTTTTCCTTTCCATTATGTGCTGTTTGGAGCATTACTGCCTGACATTTTTAATGTTATGGTTTATGAATGTCCAGAATTGTAATGGCCACAGACAGCATCTCCTGCATGCCCCTTTCATTTTTTTTAAAGAAAAGTCTGAACAAACTGCTCCTTTTTGTGTGAACCCAGCAGCACAAGTCGCACAACAGTGACATTCAGCCAAGGGTTCTCAGCCCTCAAGGCTGCTACATGGCCCAAAGGCCACATCCTGCTTCATGGCCCAAAGGTAACCTGTCGTTACTCCTCACCAGCCCTCAAGGCTGTAACGGCCACAACTTGCCAAGAGTTCCAGCCCTCAAGGCTGTTGCAGGACTGGTTCCTTCCTAATCATAGCTCTGTATTCCACTACTACTCAACCCAGAGGCTGCATCAACAAATAACTATCAACTATCAATTCTTCAGCCAGTGGCTGCACCAATTATCAAGTATCAACTCTTCTTACCTCAGCCAGTGGCTGCACCAATTATCAAGTATCAACTCTTCTTACTTCAGCCAGTGGCTGCACCAATTATCAAGTATGAACTCTTCTTACGTCAGCCAGTATCTGCACCAACTATCAATTCTTCAGCCAATGGGTGCACCAATTATCAAGTATCAACTCTTCTTACTTCAGCCAGTGTCTGCGCCAACTATCAATTCTTCAGCCAGTGGCTGCACCAATTATCAAGTATCAACACTCCTTACTTCAGCTAGTGGCTGCACCAATTATCAAGCTTTAACTCTTCTTACTTCAGCCAGTGTCTGCACCAACTATCAATTCTTCAGCCAGTGGCTGCACCAATTATCAAGTATCAACTCTTCTTACTTCAGCCAGTGTCTGCACCAACTATCAATTTTTCAGCCAGTGGCTGCACCAATTACCAAGTGTAAACTCTTCTTACTTCAGCCAGTGTCTGCGCCAACTATCACTTCTTCAGCCAGTGGCTGCACCAATTATCTAGTATCAAATCTTCTTACTTCAGCCAGTGTCTGCACCAACTATCAACTATCAATTCTTCCATCCTCAAGGGGTACCCCAACCATCATTTTTGCACAGTCCACAACTCTGTTTATCACTCAGTTTTGAGCCAGCTAGCTGGATGCAACCTTTTGGCCCTTAACTAGATGAATAAAATCAATATTGTGAGATGTGAGGTGGTCAAAATTGACTAGAAAAGAATGGCAATAAATGTAGGAACACAAACAGGCCCATTTTTTATGATTTTAGCTGTTTTTATTATTTTTTAAGAAAAAAATCCAGATCCAAAACCAAAACTGAAAAACAAAACACGGAGGTGAGGTTTTGGCAAAACCAATCCATATCCAAAACCAGGAATGATCCAGATCCAAAATCAAAACACGGGGGTCGGCACACATCTCTAACAATTATGCACTTATGCTTTCCAGAGGCAAGACAGTAGTTACGTTGCTGCTTAGTTATGCTACTGACTGCTGATCCATGCTAGGGTTAAACTCCCCTCTGGTCACTCATCTAATTGCAGAGCTGGTATTTGTTTAATCCTGCTGTTCTGTTCAGGTCTATTCATTTTGGTAATAGGGAGGGTGGGGGACCTGTGCTCAGACTTAAAGGTAGCTGTGTGTGGTCAGTGCTGGCTGTGGACCTTTCTGGGAATACCCAACCCAAATTGATTCAGAAGTGCACAATTTGTCTTTGAGGTCGGCGCTACACCTATTGTAATATACAGTATATACTGCACAATATAGTATGAAAATCACTTGATATTTTTATTTGTAAAAAATATGGGTGCACAAAGCCCCTATGTACATTGGTGGATGGTGTTAGGTGGGTGGGTCATATGTACCAGAATAATTCTGGGTATGTATAGATCTTAGTCCTGGATTAGTCAATAAGGTATCCAGTAATATTGCAATATGTTGCTTAAAAGTAGTCCAGTGTGAACCATCAGCAAACCCTCTGGTGTTTGCTGGCAGGTGTGTAGTTCTATACCCCTGAGGAAGGCCTAACAGCCAATACGCATTGGGAGGACACATGCAAATCACCCCAAGATTCAAAACACCGCTGAACCCCACTCCGTAGTCTCCTCATGGCACCTAGTTTGAGCCACTGCAAAGTATCTGCTGAGCCTGGGGAGCTGCACGATCTCGCGAGAGTGCTATTACCCAGAAGTCTTGCAGACTGCCGGTGAGGACACTGCTTCCCAGTCAGCATGCTACCTCCACACACGCGCTGACATCATAGTGGAACAAGGGACCGGAGGATCGAGGACCGGAGAAGAGGACGATGCTCACCTCGAGGTGATCGGGAAAGGATGCTGAGGGTAAGTTTGTGCACCTAGGGGATACAGGACACATACTTCTGATACCCCACGTATAGAATAGGGGTGAGCGGGTTTGGATTTCTGAAATCCGAACCCCCCCGAGCCCCCCCGATCCGAGGCCGATCCGAGTCAGGCTCGACTTTTCCCGCCTGACTCGGATCTGAAATCGAGGCAAAACGTCATCATCCCGACTTCCGGGTCTCGCGGGTTTTGGATCCTATATAAGGTACCCACGTCGGCGCCATTTTCTCACTCGGCTGTGGACAGTGAAGAGGGAGGGTGGGAGTTAGGGCTGGCTGGGCTGTGTAGTGTAGTGTAGTGTTGTAGTGTAGTGTAGTGTAGTGCAGTGTAGTGTTGTGCTGTGCTGTGCTGCGCTGTGCTGCTGTTGTCCATAGGGGCTGTCTCCACTACTTCAAAGTCCATAGGGGCTGGCTGGACTGTGTTGTGCAGTCAGTTGTCCATAGGGGCTGTGTCCACTCCAAAGTCCTGTGCAGTGTCCCAGTCCTAAAGGGGTGCTGTAGTGTTGTCCAGGGGGTGCTCTGTCCGTCAGGGATGCTCCCCGAAGTGCTAAAAAAAATAATATTTTTTCTGTGTTTGTGAATTGTGTGCACTGTGGTTGCACGTGAATCAACAAAGGAGCAGCGCCAAGCGTGCGCCTGTGTCCCATAAGTAAAAGGCCAGCTAGCTTGTCCGTTAAAGGGTGCTGTAACCCCCAAAGGGCACTCCAAACAAAATATATTTTTTTGTATTTGTGAATTGTGCGCGCAGTAGACGCACGTGCATCAACAAAGTAGTGCCAAGCGTGCGCCTGTGTAATAAGTAAAGGGCTGGCTGGCTTGACCTTTAAAGGGTTCTGTAACCCCCAAAGGGCACTCCAAATAAAATAAAAAAATATTTTCTGTTTGTGAATTGTGTGCGTAGTAGCTGCACGTGCATCAACAAAGTAGTGCCAAGCGCACGCCTGTGTCATAAGTAAAGGGCCGGCTGGCTTGTCCGTTAAAGGGTGCTGTAACCCCCAAAGGGCACTCCAAACAAAATAAAAAAATATATTTTTTTGTGTTTGTGAATTGTGTGCGCAGTAGCCGCACGTGCATCAACAAAGTAGTGCCAAGCGTGCGCCTGTGTCCCATAAATAAAGGGCCGGCTTGATTGACCGCTAAAGGGTGCTGTAACCCCCAAAGGGCACTCCAAACAAATTTTAAAAAAAATTTCTGTGTTTGTGAATTGTGTGCACTGTGGCTGCACGTGCATCAACAAAGGAGCAGCGCCAATCGTGCGCCTATGTCCCATAAGTAAAGGGCCGGTTGGCTCATTTCTTAAAGGGTGGTGTAACCCACAAAGTGCACTAGTCTCCAACAAAAATAAAAAAATATTTTCTGTGTTTGTGTGCGCCTTAGCCGCACGTATATATCAATATAACATAAATGGAGGACCAAACTTTCTCCGATAAAAATAAAATAGGGAAAGATCAAGAACCACTTCCTCCTAGTGCTGAAGCTGCTGCCACTAGTCATGACATAGACGATAACATGCCATCAACGTCGTCTGCCAAGGCCGATGCCCAATGTCATAGTAGAGGGCACATACAATCCCAAATGACAAAGTTCAGGAAAATGACCTTGAAAAAAACATTTAAATCATCTGAAGAGAAACGTAAACTTGCCAATATGCCATTTAAGACACGGAGTGGCAGGGAACGGCTAAGGTCTTTCCCTATGTTCATGACTAGTGGTTCAGCTTCACATGACGATGGAAGCCCTCCTCCCGCTAAAAAAATCAAACGAGTTAAGCTGGCAAAAGCACAGCGAAGAACTGTGCGTTCTAAGAAGATATCACAAATCCCCAAGGAGAGTCCAAGTGTGGTGGCGGTCGCGATGCCTGACCTTCCCAGCACTGGACAGGAAGAGGTGGCTCTTTCCACCATTTGCACGCCCCCTGCAAGTGCTAAAAGGAGCACCCACAGTCCACTTGCTGATATGCAAATTGAAGATGTCACTGTTGAAGTACAACAGGATGAGGATACTGGTGTAGCTGGCACTGAGGAGGAAGTTGGCGAGGAGGATTCTGATGGTGATGTGGTTTGTTTAAATCAGGCTCCGGGGGAGACAGTTGTTGTCCGTGGGATGAAAAAGCCCATCACGGTCATGCCTGGGCAGAAGACCAAACATTCCACCTCTTTGGTCTGGCAATATTTCTATCCAAATCCGGACAACAACTGTCGTGCCATATGTACCATATGTAAAGGTGAAATAAGTAGGGGTAGGGACGTTAACCACCTAGGAACATCCTCCCTTATACGGCACCTGCAGCGTGTTCATAAAAAGTTACTGTCAAGTTCAGAAACTTTGGCTAAGACCGTAAGCAGTCCAGGGACACCTAAATCCCTTTTTCCTGTTTTATCCAAGGAATAGGTTGATGAGGAGGATGAGGACGACATCTTGCCTCCGTAGAGCCAGTTTGTGCAGGGACACATTAATTGCCAGCTTGTTTTGTGGGGGCCCAAACGAACCAATCATTTCAGCCACAGTCATGTGGCAGACCCTGGCGCTGAAATGATTGGTTTGTTAAAGTGTGCATGTCCTATTTATACAACATAAGGGTGCGTGGGAGGGCCCAAGGACAATTCCATCTTGCACCTCTTTTTTTTCTTTGCAGTATGTACTGTTTGGGGCCTAGTTTTTCAAACTGCCATCCTGTCTGCCACTGCAGTGTCACTCCTAGATGGGCCACGTGTTTGTGCCGCCCACTCGTGTCGCTTAGCATAGTCATCCAGCTACCTCGGTGCAATCTTTTGGCCATAAAAACAATATTGTGAGGTGTGAGGTGTTCAGAATAGACTGGAAATGAGTGGAAATGAAGGTCATTGAGGTTAATAATTGCATAGGAGCAGAAAAAAACACAAATTCTGTGATTTAAGCTGTTTTATGCTTTTTTTAAAAAAAAATCCAGATCCAAAACACAAAACCCATAACCCAAAACATGGAAGGGTGGTTTTGGCAATACCAATCCAGATCCAAAACACGAAGAAAGATCCAGATTCAAAACCAAAACACAAAACACGAAAAGTGGCCGGTGCACACCCCTAGTATAGAACTACACACCTGCCAGCAAACACCAGAGGGTTTGCTGATGCTGATGGTTCACACCGGACTACTTTTAAACAATATATTGCAATATTACTGGATACCTTATTGACTAATCCAGGACTAAGACCTATACATACCCAGAATTATTCTAGTACATATTACCCTGGTCTTTATCAAGGTTGTTTACACCCACCCTGACCCACCTAACACCATCCACCAATACACATAGGGGCATTGTGACCCCATATTTTTTACAAATAAAAATATCAAGTGATTTTCATACTATATTGTGCAGTATATATATTACAATAAGTGTAGCGCCGACCTCAAAGACAAATTGTGCACCATTCATTTTTGTGTCAGTCCTTTATTTATGTAACTATGACTTCCATATCTTTTGAAATAATTGTTTAAGGTAAATAGTAGTTATGATGATTTTTTAGTTTTTTAAATGTTTCATTTTTACAAGTTATGACTAGTAAGTACTAATGTACTGTTTGGGTCCATATGACCCAACATGAATATTATACCAATGAGTGACTATATATGTTTCAAAACACATTATTTCAACAATAACTTAAAAAAATTATGAATACAATGTCAGTTTATTGTTTTACATTCAAAGTATGTTATTATATCACATATTCACAGTAATACAGGTTATACAAGTTAAAAGGTTGAGCCGAATAATTACGGTGCACTGCAGGTTTCTGCAAGTCTGCTCCATACCTCCCAACATTTTTCTGGGACTGTCACACTGTCCCATCCGCAGGCTGCAGTGTCTCATGGGGATGGGAGTTGGAAAGGACACTGGGCCTGATTCGGAGCCGAACGCTCTGACCAGAGCGCTCGCTCTGAATCAGGGCCCTCCTCCCTAAAAAAGGAGCGGCCTCTTGGACGCTCGCATAGCTGTGGGTTACCACCCACAGCTTATGCGAGCGTCCATGATGATGGTCGCGATGGTCAAGACCATCGCTACTATCGGGCTTGCGACGAGACCCTGCGGTAGGGTCTCGTTGCCACAAGCCCTGGAGTGATTGTGGCTCTATCAGAGCCAAAATCACTCCCACTGACATCACTAGTGATGTCAGTGGGGCCGGACTCAGACGGTAGGCGTTCCCATGGGAACGCCTCCGTCTGGCAGCCACGCCCCCGGCATGCCCACCAAAGGGGGCGTGCTGTCAGTCACCATCGACCGCACGCCCCCTTTGGTGCGAGACCCCTCCGTCGTGCGCATGCGCATTCGGCCAACATTGACCCGCTTGCGAGCGTCCTTTGCTCGTGAGCGGGTCTGAATCTGGCCCACTGTCACTGCTGCTCAGAGGAGCAGCGAGTGAATCGATGCCATGCACATGTGCACATCCATTCACAGTGCTGGGAGAACCTGGAGGCATCCCAGCATCTCTGAGAGTGCTGGACACGCCCCCACAGTTATGCAAATGGGGGTGTCTCAAAGCAACGCCCCTTTTTTGGCACATGAGCAGGGGTCCCGAATCTACATGTGAGGTATGTTGTTTTTGGTTTGGAGTCATGAGAAGAGAAGAGGCATGTAAACCTATGAAGTATATGCATTCAACAACCAGGAACTTCAACTCGGAGAGTTGGAGCTGTCAAACATGTCAGATGTGAACTTTTGACCATCAAAAAATAATAAAAAACAAACATTACAGGTACCAATTGCAACAAACATATTTGTAAATCCCATGTTAAATACCTATATTAAAAAATGTTCAAAAATGTTTGTATTTTGTTTTTAATTTTTTTTTTAAAGAATAAAATCTTTATGTAACCAAATAAAATTTGAGAGAATAGCCTTTTTATTTAATAATAATGAAAAGCGTAATTTTATGATACCGGTCATATTGACCCGCATACACAAACAAAACGGGATGTAGTCAGCATCCCGGCATGTGGGATGCCGACAGTCTAAATACCGGTGCCGAAATCCCGACAGCGTCGGGATCCCAGCTGCAGTATCCCGACCGTGACATCCCGAAGCTAAGCATTGGGAGTTAGGAGAGGGATAGTTTTAAGGTCAGGGGTTAGGGTAAGGTACTAGGGGGAGGGTTAGGGTTAGGCACTGGTAGGGTTAGGTTTAGGGTGCAGGGAGTGGGGAGTGGGAAGTTAGGTTTAGGCACTAGGGAGGGAGATTAGGTTTAGGCACTGGAGAGGGAGTGTTATGTTTAAGGTGCGGGCATCGGGAGGGTATGTTTAGGCACTAGGGGGGGAGATTAGGTGTAGGCACCAGGGAGGGAAAGCTACAGTAGATTGTGGGCAGGGGGAGGTTAGGTTTAGGCACTAGGGGGAGTTTAGGTTTAGGTACTGGGGAGGGAGGGTTAGGGTAGGGGATAGAGTTAGTGCTACTATATTTACATATGGGTGTCAGGATTCTGACTGTCGAGATGCTACTGTCGGTATTCTGACCAGAGGCATCCTGACCACTGGGAATCCATACCCAACCCGAGCAAAACAGCTGGGTTAAACACTGCCCCTGCACTGAACTTGTTGACCATTGTGCCTAATTGTCATGGGATAGCTATAGTGTTTTGTATATGAAAAATAAACAGGTTTTGAAATGGTATTGGAATCACATACCTCCGCATTTCTTCCCAGATGTTTTTCTCAGATTACAGTAATAAGGATAACTCTCACAATGTAACAATACACAGCAGTAATTCTTAAAAAAAAGTATGGGCTCGATTCAATTGTGCGCGATGTAAATAGCGCCGGGAGATAGCTCCCGGAGCTATTCATCCCATCATGATGTTAGGTCGGGGAAGGCTGCTTCTCGTGCCTTTAACAGGGTTTTTAGGCGCGAGAACGGGCATTCCCCGACCTAACTTCCCGGCGCGATGCTGTTTTCCAGGCGCGAAAGGCAGAAAACAGCCTCGTGCCGGGACTTGTGTCAGATTTCTGCTTGCATCCCTGGAGGGATGCGAGAAGAAATCCTTAGTCGGGGTTAGCTGCGCGGTGTATTAAATAGCTCCGGGAGCTGATTCCCGGCACTAATAGAATTGTGCCCTGTGTATGAGAAGCTCCTCCCAAAACCATTTTGCGACTGGCCGCCCAGCGCCATTTTAGTTAAACTCGCCATTATAAGTACATACGGCGATGCTATTATTTAGCGTCGTGCGATTCCCATGCAATAGAAAGAAGTTTAAAGTCCTCACCACATAAATACAGACAGTCACTAATACATATAAAATGATTATGCCTGCAAAGCACGTACCATGGTGTACTCCACAAAACACATAGTCACACAGCGCTAACTAGCGTCTTTTCCCAATTCCCCAATACTTACACACTGTACACTTATATAAAACGTTCCCTAGCATTAAAGTGTAATATCCAAGGTTTATGCAGTAATAATTAATGTTGTGTAATAAAGGTTATTTGATATCTAAGGTTTAGTACATGGTAAGCAGACCATGTTTGGTGTTGTAGTGATCCACTGTGTCTCCACAGATTTCCGATATCATCGGTGAGAAGATCGCAACATGCGTCTGCAAACTATGGACTATAGAGAGTTAAAACATTAAAATGTACTCTGTAATGTACAGCGTTTTTGTGCCTGCAATTAGTCTCATCAGGTAGCACCTCCCATTATATATATATATATATTCAGGGTGTGCAGTCCAGAAATCTTTCCCATATACTCCATTTAATGTGCTTTATTGCACACCTGAAGGAAAGGAGACACCCTCAGTCTGGATTAGCACCCCTACCTTATTGGTTTAAAAGCATGGAGTCTTGTAATGAATATGCACACTAGTATTAGGCACAATTCTAGGTAAGTCCTACAAGTTTTATATACTGTAGTGCAACTTTGGTTCATTTTTGGGGCGTGGGTCCCCCTGGATTGCCTTTGCTGATCTGTTTCAGGGCACCGCATTATAACACATTTTTCTTTTATAACACATTTTAACCCTTCACTGTTTGTTTATTATATATGTGCCTCACTTTTTATTTTCATTCTTTATATTCAGCAGTAGCTGCTCCTAACTATCTCTTTCACACTGCACTTTTCTTACTATGGCGGTGCCCTGGGGCGGCTTAGCTGGCCTAGTTTTGGGGTGGACTGCGCTCTGGATTTGAATCGTAGAATGTTAGGGACCTACCCTACAGAGGTTATCTGGATATGGTGGGTAGGCCCATAACCTTGGCCAAGATTATGCTAAAAACCTCTATTGATTGCAAAATTTTATTGCATTTATATATTATTAATAATTTGGAGTTGTGCAACTGAGATTTGTTTGTTTTTGTGCCTGCAATTAGTCTCATCAGGTAGCACCTCCCATTATATATATATATATTCAGGGTGTGGTCCAGAAATCTTTCCCATATACTCTGTAATGTTAGCAGCTTAGATTAGCATGCAGCGGGAAAAAGGACACAAAGGGTTGTTAGTGTCCATTCGAATTGACCTATGAACTATCCTGTAACAGAAGCACCTTTAAGAAGGACCAATGGAATCATGCCAAACTTGTCTATTGTATTGCCTAGCCCTGTAAGAGTATATATGTGCGCTCTCTGACCCCAGTCAGGAGTCTTCTTGCTGTGCTGTTGACGGAGGTTTCTAATGCTGATGCCGGTATCTGGGCCCAGAGAGCGTGCGTATGTAACAACTGTACCTTGTGTCTGTATGATTTATTTGCGCTAATTGTCATTAGATCACAGCGTGTAACCATCTGTTTTAATATTGAATAATAACTTTTTGTGCATTGGAACCACACTCAAAGTCTGAAAGCATTTATTTACTGTGCGACTCATTACGCTAAATTGCGACAATTTGAGAAGGTATAGGCAGGATTTTAGAAGGTATAGGCCCTCATTCAGAGCCGTTCGCTATTTGCGTTCGTTCGTTCAAAAACAAGGGGTGGCTATGCAAATGATCCGTTCGCACATTGCAGTCTGTTCACACCTCTAAGTCTGAACGAGCGAGCAAAACATACGCTCTTTTATTTCTTAAAAACGCCCCCTGGCCGCTCGCACCATACGTCATGTCCGCTATTTATTAGATTAATCGAGTACATCGAACAGGATATGAACTGCTCGCTATTCTTGTGGTTGGTTTTTTCAACCGCTATTTTGCGAACAGTTCTGAGTTGAAAAAAACCAAGTGACGTGGTCATTGACGCTGCTATATTAATTATGCACACCCATAAAACGCCCGTTTTGACCTTTAAGCACGCCTGCGAACGGATCTCCACTCCCCGTTTTCAAGCACCTTCCCCTGTTACCACCCACATACGCCTCATTCTGTCACTCAAAATAGCAGGCACTCGCTATATTGCGTACAAATGATTTTCGGCCGCACTGACTGGTTCGCGCATGCGTACTAAAAACCGTACGCATGCGCAGATGTGTGAACATCGCTCGGAACGAGCGTACTGCCGCTAGCGAGTGGCTCTGAATGAGGGCCATAGACAGGATTGCATAGAGGTTTTAAATAGGTATCCATAGTACTGAATAAATCATCATATATAGAATGGAGATCACCCCCTTTTCTTCCTCCTGTCACTTACTTTGTGAATGAATCTGTGCAAGCGTAATCGCAATTCAATGGCTAACAATTGCACAATCTGTGTAAATATTGGCATTGCAGGCGGATCTGAATCAGACCCTATGTAAGGTGTGCCTAAATACTATAAAGAGAAAAGACAGACCTATATTCTGTATTGTGGAACAGTATAGGATTTATTAAAAGAATGTACAAGAATATTCAAATAAAATCAAATATACATATAAGAGAAGTGTGAGTGCCACCTTTATGAGGTGTGAGTGATGATGATTCCTGGCAGAGCATAAAAACCTAGAATTTGATGACAGATAAGAACCTCTTCTCTCATCTAGTATACCCTTTTTTAACCTTTTGGTGGCTCAATCCTGAGTTCTTTGTAAAGATATTCTTATGCCTATCCCAAGCATGTATAAATTGCTCTACTGTCTTATGTAAGGTACACACAATCAGACTTTTTGGAAGAAATGAATGATAACGTCTCGCACTCCAAGTGACTTCCTCACATATAAGTCTATCTACAACTCTTATCGTACTGCTCTGGACACTGCCAAGCAAATATATTTCCAATCTCTAATCTCTGCTCAAGCCTCTAACCCCAAGCGACTTTTTAATACATTTAAACTGCTTCTTACCCCTCCCTCACCCAAGCCACCTGCTACTATCTGTGCACAAGATCTTGCTTCCTATTTCAAGGACAAGATTGATAATATCCGAAATGAAATGTTATTCTCTTCCTCAGCTAGTGACCTACTCAATTCCCTACCTGAACCCTCTGGCACATTCTCTTCATTTGACCCCACAAATGAAGATGAAGTATCTACACTCTTCTCATCCTCCTACTCTATTACCTCTCCTCTAGATCCTATACCCTCACAAATTAGTAAAGCTCTGTCTCCTGTGCTCATCCCAACCCTAACTAAAATCTGTAATCTCTCTCTTTCTACTGGCATCTTTCCATCACTGTTCAAGCATGCAGTGATTACTCCCATTCTGAAAAAACAAAATTCTGACCCTAACACTCTCTCTAATTACCGTCCTATCTCCCAGCTCCCATGCCCCTCCAAGCTAGTGGAGAGACTTGTCTACACCCGCCTCACACACTTTCTTAACACCCACAACTCATTGGACCCACTTCAGTCTGGTTTCCTTTCCCAGCACTCCACAGAGACAGCACTGACTAAGGTAGTAAATGATTTGGTCACTGCCAAGGCTAAAGGCCATTACTCACTTCTAATTCCTCTAGATCTCTCTGCTGCTTTTGACACTGTTGACCTCTCTCTTCTCGTACAAACATTACAATCCCTAGGTCTTAAGGACACAGCCCTTTCTTGGTTCTCTTCCTACCTATCTGATCGCTCTTTTTCTGTTCGTTTTTCTGATTCTGCCTCCTCTTCGCTACCTCTATCAGTTGGAGTACCGCAAGGCTCTGTCTTAGGTCCTTTGCTATTCTCAATCTATACCACCTCTCTTGGCAAACTAATCCGCTCTTTTGGATTTCAGTACCATCTGTATGCGGATGATACTCAAATCTACCTATCCTCTCCAGATTTATCACCATCTGTATTGGTCCGTGTCACTGAATGTATTTCTGCCATTTCATCTTGGATGTCATCTCGCTACCTGAAACTTAATATTTCTAAAACAGAATTAATTATATTTCCACCGGCCAATAACAGTTACCAATCTGATCTCTTTATCACTGTTGATAACTCAACAATCCACCCCACCCCACAAGCTCGCTGCCTTGGTGTCATCCTTGATTCTGAATTGTCCTTTGTTCCCCACATTCAATCTGTCTCAAAATCATGTTACATACATCTAAAAAACATATACAAAATTCGACCATATCTCACACAAGACACTGCAAAAACTCTAATCCATGCACTCATTATTTCCCGCATTGACTATTGCAATAGTCTCCTTACTGGTCTTCCCAAAAACAGGCTATCGCCATTACAATCCATTATGAATGCAGCTGCAAGGCTTATCTTCCTTGCCAAACGTTCATCGTCTGCTGCCCCGCTCTGTCAGTCCCTCCATTGGTTGCCAGTTTTCTACCGTATTCAATACAAAATACTGTTACTTACACATAAGGCCATTAACCGAATTACACCAACATACATCTCTTCACTCATCTCAAAATATCTCCCAACCCGACCTCTCCGCTCAGCACAAGAACTGCGTCTCTCATCCCCACGCATTACTTGCTCCCATTTACGGTTACAGGACTTTCTTCGGGCTGCACCCACTCTATGGAATGCCTTACCACACACAATAAGACTTACCTCTACTCTTCAATCCTTCAAGCGTTCCCTGAAAACTCACCTCTTCAGACAAGCTTATCAGTTTCCAGAACCGACCACATAACCTTCATAGCTTCCATGCCTTATCACATCCCCTCTCACAGTCCACACATAACCTCACATATTGTCTTTCTTTCACATACTCCTGACATTTTGCCGACATTCCTATGTGACTGGATCATGCAGCCCACCTAGAAACTCTGCATTCTGGCCAGACCAAATTGCAATATATATAGCACCTATCCTTGTGTATCAATGCCTGTTTCCCTATAGATTGTAAGCTTTCAAGCAGGGCCCTCTTACCTCTATGTCTGTCTGTTATTACCCTGTTTTGTTCTATCAATGTTTCCAATTGTAAAGCGCAACGGAATATGCTGCGCTATATAAGAAACTGTTAATAAATAAATAAATAAATAACGCTTGTAAAAATCATTGCATCGTTCATATCATTGACATGTTTGGCATGCATAGACCAACGATGCGCGTGCCCGCATGTCAGATAACGATTTCTGAAATCTACTGTTTGCAGTCAGATTTGGATGATTTAATTCATTTAAATACTGTCAAAAATCGTTCATCGTTCATGAAATCGTTGGTAAAATTGTCCAAATCGTTCAAATCGTTCATCGTTGATCTAGCAAGTCTGACCGTTTGTATGCACCATTAGCCTCTACCACCTCTGATGGGAGGCTATCAGCTAGTAGCAATAAGAGGGTAGTGATGGTACCTGAGTATTTAACAATGAGTGACTCATAGGTTTCTAAAAAAGAAGAGTGTGGAGAGATCTAAGCTTAGATACAGCTTCGGGCATCAAGTTCAACTTCCTAGTGAGGATAAGTGCTGGTCAGCCAGAATGAGTCAATTGAGTATGATTGATCACATCTGATTCAAGTGTGCCTGACTTCTGGGAGAAAGGTAACTGAGAGGGAAAGGGTGCTGACAGCCCAGAAATTGAACAAAAACAAATGTGAGCAAAAAGTTAAATATAGCACAACTGATTACTGCAGATAAATGTAAAGCGACAGGTGACACTTCATACCTTGTGATTTAAAAGAAATGTGAGAGATTTTTCAGCGCAGCCGTGAACCTTGGGCCTGATTCAGACCCACTCGCGAGCGGCTGTCCGCTCGCAAGTGGGTCGATGTTATGGACTGAGCATGCGCACGACGGAGGGAGCTCCGTCGTGCGCATGTGCCAGACGCGACGAGCGAAGGAAAGTCCTTCGCTCGTTGTGTCCGATCAAAGGGGGCGTGCTGTCAATGTTGATTGACAGCACGCCCCCTTTGGTGGGCGTGCCGGGGGCGTGCCTCCCTGACGGGGGCGTTCCCACGGGAACGCCTCCCGTCAGAAGCCGGCCCACTGACATCACTAGTGATGTCAGTGGGAGTGATTTTGGCTCTGATAGAGCCAAAATCACTCCGGAGCTTGCGGTTGAAAACCTCAACCGCAGGCTCCGGCTCACAATTTCGATGGTCGCGATGGTCACGACCATCTCGGCCATCACAATGCACGCTCGTATAGCCTGTGGGTGGTGACCCACAGCTATACGAGCGTCCAGGAGGACGCTCCATTTTCATGGAGCCCGGCCCTCATTCAGAGCGTGCGCTCTGCTCAGAGCGTACGGCTCTGAATGAGGGCCCTTGTCAGTGATCATCGTAGGAGGTTACTTCCCCAAAATGTGGAAAAGATGTTCATTAAAATTAATTACAAATTCCATGAGGAAGACCTTTACCAGCACTTAAGTCCAAAAATTACAGAAGCGTCTGTAATGGTGGATTCCAGCGGAGACTAATTCATATTGTGTGAAGAAGAGAGGATTCACACACTGATGGGGATTATGATGACGACATCTAATCTAATGTAATCTAATGTATTGTAAAGCCAGTTTGTGTATGGGATCATTGTCACCAATGTCCACTGCGCATTGTCATCTTGTTTTGTGGGGTCCAAACAAACCAATCATTTCAGCCACAAGTGGCAGTCTCTGTTGCTGAAGTGATTGGTTTGTTAAACTTTGAATGTACTGTTTTAAATATAGAACATAAGGGTGGGTCAGTTTCAATTATGTGCTGTTTGGGGCATTGCTGCCTGACATTTTTAATGTGATGGTTTATGAATGTCCAGAAATTGTAATGGCCACAGACAGCATCTCCTGCATGCCCCTTTCATTTTTTTTTAAAGATAAGTCAGAACCAACTGCTGCTTGTTGAGTCAACCCGGCGGCACAAGTCGCACAACAGTGACATTCAGCCAAGGGTTCTCAGCCCTCAAGGCTGCTACATGACCCAAAGGCTGCATCCTGCTTCACGGCCCAAAGGCCACCTATCATCACTCCTCACCAGCCCTCAAGGCTGTAACAGCCACAACTTGCCAAGAGTTCCAGCCCTCAAGGCTGTTGCAGGACTGGTTCCTTCCTAATCATAGCTCTGCATTCCACTACTACTCAGCCCGGAGGCTGCATCAACAGTTAACTATCAATTCTTCAGCCAGTTGCTGTGCCAATTATCAAGTATCAACTCTTCTTATTTCAGCCAGTGTCTGCGCCAACTATCAATTCTTCAGCTAGTGGATGCACCAATTATCAAGTATCAACTCTTCTTACTTCAGCCAGTGGCTGCGCCAACTATCAACTATCAATTCTTCAATCCTCAAGGGGTACCCCAACCATTATCTTTGCACAGTCCCCAACTCTATTTATCTCTCAGTTTTGAGCCAGCTAGCTGGTTGCAATCTTTTGGCCCTTACCTAGATGAAAAAAAAAATCAATATTGTGAGCTGTGAGGTGGTCAAAATTGACTAGAAACCAGTGGAAATAAATGTTATGGAGGTTAGTAATACTGTAGGAACAAAAACAGGAACATTTTATGTGATTTTAGCTGTTTTTATGATTTCTTAAGAAAAAATCCAGATCCAAAAACAAAACCGAAAAACAAAACACGGAGATGAGGTTTTGGCAAAACCAGCCCACATCCAAAACCAGGAGAGATCCAGATCCAAAACCAAAACCAAAACACAGGGGTCGGCGCACATCTCTAACAATTATGCACTTATGCTTTCCAGAGGCTAGACAGTAGATACATCGCTGCTTAGTTATGCTACTAATTGCTGACCCCTGCTAGGGTTAAACTCCCCTCTTGTCACTCATCTAATTGCAGAGCTGGTATTTGTTTAACCCTGCTGTTCTGTTGAGGTCTATTCATTTTGTTTTTAGTTTATTATTTATGTAACTATGATTTCCATATTTTTTTAATTAATTTTTTATGGCAAATAGTAGTTATGATGAAAAATTTTTTTTTAAAATGTTTCATTTTTACAAGTTATGACTAGTAAGTACTAATGTTCTGTTTGGGTCCATATGACCCAACATGAATATTATACCAATGAGTGACTATATATGTTTCAAAACACATTATTTCAACAATAACTTAAAAAATTATGAATACAATGTCAGTTTATTGTTTTACATTCAAAGTATGTTATTATATCACATATTCACAGTAATACAGGTTATACAAGTTAAAATGTTGAACCGAATAATTACGCTGCACTGCAGGTTTCTGCAAGTCTGCTCTATACCTCCCAACTATCCCGCTTTTAGTGGGATAGTCACATTTTTCTGGGACTGTCATACTGTCCCATCCGCAGTCTGCAGTGTCCCATGGGGAGGGGGGAGTTGGAAAGGACACTGTCAGTGCTGCTCAGCAGAGCAGAGCAGCGGGTGAATCGATGCCATGCACATGTGCACATCCATTCACAGTGCAGGGAGAACCTGGAGGCAGCCAAGCATCTCTGAGAGTGCTGGACACGCCCCCTCAGTAATGCAAATGGGGGTGTATCAAAGTAACACCCCTTTTTTGGCACACGAGCAGGGGTCCCGAATCTACATGTGAGGTATGCTGTTCTTGTTTTAGAGTCATGAGAAGAGAAGAGGCATGTAAAATTATGAAGAATATGTATTCAACAACCAGGAACTTCAACTCAGAGAGTTGGATCTGTCAAATATGCCCCCTAAGAAACTGTTGATCTATTGGAATTAGGACTTGGGACAAACATTTTTCCTAAATACTGGAAAGACAGTAACGGAATGGTACACTAGAATAAGAAATGAATTATGATGAGATGTGTCAGTCACATTCCAATATGGAATAATTGAAGTATTATCTAAGTTTATCCTCCTAGATGTTAAGATGTCTTCATCAATTAATATTGGGATGTTAAATGATTCTCCATTATAGAATGTATGTATAGGGTAGTTGTTTAAACCCCCCCCCTTTTAATTTAATAGAAAGATTGTTGGCATTAGCCATGTTTACATCTAGAGTAATAATTAGGGGAGGGAGTAATACATTTTGATGTTTGGTACATTTAATATACAATAAATCTATTAACATGTTTTATAAATTACTATATATTTTTTAACACTACACAATTTTTCACTATTATTCACGGATTTGTTCATACACTGTATATGAATTTTATATATTTCTAATATTTTTTCAGCATGTTTCCACTTTCTACATTACTGTACTGTCTCTTCACCATCAATTGTATTTAGAGCCTCACTTAAGGTGCCCACACAGATAGCGATTTTTTTCCCGATCTGGCCGATTCCGACACACTGGAACGATAGATCGGGTAAAAAATGCCCAAATCGTGAGTCCCCACTCATGATCACGATGCGATGCGCGTCCCCGCAGGTCGCACATCGCATCTTCAGATCTGCCATGCAGTACGGCAGATCTGACAATCTAGACACAAATGCACTGTTAAAAACTCTGGCTGCAGGAGATCGGATGAAGATTGGACAGCATATCGTATGCATATCGTGTGCATATCGTGTTCAGAGGTGCCGGGGAGAGTGTCAAGGGAAATTGGACGCATTGTCGGTATGTGTGTGGGCACCTTAACACTTATTAAAAAAAATTTTACACAGCATTTTCCTTCCTCTTTGGATTTTTCAGAAGGGATCCTAATATTGACATAATACACTTTCTCCCCGCCCCTCCTTTTTCTTCTTTCACCCCCCTCTTTTGTTAGATTACAATTTATTTTATTTAGTCTAAATATATTTACTTTATAGGCAACTTCATAATATATATCTTATACACCTTATTGAGGCATCACTTTAATAGTTTGCTTTGGTTTGTTTCTAAATATTATTTATTATGTATCAACTACCTAATACTATTTCTAGATGTTGCTGTCACTAACCTATTACTTTATACTTACCATTTACAAAGTGAGCTGTTTCTCCCTGATAATTGTTCTTAATACGATCATAACAGACTGACACACCTCCCTTTTAATTGGATGAGGGTTCTGACCATATGACTATGACCAATGTTTATGATCTGCTGTTCTAGACCACACGGTAATAGATCACATGACCGCGAGTATAGTTGTCTCCTATTGTTCAGTGAACCCACGTGACACAAGGTAGCGAGGTGATTGGAGTTCCGCTTCTCAATAAATATCTGGCTGAGCTGAACAATCAGGTTCAGCCTTGACAAAGCTGTTACTTACAGTGAAACACGTGTGTCAGCGTTTTTAGCGGGTCCACTGTGTTTATTTATTGGAGCAAAATACTGCCTATACTAGTTAGATAAAGTGTGTTAAGGCCCCCATACATCAGAGATTGATTGCAGCAATCGTGCAATTTGCAATCGATTGTGTATAAAAATCTTTCCCTTTTTCAATCGATTGTGGCAATTCTGCAATCTGCAATCGATTGAAAAAGGGAAAGATTTTTAAACACAATCGATTGCAAATTGCACGATTGCTGCAATCAATCTCTAATGTATGGGGGCCTTTAGTTAGCGGCTCTCACTGTGATACATGTTAATGAGCAGGGGAGACTGCCAATAAGTAAGCCTGTGATATGCAATTAGAGACAGATGCCAATATACACCTGACTATCTTATAGTATAAGAACCTGGGAAGTGTCTCTTGTGTACCCATATAACAAGTGGGGTTTCACCATTAACACTTTAATAACTGCTTAACTTTTTGAGCAGCTGTTGTACATTCATTGTAACAATTTATATAGGGTTTAAACAAATCCTTGAATTATAAGAAATATTCATCTGAGAATTAGCACATATGAGCAGCAGTCAAAGGATACTGTTGCCACTGCTTAATAACTACTCCGCACTAGCAATAATTTAGCAAAATTTCTGAATGTGTTGCAATATTAACAATCAAAGAAGATCAAACACATTTGCAACTTACTGGGATATAATAGATATAATATCAACTCCCTGTATTTCTGAGTGCTGCTTAATGAAATCTCTAATATTGATTGTGTTGGTAAAGAAATATTAGGATGTGGTTTTTACAGTAATAATAAATAAGATGTGTGAATAATTATGTACCCCAATAAATCTGTTCTCCCCATTAACAACAATTGGAATTTTTTTGAGCCGCTCTATATTAAATGCACTTGTAATCCATTGTGGAGTTCAGGAACACATTAAAACTCTACCGGTGATATAAACAATCATTAGAAGACAATATCAAGCAAATTTTGAGATAACGAATAAAATTTATTGTTATTCTGTCTTCACCATAGTTTTTCCATAATATACTCTGATTTCATCTAGTTATATGGCATTACCCTATATTATTAACAATTCATTAATGGACCTTTCCTATTTTAATTGTGTTTTTTCACATTTATTTGTTAGTATTTTCTTTTACACAACATATTTGTTCTGTATAATAACATATTTTAACCATTTATTTTTCACTGTATAATCCCCCTAAATTGGGGTATTTTTAATATACTATGAAATAAACATTATATTTTATTTATTATCAATTACTTCTTGTGCGCCCACAAAAAAAACCCCTTACTCTTTCTTTCAAACTTCTGTCAAACATGCCAGATATGAAATTTTGTCCATCAAAAAGTAAGTTTTAGGATCAGGAGTTATGGGTTAGGTACTAGGGGGAGGGTTTGGGTTAGGCACTGGGGAGGGTTAGGTTTATGGTATGAGGAATGGGGAGTGGGAGGTTAGGTTTAGGCACTAGGGAGGGAGATTAGGTTTCGGCACTGGGGAGGAAGTGTTAGGTTTAGGGTGCGGGCATCGGGAGGTTATGTTTAGGCACTAGGGGGAGGTTAGGTTTAGGCACCGGGGAGGGAGGGTTAGAGTAGGGGATAAAATTAGTGCAACTACAGCATATTTACGTATTGGTGTCGGGATTCTGACTGTCGAGATGCCACTGTCGGTATTCTGACCAGCGGCATCCCGACCACTGGGAATCCATACCCAACCCGAGCAAAACAGCTGGGTAAAAACACTGCCCCTGCACTGAACTTGTTTACCATTGTGCCTAATTGTCATGGGATATCTATAGTGTTTTGTATATGAAAAATAAACAGGTTTTGAAATGGTATTGTCCCACATACCTCCGGATTCCTTCCCAGGTGTTTTTATCAGATTACAATAACTCACAAAATGTAACATTACACAGCAGTGACTCTTAGAAAAAACTATGTATGAGAAACTCCTCCCAAAGCAGTGTGATTTATAAGTCATCCTTTCCATGCCTCAGAATATTTGAAAGATAACTTGATCCTGTACAGGTGTATATAGTCTAGCTTTGTGCTTGTGGATTACAAGGTAAGGATCTTATGCTGTCAAAGAGCTTTGTGCTTATTTGCTAGATTCGTTAAATTATTAATTTACATTTGTTTTATAACATTTTGAATAATTTAGCAAATTATTGCGTAGTTGCCAACTGTCCCTGATTGTCAGGGAGACTCTCTGAAATAGTAGCAATTTCCCTTTTGATATACAAAATACAAATATTCAATATACATTTTTCTATAAATAGGAAGACATACTGTGTAAATAACATTCATATTGTTTGTGCCTATTTGCATGTTTAAATGTAAGTGTTATCTGTCATACAATCTGTCCATTTTCAAAAAGAAAAATAACATAAAAAAATCAGACATTCTTAAAATATACAAAACTAATAATAAATGAAACATATAAATAAATGTGAAATAAATAAATAAAAAATAAATTGAATAAACTATGTCCCCAAAAGCTACAGTACTAGAATTTTGTCAGGAGGTAGAAGAAAAACCTCTGCTGCTTCCACCCTAGAAATTGCTGCCAATATTTTGCAAAATAACAATAATAAACAAAAAAGAAGGAAGTGTAAAATTTTGTCTAGTCTTCAAAATATAAACATATTTAATAATTATATTAGAAAGTTGCATATTTAAAGTATGGCACATATAACATCATATACATACAATATACATAAAATACAAGTCATTTAGTTTATTTAAAAAGCAGGAAGAACTATGAGTACTGAATAAATCACCATATATAGAATGGAGATCACCCCCTTTTCTTCCTCCTGTCACTTACTTTGCGAATGAATCTGTGCAAGCGTAATTGCAATTCAATGGCTAACAATTGCATAATCTGTGTAAATATTGGCATTGCAGGCGGATCTGAATCAGACCCTATGTAAGGTGCGCCTAAACACTATAAAGAGAAAAGAGAGACCAATATTCTATATTGCGGAACAGTATAGGATTTATTAAAAGAATGTACAAGAATATTCAAATAAAATCAAATATACATATAAGAGAAGTGTGAGTGCCACCTTTATGAGGTGTGAGTGATGATGATTCCTGGCAGAGCATAAAAACATAGAATTTGATGACAGATAAGAACCTCTTCTCTCATCTAGTATACCCTTTTTTTTAACCTATTGGTGGCCTAAATCCTGAGTTCTTTGTAAAGATATTCTTATACCTATCCCAAGCATGTTTAAATTGCTCTACTGTCTTATGTAAGGTACACACAATCAGACTTTCTGGAAGATATGAAAGATAATGATTGTAAAAATCATTGCATCATTCATATCGTTGACATGTTTGGCATGCATAGAGCAACGATGCGCGTGCCCGCATGTCAGATAACAATTTCTGAAATCTACTGTGTTTGCAGTCAGATTTGGACGATTCGATTAATTTAAATACTGTCAGAAATCTATCATTGTTCATGAAATTGTTGGTAAAATCATCCAAATCGGCCAAAACGTTTAAATTGTTCATCGTTGATCTAGCAAGTCTGACCGTTTGTATGCACCATTAGCCTCTACCACCTCTGATGGGAGGCTATCAGCTATTAGCAATAAGAGGTTAGTGATGGTACCTGAGTATTTAACAAGTGACTCATAGGTTTCTAAAAAAGAAGAGTGTGGAGAGATCTAAGCTTAGATACAGCTTCGGGCATCAAGTTCAACTTCCTAGTGGGATAAGTGCTGGTCAGCCAGAATGAGTCAATTGAGTATGATTGATCACATCTTGATTCAAGTGTGCTTGACTTGGTAGAAAGGTAACTGAGAGGCAAAGGGTGCTGACAGCCCAGAAATTGAACAAAAAACAAATGTGAACAAAAAGTTAAATATAGCACAACTGATTACTGCAGATAAGTGTAAAGAGACAGGTGACACTTCATAGCTTGTGATTTAAAAGAAGTGTGAAAGAATTTCAGCGCAGCCGGGAACCTTGTCAGTGAACGTCGTAGGAGGTTGCTTCCCCAAAATGTGGAAAAGATGATGTTCATTAAAATGAATTACAAATTCCACGAGGAAGACCTTTACCAGCACTTAAGTCCAAAAATTACAGAAGTGTCTGTAATGGTGGATTCCAGTGGGGACAAATTCATATTGTGTGAAGAAGAGGCGGATGCCCACACTGATGGGAATGATGATGATGATGAAGACATCTAAACTAATGTATTGTAAAGCCAGTTTGTGTATGGGATCATTGCCACCAATGTCCACTGCACATTGGCAGCTTGTTTTGTGGGTGTTTCCAAACAAACCAATCATTTCAGCCACAATTGACAGTGATTGGTTTGTTAAACTGTGAATGTCTTGTTTCATATATACAACATAAGGGTGGGTTGGAGGGCCCAAGGACAAATCCATCTTGCACCTTTTTCCTTTCCATTATGTGCTGGTTGGGGCATTGCTGCCTGACATTTTTAATGTTATGGTTTATGAATGTCCAGAAATTGTAATGGCTACAGACTGCATCTTCTGCATGCCCTTTTCATTTTTTTAAAGAAAAGTCTGAACCAACTGCCTCTTGTTGTTTCATCCCGGCAGCACAACTCGCACAACAGTGACATTCAGCCAAGGGTTCTCAGCCCTCAAGGCTGCTACATGGCCCAAAGGTAACATCCTGCTTCACGGCCCAAAGGCCACCTGTCGACACTCCTCACCAGCCCTCAAGGCTGTAACGGCCACAACTTGCCAAGAGTTCCAGACCTCAAGGCTGTTGCAGGACTGGTTCCTTCCTAATCATAGCTCTGTATTCCACTACTACTCTGCCCGGAGGCTGCATCAACAATCAATTATCAACTACTTCAGCCAATAATCAATTATTCAGCCAGTGGCTGCACCAATTATCAAGTATCAACTGTTCTTACTTCAGCCAGTGGCTGCACCAATTATCGAGCAACAACTCTTCTTACCTCAGCCTGTGGCTGTGCCAAATATAAAGTATAAACTCTTCTTGCTTCAGCCAGTGGCAGCGCCAATTATCAATTCTTTAGCTAGTGGCTGCACCACTTATCAAGTATCAACTCTTCTTACTTCAGCCAGTGGCTGCACCAACTATCAATTCTTCAATCCTCAAAGGGTACCCCAACCATAATTTTTGCACAGTCCTCAACTGTATTTATCATTAAGTTTTCAGCCAGCTAGCTGGATGCAACCTTTTGGCTCTTAACCAATTGTCTGGCATGGACGTCATTTTCTGTCCACACCAGGCAGTTCTTTATCTGTACTGTAAACACGTGGGCGGCTACAGGAATAGAATCTTTCCACAGCTGCAGCTATCAGAGGGACCTTCCCGTCCCTCTGCTTGCCAGCACCCTCTCCCCCTCTGTCTGCTGTGCTGCCGTTCACTGCTGATCGGTCAGCAAAGCAGGACCCCCTACCCAGCACCTGCAGAACTGAGCAGCCGCTGGGGATAAGTAAGTTTAACCTCCCCCATAATGCCCCAGACATACCTGGTTCCTGTATCCAGTCTCTAATTGAACGTCGGAATGGTCACGATGTTTCCGATGCTCCGATGGTGGTTCTGATGTTCAGTTATTTTTTAATGAAACCATTTTGGATAAGTTAAAATGGATGTTCCTTACCTAATTCACTGATAAAAAAAAATAGACAATTTTGGAGCGGTTTTTGGAAAAAAAAAATTGTCAGTTAAGTTTGTTAACTAGATGAAAAAAATCAATATTGTGAGCTGGGAGGTGGTCGAAATTGACTAGAAATGAAGGAAATAAATGTTATTGAGGTTAATAATACTGTAAGAACAAAAACAGGCCCATTTTATGTGATTTTAGCTGTTTTTATGATTTTGTAAAGAAATAATCCAGATCCAAAACCAAAAACAAAACACGTAGGTGAGGTTTTGTCAAAACCAATCCATATCCAAAACCAGGGGAGATTCAAAACCAAAGCACGGGGGTCGGCGCACATCTCTAACAATTATGCACTTATGCTTTCCAGAGCCTAGACAGTAGTTGCATCGCTGCTTAGTTATGCTACTAACTGCTGGGGTTAAACTTCCCTCTGGTCACTCATCTAATTTTAAGATTCATTTTTACAAGTTATGACTAGTAAGTACTAATGTACTGTTTGGGTTCATATGACCCAACATAAATATTATACAAATGAGTGACCATATATGTTCTGCCCCTCACTATGGCCCTCATTCAGAGGCGGTCGCAAGAAGCGATCGCTCTCTCTGAATGAGGGCGGCCGCTTCTTTTTGTTAGTGCAGCCTCCAGGTCGCTAGCTAAGCTGTGGGTTACCACCCACAGTTTAGCGACCGACCAGGGTGATGGTCACAATGCTCAAGACCATCGCGACCATCGTGGCTTGCAATGAGACCCCACGGTTTGGGTCTCGAAAACCGCAAGCCCCAGGGAGCTTCCTGGTCTGATCGAGCAGGAAGCTCCCCACTGACATCACTGCTGATGTCAGTGCGCCCGCCCACAAAACGACAAGCGTTCCGACAGGAACGCATCCGTTTTTGTAGCCACCCCCCCGCCCCACCTACAAAACGGGCCGAGCTGTTCGATCAACATCGACAGCCGGCCCTTTTGTAGTGAGCTCCGCACATGCAGTGCGGCCGCTGCGCGTGCACAGGACCAAAACATTGACCTGGTTGCGAGCATGCAGCGTTTGCGACCGGGTCTGAATGAGGTCCTATGTGTCTGACAAATTTGGAGCAGACAGCATAACCAATACTCTATCTTCCAATAATCCAGTCAGATGTGATCTGAAAAACTGAGTTTATTATTCAATAGAGGAACTTGCGTGAATGTACACAGATACGTGCGTATAAGCGAGTGTGCGGTAAAACTGTAAATGTAAACAATAAAAGGCAATTACAATATATACATGGAAATGCAAGGCAAACATATACATAACACGGTATATATGCAAACAGCATGAAATATACAGAATGCAAAGTATAGGCTACAGTGAGACATAGTACAGCTAACATACATAACTGGGTAAGCAGATCTATGATGGCACAGTTGAAGCTTAGAAACTCACCATCGGATGCTATACCAGGTTGAGCATATGAAGTGATGACTGTCTGGGACCATGTGTGTGGAGGAAATGGCTGCTTACAGCTCCTTTAGCCCAGAATGCATTGCTAGACTGCTAAGGCATGTTAGGAGGGACAAAATAGATCCGATTTAAACTGCTACTGTCCGGACCACTAGGTGGGCTGCTAATATGAATTAATGTAACATAACAAACCTTATGTTGAAGGCATTACAATATATGTTTCAAAATACATTATTTCAACAATAATAACTCCAAAAATTATGAATACAATGTCAGTTTATTGTTTTACATTCAAAGTATGTTATTATTGCACATATTCACAGTAATACAGGTTATACAAGTTTAAATGTTGAGCCGGATAATTATGCTGCACTGCAGGTTTCTGCAAGTCTGTTCTATACCTCTCCAGCTATACTGCTTTCAGTGGGATAGTCACATTTTTCTGGGACTGTCACACTGTCCTATCCGCTGGCTGCAGTGGCTCATGGGTGGGGGGAGTTGGAAAGGACACTGTCACTGCTGCTCAGCAGAGCAGAGCAGCAGGTGAATCGATGCCATGCACATGTGCACATCCATTCACAGTGCAGGGAGAACCTGGAGGCAGCCCAGCATCTCTGAGAGTGCTGGACATGCCCCTACAGTTATGCAAATAGGGTGCCTCAAAGCAACACCCCTTTTTTGGCACATGAGCAGGGGTCCCGAATCTGCATGTTAGGTATGCTGTTCTTGATTTGGAGCCATGAGAAGAGAAGAGGCATGTACAATTATGAAGAATATGTATTCAACAACCAGGAACTTCAACTCGGAGAGTTGGATCTGTTAAACATGCCAGATGTAAAATTTTGTCAATCAAAAAGTTAGTTTTAGCGTCAGGAGTTAGGGTTTGGTACTAGGGGGAGGGTTAGGGTTAGGCACTGTGGAGGGTTAGGTTTAGGGTACGGGGAGTGGGAGATTAGGTTTAGGCACTGGGGAAGGAGTGTTAGGTTTAGGGTGCGGGAATTGGGAGGTTATGTTTAGGCACTAGGGGGGAGGTTAGGTGTAGGCATCTGGGAGGGAGAGCTACAGTACGTTGCGGGCAGGGGGAGGGTAGGTTTAGGCACTAGGGGGAGTTAGGTTTAGGCATCGGGGAGGGAGGGTTAGGGTAGGGGAAAGAGTTAGTGCTACTATATTTACGTATGAGTGTCGGGATTCTGACTGTCGAGATGCCACTGTCGGTATTCTGACCAGCGGCATCCTGACCACCGGGAATCCATACCCAACCTGAACAAAACATCTAGGTTAAAACACTGCCACTGCACTGAACTTGTTTACCATTGTGCCTAATTGTCATGGGATATCTACAGTGTTTTGTATATGAAAAATAAACAGGTTTTGAAATGGTATTGGGACCACATACCCAGGGCCGGCGCAACCCACTCAGCAAAGCCTGCACTGCAGGGAGGCGCCGGGCTAGAGAGGTGCTCTCCCCGCTGGTTCTGCTGAGCAAATTGTTGCTGCTGACGGCTGTATGGCATCCTGCATGGAAGCGCGACTGAGCCTGAGTGGCTCTTCTTCACACAGTCCCACCCCACCGCCTCTCTGTCTTGCCGTTCCACCTGTCTCACCCCCCCCTTCCCTCCTCCCACTGTGTTGCACCTGACATGTCAAATTGAAAGTCTGGCAGCAGCACTGTCAGGAGACGTGGCTGAGCCAGAGCCCTGAGGGGCTCTTCTCTTAACCACAGTCCTACACCACCACGGCACCGCTCTTGCTGTTCCCCCTGGCTGGATCATCCCAAGGCAATTAAGGGGTCCGACCAAGATAGCATATGATCCCCTATCTAGCCTGCACTGGGTAAGTCCCATATCACAGTGTTCTCCTGCTGAAGATGGAGCTGTGTGTACCGAACAGTAATGTATGCAGCATTGCACGTGAATTTGAAAAGGGTGGAAGCAGCAGTGAGCAGCCCAGCACTATCTAAAATAATTGCCATACTCCTTGCTTGCTGGAAATGCCCATTCTGAGGATGGCAGGGAAACTACTCTTTACAAATCCATTTACCCCTATGGCTTGTAAGTGGCTAAAAGCATTTTTCCCCTGCAAAAAAAACATGAATGGTTACAAGTCCTTATTGGTATATTAGGGTATACTTTCAACGGGATGTTTTTTGCACTTTCAAGATTTGCTTTATATGGAAAAGTTAATTTATATCACAAAAACTAAAACACTGAACCATACCATAGCATAAAATAGAAACTGCTTTATAGTTCCCTCAATAGTGATTTATTTAAGGCATAAATACATCTTAAACAAACAGAATTTGAGAAGGTAAACCTTGAAATTATGTTTTTATTCCGCCAACTGGATCTGCAAACTCACAAAATTTCTGCAATGATTTTAATGAAGTTCGAAAAATTTGAATTTGGGCATGCTTCATGGCATTTAAGCACATATGTACAAGATGAAATTTACTGCACCCTCCAAATATTATAGCTGTTAATGCAGCATGCACTAAAAAAACAAAAAAGTGTCATTACAACTTTCATCCACCTTACAACATAATTTTGAAGATTTCCTTTTTTTATTGAATAGTTTATTAATAGAGCTTTCTCATAATCTTTCTCATAAATAATATGCAATACCTAATGATCAGGGCTGGCGCGATATGGTAAGTCGGTCTTGCACAGCAGAGAGGTGCCGAGCTGGAGAGGCTCCGTAGCTGCCTTCTCCATTTGCTGGGCGCCCGCTGAGTTTTTGTTACCAGCAGGCACCCAGCGGCTCCTTCCCTGAAGCTTAAGCTCACTCCTGACCTCATGACATCTCACCCATAGTGCCGAGCACGTGGAGCTGTCGGACAGCGGCGGGCCGGAAGTAGGGCTTCAGGTAAATACAGTGTTGTGTGTCTGTATTTCATTATGTGTGAGGGGCACTACTACTGTGGGCATTGTTTAGGGGGCACTACTACTTTGGGCATTGTATAAGAGACACTACTACTGTGGGCATTGTGTAAGAGGCACTACTACTGTGGGCATTATGTAAGAGGCACTACTACTATGGGCATTATGTGTAAGGGGCCCTACTAGTGTGGGCATTACAGTACGTGTAAGGGCCGCGAAAACTGTGGGCATTACGTGTAAGGAAATGACTACTGTGGGCATTATGTGTAAGGGGCATGACTACTGTTGCCATTATATGTATTAAGAACAGTACTGTGGGCATTGTGTATAATAGGCACTACTGTGGCCATTATGTGTATAAGTGGCACTACTGTGGGCATTGTGTATAAGAGGCACTACCTACTGGCATTATGTGAATAAGCAGGGCCGCAACTAGGGGGGGGGGCTGGAGTTGCATGTGCACCTGGTGTGCCGCTGCACCCACCGCCAGTGTTCTCCAGCCTGGCACCACAGGGAGACTCCAAGCCGGATGCCCGCTGAGATTTTATTACCAGCGGGTTCCCGGCTCCTTCCCTGCAGCGCCGTGTAGCCAGAGGCTGGAGTTCTCTCCTGGACTGCAGCTTCCGGCTCTCCCCACGGGCACTATGGGAGAGACGTCATGACATCTCTCCCATAGTTCCGAGGAGCAGCCGGGCGGACCGGATGGCGGCGGATGCAGAAACGGGGTTTAAGGTAAGTATTGTTTTTTTTGTGTAAGCGGCACTACAGGGGCATTGCTATGGGGGCATTACCATATGGGCACTACTACAGGGGCATTACTATATGGGTGGGCACTACTACAGGGGCATTACTATGGGGGCATTACCATATGGTCACTACTACAGGGGCATTACTATATGGGCACTACTACAGCGGCATTACTATGGGGGAACTACTACATGGGCATTACCTCAGGGGGCATTACTATAGGTGCACTGCTGAAGGGGGCATTATTATAGTGGCACTGCTGCAGGGGGCATTACTATGGGGGAATTACCAGTAGGGGTGCCAAATTACTGTCTTGCCCTGGGTGACTAAAATCCTAGTTCCAGCCCTGATATAAGGGACGCTGCTGTGGACATTATCTGTATAAAATTACTGTGCATATTATGGATATAGGGGACACTACCATTGTGATCTTGTGTGTATAAGGGGCACTACTACTGTGTTGCATAACCTGAATAAGGGGCACTACTGTATGATGTAACGGGAATAAGGGCACTACTGTATGATGTAATGGGAATAAGGGCACTACTGAATGTCAAACTAAATAAGAGATACTACTATGTGGTGTAATGTGAATCAGGGGCACTATGTGCGTTGTAATGTGAATAAAATTGTGCTACTGTGTGGTGTAATTTGAATTGGGAATACTATTGTGTGGCTATGCCCCTTCCTTGTGAGACCACACCCCTTTTTTGCAGACACGGTCCTTCTATAAAAATGAGTGAGGGCGCAAATGTATAGTTTGCAGGGGGGCGCCGAACACCCTAGCACCGGCCCTGCACATACCTCCGCATTCCTTCCCAGGTGCTTTTATCAGATTACAATAATAAGGATAACTCACATAATGTAACATTACACAGCCGTGACTCGTGGAAAAAACTATGTATGAGAAGCTCCTCCCAAAGCAGTGTGATTTATAAGACATCCTTTCCACGTCTGAGAATAGTTGAAATATCCTGTAAAGGTGTATATAGTCTAGCTGTGTGCTTGTGGATTACAAGGTAAGGATTAAGGACCTCATTCAGAGTCGGTCGAAGCGGCCGCACAGTCGTACACCACCGATGTTCGCTATACTGCGCATGCGTAAAGTTTGCAATGCGCGTGCGCAAACTAGCCGCTACAATCAGAAATTTCTCTCTCCTTGAGCACAGCCAGGTCGGTAGTTTGAGTGACAGATTGAGGCGTTTGTGGGTGGTAACAGTGGAAGGTGCTTGAAAACGGGGGAGTGGAGATCCGGACGCAGGCGTGCCTAATTATGCGAACGGCATTTTATGGGAGTGCATACAGTTTATGGGAGTGCATAATTAACAAAGTAGCGTCATGGCACATGTGACATGGGAGGTTTTTACACTGACATGATCGTAGAGCTTAAGAGAGGGTATGGTCAACCTTAAGCCCTACGACCAGTTCCGATGGTTCTCGATGGTCTCGATTAATCCTTATATGCCCGGAGATGACGTGTAATGCATACAAGAAGGGGGCGTATTTTTTTGTATTCCGGCCGCTTCCTCCCCTTGGTCGGCCAGCTACCGATCCGAACTTAGGGACGCAACTTACGAGGGAATCATTTACATATCCGGCCCCTTTTCCCGTACGACTGTACGGCCGCTTCGACCGACTCTGAATGAGGTCCTAAATGCTGTCAAAGAGCTTTTTGTTTATTTGATAGATTCGTTAAATCATCAATTTACATTTGTTTTGTAACATTTTTAATAATTTAGCAAATTATTGCATAGTTGCCAACTGTCCCTGATTGTCAGGGAGACTCCCTGAAATAGTAGCAATTTCCCTTTTCATATACAAAATACAAATATTCAATATACATTTTTCTATAAATAGGAAGACATACCGTACTGTGTAAATAACATTCATATTATTTGTGCCTATTTGCATGTTTAAATGTAAGTGTTATCTGTCATACAGTCAGTTCATTTTCAAAAAGAAAAATAATATAAAAAAACAGACATTTTTAAAATATACAAAACTAATAATAAATGAAACATATAAATAAATGTGAAATAAATAAATGAAAAATAAATTGAATAAACTATGGGCCTGATTCAGAGCCGGACGCTCTGACCAGAGCCCTCCTACCTCAACTTGGAGCGGCCTCTTGGACGCTCGCATAGCTGTGGGTTACCACCCACAGCTTATGCGAGCGTCCATGATGATGGTCGCGATGGTCAAGACCATAGCGACTATCGGGCTTGCGACGAGACCCTGTGGTAGGGTCTCGTTGCCGCAAGCCCTGGAGTGATTTTGGCTCTAGCAAAGCCAAAATCACTCTCACTGACAGCACTAGTGATGTCAGTGGGGCCGGACCCAGACGGTAGGTGTTCCCATGGGAACGCCTCCGTCTGGCAGCCACGCCCCCGGCACGCCCACCAAAGGGGGCGTGCTCTCACTCACCATCGACATCACACCCCCTTTGCTGCGAGACCCCGTCTTTATTTGGGTCTCGCGCATGCGCACGACGGAGCTCATTCCGTCGTGCGCATGCGCACTAGGGCACCATCGACCCGGGTCAGAATCAGGCCCCGTGTCCCCAAAAGCTACAGTACTAGAATTTTGTCAGGAGGTAGAAGAATAACCTCTGCTGCTTCCACCCTAGAAATTGCTGCCAATATTTAGCAAAATAACAATAATAAACAGTAAAGAAGGAAGTGTAAAATTTTGTCTAGTCTTCCAAATATAAACATATTTTAATAATGGGATTTTGGTACCTACTGGTAAATCCTTTTCTCTGATTCCACAGGGGACACTGGAGGTGCTTACGCTGGGGTATAGAGGCGTGGATAGCTGGAGCTGGCACTTTAAAATTTAGAAGTGTGAAGCTCCTCCCCCTCTATGCCCCACCAGCCCTCAGTTTAGAAAATGAAGACCGAGAGGAGGTGGAGAACAAGCGGAGTGAAAGGAGAGAAGAACACACAATAACTAAATCATACAACATACAGAACAAAACCGAACAGGCAGGCATAGAGCGCAGAGGTGGGCGTCCTGTGTCCCCTGTGGAATCAGAGAAAAGGATTTACCGGTAGGTACCAAAATCCCATTTTCTCTTTCATCCACTAGGGGACACTGGAGGTGCTTACGCTGGGGACATCCCAAAGTTTTCCCCACGGGCGGGAGTGCTCTGCGGCGCCTGCAGAACAAGGCGGCCAAAATGGGATGCCGAAGTAGCAAACCTATCAAATTTGTAAAACCTGACAAACGTGTGAACTGAAGACCAAGTAGCCACATGGCACAATTGTGACGTGGAGGCTCCTCTACCGGCCGCCCATGACGCACCCACGGAATGTGTGGAATGAGCCGAAATGGACGAAGGAGGCCGACGGTCAGCACTATCATAAGCCTGATGAATAGTCAGCCGGATCCAACGTGCCAAAGTCTGCTTAGACGCCGGCCAACCCCTCCGAACAGCATCATAGAGGACAAAAAGCTACTCAGACTTACAGAGGGACGCTGTCCTGGCAACATAGATGCAGAGAGCCCTAACCACATCCAAGGTAGAAGATCCACCAGAGTCCTCCAGCAACGACGGTACCACAATAGGCTGATTGATATGGAAATCCGACACAACCTTGGGAAGGAAGGTGGCTACCGTCCGAAGTTCCGCCCTATCAGCATGAAACACAAGGTAAGGTGGCTTACAGGACAGAGCACCCAATTCCGAAACTCTTCGAGCCAAAGCGAGAGCCAGGAGGAGGACAGTCTTCCAAGACAAGTACTTAAGATCGACCTCCTCCAATGGTTCAAACATGGGCAACTGAAGAAACAGAAGCACTAAGTTTAGGTCCCAGGGAGCTATCGGAGGTACAAAAGGAGGCTGCATGCGCAAGACCCCTTGAAGAAACATCTGCACCTCAGGAATGAGGGCCAATTTTCTTTGAACGAAAATGGAGAGGGCAAAAACCTGCACCTTTAGAGTTCCCAGCCGAAGGCCAGAATCCAGACCCGTCTGAAGGAAAAGCAGAAACCGGGACAACCGAAAAATTCTAGACGGAAGACCCCGACTGGAACACCATGAGATATAAGCACGCCAGATGCGATGATAATGCGCAGCCGAAACAGGCTTCCTGGCGCGTAGCATGGTGGGAATAACCGCGTCTGGGATGCCCCTGTGTCTTAGAATATCGGTTTCAAGAGCCACCCCCTTTAAACGCAGTTGCGCTAAGTTGGGGTGTACGAATGGACCCTGCTGTAGAAGATCCGGGCATAGAGGAAGGGGCCACGGATCGTCTGACAATAGGGACCGTAGGTCCGAGACCCAACTTCTCCGAGGCCAGTTCGGAGCTACGAGAATTACAGAGGCTGATTCTTGTTTTATCCTTTTTAGAAGACGAGTAAGAAGCGGAATTGGAGGAAAAAGGTAAATGAAGTCGTAGATCCACGGACTTGTCAGGGTGTCTACCGCTTCTGCCTGCGGATCCCGAGTTCTTGAGACGTATACTGGGAGCTGACGATTCAATCGCGACGCCATGAGGTCCACCTCAGGACATCCCCATCAACGTATCAGCGCGTTGAACACCTCTGGATGAAGCTTCCATTCCCCGGGATGCATATCCTGTAGACTCTGCTTCCCAGTTGTCCACACCCGGGATGAATACTGCCGACAGGATTACTGACTGTTTTTCGGCCCACCGAAGGATCTGAGTTACTTCCCGCATATCCATGCGACTCCGAGTCCCTCCTTGGCGGTTGATGTAAGCGACGGCCGTCGCGTTGTCGGACTGAACTCTTACCGGATGAGCCTTTAGAAAGTCTGTTGCCTCTATCAGAGCATTGTAAATCGCTCTGAGTTCCAACACATTTATGGGCCACTTCTGTTCTAGAGGGGACTATCGACCCTGAAAGTGATAATCGAGGACTACTGTCCCCATCCTCGAAGGCTGGCATCCATTGTTACGATGATCCAGTCCCACACTCCGAATCTTCTGCCCGCTAACAGATTGTTGGATTGTGTCCACCAAAGAAGGGCCACTCTGGTAAATGGGCTCAGACGGATCTGTCGATGAAGAAGCAGATGAGAACCTGACCCCTGTGCTAGCTGGTCCAGCTGGAGTGGAACCAGCCGAACTGTACTGCCTCGAAAGCTGCTACCATCTTCCCCAAGAGACGCAGACAAAGAAGCAGGGACACCTTCCTTGTTCTGAGGACCAGCTGAACTAACAACCGGATATCCCGGGCCTTGTCTATTGGAAGAAAAACCCGTTGTGAGGCCGTATCCAAGATCATGCCCAGAAACAGAAGTTTCTGGGACGGATTGAGATTTGAATTCTTGAAGTTGATTATCCACCCGTGTTGGATTAGGGTCTGATATGTCAGTAAGGCCTGACTTGATAGAAGAGATACCGATGGAGCCTTGTGTAACAGGTCATCCAAATAAGGGATTATGTTCACTCCTGATGACCGAAGGAGAGCGATCATGACTGACATGAGTTTGGTGAAGACGCGGGGAGCCGAGGATAACCCGAACGGCAATGCCCGAAACTGATAATGACACTTCAATATGGCGAAATGCAGAATAGCCTGGTGAGGTTCCCAAATGGGGACATGGAGATAGGCATCCTTGATATCCAGGGATAATAGGAACTCCCCTGGTTCCAAGCTCGCTATGACTGACTGCAGAGACTCCATTCTGAAGCGATAAATCTTCAGATACAGGTTCAAAGACTTGAGATTTAAGATGGGCCTGACCGAGCCATCTGGTTTTGGTACTACAAACAGGTTCGAGTAAAACCCAAAACCTCTCTGATGCTCTGGAACCGGAACTAATACAGATGATACTACTAGAGACTGGATAGCCTCCTGTAAAACCTTGGCCTTGCTTGCAGGTATTGGCAGACTTGTGGTGAAGAACCGAGGTGGAGGGGAGACTTTGAAGTCTATTCGGTACCCCAGGGAAATTAGTCTGGGGATCCACGGTTCTGTAGAGGTCTGGTTCCAAACCTGTTGAAAGTTTTGCAGGCGGGCTCCCACTGCAGGAGGTCCCAGGTGGGACGGAAGACCGCCATGCCACCTGCTTTTCCGCTGGTTTAGGCTCTGGTCTACGTGCAACAGGGTGTGGACGACCTCTACCTCTGCCACCTCTATGTTGCGTGGGAGCACCTCTGGCTCTACCAAGAAAGGAATGTGGTGCACGAAAGGAATGAAACGAAGGTCCATTGTAAGATCTTCTGGGAGCTGGAGCAACCGATGGGAGGAAGGAAGACTTACCCCCCGTGGCCTGGGATATCCATTTGTCCAGTTCCGGTCCAAACAGCATATCGCCAGTGAAAGGTAAGCCCTCCATCGCACGCTTGGATTCTGCATCCGCTTGCCAAGCGCGCAACCAGAGGGCTCTGCGGCCCGAAATAGCAGAAGCAGATATGCGAGAACTAATCTGACTGATATCTTTCGAAGCTTCTCCCAGGTAAACTGCAGACTCACGGATGTGTTCTGCTAGTAGACTCTGCTCTGGAGGTACCAGAGTCCAAACCGGTAATCAACTGGTCAGCCCAGCCGACCACTGCCTTGTTAACCCAAGTGGTAACAAGGGTGGGTCTAAGTTGAGCACCCGCTGCAGTATAAATTGATTTTAGCATTGTCTCCAACTTACGATCCGAAGGATCTTTTAGTACTGTAGCTCCCGGTACTGGGAGTGCTGTTTTCTTAGAGGGACGGGAGACTGACGCATCTACTGGAGGGG
Source organism: Taudactylus pleione (assembly GCA_031769625.1). Taxonomy (NCBI): domain Eukaryota; kingdom Metazoa; phylum Chordata; class Amphibia; order Anura; family Myobatrachidae; genus Taudactylus; species Taudactylus pleione. The sequence continues at coordinate 2,045,973 of JAUIMM010000016.1, read as the reverse complement.
GTGTTTCCCACTTTTCCATCATGGATGATGGAAAAGGATAGCTAGACGGAAACCGGCGCGGAATTTGGAACCGTTTGAGCTGCTGTTGAAGTTGCTGTGAGAACGGAAAAACCGCAGAGCTCTTTGGTTGTTAATAAAATAATTCACACTCCTGGGATGCAGGTATTACATCCTCAGGTAGATTCAGAACTTTTCTGACCGCCAAAATTAGAGATTCCACCCCGGAAGAAGTGTACTCTAATTCTTGAGGGGAAGCGTCCTGTAACGCTTCCTCCAATTCCCCTTCTTCTGTTTCCTCCGTAGCAAGGAATTCTTCGTCCGACTCTTCTGATTGGAGAACAGTCGCCAGAGTACGCTTTTGTGTCGGTCTTTGGTAGGAGGTGGAGGGTGCAGGCACCACTGTACCCATAACTTGTACCAGGGTGTCTAGAGACTTGTTTAGCCCCGCCACCCAGGGAGGTTGAGACTTACGTGCCTCAGCTAACTCAGACGTTAAATCCGTCATTACTCCTACCATGTCAGTGGCCCATGGGGGAGCATGTGTGGCAGTAATAGCCATAGGTGCATCTATTGCTATACAAGCATCACATAACGTGGACCCAGCAGCATGCGGCTTGGATAGTTTGTTGTTACACTGAACAGACAAACATCTTTTGAGCCGCTTTTGTTCTGTTTGACATGGATACACAACAGTCACCCACACAGAGGGACAGAAGTGAAATTAGAAATAAAACAGAAGGCTGGTTTGGGACACAGAGGAAGAGGCACTCCCCACTCTTTCCCACAGATTAGATTCCCTGACAAACACCCCAGTGTTACTCACAACCTCTTGTCAGGGATGTAGTCCGGAGAATCAGCCTTCTGTATATATTGCATACGACCTGTAGTGGAGAGATGCAGTCTTTAAAACAGGTTAAACACGGCAGCCACGCTGTGCACACAGCCACTGCCGCGTTATCTAGACAGGGAGCCCGCTCTATTGAGACAGGGAGCCCGCGCTGTTAGGCTCCGACCCCTTTCTTTATGCCCTAAGGGACGGAAAATGGCTGCCCCCGCCTGCAGGATCATCGCCCCCCTGTGCAAGCCCCGCTGAGTAGGAGCCGCTAGCCGCGCTCTTCAGCGGGAAGAGGGGAGAAGTATATATATAATGAGCAGCGCTTATCGCGCTCTCTGAAGCCAGCGCTGGCTGCAGGACAGGAGACGGGGGATGTGCATGTGATTCATACTCACTGCGCTCCCTCTCCGGACGGCTCCTACTGAACAGCACTGACAGGAAGGCTGTGTGCGGCATTAAGGAGCTGTCAGATGCTTTTGGTGAAGCACTGCACACTCCTTCCTGTAACCCAGGAGGTTAACAGGGTGCCAGTAATCGGACCCCACCTTTAGAGAGGTGGCGAAGGGTACTTAAGAAAAAATATGTAAAAGATGTCTTAAAATAAGAAAAAATAAATAAAAATAAAATACATATGAAATAAAAGAAAGAAATTATGTGACTTGCTGGAGCACAGCAGGTTGTGACCAGCTCCAAGGGCATATTTTCTAAACTGAGGGCTGGTGGGGCATAGAGGGGGAGGAGCTTCACACTTCTAAATTTTAAAGTGCCAGCTCCAGCTATCCACGGCTCTATACCCCAGCGTAAGCACCTCCAGTGTCCCCTAGTGGATGAAAGAGAAAATTATATTAGAAAGTTGCATATTTACAGGATGGCACATATTACATCATATACATACAATATACATAAAATACAAGTCATTTAGCTTATTTAAAAAGCAGGAAGAATTATGAGTTCTGAATAAATCACCATATATAGAATTGAGATCACCCCCTTTTCTTCCTCCTGTCACTTACTTTGTGAATGAATCTGTGCAAGCGTAATCGCAATTCAATGGCTAACAATTGCACAGTCTGTGTAAATATTGGCATTGCAGGCGGATCTGAATCAGACCCTATGTAAGGTGTGCCTAAACACTATAAAGAGAAAAGAGAGACCAATATTCTGTGTTGTGGAACAGTATAGGATTTATTAAAAGAATGTACAAGAAAATTCAAATATACATATAAGAGAAGTGTGAGTGCCACCTTTATGAGGTGTGAGTGATGATGATTTCTGGCAGAGCATAAAAACATAGAATTTGATGACAGATGAGAACCTCTTCTCTCATCTAGTATACCCTTTTTTTAACCTATTGGTGGCCTCAATCGTGAGATCTTTGTAAAGATATTCTTATGCCTATCCCAAGCATGTTTAAATTGCTCTACTGTCTTATGTAGGGTACACAAGATCAGATTTTCTGGAAGATATGAACGAAACTTTTGTAAAAATCGTTACCTCATTCATATAGTTTGGCATGCATCGACCAACGATGCGCATGCCCGAATGTCAGATAACGATTTCTGACATCTACTGTGTTTGCAGTCAGATTTGTACAATTTCATTCATTTAAATACTGTCAGAAATCTTTCACCGTTCATCGTTCATGAAATCTTTGGTAAAATCATCCAAATTGTCCAAAACGTTCAAATCATTCATCGCAGATCTAGCAAGTCTCTGACCGTGTGTATGTACCATTAGCCTCTACCAGGGTAGTGCGGCCGGTGCCATCGCACAGGGCTCCACAGGTCAGGGGGTACTGTTTGGGCCTGTCAAATTTCTGTTTATTATCATTCTTGCTTGTAGCTTCCTCTTATTTCATCCCCAGCATCTCCTGGCCTTTCCTATCTTTTCCCTGGCCCTTCCCCATGAAGCCAAGGCCCATTTTTGGGTGCATTATGTCCCTTTGAAAAATGAGTAGGGCGCCAATGCTCTTTGATGCACAGGGCACCAAAAAGTCTAGTTACGGCTCTGGCCTCTACCACCTCTAATGGGAGGCTACCAGCTATGGCTATCAGCTATTAGCAAGAAGAGGGTAGTGATGGTACCTGATTATTTAATAATGAGTGTTTCATGGGTCTCTAAAAAAGAAGAGTGTTGAGAGATCTAAGCTTGGATACAGTTTTGGGCATCAAGTTCAACTTCCTAGTGAGGATAAGTGCTGGTCAGCCAGAATGAGTCAATTGAGTATGATTGATCACATCTTGATTCAAGTGTGCCTGACTTCTGGGAGAAAGGTAACTGAGAGGCAAAGGGTGCTGACAGCCCAGAAATTGAACAAAAAACAAATGTGAACAAGTAAAATATAGCACAACTGATTACTGCACATAAGTGTAAAGAGACAGGTGACACTTCATACCTTGTGATTTAAAAGGAGTGGATAATAATTTTCTCTGAGCGCTGTGGCATCCATTCTCAAATACTTTCAAAAGGTGATTGTTTTCCTATTGATAATACAATAGTGCAATACAATCAGTTTGTAAGAGATAGTCCATACATCGAAGCAATTAATCCTAATGGAAAATATGTTGTATTTCCCATCTCTAAAGAAAAACAAGAACAGGATTTACAGCCACCAAAAGGGATTGATTTATATATTACTGTCTGGGTTACCCCGGTGTTGCCTGGATTGAAGAATGGACCTTGAAGTACATCTGCAGCCTTCATTTTTTACATTGCAGACCAACATTGGAGATCAAGGCACATAAAAATGTGCTTGGAGAATATTAGTAACTGTCAGTGCAGGTGCAGTGTGACAGTTGATCCTCCAACTCACTTCTCTTTCAATGGAGCATTGCCTGCCCCCCACTGGTGCATGTTTAATTGTGCCTACAGATCAGTGCAATTTTAGACAATGGAAGACATCCTGAACAAACTTGCAGAAATCAATGCTGAGCAGAAATCTCTGCCATGGCATATGAAAATTTGCTTGGTGGAAATTAATAACTGTCAGTGCAGGTTAGGGATGTGCAGGCTCGGTTTTACTCGGATTTACTTGGTTCTTATTGACACTTTACCGCAAGTTCGGATTTATTATATTGGCTATCCAAAACACATGATAGGCGATAGCCACTAAAATGACATTTTGAGATCCGAGTAAATCCGAGTAAATCTGAGCCTGCACATCCCTAGTGCAGGTGCAGTGTGACAGTTGATCATTCAACTATCTGCTCTTTCATTGGAGCTTTGCCTGCCCACCATTGGTATATATCAGCCTGTGACTTCAGATCAGAGCAGATTTAGGCACTGAAAGACATTCTGAGTGAACTAGCAGAAACCATTGCTGAGCAGAAATCTCTGCAGACCAACAATGGAGATCATGGTATATGAAAATGTGTTTGGAGGAAATGAGTAACTGTCAGTGGAGGTGCAGTGTGACAGTTGACCTCTGACTCACTGTTCCTCCATTGCAGCTCTGCCTGGCCTCACTGGTACATATCAGACTGTACATTCAGATCAGTACAGTTTTAGGTACTGGAAGACATCCTGAGTGAGCTTGCTAAAACCTAAATTTAAAATCAGAGACTCTGCGACCTACTTGGCGGGCACCATGTATATCTCCATCACCCTGACGAACTTCAAACATAGCCAAAATCCTAATCCTGGTCCAACTACACCATCCTGCCAAATTTTGTGGAGATAGGTAGAAAACTCTGGCCATTCCCAAAAGGACAGACAGACAGACAGACAGACACACACTTTCTCACTTATTGAAGATTGGACCCTGAAGTACACCTACAGCCTTCATTTTTTTTACACTGTCCTCACCTATAAGCTGGATAACTATGCAAATTAGGAGTAAATGACAATGCAGGCAGGCATATTGTCATACCATTTGGAATGAGGTATATCGTTGCAGACTGACGTACAGAACAGAAATCAGTATAGCTTCCAAAATCACTTGAGTTTCAGAAATCAATACAGAACAGAGGGGGTGATTCAGTTGCGGATGGTTATGCTATCGCAGCTGCTACATTGTTAGCAGCTGTGATAGTTGTAATTTGGTAATGCAGCAAGAGGCGTTATGCCTCCTGAATGCATTACTGATCCGAACTGCATCCAAGCACGCAGTATCAAATCATCTGCAATCCCTTACCTCGGCTGAGCGACAATGGGGTCAAGCAAGCCGGCTGCCGCAGATGAGTAAAAGAGGCCAGGAAATATCCGTCAGTTGACGGAGATTCTGGCCTATCCACTCCCACCCAACAGCGGCAACACACCTCCGTTTTGGGAAACAGAGGACGTTATCACCCGCTCCCTGGCCAGAAATAACAGAAGTCTGTCAAGCACTGGCAGTCTGCTGCCCGACTGTGTGCAGGAATCAGACCCATACTGCACATGCGCAATATGGTTCAGGCACATGCATAGATTCCCAATAATCAGGAATCTGCATGATCCCTGTCACTGCGTCCACAGCTAAATCACCCCCTGAAATCACTCTGCAGACCAATATTGAAGACCATGTCTAGCAGGGCTGCTATCAGTAGCAGGATGCCAAGATTCTGTGACAGTATGTGTCCATAATGAAGTTCAAAACAAGGCAAAAACCTAATTTTGGTCAACCTACACCACCATGCCAAATTTGGTGGAGCTAGGTACAAAACTCTGGCCATCCATAAAGGAGAGACCCACGCACGCACGCACGCACGCATGCACGCACGCACTCACGCACATACACATGCACTTTCTCGCTTATATAGATTACTTGATATGGATGAAATTAATGCCTTTAATATATTCTTTCTTTTTTTTGTTCATTTTGAGATCTCAAATAAAGAATACATTGTGGAAAGACAACATTGTAAAATAGCTGTGTAACTATTATAACTTCATGGAGATATGGCAATGACAATGACAATGTTAGTGTACTGAGACATCACAATATTTGGGAGCAACCCTCTATAATCAGTAATAATGTGTCTTAGTCATTTTTAAAGAAATGCAAGACTGCAGTAATATACATATAAACTTTGAGGGGTGTAAATCATAGTACACTCAAAAGATAAAGAAAATATTCCGCTATATACAGTTTAAACATAATATGCAAAAAAATGGATATGTAAGAGGGGGAAGGGGACGTATACAGCTACTGTACAAGGGAGGAGAAAACATGAAGGGAAGAGGGAGGGGGAGGGTGGTAGGATTGGTAAATAAGTTTTCAAAAGCATTTTGTCTGAGTACAATCTAATGCTTTGTCTGTGACATAGGAGGCATCTGAGAATAGAATTATAATATAAATGATCATGGATTCAATAGTATTTGTCTATGAAGATACCATTCTATCGTTTCAAAGATCTTAAAGATTTGAGATTGGGTGGTTTGGCCTAGACTTTCGATATATGTGCCCCATTTCCTGTAGAAAGTCAGTACTCCTTTTTCAATATGTGGTTGAGCAGATTTTCTATCATAATATAGAAATATTAGCAATTTTGCTTTGACTTCTGCTAGAGAAGGAGAAGATTTGGAGATCCAGTGTGTCAATATATATTTTTTTATATCGTGACGATCATGGTAACAATTGGGATAGTAGAGGCTTGTGGAGATTCTAGGTTCCAGTTGGAGAAATTTGTGCATAAACATGCTAGAAGGTCTGGTATTAAATGTGAGGATAATAGGTAATTAATAAAGGCTACAACTTTATTCCAGAAACGTTTAATTTCCGGCATTCTCAGAAACAATGAAAAAAGAATGCAGACACACAGTGACATTTTGGACACTCTCCAGTCATGTGCGAGGAAAAATGAGCACGTTGTGAAGGCGAGATATATGCCCTCTGTACTGTATGAAGATGTACTTCTTGTAGATAGGGAGAATTAAGGATCTTCATTGTAGAATGGTAGTGACTAAATAATTGATCTGGGAAGGTTAGGGTCGGAATATCTTTCTGCCACTGAGCGACTATTCTATTCCCACCTATCTTGGAGAAGGTTTCCACTAGTGGTAGGTAAATATATTTAATTCCGTAAGTGACCTTATCACATAGAGTTATAACTGACTGTATGAGATCAGATTTAGAGGATAATGTGTATGTATTAGGACATAGTGAAAAGAGATAATGTCTCATCTGTAAGAACATGTAGAAGTGTGATTTAAGAAGATAGTATCTCTCTCTAATATTTGAGAATTGGTATAATTGCCCCCCAAAATCGAAGACTTTAGATGAGTCTGTCAAACCTTTCTCTCTCCAGGATAGAAAATTAGCGTTTGCCAGAGATGGGGGGAATGCTGGGTTTCCCCAAAATGGGACATGGGAGGAGGACAATGGGGATCTCTTAAATCTTTTATTCAGTGAGAGCCACGCATAGTATATATTGTGGAATAATAGATTCCGAAGAATGTCTGATGGAACCTCTAAGCGTTTGGAATGAAGTAAGGCACTTGGGGAATATGGGAAAAAAGAGCCTTATCCAGTTTAGTGTCTGTAAATGTGTTTTTGTCTAAAATCCAGTATATTACATATCTAAATAATACAGAAAGTGAGTAAGAGGCAAAATCTGGTATCCCAGTGCCTCCCGCCATTCTTGGTGTTATAAGTTTAGTCATGGCGATCCTTGGTTTTTTAGCCCGCTAAATGAAAGTAGTCATTGCCTTACGCAATTTAGTGATATCTTTTATGGTCAGGAATATTGGTAACATCCGCATTAAGTAGAACATTTTCGGGAATATAATGCTTTTGAGGACTGCAACTCTGCCTAACATGGAGAGTGGGGGTAGGTTCCAACTAAGTAACAATACTATAATTTTTTATATCATAGGGGAGAAATTCTCCTCATATAGTCTGGATGGATCCGCGGTGACTTGTACCCATAGGTAGGTAATTTTGGAGGGGGCAATTTTGAATGAAGATAATGACGCATGTGTAATAGGTGTGGAATCGTGTTTATTGAGATGGAGTATCTCCGACTTGTTGATGTTGATGCGATATCCGGCTGTAATACCAAAAGAATCGATTAAATGTAAAATCTCTGGTATTGAGGAGGTTGGGTTTGAGACAAAAAGAAGCATGTCGTCAGCAAAAAGGGATACTTTCAGCTCAATGCCCCCAACTGTAATACCTTGAAAAAGAGGTGAGGCTCGTAACGCTATCACCAGGGGTTCTAAAGCAATGGCAAATAAGAGAGAGGAGAGGGGGCAGCCCTGCCTTGTTCCTTTTTGTATAGAAATGGGGGAAGAGGTAATTCTGTTACAAGAGATTTGGGTTTGGGGTTGAATGCATAAAGTTTTCAGAATTTCAATAAAGGGTTCTGGGAATCCAAACCAGGCAAGGGTCTTGAATAAATGATCCCATTCTATTAGATCAAATGCCTTTTCAGTGTCTAGGGATAAAATCGCGCTTGTTTGAGGACAATGGTTAGAGAGGAAGTATGTATAGCTGATATAACTCTTCTTATGTTGACTTCTGAATATCCGCCCTGTATGAATCCTGTTGGTCTGTGTGGATTATATGTGGTAGAATGACTTTTATGCGATCTGCCAGGATTTTGGTTAGCAATTTGTAATCCAAGTTTAATAGGGAAATGGGGCGATAGGAACCAGGGAGTGAAATATCTCTTCCAGGTTTGGGAAGGACTTTCAGAATTGCAGAGTTAAAATGAGGGGGTAGTTTTACAGATTTAAGCAGAGAATTAAGCACCAGTACTAGGGAGTCTCCTATTCTAGGGAGTAGTATTTTGTAAAAGTCTCCACTGTATCCATCTGGACCGGGGGCTTTGTCACTCTTAAGGTGGTGAATGGTATGTTGAATTTCCTCTAAAGTTATTGGGGTTAGGAGTGATTTAGCCATCTCGGGTTTAATTTGGGAGCAAGGCAGGGTGTCCCAAAAGTCTGGGGTAATCGAGGTAGATGAGGTGGCCGCGGAAGTCATGGAAGTAGTAGCTATAGGAGAGGAGTAGAGAGTGGCATAGAAAGATTGGAGTGTTTCAACTAATTCTTCATTAGATGATGTAAGGGTACCCTGGGAAGTTTGAAGTGGGTTTACTACCATATGAAAGCCATTGAGAAAGTTAATAAGGAGTTTTCCAGTTTTATTACTGAATTTGTAGAAGCGATGATTTATAGAAAAAAGATATCTATTCCCCAATCCTTCCATATGTTCGTCAAAGTGTGTCTTTGCCAAGACATAAGTTTGTTTAGTGTGAGGGGTCGGGTTAGTTTTAAATTGTTGAAAAGCCATTGTAAGTGACGATTGTAAATCTACAGTAGATAATGTTTTGCATATTTTTTGTTTGTGGCTGCCACATAAGAGATTATCACGCCTCTGATAACACTTTTAGCTGTCAGCCAAAACAAAAGAGGATCTGAGTCTAGTTGTGAGATATTGTCAGTTTTATATTCCTCCCATGCTGTCTCTAGTCTATTCCTAAATTTAGTGGATTTGGAGAGGTAGGATGGAAACCTCCAAAGTTTTGAAGCACCAGAAAGCTCAGGGATACGTAGGGTGGTTAAAACTAATGCATGATCAGACACTGCAATTGATTCTATGTGGGAATTGGCAATATTAGGAAATATGGTTTGTGATGCAAAAATATAATCTATCCTGGAGAGAGTATGATGTGCAGCAGACAGGCATGAGTATTCCCTCTCAATTGGATGGGGGGCTCTCCAAACATCTATTAGCTGAAGTAGTGGCGTAAATTTATCCCAGACGCCCGGAGGCAAGTTATAATTTGGTGCCCCCCGTCACAGCCGATGACACTGTATTGTAACAATTTGCATGCAGACAGGCTATAGATAGACAAAAGGCAGCAGCTGATGGTCTGACATGGAGCTCTCCACTAATGTATGGTAGCTTCTCAGGTGCCGGGAAGAGGTGTCATGTATTGGGTGGCTGTGATGGTACACTCCGGGTACATAGTTACAGCCTTAAGTGGGATGAATATATTGTGGACAATCAAGGAGGTGCCCCTTCAGAGCTGGAGCCCAGTGGCAGGTGCCTCCACTGTCTCCCATAGTTCTGCCCCTGAGCTGAAGGGATAGAAGGGATTCCCATAGAAGGGATTCCCATCTTGGGCAAAGAAGGCGGGTGGCGCGTTTGTTGAGCTTTGTCCAAAATCTCTGAAGATATAAGGTTGCAATCTCCGCATAGAATTAGGGGAGTTTAAAGGAGTGGCGTTAAAAGAGCCAGTAGTTTTTGGAAAAATATTTTAGAATACTTATTTGGGGCGCAGACATTAGCGAGCAGATATGGGCATCCCCTGATTTTGAGTGATAATGTCACAAACCTACCTTTTGGGTCAGTGTGTGTCTGCAAGACCTCTACTGGGATGTGAGATTTGATTAGAATGGCTACACCTCGTGCTTTGGAGTTGTAAGAGCTGGATCCCAATACCCGCCAATTGAGCATATTAAGTTTCCTAATCTCCTCAGGAACCAGATGTGTCTCTTGTAGAAACACTAGGTCTACATTTTGTTTATTAAGATAGAAGAGTATCTTCCTCCTTTTTGCTGGCGTATTTAAACCTCCTACATTTAAAGAACCTATTCTCAGATCAGCCATACAATATCAGAAGATACGTGTACATCACAGACAAGCCATAGCATAAAGTGCGCATATTAAACATGTAGGAGAGGGTGGGGAGGAAAGCTGGGGAGGGAGCATCCAGGGAGGGTAAGTGACAAGACGGGGGGAACAAAAACATGAACAATACCTTCTTCAAATATGGTAACATAATTTATTATAGTGACACGGTATCAATACCGTACTTCCGGGATGCTAATCTGTAAGTGTGCAAGCAATAAATCACAAACTAGGTGTAACAACCAGTAGTCGTGAGAATGAGCACTGGCAGGATCGCCAGGACTTCAGACAATGTTTGAACTAGTATCATTAATCTGAGCCCAATTGTAATAGGGATCTTTTAACTGTGACATTTAAGGCTGTCTTAATATTGGGTGGGGTAAACAATAAAGAGTTGCTAGGTATGAATAACAAGCAGTTTAAATAACATAATAGTCATCAAGTAACACCTATCACTGAACCGTGCCCATCCGTAAAAGATCATTCTACAAATGAGACAGTGAGTGACGTCTTAACAGTAGGTGTGATGAGGTGGAGGACAGAGATCCATTAGGTGTTAACACCAAACAATTCAAAGTGATATAATAGTCTTTATGTAACTCCTCTGAGGTATCGGGTAAGGCTAAGAATAATTTGAATATGCATACAAAAAAAATAAAAATAAAAGAGAAATGTGTAAGTGGCAATGTGAAGATAATCAATGAACCATGAGATCCATCGTTCACCAGTGGAGGATCTGTAAGGTGAGATTATTATTATGTGGCTCAGCCATTGGGGGGATCACCGATGTCAGCATGTGCAGCCTGGGTTAGTTCTTCCAAATATGCTGTCGCATCAGCTGGGGAAGAGAAATCCGTGTGAGAAGATCCGTCATAAATGTGGAGACGAGCCGGATGCATTAGGCTAAATTTACGGCCTTCTGCAATCAATTTCGAGCATGTGGACGAAAAAGCTTTCCTGGCCTTAGTTGATTCCACTGAATAAACTTGGAACACATAAAGTCAGATTTTTAATGCGACGCGAAGCTGTCCAGAACGTGACTTTGTGTAGGTAATTCAGGCATTTGAAGAGTGTGACTCTGGGATGTGGTTTATTCGGGGAGGGGGGTGGTCCAACCCTGTGTACTCTTTCGATGACTAAGTCACTGCATTCTTGTTCAATCCCCAATAGTGAAGGTAGGGTATTACTTACAAAATGTACTAAGGAACCTCCCTTTACTGATTCCGGTAATCCTACCAATCGTATATTGTTCCTGCGAGAACTATTTTCCATGTCATCTAATTTGTTGTGAATCTGATAGTTTTCTGTAGTGAGCTTCTTAACAGCTTGTTTGAGATTTTCTACCTCATGTACAGTTGCTCCTATTTGATTCTCTATGTGGGAAACTCTCTGGGAGAGCTGTTGCATTTACTGTGCTATATCCTGCACAGCCTGTGATAAAAGTGGGGCCATGGTGGACTGTATTGCCTCCACTATATCCCCATATGTAACCGGGGAGTCCGGCAATCGGCATACATGTGTCCCTGCAGTGATGTCCACCTCTGCTACAGGCTTGTTAGAGCTGGGAGAAGCTGAGTCAGGACCCGCATCCGGCGCCATATTGCCTGGTGTTTGGCGTTTTTCCTGGCGTGTCTGCTGCTGCAGGGTCAGCGGGGCGGAGGTGATAAAGCGGTCCATGGTATGCCAGCGGTGTCAGGGAGTGGAGAGAGGGGTATTCGGGGGTGATTGGGGGCAAATGAATGCCTTTAAAAGGTATGTCCCAGCGATCGAGGACGGAGCTCAGGCCTGCGGCTACTCACTCCATGAGACCGGAACCGGAAGTCTAATATAATCCTTAATCCTTTCTTTTTCCCATCAACCCAGGAAAGAAGGTTTACAGCTTGCAATAAAAAATAACAACAATCTAGTGTGAAAATTCCAGTATTCTTTAAAAAACCTACATAATAAGCAAGAAAGTGTGTCTGTCTATCTGTGTCCTTTATGTATGGCCAGAGTTTTGAACCTAGCTCCACCAAATCTGGCATGGTGGTGTAGTTTGGCCAGGATTAGGTTTTTATCTAGGTTTGAAATTCGGCAGGGCCACACACTGTCACACAATCCCTAAAACTGGGGACATTCTTAAATGACACAGGTGTCGGGGCTGACTCAAGTGGAAATTGTTAGTCTTCCAAAAAACAGTATAAAAGCTACAAAAGTATCCTTAAACCTCATAGTCGGAGCAAAAGTGCAGATTTTTAGAAGTTGAGATGTTGCCCAAAGTAACCAATCATTTTCTAGCTATTATCTTCTAGATAGAAGGTGCTAGATAAATGTTAAGTAGAATCTAATTGTTTGTTATGGGCAACATCTACACTTCTAAAAACCCGCACTTTAGTAAATACAGTAAACCCCTGTGACTCATGCAAGTTCATATTAAATCCAGAGCTAGTACTTTTTAAAGTGACCATATATATTAGTCAGCCCTCTGTGTTTGCATGCAAGGGCATAACTAGAACTTTGTGGGCCACATAGCAATATCTTAAAAGGGTCCCCACAGAGATAAAAAAAACCTCATACATTTGACCCCACACAGAGCCCATTCATATTATGCCAGAAGTACCGCTTATACATGTGATGCTCTGGGAATTTCTTTAGTGATGCTCCACTAGAACCAGGTTCAGGTGTGATTGCTATGCTTCCTTGTGGTGGAACTCCCCGTCATTGAGGTAGGACACACCGTGACAGAGAGGCAAGCTTAAGGTTCCCCTTTTGCAGACACAGTGACCACTCAGGAAGGAAGGTACAAAGCTATTTTATTATAGCAAATAATAGATACAACAATCAGTATTGAATGTATATAAAAGAATGAATAGAATTTTTACAGGTTTACAACAGCAACGTATATACTTAACACCTCCCTGTCCTCTTAATGGGGCTGTTATATCTATATAATAAATAAATTTGGGGGACCCCTATTTGAATACATATATGGGGGTACTACATACTTTCCCCCTAAAATTATATGTGTCCTCACGTATTTATCTTCACAATTTCAAACAAGGTAAAGTAGCAATTTGTGTGTTACGCAATATTACACGTAGGAAGACCATTTGTTTTGCAAAGTAACTACTCTTTTCACATGACAAATTACATTAATCTAACTTTTGATTAGTCTCTATATCTTAGAAGGGGGTACCCCTTTGGTGCTTCTTTCGGAATGTCGAAGTCCATCTTCTCCCGTGACGACTTCAGGAATTGTTTCTTTGGGGCCCAGTGTATTACACTCTTCCCAGTTACTGGGAAATCTGTGAGTAATAGCACATCCATTTGATTGCTAATGATCTGGTCTGCAGGGAAACTTGACCTCTCTGTCATGGGTGAGTCAGCTACCTGGTCTGGACCTTCTCTGGGTCTGTGGTTAGCAACTCCTGTTGTTTGCACGAGGCCATACCAGCATCGCTGTCGTTCACCCTTAGTTGGCTCATGCTCTTGACAGGGAAGCAGTCAATCTGTCTCACTGCATTGCTCCACTTCTGGGTTAAGTACTATTTCCTTGTGCACAGATAGTACCATATCTAAATTATTCACCAAGTCTTCTATCCCTGACCACACGATATCTGTTCCAACCCCTTTGTCTAATTTCTTAACTTTCTTATTTTCACTGGGCATGGGAACACTATGTTGTTGCCGTGTGTGTTCATGAAATTGAGTAGGAACATGGTAGCTTCTTCTGTTTGACCTCCATTTGTAATACATTCTGCCAGAAGGATAACGCCAGTTGCGATGAGCTGCGTATCGGCTGCCTTGTATGGGAACACCTCCAGGACCAGTTGCAGGTTGTTCTTCTGGCCGTGTAGTATACAAACACATCCACTTTGGTGTCATTTGGGTTTATAAAACCATATCTGCAATGCACATTGAACCACACAACCAAACCCAGAATTCTTCTTGCGCTTGTTGATGTATTATTGCGTGGATTCGTAGTTCTGGATTGTCCTTCTGCCAAGAGTGGACCTAGTGTCTCTGCTCTTCCTGAGGGTTGGTCCTCAGCCTCAGGACTTCGGAGTTTAACGCATCGCCGTGGCATTCACATTCCAGGTGTCCGCTTTGCCAACATCGCCGACAGATAGGGCACCCCTGTTGGTCGAACTGATCTGTGGACCATCGCCCTCGTCGCTCTGGGTTTCTCCAATTTTCTCTATATGGCCTCCTCTCAGGTCCCCATCCTACTGGATTTTCCTGCTGACCTGCTTTTGAGGATTGTTTTTCCTTGGCAAGTTCGGCTACTTGTTTCCTTAAGGATTACAACGGGTCCAGTTTAAATTGCTGATTGCTTAGGGTCACCAATGCTGTTTGCGGGTAACGCTCCCAATTTCCTGACCCGGTATTTTCTCCTACAACACTGATGGCCGTCTCTTTAAAATCCAAAAATGTCGCTTCTGAATCTTCCAGCTGCAACAATCATAACTGGATTTTCACTGCTTCTTCCCTCACGCCTTCCGTGAACTGATTAATTAAGGTTTTATCAGTGTCCCGCACTTCATCTTAATCCACTTGCTGTATGGCCTTCAGGGCCTCCGGAAGAACTAAGAGCGTAATCACGAAGTGACTCTCCATGTTGCTGTTTCCTGGTATAAAACCGCATCTTCAGCTCTGATATAGTATTCTTTTCGAATGTTGTCGTTAGCCTTTCGAATATCCGTTCAACGGTGATCTTTTCTTGATTTAACTAGACACGAATGTTGCTAATGTTAATAACTTAATTATAGAAACGAAAACAAGTCCAAGTTACATAATTTTAGTTGTTTTTTCAATTGTTAAAGGAATCCAAACCGAACCTGAACCAAAACACTTACTGTAAGGGTGGTTTTACCAAAACATGACTATGATTTAGAACCAAAACCAAAACACGGGGGTCTGCGCACATGTCTACTTGATACATCCTGCCCAATGTATATCTAAATGGGAAAAAATAAACTTTTCCAAGATTCTTCTCAAGGCTAATTTTAGGAAGTTACTGCAGCCCCAGAGTTGAAACTCAAAATGCAACCATCGATGTTTAACATGTATATAGTATACATAACACATACATGTACTGTACTAAGTATAATATTTGATTTATAGGACCCAAAAAAATTATTTAGAAGCTTTTTTGTGGACAGTATATTATTAATGTATATAGATGAAGTGCACTTGGACCTGAGGTAAGTGGGGATAGAACTGTGAATGGGTGGACAAAGATCAGAGTAATGGTACCTTTTGTAGGTTTTGGACGTTCATGCTGAATGTGTCAGTGTTACAGAGAGTGGATGGCCTTATTTTGATGGGCTGAGAACTACTGTACAGGGGAGACAGGGAACATTTTTTTTTTAAGTATTTTCATTATATGCAATTCTTCGCTGGATTATGTTAGTCCAATGAGGAAAGACCACTATATACTACATAGTGATTGGTTTCCTAGAAGCAAACTCTGGAACTGCAGACTTCCCCTTCCCCTGACAGCCTTCACTGTCCAACATTATTTATAAATGACGATACATGCCTCATTTCAGACTGTCCAGCCCTTTACATATGGTGGACAGCAAATTGTTAGAAAAGGAAAACAAACATCATGTCTGCTCTCTTTGCATCACCATCTTTGTGCCAGATTTCATAAATGTCTAACATACTAAACCCCATGGTTAATTGGAACCCACCATAGTGTTTTTTCATGAGTCAGACTATTCCATGGCATTAGATACCCAGCAATCTCACCTACGAGTTTCCTGATACATTGAAACAGAAGGAGAAAGCTTTAGAAAAACTGAAGTTGTGTATTTCTTCAAATTCGATTAGATGGAAAGGCAATTTGATGCACTGTTATACAGCAGAGTGTTTCCATATTATATGTCAGACATGTTACTGAGAATAATGTTACTGTGACAGATGGATCTTCGAGTTCGGAGCATCGTGGTCACAGCATTGGTCGTACTCTATCCGCTGCTAGTTGCTGCTTATCCCAATGGAAAGGTAGAGGCAGCCTGCACTGACATGGTGCCTCAGCATCAAACCTCAACCCAAAACACCACTGCTCCTTACTCTATAACCATGTCAAAGACCACTTACCTGGCAGGAGAGAAAATCACAGGTAAATACATTCAAAACAGTTGTTTGAAGATTGCACTATATTTTATATATGTTTTATACAGAAAGAGAAGGCTCAGTTGCTAAAGGGTTAATGAGTGACGTTGATTAGTGAAAAATAAATAAAGAAAACAAATATTACAATAATGCACAATAAGTTATAGGGCAGACTTTTTTGAAATCACCTATTTGTTAGTAGTATCAGATCCAGAAGAGAAAGGCAGAATAAAGTAGGCACAAAACAGTGTAGTGAATAAATTGAAAATACTAAAACCATCACAAGGGGGTAATAATAATCTGCGAACCCTGTAGAATTTTATAAAGTGCTTATCTGAACCCAAAAGACATTAGCATTAGGGTCTGCATGTGTACTGTAGATGTATGACCAGTTTTAGTTAAGTAAAGAATCAGCCAAGAAGTGTAGAGAATATCTTGTGTAGTAAATAGAATCAAAGATTAAGATATTAAAACAATAATGAGACTGCATGAACCCCCACCCCCCAAAAAAAAAATATATATAAATGACAGTAGCTTATCTGTATTGACTAAATTGAATACTAAATCCATCATCCATGTTGTAGTATGATCTGGCCAACCTAGTGAAGCCTAGTGCTGGGTATCACTTTAGCGGGGAACCCCACACTCATTGTGCCCCCGCTTTTAGTATTTATAATTATTGTTTATTAATAAGGTGATATAAGGGTTCCATAGAGTACGTGTAATCGGTATGTAATGCCGGCTGTCGGGATGCCTCCTGTGAAAATACTAACAGCGGCATCCTGATGGTTGGTATCCCGACAGGGGTCGGGTAAGTATACTTACCCTCCCCCCCTTCTCCCCCTAACCCTCCTTTCTTGTATCCTAACCCTAACCCTCCCCACCGCGCACCCTAACTCTCCTCGTTAGTGCCTAAACCTACGTCTCCCCCCTTCATGCCTAAACCTATCCCCCCTTAGTGCCTAACCCTAACCCCCCCCAGTGGTGCCTAATTCTAACCTTCCCAGCTAGGGGTGCCTAACCCAAACCTCCCCCCAAAACCTAACACTGACCCTCTCCTCTCAGCTAACACTAAGGACGCCCCGGACTTACCTCTTTCGGGCTGCCATCCTTCAGTGTTCTGTCATCATGATTAAGATCTAATGTCCCTTGTCGGGCTTCACTTCCCGAGATTTAGACCGGTGGCATTGCGGCCGCCAACCTCATAACTACATCCTATGTACATTGTACGAGGGAAAACACAGACTACAACACACATAAATTACAGCAAGCAATTTAGCATAATCAAGTTCAGAAGATAAAGGGGAGAGGGACCTGATCACATGAGCTTACAATCTATAAGAGATATATGTGGACATAATGGGGAGAAGAGGGCAGAGGAGGACACAGACTTCAGAGTTTGGAGAAAGGGTGGTAAGACACAATGAAAAAGTGAGTTTAAGGGCATGTTTAAAGGCTGGAAGGCTGGAGTGAAGAAGAGCATTCCAGAAGTTTGGAGTGGCCATGGATAAATCCTAAACGATGGAATGGGAAGTGATCAGGGAAGGAGCTGAGGAGGCACTTGGGTATTGTTGGTACAGAGGAGGTAGCTGTATAGACCAAAGGAACTGATGAGCTCACTGAGTGAAGATCTGTAGAGGGAGAAGGAACCCAAGTACAGAACTTTGGGGGAAGTGGAGGGGAGGTGAAGGTGAGTGCAGAAACAGATATGAAATGGTATGACAAGTAGGAGATGATCCAGAAGGGAGCTGATTTACAAAGCCAAAAGGAGTTGAAGATAGCTTAGATTCAGAAAGGGTTGGAGGTCTGGGATGAGATGCAGACTTTGAAGTAGGTTTGTTTAGCGAGTGAGACAGAGGAGCTGTAGGATGAGAGCATAAACTTGAAATGGGGGAAGTCAGCATCAAACTAATATCCACCCCAAAATCAGGACCCAACTGGACAAATACACAGCTAAGACATCTCAAGAAGTGTATTTCCAAAGAAATGAGTGGCACAATAAAACCTATTTTTTCTGCATTCATCATTATTTCTTTTCTGTCACTCTAGGGGGTAAATGAAACAGACTGAAGGTATTGGCAAGTTCAGTGCAAGACTGCCAGATGTTTTAAAGCAGGGATTGGGAACCTCAGGCCCGGGTGCCGTCTAAGGCCCGCAGAATCATTTGGTCTGGCCCTCTGAGCTTTTTTCTGCTAGCCTCATCTGGCTAGTAGGTTGCTTAGAATGGCACCATGCAGCCAGAATATATACAACAGTGCCACCTGGAGCGTCCTTAGGGTGCTTCAGACTGTCACACCGCTGCCCTTACAGCTCCCTGGAGCATCCTCAGGATGCTCTGGACATTGCTGTAATCACCGGTGATTGTGGCCCCGCCCCATGTGACATCACACAGAGGGGGCATGACTTCACCGGGCCCACAATGAATGTTATATATATTAAAATGGCCCTCAGCAGAAAAAAGGTTCGCTACCCCTGTTTTAAAGTATCAGTCATTTAAAATGCAAAACCAGGTTGATTTTGACTAATGACTGCTACTTTAAAACATTAGGCAGTTTTTCTTGGAACTCGCCGATGTCTGCAGTCCGCAGCCTTTTACATTTACCCCGATATCTTCTACTTGAAATCCTCATGATATCAGATACAACCACCTGTATCAAGATTATTGTATTGTCAATTACTTCATAGAGAATGATTGCTGGAAAAATGTCTCCTCCACCCGAAAAACCACCTAAAAGTTTATATAAGCCAAAGGAAAGCAAATACATGAAATTATGACATGTCTAACTCATGTGGTAGGTGATTATAGGACTTATGAAGCTCTATCATCCCATTCATTCCCTTATCAAGCTGTTTAGCCACACCTTTGTAGACCGTGGGGATAATATGTCGGGATTTAACAATAGTAAAAGCAAAATACATCTGAAAGTAAGAATAAGTGCCAGTGACTGGGTTGCCTAGCTTGTGATCTAAACCTGTTAAGATGAGAATGTCAATATACCACCAAGAAATGTGCCTAAATATGTGAGATAACTCCTTATGGTTAAATATATTATACAATAAAAGAAGCCATGCCGGTGTCAGTGGTAATGAAGCACAGAAAAGTACTGCTGATGTATACTTATCCAACTTTACTAGAATAAACAAGTATAATGTGTGGCAAATAATTTTATCAGTAGTGCACAATGCAATGAACAAAAACATTATGGCCCATATTCAATTAGCTGCGAAAAGTCGGAATCAGTATCGGATGACGTCATTTCACAAGGCGGAAACTTTTCACCGTATTCAATTGCTAACACTATTCGCGTACGAAAAAACGCAATGAAATGTAATATGTGAAAAAGATTCGCCTCTGCATAGGTGATGAAAAAAAGTGCAAAATCGCTAATTTTGGGTGCAAAAGTGGGGAAACCACTCGGCACCCTTGGGACAGCCCCCCAATTGATCACTGCGTCAAAAAAACCCTAAAGAAAATGAGAAACACCCTAAAAAAGCACTTCAAAAAAGGAGCAGGCAAAAAAGTGCAAAGTGGGGGTACAAACTTTTAAAATAGCGAAATAGACTTTTGAGGGGTCTGCAAGTATGGGGTAGGTGTTTTTTTTGATTGCAGGTGTTTGTTTGAGGTGTGTTTTTTAAGTTTTTTAAAACTTCACTTTAGCGACTTTAAACTATGCTTGCACCCATTTTCAAGTACCCCAACTTTGACAGGACTTCTTATTTTCACAAAAAAACCCTGCTTAATGCTATTCTTCGCCACTTGTGTAAAGGTGCCAATTATAAGCAACTGACACTATTTAAGTACCCCAAATAGCTTTATTAGGGCTATTCGGGGGCATGTACTTTGATCACCAATGTTAGTGCATCTTTTAGGGGGTGTAATGCTGATTTTCCCAATTCTGACAGCATTTTTCACCTGGTTTGCATTCGCGGGATTGCGTTCTCACGTCTTTTGGAAGTGAATATGGAGAATAGCGGGGGTGCGCACGATAACTTTTCTCAGCCAAAGCACGTGATGTCGGCAAAAAGTATGGCATGCGAAAAAGTAATTGAATATGGGCCTATATTAGACAACTTATTTTTAGAAAATACTTGCAAAGTTGTATCAAGCAGTGATGATGAAGAATGAATCGCGCAACTAAAAGCAGCTGATATTATTCAAGCACATAAAAAGCATAAAAAATTGCCTGCCTATCAAACATAACATGATGATGATTAAGTTAGTAGTATGTGCACAAATGGTCACTTGAGGTCCTTAATGAACAAAACCTGGCATATCCTGCAAAGAGCGACAAGCTAAATGACTCCTCAAACCACATAACAGTTCCAAACATAATAATTAACTGATTGTATATATAGTATACATATATATATATATATATATATATATAAATATATACAGTATATATATATATATATATATATATATATATATATATATATATATGTAAAGACAACAAATCCTGCACACTCAAACTTATTGATTATTACGGGTGCTTAGTCAATGTCCAGAACACCAGACAACCAGCACACCAATTTAAATGCAAAAAATGATTTTTTTAATCCAGTTATAAAAGCCATCAGAAAAATCAGCAGCTAGCAACGTTCGTTCATATAAGCCAAAGTGCAAAAATGCAATAATGCAAATATAGTTCCATCACGGTACTCATCGTGTATGTTGAACCTTCGTTGCAGCATCAGTATGTGTGGCACGGCCCGACAGCTGTTTCAGTACCCTCCGGTACCTTCTTCCAAGGGCATAACCACAATACTGAGGCCTCCAGTCTTATAGCCCCTCTATGCCCCGCACCTGAACAATCAGCATCAACCAACAGCACTCACCTGTAGTAAAGACGTCTCACCTGGAACATCCGTAGACTGGAGCGACGCGTCCAACGGAGACCCGGAAGTGGTGCGTGCATTCCAGCGGAGCTTGAGTTCCACAGACCGGAACCGATGTTCTGGCTGTTATATGGTGCAATTAGATACATTATAGCAAGTTTTTTAATTAGTTAACTGATTATGGTGACTTATGTTGATGCTGCAAAGTTCAAGTCATGTTTCGAGGGTGCCACAAGATCAAAAACACATTAAAAAATATAAAAATTAAAAGCAAAAAAAAGAAAAACAGAACATTGAAATAAAGTGTGAAATATACTTATAAAAAAACAATTCAAATTAAGTTCTTCATTTAGTCCACAAGGTGAGACTGTTTGCAGGTCATATATCCAGTGACATTAACTCTGCAATAAGTGTTTATTACAATCATCACCTCTTGTAAGTGGGGGTATGTGACCTATTGGCATTACCCTAAATCCAAGAGGCTATGGCCCATTTCAATAAAATGCTTCGTGACTGGTGGAGTATTGCTGTTGGTTCCAACAAGTGCTTTCTGTATGGAGGATCTGTGTAGAGCATTTTGATCTTTCAACATGCGGACAATCTTGCCTACATATAATTGGTTACATCGGCACTTTATAACATACACGACAAATTTGCTTTCACAGTTCAGACAATGTCGTATCTTATAACCTCTGTTGGTTCGTGGATCTTTAAAGCAGTCACCTGTCATCATAAATCTGCAATTAATGCATCCGAACAATGGAAAACATTGTTCTTCAATGTAAGCCAAGTGTTTTGTTTTTTGATCCCCACATCTGATCTTGTCACAATATCTTTAATATTATTGCTACATCTGTAGCTAATTAGTGGCGGATCTTGACAGCTGATTGATATGGCTGGGTCCGTTTGCACAATATGCCAGTGATGTAGAATTTCCTTTTAATAATTTGTGAACAAACAGAGAAAGTTGTATTAAAAATCAGTGTCTCCGGTTGTGTATCTTTTGTTTCCTCTTTGTTGAAAAAAGTAAGTCTGTCTGTTTGTAAGCATTTTTGTGTCATGCATTTGATTTCACTGGGATCATAGTCTCTCTCTATGAATTTTTTGCCCATTTGTTGTAGAGCATTAGGTACTGTAACTCATTACTATCAGAAGTTTTCCAAGTTACACGCAATAGTTGCAAATAGGGTAAACCCCTTTTCAGAGGCCAAGGGTGAAAACTATCTGCCGCCAAGATAGTGTTTTTATTGGTTATTTTAGTATATACAGATGTTGTAAAGGAACATCTGCAATATTAACTGTGACATCCAGATAATTGATAGTTCATTTACTGAAATTAAGAGTAAACCTGACAGTACTATCGATAATGTTTAGACAGTCAAAAAACTCTGAGACTTTTCTTGCCTCCAGACCACACCATGAAGACATTGTCGATATAACATATATAAGATAAAATATATTTTGCCAAGTAATGAGTCATAATGTTTTTCTTTTCATAGATATGCATAAATAAGTTAGCATATGCCGGGGCCATATTCGAACCCATCGCGGTTCCCCGGCATTGCAAAAAGAATGTATTGTCAAACAAAAATATTTTTTATGTAATATAATGTCATTCAGTAAAATAACAAAAGCAACTGGTGGTCCTTCATAGTGTGGGCTGGAGGCGATCATCTCTCTTATGGCCTGTATTCCATCAGTGTGTGGAATATTTGTATACAAATTAACAATATCTGTTGTCACTAGTAAAATGTAATTGGAAGGAAGAGAGAAATTTCTCAACATATCCAAGAAGTGTGTGGTATTACGTACATAATAGTCAGTATTCTGTACAACTGGTTGCAATAAAAAATCGACATACTGAGAGATAGGTTGACACAATGACCCCTGTGAAGAGATAATAGGTCTACCTGGCGGACAAGAGAGAGATTTGTGTATCTTTGGTAAAATATAAAACAGTGGAATGATTGGATGTTCTTGAACTAAGAATTTAGAAAGCATCTCATCTAGCCAACAATTGGACAATCCATTGTTAATGATACCGCCAGGTAGAATCACAGGTCAATTTTTGGTAACAAGACTTCTTGAATATGTTGAGAAATTTCTCTCTTCCTTCCAATGACGTATTACTAGTGACAATGGATATTGTTAATTTGTATACAAATATTCCACACACTGATGGAATGCAGGCCGTATGAGAGATGATCGCCTCCAGCCCACACTATGAAGGACCACCAGTTGATTTTATTATTTTACTGATTGACATTATATTACATAAAAATTATTTTTTGTTTGACAATACATTCTTTTTGCAACACCGGGGAACCGCGTGGGCTCGAATATTGCCCCGGAGTATGCTAACTTATTTATGCATATCTATGAAAAGAAAAACATTATGACTCATTACTTGGCAAAATATATTTTATTTTATGTACGTTATATCAACGATGTCTTCATGGTGTGGTCTGGAGGCGAGAAAAGTCTCTAAGAGTTTTTTGACTGTCTAAACACTATCAATAGTACTATCAGGTTTACTCTTAATTCATTAAATTAACTATCAATTATCTGGATGTCACTGTTAGAATTGCAGATGATTCCTTTAAAACATCTGTATATACTAAAATAACCGATAAAAACACTCTCTTAGCGGCAGATAGTTTTCACCCTTGGCCCCTGAAAAGGGTTTTACCCTATTTGCAACTATTGCGTGTAACTCAGAGAACTTCTGATAGTAACGAGTTACCTAATGCTCTACAACAAATGGGCAAAAAATTCATAGAGAGAAGCTATGACCCCAGTGAAATCAAATGCGCGACACAAAAATGCTTACAGACAGACTTACTTTGTTGAACAAAGATGAAATAAAAGATACAAAACCGGAGAGACTGATTTTTAATACAACTTTGTTTGTTCACAAATTATTAAAAAGGCAATTCTACGTCACTGGCATATTGTGCAAACGGACCCGGCCAATCAGCTGTCAAGATCCGCCACTAATTAGCTACAGACATAGCAATAATATTAAAGATATTGTGACATGATCAGATATGGGGATCAAAAAACAAAACACTTGGCTTACATTGAAGAACTGTGTTTTCCATTGTTCCGGATGCATTAATTGCAGATTTATGATGACGGGTGACTGCTTTAAAGATCCACGAACCAACAGAGGTTATAAGATACGACATCATCTGAACTGTGAAAGCAAATTTGTCGTGTAAGTTATAAAATGCCCATGCAACCTATTATATGTAGGCAAGACTGTCCACATGTTGAAAGATCAAAATGCTCTACACAGATCCTCCATACTGAAAGCATTTGTTGGAACCGACAGCAATACTCCACCAGTCGCGAAACATTTTGTCGAAATGGGCCATAGCCTCTTGGACTTTAGGGTAGTGCCAATAGATCACATACCCCCACTTACAAGAGGTGGTGATCGTAATAAACACTTATTACAGAGTGAATGTTGCTGGATATATGACCTGCAAACAGTCTCACATTGTGGACTAAATGAAGAACTTAACTTTAATTTTTGTTTTATAAGTATATTTCACACTTTATTGCAATGTTTTCTTTTTCTTTTTTTTGCTTTTAATTTTTTTATTTTTTTATGTGTTTTTGATTTTGTGGCACCCTCGATACGTGACTTGAACTTTGCAGTGTCAACATAAGTCACCATAATCAGTTAACTAATTAAAAAACTTGCTATAATGTATCTAATTGCACCATATAACAGCCAGAACATCGGTTCCGGTCTGTGGAACTCAAGCTCCGCTGGAACGCACGTGCCACTTCGGGGTCTTCGTTGGACACGTCGCTCCAGTCTATGGAGGTTCCAGGTGAGACATCTTTACTACAGGTGAGTGCTATTGGTTGATGCTGATTGCTTCAGGTGTGGAGCATCCAGGGGCTATAAGACTGGAGGCCTCAGTATTATGGTTATGCTCTTGGAAGAAGGTACCGGAGGGTACCGAAACAGCTGTCGGGCCGGGCCCCACATACTGATGATGCAACAAGGGTTCAACATACAGGATGAGTACCATGATGGAACTATATTTGCATTATTGTATTTTTGCACTTTGGCTTATATGAACGGACGTTGCTAGCTGCTGATTTTTCTGATGGCTTTTATAACTGGTTTAAAAAACTAATTTTTTGCATTTAAATTGGTGTGCTGGTTATCTGGTGTTCTGGAAATTTGCTATATATATATTATATGGGCACAGTCATGCCCTTATATTAAGGCTGCGTAACTCTGGGTAGGGGATGGGTTTAGACTTGGATTTTGTTTTATTAGGTAGCTATTGTGCCAGAGTAGGGCCTTTTGGGGTTCAGGTAAGTTACAAAGTTACAGTTTTTAAACTGTTACCTCAAGAATGCGACATTATACAGATAGGACTTTTCAACTTGTTGCACAGCCTCAGGAAGAGCCTCCAGCAGGTGTTCTCACTGTGGCTTCACTTGGGTGCACAAAGATGGCCATCATTTGTGGGCATAGCAGCGCTGGCACACAGCAATGATGATTAGTGTGACGGATAGTGTAGGACCTGCAGAAAAGTGGGGTCCCGTGATGTGGGCTGCGGGCTTAAAATGCATTGATCAATCCATGAACCAAATCCCCATTTATTTATTTAGACATCATTGAGAGTGTTTAAACATGGTGAGTGCTGGGTTTTCTGTTTTTATTTATTTAGGCAATGTGGTCACAGGCCACTTGCACCCCAGTCCTGGGAATGGCGAGTGCAGGTCTGCACCCCAAATCTGGGAGTGGCGAGTGCAGTGGGTTTCTGACTTTGTTTATGCGGTTCATTTTTAATTAACCTTTTGTCATCATAGCTTTCCCATGCACCCCATGTGCAAACTCATTTATATTAACCTGTGTCAGCTGTCCTTTTGGTAGTATGATAGAAGCTATGTTAGGTGACTGCCTTACCTTTAAAAGCCAGTAGCTGGCAGGTGAGCTTTAAACCAGGTAACATTTTTCAGTCTAAACTATGTGATAACAGCTACCAGGTTTCCATTAGTGTGACGGATAGTGTAGGACCTGCAGAAAAGTGGGGTCCCGTGATGTGGGCTGCGGGCTTAAAATGCATTGATCAATCCATGAACCAAATCCCCATTTATTTATTTAGACATCATTGAGAGTGTTTAAACATGGTGAGTGCTGGGTTTTCTGTTTTTATATATATATATATATATATATATATATGTAATGTAGTCATGCGTCAATTATTTTAAGCTCATCCATGGCACAGTGAA
This sequence comes from Taudactylus pleione, assembly GCA_031769625.1. Lineage (NCBI taxonomy): Eukaryota > Metazoa > Chordata > Amphibia > Anura > Myobatrachidae > Taudactylus > Taudactylus pleione. Next base: position 2,019,385 of record JAUIMM010000016.1, on the reverse strand, counting down.
TGTAAATTATGAATCTTCATACATCTTTACAGTCTTTCATTTTAGTCCACAATAATGAATAATCAGGGAACATCAGTAATGAAAAAGGAGGTGTGTGAAAATCTTACTATGTTAATGTTCCTATTATGATGCCAATTTGTTAAGAAGAAAAACTATCTGAAAACAGCTGTGTAGATGCTCAGCCTGGTCAGCACCAAACTCAAAGTGGCAAGACAATTTTGCTATATTGCTCCAATAACATCATTTTTATTGCCACATAATGCAGTGATAAGAAATTAAACTTTTTGGTGCCAAACTAAGGATATTGTTAAATCGACTATTATTATAGATGTCCAGAAAACTACACCTAATAATCTGTAATATACAAGGACAAAGGGCCTCATTCAGAGGCGGTCGGAGGATGCAAGCGGTCGCTCAGAAACTGGGCGGCCGCTTGCATCCTGACCGCCCACCTCTGTTTTGGTCGTTAGGCTGTGGGTTTACACCCACAGCTCTAGCGACCGCTCCGGTGATGGTCGCAATGGTCAGAGACCATCACGACCATCGGGGCTTACGACGAGACCATAGGGTAGGGTCTCACTTGTCGTAAGCCCCGGAGAGCTTCTGGGTCTGTCAGAGCCAGAAGCTCTCCACTGGCATGTCAGTGGGGCCTCCCCCAAAGGGCAGGCGTTTCCTTGGGAACGCCTCCATTTGGGCTGCCACCCCCCCGGCCCGCCTTCCAAACGGGGCGAGCTGTCAATCAACATCGACAGCTGCCACCTTTGGAAAGAGACCCACTACGACCGGCGCTGTCGGTCGTAGCGGGTCTCACGCATGCGCACGAGGGAGCCGGCTCCCTCGTGCGCATGCGCACTGGCCAAACATCGAGGCGGCCGTGCGGTCGTAGACCGTACGGCCGCCTCTGAATGAAGGCCAAAGATCCTTTGAAGAGAGCTGACAGGGAGGTTACTGTATATTATTTCTAATATTATTTGTAATGAAAATTATATTACATCTATTCAAGTGATGCAACTATGTTTTTAAAACTTATTTTTTTGTTATTAACAGTCACACTGACAAATACATCAGCAGACAACCCAATTGAAGGTTTCATGATTCAGGCCCGACAACCAAACAGTAGCACCCCACTTGGCTCATTCCAGATAAGTGGCTCAGAGGTACAGACCCTAACTTGCACCACTGCTGCGGTGAGTAGTTGTACAGCGCCATCAGCATTCCGCTATGTCTATGGACAAGTACCTAATACTTAAGATATCAGTCTTCATTGGCTTAACTACCATAGGTGTAAGGGGTGCAGCTGCTATGGGGCCGAGAGCTGAGGGGGGCCCATCTTCCTTGTCAATGTTACATAGGTTATATATATTTTTCACCATTATGTGGTATATAAGGGCCCTTCAAAACATTTGCTATGGGGCCTTCAAATACCTAGTTATGCCCCTGTCAGTCTGTATATTTTATTATATTTCCTTTTTCAGTTGTTAGTAAAATATGTTCATCGAATTTCATACTTGACTTCTAAATTTGTAATCGCAGCAATTATGCAAAACTATTGACTGCATTATACATAAGCTATAAAAAACTATAATATAGTATTGGTAATAATAGATATTATATTAATTATATAATTATTATTATCGATTATTTTCACTTTTCATAACTGTTGATAGAAATAAGTTAATATGACTTTTCTGTAATAAAAATAGTGCCCTTCAAAATAGTGCCTGGAACAATCAGTCCATACCCATGATAATCACAGCCCATGCTCTGATCTGACAGACTACTCCTCTTTACATAGCAAGGCTCCTCTTTTTTTGACACCAGGGAGTAAGTTTACTAATGTGAGAGTTTTTATAAGTGAGTTTTACAAGAGATGTTGCCCATAGCAACCAATCAGATTCTAGCTATTATCTTCTAGAAGGTGCAAGTTAAATGTTAAGTAGAATCTGATTGGTTGCTAAGATCACTTTTAAAACTCACTTCTAAAAACTCTCACTTTAGTAAATTTTTCCCCCAGGACTTCATACATAGTGAATGTGCCACAATTTGTGAAGGTTGTTAATAAAATAGAACCCACTTTTGAAGCACTAGACCCCCCCTACAAAGGTGCGGTTCAACTAGTTGGTAAAGGCTTACATATATCAGTTTATTAAAATATTCCAATAAAAATCATTCAATAAAACATGTATCAAATTATTCTGTTGATTGCCAAAGAGAGCTCAGTTCATAATACTAACTAGCAGCATTATTATGATTAGCTGCATTATTGGTAAATAACAATCAGCACAATTAGTGAGCACATATCTACTGTACATAACATTAGTAACCCATATAATCTAAAAAAAACTCTTGCAAAATTCCACAGCGTTGTTAGTAAGCCAGGCTCTTCACAAATTGGATGACAGTGCTTGATGCTCAGCTCCTTTTTGAGTTAGGGCCTGATTCAAAGATACTGTAGATGCTAATGCGATTTTAATGCAAATCGAGAGATTGTTTGCCATTACAAGCCGCACTGCGCCCTCGCAGCGTTCGCACTGCGATTACGGATACACAGAGGATCCCATCACAAAGTAACTGACAGGTTGTCAGCGTTTGGTGGTGGTAACGGGGAGTGGTCAGAAAAACGGAGCTGTGTCTGTCCATTTAAACGCTGTTACATGGGCATGCATAAATTAGCAAGTGCATACACAGCTCTGCGTGTCAGAAGAGCTTCCAAGGCTGCAGCAGGTCAGACCTTCCGCAAGAGTAAGATGGCCACCGATGTGCATCGATGTTACCGATATTTATGCAGGTATGCGTCGTTGCACGCAGGTAAGAAGGCAGCAGTGGGCGTCTTTATGCTCGAGTGACCTTTGCTAACATTAGCATATGTTTGCTGCTGCATTGCCTATGAAATCGTAGCTGCGATCATATTAACGTCCGTCTCTGAATCAGGCCCTTAGTTATTATTTATTTTTGGTTCTTAATAAAATACTAAGATATGTAATGTAATTGTATTGTTTTACAGAGTGCAGTGAGTCACACGTCTGACAGTGCAAAAAGCGTTGTGCAGGTGACATGGATAGCGCCGAGCACTAACATCTCCAACATCCAGCTCAGGTGATGGAATGAAATTGGCAGAAGGTTGGGTATCAGTAAAATGCAATTTTTTGACTTTGTACTTTCTGTGCAATGAAACATCTGGTTCTGTAGTTAGGGTTGGTTTGCAAACAGCTTCATGTTCCTTTCATATGATCATTTTACTTATATCTTTACAGGGCCACAGTTGTGCGTAATCTGTCCATTTACTGGACAAATGTTGTTGGTCCAAATCTCACGTATGCTGGTTCCCAAGGATCCCAGATCTTGGTAAGTAAATGTGTAGGATTTATCTGCCTTAGTTAAAATGTTTTTATATATGCTCAGCAGGCATATAGATGGGCCCAGCTTCATTGTTTCTCATAGCGCAGTGAGTCGCGCCATGCCACCTGAGACGCCTTCCCGCTGTCGGGAACGCGCAATAGCGTCCCCATTCAATCCCATAAAGATGCACTCCTGCGATCGAGGACGCGTGAGTGCGTCTCCATAGGGTTGAATGGAGACACACTCCCATGATCGGGGATGCGCCATAGCTAAGCATGGCGCATAGCACAATTCGCGAGTACATTTGTGCCGCAGTCAGCAACAAACTTAGCATGATTCGCGAGTACATTTGTGCCGCAGTCAGCAAAAAACTTACTGGGCACATCTGTATAGGAAGGGAATTAAATAAATATATACAAATTAAAGATTTTGAGACTTTATATGCAGGTTAATTACAGATTTATCCAAATAGATACATACATATATATATTAAGCAATCCTGTGCCAGCGCCGTTATTAAACATCATAAAAAGATAAATATGCTGAAATTGTTTTGTTTTTGTTATCAGATTAAATATTTATAGCTTGTAGCATAGACTAATTTTCAACATCTATGTACCTTAAGTATTATTTTTAAATGAAAAATATTAACATCATAACAGTGGCAACCAGTTCTTCCTTTAAGCAACTGTTGGGCACACTAATGTAAGATCCAGTAATGTTTTTAGGAAGTGGAGAAAGGAGGAATTACCTTGCTTTGAAACCTCTTTTCTTCATTTTATACTGTAAAGCCGGGTACATACGGAACGATATGCTCCATGAGCGATATCGTTCAGTGTTGTCCCCTCTCCTGCCGGGCTAAATGTAATTCCCAATAATGAGCATACACACTGAACGATATCGTTCAGTGACGTCACCGGCTGCATCCCCGAACTTGCAGAATCTGGCGATATAGCAAGTACAGCCGATGAAAGATATCGTAAACGATCCGCGGGAGTGCGCATCATTAACAATGTCTTGCATACACAGGGAATGATATTGAACGGTATGAACGATAATGATATCACTATCGTTCATATCGTTCACAATATCGTTCCGTGTGTATGCAGCTTAAGTCTAAACACAAATTTTGATCAAATAACTTTAATACAAACCTAATACATGATTGTAACTTTTACTAAATAAAATTAAATACATTTTTCAGATGTAAAAGCAGCAGTTCGGAGAACTGCAATAGTCACTTCAGTTTAATGATACTGTACAATGAGATGTGCCATTCATGTATGTACATTCTGTGGTTATGCTCCAACAAAGTGCAGCAGAAAAGAGATGACAGGTGTCAGGGCTGTTTCCTGGAATTTTCTGCTATCAGTCTTTTTGGATAACAATTACAACATTACCTTAGTAGATGGGGCATTGCAGCACCATATAATCCTATGGGGATTACTGAGCCACAGTACATATTGAGATCCATATGTAAGGCGGTAAGCCTCCTCCCACCCCCAGTCTAATAAAATTAACGTAATCTTAATTTACCCCATTAAAGCAGTACTTCCTTATTCACAAAATTACCTACCATAATCCATACCACCTCCTTCCCATACTCTAACATAATTGTTATAGACGTACGTGCCTACCCTCCCGATTTGGCCGGCAGCCTCCCGAATATTGGGTGCTGCTCCCGACCCCCCCGGAAAGGCAGGTAAGCCTCCCGGCAGCCGCCGACCCCTCCTGCCCCCCCCCACGATTAAATGAGAATCCCACGCAGCAGTGGGGCCAGTGACGCGATTCACATCATTTTGGCCCAGCCCCTGCTTCGAGATTCTCGGCATTGTGTGGCGGGGGTGAGCCCAAAATCATGTGATCTCGTGGCCATGTCCCCACTCCAGCCACAAACGCCGGCCACGCCCCCGATTTTGCCGATCTGGCTGCAGCTTCCCGGAAAGGGCAGCCAGAGTGTCGGCATCTCTGGTTATAGATCTCTTCTGTCCCTCTACTGTTGCAGCCAATGTGTACAGTAGCTGCCTGTCAGGCAGGTCCAGCCAAAGCTGCTGCTGTTAGTGAGGTGGAGGTAGCACCATGCCGAGACATGGGCTGTGCAGCTATTGCTGCTGAGTCCTCGGAGGAGTAAATGAATGCTGGACTCCCTCATTGCTCTCTGTGTTATTGCAGCTTCTGAGGCAGATGCAGATCTGGCTACCTCTCTGTCACCTATTTCCATCTGCCACACATGTAGAACATGCCCCTTTTGACCCCTCCCCCCTTCCCTGTCATCCCTGCTTTGATGCCAGGGCATGCTGGCACTTGTAGTTCTCCAAGTGCCATCATGACCTGGCAGGATTGCTGGGGCCAGTTATTCACCTGTAAAAAAGAATATAATTTATACATTACCTCCATACCCACCACCGCCATGGGTAAATAAAAGTCCTGGTGCTTTTGGCACAAGGGCTTGAACTATCCCGGAGGCAGGCCTGCATTTTTTTTTGCATGCCCTGGGGGAATCCAGCCCTGGTGACAATTGGCCTAGGGATGGTGAACTCATGGTGTGGATACCCTCACATTGCGGGTCTCATGTTTATAGTTCCACTAGCCCTGGTTGGTCAAGCCGGTATACGGTCTTTAGGTCTACATTGTCTAGATAGACAGTGTTTAGGTAGACAATGGAAGATAGACAGGCAATAGATAGGCAGGGACTGAAGATCGACAGGGTCTGAAGGTTGACACACTAAAGGTCGACTGGTGACAAGGTCGGCAGGTACTGAAGGTCGACAGGCAATAGGTCGACAGGGACTGAAGGTCGACAGGTACAGAAGGTCGACAGGCAATAGGCCGACAGTGACTGAAGGTCGACAGGCAATAGGTCAACATGCAATAGGTCGACAGGGTCTGAAGGTCGACAGGGCCAGAAGGTCGACACATTAAAGGTTGACTGGTAACAAGGTCGACAGGTATGAAGGTCGACAGGGTCATTATGTCGACATGCATATAGTCAACATGCAAATGGTTGACACATGTCAACACTCATATAGTCGACATGAAAATGGTCGACACTCATATAGTCGGCATGCAAATGGTCGACACTCATATAGTCGCAATGGAAATGATCGGCACTCGTATAGTCGACATGCAAATGGTCGACACTCGTATAGTCGACATGCAAATTGTCGACGCATGCCGCCGCTTGTATAGTCAACATGAAAATGGTCAACACTCATACAGTCGACATGCAAATGGTCGACACTCATATAGTCGACATGCAAATAGTCGACACATGTTTTTGTTTGTTTTTTTGCCCTAATCTTTATTCCTAACCCTCCTCTTGGTGCCTAACCCGAAGTGCCTAACCCTAACCGTCGGGGTAAGTGCCTGACCCTAACCATCAGAGTAAGTGCCTAACCCTAACCGTCAGGGTAAGTGCCTAACCCTAACCGTCGGGGTAAGTGCCTAACCCTAACCGTCGGAGTAAGTGCCTAACCCTAACCGTCGGGGTAAGTGCCTAACCATAACCGTCGGGGTAAGTGCCTAACCCTAACCGTCGGGGTAAGTGCCTAACCATAACCGTCATGGTAAGTGCCTAACCCTAACCGTCGTGGTAAGTGCCTAACCCTAACCGTCGGAGTAAGTGCCTAACCATAACCATCGGGGTAAGTGCCTAACCATAACCGTTAGGGTAAGTGCCTAACACTAACCGTCGGGGTAAGTGCTTAACCCTAACCGTCGAGGTAAGGGCCTAACCCTAACCGTCGGAGTAAGTGCCTAACCCTAACCATCGGGGTAAGTGCTTGACCCTAACCCTGACACAGACCCTAAGAAAAAAAAAGTGTCGACCATTTGACTGTATAAGTGTCGACCTACTGTCTGTCGACCTTCATACCTGTCGACCTTGTTACCAGTCGACCTTTAGTGTGTCAACATTTAGTGTGTTGACCTTCTGACCCTGTCGACCTACTGCATGTCGACCTTCATACCTGTCTGCCTTGTTACCAGTCGACCTTTAGTGTATCGATCCTCTGATCCTGTTGACCTTCAGTCCCTGTTGACCTACTGCCTGTCGACCTTTAGTACCTGTCGACCTATTGCCTGTCGACATTCTGTACCTGTCGACCTACTGCCTGTTGACCTTCATACCTGTCTACCTTGTTACCAGTCGACCTTTAGTGTATCGATCCTCTGATCCTGTTGACCTTCAGTCCCTGTTGACCTAATGCCTGTCAACCTTTAGTACCTGTCGACCTATTGCCTGTCGACCTTCTGTACCTGTCGACTTACTGCCTATTGACCTTCAGTCACCTGTCAACCTTGTTACCAGTCGACCTTTAGTGTGTCGACCTTCAGACCCTGTCGACCTTCAGTCCCTGTCTATCTATTGCCTGTCTATCTTCCATTGTCTACCTAAACACTGTCTATCTAGACAATGTAGACCCATTGAACCATACCCGGTCAAGCCTAATGCTGGTAAAGGAAATATCGGGAGGACCCCATGTATCTTTTCCCCCTGATTTTTCCTATACCATACTAGGTACATGTGCTAGCGCTAGTTAAGCTTAGATCTGCCTCACATTGCCAGAAATAGATGCCGAGTTAGAGGCTAACTTGCAACCTATTACATTCCATTGAAACTCTTTATAGTCACTGGAACAATTTTGTACAGGATATATCGTGCTCTGGAGCGGTAATGATGTCAATGGCAAACGTACATAGGAAAGCAATTTAGAAGTGTATTATTGGCCTTAATAAAAGTATTTAGGGTACTTAAATTGCGTCGGTTGGCTGCAGGGCCGGACTGGCTATCGGGCACTTCTGGCATATGCCACAAGGGCCAATGGCTTAAGGGCCAGTTCGAGAAGGGGGGAAGGGAAGAGACCCCCGCCCTGCACCCAACGGCTCAGGAATCATTAAGATTTCACGGAGACGGAAGGGGTGGAGGCATGAATGGGACTGCGGCGGCTGTGCTGGGCCGGAAATTGACGGGGGCGTGCCGCGAGGCAAGACCCCGTGACTCGCGACATGCCCCCTTGCTTTAAACATGCCCCGTTAACAGGTAAGTGCAGGGCGCACTGCAAGGGCTGAAATACAGCCCCAGTCCATCCTTGGTTGGCTGTAATTTGGGTATATGAAAAATATTGAAAAATTATAGAAAGCTATTTTTTTCCAGGAAATTACTGCTGCATGTAAATTGTGGGTATGTTATGGGTGCAAGTATATTTTGGTGTCGTAAAAGCGCACTTTTAAAAAAAAGCAAAAAAACCCCACCTGCTGCAGCCACGTTCAGTATTTAAAACACCTGTCGCATCCACACAGCCCCCCCGAAATACCAGACAGGTTAAACCCATTTTCAACTATTTTTTCTCACCCAATACTTGACAGGTAATTTTGGGCCAATTACGCAAATTACATACAACTTTGGGGTAATTTATTATTGGGGGGTGTTCAAAGGGTTCTGAAAGAAATCCCCAAATTTTTAGCCATAAATAGGGATTTAGCATTTTTTTTTTCACTTACCCTGAGATGGTGAAAGCTTATCGTGGGTGTGATAATATTGTGCAAAAATCGGTTATAATCGGCCAATATTATCGCCGCCAATTTTATCACCGCTAATTATATACGGCCCCATAAAGGATAATAAACAATATAGTACAGTATATTAAAATTTAATCTAATGTTTAAGTACTATTTTCTTGATAACCATTTTATTGTTTATGAGTTATTTTTAACTTTTAAACTTTTTTTTATATTCACTCACCCAAGATATCTTCAGTTTGGAACTGGGTAGTGATAGAACAACATGTAGCCAATCAGATCACAGGAAAGTGCACATCAGCACAATTTGTTTTATTCAATGGCTTAACCACTCATTTCATTACTGTATGTTAGTGATGATAGAGCTACAAGTAAAACAAATGCTCCGAAAACCACTGTCCCTGGGAATCCTATTACTCTTTGCTGTGAATTAGTAGCGGCAAATGTTTACACTGCCGGGTTTGACTGAGTTTACGCATGTGTACGGAGAGTGCCAGAGGGGATGGAGGGATTCTCAGGGATCCCTTTTTGCAATCCGGACCTTCTTCCCATAAGAAGAAGCGGGGCTCTGGGAACTAACGCCATATGAAGAAAACTTTCAGTTTATGAGTTTGATGAATACCAGGTGGCCACTTCGGACCACTAATGGTGAATAGGCCAGTTACTTAAAAGATGCAGAAACTATTGTACATTGTAACATGTATAAAAGGCCTGTTCAGCTTAAAGGTGCGTATCCACTACGCGATCCAGGAAAGACAGTACGATTATGACATCGTAATCATACCTTATTTCCCCATCCCCCTGCAGGGCCTACACTGAACGATCAGTCATTCAATGTAGGCACCCTCCATTATTCCTGAACATGGTCCATCTGTCGTTATCGGCAGTTTGACCGGCATGTTCAGCCGATGATTGATGTCGGAAACGACCAGTGGGAGCGTGCATCGCTGGTTGTTTCTGACATTATTGTGCACGATTAATGGACGACTGAACAATAACGATGTTATCATCATTCAGTTGTCCATTAATAGCGCGTAAGATACGCGGCATAAGGAATAGAAACAAAAAACATAACAGTAAGAAAACAATTACCGTCATGTTGCATACAACTTTTATTAGACTTGGCATCTAAAACATGACTTTAATCTTTAAACATTTTCATCTAACCCCAGTCATATTCTGCATATTTTTATTTGCCCTTTATTCATAAAACATATTTGTCTTTTAGGCTTCTTTGTATATAATGTGTACAAGTATGCTGATCACTGTCCTGATTTCTACCCGACTCTGAAGACTTCTCCACAGATATTTTAAGATGAACACCTACAGTATGTTTCTGGACTTACAGTAAAAGACGACATAGTAGACCATAACCAAGACAAATCATTTGATACCTCAAAATCCAAACTATTGGCAAAAGCACAGGCTTTAAATGGATCAGAGAAAGCAAATGGAGCGATTGAGCCAAGGTTAAAGCCATGGCACTTCTAGCAGTTGGTGTGAATCCTATCCACTTATGTTGCTTTTTGTGACATTTTAATAAATTTTTGAAATGCTACAGTACTAATGCCCAAATATATAATAATTCTGATCAAAAGAACGATACATAGTTTTATAAAAAACTCCAAAAGAGATTCCAGTTAAAAAAATACATTTGCATTAAACCATCTGGTTCAATTAGCTCTTTTTGGGAAAAAACTGTCATTTGAGTTTTGATCTTTATATATCTGGAAAAATATATTTCATGATAAATTTCAAAGTCTTAAAACAGGTAATGAGTAAATGATCTGTAAACTGCACAGTACTGTACACCTGACCTCTACCACACTGGAATATTCCCTACAGTTTGATGAGCATAAGAACAGGGTGCACATTTTGAGCCATTAGCTCTGGAGCAGGCTATGATTATTGCTCATTTTGTCTGGCTCACTTCCATCTCTACACACAAAGAGATGGTGGGGTTTACTTCCAGATGATCAATGCAGGCGGGGGGCAACATTGAATCATTCCAACACCCCCACTCCCTTTCTCTCCCTCCCTCTCTCTCCTCTGCCCCCCCCCCCCCCCTTTTCCCGCTTACCTGAGTGGCGGCCGCAGACAGTCAGGGGCTGTGCTTTTTAGCAATAGGCTGCACAGCCCCTGCACTGCACGAAGGAAGAGGTGTAATATGCAGTCTTTTAACTCAAAGACCACACATTATACCTCCTCCTCTGAGCGGTGCAGGGGCTATGCAGCCTATTGCTATAAAGCAGCCCTGACTGTCCGCGCCCACCGGCCTTTTCAAATGTTTGTAGGGCACGAGTCACCCCCTTTCCCACCCATTCCGATGCCCATGGATAAATGCAACATTACTGCAACAGTCCAGCAATATTTATTGTATAATCCTGTATGTATCTGTATGTAGAGCAAGTAGAGAGCTGCTGGGAGGCTCCACCCACTCCCTTCACTTACAGCTCTCACTGGCTGCCCACACTCAGCCTCAACACAATAGCTAGCATCCTAACATATGGTGGGTCCTAAATAGTAGTATTCTATAAAGGAAAACTATCTACTGCATTGTGCAGTAAGTAGCTCATGTATGTTCATGTATGAACCATGTGCGCACTAGCTACAGGGTTAGGAACCTTGGTGATACCTGACTCTAACACTGAACCCTAGTCATGTTGGTAGGTCAGTCTGAAGTTACTTGTTTCCACCAGTAGCATAAGGGCAAATTATTTCTGGAGTTTGCTGCATTTATCTCGATAGATGACTATGGGTTCTATTTACTATGCCTTGGATGGAGAGAAAGTGAACGGAGATAAAGTACCAGCCAATCAGCTCCTAACTGCCATGTCACAGGCTGTTTGAAAAATGACAGTTAGGAACTGGTTGGCTAGTACTTTATCTCAATTCACTTTATCCCCATCTAAGGCTTAAGAAGTCGACCCCTATGCCACATTCTAAAGGTCATTTACAAAGCATGTCTTCATGTTTGCTATATTTGTTACCATCCATACACATACCATATCACTTCCCCAAACAGAATTGATAAATATATAGAGACATTGATAAATAAGGGAATGCTTTAGTTTTTTAACAGAAGATTGCAGCTACATCAACAGGGGACTCAATGTAATTGCGAATTAATACAGAAATTCCTGATGTGTGAATTACAATACTATATGAATGTGTAACAATTTTACATTACAAAAATATTATCTGACCTTAAGTGGGTCTAATTAGTTAAACTATGTGAGCAGGGGCGTAGCTAGAAATTTGCATAGCAAAATTTGAAGGGGCCTCCAATGCTCCTAGAGAGACACATCTCTCCTCTGCGTTCCACCGGAGATTTTTTATAACATTGACTATTGGATAAACTAAGGGGTATATTCAATTGGCAGCGAGAAAAGCCAAAAACCCGCACCTGCGAGGTATTTCCTGCAGGTGCAGGTTTTTTGCTATTGTGTTAGGTGCGTGTTTTTTATAAAAACACGCGCCGGGAGGTTTTTTTTTGCGCACCTCCTGAGCAAGTGTGATTTTTCCAGAAATCAATGGCCCTCATTCAGAGCCGCACGTTAACAACAGTACGCTCGTTGCGTTCCGATGTTGACTAACCGCGCATGCGTCGGTGTTACACTGCGCATGTGCGTACGGCAGATTGCGTTTTTTTTTTCTCTCGTTCCTAAAATAGCGTACAGGAAGTGACATGTCAAATGTGATTGACAGAACAGGGCGTTTTTGGGTGTTGACGGGGGTGGAGATGAAAAAACGCAGGCGTGGCGAGGCGTTTTTGGGGCGTACATACATTAGCAGATGCGAACGTCAAATGTGTTCGGACCGTCTCATACGTCACTGGAACATCCGCTTTCCCTTCAAAATGCTCGCACAGCTTAGGGTCAGGATTACTCGACCACATTGGCGATGGCCTTCTCCTCCGTCCCGGGACTCAACGATGGTGCTGCGATTAATCGCGGCTGGTCAGTAAAGTAATTAGTGTTGGATTGAAAACCGGCTTGGTATGTGTTTGGAAAGCAGTTTATTGAGATAGCACAAAAGCGTACGCAGGTGGAAATCAGAGCTGCTAATGTCATGATTACACAATCAATTAGCGTACATTTTTGGTGTTTTATTTTGGCCACAATTTGTTGGTTATGGCCTATTGTAACAATAATGTCATCATGTTTTAATTAGCTCCCCTTTTTTTTGGTTTACTGTGGAATTTGCATCGCTATGTGATTTTTTAAACGTTCCTTAAAGAGGCCTTTTTTTTTTTTTAAGAGGGTCAGTTTTTGCCTTTAGGGCCAGGATTAAATGTAACCCATTTGTACAATAATGTCACAATACAATCTCAGTTTTTTGTTTTAAATTTATTGTTTAAACACAAACAAATTGGCCTAATATTTTTAGGCCTTTTTTTTGTGGCAAAGATATTTGTAAAAAAAATAAAAAAAGCCATAACTGGTAACATAAACGTAAATACCAAATTTTAAAAAATTTCACAAGAAAGGAGAGGGAAGTTTTGACCAGAAAGGAATATGAGCCAAGCACAGAAGGAGTGTGGTAAAAGTCGCCATTGCTGTCACCGTTTTCTCGCCCGTTTGGCTGGGTGAGGGTGGGCGCCAGACCGGGTCCGGGATGCCATTGGGCTGGCCTGTCCAGAGGCAGATGTTGTGGCCTCTGGACTAGGCACAGGGCTAGGCACATTTGGAGGATTGGCTGATGTTGTGCCAGAGGTGGAGGATCCGGATGTTCCGGCAGGAAGGGAGGTCGGCTCCACCATGTGCTGGCGAACGAGCTGCTCCAGGGCATCGGCGATGCGGATGTTGGCCCTGGTATTTTCCGCCAGGGCCTGAGCAATGGTCACGTTGGCCGCAGCATTTTGCTCCAGGGCCTCAGCCACCCGTATCAGTCTGGCGTCCATCCTCTGCAGAATCTCCGTATGGAAATCCCATTTAAAATTGAGTTCTGTGAGGAGGCCCACTGCCTGCGTGGGGGCACGCCCTGGACTGGCTTCTGCAGGGTCCTCAGCCGGATGTACTGGTTCCTCCCCTGCAGAGCCAGCAGAAATTCTGCGGCCAAGGCTCCCCTCTGGAGCAGACTCATCCGCCTCTGTCTCTGTTAGGAAAAATGCGCAAAGACTCACATTAGAATCTACATATTGGCACAATAGCATTTCAGAGTTGGTGACATCACAAGACTTACCTTGGCCAACATGAGGAGCCGCAAAGTCTGGCATGTCCGTATCCATGTTGGACACGCCAAACACCTCCACAGCCTGCACACACCCCTGTGCCAGCTCTTCTAAGTCTGTCAACTCCAATGACACAGGGGTGGGACCCCCACCTGTCCCCCTTGCATGCCTAGCCCTGTCGGCAAGTTTTTGCTTGAGACGATATTTGAAGTCTGCCCATCTGTGGAATGAAATTGGAACCATTATCCTTTTTTTTACAATGGGGTTTGTTTATAGGATGGGAAAGTGTTTACTTACCGCCGTTTGACATCCCGGGCTAGACGGACATAATCACCCACCCTATTGACAGCAACGGCGACCTCCTCCCACATTCTCCACTTCTGGCTTTGGCTCATATTCCTGGCTGCCTGGGGCAGGATGTCAACGCACTTCTGGATCAAAACCTCCATCTCCTTGCTTGTGAAATGTGGCTGCCTTTTTTTTTTGGCAGCTTTGGCGGGTTGACTGGGGCCTGCAGTCTCTTCCATGTCATCCTCCTCACCTATTTGGGTAAATATGCAGATTTAGGCACTTCACAACTTGCACAATATTATGTTTTAAAAGAATCATTGAGACAAAATGCATGAAGGCCTTACCGCCGGATTTTTGGCCATTGTTTCCCTGGTCTGAAGCCATGTCTCTGCTTCCAGAATGAAATCAACCAGAAATTAAATGTGATTTCGTGACGTATTTATACATGCGTCCTTAGTTTGCGACCGCATCATTGATTGTGCGTCCCTATGATTCATCCTTAATTTGTGCGGGAAAATAAACACTATTTATGGCTTGGTGTGTGTGGAGTCGAGGTTGCGTTGTTGGATTGTTGGCGGTTAAGTTGGTTGGATTTGGTTGTTTGCGGTTGGAGGATTTGGCGGAGTTTGTTTTTTTTTTGTTTTGCTACAGTTGTTTTGGTTTTCCGTTCGCATTTTTTTGGTTTTTTTTTTTCCATCGTTTCCTGATTTGGTAAGTTTTGTGCAGTCTAATTTGTGGCCAATTGGTGTCTACTTCTGGTTTTTGGTTTTATATATTTTTTTTTACACTAATTTCATCTATTTTAGTTTGTTTTGGCTTTCGGACCCAAAGACCTTTTTGTTGGAAATCTTATATATTCGAGTTTGGTAAGTCCATTATTTTTCTTGCATTTGCGAACTAATTAACGCATTTTTGACTGTTGGTGTAGTGACTTGCATTTGCGAACTAATTAACGCACTTTTGACTGTTGGTGTAGTGACTTGCATTTGCGAACTAATTAACGCATTTTTGACTGTTGGTGTAGTGACTTGCATTTGCGAACTAATTAACGCATTTTTGACTGTTGGTGTAGTGACTTGCATTTGCGAACTAATTAACGCATTTTTGACTGTTGGTGTAGTGACTTGCATTTGCGAACTAATTAACGCATTTTTCGAGGCTTATTCATCATGTAAACCAGTTTTGCTTTTCCCTTTTCCATTTTTGGGGTCCATTTGACCCCTATTTGACGTACGGTGTGCAATGTCGTTTTCATCGATGGCCAAATGTGTGTTTCGCCTATTTTATGTGTTGGCTTGCACCAATTTGACAAACATAAAATCACCCTCTAAATTTTTGATGTCTCATTTTTGGCTTTTTTACAGTTTATACGTATCATGGCAATACCCCGGCATGTAAGCAGCTATGGATGGTATCATAAAGCTAAGTTGTTTTATGTTACTTTTGGGGTGGCTCAAAAGCCTTACATTGTAAACTTTGAATTTCAGGTAGATCTGGGGCGAATTGTTCTGGCCCTGCTCCCGGAAGACGACCAACCTCAAACTCGTCCCAGGCGTAGGCATCGTAGGCATGCAAGGCCCCAGATATTTCGAACATGTGTCACCCTTTTTGGAATGCCCGATGATGAGGTTTTAAGACGCTACCGTCTACCTCCCAAAATCATCATAGACACTCTCTCATTAATAGAAAGTGATCTGGAGCGGCAAATTGACAGTCCAACAGCAATACCACCACTGACGCAATTTATGGCGGTGTTACATTTCTGTGCCTCAGGATCGTTTCAAACAATGGTGGGAATAGTGGCGGGCATCTCCCAATCCTCCTTTTCCCGGATCCTGAGGGCAGTGATGGAGGCACTTTTCAAGCACCTCCATCATTTTATTAAAATGCCTTTGGATATGGGTGCCCTTAGTGTGGCCAAGGCCAATTTTTACCAAATAGCTGGCTTCCCACACATCATAGGGGTTGTGGATGGTACTCACATACCACTTCAGCCTCCAGCACGGCTGGAGGCAATATTTAGAAACAGGAAACACTATCACTCCCTGAATGTAATGGTGGTATGTGATGCCTCCCTCCAGATCCTGTCCCTGAATGCTAAATTATTAGGAAGTGCTCATGACTCCTTCGTCATCCGGCAATCAGGGATATGGCAGAAATTAACCAACCTACAAGCTGGTGATGCGTGGCTTCTGGGTAAGTGGAGACCTTTAGTACATAACAATGTTAAGCTTGATACACAGTGTTCCTGATGTTGTCTATTTTTTTTCACAGGAGACAGTGGATACCCTTGCATGTCCTGGCTGCTCACTCCTTATTTGGCTCCCACACCAGGGCCACAAAGTGCATATAATTCCGCACTTACAGCCACCAGGCAAGTGGTGGAGCGCTGTATCGGCCTTTTAAAAGGCCGATTCAGATGCCTCCACCGCTCTGGTGGCGAGCTCATGTATGTGCCGGATATGGTGTCTAAAATTGTGGTCCTGTGTGGGATATTTCACAACATTGCCATAAGGAGTGGTGTCCCAATGCAGCCAGAGGATGCCTTACCTGAGGATGGCCCCCCCGAGGTTGGTCGGAGGTCAGTATGTGGGGGGGCCATACGCGATGATGTGGTGGCCCGGTTTTTTAGGCAAGTTGTAACAAAACTACAGTGTTTATACCTAATGTGTTTGTGTTTGTTTGCGAACATCTAATTTTGTGTTTTTTTTCTCACCATCTTCTGTTTGTTCACATAATCTTTGGCACTCCAACGCTCACTACTTCCTGCTACCCTTACCAAACCTGGATCTGGTCCTTTTGGGCATATATTCTGGAACCCATATCGCAACGCCATGTTTGTGGAATCATGTTGCCATGGTCCTTCGTCAACCAGTTCTTGATTTTTAGTTTTTATTTAATTATTTCTTGGTATGTGTTGTATTTGAATTTATCACTGTGTTATTTTTTTGGGAGTGACCACTTTGTTTTCTCTGTTATGTTGTGAATAAATGTTTGGAGAGTGAAATGGTCTTCCTTTTTTGGGACGTTAACAGCAAGTGTAACCAGGTTAACACAAGTTACATTTGACTAAGGGGTAATCCAGTACTGACGCTAGTTGAGCTAAACTGAAATATGTTTTCAGCTTCCCAACCCACACCAAAAGGAAGCCTGGCCCAACCTTGGGATTTGTAAGATTGGCCTAAGCAGCTTGCGCACCAACTAGGAACCTGTAAAATGTAGAAATATGTAATTGACACTACACCCAAATAGGGAAATGACATTGTTACTGTTATGTGTTTCTTGTGTCTGTTTGACATACAAAGACAAAACACAATCTAACTTTTAAAAAAGGGAAATCCTTGCAGGAACAGTCTACTTATGTCATGCTAAACTATCTTGGTTTTGGATGTAAAAAATGAGCCAGAACGTATATTTGTCTGAAAAAATTTATTTGGAAACGTTAACAAAAATAAAAAAACTACTGCCGAAGGAGGCCAGACAGCCGGTCGAGGCCCACCAGAATGCCAATTACATGTTGGCGCATCTGGCCCACACAATCCGCCACCTCTTGCCGACACCTCTGTTCCTCTGTGGGTGAGAAAAGTGTGTGGGTTAATACAACAATAGGGAATCCACATTAAAAAAAAAAAAACAACGAAATCACTCCTAAACCTAAAAAAAACAAAAAAAAAAAGGGGGGGCTGCCAAAAATACAAGGCCTATGTACAAATTCCCACAGGTGTGATATTTGTATGTTGAAATCACCAGGAAGAGGTAAAGGCAAACTGCAAAATCACCAAAAGTCAAGCCACAAAAACACGAAGAAAGGCACGACACATGATTACATACAAACAGTTTGTGCTTTAAAAAAAAACAAAATAAAAACATACCGGGAGCCAAAACGGGAGCTCCGGAAATGCCTCCATGATCCTCCTCGGAGGATCCGTCATTCCCCAAAGAATGGGGAGGAGTTATGATGGACTCCGGGGAGGGGGTAATTGGAAGAGGGGTGGGTGGAGGAGAGGGGGAAGTGGGACGGAGGGGAAGGAGGCCCGACATTTCCGGGAGAGGGTCTGGGAAGGATGGGGAGGAGTGGGGAATAGGGGAAAGATTTGGGGTGGAGTGTTGGCTGGGGGTTGGGGATAGTGTCCGGGAACGCCGTCTGGACGGACGGTGACGGCGGAGTCTTGGCTGTCCCCCTAAAATATGTCAACGAAATTGCGGTTAGTTTATGGACAAATCCGGGGACCAAAACTAAAAAAAAAAAAGGGAAAGAGAGGGAAAACATGCACACGCAGATATGAGTACAAATAATAAATAGGACAGACAGGAAAACATGCACACGCAGATATGAGTACAAATAATAAATAGTACAGACAGGAAAACATGCACACGCAGATATGAGTACAAATAATAAATCGGACAGACAGGAAAACATGCACACGCAGGTATGAGTACAAATAAGAAATAGGACAGACAGGAAAACATGCACACGCAGATATGAGTACAAATAAGAAATAGGACAGACAGGAAAACATGCACACGCAGATATGAGTACAAATAAGAAATAGGACAGACAGGAAAACATGCACACGCAGTTTGCCCCACAAACACAAACATTAAAACCACAATACATAACACTTACTTTCCAGGATCTGCATGCGAAAGCATGCCAGCAAGCGGGGCGTTCGCCGTTGCTGGTCGGACCACCTGCGCTCCAGCTGCCCGATGTTGCGGCGTGAGCCGAAGGACCGCAGGCGGGACCGTGCCTCCGCATACGCGGAGCGCTTCTGCCGGTTGGTCATGGGTTGAGGTTGGCTGGTGATCCGGCGATCCATGACCTCCGTAAGCACCAGCAGCTCGCGCCTGGTGAATGCGGAGGCTCTCATGATGGCAATGGTGTTTTTCTTAAAAAACATTTTTGATAAAGTGTGTAAAAATTTACTGATTGGCTAATGTATTTTGGAAATTAACAGGAGCAATTTTATTGGTTAGTGTATGAGTCATGTGTTCGACAGGGCCAGAAATCTCTGGAGAGTTATGATAGGCTTGATGCAGTGACATGCGTAAGCAAATTTAAATAAAGAAATGAACCCAGAGAAATATGCGGGGATCCACAGGAATAGAACAATTGTTTAATTGTGGTTCACATGTTTTTTGAACAATAAAAGCGAATGTTTCATCCGTACGTATTCTGCGGGTAAACACAAACACGGACAAGAGTAAAGTTTCTTGCATTGTGTTGAAAAAAAACAAACAATTAAGCTAATTGATACATTGATTGGCATGATACGATTGATGGAGGTAGGCAGAATAAAGGAGCAGGTAATCGACATCTGACAAGGCCACTTCCTGTTTATACTTGTGCGTGCGTTCCTTTCAAGCCATTTCGGGGATGTACGCTCGCTATTTCGTACGCTCGTTAGTTAGAGGAGGGGTCGTCAGAGTTTAGGGAGGAATTTTAGATGCGAACGAAAATACGAGCGAGCCATTGAATTTAAATATTTTTGTACGTACGCCTAACGTACGTGCGCCCGCTTGCGAGTGGGTCTGAATGAGGGCCAATGTTCTTAGGAAAAATCACGTGTACTTGCTCTGACACCCTCCGACTTCCCCAAAGGACTAATTAAGCAATCGGAAGTATCCAATTAGCTTAATTAGTCCTTAATTACTCACCTTCCGAAGCGTTGTCTTCTCATCTTCTTCTGCATCCAGCGTCGGGAGCCGGCTCTTCTGCAGCAGCGGTGAGTATGTCAGTGTGTGTGCTGTATGTAAGTGTGTATGAGTGACTGTGTGCTGTGTGTGTGTGCATGAGTGCAGGAGTGTGTGTGTGACACCCGATGCGGTGTGTGTGCCCCCCCCGAAATGGGCGCTGGGAGAACTACATCTCCCAGCAGCCCTTGCTCCTCCCATCAGCCCCCGGGACTCCCAGCAGCCTCCTCTCCAGTAAGAAGAGAGAGGGGAGGCCGCCGGGAGCCACGGAGACCCGGACAGGTAAGTGACTTTTTTTTTTTTTTAAATTACGCGGTGCGTGGTTTTCAGTGATGAAAACCCCGCCCCCACTGTTTTTTTAATTGAATCCCGCGGGTATCGGGAGCGCGCATACCCGCGGGATTTCGAAAAAGGCCGCGAGGGGCGCGAGGTTTTTTCCTTGCAAAACCTCGCTGCGAATTGAATATACCCCTAAGTTATACTTGCTTACTCTCCCGGAATGCCCAGAGAAATAGGAAGTCTCACCAGTGAAACAGGCGGATCAAATAGATGATGATGAGATCTACATTGAATTGCGAAATTGTAGCCCCATCGCCGCTTCGCAATGCTGGTAATCAGGGCCGGATTATAGGCGGGGCAAAAGATGCGATCGTCCAGGGGCCCCCACGCATAGAGGGCCCCCACACACTGACCCACTACACTGGAGGCCAATTCCGGGATCGGGGGGAGCCTGGGTTGTTAGGCCAAAAACACCAGAATTGAACTGTGCATTGCGCAGTTTGGCCAGCCAGTGTTAAGCACTTTGCTTAGAGCGTGCTGCCCGGCCAACAGCGGCATATGCAGTGTGATGTGCAGGCTGTGTGTGGCATAGCGGGCGTGACTTCGGAGGTCACGCAGCACGCTGTGCAGCCCCACGCCGGCCCATCCCCTCAGCAGCTGCAGAGGTGAGCAGCACTGCAGAGTGCAGATTGACTGGGAGTGGGGACTGGGTGGAGTCCGAGAACGGAGGCTGTTCTGTGTGCTGCACTGTCTGGAGGGTGAGTATTTTAATGTGTTTTTTTTTTTTCGTTAGTGTGGTGCTGGCTGGGGCTGTCATAAAAGTAGTTTTATTTCTGTGGGTGGCCCTAAAAGTTAGTTTTTATTTTTTGGTCCTGTGGGTCCCCACAAGTTTGTTGCCCAGGGGCCCCCACAGACCTTAATCCGGCCCTGCTGGTAATCGTGTCATTGTATAGCTGGTGTGGATCATCATGCAGCAACCCCCCACCCCCTCCCCAAGCATGATCAATCCCATTTGTATGTGTTCTATATAAGCTAACCACAATACATTTAGGGCCTGATTCAGACCCACTCGCGAGCGGCTGTCCGCTTGCAAGTGGGTCGATGTTATGCACTGAGCATGCGCACGACGGAGGGAGCTCCGTCGTGCGCATGCGCCAGACGCGACGAGCGAAGGAAAGTCCTTCGCTCGTTGTGTCTGATCAAAGGGGGCGTGCTGTCGATGTTGATTGACAGCATGCCCCCTTTGGTGGGCGTGCCGGGGGCGTGCCTCCCTGTCGAGGGCGTTCTCACGGGAACGCCTCCCGTCAGAAGCCGGCCCACTGACATCACTAGTGATGTCAGTGGGAGTGATTTTGGCTCTGATAGAGCCAAAATCACTCCGGAGCTTGCGGTTGAAAACCTCAACCGCAGGCTCCGGCTCGCAGTTTCGATGGTCGCGATGGTCACGACCATCGCGGCCATCAAAATGCACGCTCGTATAGGCTGTGGGTGGTGACCCACAGCTATACGAGCGTCCAGGAGGACGCTCCATTTTCATGGAGGGCGGCCCTCATTCAGAGCGTGTGCTCTGCTCAGAGCATGCGCTCTGCTCAGAGCGTACGGCTCTGAATGAGGGCCTTAGTTCTGCTAATTTGATCTCTACATATTTTAGGAAATACAGTGACACAAGCACATATAAACACACATACAGTATATATAAACACACACAAAGAGAAACATAAGTTACAAAATATATTAAATAGCCTATACTTAAAGGAATAATTTTTACATATAATTAAATATTACAAAAAACTTTGTTTTTTTCAGACAAATACATCTTTAAAAAATTATTTTCAGGTATTGATTCTTGTGAGGTTTCTTCATTTAAAATTAGTTATATAACATCAATAATCGCTGGCAATAGCACTGTTATCGATGATGCCAACCCTTTGAAGTGAGGGGGTTACATAATAGATTCCTATTTTAAGGGATACATCTGTTTTGGTGAGTTTGCTGCAAAATGTAATGCACCAATTAGTTAAAAGACTGTTTTTGCCTTATAACAAATTTTCACTTTAGATTTAGAACTCGCTGAAAATACGCCGGTTCTTTAAACTTGGTACCTGTTACATAATCCCCTATTATCATTTATTAAAGAAAAATTGTTGTTACTGTACCTGCCATCTTTAGGTACAGTTATGTGGCGTAGAACACGGTCTAGTCTACATTTGTGTATGCTACTTTCATCCATGCTACTTTTAAACAGCCTTGGGGATGGGGGAAAGGCACAGTTGTTGATGATGGCTAGGGCAGGTTAAAGATGGGGAGAGGGGAGGGGCACTCCTTCGTGGAAACAGGTGAAGGAGGAGAATTAAGGAGAATTGGGGGCTGGGACACATGTGAAGGACAAGCTTTGGTACACATGGTCTCCAGTGCAGACTGAAGCCTTGTATGAGATGAGGGCTATGGGAGTTGCTGCTGATAAGTCTGACAGGGGGGCTGCAGTGTTGTTGATCCCTGCAGTAAACTGCTTCCTAGACACAGGCTGAAGTCTGCCTGTGACCAAAAAGCAGTTTGCATGAGGGATCATTGGTGCCTGAGGTCCTGACAACATGCATCATTCACTTCCACACCAAATGTTGGGCCCAGCAGCACCACATGTATCCCTGTCCCCATGTAGCCCCACCCCCATAGTGACATAGTGGAAGTCACCAGGAGCAGGAGGGCAGGGATGCAGCGTTGAATTATGCAGCCAGAACTGTGGTCACTTCTCTCACTCTGTATTGCCCCCTCAGGTGAGCTGGGTACAGGAAGGAGGCGGGCCCCGGAGGCAGTACGGGGCTCCATAGCAACTGCACCACCTGCACCCATGGTAGCTACGCCCTTGTATGCGAGTCTGTATTCTTCACATACTATCATTTCATAAGATCGGAAGTTCCACTAAGTGTGTGTTTATGTAGGGAGTAATGGAGCAGACAAGTGTTGGCAAGTATGTGCTATTGTAGGTGGCAATCCTATTCCCAAGAATGAATAAAGTTTAAGGATCATCGATTCCTGCAAAGGGATACTTATAAATATTTGGGATAAAAATGTGAACCAGGACTCAAAATAACACATATTAATAAAAACACAAACGCTTATCCCTTTCAATGCTAGGGACCCTATTGTATGCAGAACCAGACTATTGAAAATTATTGTGTGTAAATGTTTATCTGTGTGTAACAGATTTTGGAGTTCCTACTGCCCAGAATCAGTATATATTACATTTAGCTAAAGCTGTACCTGATGGATATTGTGTGAGACACTGATTGCTGCAATACTGAGAGGATCTTACAGTAGCATCCATCATTTTGACAACTCTGGAACACTTAAGCTGGGTACACACCTGAATGATCCAGCGACGGGGTAATACAATATAACACTATATAACGTGCCAACATACATACTGCATGATCTATTGTACGATATACAATATATCAGCACATCTGTTGGGAAGATGCAACCACACAATTCATCAAATGATGAAAGGGTGGAATTGGGTGAACACACTATACGATGGTCATTGCGAACCATTATGGATGGCAAGATTAGCCAGTATATTATAGAGTGTGTACCCAGCTTAAGGGTCATCTTAGTCAAGTAAATTAACAAAAAGCTTCATACCTTACATGTCACCAAATCAATTTAGGGCCTTTCTGGCAATAAGAAAAGAGACCGTTGACCCCCTGTTTTACTCATAGATAAGCTACAGGTACAAACTATGGTTGGTTAACAAGCGCTACATTGCCATACATCACATAAAGGACATCAGTGAACATTGAGGTTGGAGAGAGCAGTAAAAATGTATATTGTTTTATCAACAACATATATTGCTTATTTAAGGGGAGCTGTATCAAGCCTTGAGGCGAGACGCACTAACATCTCGCAGAACTTACCGCCGGACACCGCCTCCCTGCTGATCGCATATGCACTAACATATGTAATCAGTAGCACAAAGGACAGTTCTTCTGATAAGAGCTGTCCTTTGCGATCTGCCATGCACCATGGACTTCCAGGTTTACGACCAGGGAGTCCATCTGCACATGCGCAGAGTGACGCGACGGCCGCGGGGCATGCTGGGAGGGATCCAATCGGATCCCTTAGAGCAGCGAGATGCAGTAGAAGCCTATAGGCTTCTATAGGGTAACGCCAGCAAAAGCTGGCGTTACCCTCCGCATCGAAGCCTGGCGGCCAGGAGATTGATGCATACGGAAAATATGGTAAACAGGAGTTTTACCGCATTTTCCACTTAGTGCATCCCGGGCTTGGAGAGAGATAAATTGGAGAAGTTACCCAAAGCAACCAATCAGCTTCTTCTATTTATCTAATGCAGTCTTTGAAATGACAGTTAGAAGCTGGTTGGTTGCTTTGGGCAACTTCTCCACTTTATCTCTCTCGAGTCGATACAAGTACGTGTGCATTGTGTCCTGTGAGCTTTTCTGATGATGAACTCACACTACAAATTCCATTTCAATTACAAGTTCTCAACGATTTTTCAGAGGAAACTCACATCTTTTTGTGTACCCCCCTGAACAGGTGAAAAGGTCGGAAGAAAAATCTTTATTAAGGTAAAAATTTTGTGACACAGGGCCTGATTCATTATGGATTGCTATTGTGATCGCTGCTGCGGGTACGCATGCATTTCTGCAGCAAAAATATGCTGATGTTTGCAACTGCTCACCCGGCATAGAGACGCCCACTTTCTCACATCCGTAAGACCTCGTAATCCTACGTATACATCGGTAACATCGGGTAACATCGTACCCTCATGAAGAATTACTGCAGGTCTGACCCGTTTCAGTACTCAAGCTGTGTATGCCGTCGCAATGGCTAATTCATGCAAGCCCAGGAAACGGCGTTCAAATGGACAGGCACACCTGCGTTTCTCCAACCACTTCACCATCACCACGTCCAAAGGCTGACGTCCTGTCACTCACTCTGTGATGGCTTTGTATCTGCGTGCATGATCGCAGTGCAATCACAATCCTGGCCTGTACATTGCAGTGCATACTCATGCGCAGTACGCTCCACCGGCCGATCTGCGTAGGCTGTTGTGATTGTGATTCGTTATGAATCAGCCCCACAGTGCAGAACCTCTGGTACACTCCTCCCAATAAATAATCATGCACTTGGAGAAGTGCAAATAGTATAATTTGGCCATTAAAGCGTAAGACACTTTTTATGTTTTAATTTTTCAGGCGAATTTCTCTTAAAAAAAACTCAATACTGTAACTCAATAACAAGTTAAAAATGTGGCCCAGAGGTACAGAGGTGTTGTATTGATGGGAGAGGGGTTTTTGAACTTGTTGATGAGAGGTAAAAATGTTTATTCCAATGTTTTACAAACTTGTATTAAAACTATGAAAATATACTATACAGACATTTTTCTGGACCACAAAATCCTTGAGCGACTATTATTAAAAAGTACAAAAAACTGCCATTTGACACCTTTAAGAGCCTCTGGTGCTTTCCTTATATTCAGCCTTCTATATGGTCCTGCTACCAGGGGTGGATTGGGCCGCCGGGATACCGGGCCGATTCCCGCTGAGACCCAGCAGTGGCCGGCGGCTGCCCAGCACTTACCCATGCCCGCTGCCGCGATCGGAGCATAGGAAAGCTCAGCTCCGATCGGGCAGCTCTGCAGCTTCTGGTATTCTGCTGAGATACTGCTGGAAAAAAAAAAAAGGCTGATGGGAGAGCAACTGCGCAAGCCCAGCCACAGCAGCTCCTCCCACAAGCCTTTTTCGGAGCCTGTCAGTCACTACTGACGATTCCGCCTCCTGCCCCTCTGCAGTCTGGTCCAACTCCCCACCTACAGTTTCAGCATCCTGCTGCATGGTGACGCCGAGACAAGCAAGCAGCGGCTGGGCAGCCAAACAGAGGAGCTCCAAGTAAGTGGCGTCGGTGGTATGGGGGGATGGGCGGCAAGGCTGAGACACACATTGCCACTGGGGCTGGGGGGAAAAGAGGCTGACACGCTGGGGCTGGGTGGGGAAGAATGAGGATGACACAAACTGGGGCTGGGGGGGAAAGAGGCTGACACACTGGGGCTAGGATACACGCTGTGGGGGAAAGAGGCTGACATGCTGCGGCTGGGACACACGCTGGGGGAGGGGGGGGGAGGCTGACACACTGGGACTGGGACACATGCTGTGGGGGAGAATGAGGATGACACATGCTGGGGCTGGGGGGGAGAATGAGGATGACACATGCTGGTGCTGGGGGGGAGAATGAGGATGACTCATGCTGGGGCTGAGGGGGGGAGAGGCTGACATGGGCTGGGACAAATGCTGGGGGGTGGGAGAATGAGGATGACATGCTGGGGCTGGGGGGGAGAATGAGGATGACACATGCTGGGGCTGAGGGGGGGAGAGGCTAACATGGGCTGGGACACATGCTGGGGGGGAGAATGAGGATGACACACACTGGGGCTGGGGGGGAGAATGAGGATGACACACACTGGGGCTGGGGGGGAGAATGAGGATGACACATGCTGGGGCTGGGACTGGGGGGAAAAGAGACTGACACACTAGGGCTGGGACACACGCTGGGGCTGGAGTGGAAAGAGGCTGACATGCTGGGGTTGTGGGGAGAATGAGGCTGACATGAACTGGGGCCGGGGGGGAAAGGCTCACACACACTGGGGGGAAAATGAGGCTGACATGCTAGGACTGGGTAGGAATGAGGCTGGAAGGATGAGGCTAAGTCACACTGGGGCTGGGACACACGCTGCAGTTGGGGGGGGATGAGGCTGACACACACTGGGGCTAGGGAATAGGGTTGAGACACATACATTGGGGCTGGGGGAATGAGACTACACGCATTGGGGCTGAGAAACAGACTGTGGCTGGTGGGGAATGAGGCTGACACACTGGGGCTGGAGGGAATGAGGCTGACACACACTGGGGCTAGAGGGAAAGAGGCTGACACACACTGGGGCTGGAGAGAATGAGGCTGACACACTGGGGCTGGAGGGAATGAGGCTGACACACACTGGGGCTGGAGGGAATGGGGCTGAGATACACTGGAGCTGGGGAATGAGGCTGACACACTGGGGCTGGAGGGAATGAGGCTGACACACACTGGGGCTGGAGGGAATGGGGCTGAGATAGACTGGAGATGGGGAATGAGGCTGAGAGCTAAAGGTGGGCCTGGGGATGGAGAGACACACGGAGGCCTGGAGAGACATATGGGGTCCTGGAGACAGACAAGGGGTCCTGGAGATGGAGAGACATGGAGCCCTGGAGATGAAGAGACACAGGGCTCTATTTACTACAATCCGCATATTGAATGCGGATTGTAGTGTGATATTACCGAGTGAATTCGCATTGCGAATTCAGGCAATATCACAGGGATTTACTATAAATCCCTTGCAGGGACAGAGCTTGCGATAAAGCTCTGTCCCTGCGGATCCCATCCGCACTCTAGTCACGGAATTTTCAGAAAAAATTCCGCGACTAAGAGCCCGCGCATGCACCGACCCACCGTCGCTGCTACCCCCACCGACGCTAAGCCCCGCCCACCGCGATCGCGGACCCCCGCAACCCCACCTCCCTTCATTACACTTACCTGCATCCTCCTGGCCTCCGGTGATTTTCTCCAGGCTTCCCGATCAGGTGATCTCCCATACTGCACTGGGGCCCGATCACCTGATGACCGGGCAGCAGTGCACTGTGGGAGACCAGCTGACCGGAGAGGAGCCATCACCGGAGGCCCGATCACCAGTCCCTGGATTCAGGTAAGTAAAAAAAAATGTTTCAATTTTTTTTAATTTTTTTTACAGCAATCAGCTTGCGGTCTGTTTAGACCACACAGCTGATTACTGGTACCGGCTCCCGCCTCTGCTCTCCCTGTTAGAGCAGAGTGGGAGCCCGGTAACCGGGGGAGACCCTGGATAATGCCACCTCCAGGTGGCGTTATTATCACAGGGCTTCCCCCGGTATTTTTTTACAATTTATTTTAGTAACTATGGTCGGATCACATTTCCCATTACAATCATGGGAAATGCGATCTGCTTTACTAAAAATAAGTGATAATTAGGGGTTGGAGTAGAATTTTACTAATTCTACTCCAATTGCCCTGTAATAACTACAGGTGAAACTAAAATAATGTGAAAAGGGTGTGAAAACACCCTTTTTCACTTTATTTTAGTAAAAATAATGTTAATAAATAGAGCCCACAGGGAGCCTGGTGAACCACAGGGGGGCATAAGGATGGAGAGATGTAAGAGGGTCTGGAGTAACACAGGGGCCTAGAGAGACACAGAAATTGTTTGATCAGGGAAATTCACATTTTGTCCTGTACAAAAACTTCTGTTACTATACATTATCTGGTTATGGTGATGACATTGGTTATATTTCTATGTAAACAGGCATCATCCAGACAGTGTAATCTACATGAATAGTGAATACCAGCTGAGGTCGCTGCTCAGTGAGGCTCAAATTCTTCAGAGGTTCCCCATGGCAGATAAACCACCATATAGGTAAGAAAAGACTTCCAAACTGACTGGCCTGTACCTAGTGCAGAGGGATGGACGGTGTATCATTCACCAAGATTTCTGTTGCCGGTCCTGCTCCTCTCATCAGCTTGCAAAAGCACCTCCAGGCCCTAAAAGGAGGGAGTATACCAGTGATCGCGCTAAGCAAAAAAAATTTGTGGGTCTCTGGGACCCCTCACTTTAAGAAATTGGGGTCCTACTCCACTGATTCTGGGTCCCTTCACATATTATGGGGAGTGAGGGCAGGCAGCAGTTGGGACAGTGCTGGGGACAGGTTGCAGATGGGGTAGAGGGGGATAAGGGCAAGCAGCAGTTGGGGTAGAGCTGGGGGTAAAGGTAGGGAGAAGTTGGGGAAGATCTAGAGGGAAGTAAGGGCAGGCAGTGCTGAGGGTAGGGAAGGGGAAAGAGCCGAGAGTAGTTGCAACAGTGCTGGGGGTCAAGGAGGGGGCTATGGGCAGGCAGTGCCGGGGCAGGGAGGTGGCAAAGGTAGATAGCTGGCATAGTACTGGGGTTCAAGGATGGGGTTATGGGCTTTCACTGGCATTGCACCAAAAGGGTCCCACCACACTGCCAGCACCCTGGGGCAATAAAGACAGGGAGACCAGCCTTACTCGCCACTACTCTGGCTTTCCCCTTGTCAGTATGGCCCCCAAACGCTATCTGTCCCACCCAAGATACTGGGCCGGCGGCTGCTGTGTGTTCTAAATATATATATATATATATATATATATACACACACACACACGTACTGGTATGGATGACCAAATTGGTCCCAAAATAATCAACAGTCCTGAACAACATCTGATGGAAATCAATTACATGTCCATCAGGGCTGCCTATAAATCCAATCTGCCGATGTGCGTACTACAGTTACACCACTGATTCCGCCTAGTTTGATAATCTGTGTTTGTGGCCAAACGCGGCACAGAACCGGCTGCTCAATTCCTCTGAAAAACAACCGGTTCTGCCAATGTATGGACAACATAATCCCTATAGATTGTAATCTCATTTGAGTAGAGCCCTCTACCCTTTCTCTTCTGTACATAATTATGCTAACTGCACACTTGTATTGTGAATGTGAATTTATATTCTGTCTGTATCTTATCCCCCTGTACAGCCTTACAGAACCCTTGTAGCATCTCAGAAATAAAATAAAATAAGAATAATGTAAGAGGGGGATCAGATAAGGTCGTACATGCCTTTTCTTTTCCCCTGAATTACCACACAAAGGGCCAAACTCACACACCTTCCTGAACCTCACATCCTCCATTTCCCCAGGGAGAGAGTAATAGATCTGGAGGTCAGCTGCACCCTGCCCACACTACTTTAAGACAGTTTTCACCCAAACAGCAAAGGGCACTCTGCCACCTGGGTCCTGGGCAGAGTGCCCCAGTGCAGAGCCCTCGGTCCGCCGCCAGGAGAGTGCAGATGATGGTGCCTGAAGGAAGGCTCCGTCTGTCACTTTACACCCCCCCAGCCCCGGCCACCCTGCCATCTCTCACCTGAGTCCTGGACACAGTGCCCTCGGTCTGCGGCAGCCAGGAGAGTGCAGACGCCGGTGACTGGAAAAGCGCTCCACAACACATGGCTCCACTGACACTTGCTTCTTCTGCTTGGAGCCGAGGTACAGGTGCCACATTGACTGGGGGGGCTTCAGAGGTACCACTTGCACTTCTTGTCCAGGGTGCAGGTGCTGCCAGTGCCTGTATGGGGGGGGGAGAGGGAAATCGGACGTGCCGCTTGTAATGGGGGGGGGGGGTGTGTAGGTGCTGCCAGTGCCAATACTGGGGGAGGATCGGAGGTTCCCCTTGTACTGGGATCGGATGTTCAGTGCCGGGGAGCACATGCTCCAGCTTCCGCCTCTCTGGGTTGACTCCTCATGCACAGTCCTCCCCTTCTGTGGTGGCGACTGCTGTGTGCTTTACAATCCAGACCCCTTGTGTCTTCCGAAAGCTAGTGGGCACCTGGGACGGTGCGGGCATCTTCCTCATTGGATGAAGAGATGTTGCAGCCCAAAGCTGATTGGTTTGGGAAGATGCTGGGCCGGCTGCTGTAGCGCGTCCTGCAGGACCCACTGACTTTTAAAAAGTGAGTCCCTCATTGTCTGTAGCGAGTAAATACGCACTATAGCATGTATTTTGCGAACCCTGGTGTACTGCCCTCCTCAACAAACCCGTCCCCATAAGGGCTGCTTCCAGAATTTTCCTGGGCTGGTTTTCCATCCCAATCCGCCCCTGCCTGCTACTGTATCTCAGTTTTCACTTTTTGGGGATCCAACATTTTTTCCCAGGTTGTTTTTAGTAGCAAAGTTGTGCAACCTTCCTGTGTATAGAAAATGTACATTTCTAATTGAATAGCTCATTTCTCAAGGGTGTGAGTTTCATGAGATAAACTTATACCCAGTGGTCGAAGTGGAAATTTTGAAGTGGGGGTATGGAAATATCAGGGGGGTTTACTTAGGCAGGCCCAAATCCTGAGCCTCCCCTGATTTTTCCATACCACCACTTCCTCCCCTCACAGCATACAGCACACCACACCTTCTCTCCCACAACACCACATAACACCTCACAGCTATGCACTCTGCACCGGTGACCGCTCTCTTCCCCTCACTCCTCGGTGGCATTTTGAATTTAGTGCTGGCCACGAACCAATGACAGCTCGCAGTCTGGCAGCCAATTAGGGGGGTCGTGTGGCAGCTGGTCCGCAAGCCGTGATTGGCCGCCGGTCTGCCAAATTGACCAGCGCTGGGACAGGGACAGTCCCAGCACCAAATGCCAAAGTGAAGTGCCTGTATCACATACCGTTTCATACCGGCACCCTTCGAGCACTGCTTATACATTTTACACCAGAGCTAAAACCTGGGTTATTGCAGGGTTAACCCAGGTAGCTCCTTGGTGTAAAAGGGGACAGGGTTGGATTCCTGGGTCGAGTGACCTGGCAATCCAACCCAGGTGACTTGCAGGATTTAACACGGGAATGACCCATGAATCCCTGCAGTCTAAATGGCGCGTTCCGGGTCATGATGACCTGGAGCGCGCCACATGCCGGCCGATTGGCCGGCTTCGGTGGCGCTTGGAGATGACATCAACTCCAAGCGTCCACTTCTACACTGGAAGAGCAGGTTTTCTACAGACCCGGCTCTGGTGTGAACGGCGCCGACTTGGGAATATCCTGGGTCGGCGTCGGCTAAATTCTGGCTCTGATCCAGTTTGGAACCCTATTCCAACCTCCAGGTCAGACCTGGAATTTAGGTATAAAAGCAGTATAACTTTTACAAATTCCCTCTTAATTGAATTGACCCCTAATGCTTGATACATCTCCCAGTTAGGCAATCTGTGCCACATACATATATTTTCTCACTCACATAGAGGTATATTTATTCTATATTGCAGTAAAGCCCCCCCAAAATAGCAATCCTTATAGCTACAGTACATAGCACAGATATTTGCAATGCTTTTTCAGAGCCATACATTAAGGCAGTGGTTCTCCAACACGGTTCTCAGAACCCCACACAGTTCTCATTTTCCAGATCACCTAGCAGGTGCACAGGTGTATTCATTACTCACTGACACATTTTAAAAGATCCACAGGTGGAGCAAATTATTTGACTTGTGATTCTGTGAGGAGACCTGGAAATAATGCACTGTTTGGGGTCCTGAGGACCAAGTTTGAGAACCTGTGCATTAAGGGATAGGTGCTGGGTCTTAGGGCTATGAAAAAATTGTAAGTCTAAAATTTAAAATGATTTCTAGGAGGTGTACTGGAGGGAGGTGTTGACTTTGGGGGAGGGGTATGAGAGGGGTTAAGTCATGTAATTTCTCCCCTCAAATCGCAGCACTGCACAGAAGGGATGGGGCTAAGATAATGCGATACACAGGAAATCGCAAATCATGCCCCACATCTTGCCCATTTCACTAGTGTTAGAAGTGGAGTGTGCTACTGTGCAGTCTCCAGGAACATGGATGACCAAGGGACACTTTTATTCCCTTACCAAGAAGGGGCACTGATACTCTACCTGCACTTGTGTGGCGCCATCTTGCTTTACTGTGTTTGAGCGATACAGTGGAGAACGGCTGTCCTCCCCTTAGCTCCTGAGACCTGGGGCCAGTAACCGCTAATTACCAATGTTCCAGTGCCTGCACCTTTACCCAGTGTATGAGTCAGTCACCGACTGGTGAGTTTCCAAAGCTTGCTTCACTACAAGAGTTGATACTTGATAAATGGTGCAGCCACTGGCCGAAGAATTGATAGTTGGCACAGCCAGTGGCTGGAGTAAGAAGAGTTGATACTTGATAATGGGTGCAGCCACTGGCTGAATAATTGATAGTTGATAGTTAATTGTTGATGCAGCCTTCGGGCTGAGTAGTAGTGGAATACAGAGCTATGATTAGGAAGGAACCAGTCCTGCAACATCCTTGAGGGCTGGTTCAGCCATTACAGCCTTGGGGGCTGGTGAGGAGTGATGACAGGCGGCCTTTGGGCCATGAAGCATGATGCGGCCTTTGGGATGTGTAGCAGCTTTGAGGGCTGAAAACCCTTGGCTGAATGTCACTGTTGTGTGACTTGTGCTGCCCAGTTGACACAACAAGCAGCAATTGGTTCAGAATTTTCTTTACAAAAAATGAAAGGGGCATGCAGGAGATGCTGTCTGTGGCCATTACAATTTCTGGACATTCATAAACCATAACATTAAAAATGTTAGGCAGTAATGCTCCAAACAGCATATAATGGAAAGGAAAAAGGTGCAAGATGGAATTGTCCTTGGGCCCTCCAACCCACCCTTACATTGTATATATGAAACAGGACATTCCCAGTTTAACAAAACAATCACTTCAGCGACAGGGACTGCCACTTGTGGCTGAAATTATTGGTTTGTTTGGACCCGCACAAAACAAGCTGCCAATGCGCAGTGGACATTGGTGGCAATGATTCCATACACAAACTGGCAGTACAATACATTAGATTAGATGTTGTCATTGTAATCATCATCCCCATCAGTGTGTGCATCCTCCTCTTCTTCACACAATATTAATGCGTCCCCGCTGGAATTCACCATTACAGACACTTCTGTATTTTTTTTTACTTAAGTGCTGGTAAAGGTCTTCCTCATGGAATTTGTAATTCATTTTGATGAACATCATCTTTTTCACATTTTGGGGAAGTAACCTCCTACGACGATCACTGACAAGGTTCCCGGCTGTGCTGAAAACTCTTTCAGAGTACACACTGGAGGTAAAGCACAGCCAGTTTGTGTAAGGGACTCCAAATTGCCTATTTTTCCTGCCAGTAGTGAAAGGGACTGAGTCACATGCCTATTTGGATGCTATTCCTAAAATAAAAAACCACCATTCCCTGAATCGTGACCGTATCAGACAAAGTCACGGTAGACATGTCACTCATTGTAGTCAATTTTTTCAGACCCATCCAGATGTCATTAGGTTTTGCTGACTGATCTGGATCACCATCAGCAGTGGGTCTCTTAGGAAAATTTATTTTTTTCCTGGCAGCTGTAGAAACTGAAGGAGGAGATGCTGCCATGTCATGTTCCGCTTGAGCTGACAATTTATTCACCTTCAGCTCTTTGCATCTTTTCAGATTTATGTCCATTGGAAAGAAAGACAAAAGGTATGACTTAAAGCTAGGATCAAGTATGGTCACCAAAATATAGTTATCTGATTTCAAGAGATTGACGACACTTGGATCCTGGTGAAGCGAATGAAGGGTTGATCAACAAGTCCAACATACTTAGCAGAATCACTCCGTTTCAGTTCTTCCTGCAGTTTCTCCAGCTACTTTTGCAAAAGTCTGATTAGGTGAATGACTTGACTCAAGCTGGCAGTGTCTGAAATAACTATACATGTGGCAAGTTCAAAGGGTTTGAGAATCTTGCACAACACAGAAATTATTCTCCACTGCACTTGACTAAGGTGCATTCCTGCTCCTTTGCCTATGTCATAGGCCATAGTGGCCTTTTGCTGCTCCTCCATCCGCTGAAGCATATAGAGGGTAGAAATCAACATAGTTACCTCATAGTTACTACCTCTTGTTTCAGCTGATGGAAGGGTAAATTCAACAGTATTTGGTGGTGCTGCAATCTTCGACATACAGTTGTTGAATGTCGAAATGTCCAGAAATCTTTCGGGCCACCAAGAGCCTCTCCTGCACGCCCCATTCATTTTTAAAAAAATGTTGCACCACCAAATTGTGTGAGCAAAACATGGGATGTGTTCAAATTCGCCTACATGTAATGCTCGCACAATATTGCTGGCATTAACAGAAACCACAAATTCTGAGGAGAGTCCAAATGGGGTAAGCAATTTTGCAATGATTTCCCTGAGTTTTTCTAAGAGGTTCTCAGCAGTATGCATCTTAGTGAAACCGGTGATACACAGACTAGCCTGCCTCTGAATGAGCTGGCATTTGTTAGATGTTGCTGCTGCTGTTTGCACTGTTTGAGGCAATACACCTACCCAGTGGGCTGTCACAGTCATGTAATCTTTAGTTTGCCCTGTCCCACTTGTCCACATATCTGTGGTTAAGTGGAGAGTGGGCACAATGGCATTTCTGAGGACATTAATAAGGTTTTTTTGAATATCCTTGTACAGATTGGGAATTGCTATTCTAGAGAAGTGGAATCTAGAAGGGAATGGTAGCGGGGACACAGGACCTCCATTAACTGTGTAAAACACACTGCATTAATGGCAGATGCTGGATGCACATCTAATACCAGCGTAGCTGTTATGGCGTCAGCATTCCGCTGTGCAATTGGATGTTTGCTGTTATACTTTCTCGCAAATGCAAAGGATTGTGTGACAGTCAAATGTTTGGTTGAACTACTAAAAGTAGTCTTCTTCCTGGTCCCATTCTGGGATGAAGATCCACTCATAGCAACAGCAGCACCAGCAGGCGTAGCAGTCAAGGATCCTTCTGAGGAACAACGGATAGGAGAGGAGTCAGTCCTTATGATATTGGATGCAGGGCTACTTCCGATCATGAATGAGGATGTTGATGATGATGATGCAGGTGTTGGTGGTGAAGATTGCAGGCACTTGGATCCAGATAGAAGGGTGCAGCTAGGTGACACTGGACTGATTGTTGTTTCCTTTTTTGTCTCCGAAGTTTTAGAATTTTAAATGCCCTTTCCAATTTGATGAATGCGCTGCAAGTAATGTAACAGGGAGGAGGTCCCAAAATGGTTAAGGTCCTTACCTCTGCTCACTGTTACTTGAGAATGGTCACAAATGGCTTGGCAAAGGTTGTACGGGTTTGGGTGGAAATGATTTCACACATGAAAAGTGGATTTTTTGGGGATTTTTCCCACCATGGGCAACAACTGTTGCCTGATTTACAGTTTTACACAAACATCCTCCACATCAACATCCTCATCATCCTTGTTGTTGTGGCCAACTACATAAATGTCCTCCTCATCCTCCACATGCAATTCCACAGAAGCATCCTTGATTTCAACTTCAGCATGGTTACACTTGCTGCTCATTCCCACATTTGCAGAGGGCACACAAATGGTGGAAGGAGGATCCTATTCAAGTACAGTATTTGAAAAGGTCAGGCTCACACATGGCAACCACGGACACACATGGACTCTCCTCTGGGATTTGTTATTTTTACGAGCACACAGTTGGTTCCGATGTCTTACTGGTCTTAACAATTTAAAAAATTCAAAAAAAAATTTCTGTACCTCTTCTACAAGAGGAAGGGCTTAAATCATCACTAGAACCACCAGTCATAAATAAAGGCCGCCTTATCCTTTCCTTGCCACTTTGTGTAGTGAATGGCATATTGCCAATTTTTTGTTCCTCTAAAGCTAACTTAGCTTTAGATTTTTTTTTCTTTAACAGGGTAAAAGTTGATTTTTTTACATCGCCTGACTTAAGCCCTGGTGCATTAGCCTTCATAGATGACATTGACGGCCTTGCATCGTCATCATGACTGCTGCCGGCAGCTACAAGACTGGTATGTGGATCCTGCTCTCCTGTCATGTGACTGTCCTCCATACTCACTGCGGTCTTACAGCAGTGTCACCAAGCATTTACAGCGCAGCTAATTTGCGGTTAATGCACACAACCACACACAGAAAAAAATAAATATTTTTTTTTCACACTGGGGGTAAAGAGCACCCCTGAAAGAGACAGCAACCCCTTGATAAAAGAGACACAGGCAGCACAGCACGCCTGCACACCTATATTGCTGATAAGTGTGGCTAACACGCACACACAAAAAATAGTTTTTCTTTTTTTTACACTGGGGGGGAGCACCCCTGAATGAGGCAGCAGCCCCTTGATAAATGAGGCACAGGCAGCATAGTACCCCTGCGCAGCTACGTTGCTGATAAGTGTGGCTAACACGCACACACAATTTTATTAATTTTTTTTCACAATAGGGGGGGAAGCACCCATGAACGAGGCAGCAGCCCCTTGATAAATGAGACACAGGCAGCACAGCACCCCTGCGCACCTGCATTGCTGATAAGTGTGGCTAACATGCACACATAAAAGATAGTTATTATATTTTTCACACTGGGGGGGAAGCAGCCCCTTAATAAATGAGACACAGGCAGCACAGCACCCCTGCACACCTATGTTGCTGATAAGTGTGGCTAACACTCAGGGCCAGCGCCACCATTAGGCAGTTTTAGGCAGCTGCCTAAGGGTGCCGGCCACTGGAGGGTGCCACTAAGTCAGTTGAAGATGTCTTCATTGTGATAGCGGTGGCTAGACCCGCGGCTGCCCCCAATCACCTCACCAGCCAACATGTGTCTCAATGTGTGTGTGAGGTCTGCCTGTCTGATTGTTCCTCTCCCTACTGTGCATCGTTGATCGATGATGAGTTCACACAGTGGCAGCGCTGCACTACAGTATAGTGCTATATTTAATTAATATATAAATTAATATATATATATATATATATATATATATATATATAGTAGTGCAAATGAGACCAGCAGCACACTCTTGGTAGCAGCAACAATGAGGAGTGCAAACACATAATATGATATGTAATAAAGAAAGAAGGAGTCAGCACATCCATATCAATCCATAGAAAATGTATTAATCCAGTAGAGAACAAATGTCGAGGTTATTTGAGGGGCTTGTGAGCAAAGTCATAGCAATAGTTCATCATGGCACAAACAGCAGGCAATCATGAAAATACTCATCACAAGTCCTCCCTCCAGAGAGTAGCGCCCGACAGCCGTTTCGGTGTCAATCCGACACCTTCATCAAGGGCATCCTGCTGTTTATATATTTAATATTGTTATGCCAGCCTTGAGAAAAGGGCCGTGTCTGGCTCTGAAACGTCGGCAGTTTGGCATGTATTAAACCTTCTTTTGCTTATGATACCAGTCCAGGAGTGCCGCTGATTCTTTGCATGAATATTGGACACTTACAGAAGGCACCCTGGCACATATCTCCATTATTTTTTGAGTGCCGGTTCACCCTTGGAATATATATATATATATATATATATATATTATATATATATATGTATATATATATATATATATATGGGAAAGAGTGGGGGACATTTACTACACAAAATAGATAGAGTATATGTATAAATGGACAGGGAGTGCCAGGACTGTCTTTCGCCCAGAAAACTACGTCTCGCTCTGCCCGAGAGTGTCAGTAGAATGCCCCTCTGCAGCTGCCTCTTGAAGGTGGTGGTGGGGAATAACACACAGTGGGCACAGCCGGGGAGCAGTGCTATCAAGAGGGGAAGTGTCCCCTTGTCTTATGTGCCACGGGCCCCCAAGGCATAATCCAGCCCTGGCTGTACTGCTTACAAGTGTGGCCACCCGCCCCCTGACCTGCACTCTTCTTCCCTGCCTTTACTCCTCCACTTCCTTTGCAGAGGACGAGGAGCAAGCTGCCGGGCTGCTGGCTGAGCCGAGTCTTGGGCAGTAGAGTATTATAAAACAGAAATAAACATCTAGCTTATCTGAGTAACAGCCAGTGGCAAGTCTGCTCAGCAAGCTTTAGGCTGTCTGTGTAGTTAGAACATACTGTATATTTGGAGCGCTTTGTTAAAGGTGATAAAAATTAGTGTTTAAAACATTGAAATACCTAAAATACATAAAAAATACTTAAAAATAGTGTATGTTTATAGCCCTTTTTTGATAAGGGAGTCAGCGGGTCTGGTTTTTTCTTTATTGGTACAGGATTCCGATGTAAGCCTTATGGTTGTAGGTCTACAGGCACTGTATCACGATAGCTATCTTTCTCTATCTAGTACCTTGTTGTAGTTTTTCAAATTTTCCTCCCAGCTGGTTTCCTTCCCATTCGTGTGGCCACTTCCGGTGACGGCGTCTGCAAGCTTCCGGTTTCCCGCTGTCATCAACCAATGAGTTTCATGCATACAGCACTTTGTCAAGATTGTTGGTTACTTCCCGTGGTGGCTCCTTTATACTTTAAAATTTAACAAGCTTTATTGACTCTTTAGTAAAAAAATGAATGTCTCTCAGGAAATGATGTCATTAAGAGCAGCAACCACATGGTTGTTTTCTTCTTTGGTATTGCATGTATATAAAATGTAATAATATTTAATTTAAAAAATAGTTATTTAAAATTTGTGTATTATGGAATAATAAATATATATAAACGGCAATTTTATTTTAAAATAATATAAAATTTTAACTAGTGTGTTTCTTTATAAGAATGGTTTTAGTTCTAGATCTATGTTCAAACCATATGGTTTCAATTTCTTTAAATAAAAAATCCATTTGGTTTGGTTTCATTTTTTATTAGTTCTGAAGTAGGATTTCCTCCTCTCCAGTTATAATGTACCTTTTGGATGCCAATAAATTTAAGACAGGATGGGTCCTTGTTATGACAATTTGAAAAATGTTGGGAAACACTATGGGTTGGGAGGCCCCTTTTTATATTATGTATATGTTCTGCTAGCCTCACCCTTCATTTTCTTTTTGTCTGGCCTACATATTGGTGGCCACATGGGCATTCTAGAAGGTATATAACATTTTCAGTATTACATGTTATTTCATCCTTCAGGTTATATTCCTTTTTTGTTTGATTTGATTGAAACTTTTTTTCAGGGATAGTTTTAGTTCTTTTTGTAGTTTTACATGCCATGCATTCCAAACAGTAATAGTGCCCTTTTCCCTAATTTTTCTTTATGTGTTTCCGAGTGTCAATTGGTATATGACTTTATGTGAGTTGTTCTTTTAAGCTTCTAGCTTTTTTGTACATTATCTTTGGGTTTGTTGGGAGCCATTTTGAAAGATGTTCATCCAGTTTTAGTATATGCCATTGATTTTTTAATTTTTTTTCTAATAGATGGTGTTCACTGTTATATTGTGTAATAAATGCAAATTCGAAGTCATTTCTTTTACTTTTGTCTTTATATTTTATCATTGCTGTTCTATCCATTTCCACAATTTGTTCTATCTGTTTTTGGAGTTTTTCTTCATTGTAACCTTTTTCTACAAATATTTTCTTCATGGCTTGATTTTGTGATATATAATTTCCTTGATCTGAGCAATTGCGTCTTACTCTCCTAAACTGGCCTTCCGGGATGTATCGTTAGCCAGTTTTTATGGTGGTTGCTATTAGTAGATATGGGGTTGTTTCCACTTATTTCTTTAATGTGGGTCCTGGTTTTTATCTTTTCGTTGTTTACAAAGATTTCCAGATCTAAAAAGACAACTGTATCTTTACTATTTGTTGACGTAAACTCTAGACCATATGTGTTATTATTTATGTATTTTATAAAGTCTTTTAATTGTTCTTCCAGGCCATTACATATATAGAAGAGGTCGTCTATGTATCTATACCAGTATTTAATGTGTTTTTTATGTGGGTTATTTTCCCAAATTTGCTCCTCCTCCCATTTCGCCACAAACATAAACACCAGCGCAGTATTTTTACTCTCTTGTCTGTGTAGTTAGTATAAATAATTATTTTTGTACAATCACACAAGACCACTATATTGTATGTACCACCAGCAAAGGGGTCTGCTGGTATATGCTGCAGCAATCT
This sequence comes from Taudactylus pleione, assembly GCA_031769625.1. Lineage (NCBI taxonomy): Eukaryota > Metazoa > Chordata > Amphibia > Anura > Myobatrachidae > Taudactylus > Taudactylus pleione. The sequence continues at coordinate 1,978,566 of JAUIMM010000016.1, read as the reverse complement.
GCAAAACATAAAAAAAATTAATTATGCAACTTTAAAAATTAATTAAACCTTGTACCGGCCCTGCTAACATGCACACACAAAAAAACAGTTTTTATTTTTTTCACACTTGGGGGGGATGCACCCCTGAACGAGACAGCAGCCCTTTGATAAATGAGACACAGGCAGCACAGCACCCCTGCGCACCTACATTGCTGATAAGTGTGGCTAACACACACTCACAAAAAAATGTTTTTATTTTTTTCACACTGAGGGGGAACCACCCCCTATGGCCAACAGCCAGCCCCTATGGACAGGATAACAGCCAGCGAGCCTCTATGGACAACAGCCAGCCAGCCCCTATGGAGTAGACAGGACAACAGCCAGCCAGCCCCTAACAAATGGACAACAGCCAGCCCCTCCCCCTATGGACATAAGTAGCCAGCCCCTGAGTGACAATGACAACAGTAGCCAGCCCCTATGCACAGCGTCAGCAACAGCACATTTACAGCCCCCTCTCTCTTCACTCTCCACAGCCGGAATGAAATATGGCGCAATCGCGGGACCTTTTATACAATCCTAAACCCGTGAGAATCCGACCATCTGGAAATCTCTTACAATTATGGGGAGGATGTATTAAAGTCTTTGTAGTTTTTGGAAATTTTACTGAATTTATAAACATCCCCATACACACTTTACACAGTATTTTAAAAGGCAGATATCTGCTGTTGTCCAAAAGGCACAGCAGTCCCCCAGGTTTCTATGGGGTTGCAATGTGGTCGCAAGCCTTAAGCTCTAAAAATCATTACTGATCTGAGCTTGTGCCCACTATTTAACAACATCATTAGATAGTATTGATTATAGTAGCTTCTAGGGCTACTTTTCCAAAATTCACCAGAGAGTGATTTTCAGTAATCTAACTGGTCCATTGCACATGTGTATAGGCTGAAGAAAAATGGAAGCCAAGGCATCTGACAAGGAGAAGATGGAGCACACCAGCAGATGTTCCCTGAGGTATTATTATTGTTATTTTTATCATTTATTTATATGACACCAAAAGGAGTCAGCAGTGACTTACAGATTACATAAACAGAAACAGTATGAACAAAACAAAAATATGACTAACAGTACAAAATATTGCAGAATATGGACAAGGTTTATAGACATTAATGTGCAGTGGTGTGGCCAAACCCAAAGGTTTGGTGCTTTTGTTGCCAGTGGGAAGGAGATGATGGTATACTGTAAGTGAAGGAAGGAAAGCACATGAGGGAAAACACTTACCCGTGTCTCCGCTGGTGGTAATGGTGGTTTCGTCAGAGGGTAAACATCAGTGACATAATATCTGTAGCAGTTTATCACCAGAGAAAGGTCTAATATTGACCTCATTATACATTCAAATGTCAGAAACTGTTTTGTAGAGCTAGAGTTTTAGATGACTGTATACTATGTACTTTTATAAGAGACACCTACTGCAGAGATGAATCTCTTATTTCTTCATATGAGCCATTATTGCAAAAACATACCAGTTTGTATTTTACTAATGTGTGTTTATATAATTTTTATTATACATTTTTCTGTTTCATATTGCGTAATTGTGTAATCAATAATTAAGCGCTCCTTGGGCGGCATGCACTAACACAGTGTCAAACTTACCGCCAGTCACCGCAATTGTACTGATCGCATATGCACTAACACATGCGATTAGTACAGCAAAGGACAGCTCTTCCGATAAGAGCTGTCCTTTGTGATCTCCGCAGCACCCTGGACTTCCGGGTTAATGACCCGGAAGTGCATCTGCGCATGCGCAGATAGACGCTGTTGCCGCCCCTTGTCTGGACAAGTCAATACGTATTTACTAATACTGGCCATTTAGGGCATTTTTAACTGTGATTAACAGGTCAATTGACGTTTAGGAGCAGCTTTCAAGGTACCATTACACTAGATAGGACTATTAATTATTATGGGCCTGAATTAATATATGTCATCATATATTTTTGTGCATGATTATTAATACTTGTTGCTGTATGGGAGAGAGGTTGTCCTCTTCAGATTCCATCTCTAAGTTGGATATGGGAGGGACTGACTTCATTTTGGTGGAGGGAACCCCTTGTGTCTTGAGAAAGCACAGTAGTTCCTCTTCTATGAGTTTACACTGAGGAGTATCAGTGGCGTCACAAGGGGGGTTGGGCTGCATCCGGGTGTCACTCTCCGAGAGGTGACACCAAAGTACCGACTCCCCCTCAGTGACAGGAGCTGGGTGCTGCACTGTAGTATTACGTGCAGCACTCGGCTCCTGACACAGTGAGGGAGCCGGTAATGCACACTGACTGGTCCCCGGGGGCAGTCCGCATCTCCTGGACCCCCGGAGTGACTATAATAAGGGGTCGGGTAGTGACGTCACACATCCTTTCGTGCAGCTTCGACACGTGCACTACAGTCTTAGAAGCACTGGGTGTCACTATGGAAGGGACACCACTTTGGGGTATATTTACTGAAGTGCGGGTTTATACTGTAAAAGTGGAGTTGTTGTCTATAACAACTAATCAAACTCTAGCTATTATCTTCTAGAAGGTCCTAGATAAATGATAAGTAGAATCTGATTGGTTGCTATGGGCAACAACTCCACTTTTAAAAACCCACACTTTAGCAAATATACCCTTTGTACAAAGTAGGGTGGAGAGGGAGAAGAGAGGGTTAAAGGAAATTGATTGGGAAAAGGAGTAAGGTCACTCCTGCACAGGGGCATTTAAGAGAGGAGGGGGCCCGTGTGCACTCCTCGTGCGGGGCCCCCTCCTCTCTCCCGGGTGGCTGGCAGCCATCTGACATGGCTAGTCAGAAAATGGAGCATTAGTAGACTCCGGGCAAAAGAGTGTGCACGGAGTCTACTGCGCATGCGCAGAACGCCGGAAAATGGCCGCAGCAGCCATTTTTCCGGTGTTCTGAGCAGCAGTGACACCTGACGTGGGACCTCAGACAGGTACGTTTTAAAAAACTATGGGTGCAGTGTGTGCGGTGCGGGGCCCCCCTGGACCTGGGGACCCGTGTGCCCCGCACACACTGCACCCATTATAGATACGCCACTGCTCCTGCATTTGATCCACAACCAAACAGTTGTCAGGGAAAATATGTTACAGCATAACTGTTATTTATTTATTTACAGTTTGTTATATAGCACAGCATATTCCATTGTGCTTTACAATTGGAAACAATAATAGAACAAAACTGGGTAATAACAGACAGATATATAGGTAGGAAGGCCCTGCTCACAAGCTTACAATCTATAGGGAATATTTAGAGTAAATATTAAGAAGTATTCAGTGTAACAAGCTGTATGAGTAGAATGACACAGCTAGCCTCTTGAGATTTCCCTAGTTATTAATGTAATTGTGAAAGTACAAGGTATATGTTAAGCTGCTGAATTCGGTATTGTGTGCAGACATGATGTTACAGCAGTTGAGAGATTATTTGCTACTGTGATTGCTCAAAAATTCTGAATACCCACTGAGTGTACACTGCTATGAATGGGAGCGCTGGCATTAGGAACGGCAAGACAAAACCATGGGCATTTCTGAGTGGTGATTGGTAGGTTGCTTGAAGTGTACGCATGAAAAGGCTATCTCATTGGTGTTATGGGAGTGTTTTTAGTGTGTCAGTGAAAGAGGCTGACTCTCTAATGCAGAGCTGCAGCCACAGAGGACTTGTTCAGACAAATTTCAAAGGGAGACACTGCACCTGCCATAGGCTGGTGCAAGGGTTTATGGTGCACGTGATAATGGAGTGTTCAGAACCACTAGCGGAGTTGCACCATCTATGGGCACTGAAAGTGGGAATCTCAGGGCTTGAACAGCCCGGCGCACACTAGTACACAAAGGGAAGAATGAAACTAGCATTTGCATATTGTCACAGCTGATACTCTGCAAAAAGTCAGAGTCATGGCTGCAATTGCGTTCACCTCTGAATCTGACCCATTGTCATGTATTCAGAAAAGCACTTTCTCTGTTGACAACCAGGGGGTGACAGAGTCACATTGGAAATGGATGTTAGATTGCGTGATAGCTTTCCAAAAAGAAAATAAATGTAGTAGAGTAGATTTTTGCTTTCTGCAGGACGCAGAGAAGGAAGAAGATTCTTTTTTGGGGACACATTTGTGAAATGATCAAATTAAAATGTAACTTTTATTAGTTTTTTAATCAAATATATTTGTAGCAGCATGTACTGTAACATAAGTTATATATCTATATACAAACAAAATTATTCTCAGATTCCTAAAAGATGCACTTGGACATTTAGGGCCGTATCCAAATAGTTTCGCACCCGTGTTTAAGTTTTGCCTGCCGCACTTTTCGCCTACATCGCGTGTTTTGGCCGTGAAAACTTTTTGTGCGCGCCCTCGCTATTTGCCGTATTAAATTCCAAAAGACGCGAAAACGCATCCTGGCAAATATGAAACAGGTGAAAAGTACTGTCAGAATTGGGGACATCAGCCTGACACCCCCCAAAAGATGCACTAACATTGGGGATCAATATAGATGTGCCTGAATAGCCCTAATAATGCTATTTGGGGTACTTAAGTTGTGTCAATAGCTTCTTATTAGCATCTTTGCACAAGTGGTGAAGAAAGGCATAAAGCAGTATTTTTTGATGAAAATAAGTAGTCCTGTCAAATTTGGGGTACTTGAAAATGGGTGCAAGCATAGTTTAAAGTCGCTAAAGTGAGGTTTTAAAAAACTTAAAAAATGCACCTTAAGCCAGACCCCCAAAAAGTTTATTTCGCTACTTTTTATGCATGTACCCCCACTTTGTACTTTTTCACCCCCATTTTCAAAGTACTTTTTTGGGGTGTTCCTCACTTTTTTTTATAGATTTTTTGACACAGTTATCCTTTGGGGGGCTGTTCCAAGGGTTTTGAGTGGTTTCCCCACATTTGCACCCCAAAATAAAAAAACATATTCAAATAGTAGAGCTGAATAGTGCAATTAGGGCAAGTCTACTTTTAGCTACAATTCACAGGTATTGTCAGATAAATTCTAGTACAAAAAGTATTTAATGGCAGGCCCTTAGGTCTAAAACAGCAGGTAGACATAAAGACAGTAATTCTTCAGAGCCAGCTTAATTCCGTAATTACCAGAAGATGCCCTTAACAATAACACAACCAGGTTAAATCATTTGAAAGTGTAGCTTACAAAGATATTAAGTCAAAGTTTCATATTTGAGCACTCCCTAGGGGAGTTGGTAATTTATCACTCTTTATTTTTTTGGTTGGCCCTTTATCACTCTCCACTTTAACACTTTTCAAGGTTTAGTACATCTAAAGTAGGGATGTGCAGGCTCGGATAGGTTCGAGTTTGCACGTGGAGTTCGGATTTTTCCCTCCAAAAAAACGGAACTCAGAACGAGGCTAAACGTCATCTTACATGGACGAACATCATCATTCCTGGTCTTTTGTCCAGGAATGATGATGTTCGTCCATGTAAGATGACGTTTTGCCTCGTTCTGAGTTCCGTTTTTTTGGAGGGAAAAATCCGAACTCCACGTGCAAACTCGAACCTATCCGAGCCTGCACATCCCTAATCTAAAGGTGTCCAATATATATATATATATATATATGTATATATATATATATATATATATATATATTATGTTTTTTAAAAATATATTGCAGAATGTATGTGCAAAACTTGGCAGGCACATTTGTAGTATAAATCTTTCTAGTAACGCTGCGGCCTCATTCCAGACATTGTCACGTACAGGTACATTGTGATGTTATCTTTGCATGAGAGATGTGTGGGAGATTGTGGAAAAACAGGTGTACAAAATAAGCAGACATTATCGCTGACACATGGCAGCATTTCCCCATTGCTTGCACATGATGACACAGCAAATATATTGCTAATTATAGACTGCAACCTCTAACCTTAAGAAATGTCAAATTCCCCTGATCATTGTTAGCGTAGATGTAACTATTATAGCAGCTGCGGATGCACCTGCTTAGAGGTGAGCCTCTACTCTTCACGTTATTGGTAAATCCTATAGGTGTTGATATACAGTAGGTGTCAGTGGTGTGTAAAGGGAGGTAAGTCCACACAATTTAACCAGCTTTTGGTTTATTAATCAGGCAGAACAGGTTGCAGGGTAGCACAGGATCAAATCACAGGAACATGGCTGCAGGCATATACACAGGTTTATAGAGATACTCAATACTACTATATATAATAATGTAAGAAGCTGGTGTTGTAAATACAGTAGCACACCAGTAGTGGCAGCGGAGTATATACAGTAATATGGTCAGTGGTGATGACCCAGGGTTCTTGCAAAATCTCTGTATATTGCTCACACTCTAAGTACAGAAAAGACACTCAGGAAAATGTCCTTCCACAATGGAGGATGATGCTGGAAGCCTCCCAGGATGCAGCACATGCTCAGTAGTGCCTTCTGGCTGGCAGGGTCGGATGTCATGCTGTGTCAATGCACCTCCATGCGGTATGGGGTCCTTTCGGTTCAAGAGGAGAGACCGCACAGGGTTCTCTCCTCCAATACAAGCCACGTGTGTTTTTTCTACTTTTGGGTCTCAAACAGGGCCGGTGCAAGGTTTCTTGGAACCCTAGGCATTTCTTCAGGCTTGCACTCAGATAACTACACAAGCCCTTATACAGTGCCCCCAGTAGTGGTCCCCTCTATGCAGTGTCCCCAGTAGTGCCCCTTATACAGTGCCCCCAGAAGAGCCCCTTAATCAGTGAGCTAACATAGTGGTGCCCCCCTATGCAGTGCCCCCAGTAATTCCGGCAGTAGTGGTCCCCCCTCTGCAGTGCCCCCATTAGTGGTACCTCCTATGCAGTGGTGGCAGTAGTGGTCCCCACCTATGCAGTGCCCCTTGTAGTGCCCCCAGTAGTGGTCCCCCTATGCAGTGCCCTGTATATAATGCCCCCAGTAGAATTCCCACCTATGCAGTGCCTCTTATATAGTACCTCAGTAGTAATCTTCCCTATGCAGTGACCCCAGTAGTGGTCCCACCGATGCAGTGCCCCTTACATAGTGCCCCCTGTAGTAGTCCCTCCATGTAGTACCCCCAGCACTGGTCCCACCAATGCAGTAGTAGTCCCCCCTATATAGTAGGGGGGACTGGTCCCACCAATGCAGTAGTAGTCCCCCCTATATAGTGCCCCTTATATAGTGCCTCTTATATAATGCCCCCAGTAGTAATCCCCCCTATGCAGTGCCCTCAGTAGTGGTCCCTCCGATGAAGTGCCCTTTATATAATGCCCCCAGTAGTAGTCTTCCCCCAGCAGGGCCATACAGACACACATGGAAAAAAACAAGAGAAAAAAACTCTTACCTTAATCCCCGCTCCTGTGTCCACTCCTCCATCCTCCCTGGCCGGCTCACTCTGCATTATGGGAGAGACGTCATGACATCTCTCCCATCACCCACTGTGGGAGCCAGAAGATGGAGCTCATGAGTGAGCTCCAGCCCGGTTCCGGCAGAGGGCGCAGCCAATGAGAGTCTGTCTGACTCTCATCGGCTGTGTGTTTGTTACTGTGTAGTGCGGACTGCCTCACTTAGCTGACACTTACCTCAGCGTCCGGTGAGCTCCGGTCAGCTGATTGCCGGGCTCCTGCTCTGTTACCCTGGCATCTGACTTCTGCTGGAAGCTGAGATGCCTGGCAAACAGCTGACCGGAGGCACAGAGGAGTTCACGGATCACTGAATGCAGTCCCCTGGATGCAGATAAGTGTTTTTTTTCTTTATGTATATATATATATATATATATATATATATATATATTTTTAAAATGCTCAGTTTGTGGTCTATCTAGACTATAGATGAGCAGGTCTGGTTCTCCAAGACCCAGACCCACCCAAACTTCCAGATTTGAGGTGAGAACCGAGCTAGGCTCGAGTTTTACCGCCTGACTGGGATCCGAAAATGAGGCAAGACGCGGGTTTTGGATATATAAAGGCACCATTTTCACTCCGGCTGTACAGAGAAGCTAGCAGCAGACGTAGTCAGTCACTGTCAGTCACTCAATGTGTGTGTCCAGTCAGGGTCTTGGCCTGAAGGCTGCTGCTGTGTTGTCCATTAATGTGCTTAGGCTGCAGTATATAAAGGGGGGCTTCCTTCAGTGGGTGCATGCAGCTGCTGTGTCACTTGTCTTGTCAATTAAATGTGGCTGCTGCTATGTTTTTGTCCTGTCCATCAGGCTAGGGCTGCAGTCCATAAAGGGGTGCTGTGTTGTCCGGGGCGGGGGGGTGCTCTGTCAATTAGGGGTGCTCTTCCCCAGTGTAAAAATAAGTAAAAGTACTTTTTTTGTTTGTGCGTTAGCAACTTAGCTGCGTTATTATTGTACAGCGACACCACTGCAGTTTATCTTCCACGTATTTGTGACTCTGCAGGTGGTCTAGCCGCACTCGGCAGGGGTGATGTCTATGTTGTTCATCAAGAGGCTACTGTCTCATTCAGGAGTGCTTTTTTTGTGTATGCGCTGTTATTGTTTGGTGACACTGCCGGCCAGACCGCAGTTTATCATCCACGTATTATGACAATATAAGTGGTAGCACAGTGTGTTATTCTTATTCATAAATAGTTAAGCTTGTGACACTGTAAGTGGTAGCACAGTCTAATATTCAAATTTTCACTTCTTTCCCAATTGTGAATAAATTATTAGTCTACACGCCGACTACAAGGCCACAACAAAGTGCTAAATAACATGCTTTATGTATAAAGCATAATGACATCACTGTAAGTGGCAGTGCAGTGTGTTATTCCTATTCATAGATAATTACTTTTGTGACACTGTAAGTGGTAGTGCATTGTGTTATTCTTATTCATAAATAATTAATCTTGTGACACTTAGTAGTAGTGCAGTGTGTTATTCTTATTAATAAATAATTAATCTTGTGACACTATAAGTGGTAGCGCAGTGTGTTATTCTTATTCATAAATAATTAATCTTGTGACACTGTAAGTGGTAGCACCGTGTGTTATTCTTATTCATAAATAATCTTGTGACACTGTAAGTGGCAGTGCAGTGTGTTATTCTTTTCTTATTCATAAAAAATGTTGTGACACTGTAGGTTATTGATACCACAGTGTAATATTTAAAATTGGTACAAATTGATGTGTGTGCTGTACCCCACTTCATTTGTGTTTGTTGATATGGAGAACGATCAGTTGAGACTTGAGAGGATAGCAGGAACCACATACTAGTGCTGGAGATGCTGCCAGTGTCACCAGTCATGATGATACTAGGTCACCTACATGATCTACAAAAGCCAATGCCTAAGGGCATACAGGGCTTAAGTCAGGGCATCTAAAATCAAGAACCAATCTTTTACAGTGGTAAAGAAAAAAACATCAAAGAGAAAGTTAACTGCAGAAAGACAAAACATTGGCAATATGCCAGTTTCACCACATGAAGTGACAAGGAAAGTCTAAGGCCTTGGCCTTTATTTATGACTGGTGGCTCTGCCTCTGATGTAAGCACAAGTGAACATGCTGACATAGAAATCAAGGATGCTTCTATGGAAGTGCACCAGGATGAGTAGGATATTTGTGTAGCTGACATTAATAAGGCTGTTGATAATGAAGATGTTGATGGTGAGGATGTTGTTTGTGCAAATTAGGCACCAGTGGATGAACCAGTTGTTGCCCATGATAAGGAATAGCACATTGTTATGCCTGGGCACAAGACAAAAAACTTGGTTGTGTTGACTCATCTGCATCACCAGTGTTTTTTTTGTGAAAGTTTAGTTTTCTCTCGGCAGATGCACTTGCTGAAGAAACTGAAGGAAAAGCCATTGCTGCATCATGTGCCACTTGAGCTGACAATTGCTTACCAACAGCTCTTTGTATCTCTTCAGATCTGTGTCCATTGGGAAGAAAAAAAACAATGTCTTCATTCCTTCTGGGATGAAATACACTCCCAGCAGCAGCACCAGCAGGCATAGTGGTCAAGTATTCTCAAGAAAGACACAACGTAAGACTTAAACCTTAAATCTTGCATTTGCTCTGTTCATCTTGTCCACATATCTGTGGTTAAGTGGACAGTGGGTAAAATGGCATTTTGGAGGCCAATAATTAAGATTTTTTTAATGTCCCTGTACAGGTTGGGAAATGCTTTTCTAGTGAAGTGGAATCTTTGCAAATGATTGTTTAACAGTCAATTGTTTTTTAAACTAGTAGTCTTTCTGGTCCCCTTCTGGGATGAAAATCCACTCCCAGCAGCAGGCATAGTGCTCAAGGATTTCTCTTGGGCAAGGACTAATGCGAAAGAGTAAAATATTTTTTTAAATGTCTCTCCTCCTCCTTTTCCCTCCTCCCAATTAAATTTGCTTTGGAATCAAAAAATTAAATTAAATTTACTACTAATAAAAACTTTCTTTCCTTGCCTTCAACTACATACATACTCCAACTTCCTCAGGCCTCTTGAATAATAAAAAAATTTGTTTCCTGATGTGCCATGTTGGAAGTTGAACTGCAATGTGTTTGTGCCACCCCCTGCTACCACCTAGCTTAGTCAGTCAGCTAGCTTGGTGTAAATTTTGAGCCTAAACTGGATGAAAACAATATTGTGAGTGGTGAGGTGGTCAAAATTGACTGGAAATGAGTTGAAATTAATGTTATTGAGGTTAATAATACTGTAGGAACAAAAAAAATGTGATTGTAGCAATTTTGATAAATTTTTGAAAAACAAATACAGATCCAAAACCAAAACCAAAACATGCAAGGGGCGGTTTTGGCAAAACCAAATCCAGATCCAAAACACAAGGAGATACAGATCCAAAACACGGGGTCGGTGCACATCCCTAATCTAGACACACCAAGTTGATCACAAGCTCCGGCTATGAGCTCGGATCTCTCTGTCAGAGTTCGTGTAATGGGGGAAAGCCCTAAAAATGCCATCTCCAGGTGGCGTTATCATCACAGGACATCCCCCAGTATTTTTTTACAATTCAACTTTGGTAAAAATTAAAGCAGATCACATTTCCCATTAGAAGTATTGGAAATGTGATCTGCTTACTAAAAATGTGCATATTAAAGGGCTTGGAGTAGTTTTTTATGAAAACTGCTCCAAAAACCTGCTAATACATTTAAGTGAAACTAAAATAATGTGAAAAGGGTGTGAAAACACCCTTTTCCCCATTTTTCCCATTCTTTTGAGTAAAAAAAAAATTATAAATACAATAGGGCCTATAGTGTGAAGCCATGGGACCTGGCTTAATCACAGACTGTTGTAAATTCCCTTTATTTAATAGTTGTGATACGCAATCTGCATCTCTGTCAATTGGTGTTGTATTTCTAGAGGATTTTAGTATAGCTGCTACTTAGTTCTCATGTAGCAGTATATAAACAATGTATCTTTATTGTTACTATTGCTACTCAAAAAAGTCTTCTGTAGTATCCATGTGTATACAATTAGATTTTGTGTATCTTTATAATTAATAATAGTAGTTGTAGTAGGCAGTAATAAGAATAAGACAACAAGATACATTTATTAATTTTCATATTCAATTTTGTATATTTTGCTTGCTTGTTATTTTAAGGATATGTAATAAAAGTTATATTTTATTTTTGGGCAATAGCCTTTATTCTTGAATCCCAGATCGTGAGTGAATTATATCAATATACAATATGACTTTGTGAGTGCCCCAAAATAGGAACACATGTTCTTTTGTTTTATCCAAGTCAATTCGGTTCCTGGGTGCACCCCCTCCATAATAAGTTAGAGATAGTAGTAATTGGATGAGAAGGAAAAATCATATTTAAACCTTAAAATATTAGTCTGTGCGGATACAACTTTGTTTTTGTTTGTAGAATGGTAGGGGCTCAGAAAATAGTGTGTGCTTCTAACTAGTGTGCGTAACTGCCTAACAAACCTTATATTGTCAGCCCGAAAATAGGTGTTTAGTCAACAAGTTTCAGTGTATTGTGTCCAGCGCTCAGTGCTGGGACTCAACACATTAGATGCTGCATTGCCAGATATAGTTTCCAGTGCTGCACCTCCATGTTTTTGGATGCTTTACAGTAAGCCCTATACCAGATACTTTACTATTACAGCACTGCAGCCCACAAATGAAATCTGAAAAATGGTGGCTGCTCATATCAACGTAATGGAAGGAGTTTAATCTAGACAAAAAAGGAAAAAAGTTCCCCCAGCACACTGCAAACGACCAGCAATACGATTTGAATACTACATGATAATAGAAATCCAGAGATCTTTGTTACATATATGTTCAAAAATAGGGTTAAGCCATCCGGACCGCGTCAAGGTGCCGGTGTTCCAGTGGAACCTAACGCTACATAATAATAGCACCCACTTTGGGTCATATTATTGCATACTGTTATGCCATGATAATAGCATATACAGTAATATATCTAAGTTGCGAGCCAACTTACCCGGAGGTACCCTAAAATCCTCCAAATGGCACTACAGGAACTAGCACACCTCCACATGCTGCTCCATAGCACTGGGAGTGCCCTCCTGGTGTGTGCTGCTTTATTGCTGGGGCAGTATGTGTGTGTATATAATATACAGTATATATATCATACATGCCTACCCTCCCAGTTTTCGCGGGAGGCTCCCGATTTTTCGGGTAACCCTCCGCACCCCCGGAAGGGTAGGCATTTCTCCCGCATTTTGCCCACTTCCTAATGAAGGGGGCAGAATGAGGAGAGTTCCCGCGATGAGCACGGCTCCCCATGTAGGGGGCGGGGCTTATGATGTGATTCTTCATGAATCACGTCGAGAGAGACACAGACAGAGAGAGACAGAGAGAGATAGAGACAGAGAGAGACACAGACAGAGAGACAGAGAGAGACATAGATAGAGAGACAGAGAGAGACAGAGACAGACACAGAGAGAGAGACAGAGAGAGAGACAGAGACAGAGAGACACAGAAACAGAGAGAGACACAGAGACACAGACAGAGAGACACAGAGACAGAGAGAGATAGAGATACATATATATATATATATATATATATATACACACACCACACTCACAGGTTTACTATCAAGCAGTGGAAAACTTTGTGAAGCGGACAAGTGGAGAAGTTGCCTATAGCGTCCAATCATCTCCTACCTATTATTTTATAGACTGTACTTAATAAATGTTACTTCAAAGTTCATTGGTTGCCATGGGCAACTTCTCAACTGGTCCGCTTCACTAAGTTTTTCACTGCTTGATAAATAAACTCATCAGAGGCATACCTCCCAACTATCCCGCTTATGATGGGACAGTCCCACTATTCAGGTACTGTACCGCCGTCCCACCCACGGGCTGCAGTGTCCCTTGGTGGGGGGGAAGTTGAGGAAAAGAATCTCAGAGCAGCGGATGAATAGATCCCGTGCGCTGCTACAGGTTAGTGACCGCCCAGTGCTTTGTTGTTGCCAGACACCTGCTGTGTGTGTTGTCCTGGCTGCTTAGCTGCTGTAGCGATGGGTAACTCGTGATGTCCTGCTCCGCCTCTGGCTCCTCCCACCAGTGACAGACAGACCGTCCAACTCCACCCACTCAGGCCGCACTGCAGGGTATTACATATGTGCAACTCAAAATAACAGTGCATGCGCAAACCATCACTATGGCATTTCCATCTAATGGTTTTGATGAGATGGTTAGTTACCATCGCATCACAACAATCGATGGCTGAAGCATGTCCCACTATCCGATGGTGAGCTTCCGATGTCCATCCCTACTAGGGGATGTTAATAAATGCTGTTGCCTATTGCAGAAACTGCATATCTGAGAGTGTGTTAGATGAATTCTAGAAGTCAGAAACGATAATACTAAAAAGTAGTGGACAATTCTTTTTGCACAATATAGCAGTCTAGTGTGGATACTCTAAACGAGGCTTCCCTAACCTCCAGACAATATTGACAAAAAGAAGAAAGCATAATCCTCCCTCCGGCACTTATTAACACATCAAACCATATATAAAAATGAATATGATTATATTCTTTTACACAGAAAATCATATAAGTTCTTTCATCCCAGTAGATTTTGTCATATGGTACACCTTCTTCCTAATAAATCCTACTTCAACAGGGGTAATTTCCTCTCATGAGTGCAGATAAATCCAATATAGAAAAATAAATGAGAAAAAAATTGTGTAATACTATTTAATGATACATGTACATCAACAATTAAAATATACAAAAAACATAAAAAACAGCAATCCTGTTAGTGGAATGGGGACAAATTACCAGCAAAGCTTTTAGAACTATAAGTAACATTCAGGTTACAAGTTCTAAATAGCAAGATGGAAAACAGAATTGTGCTGGAGTCCCGGGGCTCTCTCCCAGATTCGCAAAATCTGCTGGGCACCATCTCCCTCCAAAAGTCACTTATCCATGCCAATGCTTTTCTACCCGTGCTTGGGTCATTTTCAAGGCTGAATCGACAAGTGACTTCTCTTGTGAAATGATGATCCTTAAATACCCCCACCCACCAATCAGAAAGTTGTCTCCAATTGTTTATCCAATAGTATCCCACATGGTCTAGGCATGTGATCCAACTACTCAGAGTTGCTAGGATATACATGTACACAAACATCATAGTTCATGATGCCGCTGATCTTTTTGAGCCAATCACTATATGACTACAAACAGCAATCTGATGGATTCCATCTCAATTTTTGTTTAAAGATGTCTCCGCTTGTATACATAGAATGTGTTTGTAGCAAACATCCTATATTTGGACCTCCATGTCACATGACCACTGGGTATCGTCGCGTGATAAGAAAACTTTCCCTCTATTGGTTGTGAAGATGTCATTCCCATGCTAACATCGTTGTCATGGTAACCACTCATAGCGCATAGTTTCTTAATTTGCCGTGTGAGCGGGGGTGTCCAAAGCACTGAACCAGATAATATGTCATACCCCCGTGGAGATCTACAATAGCGTGTCGTGGTTTCTTAGTCCAACCTGAGTACAAATTCACGAAGTGACAAATCGAGTGATGTTTTCTGACACCCGACTATTTCATCAGTTTATGTGGGTTGCTGGATATATAGGAGCACAGCCACTGCTTGATATCTCATATACAGTAAATGCAGTTCTAAAATCTTTGTTATCCATAAAAGCTACAAAGATAATAAGAAAGTGTACATTAAAATGTCAATATACTTGAATAAGATCAACTGACATAGTGCATGTGGAAATAAGTATGTAAATAGAATTACATAACAATAATATATGTTTCATCTCACATCTGGCAAGTTGGCCCGCAAGATCATTACGTCTCCAATTGACTTTCACCAATTTTATGCCGGCAAATCATTTAATACTTGATATGGAACAATTATGTACATTTTAAAATGTAACGACAGTGCATGGCTGTCCAGACCCTTTTTTATATTCTAATATGCTCCCCCATACACACCTTTAAGGGTCTGGAGGTCCTGCCAATATAAAATAAATTACAAGTGCATTGTATGGTATAAACTACAATTTTAATGTTACAAGTTATAAAATCGTTGATAGGCCCTCATTCAGACCCACTCGCAAGCGGGCGCACGTACGATAGGCGTACGTACAAAATTATTTAAATTCAATGGCTCGCTCGTATTTTCGTTCGCATCTAAAATTCCTCCCTAAACTCAGGCGACCCCTCCTCTAACTAACGAGCGTGCGAAATAGCGAGCGTACATCCCCGAAATGGCTTGAAGGGAACGCACGCACAAGTGAAACCGGAAGTGGCCTTGTCAGATGTCGATTACCTGCTCCTTTATTCTGCCTACCTCCCTCAATCGTATCATGCCAATCAATGTATCAATTAGCTTAATTGTTTTTTTTTTTTCAACACAATGCAAGAAACTTTACTCTTGTCCGTGTTTGTGTTTACCCGCAGAATACGTACGGATGGAACATTCGCTTTTATTGTTCAAAAAACATGTGAACCACAATTAAACAATTGTTCTATTGCTGTGGATCCCCGCATATTTTCCGGGGTTCATTTCTTTATTTAAATTTGCAAACGCATGTCACTGCATCAAGCCTATCATAACTCTCCAGAGATTTCTGGCCCTGTTGAACACATGACTCATACACTAACCAATAAAATTGCACCTGTTAATTTCCAAAATACATTAGCCAATCAGAAATTTTTTGCACACTTTATCAAAAATGTTTTGTATGAAAAACTCCATTGCCATCATGAGAGCCTCCGCATTCACCAGGCGCGAGCTGCTGGTGCTTACGGAGGTGATGGATCGCCGGATCACCAGCCAGCCTCCACCCATCACCAACCGGCAGAAGCGCTCCGCGTATGCGGAGGCACGGTCCCGCCTGCGGTCGTTGGGTTCACGCCGCAACATCGGGCAGCTGGAGCGCAGGTGGTCAGACCTGCAACGGCGAACGCCCCGCTTGCTGGCATGCTTTCGCATGCAGATCCTTGAAAGTAAGTGTTATGTATTGTGGTTTTCATGTTTGTGTTTGTGGGGCAAACTGCGTGTGCATGTTTTCCTGTCTGTCCTATTTATTATTTGTCCTCATATCTGCGTGTGCATGTTTTCCTGTCTGTCCTATTAATTATTTGTCCTCATATCTGCGTGTGCATGTTTTCCTGTCTGTCCTATTAATTATTTGTCCTCATATCTGCGTGTGCATGTTTTCCTGTCTGTCCTATTAATTATTTGTCCTCATATCAGCGTGTGCTTGTTTTCCCTCTATTTCTGTTTTTTTCATTCTACTCCTATTTGCATGTTTTTTGTTGCTGGTTTTTTTTTTTTTATTTGGGCCCCGGATTTGCCCAGAAACTAACCTCAATTTGTTTGACATATTTTAGGAGGACAGCCAAGACTACGCCGTCACCGTCCGGCCAGACGGCGTTCCCGGCCACTATCCCCAACCCCCAGCCAACACTCCACCCCAAATATTTCCCCTATACCCCACTCCTCCCCAGCCTTCCCAGACCCTCTCCCGGAACTGTCGGGCCTCCTTCCCCTCCGTCCCACTTCCCCCTCTCCTCCACCCACCCCTCTTCCTATTACCCCCTCCCCGGAGTCCATCATTACCCCTCCCCGTTCTTTGGGGAATGAAGGCTCCTCCGAGGAGGAACATGGAGGGACTTCCGGAGCTCCCGTTTTGGCTCCCGGTATGTTTTTCTTTCTCATTTTTTTTAACCACAAACTGTTTGTATGTAATCATGTGTCGTGCCTTTATTCGTGCTTGTTTGGTTTACTTTTGGTGATTTAGCAGTTTGCCTTTACCTCTTCCTGCTGATTTCAACATACACATATCACACCTGTGTGAATTTGTACATAGGCCTTGTATTTTTGGCAGCACCCCCTTTTTGTTTTGGTTTTTTTTTTTTCGGTTTAGGAGTGATTTCGTTGTGTTTTTGTTTTTTTAATGTGGATTCCCTATTGTTTTATTAATCAACACACTTTTCTCACCCACAGAGGAACAGAGGCGTCGACAAGAGGTGGACGATTGTGTTGGCCAGATGCGCCAACATGTCATTGGCATTCTTGTGGGCCTTGACCGGCTGTCTGGCATCCTTCGCCAGTAGTTTTTTTTGTTTATTTTCGTTTTGTAAATAAATTTTGTAGTTCTAATATACGTTCTGGCTCATTCTTTTTTTCAAAAACAAAAATAGTTTTCCCTGACATAAGTAGATTGTATTTTGTATTTGTATGTTAAACAGCCACAAGAAACACATAACAGTAACAATGTCATTTCCCTTTTTGGGTGTAGTGTCAATTAGATATTTCGACATTTTACATGTTCCTAGTTGGTGTGCAAGCTGCTTAGGCCAATCTTCAAAATCCAAAGGTTTGGACAGGCTTCCTTTTGGTGTGGGTTGGGAACCTGCAAACATATTTCAGTTTACATCAACTGGTGTCAGTACTGGATTACCCCTTAGTCAAATGTAAGGTGTGTTAACCTGGTTACACTTGCTGTTAACGTCCAAAAAAAGGAAGACCATTTCACTCTCCAAACATTTATTCACAACATAACAGAGAAAACAAAGTGGTCACTCCCAAAAAAATAACACAGTGATAAATTCAAATACAACACATACCAAGAAATAATTAAATAAAAACTAAAAATCAAGAACTGGTTGACGAAGGACCATGGCAACATGATTCCACAAACATGGCGTTGCGATATGGGTTCCAGAATATATGCCCAAAAGGACCAGATCCAGGTTTGGTAAGGGTAGCAGGAAGTAGTGAGCATTGGAGTGCCAAAGATTATGTGAACAAACAGAAGATGGTGAAAAAAAAATAAATAAATTAGATGTTCGCAAACAAACACAAACACATTAGGTATAAACACTGCAGTTTGGGTCAAACTTACCTAAAAAATCTGGCCACCACATCATCGCGTATGGCCCCCCCACATACTGACCTCCGACCAACCTCGGGGGGGCCATCCTCAGGTAAGGCATCCTCTGGCTGCATTGGGACACCACTCCTTATGGCGATGTTGTGAAATATCCCACACAGGACCACAATTTTCGACACCATATCCGGCAAATACATGAGCTCGCCACCAGAGCGGTGGAGGCATCTGAATCGGCCTTTTAAAAGGCCGATACAGCGCTCCACCACTTGCCTGGTGGCTGTAAGTGCGGAATTATACTCACTTTGTGGGCCTGGTGTGGGAGTCAAATAAGGAGTGAGCAGCCAGGACATGCAAGGGTATCCACTGTCTCCTGTGAAAAATAAGAGACAACATCAGGAACACTGTGTATCAAGCTTAACATTGTTATGTACTAAAGGTCTCCACTTACCCAGAAGCCACGCATCACCAGCTTGTAGGTTGGTTAATTTCTGCCATATCCCTGATTGCCGGATGACGAAGGAGTCATGTGCACTTCCTGGTAACTTAGCATTCAGGGACAGGATCTGGAGGGAGGCATCATATACCACCATTACATTCAGGGAGTGATAGTGTTTCCTGTTTCTAAATATTGCCTCCAGCCGTGCTGGAGGCTGAAGTGGTATGTGAGTACCATCCACAACCCCTATGATGTGTGGGAAGCCAGCTATTTGGTAAAAATTGGCCTTGGCCACACTAAGGGCACCCATATCCAAAGGCATTTGAATAAAATGATGGAGGTGCTTGAAAAGTGCCTCCATCACTGCCCTCAGGATCCGGGAAAAGGAGGATTGGGAGATGCCCGCCACTATTCCCACCGTTGTTTGAAACGATCCTGAGGCACAGAAATGTAACACCGCCATAAATTGCGTCAGTGGTGGTATTGCTGTTGGACTGTCAATTTGCCACTCAAGATCACTTTCTATTAATGAGAGAGTGTCTATGATGATTTTGGGAGGTAGACGGTAGCGTCTTAAAACCTCATCATCGGGCATTCCAAAAAGGGTGACACGTGTTCGAAATATCTGGGGCCTTGCATGCCTACAATGCCTACGCCTGGGATGAGATTGAGGTTGGTCGGCTTCCGGGAGCATGGCCAGAACAATCCGCCCCAGATCAACCTGAAATTCAAAAATTTCAAAGTAAGGCTTTTGACCCACCCCAAAACTATATTAAAACAACTTAGCTTGATGATACCATCCATTGCTGCTTACATGCCGGGGTATTGTCATGATACGTCCAAACTGAAAATAAACAACCAAATTACTTGACACATTTCACTCTGTGCATTTTTGTTGATACATTTTGTGCTAGACCAAAGTTCAAATATGCCAAACACCCATTTAGCAAAACCGCAAAGCGACATTTAACACAGTACATCAAAACGGGTCGAAATGTTGGCTCAAAAAGCGAAAGCTAAACCACCAAAAAGTTAGAATGATTATTAAGCTGTTTAAAATGCGCTAATTAGTTCGCTAATACAAGTCACAAGAGTAACTACTAAAAATGTGCTAATTAGTTCGCTAATACAAGTCACAAGAGTAACTACTAAAAATGCGCTAATTAGTTCGCTAATACAAGATAAAAAATGGACTTACCAAGAGCAAATATCTAAGATGCAAAATCAAAAGGTCTTTGGGGTCGAAAATAAACAAAATCTAAAATAGAAGAAATTAGGGATCCAAAAATTACAAAATATACGAAACACAATGAAACAACAATTGAACAAAAGTTAGACTTCACAAAACTTACCAAATCAACAAACGAGGTCCCAAAAATATAAACCAACAAAGATAACGGAAAAAAAACGCAAATCTAACCAACAAACGAATCTCCAACCTCCAACTCCTTTCTACGCAATCAATAAACTCCAGCCAAGATAACCTCCAACAATCCAAAAACGCCACCTCGACTTGAGACACACCAAGCCATAAATAGTGTTTCGTTTCCCGCACAAATTAAGGAGGGATCATAGGGCCGCACAATCAATGATGCGGCCGCAAAATAAGGACGCATGTATAAATACGTCACGAAAACACATTCAAATTCTGGTGTATTTCTTGTTTGGACCTCAGACATGGCGACAGACCAGGGAAAAAATGCACAAGAGTCAGGCGGTAAGTCTTTCATGCATTTTCTATCAACGATTAATTTGAAACATAAGATTAGGCAAGTTGTGATTTTGTGAATTCTGTAAATTTACACAAATAGGTGAGGAGGATGACATGGAAGAGGCTGCTGGGCCCAGTATTCCGGCCAAAGCGGGCAAAAAAAAAAGGCAGCCACATTTCACAAGAAAGGAGATGGAGGTTTTGATCCAGAAGTGTGTGGACATCCTGCCACAGGCAGACAGGAATATGAGTCTAAGCCAGAAGTGGAGAATGTGGGAAGAGGTAGCCGTTGCTGTCAATAGAGTGGGTGATTATGTCCGTCTAGCCCGGGATGTCAAACGGCGGTAAGTAAACCCTTGCCCCCCCTAAAAACAAACCCCATTTTAAACCAAAGGATAATGGCTTCCATTTTTCCCCACAGATGGGGCGACTTCAAATATCGCCTAAAGCAAAAACTCGCAGACAGGGCTAGGCATGCAAGGGGGACAGGTGGGGGTCCCACCCCTGTGTCATTGGAGTTGACGGATTTAGAAGAGCTGGCACAGGGGTGTGTGCAGCCTGTGGAGGTGTTTGGCGTGTCCAACATGGATACGGACATGCCAGACTTTGCAGCTCCTCATGTTGGCCCAGGTAAGTATTGTGATGTCACCAACTCTGAAATGCTATTGTGCCAATATGTAGATTCTAATGTGACTCTTTTCTCATTTTTCAAACAGAGACACAGGCGGATGAGTCTGCTCCAGAGGGAAGCCTTGGCCGCAGAATTTCTGCTGGCTCTGCAGGGGAGGAACCAGTACATCCGGCTGAGGACCCTGCAGAAGCCAGTCCAGGGTGTGCCCCCTCGCAGGCAGTGGGCCTCCTCACAGAACTCAATTTCAAATCGGATTTCCATACGGAGATTCTGCAGAGGATGGACGCCAGTCTGATACGGGTGGCTGAGGCCCTGGAGCAAAATGCTGCGGCCAACGTGACCATTGGTCAGGCCCTGGCGGAAAATACCAGGGCCAACATCCGCATCGCCGATGCCCTGGAGCAGCTCGTTTGCCAGCACATGGTGGAGCCGACCTCCCTTCCTGCCGGAACATCAGGATCCTCCACCTCTGGCACAACATCAGCCAATCCTCCAAATGTGCCTAGCCCTGTGCCTAGTCCTGAGGCCACAACATCTGCCTCTGGACAGGCCAGCCCGATGGCATCCCGGACCCGGTCTGGCGCCCACCCTCCCCCATCCAAACGGGTGAAAAAACGGTGACAGCAATGGCGACTTTTCCCACACTCCTTCTGTGCTTGGCTCATATTCCTTTCTGGTCCAAACTTCCCTCTCCTTTCTTGTGAAATGTTTTTAAGTTATTTTTGTACGTTTATGTTATCAGTTATTGATTATTTATTTTTGATAAAAAGTATCTTTGGCAGAAAAAAAAAAAAAAAATATTATGCCAATTGGTTTGTGTTTAAACAATAAATTTATGAAAAAAATCTGACATTGTATTGTGACATTATTGTACAAATGGGTTACATTTAATCCTGGCCCTAAAGGCAAAAAAGGACACAAAAAACCATTTCATTTGTATAAAAAAAAGGCCTCTTGAAGGAACGTTTAAAAAATCACATAACGATGCAAATTCCACATAAAAAAAAAAAAGAGGAGCTAATTAAAACATGATGACATTATTGTCACAATAGGCCATAAACAACAAATTGAGGCCAAAAAAACCCCCAAAAAATGTACGCCAATTGATTGTGTAATCCTGACATTAGCAGGTATGATTTCCACCTGCGTACGGTTTTGTGCTATCCCAATAAACTGCTTTCCAAACACATACCAAGCCGGTTTTCAATACAACACTAATTGCTTTTGTGACCACCCGCGATTAATCGCTGCAACATCATGGAGTCCCGGGACGGAGGAGAAGGCCATCGCCAATGTGGTCGAGTAATCCAGACCCTAAACTGTGCGAGCATTTTGAAGGGAAAGAGGATGTTCCAGTGACGTATGTGACGGTCCGAACACATTTGACGTTCGCATCTGCTAATGTATGTACGCCCCAAAAACGCCTCGCCACGCCTGCGTTTTTCCATCTCCACCCCCGTCAACACCCAAAAACGCCCTGTTCTGTCAATCACATTTGACATGTCACTTCCTGTACGCTATTTTAGGAACGAGAGAAAAAAAGCTCGCAATCTGCCGTACGCACATGCGCAGTGTAACACCGACGCATGCGCGGTTAGTCAACATCGGAACGCAACGAGCGTACTGCTGTTTGCGAGTGGCTCTGAATGAGGGCCATTGTTTTCCATTAATCAATAATTTCTCAATTTTATTTAATCCATCTACATGTTTCACCTCCCTACAGCATATGCACATGCCACAGCGATAAACACCTTTGGACTTAATGCTGCTAGGGGGTTTATTAGTTGATAGGGCACTCTTAACTAATTTATTACCAAAGTTGGGTGCCTTCCTGTATATACATTTGGGCTTTACAGGAAGCATTTCACCCAACACTGAGTCTTTTTTAAGAAGTGGCCAATGTTTGCCCAAGATCTTTTCTATCTCCTTATATTGTGTATTATACTCTGTAATAAAGGCCCATAGAAAATTAGAACCTCTTTTATTTTCCTTAATTTGAGGACCCTTGATTAAAAGATCCTTCCACTGAAGTTTTTCAACTTCACCCCATGCCTTTTCTACAACAGATGATTCATAAACAGTAGCAATGAAGTTCTCTTTCATTTCTTTTGCTTGGTCAGTAAATGTTTATTACATTGCACAACAATGAAAATGTTTCTGATGTGAAAATAGTTACTTCTATTTGATTTCAGCATGCAAAGAATGAATATGATATTTAAAACTCTCAGTTAGCTCTGAGTTCCGAGATATAGCCCATTTATGACGATGTAGGGGTATTCCTAGTGAAGTGGGCAGAATGGAGAGAATCTTACCAGCAATATGCGTTCTGCGCAGAGGGGGCGGGGCCAAATGACCCAATTAAATTAATCAGATTTTTGTCCCCTCCCCTATTCAAATATATGCGATTCACAGGATTACCCACACAAGATAACTGTGGTGCACTGAGTGACAAGCATAGTGAGCGATTCCATCAAGACATTTCAGCAATGGAGCAAAGATATCAGGGTAGGTGCATCACTACTGTTGGACAGTGACAAGAGATGCCCCAGAAGAGGAGTACAAGCAACAAGCAAAGAGAAAGCACCCCCATGAATAGGTCACTATAATAGATAGTACTTTCGTATGCTGTATGTTTGTTTCGTATGCTGTATGTTTGTTTTGTTTTGTGTTCTTATTTGTGATTGATAGAAAATAAATAAATAACAGTTGTTTTAATTCAGTCAAGAAAATATCAGATTATTTTAAAATAGCTTTTCACTATGACTATATTACTAATGTACATACAGTATATTGCAAGTAGTGTAGCTCCAAAAATAGAGCTAGTAAAAACATTCTGAAATCATTTTAGTTTTTCTTGACCTCAAATTAGTAATGTATGACTAATTTTAGAAAGGAAACAAATTAAAAGTAATAATTTGTTGTACAGTGTTATTTGGCATTTTCGTTTTAATCTTTTTAACTGACCACCTGGTATGTATCTAAGCCAGTTGATATGGTGGCAACTGTATTTATTGATATATTGTTTTGTTTCTCTTATCCAGTTATTTACATTACTTTGCATGCTCCGCATTTTCTTAAAATTGTTCTTAGGTTTGTTTCTTTTGATGTCTTTCCTGGGAGACTACCCAGGGTATGTGGCAGCATTTTCACTTTATGTGTGTACATTTTATTATGCTGGTTTATTGCTAATTTGTTACGGAACTTTTGAGTATTGTGTACACAAAACACAGGGACTGGCCCTAGGCAACGCCTACAATTTGTGGCATTCACAATTTTTTCTGGTTTCCATTTGAATAATAAATAAATGAATTATAAATACATGGTACAGTATTGTAAACATATGTAAAATATAATGGAGGATGTTCATAAAATTCCACAAATGTCTTAACACCAAACTTGTCTAGAAGGGTGGTGACGGGGGGGCTTGACGATCGCATCATTAAGCCCCGCCTCTCACAGTAAATTGCCGCAATTGGCTCAAATTTAAATAGGGGCAGGGCCAAATGAGCCGAATCATTAAGACCCGCCCCCTACACAGAGACCTGCGATCGCCACGGAAATTCTCCCCATTCTGCCCACTTCACTAGGAAGTGGGCAGGAATGCGAGAGAAATGCCTACTCTACCGGGGTACGGGGGTTTATCTGAAAAATTGGGAGCCTCCTGCAACTTCATGGAGAGTAGGCATGTATACAGATTACAAAGGCAAGTATAAATCTCAAGTCTCCTCAAAAGGGCCTGATTCAGCAGTGCATGCTAGTGCACTGCCGAACGCAGATTTCCGATGTTCGGGAATCTGCGCAGGCATAGGCCCCATTCGCAGACTGGCAGCAAACTGTGGGCCTGATTCAGACCTGCTCGCGAGCAATATGTGCTCGCAAGTGGGTCGATGGTGACCCAGTGAGCATGCGCACAACGGAGCCGGCTCCGTCGTGCGCATGCGTGAGACCCGGATAGCGACGAGCAAACCGTCGCTCCAGGTCTCATACCAAAGGGGGCGTGCTGTTGATGTTGAGTGACAGCACACCCCCTTTGATGGGTGGGCCGGGGGATTTGCTGCCCAAAAGGAGGCATTCCCATGTGAACGTCTCTGTTTGGGGCCGCCCCCACTGACATCACGAGTGATGTCAGTGGGAGA
The DNA here is from genome assembly GCA_031769625.1 of Taudactylus pleione. Taxonomy (NCBI): domain Eukaryota; kingdom Metazoa; phylum Chordata; class Amphibia; order Anura; family Myobatrachidae; genus Taudactylus; species Taudactylus pleione. The sequence continues at coordinate 1,953,390 of JAUIMM010000016.1, read as the reverse complement.
GATTTTGGCTCTGTTAGAGCCGAAATCTCTCTGGGGCTTGCGGCAACGAGACCCTACCACAAGGGTCTTGTCGCAAGCCCGATGGTCCCGTTGGTCTTGACCATCGCGACTATCTTCCTGGCCGCTCGCTATAGCTGTGGGTGGTCACCCACCGCTATGCGAGCGGTCATGAGGCCGTTGTAAAAAAAAAATAGCCCAGCCCTGATTCAGAGTGAGCGCTCTGTCAGAGCGTCCGGCTTTGAATCAGGGCCTGTTAGTGATTGACAGTCTGCTGCCATTTGCGTGCAGGGAGGGGGCGGTGATGCCCTCCGTTTCTCGAAATGGAGGCGTGTCGCCGCCATTGAGGGGGAGGGAAGAAACCAGGATCTGCGTCGGCTGATGGAGAATTCCTGGCCTCTTCCTCTAAACTGCAGCAAATGGCTGCGGGACCCCATGGGTCACCGCAGCTGGCCGATGGTACACAGATTATCTGATGCTGCGTTGGACAATGCAGCTCAGATAAGTAATGCACAGGAGGCGTGATGCCTCCTGCTGCATTACCATATCTGCATGGATTGCAATTGCAAAGCTGCCTGCGTGCATACATCATATCTATAGCCTGCATGCAGCTTTGTAATTACGGTCCTTGCAGAATCAGGCCCTCAGTCACCACTTCTAGGTGTTTCACTAGCCACTTCTTGCTTCCTCTGGGAAGTGGTGTCACTGGACACAAGTCAGGATTTTATAGAGCTAAGAGCCGCATTCACTTAGGTGCGAAAAGTCACATTTGGTGAAAAGAAGTAATCGCCGCATTCGCTAGTTTTGATGCAGTCTTTTCTCGTACTTTCTCAATGTGCGCTTCTCCTTTCTCGCCCTATCCAATTGCAAAACACGCGAAAACGCTACTTGCGAAAACTGCACATGGCAAAACAAGCAAAAAGTACAGTACATTTTAGGGAAATAAGTCTGTACCCCATAAAAAAATGATACTCACTGATACTGTAAATCAATATAGAAGAACCCAAAGTTTTTTTGGGTTCTTAAATTGTGTCAAATGGCTGTTATATACATATTTGCATAAGTGTGGACAAATGATATAAAGCAATTTCTTTTGGAAAAAATGATAGTTGTAGTTAAATTGGGAGTACATTAAAATGGGTGTTAGTATATTTTTGTGGCTATAAAGTGCAGTTTTAAAATAATTTAAAAATACACCTGCTGCAACCACCTGCAATCCTAATAACATCTGTCCCATCCATACAGCCCCCCAGACTACCTGACCCAGTACTTTATACCCATTTTCCTACACTTTTTACATACACATGTCATTATTAGGGGGAATTAAGCTAATTAAATTTTTTTTCTGCAAAATTAGTCATTAGGGGGGTGTCCAAAGGATTCTGAACCAAGGACCTGATTCAGCAAGGATCGCAGTTGCTTATATGCACGCAATCGGAGGACTGTTGCGCACTGCATATGCGTATGCATCGCAGTGAGCGTTCACAAACCGGCCACTGTGATCGGGACTGCGATGGCTATGCAGACCGATGGCAGAGTGATTCACAGGAAGTGCATTTGTGGGTAGTAAAAGGGGGTGGTTAGGCGAATGCAGGCGTGCCAGTGCGTTGGGACAGCGTTACAGGGGTGTGCATAAATTAGCCACTGCGATACCATATGTGACGATTAATCACAAGAATAATCGCCAGAAATAATATTTTGTGAACTATGAAGTCCTTTAATTGACCTGTGTGTGCCTAGAAGGGCTGAGGTATTACCCCACCTCTTTTGAAGATAGGCATTCCAGGAAGCGGGGTTTATAATGATCTATGTCCTGTGATTTGAGGAGTGTTATATAACTGTGTGTCCTTTAGTTCTATAGAATGTATAAACATGGTATGTCCATTGCTATTTGGTGTGCAGGTCAGAAAGGGCTGGAATTAGCAAGTGAATGGCTTTCAGGTAACAAAATGATGTATATCCCTCACAGTGTGAGGCCATGTGTGAACAACTCTCCCTTTTTATGAGCCCTGAAGTCAGTGTCCTAGATCATAATCCCAGAACCAGACCTCCCTGTACCCCAGTGCCCTACTTCTAAGGACTATTGTTATGCTATAGAGGCTAAGATAAGGATTCTGGTATTTACTATAGGTCTAGAAGGGGGGAGTCGAAGAGTGAGTTATATCATCACTTATCTTTAAAGCAGGGACCCTGTTAGTTTGGCCAGGTAACCCTGTATTGGAAATCTATTAATCTCAAACCCTGCTGACCTGATTGGGAGACCCTGTTAAGTATGAACAAAGAATTAGAATACCATCCAACATTCAATGGTCACTCCTTGGGGTTCAGACAGTCAGGTCTGGGAGTGCATCAGGATATTCCTGTTGGTGAGATCCCCCACCTCATCAGCAGTGCTAAGAACTTTAGTGTAAGTTGTCTTAGGGACTCTGAATTATTTCTCTCTTTTATTTTGTAAGAGAATATTTGCATTCTAATCTGTTTGTCATTTTATTAATATTTTTGTAACTAAGCCTTGAAAATATTTTTTGGATTAAACACATTTAATCTAGCATATTCTCTGTGATTCTTATTGAACTTGCGTGCTTGGATAGGCCCATGCTACATATTTGTGTGTCATTTGAATGTGATTTATTATTAATCTGTTGGGAGATCGCAGACCCCCGGAGAATAGCCTGCGTGGTGGCAGAAGAACCATGTATTTTGATAAGTGACCGCGGTGCGCCGGTATCACAACCAGCTGATCCAGATTGTTGTATCTGTGAGTCAGCCTGGGTTCGTGACAAATTGGTGGCAAGCGGTGGGATAATAATTTCTATTTTTATAAGAAGTTAAGTCAATTAGTTGTGTGATTCTGGATAGGATCAGCATTGTAATTGACCGGAGAGTACGCTCAAGGCTTATAATATTGTAAAGGACATACAGTTGCAAATACTTTCTGTCCCCCCCCTTCTCTTGGTTTTTCTTTTCTATTTTTATTTGGCAACAAGTGCGATCCGAGATGGCCGCTGGGTACAAGCATCTAAAGAAGGATGAGCTTTGTGACCTATGTAAGGACAGAGGGATTGTCGGCACCAACAAGAGCAAAGATCAGCTGATCCAAGCACTCCTAGAGGCAGATAAGGGCCAGGATGCTGGAAAGGATAACGCTGAGGCAAACTTTGTTGGGAGAAATCCTCTGACACTGGACATTACCACCGATACTAGGGAAAGGTCGGATACCTTTGCTAGTTCCAGTGAGGTTATGGCCTTTTATAAGTTCTTGAAAAACGCCCGCAAAGTTTTGGGGGAAAAGGACTTTGTGTTGCTCCTGCAGAAAATGCAGCTAATGCATCAGTCCCAAGCCAGGGAAGCAGAGGAACGTGCTGCTGCTGCTGCTAGGGAAGCTGCCCGGGAGGTTGCAGAATGGGAAGCAGCGGAACGTGAGGCAGACAAGGAAGCTGCCTGGGAGGTTACAGAATGTGAAGCTGCAGAATGCCAAGCAGAACGCTTATACCAGCTGGACCAGGCTGGGTTACAGTATCAGCCTGCAGCTAGAGACTTACATGTCACTCACCCAGAGAATTTCCATGTACTGGAACCTGAGCTGAGAACCCCATCAGCACCACGGGATCAGAGTGAGAATGTTGTACCAGATCCAGATGATCCATTGCCCACGATGAGTATAGCAGAGCTAATTGAAGAATGTCAGCTGCAAGGTGTCTCCTGCCACAGCAAGAATCGCAGTGAGATAATCAAGCAGCTAATATCTGCACAAGAAGGCCCAGCCAATGCTTTTAGCGATTATCGCATGAGTATTCTTCCTCCGGGCCCAAAGATGAGTCTTGCATACCAGCTGTGGTGTCTAGAGGAGTGCTTTGAATGCGCTTTTCAAGGAGCATGTGATTGGGGGAAACTCCATACCCCATTTTGGCAAGACCAGTGTCGCCAGGTGGATGCTGAAAGGCACCGCCTGCAACAGCTTATTACACAAGCTAGAGAAGCAGCCACCCAGCCTACAGAGGTGGCCCGCAAGGAAAATATGCCCTCACCAGCTACAGTCAACGTGGAGTATTCTGCTGAGTTATTGCGTCCGGAGGCCAAGTTCACGCTGCTGAGGAAAGCTGATGGTACTAGCAGCGTACCACCACAGGACGCCCAGATTTTGCTACAGGGGGAGGCCAATTTTGCACAGGACATAATTGTTCAGAATCCTACTTCTATGAGAGAGGTGGGAATGTCTGCGAATAATCCCACAAATGTGTTAGTGGACACTGAAGTTGGACGATTCTCATCCCAATATGTTCCTGCAAATGTTGTTCCTGCTATCTCTATTGCTTCTATTGCACCGTTTGACTCATCTCAGGTAGTATGTGTTCATACTGAATCTTGCAATGTTGTGACTTTGTGTCAAGAACCTGAAATGCTCAGTGATCCTTTTGCATTTTGGAAGGTGACAGAGACATGTGAGGATGATGTCATTGCTGATGTTGATAATGCTGCAATCATAATACAAGCTAACCCTGTTTTTCCCCAGGTGAATTATGATGACCAGAGTAATTTGGGTAACAGTTTGTGATGACAAACATATTGCTGATCTGTCTGTCCCAGAAACTAACCCATTGCAGATTCACAGTGCAGAATCTAGGCAGGCATCAACGTGTTACATTGCAAATATGTGTGATAGGGGGTTAGCAAATGATTTGATAACTGTTCCCTTATCAGTATTTGAGGTTAATACTGTATGCAACAATGAGTCCAATGTAACCCCTTCATTTACAGTAATGACCCATCCCACAGCAGCACACAGGGGCTGTGATTTAACCCTTGCAGGTGTGGAAACCAGCTCAATAGAGGTTAATCCCCCTCATCACCCCTCCCTCCTTGTAAACAGTTCCATCTCAGACATTGAATTGGGAAAGGGCGGGGCAGCTGCTGCCCTAACTCCTCACAATGACCAGGTATTCCAGAGGGATGCTTTCAAAGCCGAACAGCAAACTGACCCAGTCATAAGCCATACACCCCCCACTGGGCTGTTTGATAAGGACCTGACTGGAATGCTAGATAGCAATGCATTAGATGATCCTGTGAGGCAGGAGGGGGTGTCAGAGTCACAGCTGGCACTGGTAAGCATCCTACCACTTGAATTAGAAATGCAGGCTGGTGATCAACTTTTTAAAAATGTGGTGTCTGATTGTACTTTGTCTCTAATGACTGACATTGAGGTTGCAAAAGTTCCCTTTCCTGTTGTAGGTCTCAGGGAGACTAGAGATTGACAATGATCACTCCCAGATACTGTGTAAGGAGATGGAGCCAGGGCAGAGTTAGAAAGGAATGTACTCCCTACCCGAACCAGCAGTGATTCAGACCAGGTCAGATGAGCTGGAGACCCAGGAGTGCCCAGAAGGCATGAGTGAGGTGCCGTACTCAAGGCACAGGGTAGAAGAAGGTATCCTTCTCCCACAACCAGAACTGAACTGGGGGATGCTTTAGCATCAGGGTCTACCCTTAAGGTTGATGAGAAGGTCATATCTATGTTAGGTACTGGCAAATACTCCCTTTCTGAATCCCACTCTATCACCTTAAACCAAATACTTAGGACTTTCGTGGAGTCTCAGGGAAGAGACCAGGAGGGGTTCCTGCTGCGTCACCTCTTTGCATACCGCGAGATTCCGCAGGAACACTCTGGCTTCTCACCCTCTGGACTCCTATATGGGTACAGAGTGGGATTTGGGTAAGAAAAAGTGGGAAGGTAAATTGATTCCCCCTGAAACATCAGTGGTGTCGTACATGGTGACATTCAGGGAGGAGTTACAGTCCCTAAGGGGAATGGCGCAGAATGACCTGAACCCTGCGCAGGTGAAACAAAAGCTCTGGTATGACTGCAGCATGAGGGAGGGCACCTTTGAGTTGGGCCACAAGGGCCTGGTGCTGAGCCCTATGCAGCTGACCAAGCTACAGGCTGCCTGGGAAAGTCATGACATGGAAACTTGTGTAATAGCCATGTGTCACCTAAATGAAAATGATCAGAAACCTGACCCCTTTGTAAATTTAGCAGCTGCTGCTAAGAGGCAGATGGGTACTGCAATGAGATGACATGGTAGTGGGGGTCACAGGAGAGAATGTGATAGGTGGATCACTGTCTCTCCTGTGTCCAACTTCAGGGGGGCGTGTGACGATTAATCACAAGAATAATCGCCAGAAATAATAATTTGTGAACTATGAAGTCCTTTAATTGACCTGTGTGTGCCTAGAAGGGCTGAGGTATTACCCCCACCTCTTTTGAAGATAGGCATTCCAGGAAGAGGGGTTTATAATGATCTATGTCCTGTGATTTGAGGAGTGTTATATAACTGTGTGTCCTTTAGTTCTATAGACAATATAAACATGGTATGTCCATTGCTGTTTGGTGTGCAGGTCAGAAAGGGCTGGAATTAGCAAGTGAATGGCTTTCAGGTAACAAAATGATGTATATCCCTCACAGTGTGAGGCCATGTGTAAACAACTCTCCCTTTTTATGAGCCCTGAAGTCAGTGTCCTAGATCATAATCCCAGAACCAGACCTCCTTGTACCCCAGTGCCCTACTTCTAAGGACTATTGTTATGCTATAGAGGCTAAGATAAGGATTCTGGTATTTACTATAGGTCTAGAAGGGGAAAGTTGAAGAGTGAGTTATATCATCACTTATCTTTAAAGCAGGGACCCTGTTAGTTTGGCTAGGTAACCCTGTATTGGAAATCTATTAATATCAAACCCTGCTGACCTGATTGGGAGACCCTGTTAAGTATGAACAAAGAATTAAGGATGTATAAAAAGAGAATACCATCCAACATTCAATGTTCACTCCTTGGGGTTCAGACAGTCAGGTCTGGGAGTGCATCAGGATATTCCTGTGGGTGAGATCCCCCACCCCATCAGCAGTGCTAAGAACTTTAGTGTAAATTGTCTTAGGGACTCGGAATTAATTCTCTCTTTTCTTTTGTAAGAGAATATTTGCATTATAATCTGTTTGTCATTTTATTAATATTTTTGTAACTAAGCCTTGAAAATATTTTTTGAATTAAACACATTTAATCTAGCATATTCTCCGTGATTCTTATTGAACTTGCGTGCCTGGATAGGCCCATGCTACATATTTGTGTGTCATTTGAATGTGATTTATTATTAATCTGTTGGGAGATCGCAGACCTCCGGAGAATAGTCTGCGTGGTGGCAGAAGAACCGTGTATTTTGGTAAGTGACCGCGGTGCGCCGGCATCACAACCAGCTGATCCAGATTGTTGTATCTGTGAGTCAGCCCGGGTTCGTTACACCATACACAGCCTGGTACCTCATAGCGCGCGCTGAAGTAAGCAATTCCCGAGTGAGGTCTGCCTTAACTGTGTATTTTTGGGTCCAATGGTACCGATAGTTTCGCTATATTGCCAAAGTTTAAGGATGTGAGTATGGGAAAGTGGGTGTCCTTATGATAGGCTGCGATCGCATTGCGAATGCAAACTTTTGCATATCACCGCTGATATTAGCAACCGCACTGTGTGCGTATAAGCAGATGAATCAGACCCCAAGTCCCCACATTTTTGGCTAAAAATAGAGATTTTGCACATTTTGTCACCTGCCTCTGAGATGGTGAAAACTTTTTGCCAGTTTCTGCCTATGGAGTTTTCGCACATGTGAACACTCCAGCAATTGAGTAGCATGATACACACGTATGTGCGAAAAGTTCACACGGGCAAACGCTTTTCGGCAAACACGACTTATCACACATAATTGAATACGGCCCTAAGGCAGAAATTTACAAAGAATCGTGTTTGATCGATGTGGCCAAATTGTGTGATAAAGGTTGGTTTATATACAGTCAGGTGCATAAATATTGGGACATTGACAGAATTTTCAGATTTTGGACTCTATTCACCACCACAATGGCTTTGAAATGAAACAAACAAGATGTGTTTTAACTGCAGACTTTCAGATTTAATTAGAGGGTAATTACATCCAAATCAGGTGAACGGTGTAGGAATTACAACGGTTTCTATATGTGCCTCCCCCTTTTTAAGGGGCCAAAAGTAATGGGACTATCAACTCAAAAGCTATTTCATGGACTGGTGTGGGCTATTCCCTCATTATTTCATTATCAATTAAGCAGGTAAAAGGTCTGGAGTTGATTCTAGGTGTGACATTTGCATTTGGAATCAGTTGCTGTCGACTCTCAATATGAGATCCAAAGAGCTGTCACTATCAGTGAAGCAAGCCATCATTAGGCTGAAAAATCAAAAAAACCCATCAGAGAGATAGCAAAAACATTAGATGTGGCCAAATCAACTGTTTGGAACATTCTTAAAAAGAAAGACCACACTGGAGACCAAAAGACCCGGAAGACCACGGAAAACAACTGTGGTGGATGATAGAAGAATTATCTCCCTGGTGAAGAAAAACCCCTTCACAACAGTTGGCGAAATCAAGAACTCTCTCCAGGAGGTAGGTGTATATGTTTCAAAGTCAACAATCAAGAGAAGACTTCACAAGAATGAATATAGAGGGTTCACCACAAGATGTAAACCATTGGTGAGCCTCAAAAACAGGAAGACCAGATTAGAGTTTGCCAAACAACATCTAAAAAAGCCATTACAGTTCTGGAACAACATCCTATGGGCAGATGAGACAAAGATCAATTTGTAACAGAGTGATGGGAAGAGAAGAGTATGGAGAAGGAACGGAACTGCTCATGATCCAAAATATACCACCTCATCAGTGAAGCATAGTGGTGATAGTGTCATGGTGTGGGCATGTATGGCTGCCAATGGAACTGGTTCCCTTGTATTTATTGATGATGTGACTGCTGACAAAAGCAGCAGAATGAATTCTGAAGTGTTTCGGGCAATATTATATGCTCATATTCAGTCAAATGCTTCAGAACTCATTGGACGGCACTTCACAGTGCAGATGGACAATGACCCAAAGCATACTGCAAAAGCAACCAAAGAGTTTTTTAAGGCTAAAAAGTGGAATGTTATGCAATGGCCAAGTCAATCCCCTGACCTGAATCCGATTGAGCATGCATTTCACTTGATGAAGACAAATATGAAGGGAAAATGCCCCAAGAACAAGCAGGAACTGAAGACATTTGCAGTAGAGGCCTGGCAGAGCATCACCAGGGATGAAACCCAGCGTCTGGTGATGTCTATGCGTTCCAGACTTCAGGCTGTAATTGCCTGCTAAGGATTTGCAACAAAGTATTAAAAAGTGAAAGTTAGATTTAGGATTATTTAGGTTGTCCCATTACTTTTGGCCCCTTAAAAAGGGGGAGGCACATATAGAAACCATTGTAATTCCTACACCGTTCACCTGATTTGGATGTAGTTACCCTCAAATTAAATCTGAAAGTCTGCAGTTAAAGCACATCTTGTTTGTTTTAATTCAAAGCCATTGTGGTGGTGAATAGAGGCCAAAATATGAAAATTCTGTCAATGTCCCAATATTTATGCACCTGACTGTAAATCGTGAATTTACTATTGGTCACATCGCATGGATATCGTATGTCAAACACGACTTTACAAACCAAATCATGTCAAATCATCATAGAAGCAAACATCGTCAAAATGACATTGGTACCAATGTATATCAGTCTTTTTCCGCTGACAAGCATAGCTGAGGCAGGATACTCAGTTGATTGTGCACACTCCATCCAACACTAATGCCACCAATGCACGTGTTCTCTGCGGTTTGTGGGTGTATTTATACCACCATGGTGAAAGCACTGTAGCATGTGTGAATTCTGACCAATCAGATTATGTTTGTGATTTCCCTGGTGTACAGACGTACCTTCCCCTGGTGCACAGATGTGCCTTCCCCGGGTGCACAGACGTGGCTTCCCCTGGTGCACAGACGTGCCTTCCTCTGGTGCACAGACGTGCCTTCCTCTGGTGTACAGACGTGCCATCCCCTGGTCTACAGACGTGCCATCCCATGGTGTACAGACGTGCCATCCCCTGGTGCACAGACATGCCTTCCCCTGGTGCACAGACTTGCCTTCCCCTGGTGCACAGACGTGCCATCCCCTGTTGTACAGACGTGCCTTCCCCTGGTGTACAGACGTGCCATCCCTTGGTGTACAGATGTGCCTTCCCCTGGTGTACAGATGTGCCTTCCACTGGTGCACAGACATGCCTTCCCCTGGTGCACAGACTTGCCTTCCCCTGGTGCACAGACGTGCCATCCCCTGATGTACAGATGTGCCATCCCCCGGTGTACAGATGTGCCATCCCCTGGTGTACAGATGTGCCATCCCCTCCCCTGGTGCACAGACGTGCCATCCCCTGATGTACAGACGTGCCATCCCCTGGTGTACAGACGTGCCTTCCCCTGGTGTGCAGATGTGCCTTCCCCTGGTGTGCAGATGTGCCTTCCCCTGGTGTACAGATGTGCCTTTCCCTGCTGCACAGACGTGCCATCCCTTGGTGTACAGACGTGCCATCCCCTGGTGTACAGATGTGCCATCCCCTCCCCTGGTGCACAGACGTGCCATCCCCTGGTGTACAGACGTGCCATCCCCTGGTGTACAGACGTGCCATCCCCTGGTGTACAGATGTGCCTTCCCCTGGTGTACAGATGTGCCTTCCCCTGGTGTACATGTGCCTTCCCCTGGTGTACAGACGTGCCATCCCCTGGTGTGCAGATGTGCCTTCCCCTGGTGTGCAGATGTGCCTTCCCCTGGTGTACAGATGTGCCTTCCCCTGGTGCACAGACGTGCCATCCCTTGGTGTACAGACGTGCCATCCCCTGGTGTACAGATGTGCCATCCCCTCCCCTGGTGCACAGACGTGCCATCCCCTGGTGTACAGACATGCCATCCTCTGGTGTACAGACGTGCCATCCCCTGGTGTACAGATGTGCCTTCCCCTGGTGTACAGATGTGCCTTCCCCTGGTGTACATGTGCCTTCCCCTGGTGTACAGACGTGCCATCCCCTGTGTTTTAAAATGTGTATGTTAAATAAAGGATGATGTGACTGAAGGTGCTCGGGGAGGTGGCCCCATGGAGGGGGAGCCAGCCACAGGGGAGATATGGGTAACCAAGGGATGCTGAGGATCAAAGAAAAGGAAGCTACAAGTGAGAATGATTATAAACAGAAAAATAACAGCTGCCGCCAAACAGCACCCCCTGCCCTCTGGTGCCCTGTGCCATGGTACATGTTGCACCACTTTAGTTATGGCCCTGCCACTAGGAGATCTGACAGGTCCCAAGTCTTAGAGGAATGGCCAAGTGTGTGGTTGTATGGCCACACCCTACGGAAAAAAACCCTCTTTACATGCTGCAGTGAGGCAAGGCTCAGCTATCAACCATACGCACCTGATGACGGCACTGCTGAATGTCATCATTACTACTATAGGCTACTAATACTATTGCTCAAATAACTGATGAAAATCTGATTTTGTAACCAACACACTTTAGGGTGGTTCTACATTTTATATCTAAAGGTCTTGGGTCTATATAGTAAAACTATCAGAGATTTGGGATCTGCATTTTATAGTGGCTTTAATGATAAGGTTAATATACTGTACAAAAGTAGCCACTAGTATATATTGTATTTTGACTAGTGGCCACGATAATGCAGTCTGTATTGTACAGTAGACAATAGAATGCTCTCTATATTGTATATCAGTCATTAAGGTGCTCTCTCTATTGCATATTGGTTAGAAAGCCATTCACTGTATTATATAGAGGTAATTTAGATGCTCTTTTTATTTTACATTGGTCATTAAGATGGTTTCTGCGCTATTGTTTTCGTTATAGTGTAGAGGTCACTATAATGTTCTCTCTTCTGTATATTTTTTATTAAGATGCTCTCTGCGTATAAGTCACTAGAATAGCCTCTGTATTGGCCACTAGCAGTGGTGTCACAAGAAGGGTGCGGGTGGTGCGGGCCACACTTGGGTGTCACTCGCCGAGGGGTGACACCAAAGTGCCGACCTCAGTGATAGGAGCCGGGTGCTGCACTGTAGCATTCAGTGCAGCACTTGGCTCCTGACACAGCGAGGGAGCCGGCAGTGCGAATAGACTGGCAGTGAGCATCTCTGGGACCCCCCAGAGAGACTAAAATGGGGGGTTCATGTCACGTGGCCACATCCCCTACACGCAAGGCCATGTCCCTTACCACGCCCCCTTTTTAGCATTGCGCAGCCTTGCTGAGCTCACTACACTACTGAACGCACTGGGTGTCACCCAGTGGAGGGACGCCACTGACTACCAGTCATATGGGGCTGGTGGGTGTTGTACACTGATGTTAGGAAATTTGCAAATCTTTAATGGATTATCAGTTCAGTTAAATAGATTAGAGGTTTCAGTAAATATGATGGCACCAAATCAAATTAAATGGTCAATGTGATAGGCAAAACCAGTGCTGGTGTCCGCCAATCATAAAATATGTGTACAAACAAAAGCACAACCCTGTCCCTACTACATAACTGAAATGATGACAGACAAGCACAATTTAGTTCATTTAATGAGATTTGCTGACTATCTCAATAAATAACTTATTGCCTAGTGGTGTCATGAAAAAATGGTGATAGTCTAGAGTGCCGTAATTCAAGGACATTTGGGAACCACTGACTTAAAGTGTGCACCAGCATTTTCTTTATCCTGTGTGGCACTACAAGTCTCAGCATGGTAGCACCTCTTATTATGTTTAATAATAAGGTAAAGGTTGAGATGTCCTTCTCCCTCATACTAGCACTCCCTCACCTATGTATCCGAAGGTGATTTTAATTATCACAGGTCCTTCATTGCTTTCTACAGATTAGGAGCACTATTATGGTACAGTAAGTCTTTGATAAATTGATATAATATGTTAGTATTAGCCATGTTAGGGACATATCTGAAGATGTTCACCTTGACATGGTGGATGGGCTCACATATGTGGCTAAATATGTGCTAAGAAACTAATTTATATCCCATATTAACTGTATAGTTTATCATAATTGTTTTGACTATCAGTATTCTTATTGCTTAGAGTGTGCATCTGCATTTTCTTTTTCCTTTATGTGTCAGCATGGTAGCACCTCTTATTATGTTTAAAATTAAGTGTGCAGTCCAAACCCACCCACCCCACACCCCTCCGCTATTGCACTGGCTAATATCAGTAAGTCCACCATCAGGCAAACACTGAACATGAATAGTGTGCATGGGAGAAGAGCAAGGAGGAAGCCACTACTTTACATTGCTGCCCCAGAAGACTGCTGGAAGTATATTCCGTGGCGTCTAAAATAGTTTTTTTTTTTGCTTTTTTGTTAAATTCTAAACATTATGTTTGTAGAAAAGCAAATACTGCATTCCAACATAAGAACCTCATCAAACCATGCAGCCAGAGAGAGCGAAATTGCTCCCACACATACTGTACCTGCTATTTCTGCATGGTGTAAAGGTGCATATCCACTAAGCGAGATTTGCAGGCGATCGAACGATAACATTGTCGTTATAGTTCAATAACATGCAAATCGCGCATGCATCGGGCACATTTATGTCGGAAGCGACCAGCGATGCGCACGCCCACTGGTCGTTTTCGACATCTATCATCGCCAGTACATGCTGGTAAACCTGATGATCCCGTCAGGTTCAGCATGTACGGGGATGATGGATGTGCCTACACTGAACGACTGAACGTCGTAATTAGTGCTCTCGTTTCTCCGTCTATTATAGGATACATTGATAAACAGTCCCCATAGACTAACTGTTCAAATAGATTCTACTGCTTAATGTTTTTAATGTATTGCTAAATTAAATCAAATTATGTGGTATGCTATAATATATCATCTTTGTTTTTTTGTATATTTTGCATTTTTTATTTATTTGTATTTTATTTCATTATTTTATTGGTATGCACTGTTTTATTAAACTTTGCGATAATGTTTTGCATAAAAATATATTAAGTATTGCAATAAATAGAACAGTAATAATAATACATACATAGTCAGGTAAGCCTATGACCCTCATAGGCAAACGCAGGGGGGTTTCCATCTGCCTGGAAACCCCCCTCCCCAGCCTACACCATGATCACAATAGAAATAATAATATAATAGAATTTTAATAGTGCTGCATGTTCTTCACAGTATCACAAATGAAATAATTAGCACCACCTGTGTAACTTTTAACATGTATCAGTCATTAATAAATAACCTGTGCACCAACTAGGAGATCTGGAAAACATTCACTGTTAGGGATGTGCTGCTATAGAGCTCAATATGTACATATATGTCCAGGGCAATGCTAGGTCCTTCTGCTGCTGCTCCAGGCTCCAGGACTTGCTCTAATACTCTGGAATGGTGCCCACTTCTAAAATAAAAACATTCAGCTCAGGCAGGATGGCCCTACTGTTGCATTTAATGGCTTACTGTGATCTCTGGTCCTCTATATGCTGGAATTATGATACACAATATATATTGTATGACGCATATTAAAGTAGGTTAAGTGGTAATTCTACCCTCTTCATGGACAGGCCACACTCACTCTAAAATCAAGTATTTGGAAACCCCCCTCTCGAAATCCTGCGCACACCTCAGTTTACCTCATAACAATGAATGGAATAGCGTGACTGGCCCCTCCCAGTAATGCTTGTTATTCCATCTCAAAGTCAGGAGGAGATTTAACTCTTTTTACCTGTGTGAGAAAGCCAACAGCACATACAAAGGTAAGATATGAATTTCTTTACAGAGAGGAAAGAGGTGTTTTTTTAAAAAAAAGCAGTTAATTATGAAAGAAATGTACCTTTATTTATAAATATGACAATTACAATATGCTCGGCATCCCAGAGAGGTGAACAATAGCACATGCAAGGGAATTATAATTACATACCGTATGTAAGTGCAACACTAGATAAAGAGGAATCATTTATTCTTCATTCATAAAGGCATACTGTATACTGTATTATACATCTGTAAGCATGGACCTGCTAGATCAATTTCAGTCATTGTATTAAAGAACAACAGCTTCATGTAAAATAATTGCACCACAATAAAAATGCTATTTTAAAGTAACTAAATATTTTAAAACATTTTCTGAACTACTGCAGAATTACTTTATAGAACGTGATTATTATAACCGATATGCATCTGCATATAATTTCACAATGCTATCCCTCTGCCTGGCGAAATCTATAACATTTAAAAAAGCACTTTTAGATATACAGTAGCTCCCTCTGTTCTAAGCCATAGTAATGCTGAATTTATTTTGCATGTGTGGGTGCAATATAGTTTACAAAACCTTTGCGCTAATGACGATGATTAGCATTTTTGTATCCATTAATTAATTTGATGTAGATAAAAATATTAAGAAGAAACCTGAATAATTACTAAAAATCTGATTAATCAAATTGCAATATTAAAAAGAAAAAGAAAAAATAATTTGTATATGAAGCTTCCGATTTAGGGCCATATTCAATTGCCTGCGAAAAGCCGTTCTTGTCGAAAAGTTTTCGCCGATGACGTAATTTCGCCTGTCGGAATCTTTCCGCCATATTCAATTGCAAAGACTTTTCACCGGTGTGAAAAGTGTGCACCTTGTAACCGGCGGAAAAGATTCATCTGTGAATGGAGGCGGAAAAAAGTGCAGAATCAGGGTTCTGGGTTGGAAAGTTGCGGGAACACACCTGCAGCCTTGGGACAGTCCCATAAAGGTAAACTGCGTCAGAAAATATTAAAAAAATACTTTAGAACACCCAAAAAAAGTACTTTCGTTTTTGGGGGCGAAAAAAAACAAAGTTGGGGGACAAACTTAAAAACTAGCGAAATTGACTCCAGGGGGTCCCCCAAGTATGCTCAAACTTGTTTTTGGTTTGCAGGTTCATGTTGAAGGTGCGTTTTTTACATTTTTTTAAAAACGCACTTTAGCGATTTTTAACCATGCTTGCATCCATTTTCATGTACGCCAAATTTGCTGGGACTTTTTGCAATTGAATAGGGCGAATCGCGGTGACGAGCGCGATACTTTTCCAGAACCTAAATTGGCGATGATGGCGAAAACTCCGGCATGCGAAAAGTCCAGTACTTTTTGCTGACAATTGAATACGTGCTGTAGTGACAGCAAACATTAACTTTGTGCTGACCAATTCTCTGCATTAGATTGAAGGTGATTTAACCCATTTCTTTTTACAGGCTGTACAGAATGTGACTACTGATCAAACAGGTGCACGTCTAAAATTACCATTGGTGATACTTTCGGTTGTTTTGCACAAATCTTTTTAAGGTGATGCCACAACATTTCTAGGTTTAAGTGCAAAACTTTAACTTGTCCATTCTGTAATGTATTGATAATAAGAAGAAAGAAAGAGACTGTTTGCAGGATGCATTAATATCTGAACATATAATATAATATGTTTACATTTTATTTTGGTCATTGAAATTTGGTCATTGTTCTACCACATAAGCTTAAAATAGAAGATAAAGCTGTGCATATAATGTACTTATAATAACAAACAATTATTAAAAAACTAACCTTTATTATTTCAGGTAAAAAAAAAAACATTTGTTTGAGCATTCTAAAGTAGAAAAGAAACAGCGGAATATAATAAAATACAATAGGAAAAGTAAGTTGTGTTAAAATCTTTATCTGCATATTCCCATAATTATATACTGTGGGGCATATTCAATTAGCCGCTATAAGTCGGAAACTTTTCGCAGCCCTATTTTTTGCAATCATCACTGATTTTACCTGCAGAAAAGTTTTGTGCGCATCCCCGCTATTCATCATATTCAATTCTAAAGGACGCGAATACGTGTCCCGGCGAAACTCAAACATGCGAAAAGTGCTGTCAGTTTTGGGGAAATAAGCCTGACACCCCCCAAAAGATGCACTAACATTGGGAATCACTATAGATGTCCCCGAGGGATGCAATCGGGAAACCGGCTGTCTTAATCCCGACAGCCGGCTTCCCGACTGCTTTATCCCGGTGAGGGTTAAATGACAGGCGTCTACATCTAGACGCCTGTCATTTTCCCGATGCCGGGAGACCGGCGCCCAGCATCCCGATTGAAGGGGTGCCAGGCGCTGCGAGCGGACAGCCGTGGGGGGGGGGTAGGTTTAGGGCACCTGGGGGGGGACTTAGGGTTAGGCACCCCCCCAGGAGGGTTAGGCTAGGGGGAGGGAGGGTTAGGCACCCCCGGGGGGGACTTAGGGTTAGGCACCCCACTGGTGGACTTAGGTTTAGGCAGCGGGAAAGGGGGGGGGTTAGGGTTAGGCACTTAGAGGGGGGATTAGGTTTAGGTACTTGGGGGGGAGGTTAAGGTTAGGCACCCCTAAGGAGGGTTAGGGTTAGGGGGTTAGGTTAGGTTAGTTTCTACTTACGTTTAGGAACGAACGGGATTTCCCGTTCGGCCTTCCGCTGTCGGCCTTCCGCTGCCGGGAACTCTGCTTCTGTTGGCCTGCCGCTCCTGGGATTCGAACTGCGGCGGTATTTCATACCGATCCCGTCCCCGATTAGCCCCCCTGGAGCTATTTGGGGGACTTAAGTGCTGTCAATTGTCTCTATTTAGCGCCTTTGCACAAGTGGTGAAGAATAGCATTTAGCAGGTTTCTTTTGAGAAAACGGGTGCAAGCATTGTATAAAATCGCAAAAGTGAAGTTTTAAAAAACATAAAAAATGCACCTCCAGCAAGCACCTGCAATCTAAAAAACACCTCCCCCATACTTGCAGACCCACCAAAAGCTTATTTCGCTAGTTTTTAAGTTTGTACCCCAACTTTGAACTTTTTTGCCCCTTTTTCAAAGTAATTTTTTGGGGGGTTCCTCTTTTATTTTGGGGGGGGGTTGATGCAGTTAACCTTTGGGGGGCTGTCCCAAGGGTGCAGGGTGGTTTCCCCACCTTTGCACCCCAAAACTGCAATTCTGCACTTTTTTTCGGCACCTATTCATAAGCGAATCTCTTTTGCCTATTACATTGCATTGCGTTTTCGTGTCAACGAAAAGTCTTTGGAATTGAATACGGAGGAAACTGTCACACTGGCGAAAACTCGCAATCATCAATACTTTTCCGCAGTTTCTGATTTATCGTGGCTAATTGAATACAGCCCTGTATCTTGACAATTGTGCATGGTTTGTATGTAAGTTTGTATAAATTAATAAACATTTTCAAGTGCTTGTCTTTGTATGTAACATTTTGTAGCAAGCCTTTTTCTCTTTGAAAACTTTTCTTGGATCTGAGTAATACCGCTTTTACACCTAAATTCCGGGGCTGACCTGGAAGTTGGAACAGGGTTCCAAACCAGATCAGACCCGGAATTTAGCCGGCGCCGACCCAGGATATTCCCTAGTCGGCGCCGTTCACACCGGAGCCGGGTCTGCAGAGACTTGACTCTTCCAGGGTGGAAGTGGACACTTGGAGATGACATCATCTCCAAGTGCCACTGAAGCCGGCCAACCGGTCATTGGCCAAACGGTCATCGTGACCGGATTAACGCCGTTTACACTGCAGGGTTTCACTGGTCATTCCCGTGTTAAATCCTGCAAGTTACTTGGGTTGGATTGCCAGCTCACTCGACACAGGATTCCAACCATGTCCCCTTTTACACCAAGGAGCTACCCGGGTTAACCCTGCAATAACCCGGGTTTTAGCTCTAGTGTGAAAGGGTTATAAGGGGAGAATGTGTGTGCTAGGAATGGATGTCAAACCAACATTTAATGGCTAATTCTGAAAACAATGTCCAAAAATAAGGATCACATGCAATATTATTATCAGATTTATATCATAGTTTTTAGCAGCAGTTAGAATGCAAAAACCACACCACATTGCATGTATACCTATATTACTTTGCAGATAATTAATGACGTTGTTCCAGTGTAATGTCAGGTAGATTAATTCCTGGGGGAGTTGCGTTGTAGCGCTTGGCCACTAATTGCAATTATAGCCTATAAAGCTAATGCTTAATTCATAGAAAGAGAGAGGGTTCCCAAAGCACTGTGTGGATTTATTGTGTGCAAGATTAATAATAAATGAGCTTCTTTTTTAATCAAAAATGTAAATTTTATATAATCCAAGGAAGGTTTCCAAAATATAGCCACAGAGCATTATTATACTCCGATTTCAACAAAACAAAAAAAACAATGGGCCATATTCAATATGGGGCGAAAAGCCCGTTGTCGACGATAATTTATCGCCGATGATGACATTTTTGCCTGTTTCACTTATCCCCATATTCAATTTGAAAGACTTTTCGCACGTGCGAAAACTCTATGTAAAAAACGGGGATAAGTTTTCACCACTGCAGATGTGGAGAACAAAAGTGCAGAATTGGGGTTTGGGGGTGCAGAATAAAAGAAAAAATAGCCTGCAGCCTTTGAAATGTCCCCTTAATGTAATCTGTGTAAAAAAAAAAAAAAAAATCCTTAGGACACCCCAAAAAAGGTACTTTCATTTTGGGGGTGAAAAAAAATGTTGGGTAACATACTTAAAAACTAGCGAAATTGCCTCAGTGGGGGTCCCCATGTATGCAGCAGGTGTTTTCTAAAATGTGGCTGGTAGCGGCAGGCAAAATTTTTAAGAATTGAAAAAAAATTACTTTAGGGACTTAAATATATGCTTGCATCCATTTTCATGTACCCCAAATTTGATGGGACTGCGGCTATTTAAAAACCCCAATTATCTTCAGCAGGCCAAATAGGGGGTGCCCATAGTGATCCCCCATGCCAGACCATCTTTTGGGGGGGACTGCATGATTTCCCCAAAAACTGACAGGACTTTACGATACTTACCTTTCCGTCGGGTCCCGTTTTCGCCGGATCCTAATTGAATATGGAGATAAGCGGGCATGTGCCCGATACTTTATCCCTGTAAAAAACGGCAATGATGGCGAAAACTACGACCTCTGACTTTTCGCCTCAAATTGAATATGGCCCAATGTAGCAAATCTAAAAGATATCAGTTCCTAACTAAAGGAATAATTCCAGAGCCTAATATTAAACAATTGATCAGGACACAGCATTTTGCTGGAATGCACTTTTCTCAGGGCATTAGTGATCAGACCTTATTTAAACCATTGTAAATTTTTCAGTGCATGTCAAAGTGGGTGTGTCTACCCTAAATATTACACATGATTGTTTAATGGAGGATCTGAATCAGTCTAACTGATTGGTATATTGTAATGAAAGATTACTTTTAGAATTCAATGTCCATCTCTGGAGAGCGAGAAGATTTTTTCTTTCTATTTTGCATAAAATCGCTACAATCATCCGTTTTGCAATACTTAAAGCCACGGCATTTCAAAGCTCTAGTATTGGGACCAGGAGTCATTGCAGTGACATTTAGGGGCATAATTATTAAATACATTTTGCAAGAAATACCGGCAAAATGTAAGCATCCCCTGGATGTATTATGGGGTATCGCAGTAGTTTCTATGGGGGGGCACTATATTTTAAAATTTGCCAACCTCAGGAATGATAAGCATTCCGGGGTTTAGCTCTGGAAGCTAACGCCATCTTAAGTTGCTGTTAGCCATTGTAGTCTATAGGCTACACATCGCAGAATATACCAGGAGATGGTCACTCACACATGTGCAGTCCAGGGGTAGTCCAGTCCATGCACAGTCCAGGGCAGGACCAGGGGACAATTAATGTGTAGGATACTCATGTAATCTTGGGTCATTTTCCACTTATTTTGGAAGTATGGCATTAAAACAGGATGTAGTTATGTGACCGGCAGCCACAAAGCTGCTGGTCACAATCTTGACGGCAGAATGCCGGCTAGGGATTCATGATAGGCATCAAAATACTGACGCCTATCATAATTCCGATGCCGGAATCCAGGACGACGCATGCCCAAACTAGGTAGGTCCAGGGCGCCCGTCCTGTTGGCCGCGGGGGGAGAGGGATAGCTTTAGGGCAATTAGCGGAGTTAGCATTAGGTTTTGGGGGTAGAGTTTAGGGTAAGGCACCTCTAGAGGGGGAGGGGGTTAGGATTAGGCACCCCCAGGAAGAGGTTAAGATTAGGCACCCCCTCCAGGAGGGTTAGGTTTAGGGAGCGGTAAGGGGGGTTAGGCACCCCCGGGGGGTGGTTAAGGTTAGGCACCACTAAGGGATGGTTAGGGTTAGGGGGTGGACAGCATAGGCAAATGCAGGGGGGGTGTCCGTCTCCCTGGAAACCCCCCTCCCCAGCCCACACCATGACAACAATAGAAATAGTAATATAATAGAATTTTACTAGTGCTGCATATTCTTCACAGTATCACAAATGAAATAATTAGCACCACCTGTGTAACTTTTAACATGTATCAGTCAGTAATAAATAACCTGTGCACCAACTAAGAGAAACACCAACTAGGAAAAATTCACTGTTAGGGATGTGCTGCTATAGAGCTCAATATGTACATATATGTCCAGGGCAGTGCTAGGTTCTGCTGCTGCTCCCAGACTTGCTCCCATGCTCTGGAATGGTGAGCACATCTAAAATAAAAACATTCAGCTCAGGCAGGATGGCCCTAGTGCTGCATTTAATGGCTTACTGTGATTCCTGGTCCTCTATATGCTGGAATTATGACACACAATATACTTTGTATGACGCATATTAAAGCTGGTTAAGTGCTAATTCTACCCTACTTATGGACTGGCCACACACACTCTAAAATCAAGCATTTGGAAACCCCCCTCTAGAAATCCTGCATTTGCCACTTGACAGGGGAGGTTACTTACCTGCCTCTGTCAGGATTTTCATCCTGTTGGGCAGCCACTGTCGGGATTTGAACCGGCATTTCAATCCCATTCCCGTTAAAACAAGAGTACATTTGATTTGTATCAGATTTTTTTCTCTATTGCTTCTGTCTGGGTCCATTGATCATAAATTTTAATTTTTATTAAAGAGAGATCAGTCGGACGATATGAAATCTGCAAAAATCAATAGCTCATACTGTGGGCCATATTCAATATTCAATATGGGGCGAAAAGTCAATTTTCGCCTGTTCAAATTATCCCCATATTCAATTTCAAAGACTTTTCGCCGGTGCGAAAAGTCTTTGTTAAAAAACGGGGATAAGTTTTCACCATGTAATACATGGTGAAAAAAAGTGCAGAATTGGGGTTTAGGGGTGCAGACTAAAAAAAATAGCCTGCACCCCGGGATTGTCCCCTAAAAGACATCTGTGTCAAAATTAAAAAAAAAAAAAACCCCAGGACACCCCAAAAACTGTACTTTAATTTTGGGGTAAAAAAAAAAAAATGGGGAACATAGTTGCAAACCAGTTAAAATGAAGCAGGGGGGGTTTCCATGTATGCGGCAGGTGTGTTCTAGAATGCAGCTGTTAGTGGCAGGTGCATTTTTGAAGAATTTTGTAAAATCCTTTTAGGGACTTAAAAATATGCTTTCACCCATTTTCATGTACCCCAAATTTGATGGAAATAGTTTTTTTTCCCCAAAAAATAAGCTAATGCTATTCTTCACCACCTCCTTCAAAGCTGCATTTATGCTATTTAAAAACCCTGACAATCTTCAGAAGGCCAAATCGGGGGTACCCGTAGTGACATCTTTTGGGGGGTGACAGGCTGATTTCCCCATAAACTGACAGGAGTTTTCGATACTTGCCTTTCCGCCGGGTCCCGTTTTCGCCGAATTGTAATTGAATACGGGGGTAAGCGGGCACGCACCCGATACTTTATCCCCATCAAGAGCAGCGATGATGGTGAAAAGTCCCACCTCTGACTTTTTGCCCCATAGTGAATACGGGCTTGTATATGAAACCTACAATATTAATAGGCCAAATGTAATAGGTAGTCAGTTTTGGTAACAGTACAAACTCGCACTTTCTCGTACTTTTTAAAAGTGCGAGTTTGTACTGCAACTCGCACATGTAATAGCCTGTGAACTTTTCAGCTCCAGGCTACTACATATGCGAGTTTAGGTGAGTTTAGGACTATGTAAACTGACACCTTTTAATGCGAGCAGCCTTAAAAGGTGCGAGTTTTAGAGAAGCCAACAGTGAGATCTGTGATGGCTTCTGTCTGTATTTTTAATAAAAAAGAGGTGCAGCCCCCACCCCAAAGTCTAACCAGCCCTGGGCTTTCTAAAGCCTGTCCTGGTTCTAAAATACAGGGGACAAAATGCGTAGGGGTCCCCTGTATATTAAGAACCAGCATAGGGTTTTCCTGAGCCGGTCCTGGTTTTGGAAAAACAGGGGACAAAACAAGTAGGGGTCCGCTGAAAATTCCAAAACCAGCACCGAGCTCTTTCTAGAGGGGGGGGGGGGTAATGCCACAGCCAGGGAAAACCTTTCACCGGTTTCCCCGGCCAAACCATTAACCCTGACCGCTAGTCAGCCCAGGCCTCTCTGGGGAGTTGGGGAACCCCCAATAAAGGGGTCCCCCTCTCCAGGGTACCCCAGGCCTAGACAGATAGCCCGTGGCGGTGGGTGCCAAGTTGATAGTGTAATTGTGTATAGCGTATATTAAAGGGTTAAATATTGTCTTTAGATGTGGAACTACACGTACCAGCAAGCCTCCCCCGCATACTGGTATTTGTAGAATCACAAATACCAGCATGCGGGGCATTACAGGCCCGCTGGCACTTGTAGTTCCACAACTAAAGAAATACGTAAAAGAACACAAACACACACCATGATAGTAAAACTTTAATAAGACATACCTGCACACTCACACATACTCACCTAGGATCCGAAGTAATCCATAGGGGTACCTGAAAAAAAAATCCATACTCACCTCTCTTATGCGTAGATCGTGTCCTCTTGTCCAAGTAGGCATCGAAAGGGTTAAAATAACAAACCTGAAAAACCTGTACCATGCTGTACTGAGTAAAGGTATGTGTGTGTACCCATAACTTTACTCCGCGTAAATGAGCGGGGCACACGTGTGCCCAGTCATTGAAGGAGCCACCAGCCAATCAACGGGCATCTCCGTCGGAGCAGCTCGCTGTTTGGCTGAATGCGGTCAGCCTGTCTTCCCTATAGACTTCAACGGGGAGTATTCGCCATTCTGTATTCTCCCAGTATTCTGGGAACCGCAACATCTTAACCACAAGGTTAATTGAGGTTAACCTTGTGGTTTCATCTTTGATACAATGTTGCAACATTGTATCATACTGGGGCTGGTATGGCTTTGGGAGGGGGCTGCATGTGATTTAAAAAACAAAAACAAAAAAAACTTTGACATAAGTACACACAGAAACATGCACGTATCTCATAGATATGTGCATGTTTCTGTGTTAATCTGACCTGCTCAGGATATACTCGCTATCCTGAAGCAGGCCTATTATTTGGGGTCTTTTGGTTATCTCTTTTTTGCGAGTCTAAAACAGACAGCCTATTACATTGGGCGAGTTGATTGTTTTCAATGTGAAAACATCTGGATGTGAGTTTGAAAATGGGGATTTTTAGTAACTCTGAAAAATGGGAGTTTTAATGAACTGACACCCTATTACTTTGGAGAGTTGTGAAAAATTGCGAGTTTAGCACAAAACTCGCAATTTACCAAAACAGACACCCTATTACATTTGGCTCTTTGTCTGTGTTTGGGCAGTGTTATTGATAAATACTAAAGACATATTACCATGCAGAATGCATGAAAATATAATTACCTGTAAATAGAGAAGAAAATGCAAAATAAAAGTGTGAATGAAGCATAACTACAAACATACATTTTCATCCTCTTTATCAAATGGTTATAACTTATTTCCTGCTGCATACAGACAGCAAATATCTATGGGCCTGATAAAGAGGTGGATGCAAGTAAGACATCGGGCACAAGTGCCCACAGACATTATGTTCAAATATAGTGCCTGTGTTTGTGGCACTGCAGGTGCCAGCATGCACACGAGTGGTAGTGCATACTGTCATTAGTATTCTCATATGAATCAGCACTACCCTCACTACAGCCTAACCCTTACCGCAGCCTAATCCTAGCCCAACCATAACCACAGCCTCACCTTAACTGCAGCCTAACCCTATCCGCAGCTTAATCCTAGCCCTAACCTCACAACAGCCTTACCCTAACTGCAGCCTAATCATAACCTAACTACAGTCTAAACCTAACTGCAGCCTAACCCTAACTGCAGCCTAATTATAACCCTACCCTAACTTTAACCTAACAATAACTGCAGCCTGACCCTACCCTAACTACAGGATACCCCTAACCGCAGCCTAATCCTATTCCTAACTCTACCCTTACTACAGCCTAATCCTAACCCTACCATAACCACAGCCTCACCTTAAATGCAGCCTAACCCTAACCGCAGCTTAATACCAACCCTTCCCTCACAACAGCCTTACTCTAACCGCAGCCTAATCCTAACCTAACTACAGTCTAACCCTAACTGCAGCCTAACCTGAACCACAGCCTACTTCTAACACTACCCTAACTGTAACCTAACCCTAACCGCAGCCTAACCCTACCCTAACTACAGGATAACCCTAACTGCAACCTAACCGCAGCCTAATTCTAACCCTACCCTAGCTTTAACCTAACCCTAGCCTCAGCCTAACCCTACCCTAACTACAGGATAACCCTAACCGCAGCCAAATCCTAACTTCATTCTAACTACAGAATAACCATTTTGCAGACTAATCCTAACCCTACCGTAACTGCAGCCTTATCCTAATGGCAGCCTAACCATAACTTCAGCCTAATACTAACCCTAAATTCATGTGTCGACATTCTGTTTGACATATTGAATATGTAAATGTTGACATTACGAAAGTTGACATTATGAACATGTTTACATCCTTCGGTACTCTTCATTTCTAATATAAAGGGCCTCCGTTATCAATGAGTGACATTCTTGTTATCACCCTTTACTAATCTTAAATGGGGCTCCAACTAATCAGCTCTTGTCATTTTTCAAAAACATGAGTTAGGAGCTGATTGGTTGGAGCACAATTTATGATTAGTAATGAGTGATAACAAGAATATAACTCATTGATAAATATGGCCATAGTTACTACATATAATTAATAAATTACAATTGTAACATGTACAGTACTGTAAGTGATTTCAAGTGCCTTCATGTTGGGGGAACAGGATTCACTGGTACTGTAGCTCTGACCCAGGATGAGGCTGTGTTGGTGCCTGTGTGGGGAAGGGGGGCAAGCGGGGTCAGGGGTGTCGCGGATGGGGAGGGAGTTTGGAGCTGTGAGTGGAAAGAGAACAGGATAGGGTAACCTGTGTTGGGAGGGTGGGAGACGGGGGTGCCAAAGATGGGAGGAGTTTGGAGCTGTGAGGGGAAAGAGAACAGAAGAGAGGAACCTGTGTGGGGGAAGGAGAGGGGTGCCGTGGATGGGGGAGTCTGAAGATGTGAGTGGAGAGAGAGCAGAAGAGGGGAACCTGAGTGTGGGAAAGGGTGCTGTGAATGGGGCAAGTAGTGCACAAGAGAGGAACTTAAAAGGAGGAGGGGTGTGGTGGAAGGGGGAGGTTGGCTCTGTGAGGGAATAGAGACCAGAAGAAGGGAACCTGTGTGGGGGAGAGGGAGGTGCTGGGGAAGGGGTGAGTTGGCTCTGTGAAGGGAGAGAGCAGAAGAAAGAAACCTGTGTGAGGGAGATGAGGGGGAGTCCTGAGAGTCTGTCACAGATGGGGGGGCTGGAGCTGTGAGGGCAGTTAGAGCAGAAGAGGGTAACCTGTCTGGATGAAAGGTGGTGCAGATGGGGGAGGGGTTAGATGTGTGAGGAGAGAGAGAGCAGAAGAAAGAAACCTGTGGGGGGCTTTGGATCTGTGAGGGGAGAGAGAGCAGGAGAAAATAACCTGTTTGGGGGTGAGTGGGGGGGTTGGGGGGTAACAAGACTGGAGGAGGGGTTGGATCTGTTAGAGAAGAGAGTAGAAGATTAGAACCTGTGTGGGGAAGAGCTGGGGATGGGGGTCGGGGAGTACCGCAGATGGAGGAGGGGTTAAATCTGTGAAGGGAGAGCGATCAGAAGAATAGAACCTGTGTGGGCCAGGCATGGGAATGATTGGGTCTGTGAGGGGAGAGAGAGTAGAGCTGTGAGGGGAAATCTGAAGAGGAGAACATGTGTAGGGGAGGTGTTGGATCTGTGAAGGGAGAGAGAGTAGATCTGCAGGCCTCTGACAGGCGTCGGCGGGCTGCCAGTGCCTGTCAGAAATAAAAAAAATTGTGAAACAGTATTGGGGGCAGAGCCAGATGATGGCATTCAGCTTAACAGTTCGGTCGGCCTCCCGGGAAACTTCCCAGTGACCTTAACAGCCAATCCGCCCCTGCCTATACCCAATATAGATGTAGTTGCCATAGAAGCCTATTGGCTTCTTTTTGCATAACTCCCCGAGAGAGATCCGGTTCTATTGGGAGAGCTATCCTTTGCATTTTTAATCACAATTATACATTTATACGGCATTAATGAACGCTGCTATGCATGCATTGAATGCAGAATGTATTGCATGTAGTGATGTGCGCTGACCCCTGTTTTTTGGTTTTAGTTTTGGATCTGGATTCATCTTCATGTTTTGGTTTTGGTTTTAATTTTGCAAAACCACCCTCAAGTGTTTTAGTTTTTGTTTTGGTTCTGGATTTTCCTTTTTTTTTAAATAAGTTTTTAAAAACAGCTAAAATCATGTAATATATTTTTAATCCAAAAGCCGAAATTTGGATTTAGAATCTGAATTCCGAACCGCTGGAAGATCAGAACCGCTATTCGGATTTATCCGGATCTCCACAGATTAGAACAGCGGCTCAGATCTATCCGGATTCACGCAATTCTGGTGGATTCGGATTTCTGGACAACCGAACCACACATCTCTAATTGCATGCAATATACGCTGCATTATACATCCCGCCCAGTGTCTTTCTCTTGTATTTACAACAATGGGAATACATCCAGTATTTATCATTCTGGAATAAAAGGTACCTAATTTATCAAGTTTTTTTCCTTCCTTATTTTTGAACTTGTAGGCAAAATATCAAAAGTAATGGGAAACCCCATAGACAGGGATGTACTGTAATTCTGCCTCAATATTAAGACAGTAGTGAGAGATGTAAAGTCCACCAAATGCCTTCTGCTTGGGGGAGAAATACTCTTGTGGAAAAGATTAAGGAATATCTTATTGTAAATGAAACCTCAAGTCTGAAAGTGCTCATAACATTTCTATTGAGGGAGATAGGAATTTAAGCCATTACGCCATGTCTGTGTGAATTCTGGTGTGATCAATCTTGGCAAGTTATAGTGCACTGTAATAGTTTATGTTTACAGGGCTCCATTAGAAAATGGCATCAAGAGAGTTTTCTAGTCAGGGAATGTTTTAATAAGAAAATGGGCCTCAGACTGCACACCCTGATATATATACTGTATATAATTGGAGGTGCTACCTGTGGAGATCATTGATATATGCACAAGAAGAAGGAATACAAGTGCACAACTCCAAATTAACTGATTATATATAAATAAATACATTTTTGCACTGAATAGAGGTTTTTGCCATAAACTTGGCCAAGGTTTTGGGTCTACCCACCACATCCGGGTAACTCTGTAGGGTGGGACCCTAACATACTAGGGTTCAAATCCAGAGCACAGGAC
This sequence comes from Taudactylus pleione, assembly GCA_031769625.1. Taxonomy (NCBI): domain Eukaryota; kingdom Metazoa; phylum Chordata; class Amphibia; order Anura; family Myobatrachidae; genus Taudactylus; species Taudactylus pleione. The sequence goes on along the minus strand of JAUIMM010000016.1, from coordinate 1,924,924 downwards.
ACCCCCAAACTAGCCCAGCTAAGCCACCCCAAGGCACCGTTCTAATAAGAAAAGTGAAGTGTAAAGGAAATAGTTAAGAGCAGCCGCATATAAAGAATAAAAATAAAAAAGTGAAATACATATATAAAAAACAGACAGTGAAGCGTTAAAGTGTGTTATAAAGGAAAAATTTGTTATAATGCGGTGCCCTGAAGCAGATCAACCAAAGCAATCCAGAGGGACCCACGCCCCAAAAATGAACCAAAGCTGCACTACACAGTATAAATATTTGCAGGACTAACCTATATTGTGCCTCTGACTGGTGTGCATATTACAATGCCAGACTCCATGCTCTAAACCAATGTGGTAGAGGTGCTAGTCTGAGTATAATGTGTTTCAAGCTTTCAGCTGTGTGCTTTGCCACACTGAATGGATCGTATTACATAGAAAATGGGCCTCAGACTGCACACCCTGAACATATATATTTGGAGGTGCTACCTATGGAGACCATTGATATATACACAAAAAGAAGAAATACAAGTGCACATCTCCAAATTAACTGATTAATGTTTTAATAAGCCCACTGATATAATAATGGGTTTGCAATAACATAAAGGGACAGGGATGTTTGATGTCATATTTTGTAAAGGTGTAATGTATGGCTTTCAGGTTGACGATAGACGCATCATGCACAGAGAGAGCAGAGGCGAGTCATGCACGAGGTGGCGTGGCATTGTGGCCATGAAGCTTTCCCACATGTGGGAGGAGACCACAGTAGCACTATATGACACCAACCCAAGTGATGCCACTGTTTTTCCCTGCCAAATTAATGTCTGAAATATATAAATTATTTGTTTTATTTTATTGTGGGTCTGATTCAGTGGTGGACGCTAATCCCACCATAACTGTGATACTGTACAGAGTGGTACTGTGAAAATATGCAAATGTCCAGTTGTTGGGATTTCTAGAGTCACTCATTGACGCATCTCTGTTCTGCCACTTGCATACAAAGATGCATAATCGGTCGCACACCGGTTGCACCATTGATCCTCTGAGCAACTCTATTGTTGCTTAGAATGCCCATTGGAAGTCAGCCACCAGACCATTGCAATTGCATACACAGATGCAGTCACTGGCCAAGACACCCCCCCAAAATGCTCTTGTAACGCCTGCATTTGTCTAGGCACTGGCCCATTACCTCCCAAAAACCCTCACTGCCTGTCACTCACTTTGCATTGTAAATTATTCTACTTTTTATAGGAGTATTTAGCCCAGCAAAATTCCAATTTAAGATACGACCGACTGTGTTGGGGAATAGTGGTAAGTGTGAGAGATGGTATGGTTAGAATAACCCCTCAGATAAAAATTTCTAAACTGCAGGTTCAATTACCAAAATCTACTAGCCACTCCATCCCAGCCTTCATAGGGCATATCCAACAAAAAAGGCATCCCTGCGATCCTCACCAACCCTGTTTATAATAAGATAGTTATGCAAAGCATTTTCCTTACAATAGACACAATGCAATTAGCTACATTTTCTTTTATCTAACCCTACTGTGGAATATGGTCGCAGCAAGGATGAACTGTAGATAAAGCGGTATCACTACTAGATGATTTCTGTAACTGTGGCATAACACTTTCAACAAATTAAATAATATATTATAAATTATAAATCAATGGAAATTGAAATAAATTCAGGTTCAGGCTTGGGCCTTAGTATCAGGGCTGTCAAAGAAAAAATGGTTTACCTTACAATTATGATCTTATTGCAATTACCTTTAGTTCAAACAAGCTCCTACAACTTGCACATATATTTATGAATGCTATTAGTAGCTGTTTTAAATTAATTACATTTTAGGTTTAGAGATCTTGTAATAAAATTGTTACAATGGCAAAAAGCATTTATTAACAAAGGATGCAAAATTGTACATTTGTACATAGAATCTCATCTTTCATCTATAAAAATAAACAAAAATGTTACTATGGGGCATATTCAATTAGCCGCGATAAGCCGTTTTCGTCGAAAAGTTCCCCGTATTCAATTCCAAAGACTTTTCGCCGGTGTGGAAAGTCAATGCATTGGAATAGGTGAAAAAGATTTGCCTATGAAAGCTGGCGTAAAAAAGTGCAGAATTGGGGTTTTGGGGTACAAACTTGCGGAAACCACCCTGCACTCTTGGGACAGCCCCCAAAGGTAAACTGTGTCAAAAAAAAAGTAAAAAAACCTCTTAAGAACACCCCAAAAAAATACTTTCATTTTGGGGGCGAAAAAAAAAACAAAGTTGGGGGACAAACTTAAAAACTAGCAAAATAGACTCCAGGGTGGTCCCCAAGTATGCCCCAGGTGTTTTTTAGATTGCAGGTGTTTGCGGCAGGTGGCTTTTTTAAGTTTTTTAAAATTCCGGCATGCGAAAAGTACGGGACTTTTCGCGGCTAATTGAATATGCACCTTAAACTTAAATTGGACAATTTATAAAGCATTCATTTTTTGTTGTTAATTGCACTGATATGAAGATATTAAAATGAATGTAAATGTTTCCCAACAGATGGATAGATTCTTACAAAATATTGCTATTCTACTCGTCACATATCTTCCCATCTGTATTTATGCCTATCCAAATGGCCAAGTTACAGATTCCTGCGTATCAATGATACCTAATCATGGTGTCTCCACCCAAACCTCCTCCTCACCTTATATTTTATCCCTGGCTAAAACCACCTACAGTCCTGGTGAAAACATTGCAGGTAAATACGGGTCGACTACATCCCGGTAAATACATAGGTAAAGTAAAAGATTATAATGCTGTCCAAAGTCATAATATGCAGCAATTCTAAAGTTTGCTAAGAAATATTGCATCATTTATTGAGGAATTGTAGCAGGGACATATTTGCATAAATGTACCCTGAAGGCATACAACCGCTGACGCCTTATATTATACCCCATTACTCACTCCTTTTGCATTTACTTTGACAGCTTGTTTGCATAGTGGACAATGACATTAACATGATTACCTAGTAAAGCAAGTTCAGTACTTACTGCTGCACCAGCCCAAACCCCAGTAGTAACAAGTGTCAGTGCTAGAGTGTTATTGTGGTGCACTTTAGGGAGGTTGATTAAGGTCTCCAACCATGCCAGTGTCAGAGCTACAGTAGTAATCTCCCAAACTGACTTTGACAATGACAATACCTTGCATCACACCTCAGCTCTGCTTTCTCATGTTCCTCAATATTTCCCCACCAACTTTACATGTCTGCTACCCACAGTAAATTGTCCTGTACCTCAGCAAATAGCCTGAACCCATAACATGTTACTACCACATACCAGCAGAATACAAAGGAAAGAAAATTAACACTTTAGTCAGTAAAAAGTGTTAATAAAAATAATAACCACACTTGGAAGATTCTTCTTAGAGTGGCTGCAAACTTTTCGGGTCTACTTGCTGGAGCACTAAGTGCAGTTGGCTCACCTACTGAATGGGCAGTGGTTAGTGACTTCTGTTTCAAAACATATTTCACCAATCCGAGCCCAGCCTCATCCACAGCTTTCAGAGCAGAAGATTGGAGATAGGGGGAGGAGAAGGTTCCACATGGAGCAGGGAAATGTATCACAATCCATGTAAAACAAAAACAGGCTAATTTCTCTTCTCCTTAGGAGATCATATCTTTTAGGAGCAGCCCCAGGTGGGATGTTCACTTTTCTGTAACAGGGTATGCCATGAAAGGAAGGATGTTGTCAATTGTCTTTCAGGTACAATATGGAGCTCCTGCTGTAGCTTTTGGATATGATCCCTGTATAGAAATCATTGTTATAAACTGTCAACATTTATGCAGAGGTGGTTATTTATTGTTTTATTTGAAGGGTGGCCGTATATAGCCTGGTGGGTGTGCAGACCGTGGCTGGCTGTCCTGATGATACACATTACTTCTCTTCCCCTTGTAGGGGCCGTGCAACCTATTGCAGCAGCGCAAGGCCCTTACATCCTCCCTGGTGGTCCCTCCTCTTCAGTTAATATGGGCGCTGTGGGATGTAATAATGTATTTAGATGATGACATTTAAATTTTAAATTACTTGGGCCTAGGGCATCTGTTTTTCCAACTTTGTTCTTCCTCATGTCAAAATCTGATTACGCCACTAAAAATTAACAGATAAATATAGCAAAGGGTAAAATTACAATTTTTGGAAGCAATACCTAGATACACTACATGTTCCAAAATGTGTACCAAATGCAGAGCTCATGCAAAAGGGAGAAATGATGGTAGGCTACAGTGAGAACCAATAAGATACAAGTTTGTGCCCCAGATATCATCAAGATAATTTACAGAGGTGTGATTGACAAAGATTTAGTGAAACTCTATTTTGTCTATAATATCAGCCTGAGCAATAAGCTCAACCAGAAAACAGGCAAAGTGACAATCAAACACATACCTTATTTAGTTTGAATAGGACCACAACCCAAACCAGACTAGTGGATGGCGATGCAACGACTGCAAAAGTAGGTTATACTTTAGCTGCTGATAGAGAAAAAGGAGCATATTTACTAAGACGTGGTATTGTACAGTACATGATCAGCCAATCTCCACACATTGCTTATGTTTTCCAGAGTTAAACCACTAGATTTACTATCTGGCAGCTTGGTTTATGAAAGTTCAAACTGCATATTTAAATAAAACACATATCCGAAGTGGGTGTAGTTTGCCTACAGTATATATACAGACTTCCGAGTTGTAGTGCTCCAGGTTTGATAAATCAGGTGGGTGCCACCCTGCCAGATTCATTTATTTTAGCACATTTAAACAATGAATGAATCAAATCAAAGTGGCAGCATGCAATAACATTCAAGGTTAATATTCAATGAGAGCCTTCACTACATGGGGCGAGAGAGGAATCTGATGCTGGGGACAACTGTGGAGGTATGGAGAAGGCAATGTGTGCCATAGACAGGAATCTACACAAAGGTTCGTTTAATAAAATATGCAGTTAAAATTATAAAGATATATATTATTTTTGTTTGCACGGTCTTAAATGAAATGCATAATAATATACAGTAGTAAGCTGAACTTTTCTGTTTTTGAACATTTCTGATTTTTCCCCACTTGGGGGGCGTGGAGTGCATTGACATCAGTGAAGAATAATAGAGGTGAGAGGGGCAGAGAAATACAGGGACCATGAAATTAATAGACAAAATGTAACTGAAATGTAATGAGGAATATTGGGAGCACTGGTATGGCAACTTTGTCAACTTGATGGCTCCAGTACAATCAAACTACTGAGGTCATTCAGGTAATCTCTAATCATGTTGAAAATAAAATGTAAAATACTGGGGAGAGTATTTTGATCAATGTCAATTGCCTTTTCATTTAAATGAGTTTATACATGTATATACAGTATAATAGAATGAGTAAGCCACTGAGATGAATAATAAAAATACAGATTTTTTGAAGTGTGTTAACATGTTTTCAGTGATTTATTCATGTTATAACTACATTATCATGACAATGCTATTTTGCAGTCACTCTCACCAGCAATAGTGGTTCCACTCAATTTAAAGGTTTTCTGATCCAGGCACGTTCAGGCAGCGCTACCACCCCAGTGGGCTACTTCAAGACCAGCAACACAAATGCACAGACCCTGACTTGCTCTTCCAGTGCTGTGAGTATAGGGCTTGTTTCCATGGAATGTTTTAAATGTTTTTAATACAGTCCTAATAACTATGCAGAGGACAAGAAAATGCAGATGCACTATGCGATCATTACGGTTCAAATTTAAATGTATATTGTAATTAAATATCAGAGGTAGTTAGCATATCGTTGGCCAATGATACAGGCCTGCCCACCAACGTCCATGTAACCTTGTCTAGCAGGTCCCTAGCACTCAGCATGATAGCATCTTAAATTACTATTAGGGTGTGCAGTCTAGAGCAACTCCCCACACAGTCCTAATAACTACAATAAAACCTCATACTACAGTTTACATAACTCATAAGTGAGAAAGAGGTCAATCAACACGAAGTAAGATGTATAAGTAATTATCAGGTAAAATGCTAATCTCTAACATTAGAGACATAAATTTTATTACTAGAAATCTAAATATAGCACTTTTATTAGCTCAGATTTTTGCCTACTGCAAAATAATTGTGACGTATCATTGAGACAATGTTCATGTGCCCTTAAGGTGCGCACACACACAACGATGTAAGTAATGAACGATTTTCGTTGAACGATTTTCGTTCATTTTTTTCCTTGAAAAAGTGAACGAAAATCGTTTTACAAAGTAGTTGGTTTTATTTTACATAGTAAATGATTTTCTGTGTGTTGAAGGAAAAATATTGCAACTTCTATTGAAAATCTATGGAAAAAGAAACGAACTGGGAGCGCTAGAATATCACCAAAATTTTTGATATAGATACAAACTAATAATGAATAACAACATGTATATAAAAAATAATGATATGTATAAAAATATATATATAAAAGACGTACTGTGGCCACAGAAGAATCAATAAATATATAAATAAATAAACCATACATGAAAAATAAATAAGTAATAAATAGTAGTTGTGTGAATGATAATTAATCTTAATCCAGATGATAAATGAGGCTGCAAATAGATATCTTAATCACTCAATCCATAGATATCATAAAGCAGGTATCAATGTCTAAAATTGACACAGAAAAATATGTAAAAAAACTGCACCTTTAAAGCAAAAATGCAGCAAAAAAAAATGTAGTCAAGGTAATGTTCTTATAACTGTGTGTCCAAATCCACCAGTCCGCATTAAAGCACAAATAGTATGTGAAAAAAACGGTCAATAGCATACTGTTCCTGTAAATGTGTGTCTAAATCCACCAGTCCATATTAAACACAAATAGCATGTGAAGGAGAAGGTAAATACCGTATTGCTGGTGAACCAGCATAAATCTCCTGTGAACCAGCAATACGGTACTTACCTTCTCCTTCACATGCTATTTGTGCTTTAATGCGGACTGGTGGATTTGGACACACAGTTATAAGAACATTGCTTTGAATACATTTTTTTTTTGCTACATTTTTGCTTTAAAGGTGCAGTTTTTTTACATATTTTTCTGTGTCAATTTTAGACATTGATACCTGCTTTATGATATCTATGGATTGAGTGATTAAGATATCTATTTGCAGCCTCATTTATCATCAGGATTAAGATTATCATTCACACAACTACTATTTATTACGTATTTATTTTTCATGTATGGTTTATTTATATATTTATTGATTCTTCTGTGGCCACCGTACGTCTTTTATATATATATTTTTATACATATCATTATTCATTATTTTTTATATACATGTTGTTATTCATTATTAGTTTGTATATATATTCAATTCTTTGGTGATATTCTAGCGCTCCCAGTTCGATTCTGTTTCCATAGGTTGTTTCGGGGGTCAACCACCCCTTTCTGGTGAGCAGCTTTAGATTCACACATTATCTTGGTTTAAGCGCCCACTCATTCTTCCTCTATTGAAAATCGTTCAGTTGGCCAGTCTGACTGAACTACAAACTACAATCGACAAACGTGAATGCGCTTGAACGATAATCGTTCATCGTTTATTGTTTTACACTGAACGATTTTTTTTAAAGATAACGACGTCGTTATAGTTAAATTGTTCAAAAAATCATTGCGTGTGTGTACGCAAATTTATAGTTACAACTTATCACACACTCACCTAATGTATGAGATCCACCTTAATTCGTTTTGTGACTGACTCACTAATCCCTCTAATAACATTGCTTATCTTAATCCCAACACCGGAACACAGACCGAACAAGTTAAGTCCGGGTCATCTTTAGCGTTAGTCGCAGGGGGAGGGTTAGGTTTAGGGTCCATAGCAGGGCTAGGTTTGGGGGGGGGAGTTTAACATTAGGCACCCCTAGGTTCGGGTTAGGCACTAGGCGGGGAGTAGGGTTAGGCATGACCAGGGGAGGGTCAGGGGGGGAGGGATAGAGTACTTACCTGCCCTCTCGGGATCTTCTCCCTTCAAGCTTCCGGTGTCGGGATATGATATTCTGCAGCCGGGACTTCATGCCCATTCCCCTCATACACCTAGGGGGATATTTAATAAGATTTATTTTTAGTCAATTTGGTGTTTTTCTGCGTTACACCTGTGATTTAGCAAATCAGAGATTTGGTGACTATCTTGCCTTTAAAAGCCATTAGTTGGCAGACGAGCTTTAAACCAGTTACCATTTTTTCAGTTTAAACTTTGTGATAGCAGCTACCAGGTTTCCATAAGTATGACAGATAATGTAGGGCCTGCAGAGAATTGGGGTCCCGTGATGAGGGCTGCAGGCTTAAATGCATTGATCAATCTATGGAACCAAAACCCCATTATTTATGTATTATGGTGAGTGATTTAACAATGTAGAGTGCTGAGTTTTCTGTATATATATATATATATATATATATATATATACACATTTAATCACCAGATAATGGGGTTTACAGTATGTATCAAGCAGAGAAAAGCGTGGAGAAGTGGACCAGTGGAGAAGTTGACCCGGAGTGCGCTGTTCTAACAGCAGGGTTTCATGGGCTACGCCCGTGTTAAACCCTGCTATTTACCTGGGTTGGATTGCCGGGTCACTCGACCCGGCAATCCAACCCTCTCCCCTTTTACACCAGGGAGCTGCCCGGGTTAACCCTGCAATAACTCTGGTTTTAGATCCGATGTAAAAGGGGTATAATTCAAAAAGAATAGCATGTCACCAAACACCAAATACAGTCAGACAAAAGCAAAACAAAGGGTATTCTCAGATACAGGCACTAATAATTTTGGGGTACCCAAAAAAACAAATAAGTATACATATTATTCAGGCAATGGAATACAGCAACTATCCGTTACAGGTATTATACCAGTCCTTCCTTTAGGTACTCCTGATGGTTCCTTATTTACAAATCCTCGTGGTACCAGTCGAGAAGAGATATGCAAGAAGAAAAGGGTCCGGCACCGCTCCCCCTCCCTCTTAAGTCACAGCAGCCCAGCACACGGTGCTGTGTGCTGGGCTGCACTGGGAGACTGCCTATGGGGGGAGCAATCACGCTGATCACTGATTAGGATTTTATTGATATACAGTCCTTGTGCAATGCCATAATGACCTTCTTTTCTCTTTTTTTGAAGTTGTTCATATAAAAGTCTGGCAGTAGCACATCCCATACTGCTATATTTATATTTATTTTGATAGAACATTTGGGATCAGAGGACTATTATTTAATATCTAGATATTCATTACATTTAGGTTATTCTTCCAGTGCAGAGAATGCAAATCTGTATGTGGATTTCAACTAATGTAATCAGCAAATAATGCAGTTTTGGGAGTTTACCTTATTCCATTGAACTAGAGTTGGCAAAATTACCCTGTTGAACAGTGTTATAGAGCATTATCTTATGGTTTGTTTGTAAGGAGAACAGGTGCAATTTAATTTTGTATGAAATGGCAGATGTGGATTGTGATGTGTAATCTCTCCCTACTGACTCTCATATATAAGTAGAATTCACTATGGGTGAGATGTATCAAGCCTTGGAGATAAATAAAGTACAGCCAATCAGCTTCTAACTGTCATTTCATAGCCTGTGCTAGATAATACCCCTTTTCCACCAAAATTCTGGGTCTGACTCAGAGTTGGAACAGGGTTCCTATCCGGATCAGACCCGGAATTTAGCCGGCGCCGACTCGGGATATTCCCGAGTCTGTGCTGCTCACACCGGAGTCGGGTCTGCATAGACCCGGCTTTTCCGGCGTGAAAGTGGACGCTTGCAGATGATGTCATCTCCAAGCGCCACTGAAGCCGGACCAATCGGTCAGCATGCGGCTCACTCCAAGTCATCAAGAACCGGAGTGCGCCATACACACAGCAGGGTTTCACGGGCTACGCCCGTGTTAAACCCTGCTATTTACCTGGGTTGGATTGCCGGGTCACTCGACCCGGAGATCCAACCCTCACCCCTATCACACCAAGGAGCTGCCCAGGTTAACCCTGCAATAACCCTGGTTTTAGCTCCGGTGTAAAAGGGGTATAAATGACACTTATAAGCTGACTGTTTGCTTTGGGCAACTTTTCCACTATATTTCTCTCCAAGGTTTGATATGTCTCCCCCTATGTGTGTTTCCTTGGATGCATTTCTTTAATTAACACATACTATTTTAACCATAATAAAATCAGTTAGCAGCACTGAAGCATTGTGATAAAATCACAGGAAAAGTTGTAAATGGGAGCTATGTGTGACAGATTCATGGCTTCCATCTGGTAGACAGAAGCTAATTAGCAACACTGATTGTCAGAGCACCTGTGAGAGGCTGATATAAGGTATGCCAGTTCTGATGCCCCTTTCAGATATACTGAGATTCTTGGGATTTTGGCTGCCTTAGCCCAAATTCCCGGGTCTTGTGTATGTATGAAAGGTACCAACTTGGCAACATGTTCTCGGGTAGCCGACCCTACAATTGACCAGGGTATTTCCCAGGACTTAAGTCCCAGGAAGACTACCCTGCTCTAGTGTGAATGGTGCAACCCAGGATTTTACTCCCAGGCTGCAACTAGCAGCTTCTGACAGGTCCACCAAGGTGGCGGCACCAGCGACCCATATAATCACCCCCTCCCCATCCCTGTAATTACTAGCAGTAGCAGCACTGCTCTTTCACACATGCTGCATATGGGAGAGGGGCTGGGGAGAGAGAGAGGGAGTAGGGGCAGATATTTTCAGTGACCTGTCCCTCTGCCATTTTCCCCATCTGTCCCTCTGTCACTTTCCCCACCTGTCACCCTGTACCTTACCGACCACTTTAATAAAAACTGTGTACAACAATGAAACAATGAAAAACCCTGCTAATGTCTCGGGTAGAAGCTGTAGTGTGAAAAGGGGGGTCTCGACCAAATACCCGGGATTTTGCACAGAAGAAATTCCTTGGTCTGAGCAGGTAATTTTCCAGGTCCTATGTCTCTCAATACCTGGGAGATAAGGAGGCAGGCCTGTTCAGAGAGTCAATGATTACTGGCTGTCAGTATTGTGCTGATACAGTACTGTTGTTCTTTAAAAGCGACTTTAGGTTCCCCCATGCTGAGAAAGAGAATAATTTGTTTAGTTAGAGCTGGGCAGGCTAGACTTTTCTCTTATGTTTTATTTAACTTTATGCTGAAAAATAAAACTAGCCACAGACACACAGACAAGTGTGTTACTAATTGGCTGCTGTGTGAAAGTGCACCTGTCTACCCAAGGGGATGGCATTCTTTCACTGATCTTGCCACACATGGTAAAGAAAGCTAGCAATTGGTATTATATTGCAGCCATAAAAATCCATGTGAAAATTTAAAGGGACAGAAACAGTTTTTTTTCTTTTTCTCCTGGTAAAGGCTTTTATACTGTGAAATCTATGGTGGTGTCATTGTCAGAAGCTTAGGAAATCCAGATTCAGCTTCACCCCTACACCCAGAGCTAACATGGAGGACATGCTACAGGCTGCATTGGCTCAGCAGGAAGTTATCAGGGCTCAGCAGAAAGCCACTAGGGTGCAGCAATTGGCCATTGAGATGACCCGGAAGCAACAGCAGTTGGATATTGAGAACATCTGGGAGCAACAGCATCAAGATCTTAAGTTCTTAAAAGAGGTGATACAGCATCTGACAGCACTGTTTGGAAATGCACCTATGGATGTCCCCACTACCTGCAGCTCCATATGGACCAGTCATTTTCTGCAAAAGATGACAAAAAGTAATGACATTCAAGCCTAGAACTGCTGAGAAAGAAAGTTGGCCTAAAAGTCAGCAGGCAGACCTTTTGGCACCCTACCTGTCAGGGGAGCCACAAAAACCATAATTTGATTGAACCTTGCTTATGCCAAAGACTATGACAAACTAAAATCTTACATTCTTACTCATTTGGGTGTCACAATGTTTGTTCCAGCACAATGAGTTCATTGCTGGGGATACCAAGTGGATAAACCTCCCTACTCGCACATGACAGGGCCACAGATCGTGGAAGGCAGTTTCTGTGGAAGTGGATGAGCCACGGGGACCCTAAAACAGCAGACCAACTGGTAGAAATGGTGGAGAGGTGTACAGCAGTCGACTGATAAGACTGTTCTAGGGGAAAAGGGGCTGGGTGGTGGAGTGAACATAACCATCCAGAGACTTCAGGCTTGGAACCTAGAGTTTGGCCAACTGTTCCAAGAAGGTTCCCACCTAGTATAAGATTTGATAAAAATGTGATCAGATGTTTGTGACGTGCTGGCTTGGGCCATGTGGCTGCTAACTGTCCACTTACCTCTGAACCTATGCAACGTGATACTGCTGATGTCAGTCGTACATTATCTTTCTTTGCTCAGCTAGCCTGCACTGCAAACAGGCTGACCCAGATATACAAGTGTGTATAATCACTGTAGACGGCAAATGGGTAAAGGCTCTGTTCTGGTAGCCTCGTACTCTTGTAAAAGCCAAGTTGATTACTCTTGTAAAAGCCATGGGTATACTCTGTATTTTGATACTGCAGAAATTCACTTAGTACAGTGTAAACATTGGAACCTTCAACGCACATCAGGCAGTCATGCAGCATGAAAGTCATGTCTGACCGGGCACAAACACAGCTCTCCTGACACGCAGAGAGCTCCCATGCTATAAAGGAGATCGCAAACTAATTTATGCACGCCCAAGAAATGGCGATTAAACAGTCAGATACACCTGTATGTTTCTTTAATCCCGCCCTCTTTACAACCCCCAAACGCTGAGTACATGTAACTCACTTTCCGAATGATTTCTCTATAAGAGTGTTATCGCACTGCAATCGCTGCACATGTGTAGTGCGGTTCCCACACATGCACGAAAGCAAACAATTGCTCCATCTGCGAAAATATCGGCTTTGCGAAAATCTCTGAATTATGCCCTTAGTTTGACACTAAAAAAGTCTCAGTCACACTTATTACTGGTATGAGAAAGCAGGAGTGTTAGAGAGAGATGAGAAAAGGAGAGAAAAAAGTAAGAATAGAATAAAGAGAGATGCGGAGAGAGAATCACCCAGACAAAAATGAAGAAGCAAACAGCTTGATCCCAGCTGGTAAAATAGCCAGTCCTGTCACTAGTAAAGGGATGATTGTGTTGTTTTAGTTGGGATTATATTTAGAGTGGACCTTGGCATCTGCAATGATACTGTATCACTGCTATTCATGCAGATTAAAGGTGAGGGGCCAAAACCTTTCCTAGGGCCCCAATGCAATATCAATCTGGCTATGTGTAGAATTTACACCATCATACACATACATAGCATACCTGATATATGTATACTAAATATATTTACATATTGTAATTGCAGAGCTCAGTGAGTCAAACATCGAGAAGTGCAAAGACCAGCATACAGGTGACAACGGTGGCACCAAACCCCAACATTACAGATATCCAGCTCAGGTAATACATTATCATCATTCCTCTTGGAAACTTCCATACTCTTGTCGCCTAGGATAAAAAAAATATTACTCTCAGCCTCAAACAAGCCTTTTTGGCTATTGTTTATGCTTGTGGTTCTGCATAATACACAGTATAGCTAAATTAGTTGTTACATTCTACTCTAGTACTCTAGGTTTTGCCCAAAGAAAACTTAAAACTGATATCAACATAAGCACCAGTTCTAGTATTACAACCATACATGAAGTAGATCGTTTGCAATAAATATTGCAATAAAATGTTTGTTTCATCTGTATATAAAGTACCTAAATATTCCTAAAAACTTATAAAAATAAAAAATGTTTAAAAACACCCCAAAAAAGTACTTTCAATTTGGGGGCAAAAAAAAAAATGAAGTTGGGGGACAAACTTAAAAACCAGCTAAATAAACCCCAGGGGGGTCCCCAAGTATGCCCCAGGTGTTTTTAAGATTGCAGGTGCATGTGGCAGGTGGATTTTTTTACGATTTTTAAAAGTTCACATTAGCAACTTCAAAATATGCTAGCACCCATTTTCATGTATCCCAAATTTGCTGGGACTAGTTATTTTGATGAAGAAATATTGCTTAATACCATTCTTCACCACTTATGCAAAGACACTAATAGCAAGCAATTGAGAGAATTAAAGTACTCTGAATAGCTTTATTAGGGGTACTAGAACACCCCTATAGTGATCCCCTGTGTTAGTGCAGTTATTCGGGGGGTACAGACTGTTTTCCCCATTTTTGACAGGACTTTTCACTAGTTCCAAATTTGCCAGGTGCCGTTTTCGCCGCTTTCTAATTGAATACAGGGATAAGCGGAGACGCGCGTGATACTTATTCGCATGGAAAACCAGCGAAGACGGCGAAAAGTCCAGCATGTGAAAAGTCCGGGACTTTTCGTGGCTAATTGAATACGGGCCATAGTATCCAATGTATGTTTTGGTTTAGGTTTGGCAAAACCACCCTCAAGCGTTTTGGTTCGGTTTGGTACAGTTTTGAATTCCTTTAAATCGATAAAAAGCAATAAATAAAAACAGCTAAAATCATGTAATTTGGACCTTCAGTATTTACATGCAATCCAAAACCTGAGTTCCGAACTGACAGCAGACCCAAGCCCGAACTCGATTAGACTCGGAACCCCTAAGTTCTGGTGAGCTTGTATCAAACCACATATCTCTAATAACAACTAATAACTTTAGGTGAGTACCAGCACCGTTTTGTGAGTATTGGTACAATTTTTCATAGAAAAAAAAGCACTGCGTATGGGATAACAGACAAATGTGATCAGTGGCTTGAAGCAAACCCCAATTCCCTTCTACATCAAAGGATATCAATAAAATCCTTAATGAAACAAACAATACAAAAGCAGCATATCACATATAAAGTAAAAATAACACATTCTTGTAGCAGTTCATAAACTCATATCTGGTGCAGACAAGGTGCATCTTATTATAAGTATATATACTGTATATATATATATATATATATATGTATATATATATATATATATATATATATATTAATTTATATATTAATTAAATATAGCACTTTCTTACTGAAGTTCAGAAAATATTTTTGTTCATTTTTAGAGCCACCGTTATACAAGTGGAGAAGATTTTCTGGACTAATGTAGTTAGTCCAAAGATTGCATATGTGGCCAGTTCCAGCAGTGATACATCCAGTCAACCAAACAGTGGTATACAACTCTCTGTAAGTTTTACTGGTAATTCCTGTTGATTGCTTTTGTATTGTCCTACCAGAGTTGGAACTAGACGTATGAGGTCCCCATACCAAGCAGAACAAAACATATGAACCTGGGGCTTTGACAGAGGACCAGGAGACCTCCAGCTGTTAGCATTGTAGCAGCTGTACCTGCTCTACTATGGTAAATTCGACATTGGGGCTGATGTGTCTTTAAACTAATGCTGTGTAGAAAAGAGAGGGGGGTTTAACCCCCTATTGTTCCTCAGCACACTGAATTATACTAGCAACAATATATGAACACTATATGGTAATAGAATTTAAGAGATATTAGTTGCATGCATTTGCAAATACATGGGATGCTGCTAGGCCTCGTCAAGGCTTCTCTGTCACTAGCAGTCCCTACACTAAACGGTTCACGTCCGGGGCGCAGAGCACCACAAAATAAAGTCCGGCCCAGGACCCCCCCAGGGCATCACACGAAAAATGGAAAAAGAGTGACAGTGCAGTGTAGAGTATAGAAGTGTGCAAGTAATTACTAAGTGTTAAGGGGTTAAAATATATGTGAAAAATTACATGAATAATAAACAAACATAAAAAGGTTGTAAACTGGAAAAGGTGGGTCGCGCTTCCAATAGTGGTGGTGGAGTGGGACTTATGTGTTGGGGGAAGAGGAAGGGTCAGGTAGGTGCTGCAACGTATGCAAGAGTACCAATTCTTGCTAGGTAGATGTGCTGAAAGGAGGATAGGTATACGTGCGCTCCTGTGCAGGGGAAAGGAGTGTGGTAGTGAGTGTAGGATGTGCGATGGAGGGGTCTGGGGGTAGGGGGGGGGAAGGTAGTGGAGGGGATGCGCTAATGTGTAGGTGGGTGAGTGGAATGAAGACTGACGAGTGAATTCGGATCCAACCTATTTTTATTGGGTAGACACAATGCTCCCAAAGGTGGCTCCTTGGGTGGGTATCCAGTGATTTGTACTAACGACTCTAGATAAACAACCTCTCAAAAAAGGTATACACCCCCCATACACAAATCCATACACAGGGTTTCTGCCCACAACAGATATTTTATCCATCACTGTCCCGGCAGTTAGCATTCTCCCCAACACACACAGAGCCCACACCCAGTCATACTCCCTTTCACTTATCATTGCATACACATTAACTATCTAGGTCAGATTACCTATGAATCATCTGGTATCAATGGCTCATTACAGGTTAGTTTTGTGACACACTACGCGACATAATTTATAATCACCTGACAACATTGTTATGAACCGCAGGAACACCCACGCCACCCATTAATGGACCCCCACACACACAGGATCCGCATTAGCCACACACCCCGTTCATCCTAATGGACGTGTCACTATGGCAACGCGTCACCAATATGTGATTCAGATATGCCCCTACTGTTGGCATACTTGTCAAGCAATTAACACCTACCCCTTGATTTTCACCTCAACCTATTAGGGCACCACATACTCTCACTGTGTACACCCATAGTCCCCACTCGCATCTGTCAGTTTAGGTAACACATGCTTTTATACCTATACCTATACTAAGAGAACGGCACACACATACGGAACTTGTAACCATAGCTACGTGTAAACCAGGAGTCACGTGGGCTATCACACACGTAAGCACCAGGCGCGACTCATTGCGCCACGCCCCCAGACCGACACATCCCATTGCCACGCATCATTGCTGACACGCACAGTCTCTGTTGCACACACCCCCAACAGACACTACACTCTCGACCCCACGTGACCGCAGATGCCAGCAGCGTCCCACGTACTCATCCAGCACCACCATCACGCCTACTGCGGCCATTCATTGGCCCACACTATACACATGATCGGATCAGCAGCCAATGTCGTGTCATGTCCACCGCGACACGTCATTGGTACATTCGAAACACGTGATCGGACCAATACCCGGAAGTCCCCTATAAATATTAAGATCCTCCAACACTCAGTAACTCCTTGAAAAAGGCAATAAGCCGAAACGCATTGGAGACCCTACCACAAGCTACACTCATACTCCCACCAGCTGCACTGCTGCACCTGTCCCCTCCTGGGACACGACGCCGATCCCACGGGTTCGTGGGATCACCTGAAGCACGCGGATCTCCGCATCACCCCATCACCATCCAGTGACTATCACCAATAACCCTTTGTGGCTGCCCGTCCACCTGAACATCCCGCGGGATCGCTGGATGCCAGGAACACCACCGAGCTCGGCATCAGGACAATAACCACCACTGCTACCCACCATGGACCCTTCCCCACCTACCGGTAGGTAAGTCCACCTTGCAGCAGAGTGTGCCGCCGCCATTTCATTAGACATCCCGGCTAACATCCTTCCCTACACCCTGGTTGCCACAAGTCTGTCGACCAAAGGTCCAGCAGGGGGACGTGCAGGAGTGAGGACCGCACGCCAAAGGAGCCCCCTAAAAGGGTCTACCCACCCCCCCAACCGTGGGGCCACCAAGACTATTAGTACAAATCACTGGATACCCACCCACGGAACCACCTTTGGGAGCATTGTGTCTACCCAATAAAAATAGGTTGGATCCGAATTCACTCGTCAGTCTTCATTCCGCTCACCCACCTACACATTAGCGCATCCCCTTCACTACCTTTCCCCACCCTACCCCCAGACCCCTCCATCGCAAATCCTACACTCACTACCACACTCCTTTCCCCTGCACAGGAGCGCACGTATACCTATCCTCCTTTCAAACATAAAAAGGTGATGTGAAAAGTAACTATGTGTATTAAGTGGTGATGCCCTCAGGAGGCCCAGCCAGAGCAGACTCAGGGGCCCTACGCCCAAACGCTCACCCCAAATTTTTTTTTTTTTTTTTAATGTTTATTTATTTTTTAAACTAATGCTGCAACTGACTCTGATCATACTGAGACGCCCACTTGTAGCGGCGCTAATCTGTCTTGGGGCATCTTAAGATGCACTATCAGTCGCATCATCGAAGCTTGCACCAGCCCTATGGCAGGTACAAATTTCCCATATGAATGCCACTGAAATCCACATGCAAATTCGTCTTGCGTATCCTTATGTAACCACCAGGAAGCATGTGCAGTGTGACACGCACGCATGTGCAGTACTACCAACATAGGCCAACTGTATGCATATTAGAGATGTGCGCCGACCCTCATGTTTTTGTTTTGGATCTGGATCCCCCCTGGTTTTGGATCTGGATTGGTTTTGCCAAACCTCACCTCCATGTTTTGTTTTCGTATTTTGGCTTTGGATCTGGATTTTTTCTTTAAAAAAATAATAAAAACAGCTAAAACCACATAAATGGGCCTGTTTTTGTTCCTATAGTATAATTAACCTCAATAGCATTTATTTCCAGTAATTTCCATTCAATTTTGACCACCTACAATATTATTTGCTTCATCTAGCTAAGGCCAAAAAGTTGCATCCAGCTAGCTGGCTGACTAAGCTAAGTGACACAGTGAGTGGCACTAACATGTGGCAGTTCAGCTTCTAATTTCCAACACGGATACAGTGAATTATACAGTGTGGGTTGGATACACCAATAGTGCACTTACTGTGACAGCAGTGTTGGCAGGATGGTGTCCTCAGTAAATGGAATGGCAGTGCTCAGTGCTGGCAGTGTCCTCAGTGAAGGGTACCGGTGATGTCGGCAGTGCGGGGGTGCCAGCGGTGTCTTTAGTGTAGGTTTGCTCGCTGTGTCGCCAGTGCGGGGGTTGCTGGTGGTGTCCTCAGTATATGGAATGGCAGTGCTGCGTTGCTGGCAGTATTCTCAGTGAAGGGTACCGGGGGTGCCAGCGGTGTCCTCAGTGCAGGTTTGCTGACTGTGTTGGCAGTGCAGGGGTGTTCTCAATGCAGGGTGCCGGCGGTGTCAGCAGAGCGGGGGTGCCAGCGGTGTCCTCAGTGCAGATTTGCTGACTGTGTCGGGAGTGCAGGGGTGCTCTCAATGCAGGGTGCCGGCGGTGTCAGCAGAGCGAGGGTGCCAGCGGTGTCCTCAGTGCATGTGTGCTGACAGTGTCGGCAGTGCAGGAGTGCTGGTGGTGTCCTCAGTGTGGGAGTGTCGGCAGAGTGGGGTCGCTGACGGTGTCCTCAGTACGTGGGGTAGCAGTGCAGGCGGTGTCGGCAGCAGTGGTGTCGGCAGTGGTGGTGCCGGCAATGTCGGCAGCGGGGGATGCCGGCAGTGTCATGCGGTGGGGGATGGTGGGCGCCATCTTTTTTTTCTGTATTTTCAATGGGCTTAACGCTGCTTGGCTGAGAGCCATGACAGACGGCTCTCTTAGCCAATCAGCGTTAAGCCCGCTCAATACAAAACCTCATGACCAGACAGCGGGGTCAGGGGCGCCGAGAGGGGAGGAGCGGGTACAATTTACCCAGGCCCGGGCTTCCAGAGGGGCCTGGCAGGGGCCCGGGTCTGGCGCCGCCCCCCTCCCTTCCTCCATCCCTCTGCAGCAGCCCAGCACACGGCATGTGCTGGGATGCAGTGGGAGATTGCTCGCGGCTGCTAAGCAGCAGCCACAGCAATCTCCTATGCTTGAGGGGGGGAGCGATCACACTGATCACGCCGCCCCCCTGGCTTTGCGAAGGGCTGAGGGTCTCACAGCGCCTCCTCCCCGGCGCGTAGCGGCGCTGCAAAAGTATGTTTGTTTGTTTCTTTTCCAAGGGGGCATGGCCACACCTCCCACGATTAGGCCATGCCCCCTCCTTTACCGGGGGCCGGCGGCGCTCTCTACGCCCCTGAGCGGGGTCGCAAGGATTTGTCTCGGATGATGGATCCAGGGCAGGCCCTGAAATTCGGGTGGGTTCGGATCTCTGAGATCCGAACCCGCTCATCTCTAGTACATATCAGTATTGCGTGCAGTTAGCGTGCACGTCTGAATCAGGTCCTTTGTGTCCTATTACCACCCCTACCACATGTACAGTCTTATGGAAATTCTCTGATTTATGTGATCATGTGTACATAGAGCTCCCATGTGTTTTGACAGAAACGTCCTTTTTTCCCCATCATCTTAAAATGCCTCATTAGAATTATATAAGTTTTAATAGTTGTAACTTCTAATGCATATGGATCATCTTCCCTGATGGTAATAATACACATTTGCATTGTTGACAGTTGCTAGATATTGGTGATAGAGGTATTATGAAATACAATAAATTACTGTTGTGAGAATTCCTTGCATGTGCCCACACCCCTCTAATACAGGTTGAGTCTCTCATATCCAAAATGCTTGGGGCCAGGGTTATTTTGGATATGGGCATATTCTGTATTTTGGAATATTTGCATACCATAATGAAATACAGTATGTTGGGAATGGGAGCCAAATCTAAGCACAGAATGCATTTATGTGTTATATATACACCTTATAAACACAGCCTGAAGGTAATTTTATATAATATTTTAAAATAATTTTGTGACTCAAACAAAGTTTGTGTACATACATAAAGTGAATTTGTGTTTCATACACACCGTATACACACAGCCTGAAGATAATTGTATACAATATGTTTAATAATTTGTGCCTTAAGCAATGTTTGTGTCCATTGAACCATCAAAAAGCAAAGGTTTCACTATCTCAGTCATGCTAAAAAAATTCTGTATTTTGGAATATTTGGCTATGGGAGACTCAACCTGTATACTGTATGTACAGACAGTAGAGGAAGGCTGCCTCTTCCACAAGGTACCTGCTGTTTCTTCAGGTACAAAAAAACCTTTGCTATTGAAAAAAAAGAGGGGCCAAATGTAATAGGACGAGAGATTAGACAATGTGAGAGTTTAGCAGTAAACTCTCACACTTTTTAAACTCAGCCAATGTAATAAGAGTCCGAGAACAAAGCAACAGAGCATGTTTTTAGACTAAAAAAATTCTCACGATTTATACGCTCATCCAGATGTTTTCCCATTTTGAAGATAAAACTCGACCAATGTGAGAGATTACTGCTAATCGCTCACATTCGCTAAACTCTCACCCTATTACATTTTGCCCGAGATCTCCAAATGTTGAAGTAACAAAGGACAAAGGAATGTAAGCTTCAAAAATTGTGCACGTTCCATACAGAGAGAACAAAGTGGGCTAATTTGGTATAATTAAGGATGTTCATCTGTCACTGTATTTTGGATCTCCACAATAAAATGAGGTTTATAGAAAAGAAGCACAATGCGGTTGATTCTGAATGGGATGCAGATGCAGCCGAAGCATCTGTGCCTTCGTATGTGCAAGGACTAAGATGCCCACTGTCAGCATCCATATATGCGCCATCAGTAGCAACATAGAAACTTGCACCAGCCCTATGGCAGATGCAGCTATATGGCAGGTGCAGCCCTGTGGCAGGTACAGCCCTATGACAGGTGCAGCCCTGCGGCAGGTCCAGCCCTATGGCAGATGCAACTATATGGCAGATGCAGCCCTGTGGCTGGTCCAGCCCTATGGCAGGTGCAGTCCTATGGCAGGGGGAACCCTATGGCAGGTGCAGCCCTATGACAGGTGCAGCCCTATGACAGGTGCAGCCCTATGGCAGGGGGAGGTCTATGGCAGATGCAGCCCTATGGCAGGTGGAGCCCTATGGCAGGTGCAGCACTATGACAGATGCAGGCCTATGACAGATGCAGGCCTATGGCAGATGGAGCCCTATGACAGATGCAGGCCTATGGCAGATGGAGCCCTATGACAGATGCAGGCCTATGGCAGATGGAGCCCTAGGGCAGGTGCAGCCCTATGGCGGGTGGAGCCCTACGGCAGGCTCAGCCCTATGGCAGGTGCAGCCCTATGGCAGGGGGAGGCCTATGGCAGATGGAGCCCTATGGCAGATGGAGCCCTATGGCAGATGGAGCCCTAGGGCAGGTGCACCCCTCGGGCAGGCAGGTGTAGTTTCTGCGACTGAGTATGGTTTCCTATGTGAGCGGTTCATGGTCTTTGTACACTTACATTTCTGCTCCTGTGCATCTAAATTTGATCTTTGACTCTGTAGGTACTAATAGGGATGCATGCTTGTTGCAACTCAGACACATGCACAGAAAAAAACATTGTTCCACTACATCAGACTCAGAATTAGGCACAATATGTGCTCATAATGTAGTATACCTAAGAAATAAGGTGGAAATGTACAGAAAAATAAAGCAAATTCAGTTGTGTATCTTTCAAAGTTGTAAGCCTCTGCAATTTTGTCAGCTTCTTTTTTATTTAGTCAACTTGTCACTCAAAATGTATGTAGACCACTATGGAGCCCATGTGTAACATACAGAAGTGGTTCTGAATCAGGCCCTGTGTCCACCTCTGAACCAGGCCCGAGTCTCTTGACCTATTAATCACAAATCCTAGGAAGGAGGTTTGATGCCAGATTTCAACCTATGTTGTTCTGGATAGAAATAAAATAGCCAGGGGAGTATTAAGGCCTGAGGGGCCCTATGTGCAGGGTGTACCCAAAGCCCCACAAATTACCTTGTGCTGGCAGGCGGTTACCTCCTCTTCCATGGCACCATCTTACCAGTGATATTTGGAAGATGGAACATGCACACAAGACAGCAAAGGCTACAGCACAGTGCCAGAGTCCTTGCTTTCACTGTGTTGCGTTTTCTTCCAGAAGATGTCACTGGGAAGATGGTGACATGGAGGAGGAGAGACCTGCTTGTCGGCCCAAGGTAAGTACCTACCCTCCAACTTGATCCGCCGTTTCATTAGGTACAAAATGCTCTGCTCCTGGACTTCCCTGCTAATTAATGAGTGCAGTCACCTATGTTGAGCTAGTTATTTCATGAGAAGGGTGTTTCAGCACAGGTGGCTTCAATCATAAATTAAGAAGGAAGTCCAAGAGCAGAGCATTTTGTACCTAATGGAATGGGTCATGTTGGAGGGTCTGCAAGTATACTGTGGGCAGGGGCTTCGGGCCAAGATCAAGAGGGGGCATGGTCTAATAATGTGAGGCATGGCCACGCCCTCTTGAGCGGAAAAAAATGGGGAGGGTGGCGCTTTGAGCCCCTCAGCCCGGCACAAAGCCAGGGGGGCGTGATCAGTGTGATTACTCCCCCCCACAGACATAGAATACTGCTGCAGCTGCTGCTCATCAGCCGCGAGCAGTCTCCCACTGCAGTCTAGCACATGCTGGGCTGCTGTGAGGGAGGGAGGGAGGTGGGGCGGGCACCGCTGGCCCCTCTAGGAAGCCCGTGCCTGGGTAAATAGTACCCGCTCCCCCCCATCTCGGCGCTCCTGATGTTTGCAGAGTTTTTAAAATAGCAATTTTTATAGTATACTGTAATGATGGCCATTGACAGCTGTGGACGCCCACCTACGCCGCCGTACCCCGAGATACTCTAAATGCTGAAAATATTCCATATCCGACATGCTCCTGGTTCCGAGCATTTAGGATATGGGAAATTCTGTACATATATATATATATATATATACACACACACACACACATATATATATATATATATACATATATATTAGGGGTGAGCGGGTTCGGATTTCATCATCCCGCCTTCCGGGTCTCGCGGGTTTTGGATCCTATATAAGGTACCCGCGTCGGTGCCATTTTCTCACTCGGCTGTGTACAGTGAAGAGGGAGGGTGGGAGTTAGGGCTGGCTGGGCTGTGAAGTGTAGTGTAGTGCAGTGTAGTGTTGTGCTGTGCTGTGCTGCGCTGTGCTGCTGTTGTCCATAGGGGCTGTGTCCACTCCTTTAAAGTCCATAGGGGCTGGCTGGACTGTGTTGTGCAGTCTGTTGTCCATAGGGGCTGTGTCCACTCCAAAGTCCTGTGCAGTGTCCCAGTCCTAAAGGGGTGCTGTAGTGTTGTCCAGGGGGTGCTCTGTCCATCAGGCGTGCTCCCCCCAAGTGCAAAAAAAATATATATTTCTTCTGTGTTTGTGAATTGTGTGCACTGTGGCTGCACGTGCATCAACAAAGGAGCAGCGCCAAGTGTGCGCCTGTGTCCCATAAGTAAAAGGCCGGCTGGCTTGTCCGTTAAAGGGTGCTGTAACCCCCAAAGGGCACTCTAAACAAAAAAATATATATATTTTTTTGTGTTTGTGAATTGTGTGCGCAGTAGCCGCACGTGCATCAACAAAGTAGTGCCAAGCGTGCGCCTGTGTCCCATAAATAAAGGGCCGGCTGGATTGACCGCTAAAGGGTGCTGTAACCCCCAAAGGGCACTCCAAACAAAATTAAAAAAAAATTTCTGTGTTTGTAAATTGTGTGCACTGTGGCTGCACGTGCATCAACAAAGGAGCAGCGCCAAGCGTGCGCCTGTGTCCCATCGGTAAAGGGCCGGCTGGCTTGACCGCTAAAGGGTGCTGTAACTCCCAAAGGGCACTCCAAACAAAATAAAAATATATATTTTTTTGTGTTTGTGAATTGTGTGCGCAGTAGCCGTACGTGCATCAACAAAGTAGTGCCAAGCGTGCGCCTGTGTCATAGGTAAAGGACCGGCTGGATTGACCGTTAAAGGGTGCTGTAACCCCCAAAGGGCACTCCAAACAAAATAAAAAAATATTTTCTGTGTTTGTGAATTGTGTGGGCTGTAGCTGCACGTGCATCAACAAAGGAGCAGCGCCAAGCGTGCGTCTGTGTCCCATAAGTAAAGGGCCGGCTGGCTCATTTCTTAAAGGGTGGTGTAACCCACAAAGTGCACTAGTCTCCAACAAAAATGAAAAATTATTTTCTGTGTTTGTGTTTGTGTACGCCTTAGCCGCACGTATATATCAATATAACATAAATGGAGGACCAAACTTTCTCCGATAAAAATAAAATAGGGAAAGATCAAGAACCACTTCCTCCTAGTGCTGAAGCTGCTGCCACTAATCATGACATAGACGATAACATGCCATCAACGTCATCTGCCAAGGCCGATGCCCAATGTCATAGTAGAGGGCACATACAATCCCAAATGACAAAGTTCAGGAAAATGACTTTGAAAAAAACATTTAAATCATCTGAAGAGAAACGTAAACATGCCAATATGCCATTTACGACACGGAGTGGCAAGGAACGGCTAAGGTCTTTCCCTATGTTCATGACTAGTGGTTCAGCTTCACATGACAATGGAAGCCCTCCTCCCGCTAAAAATATCAAACGAGTAAAGCTGGCAAAAGCACAGCGAAGAACTGTGCATTCTAAGAAGATATCACAAATCCCCAAGGAGAGTCCAAGTGTGGTGGCGGTTGCGATGCCTGACCTTCCCAGCACTGGATGGGAAGAGGTGGCTCTTTCCACCATTTGCACGCCCCCCTGCAAGTGCTGAAAGGAGCACTTGCTGATATGCAAATTGAAGATGTCACTGTTGAAGTACAACAGGATGAGGATACTGGTGTAGCTGGCACTGAGGAGGAAGTTGGCGAGGAGGATTCTGATGGTGATATGGTTTGTTTAAATCAGGCTCCGGGGGAGACAGTTGTTGTCCGTGGGATGAAAAAGCCCATCACGGTCATGCCTGGGCAGAAGACCAAACATTCCACTTCTTTGGTCTGGCAATATTTCTATCCAAATCCGGACAACAACTGTCTTGCCATATGTACCATATGTAAAGGTGAAATAAGTAGGGGTAGGGACTTTAACCACCTAGGAACATCCTCCCTTATACGGCACCTGCAGCGCGTTCATAAAAAGTTACTGTCAAGTTCAGAAACTTTGGCTAAGACCGTAAGCAGTCCGGGGACACCTAAATCCCTTTTTCCTGTTTTATCCAAGGAATCGGTGGATGAGGAGGATGAGGACGACATCTTGCCTCCGTAAAGCCAGTTTGTGCAGGGACACATTAATTGCCAGCTTGTTTTGTGGGGGCCCAAACGAACCAATCATTTCAGCCACAGTCATGTGGCAGACCCTAGCGCTGAAATGATTGGTTTGTTAAAGTGTGCATGTCCTATTTATATAACATAAGGGTGGGTGGGAGGGCCCAAGGACAATTCCATCTTGCACCTCTTTTTTTTCTTTGCAGTATGTACTGTTTGGGGCCTAGTTTTTCAAACTGCCATCCTGTCTGCCACTGCAGTGTTACTCTTAGATGGGCCACGTGTTTGTGCCGCCCACTCGTGTCGCTTAGCATAGTCATCCAGCTATATTTCACTCTATTCCCAAGTCTGAATCAAGCCCAATGTCCCCGGCTGCTCCCACCCCTTCCTACCCGGTGTGGCATACAAGTACTATAGAGAGGGGCTCTGTCCCTGGTTGCAAAGGGTGGGAGCGGCTGGGGACATAGCACAGCAGCCACGCCGGGATGGAAGGATGGGAGCAGCCAGGGACAGAGCGTGGCTGCTGCTTTTCTATAGTACTTCTATGTGTTGGGAAGGAAGGGGTGGGAGTGGCCTGGGACATAGCGTGGCTGCTGCTGTGTATCAAGCCAAGCAACCGTGCCGGGGTGGGTGCGGCCTGGAACAGAACTGGGCTGACAGGTATGGGAAGCTACGCCAGGAGGGGGTTCACGCCGGCAGCAGCTGTGACTATCAGGAGCCGCAGCTACTGCTTTCTTCTATTGAAAACAGGCTGCCGAGAGGGGGTCCCGCTGGGTGCCCGATCACTGTGGCCAGCAGTGATCAGAACACACTGGCAGGTAATCTGAGGAAGAAGAGGGACCAGCAGGTCCCTCTGACATAGGTGGCTGTGGGAAGATTCTTCCCGCAGCTGCCTAGTGGGCACTTCTGACTGGTCATAGCAGATACATGTCAGAAAGCCCAGCCTCGTGTGGTCGTATCTGATATGACCGTGCCAGGCAAGTGGTTAAGGTGCATGTGCACACATGGGGTGATTCAGCTGTGGCCACAAATGCTATCGCAGCTGGTAACATGTTAGCAGCTGCAATAGCACCATTATGGTAATGCAGCAGGAGGAGTCATGCCTCTTGCATGCATTACTTATCTGAGCTGCGTCCAAGGACGCAAGCCGGCTGCCACAGATACAACAAAGAGGCCAGTTAATCTCCATCAGCCAACAGAGATCCTAGCCTCCTCCTTCCCCCCAACGATGGTGACATGCCTCCATTTTGGGAAATGGTGGCTGTCGCCGTCCCATCCCGGCCAACAAATGGCAGTAGACTGTCAATCACTGTCAGTCTGCTGACGCTCTGCGTGTGATCAGAAAGGACTTGTACTACACATGCACAGTATGGGCAAAGCGCCTGCGCACATTCCGACCATTGGGAATCTGCATTCAGCAGTGCACATATGTGAACTGCTGAATCAGACCCAGAGACCACCGTTGTGTATGGAATTGCTCTCATATGAGTTTGCGGCAGAAAGCCATGGGAGTTCCCAGGATGTGTCAGTGAGCAGACTATTCTCATATGCAGATGCACAACAACAGAGGCCATATTTACAGAAGTTTCAGACTGGGGTGGCAGTTCTGGGAGATGACTATAATTATGTGAGGAGGGGTGGCCCTTCTGGGACATGATTATAATTGTGGTAGGAGGGGTGGCAGTTCTGGGACATGACTATAATTATGTGAGGAGGGGTGGCAGTTCTGGGACATGATTATAATTGTAGGAGGAGGGGTGACAGTTATGGGAATTAATTATAATTGTGGAAGGAAGGGTGGCAGTTCTGGGACAAAATTATACATGTGGGAGGAAGGGTGGCAGTTCTGGGACATGATTATAATTGTGGGAGGAGGGTTGGCAGTTTTGTGATATGATTATAATTGTGGGAGGAAGGGTGGCAGTTCTGGGACAAAATTATAATTGTGGGAGGAAGGGTGGCAGTTCTGGGAAAAAATAATGATTGTGGGAGGAGGGGACATGATTTAATTATGGGAGGAGACATGATTATAATTATGGGAGGAGGGGTGGCAGCTCTGGGACATGACTATAATTATGGGGGAAGGGGGGGCAGTTCTGGGAAATGATTATAATCAGCGACGGCTCTTAACTGCCTCCTATGGAGGGGCGGCCTGGGCTGCAGAATCCTCTCACCTCAACCGTAGTCTGGGCTCTATCCATTGCACATGCATGAAAAAAAGAATAAGGGAAACAGCCCCTCTCACACATGTCTAGTGTATGCACAATACGATAAGCATCAGTGTTAGGGACTGCATCATCTGCAGCCCCTAGAAGCCAAATAGGCCTGCTATAATAAAAGCAGTAGTAGCTACCCATTGAAGCTACTAATGGCCTGGCAGTTCCAGGGAGAGAATGCTACCCCCAGGGACTGCCCGGCTGAAGTGTGATTAGCAGAAAGAACTTCTGCTTTTATTATAGAAGCCACAGGAGGAAGGTACTGTAGGAACTGAGCTGGTTAGTGGGACCAGGGACTGGGGGCTCACAGAGGGGTGGTGGATTTTACTGGGGGGCTGCAGCCCTGTAGCGTCTAGGTAAAATCCTCCACTGTGGCAGGAGGAGGGTTGTCCTGAGACATGATTATAATTGTGGGAGGAGGGCAGTTCTGGGACATGATTATAATTTTGGGAGATGGGGGAGCAGTTCTGGGACATGATTTTAATTGTGGGAGGAGGGGGCAGTTCTGGGAAATAATTATAATTGATGGAGGGGAATTATTAGGAGTCGGGTTATTAGATCTGAGGTATAATTATAATGCAGGGAAGAGGGGGCTGTCAGATTTGTATAAAGGTGCTTTATGCATTATTTAGTGGTTACTGGATTGCTTCCTGTATTGCATTCTTGCTGACCTTTTGGCTGCCTCCTCCGGGAGAAGGCAGCCAGGTGGGCACTATTGGGGCAGGGCTTAGTGGAGGTGGGCAGATCTAGAGCATAACGATGTGATCGCATCATTGTAGGCCCGCTATGCAATGCTGAGATTATCAGCACTATGAAGTGGAGGGTGGAGCAACATTGACACGACTCAATGTAAATTGCACCATCGCCAGCCTGTGCTACTCATTTCACTTGGGAATTCCGCAGACTATTTCCGGAAGCTTCCCAGCCATTCCAGGAGAGTAGGCAAATATGCTATATTCAAATCTCTGTCTATTATATAGAGGTCATTAGGATAGTCTCTGCTTTGTCAGAAGGGACTGGTACTGTACAGTATGTGCAGTATTTTATTATAGCTTTGTGACAAAGCAATGTGAAACCACGCCTACATTAGACAAACCACTTCTATAGTATTAAAGCGTGCCTTCCTTTGTCCTTTTTTATTTTATGATTTGGGTATGCCTCTCACTATATCTATATCCCACACTATATAACTATTTAATCCATTTAACACTCAAAATAAAGTTGTTGCGGCATTTAAATAAAGTGTCAGAGCTAAATGATGCTGCGCTTTCCTGCATCTGACAAATACAACTTGTTAAATTCTACTTTAAGCCAGCAGTGGCCCCTGCAGAACCCTTTAATTTCATAAACACCATAGTTATATACCATTCTAGAGAAAGAATTGTAGGCATTACTATTGTGCCGTTTATGTCAGTTTGGTATGTTTATGTGTCCTTGTTTCACTGCAGCTGAGCTATGGAACTTATTGAGCACCATTTTATTATTTTGATAATTTAGACATAAGACATGATGTGTATGACCTGTATAATGGTAATCTTGTTTGCTGTGACTGTACATTCTTCTCTGTGACTTTTACCTACTATTATAAAGCAAAATTTCCGTTGCAGACTCTGACCATGGGGAAACTTCTCTTCTTTTGTTTTGCTGTTGTCACTTTCGCCCTGAGGTGATAATCTTGATACTCCAATGACTAATTTCGGAGATATCCCCAATTATGTTCCATTTCCTATATACATGTAAAAATGATGGTGGCGGACTGAATGTGGACATTAATGTAACCTCTGACTGAAGAAATGATAGAAAATGACTTATCTTGTGTATATTGGGATGTATGACAGCACTGGGGCTGATGCAGAGATGAACACAGGCCTGTTTGTGTAGTACAACCTGCGTGCAATCACACTATGCACGTGTGGAAAATGAGCATATCCGAGAATGTGAATCCACAGTCAAATGCATACTGATAGCATCTACTTATGACTGGAGATACAGAATGGGAATATGAAGGGACGTAAGCACATATATTTCTCAGGATGTGTATCTTTTTGCACCTAGTATAAGGCAGGTGAAAGTGCACGCTACTATATAATAATTACTGTTCTACTCTGTATCTGCCCCACTATGTACATTATATAATTATTCTTTATAAGTTATAGCTAATTAAACTACGAACATTTCTCATGTGTTCAGTTCGTACTTGCTGATCCTTCAATTAAACTCTTGCAACTATTTAACATAGCTATACTCCCTATTTTGCATACTTTATTACAACATGCTTTGCATACTGCAATATCCTTGTGAGCTCTACTTTATAGCCCTGGCATAGTTTTCCCTAGGATTACGCCACTAGTAACAGGTGCACCAAGATACTCATTACATACATTTTCATTTAAGTTCACATATGACAAACCACTATCACCTCACCTCTCCTTAAGGGGCTTATTGGTGACCGACCGGCTTCCGATGATTAAGTATCCAACTGGCCATGAGTTGCGGTGGTGGATACTTATATAACCAGAGCAATTCCGCATCGCTCCAGAGCGCAGAGAGCTGCCCGAAATGCAACTATCCCACGATCAGCAACACTGCTACTGAAGTAACAGAGATACTTACCACTGCTGTGCCAGCCTTGTGTGCATACGTGACCAGCACGGCCGCAGGGCACTCATTGTGGAGGAGGTGGAGTCCACTTGGATCCCTCTTCGCATCCGCGGAGCTCATTCCCATAGGAAGAATCAAGGCGCTGCAAATTAAAACCAACTATCAGTTTTTAGAGTTTGATGTTTACTAGTCAACCCTATCAGAGCCCTAATAATGAATGTGCCTGTTATTAGCATCTCTGCATGTATAATGGACCCCTTGGTGACAATAAATACGCACCTGTAATGGGCTTATAAATTAATTTGTGCAACCATCGTAATGTTCTGAGAGGCATGGATGGCATTAGTAGTTGGTGGGTGTGCTGGTCTTTGTAGTGCCATAGTGAATATTCATGCGGTGCCTCCCCGGTGACTTACAGTAGCTCTTCAATTTAAATATATATTAATGTATGTGCTATTATAAAGTAGCATAACTAAATACATAATTGTATGAACCAAAGTGGATGCTATTACCATGTAGCTTTAGGACCACCAAAAGCAGAGTGCTGGGGGGAATTTTTGTCTGTTTTTTCTTGATAATAAATAGGTCCATAAATGACATGTACTGCCAGGAATACATTCCTTCCCCTTGTCACACTGACTGTTTGCAATACTGTACCTAGCATCCTTTTAGCTCCCAAAGCAGCAGAGGGTTTGCAGAGAATGGGGCCATGGCTGTTATTCTCAGACTCTTGTTACTCGTAAATTCTATTGCAGCAATAAAATAGAGAATGTCAGAGATTCAAATACCTATATACAAAGTCAAACTCTATTCCTTAAGATGATGGCAGTGATAAAAAGCCAATGCTAGTTTCAGCCTACCCCTGGTGTACAAGCTTGTGCCTGAATGTGCAAGCACTAAGATGCCCACTTATAGCGTCTCTGCATGCTGTAACACCTCCAGTGAATCTAGACATGCCACCACAGGTGCATCATTGCACACACCCTCAGCATTTGCAGCAACCCTAAGGCAGCTGCAGTTTCTCCTTCTGAGTATGGCCTCTGTGAAAGCCAATGTGAGTCTGGGAACGTAGCCGTTTTCTCTGATATGCCCGTGACACTCCCATAACATGCCCATGAGACAGACTATTTCTGCATTCACTTCATGCCACCACCCAGTCACCGCCCAGGAACGCCCATCACTTTTCCACTCCAGTGGTGATACCATCTGACCTGATCAGTGCCTATGTGCATACACTCGGTGTAACGCATGCACCATAGGGGTTTTCTGAGGTTTTTGCACATGTGCAGTTGCAGATATTCATTTAATTAAGTGAACATCAGCATTGCATGCAGTTTGCGTTTGCCTCTGAATTAGGTCCTACAAGGCAATAAGGATAATATATACCAAGAATCCCTCCAAATCTGGACTCAAATTATATTTGCCTACACTCCCAGATGTCGAAGTCAAAAATATTAAATACACTACAAAATATGCCTTATATTTCAGACTTAACAAAATCCCAGTTTCCATTTCAAATTGGCCTAAAACACAATATCAGATTGTTCTGTCCAAAAACTTTTAAAATAGAACTTGGATTGATTTGGAGTGTAAATACCGTATGTTTGCTTCAATTGTTAGCTTGGACAAATGGAATTTGTTGCTGATCAAATAGACCCTGTACGGTAATTGTCTCTGGTCTGCAGAAAACCAACAAGAAGGTCAGATAACATACAAAAGGCTAAGGATATGCAGATCTTTAATTATAGCTCCTAACTGCATTTTGTTTAACAAACCCTGTGCATGATAAGTTGTATTCAATATGTATATATAGTACAGATCAGACATTTATATTAGAATTAATAGTGACATGTCCAATGTATTATATATATCCTGGCTTTCGTGGCTCACACAATATAAACCAGCCTCCTACTCAATAATTTAAACATAGTAGTCACACATACAACCAATGGTTTACACCAAAGTACAAATGTATTAAAGAGAAGAAAAGTAGCTATCCATATAGTCCAGGGACTGGACCACATGTTAACATCATGTTTGGGGTCATAATGTACAGAATTGTGTTAGCAGTAAGCCGTTGGTTGCGAATAGATTGTTGCACATTGCGGCAAGCAGATATTAGCAATGCCAGATTTTTGTTTAATATAGGATATAACAATGGTTGATTTGAACTAGCTTTTTGGTGGGAACCCAGAGGTGAACATCTGCAACAGCATCCTGAGTCTAGGCATCGACCAATGTTTGAACCAACCAATGATCCACAGTGAACTGGAAACATCCCACCCCTGGACCAATGGAAGAAGACACAGCCTGCTATTATACACACCCTTAATTCAACTGTATAAATTATCCTCCCCTGGTCCAGAGAGTAGTAGCTGTATTCTACCAGTCATCTGGTGACGACTGTACTCTGGATCCAGGGAGCGCATGCGAACGTATGTATATTGGTTTGTAACGCTAACCTTTTTCCTTAATTGTTTTATACCACTGTATAACTTGTGATAATAATGGTATATCCTTTTAATACAATATTTACCTTTGTGCATTGGGGGGAGGGAGTAATGACACAATTCGTGCTGAATCGCCACATCTCCCACATTGTCCACCTATACTGATTTTAAGCCTCCTTCTGTGACGAGTCACAAAGGTGGAAGCCAGATAGTCGGCAAGTAAGACTCAAACACTCATTGGAGTTTTATCCTTTTGAGACAAAAATTAGTTTCATAGACATTTTTCATGAATTAGTGAAGAAGGGTCTGTGTAATCAATTAGGGAAATGTCGACCATTCAGACACCCCATGAGAAGAACAAAAGGCAGAGTATGTAACAATAAAAAAAGGTATGAGGCCAGGGTGCGCTAGTATCAATGTGAAGATATAATATATATTTTCATGGGAAGAAAAAAATCAAATGAATACTTTCCTTAAGTATAAGTGGTTCTGCATCTGTGTAATTCCTGTCTTCTCATACATCCAGTGTCATAAAAAAACATAAAAACACAGGGAACCATAGTGTAATCCACTTAAAAATATGATTTATTCGAACAAAATCTAAAATCACACAAAAATTTCATTAAAAATGAATCCAATATCGTATACTTCAAAAACGTCAAAATTTATCAGGTGTATAATTACCAGATATCCCCTTGCATGAAGGCTTGTAACAAATCACAGCATAGAAGCCTCCGGATGCTTCACTGGTGTTCCTTAATGCCAGGGGTAATCCAGGAAATGTCCACAGCATAAACCTTCAATCTGCACCACAGTCCTGTGGTGCAAAATTTTGAGCTCGAGTCTACTACACTATGCGAATCTATACAAGTATTTCCCTATTTTTCCTTTAATGCGACTAGTATTAAAAGGTGCGAGTTATACAGAAGCCATTACAGATCAATGAGATTGATGAAGGCTTCTGTGTGTGTGTATTTTAAAAAAAAAGTCATGCAAGCCTGAAAATTGCGAGTTTTACTATAGTCGACTCTATTACATTTGTGAATGAGTAAAAAATGTGTTTAGCACAACACTCACTTTTTTTTTACAAACTTGCAAACTATGGGGCCCATTTATTAATGATCGCATTTTGCAATGTGATCAGGGTATCCAGTACCGCCCATGATCGCATTGCAAAATGCGATCATACCGGCTGAATGTACTATCCGGCACATGCAGGGAGACGGGGTCCGAAAGGAGCCCGTCCCAGCGATGTGGCCGGGGTGCATGCGGGACTGCTGCGCATGTGCAGTCCCGCGGACTGCACATGAGCGGCGCCCATTGCCGGCGGAGGGATCTGGGAGATCCCTCCGCCGGCAGAAATGCGGTAAGTCCCCATAGACTATTGATACATTTGGCAGCATCGCATCCCCCATAGAAACCTATGGGGGAGGCGGCTGCCGGCGGCAATGGAGGGATCGCAGCAGGTATCGGAGATACCTGCTGCGGTCCCTCTTTCATACATCCGGGGGATACTTAATATTTGAGGTAAACCCCCGAAAACAGGTGTTTTCGGGGAATTTACCTCAAATTAACTTTGATAAATGGGCCCCTATTACTTTTACCTCTTTGTGAAGAATTAATTCAACTGAGTTGAAACTGTTTGTGACAAATTGTTGTCTATTTAGTTGTATTTCTTTGCATTTGCATAATAATTTTTCCTAGTTTCTATTCTCTAATTTTATGAATAAAGTTTATAGTAGAAGTCTTTGCTGTCCCTTTTTTCTTCTTACCACAGCCAGGGGCGCTGAGAGGGGGGGGGGGAGCGGGTACAGATTACCCGGGCCCGGGCTTCCTGAGGGGCCCGGTGCCGCTCCCCCCTCACAGCAGCTCAGCACACAGCGTGTGCTGAGCTGCAGTTGGAGACTGCTCGTGGCTGTTGAGCAGCAGCCACAGCAGTCTCATATGCCTGTGCGGGGGAGCGATCACACTGATCGCGCCCCCCTTGGCTTTGCGCTGGGCTGAGGGGGCTCAGAGTGTCCCCCCTCTCCAGCGCAGCGGCGCTGCAAATATTTTTTTTTCTCGGCAAGGGGGCATGGCCACGCCTCCCACGATTAGGCCACGCCCTATTACCGGGGCCCGCCACGGCTCTTGGCTGGCCTGACCACAGCGCAACCCCCGCTCTCCTCAGACACTTATCTGTCACCAGGCGAGGTCACAGTGTGGTAGCCAGCATGCGCAATGCAGACAGTGTGGTCTCTCCAGGGGTGCCAGGCTCTAATAACCAGGACAAGCTGTGCAGTGCAGCTGCATCTGTTTGTTGTAGGTGCGCAGCTACGGGAATACACAGTGCGCAATCACAGGTGCTTGTTAGGTCTTGCGGTTGGGAGCAGAGCTCTGCAGCAGCTGTGGAACCTGCTTTGATGGTTTCTCCTGCCACTGAGACAGTCAGGAGGAATACTAGTCCAGTGCCTATCCACAATGCGGCTGGTGGGGAGTCCTGCAGCAGCCACCATTCAGTGCCCCTAAAGGGGCTAGGGAGATTAGGTGGCCATTTTATGTTGCTGGCACTGATGACCATGGGTCGGAGCCACCTATTGCTATGCCTTCCCTCCTGGCTGCAGCTGCTGCATTACAGCCTGTTTTGGACACAGCTAATATGGCTGCTGTAAACCAGACTCTCTCCTCCCTGGTTTCTGCCAGGGAGGAGAGAGTCTGGTTTATAGCATCTGCGCGTACAGCATCCCTTCCTGCACCAGGTGACACCGCAGGGAGGGACGCCACTGATCCTGAGACATTGAGACATCTGGTGAGCATAGCTCCAGTATATCTGCATTTTCCAGGGATGATAGTAGTGTCTTTTCTGAGTTGTCAGACAGCGAAGGCAAGGCTAGGAAAAGAGCTGGAAATTTTGCACGGTATGATGCTATTAGGTGTAATAAGTGTGCTGGCAAGCATAGTCAGAAGTTGCGTGATGCTTCATCAGTCCGGGGATGGTACATTGTGATAATACAGCTGTATTGTGTTGTTGGCACCCCAGGCAGAAGCGGACCTACTGTGAAACCAATGAAGCTTAAGCTTCAGGGCCCTGAACCCCGGAGCTATTTTTTTTTAATGAGTGAATTAAAAAAAAAAATCAATGGCGTTTTTTAAGTGTCAGTTATGAAAATAAGGTTATTTTAGTTATAGAATTATAAGCCAATGGGTTGAAGTACTTAATAGTGACATTAAAATATGCTCTACAGTAGTGCATGTAAGGGAGTTTCTGAGTACCCCCCAAAAAAACCTGATCAGTACTGGCCAGCAGCTATCTACAGCTCCAACCAGAGGATGGCTCTTATGAGCCAGCCAGGTGCAGAATAAAGAGCTGCTGTCATTGTCACTGCTGAGTGCAGTACTGCCAGATGCCATTAGATGCGCCCATCTCCATTTGTACTGACCAATCTGCCAGATGTCGGGTCTGTATTGTTGACCACAAATTGAGCTGACTGAAGGATGGCATGCAACTCAGAGGTGGGAGCACGCAGCGTGGGGGCGAGACCTGACTCAGGTGGATTCCAGAGATCCCACTCATGAGGATCAATAGCTGGAATCCTACAGAGGAAGTGAGTAAGTTTTGGTTTTGTATGTGATCTATCTTCAGTCTCTCTCTAGGAGGTTTCTTAATCTATCTATCTATATACAGGCTCTCTGTCTCTGGGGGGGTGGGTACATCTACCAATCTATAGTTTCTCACTTTCTGGGAGTTTCTATGCATATCTATCTATCTATCTATCTATCTATCTATCTATCTATCTATCTACAGTCTCTCAATATCTGGGTGTTCTACATCTATCTATCTATCTATCTATCTATCTATCTATCTATCTATCTATCTATCTATCTATCGTCTCTTTCTCTCACTCTCTCTGGGGTGTTTATATGTCTATCTGTCTATCTACATTGTCCCACACTCTGGGAGTTTCTACATCTATATATCTATCTATCTATCTATCTATCTATCTATCCATCTATCTATCTATCTATCTACAGGCTCTCTGTCTCTGGGGGGGGGTACATCTATCAATTACAGTCTCTCACTTTCTGGAAAATTCTATGCCTATCTATCTATCTTCTATCTATCTGTCAGCAGTCTCTCAATATCTGGGGGTTCTACATCTATCTATCTATCTATCTATATACGGTATCTATCTACTGTCTCTTTCTCTTACTCTCTCTGGGGGGTTTATATGTCTATCTACATTGTCTCACACTCTGGGAGTTTCTACATCTATCTATCTACCTATCTATCTATCTATCTATCTATCGGCTCTCTGTCTCTGGGGGGTTCTACATCTATCTACAGTCTATCACTTTCTGGGGGTGTTTCTACATTTGTCTATCTATCAATCTCTGAGGGGTTCTACATCTATCTAGCTAAGTATGTCACTCTCTGGGGTCTTTCTACATCTATCTCCTCCTATCTATCTATCTATCTATCTATCTAACTACCTATCTAAGTATCTATCTATCTACCTATCTATCTATCTACAGTCTCTCAATCTCTGGGGTGGTGGGGGATTCTACATTTATCTATCTATCTACAGTTTCTCACTCTCTGGGGGTATTCTACATCTATCTATCTACAGTATCTATCTCACTCTCTGGGGGTTTCTACATCTATCTATTTATCTATCTATCTATTCATCTATATATCTATCTACAGTCTCTCTCACTCTGGGGGATTTCAACATCTATATAATTTTATAAATCTATCTATCTACTGTTTCTGTATCTCACGCTCCCTGGGAGGTCTGTACGTCTATCTGTTTCTCTATATTATCTAACTCTGGGAGTTTCTACATCTATCTATCTATCTATCTATCTATAGTCTCTCTCACTCTGGGGGGTTTCTACATCTATCTACAGTCTCTCTCTCTTTGGGGGGTTCCTGCATCTATCTTTCTATCTATCTACAGTCTCTCACTCTCTATGGGGTCTCTACATCTGTCTATCTATCTAGGGAGTTTCGGCAACAATTTATCCATCTATCTGCAGTCTCTCACTCTCTAGGGGCTCTCTACATCTACAGTATATATCTATCTACAGTGACTCATTCTCTGGGGGTTTCTATATTTATCTATCTATCTATCTATCTATCTTTCTAACTACAGTTTCTCACACTCTGGGGGATCTCTCTGGCGGTTTCTATATCTATCTAGAGTCTCTCACTCTCTGGAGGTCTCTACATCTATCTATCTACAGTGTCTCACTCTCTGGGGGATTCTATATTTATCTATCTATCTACAGTCTCTCACACTGTGGGGGATGCCTACATATATCTATCTATATCTATCTCTCTATCTACTATCTCTTTCTCACTCGCTGGGGGGTTCATACTGTATGTATATGTGTTTATCTACATTGTCTCACACTCTGGAAGTTTCTACATGTATCTATCTATCTATCTACCTTTAGGCTCTCTGGAAAGTACTACATCTATCTATCTACAGTCTCTTACTCTCTGGGGGGTTTCTACATCTATATATCTATCTATCTACAGTCTCTCAATCTCTGGAGCTTCAACATCTATCCATCTATCTATCTACAGTCTCTCTCACTCTGGGGGATTTCTAGATCTATCTATTTATAAATCTATCTATCTATTGTCTCTTTCTCTCACTCTCCTGGGAGTTTTATATATCTATCTGTTTCTCTACATTGTCTCACTCTGGGAGTTTCTACATCTATCTATCTATCTATCTATCTATCTATCTATCTATCTATCTATCTATCTATCTATCTTTCTATCTATCTACCTATCTGTCTACAGTCTCTCTCACTCAGGGTGGTTTCTACATCTATCTACAGTCTCTCTCTCTGGGGGTCCCTGAATCTATCTATCTATCTATCTATCTATCTATCTATCTATCTATTGACAGTATATCACTCTCTGGGGATTTCAACATCTATCTATCTATCTATCTATCTATCTACAGTCTCTCACACTCTGAGGGATTTCTACATCTAACTATCTCACCATCTGGGGGGATTCTAAATCTATCTATCTATCTAGGTTTTTTTTTTACCACAATCTATCTACAATCTCTTACTCTCTGGGGGTTTTCTACATCTATCTATCTATCTATCTATCTATCTACAGTCTCTCAATCTCTGGAGGGGTTCTACATCTATCTACAGAATCTATCTTTCTACAGTCTGCCACTCTCTGTGGTGTCTATCTATCTATCTATCTATCTATCTACCTGTCTATCTACAGTCTCTCAATCTCAGGGGGGTTATACATCTATCTACAGTATTTATCTATCTATCCATCTATTTATCTGCAGTCTGTCACTCTTTGGGGAGTTTCTACATCTATCTTATCTATCTATATATCTATCTACAGTCTCTCACTCTCTGGGGGGTTCTACATCTATCTATCTATGTATCTGTCTACAGTCTCTCTCTCACTCTCTCTGGGGGTTTCTATCTATCTACATTATCTTACTCTTTGGGAGTTTCTACTTCTAACTATCTATCTATCTACGGTCTCTTAATCTCTGGGGGGGTTCTACATCTATCTTATCTAACTTTCTACAGTCGCTCTCTCTCTCTCACTCTCTCTGGGGGTTTATATGTATATCTGTCTATCTACATTGTCTCATTATCTGGGAGTTTCTATATCTATCTATCTATCAATCAATATCTGGGGGTTCTAAATCTATATATATACAGTCTGTCACTCTCTGGGGGGTTTCTACATCTATCTATCTGTCTACAGGCTCTCTCGCACTCTCTGGGGGGTTTCTTTATCTATCTGTCTATCTGTCTACATACATTGTCTCACTCTCTGAAAGTTCCTATATCTATCTATCTATCTATCTATCTATCTATCTATCTATCTACAGTCTCTCAATATCTGGGTGTTCTACATCTATCTATCTATCTATCTATCTATCTATCTATCTATCTATCTATCTATCTATCTATCTATCGTCTCTTTCTCTCACTCTCTCTGGGGGGTTTATATGTCTATCTGTCTATCTACATTGTCTCACACTCTGGGAGTTTCTACATCTATATATCTATCTATCTATCTATCCATCTATCTATCTATCTACAGGCTCTCTGTCTCTGGGGGGGGGGTACATCTATCAATTACAGTCTCTCACTTTCTGGAAAATTCTATGCCTATCTATCTATCTTCTATCTATCTGTCAGCAGTCTCTCAATATCTGGGGGTTCTACATCTATCTATCTATCTATCTATCTATCTATCTATCTATCTATCTATCTATCTATATACGGAATCTATCTACTGTCTCTTTCTCTTACTCTCTCTGGGGGGTTTATATGTCTATCTACATTGTCTCACACTCTGGGAGTTTCTACATCTATCTATCTATCTATCTATCTATCGGCTCTCTGTCTCTGGGGGGTTCTACATCTATCTACAGTCTATCACTTTCTGGGGGTGTTTCTACATTTGTCTATCTATCAATCTCTGAGGGGTTCTACATCTATCTAGCTAAGTATGTCACTCTCTGGGGTCTTTCTACATCTATCTCCTCCTATCTATCTATCTATCTATCTAACTACCTATCTAAGTATCTATCTATCTACCTATCTATCTATCTACAGTCTCTCAATCTCTGGGGTGGTGGGGGATTCTACATTTATCTATCTATCTACAGTCTCTCACTCTCTGGGGGTATTCTACATCTATCTATCTACAGTATCTATCTCACTCTCTGGGGGTTTCTACATCTATCTATTTATCTATCTATCTATTCATCTATATATCTATCTACAGTCTCTCTCACTCTGGGGGATTTCAACATCTATATAATTTTATAAATCTATCTATCTACTGTTTCTGTATCTCACGCTCCCTGGGAGGTCTGTACGTCTATCTGTTTCTCTATATTATCTAACTCTGGGAGTTTCTACATCTATCTATCTATCTATCTATAGTCTCTCTCACTCTGGGGGGTTTCTACATCTATCTACAGTCTCTCTCTCTTTGGGGGGTTCCTGTATCTATCTTTCTATCTATCTACAGTCTCTCACTCTCTATGGGGTCTCTACATCTGTCTATCTATCTAGGGAGTTTCGGCAACAATTTATCCATCTATCTGCAGTCTCTCACTCTCTAGGGGCTCTCTACATCTACAGTATATATCTATCTACAGTGACTCATTCTCTGGGGGTTTCTATATTTATCTATCTATCTATCTATCTATCTATCTATCTATCTTTCTAACTACAGTTTCTCACACTCTGGGGGATCTCTCTGGCGGTTTCTATATCTATCTAGAGTCTCTCACTCTCTGGAGGTCTCTACATCTATCTATCTACAGTGTCTCACTCTCTGGGGGATTCTATATTTATCTATCTATCTACAGTCTCTCACACTGTGGGGGATGCCTACATATATCTATCTATATCTATCTCTCTATCTACTATCTCTTTCTCACTCGCTGGGGGGTTCATACTGTATGTATATGTGTTTATCTACATTGTCTCACACTCTGGAAGTTTCTACATGTATCTATCTATCTATCTACCTTTAGGCTCTCTGGAAAGTACTACATCTATCTATCTACAGTCTCTTACTCTCTGGGGGGTTTCTACATCTATATATCTATCTATCTACAGTCTCTCAATCTCTGGAGCTTCTACATCTATCCATCTATCTATCTACAGTCTCTCTCACTCTGGGGGATTTCTAGATCTATCTATTTATAAATCTATCTATCTATTGTCTCTTTCTCTCACTCTCCTGGGAGTTTTATATATCTATCTGTTTCTCTACATTGTCTCACTCTGGGAGTTTCTACATCTATCTATCTATCTATCTATCTATCTATCTTTCTATCTATCTACCTATCTGTCTACAGTCTCTCTCACTCAGGGTGGTTTCTACATCTATCTACAGTCTCTCTCTCTGGGGGTCCCTGAATCTATCTATCTATCTATCTATCTATCTATCTATTGACAGTATATCACTCTCTGGGGATTTCAACATCTATCTATCTATCTATCTACAGTCTCTCACACTCTGAGGGATTTCTACATCTAACTATCTCACCATCTGGGGGGATTCTACATCTATCTATCTATCTAGGTTTTTTTTTTACCACAATCTATCTACAATCTCTTACTCTCTGGGGGTTTTCTACATCTATCTATCTATCTATCTATCTATCTATCTATCTACAGTCTCTCAATCTCTGGAGGGGTTCTACATCTATCTACAGAATCTATCTTTCTACAGTCTGCCACTCTCTGTGGTGTCTATCTATCTATCTATCTATCTACCTGTCTATCTACAGTCTCTCAATCTCAGGGGGGTTATACATCTATCTACAGTATTTATCTATCTATCCATCTATTTATCTGCAGTCTGTCACTCTTTGGGGAGTTTCTACATCTATCTTATCTATCTATATATCTATCTACAGTCTCTCACTCTCTGGGGGGTTCTACATCTATCTATCTATGTATCTGTCTACAGTCTCTCTCTCACTCTCTCTGGGGGTTTCTATCTATCTACATTATCTTACTCTTTGGGAGTTTCTACTTCTAACTATCTATCTATCTACGGTCTCTTAATCTCTGGGGGGGTTCTACATCTATCTTATCTAACTTTCTACAGTCGCTCTCTCTCTCTCACTCTCTCTGGGGGTTTATATGTATATCTGTCTATCTACATTGTCTCATTATCTGGGAGTTTCTATATCTATCTATCTATCAATCAATATCTGGGGGTTCTAAATCTATATATATACAGTCTGTCACTCTCTGGGGGGTTTCTACATCTATCTATCTGTCTACAGGCTCTCTCGCACTCTCTGGGGGGTTTCTTTATCTATCTGTCTATCTGTCTACATACATTGTCTCACTCTCTGAAAGTTCCTATACTATCTATCTATCTATCTATCTATCTATCTATCTATCTATCTACAGTCTCTCTCTGGGGCATTCTACATTTATCTATCTAAAGTGTCTCACTCTATGGGTGTTTTCTACATCTATCCATCTATCTACAGTCTCTCAATCTCTGGGAGGTTCTACATCTATCTATCTACCTATCTATCTACAGTCTCTCAATATCTGGGGGTTTCCGCATA
Organism: Taudactylus pleione; assembly: GCA_031769625.1. Lineage (NCBI taxonomy): Eukaryota > Metazoa > Chordata > Amphibia > Anura > Myobatrachidae > Taudactylus > Taudactylus pleione. The sequence continues at coordinate 1,881,702 of JAUIMM010000016.1, read as the reverse complement.
TATCTATCTATCTACATTTTCTCACTCTCTGTGTGCTTTCAACATCTATCTATCTATCTATCTATCTTTCTATCGATCTACTGTCTACAGTATTTCTCTCTCACACTCTCTCTGGGGGATTCTGTGTATATCTGTCTTTCTACATTGTCTCACTCTCTGGGAGTTTCTACAACTACCTATCTATCTACAGTCTCTCACTCTCTGGGGGGTTCTACATCTATCTATCTATGTATCTGTCTACAGTCTCTCTCTCACTCTCTCTGGGGGTTTCTATCTGTCTATCTACATTATCTTACTCTTTGGGAGTTTCTACTTCTATCCATCTATCTATCTATCTATCTATCTATCTATCTATCTATGGTCTCTTAATCTCTGGGGGGTTCTACATCTATCTTATCTAACTTTCTATAGTCGCTCTCTCTCTCTCACTCTCTCTGGGGGTTTATATGTATATCTGTCTATCTACATTGTCTCATTATCTGGGAGTTTCTATATCTATCTATCTTTCTAACTACAGTTTCTCACACTCTGGGGGATCTCTCTGGCGGTTTCTATATCTATCTAGAGTCTCTCACTCTCTGGAGGTCTCTACATCTATCTATCTACAGTGTCTCACTCTCTGGGGGATTCTATATTTATCTATCTATCTACAGTCTCTCACACTGTGGGGGATGCCTACATATATCTATCTATATCTATCTCTCTATCTACTATCTCTTTCTCACTCGCTGGGGGGTTCATACTGTATGTATATGTGTTTATCTACATTGTCTCACACTCTGGAAGTTTCTACATGTATCTATCTATCTATCTACCTTTAGGCTCTCTGGAAAGTACTACATCTATCTATCTACAGTCTCTTACTCTCTGGGGGGTTTCTACATCTATATATCTATCTATCTATCTACAGTCTCTCAATCTCTGGAGCTTCTACATCTATCCATCTATCTATCTACAGTCTCTCTCACTCTGGGGGATTTCTAGATCTATCTATTTATAAATCTATCTATCTATTGTCTCTTTCTCTCACTCTCCTGGGAGTTTTATATATCTATCTGTTTCTCTACATTGTCTCACTCTGGGAGTTTCTACATCTATCTATCTATCTATCTTTCTATCTATCTACCTATCTGTCTACAGTCTCTCTCACTCAGGGTGGTTTCTACATCTATCTACAGTCTCTCTCTCTGGGGGTCCCTGAATCTATCTATCTATCTATCTATCTATCTATCTATCTATCTATCTATCTATCTATCTATCTATCTATTGACAGTATATCACTCTCTGGGGATTTCAACATCTATCTATCTATCTATCTATCTACAGTCTCTCACACTCTGAGGGATTTCTACATCTAACTATCTCACCATCTGGGGGGATTCTACATCTATCTATCTATCTAGGTTTTTTTTTTACCACAATCTATCTACAATCTCTTACTCTCTGGGGGTTTTCTACATCTATCTATCTATCTATCTATCTATCTATCTACAGTCTCTCAATCTCTGGAGGGGTTCTACATCTATCTACAGAATCTATCTTTCTACAGTCTGCCACTCTCTGTGGTGTCTATCTATCTATCTATCTATCTATCTACCTGTCTATCTACAGTCTCTCAATCTCAGGGGGGTTATACATCTATCTACAGTATTTATCTATCTATCCATCTATTTATCTGCAGTCTGTCACTCTTTGGGGAGTTTCTACATCTATCTTATCTATCTATATATCTATCTACAGTCTCTCACTCTCTGGGGGGTTCTACATCTATCTATCTATGTATCTGTCTACAGTCTCTCTCTCACTCTCTCTGGGGGTTTCTATCTATCTACATTATCTTACTCTTTGGGAGTTTCTACTTCTAACTATCTATCTATCTACGGTCTCTTAATCTCTGGGGGGGTTCTACATCTATCTTATCTAACTTTCTACAGTCGCTCTCTCTCTCTCACTCTCTCTGGGGGTTTATATGTATATCTGTCTATCTACATTGTCTCATTATCTGGGAGTTTCTATATCTATCTATCTATCTATCAATCAATATCTGGGGGTTCTAAATCTATATATATACAGTCTGTCACTCTCTGGGGGGTTTCTACATCTATCTATCTGTCTACAGGCTCTCTCGCACTCTCTGGGGGGTTTCTTTATCTATCTGTCTATCTGTCTACATACATTGTCTCACTCTCTGAAAGTTCCTATATCTATCTATCTATCTATCTATCTATCTATCTACAGTCTCTCTCTGGGGCATTCTACATTTATCTATCTAAAGTGTCTCACTCTATGGGTGTTTTCTACATCTATCCATCTATCTACAGTCTCTCAATCTCTGGGAGGTTCTACATCTATCTATCTACCTATCTATCTACAGTCTCTCAATATCTGGGGGTTTCCACATATATCTATCTATCTACATTTTCTCACTCTCTGGGTGCTTTCAACATCTATCTATCTATCTATCTATCTATCTATCTTCTATCGATCTACTGTCTACAGTATTTCTCTCTCACACTCTCTCTGGGGGATTCTGTGTATATCTGTCTTTCTACATTGTCTCACTCTCTGGGAGTTTCTACAACTACCTATCTATCTACAGTCTCTCACTCTCTGGGGGGTTCTACATCTATCTATCTATGTATCTGTCTACAGTCTCTCTCTCACTCTCTCTGGGGGTTTCTATCTGTCTATCTACATTATCTTACTCTTTGGGAGTTTCTACTTCTATCCATCTATCTATCTATCTATCTATCTATGGTCTCTTAATCTCTGGGGGGTTCTAAATCTATCTTATCTAACTTTCTATAGTCGCTCTCTCTCTCTCACTCTCTCTGGGGGTTTATATGTATATCTGTCTATCTACATTGTCTCATTATCTGGGAGTTTCTATATCTATCTATCTGTCTATCAATCAATATCTGGGGGTTCTAAATCTATATATATATACAGTCTGGGGGGTTTCTACATTTATCTATTTGTCTACAGGCACTCTCGTTCTCTCTGTGGGGTTTCTTTATCTATCTGTCTATCTGTCTACATACATTGTCTCACTCTCTGAAAGTTTCTATATCTTTCTATCTATCTATCTATCTATCTATCTATCTATCTACAGTCTCTCTCTGGGGCATTCTACATTTATCTATCTACGGTGTCTCACTCTATGGGTGTTTTCTACATCTATCTATCTATCTATCTATCTATCTATCTATCTATCTATCTATCTACAGTCTCTCAATCTCTGGGAGGTTCTACATCTATCTATCTACCTATCTATCTACAGTCTCTCAATATCTGGGGGTTTCTACATATATCTATCTATCTACAGTCTCTCACTCTCTGGGTGCTTTCAACATCTATCTATCTATCTATCTATCTATCTATCTACTGTCTACAGTATTTCTCTCTCACACTCTCTCTGGGGGATTATGTGAATATATATCTATCCACATTGTCTCACTCTCTGGGAGTTTCTGCATCTACCTATCTATCTACAGTCACTCCCTGGGGGGTTTCTACATCTATCTATCTGTCTACAGGCACTCTCGTTCTCTCTGGGGGGTTTCTTTATCTATCTGTCTATCTGTCTACATACATTGTCTGACTCTCTGAAAGTTTCTATATCTATCTATCTATCTATCTATCTACAGTCTCTCTCTGGGGCATTCTACATTTATCTATCTACAGTGTCTCACTCTATGGGTGTTTTCTACATCTTTCTATCTATCTAGCTATCTATCTATCTACAGTCTCTCAATCTCTGGGAGGTTCTACATCTATCTACCTATCTATCTACAGTCTCTCAATATCTGGGGGTTTCTACATATATCTATCTATCTACAGTCTCTCACTCTCTGGGTGCTTTCAACATCTATCTATCTATCTATCTATCTACTGTCTACAGTATTTCTCTCTCACACTCTCTCTGGGGGATTATGTGTATATATGTCTATCTACATTGTCTCACTCTCTGGGAGTTTCTACATCTACCTATCTATCTACAGTCACTCCCTGGGGGGTTTCTACATCTATCTATCTACAGTCTCTCACTTTCTGGGGGGTTTCTATGTCTACCTAGCTATATGTCTACAGGTTCTCTAACTTTCTCTGGTGGTTTTCTACATCTCTCTGTCTATCTGTCTACAGGCTCTCTCACTCTCTCTGGGGGGTTTCAACATGTATCTGTCTATCTATCTAAATACATT